>CM060361.1:73598784-74908928 GCA_030545235.1 Helianthus tuberosus | reverse complement strand
CCATGCGTCTGTGCCACAACATCGATTCAGCTTCAGATGCTTTTGATAGTAAACACGCCACCACAGCAGTTGGATCCTTAGCACCCATGTCCATGACATAAGTGTCATTGCTCCTTGGCGCTCGCATCACTATCCAATCGTCCGGAATCTTCAAACCTGGTTTCAACACTAATGCTTCATTCTTGGTAAAATGGACCGAGTGACCCTTGTCGCAGACTTGTGACACGCTCATCAGATTGTGTTTAAGCTGCTCCACATAGTTCACTTTGTCCAGAGTGATCTTCCCATTGGTCACTTTCCCTCGGCCTGTAATTCTACCACCTTTAGCACCCGCAAAATTTACTTTTCCACCATCATAATCTTCAAATTCAGTCAACAATCTTGCATCCCCCGTCATGTGCCTGGAGCAGCCACTATCAACATACCACAAGTTGATAATCCTTCTTAGCAGCTCCTGCACACACCAACCAAGAAATTAGTTAGATTGGGGGACCCAAGCCTTAATGGTCTTGGTTCGTCCAAATTCACCAACTACTGGAACATCCATCCAATATCCGTTACTCCTAACTGGAGTCTTGGATCTCAGACCTGTTGATGGAATTTGATATTGACTTCCACTAGGTCTTTGGTCCTGAGGGTTCCTATATGTGTTTGGACTATTTGACCTTTGAAAATTTTGATTCTGATATCTTGAGTTTTGATTCCAAGAAGCATTGTTGTTGTAATTTCTAAAGCCATTGTTATAAAAAGTTCGACCACCATCATTTTGGTATCGATTTTGATATTGACCTTGACTTCTGAAATTATTTGCATTATAATTGTTCATTCTTGGTGAACTGCTTCTAGGTCTCTCAAATCTGCCTGGTGGAGATCTAGGCTGAAATCTTGGTTGATTTCTTTGAAAACGTGGAACTTATGGAGTTCCTTTTTCAGCCTTATCTACACCAACAACAACATTTTCTGGTTGCTTAGGAGCAGATTTCTTTGGAGAATTTGCAACTTTCTCCTGTTTATCACCACTATTCTCTGGTGACTTTTCTCTTTTCCTCTCACTCACTTGTGGTTCACTCTTTTTGTTAGGACAGCAGCTAGCTACATGTCCCTTGGTGTGACATTTGAAGCACGATCTCTTTTTCGAAGACTTCTTTTCTGAAGCCTTTGAACTAGATTCGGGTTTTTCTGATGATGCCTCAGAAGGATTTGGTTCAGTTTGCTTAGTTTCAGAATTTTCTATGTTCTTGTTTTTAGCAAACTCTATATTAGATTCATTTTCAATAACAGTTGTTTCCTCTTTCATGTCACTTCCTTGAACAAAATTAACACTTTTAACAAAAGTTGGATTTTTATTCTTAGGATGTGATGTGTTCTTTTTCAAAACAGGTTTGCTTTTATTATCCTTCTTAGCATCAGCACTCTCAAAAACATTTCCTTGACGTGACGAGGAACTACTTGGTGATGATGACCTAAAGTCCATGAGCTCATCTTCATCAGGCAAGAAAGAATAGTCATGACTAACAGGAGGTGGAACTTCATTGAACCCATGAAATCCCACACTGGTTTTGTCATTACTTTTCTTCAAGCCACCCATCATATGTTTCATAACAAAAGTAGAGTCTCTGAATTGACCTAATTTCTTTTCAAGTTCAACAATTTTGAGTTGTGCATCTAACAACTCTTTGCATTTATCAGAAATCTCTTTTGTTTTCTCAGCCATCATTTCATGAGCTAAGTCTATGACTTGAAGTTTTTCATTTAATTTGCAGGTTACAGCTTCAATTTTACTTTCATAACCTTTTATCTTCTTCAAGTATGATGATTCATTTCTTTTAGCAAAAAAATTTGCTTCTTTTATGGTAGACATCTCGCCCACCAGACTTTTGTTTTGTGTGGACAACCTGTCAACTTCACCCTGTAATTCATGACATTTTAAACACACAGAATTAGACTTTACCTCTCCTGTTTGTTTATCAAGGTTGGCCATTAGAGCCGCAAGCTGAGCTTCCATTCTTTTATATTTTGCTTCCTTTTCTTCAGCTTCCTTTTGATGGTCAGACTTTTGCTTTTCCTCTTCAGCATCTTTTGTCTGATCACCCTTCTCTTCTTCAGCTTTACTCTCTATCTTGACCTCTGCCTTAGTATCCACTTTTGCTTCAGCATCTCCCACAGTAGCTTCACCATCATCAACTGGAGTTATCTCTGCCATGAATGCCTGTGTGACATTGTCATCTTTTTCCAAGTGAATACTCCAGTCATATGAACCTTCTCTAGCAGTAGAGATCAGCGCTCTTGAGTTAGAGTTGTTTGATGCATTCCTATTGTTTGAACTCTGACTCGAATTAATTTCGCTGGTTTAATTATGCTGCACAATTTCGCTGATCTAACAACTTCGCTGGTCAAATTCGCTGGACTATTTTCGCTGGTCAAATTCGCTATTACGACGACCTGTAAAGTCACCGAAAACCGTAGTAATTTCGCTGTGGAAAATTATACGGTTACCAAAGTCGCCTTTGGATTTAAGTTCGCCGTTCATCGAGATATCAAATCTCAAATTCGCTGATCAGTCTGCGAAATTGTTAAAATCGCCCAGTAACTTTGGAAACTCAATCTGTTCAAAATTCTGAAGATTTTCCAACACAAATCTGCAAAATCAGAAAACCTAATCAGCTCAAAATTTTCGAAAATAATGAAGAACAGATTGAAAACCGCGAAGAACACGAAGAACAGTCTTCGAATCTTCAAGTTTCTCAGCCAAAATTCTTCAAAACAATCAACCAAAAACAGTCCTGCAAACCCTAAAATCTGCAAAAACAGCAAACAAACAATGCAGAAGATCAAAACAGCCAACAAAATTCGAAAAATTATATAAAAAAATTCGAAAATTTCAAAACCCTAATTTTCAGATTTCAAGGATTTTCGAAAAACTTCCTGTTTCTGCAGAACACAATTCTGAACCGAGCTTTCAAGAGCCTAATGCTCTGATACCAATTGTAGGTCCCCTATTCGTATGGATCTTTCACAGAATTGTCTTTCCAATCAAGAGTGCGGAATCCTCTTGATCAGAATATCACAGAATGAGTAGAAACAGAAAACAGCAAATCACTTCCAAACCGGGTTTACTATTGATTATCGATCAAACTAAATTACAATCAATCTAAACCCTAACCACACTCAAATTCGTCCAAGTCTAGCTCTCACGAATTTCAATGCCTCTCAAACTCTGTTTTGGCTGATTAACCTAAACCCTAAAGCCTAACCTTGTTTATATAACACAAGGTTTGCTACTTGGGCTTAGTTAAACATCATGGACTGTGAATTGGACAAGCCCAATTCGCCCCCACACACCCAATTCGTTGGGTTTAGTTAGCCCAAACATTACAACTAACTATTACAAAGCTAAACCCGCTAACTGTTTATCGTTTAACTAATTACAAGATATCCAAAGACCAAATCTAAGCTGTTGTCACAAACATGCACCAACAAAAACCATCACTTTGACACACACCACTTCAACACACACCACAACCACTGCCCTACCACCACCACCTAAAATCACTTCACCACCGAAAACCATCACTTCAACTACATCACCACCCACCAAATCACCACCTGCTGAAAAGCAGAAGACATCTACTGACACATAAGTAGATGTAATGCCAACAGAGGTTGAAACACCAGTTGTTTCAACAGCTGTTTGCCAGCCATCTACCACTGCCCTCACCATTTCAACAATCACCATACAACCCATTGATCCCAACCAAAACCCCCTTCACACCTATCATTACCAAAAAGCCCAAAAAGAAATCATCCAACCCCCCCCCCCCCAAACCCACAAAAAGGGTAACTCTGGAAGATGAGATCCCAGAGCAAATACCTGTGACAACACCAATGTCACCAACAACCACTGCTGCTACTTCCTCACAGCAGATGAAAGAAAGATCTCCACCCTTGCCTCAAACTCCTCCTGCATCTTCACAAAAAGATCAGGTTGTAAGCACAGGGACACCAAATTATGATGCTCTAAAATCACTTGATTCAATCATCCACAGCCCACTTCCCAGGGCAAATTCGCTTTCTACACCCAACCTCACAGCTCAAATTCCACCACAAATATTACCCTTGTTGGATGCAGTTAATATTGTCCAGACACAAAACCAGTCCTTCTCACTCACCTATCAATGAGAATATACTCCAACAAGTGACTGGATCTGGTGCCTTTATCACTATTAACCAACCAACATCTGAGGAGGTTACACTGCTGGAATTACCTGTAATTCCTGACAGTAGTTCAATTGGAGCAGCAACTACAAGTGTTGGATCAACAGATCTACATTTGGCCAGTTGTTTCATCAATCAGACTCCCTTGAAGGCAATTCCTTCCATAGCACCTCTGATATCCACTAGTGAGTTTGTTATGACCACTGGTACCATCAAAAGGCTATCAAGTGTTGAAGGAAAAAGACCCCCAGTACCGAGAACAAGGGGCATCAATGGGTAATTTTTGGGATTCGTTCCCTAAGTCACACGTTGATACAACCACTGCTGATGGGGAATCAGATGATCCCATTAACTTGGGTGATGATTTGAAATATAAGGAATTGACGGCGAGGGTAGACAGAATTGACTCATCTGTTACAGACATCAAGACAATGCTGCAATAGTTGTTAAATTCACAAAAGTCCACACCCACTGCTACACCACCATATGTTCCATCTACATCCATTGCTCCATCCCCTGATGTTCTTTGGAATTTGTTTCAACCACTGCTCATCCATCAAAACCAAGTAGCTGATCAGAAACATGAAATACAGGTTCAAAAGATCAGAAATACTATGGAAGCAAGATTTAAAGATACTCAGGCAGATATCAAAGCAATAAAAGCTCATTTATTGAACACCACTGGCACAACTCCTCCCACTGTTCTCTTCATTGATAACCCCCCTCCAAATAATGCCAAAAAGGGGGAGAAAATCAAGCAGTGGAAGAAGAAGGGAATTGAAGATGGCCTCTATATTGAACCAGAAAAAGAAAATATGACTAAAAGCCAGATGGTAGTAAAAAGATTGATGCTACAACAAATGCACTTGCTGAAGCCAAAGCAAGTTTAAAAAGGGATAGAAAGGCTAAGGATAAAACCAGGTGGGAACAGGAGAAAAAAGCTTATGTGGAGCTGAATGCACAGGGTACTTCTGAGCCAAAGGATGATGAAAATCCTAAGGATGAAAAGAAGAAGCCCACTAGACAAGTGAGGCAACCCAAATCCACACCATCCAGACCCACAAAGCATGCCTCCAAACCACCTCCCAAAGGCCCCCAAGCATCAAACCTCTACCCAAACGGCTGTTGTAACTCCTGTTGTATCACCAATTGTTGGTACATCAGTGGTTTCAGCAGTTGTTAAAACTAAAACTGTAGGTCCCCTATTCTTATGGATCTTTCACAGAATTGTCTTTCCAATTAAGAGTGCGTAATCCTCTTGATCAGAATATCACAGAATGAGTAGAAACAGAAAACAGCAAATCACTTCCAAACCGGGTTTACTATTGATTATCGATCAAACTGAATTACAATCAATCTAAACCCTAACCACACTCAAATTCGTCCAAGTCTAGCTCTCACGAATTTCAATGCCTCTCAAACTCTGTTTTGGCTGATTAACCTAAACCCTAAAGCCTAACCTTGTTTATATAACACAAGGTTTGCTACTTGGGCTTAGTTAAACATCATGGACTGCGAATTGGACAAGTCCAATTCGCCCCCCACACACCCAATTCGTTGGGTTTAGTTAGCCCAAACATTACAACTAACTATTACAAAGCTAAACCCGCTAACTGTTTATCGTTTAACTAATTACAAGATATCCAAAGACCAAATCTAAGCTGTTGTCACAAACATGCACCAACAAACCCCCCCTTGACAATAGCTTCATAAAATAACTTTGTCTTCAGTCATCTTGCAATCTTCATGTAGTCTTGCACTGTCTTTGGTCTTTGGATAGCTTCAGCTTCAACAACTTCTGTCAGCAACAGACTCCCCCTAAGTTGATGCATCCAATCACCAAATCTTCAAAAACTTTAGCGTTTGAGTAAACTCCAGTTCAGCATTTGTAAAGCAATCTTCTAACGCTTCAACTTTGTCTGCAATGTAGAAAGGAGGTTCTACCATGCATCCAATCAAACTCTCACCTCTTCACAGCAACTCATCACTTTCACTTCTCAGCAACACACTGCTTCAATCTGTATACTATAAAACAAACATCTCGAGAAACCATAAGAATTTTTCAACACAGTTAAATAAATTATTATTTTTTCAAGAGATAGTTAAACTGTATCACAGATTAAGCATTTTCAATTTCATCACCAACACGCAAAACTTTTTAATCACACACCCTATAACCCGCATGATTTAAAATTTTGACCTCACTTTCTAACACCGTCTCCCCCTATCAGTAACAATTCCTCCAAGAGAAAACAGTTTTTCGTACGTTAAGAATTTCAAACAGAAAAAAAAAACACTATTTTTGTATTTTTATATTTTCTGAAAGCAAGTAAATAACAAAAAGCAATAAACACTCTGTTTTTGTGAGAATCACTGGTATGAAGATCATATCAACAAAATCAAACTGTTTTCACACCATTAGATAATTCTTTATTTAATTTTTCGTGAAAAGCAGTCCAAGACGATTACCAGTATGTTTGTCCACTTAAACAAAATGCATGAACATTTCAAGTTCCATTACCATATGATACGTTAAGGTAATTTTATTACTGATATATTAGTGTATCCCACTTCAGGATATACCCCCCGCGATCAAGGTATGCACAAAGATTCATCGTAGTAGGTGAGTATACCGAATTCATCCTTTAAGATATCCTGACAGTGCCTAGGTCTGCATATAATCTGTTTTTATCATGTTTTGATTGCTTAACAATGAACACCCAAATACATACTAATCAAATCCTGGAAATATAAACAACACACTCTATCATGCAAGTATCTTCCCTACCACATATTTCACAAGTCCAATCCAGATTTCTGAAATCTTAACTGGGAATAGGTTGAGAAGAGAACAGAATAGATCTTTAGCAGAGATGGTATAATATACAGATCAAATGAGGTTTTCTCAGTTTGATATAGGTTTCTTGGGTTTCTTTTGGGCACTTGAGGGCCTCTTTCGGGTGTATTAGATCTATAGCACGACAACGTACAACTAGGTCAGCATGTATCTGGATGCAGCAAAAGCTGTCGTTGCCTAGCACCTCCAGGTCAGCATATATCTGGATGCAGCAGAGGGAGGTACAACGATTTTTTCAGAGAAGATTTCAGAATCAGATCAAAATTGTGTGTATCGGGACAACATACAGACATTCAAATAGAAATGAGCTAATTCCAAGTGACTTTCTTTCCTGGGGTCATGTACAATTTTAGTTCTGAACAGAAGGACAGTCAAGATATCCCCAGATGAAATAACAGTATAAAGACCCAAAACTTCAGATTTTGGCAATCTATCAACGCAAGATTTAAGGTCATTAAACCATACACCATTGATGTGTTCCCCACTCATACACAGTTCATTTAAGTTTATATCACATTGGTAAGTTGATTATTTCATGCTTTTTGCCTACTGGTACATCATATAATGAAGCTGCTATCACACTTAAGCATTTTAATTTCAGTTTCAGTGTGACAGTCTAACTTACTGATGTACTATCATTTCCCCCTTTTTCACACAGTGATAACTCATTTTTGATTTTCTATTTTTTTATGTTTTTGATTTTTCAATGTTTTTGTATATTTTTGATTTTTAAGAAAAGCAGTAAACTATTTACAAAATTCTTATGAAAAACCAGTTATTTAGGATTCCTCATCCCGTTGAGTTCGACTAAGTGTTCAAAGCGAGCCCTGTCAAAAGCTTTAGTATAAAGATCTGCCAGGTTATCTTCGGTGTCGACTCGATGTAATTCAATTAGTCTCTTTTCAGCACAATCCCGTATAAAATGATGACGTATGTCAATATGTTTTGTGCGACTGTGTTTCACCGGGATTATTAGTTATAGAAATTGTGGCATTATTGTCTATCATAATAGGAGTACGAGTGAAATCCAAACCGTAATCGCGCATTTGCTGTTGAATCCAGAGAACCTGAGAGCAGCAGCTACCCGCAGCAATATATTCAGCTTCACACGTAGATGTAGACACACAGGATTGCTTCTTGCATTGCCAAGACACGATCCTGCCTCCTAAGAACTGACAACCACCTGTTGAAGACTTTCTGTTCGACTTGCATCCTCCAAAGTCTGAGTCAGTGTAAGCAACAAAATTCATATCACTATCAGCTGGATACCACAACCCAAGTTTAGGTTTCCCCTTCAAGTAACGAAGAATACGCTTCACTATTTTCATATGTGACTTTTTTGGATTAGCCTGATATCTGGCACACAAGCATACTACAAACATGATGTCAGGTCTTGAAGCAGTCAAGTACATTAGAGAACCAATCATTGCCCTGTATTGAGTAGGATCAACGTCTTCAGTACTTTCATGATCTGGGCCAAGATTGTGATTTTCACATATGAGAGTGTTGAAAGTAGAGCAATCATTCATTTTGAACCGACTCAAAATGTCATACACATACTTCGTTTGATGAATAAACATCCCATCCTCCTTCTGTTCAACTTGTAATCCCAGAAAGTAAGACAGCTCACCCATAGCGCTCATTTCGAACTTGCTCTTCATCACCTGCTCGAACTCTTTACACATGCTCTCATTTGATGACCCAAAGATGATGTCATCCACATACACCTGTACCAGCAGAAAATCTTCCTTCTTCCTCTTGATGAACAGTGTACTGTCAATCTGACCTCTTTCAAAACCATTCTTAATCAGATGTGTAGACAGTGTCTCGTACCACGCCCTGGGAGCTTGATGTAATCCATACAAAGCCTTATCAAGTTTGTACACTCGATCTGGATAATCTGGATCAACGAACCCATATGGTTGTGAGACATACACCACTTCTTGGACTTTCCCGTAAAGAAATGCACTCTTCACGTCTAGTTGATAAACTTTGAAGCCCTTGAATGTTGCAAAGGCTAAAAACAAACGAATTGCCTCCAACCTTGCCACTGGTGCAAAGACTTCATTGTAGTCTATCCCTTCTTGCTGATTGAAACCTTTTACCACCAATCGAGCCTTGTTTCGCGTCACTATCCCTCTGTCATCCTTCTTGCACTTAAACACCCACTTAGTGCCTATCTCTCTTTCACCTTTAGGAAGGTCAACCAACTCCCAAACCTTCAACTTCGCAAACTGGGCCAATTCCTCTTGCATAGCTTCAACCCATGAATTGTCTTTAAGAGCCATATGAATGTTCTTCGGCTCCTCTTGGGAAATAAAGCAACTATACAAGCACTCATTCACTATCCCAGTCTTCTCAATCGACACAAATAAGCCAGAATTTGCTGCTATGCTTCTTCTCGTCTGAACACCTGCATTAGGATCCCCAAGTATCATGTCAACTGGATGATCTCTATTTGCTCGTGTAGTAGCAACAGCATCAACTTCTAAATTTTCACCCAGGTTTGATCCAACCTCCCCCTGAATGTTCTGATCTGCAAATGGATTAATGAAATCCTCCCCCCTCAATGGGTTCAGAGTCACTATCGCTTGAATCAGGATCAGCAGCACCTTTGGAAGTTTCCACAGCATCTGTCATATCAACATTCGATCTAGGCATGAACTCGCCTTCATCGTCTCCACCAATCATTGTTTGAATCAACTGAGAATCATCTGCATTTGGAAACTCAGGAATATTAAATGATTTAAAAGTGCTTTCATAATCATATAATATTGCAGGACCACTCGTTGATTGTTGAGGTTTGTATGAAGTAATTTCAACATTAAAGACAACCTCAATTTTACCAGTTTTTAGATTAAAAACCCTTTTATTCGGTGTGCCAGGCACATAACCTAGAAAGTAGCCATCGTCAGCCACCTCACCGAATTTTTGTTTATCTTTATTACGCACAATGGTGCAGGGTAATCCAAATGGTTCAAAGCCTTCTAAGTTTGGTTTCTTGTTAAACATTAATTCATGACAAGTTTTGTTTAAACGTTTAACAGTCAAAACTTTGTTTAGGGACGTAGCAAGCTGTATTCACAGCTTCTACCCAGAAAAGACCTGGTAGCTTTGAATCTGAAAGCATTGTCCTTGCGGCTTCAATCAACGTCCTGTTTTTCCTCTCAGCAACTCCATTTTGTTGAGGTGTATAAGGAGCGGAATATTGATGTTCAATTCCCTTGCGAAGACAATAGAGATCCAGAATGCGATTCTTGAACTCCGTGCCATTATCACTCCTTATCCTCTTGATCCTTGCATCATGGACGTTTTCCAATTTCGTAAAAAGATCTATCAGCATCTCTGCTGTCTCATCTTTTGTACCTAAAAAGAAAACCCATGAATAACGTGAGTAATCATCAGTGACAACTAAACAATAGTACTTTCCACCTATGCTCCTTACGTTCACTGGACCGAATAAATCCATGTGAAGTAATTCATAAGGGGCATCTATGGAATTTACTGTTTTTTATTTGTGAGGTTTCTTATGTTGTTTTCCCTTTTGACATGGAAGACATTTATCTTCCACGTGAAACCTCTGCATTGGAACCCCTTTCACTAGCTCATTTTTAACAAGATAATTCATTTTTCGATAGTGAATATGGGCCATGCGTCTGTGCCACAACATCGATTCAGCTTCAGATGCTTTTGATAGTAAACACGCCACCACAGCAGTTGGATCCTTAGCACCCATGTCCATGACATAAGTGTCATTGCTCCTTGGCGCTCGCATCACTATCCAATCGTCCGGAATCTTCAAACCTGGTTTCAACACTAATGCTTCATTCTTGGTAAAATGGACCGAGTGACCCTTGTCGCAGACTTGTGACACGCTCATCAGATTGTGTTTAAGCTACTCCACATAGTTCACTTTGTCCAGAGTGATCTTCCCATTGGTCACTTTCCCTCGGCCTGTAATTCTACCACCTTTAGCACCCGCAAAATTTACTTTTCCACCATCATAATCTTCAAATTCAGTCAACAATCTTGCATCCCCCGTCATGTGCCTGGAGCAGCCACTATCAACATACCACAAGTTGATAATCCTTCTTAGCAGCTCCTGCACACACCAACCAAGAAATTAGTTAGATTGGGGGACCCAAGCCTTAATGGTCTTGGTTCGTCCAAATTCACCAACTACTGGAACATCCATCCAATATCCGTTACTCCTAACTGGAGTCTTGGATCTCAGACCTGTTGATGGAATTTGATATTGACTTCCACTAGGTCTTTGGTCCTGAGGGTTCCTATATGTGTTTGGACTATTTGACCTTTGAAAATTTTGATTCTGATATCTTGAGTTTTGATTCCAAGAAGCATTGTTGTTGTAATTTCTAAAGCCATTGTTATAAAAAGTTCGACCACCATCATTTTGGTATCGATTTTGATATTGACCTTGACTTCTGAAATTATTTGCATTATAATTGTTCATTCTTGGTGAACTGCTTCTAGGTCTCTCAAATCTGCCTGGTGGAGATCTAGGCTGAAATCTTGGTTGATTTCTTTGAAAACGTGGAACTTGTGGAGTTCCTTTTTCAGCCTTATCTACACCAACAACAACATTTTCTGGTTGCTTAGGAGCAGATTTCTTTGGAGAATTTGCAACTTTCTCCTGTTTATCACCACTATTCTCTGGTGACTTTTCTCTTTTCCTCTCACTCACTTGTGGTTCACTCTTTTTGTTAGGACAGCAGCTAGCTACATGTCCCTTGGTGTGACATTTGAAGCACGATCTCTTTTTCGAAGACTTCTTTTCTGAAGCCTTTGAACTAGATTCGGGTTTTTCTGATGATGCCTCAGAAGGATTTGGTTCAGTTTGCTTAGTTTCAGAATTTTCTATGTTCTTGTTTTTAGCAAACTCTATATTAGATTCATTTTCAATAACAGTTGTTTCCTCTTTCATGTCACTTCCTTGAACAAAATTAACACTTTTAACAAAAGTTGGATTTTTATTCTTAGGATGTGATGTGTTCTTTTTCAAAACAGGTTTGCTTTTATTATCCTTCTTAGCATCAGCACTCTCAAAAACATTTCCTTGACGTGACGAGGAACTACTTGGTGATGATGACCTAAAGTCCATGAGCTCATCTTCATCAGGCAAGAAAGAATAGTCATGACTAACAGGAGGTGGAACTTCATTGAACCCATGAAATCCCACACTGGTTTTGTCATTACTTTTCTTCAAGCCACCCATCATATGTTTCATAACAAAAGTAGAGTCTCTGAATTGACCTAATTTCTTTTCAAGTTCAACAATTTTGAGTTGTGCATCTAACAACTCTTTGCATTTATCAGAAATCTCTTTTGTTTTCTCAGCCATCATTTCATGAGCTAAGTCTATGACTTGAAGTTTTTCATTTAATTTGCAGGTTACAGCTTCAATTTTACTTTCATAACCTTTTATCTTCTTCAAGTATGATGATTCATTTCTTTTAGCAAAAAAATTTGCTTCTTTTATGGTAGACATCTCGCCCACCAGACTTTTGTTTTGTGTGGACAACCTGTCAACTTCACCCTGTAATTCATGACATTTTAAACACACAGAATTAGACTTTACCTCTCCTGTTTGTTTATCAAGGTTGGCCATTAGAGCCGCAAGCTGAGCTTCCATTCTTTTATATTTTGCTTCCTTTTCTTCAGCTTCCTTTTGATGGTCAGACTTTTGCTTTTCCTCTTCAGCATCTTTTGTCTGATCACCCTTCTCTTCTTCAGCTTTACTCTCTATCTTGACCTCTGCCTTAGTATCCACTTTTGCTTCAGCATCTCCCACAGTAGCTTCACCATCATCAACTGGAGTTATCTCTGCCATGAATGCCTGTGTGACATTGTCATCTTTTTCCAAGTGAATACTCCAGTCATATGAACCTTCTCTAGCAGTAGAGATCAGCGCTCTTGAGTTAGAGTTGTTTGATGCATTCCTATTGTTTGAACTCTGACTCGAATTAATTTCGCTGGTTTAATTATGCTGCACAATTTCGCTGATCTAACAACTTCGCTGGTCAAATTCGGTGGACTATTTTCGCTGGTCAAATTCGCTATTACGACGACCTGTAAAGTCACCGAAAACCGTAGTAATTTCGCTGTGGAAAATTATACGGTTACCAAAGTCGCCTTTGGATTTAAGTTCGCCGTTCATCGAGATATCAAATCTCAAATTCGCTGATCAGTCTGCGAAATTGTTAAAATCGCCCAGTAACTTTGGAAACTCAATCTGTTCAAAATTCTGAAGATTTTCCAACACAAATCTGCAAAATCAGAAAACCTAATCAGCTCAAAATTTTCGAAAATAATGAAGAACAGATTGAAAACCGCGAAGAACACGAAGAACAGTCTTCGAATCTTCAAGTTTCTCAGCCAAAATTCTTCAAAACAATCAACCAAAAAACAGTCCTGCAAACCCTAAAATCTGCAAAAACAGCAAACAAACAATGCAGAAGATCAAAACAGCCAACAAAATTCGAAAAATTATATAAAAAAATTCGAAAATTTCAAAACCCTAATTTTCAGATTTCAAGGATTTTCGAAAAACTTCCTGTTTCTGCAGAACACAATTCTGAACCGAGCTTTCAAGAGCCTAATGCTCTGATACCAATTGTAGGTCCCCTATTCGTATAGATCTTTCACAGAATTGTCTTTCCAATCAAGAGTGCGGAATCCTCTTGATCAGAATATCACAGAATGAGTAGAAACAGAAAACAGCAAATCACTTCCAAACCGGGTTTACTATTGATTATCGATCAAACTAAATTACAATCAATCTAAACCCTAACCACACTCAAATTCGTCCAAGTCTAGCTCTCACGAATTTCAATGCCTCTCAAACTCTGTTTTGGCTGATTAACCTAAACCCTAAAGCCTAACCTTGTTTATATAACACAAGGTTTGCTACTTGGGCTTAGTTAAACATCATGGACTGTGAATTGGACAAGCCCAATTCGCCCCCACACACCCAATTCGTTGGGTTTAGTTAGCCCAAACATTACAACTAACTATTACAAAGCTAAACCCGCTAACTGTTTATCGTTTAACTAATTACAAGATATCCAAAGACCAAATCTAAGCTGTTGTCACAAACATGCACCAACAAAAACCATCACTTTGACACACACCACTTCAACACACACCACAACCACTGCCCTACCACCACCACCTAAAATCACTTCACCACCGAAAACCATCACTTCAACTACATCACCACCCACCAAATCACCACCTGCTGAAAAGCAGAAGACATCTACTGACACATAAGTAGATGTAATGCCAACAGAGGTTGAAACACCAGTTGTTTCAACAGCTGTTTGCCAGCCATCTACCACTGCCCTCACCATTTCAACAATCACCATACAACCCATTGCCACATCCCAACCAAAACCCCCTTCACACCTATCATTACCAAAAAGCCCAAAAAGAAATCATCCAACCCCCCCCCCCCCCCCCCCCAAACCCACAAAAAGGGTAACTCTGGAAGATGAGATCCCAGAGCAAATACCTGTGACAACACCAATGTCACCAACAACCACTGCTGCTACTTCCTCACAACAGATGAAAGAAAGATCTCCACCCTTGCCTCAAACTCCTCCTGCATCTTCACAAAAAGATCAGGTTGTAAGCACAGGGACACCAAATTATGATGCTCTAAAATCACTTGATTCAATCATCCACAGCCCACTTCCCAGGGCAAATTCGCTTTCTACACCCAACCTCACAGCTCAAATTCCACCACAAATATTACCCTTGTTGGATGCAGTTAATATTGTCCAGACACAAACCAGTCCTTCTCACTCACCTATCAATGAGAATATACTCCAACAAGTGACTGGATCTGGTGCCTTTATCACTATTAACCAACCAACATCTGAGGAGGTTACACTGCTGGAATTACCTGTAATTCCTGACAGTAGTTCAATTGGAGCAGCAACTACAAGTGTTGGATCAACAGATCTACATTTGGCCAGTTGTTTCATCAATCAGACTCCCTTGAAGGCAATTCCTTCCATAGCACCTCTGATATCCACTAGTGAGTTTGTTATGACCACTGGTACCATCAAAAGGCTATCAAGTGTTGAAGGAAAAAGACCCCAGTACCGAGAACAAGGGGCATCAATGGGTAATTTTTGGGATTCGTTCCCTAAGTCACACGTTGATACAACCACTGCTGATGGGGAATCAGATGATCCCATTAACTTGGGTGATGATTTGAAATATAAGGAATTGACGGCGAGGGTAGACAGAATTGACTCATCTGTTACAGACATCAAGACAATGCTGCAATAGTTGTTAAATTCACAAAAGTCCACACCCACTGCTACACCACCATATGTTCCATCTACATCCATTGCTCCATCCCCTGATGTTCTTTGGAATTTGTTTCAACCACTGCTCATCCATCAAAACCAAGTAGCTGATCAGAAACATGAAATACAGGTTCAAAAGATCAGAAATACTATGGAAGCAAGATTTAAAGATACTCAGGCAGATATCAAAGCAATAAAAGCTCATTTATTGAACACCACTGGCACAACTCCTCCCACTGTTCTCTTCATTGATAACCCCCCTCCAAATAATGCCAAAAAGGGGGAGAAAAACAAGCAGTGGAAGAAGAAGGGAATTGAAGATGGCCTCTATATTGAACCAGAAAAAGAAAATATGACTAAAAACCAGATGGTAGTAAAAAGATTGATGCTACAACAAATGCACTTGCTGAAGCCAAAGCAAGTTTAAAAAGGGATAGAAAGGCTAAGGATAAAACCAGGTGGGAACAGGAGAAAAAAGCTTATGTGGAGCTGAATGCACAGGGTACTTCTGAGCCAAAGGATGATGAAAATCCTAAGGATGAAAAGAAGAAGCCCACTAGACAAGTGAGGCAACCCAAATCCACACCATCCAGACCCACAAAGCATGCCTCCAAACCACCTCCCAAAGGCCCCAAGCATCAAACCTCTACCCAAACGGCTGTTGTAACTCCTGTTGTATCACCAATTGTTGGTACATCAGTGGTTTCAGCAGTTGTTAAAACTAAAACTGTAGGTCCCCTATTCTTATGGATCTTTCACAGAATTGTCTTTCCAATTAAGAGTGCGTAATCCTCTTGATCAGAATATCACAGAATGAGTAGAAACAGAAAACAGCAAATCACTTCCAAACCGGGTTTACTATTGATTATCGATCAAACTGAATTACAATCAATCTAAACCCTAACCACACTCAAATTCGTCCAAGTCTAGCTCTCACGAATTTCAATGCCTCTCAAACTCTGTTTTGGCTGATTAACCTAAACCCTAAAGCCTAACCTTGTTTATATAACACAAGGTTTGCTACTTGGGCTTAGTTAAACATCATGGACTGCGAATTGGACAAGTCCAATTCGCCCCCACACACCCAATTCGTTGGGTTTAGTTAGCCCAAACATTACAACTAACTATTACAAAGCTAAACCCGCTAACTGTTTATCGTTTAACTAATTACAAGATATCCAAAGACCAAATCTAAGCTGTTGTCACAAACATGCACCAACAAACTCCCCCTTGACAATAGCTTCATAAAATAACTTTGTCTTCAGTCATCTTGCAATCTTCATGTAGTCTTGCACTGTCTTTGGTCTTTGGATAGCTTCAGCTTCAACAACTTCTGTCAGCAACAGACTCCCCCTAAGTTGATGCATCCAATCACCAAATCTTCAAAAACTTTAGCGTTTGAGTAAACTCCAGTTCAGCATTTGTAAAGCAATCTTCTAACGCTTCAACTTTGTCTGCAATGTAGAAAGGAGGTTCTACCATGCATCCAATCAAACTCTCACCTCTTCACAGCAACTCATCACTTTCACTTCTCAGCAACACACTGCTTCAATCTGTATACTATAAAACAAACATCTCGAGAAACCATAAGAATTTTTCAACACAGTTAAATAAATTATTATTTTTTCAAGAGATAGTTAAACTGTATCACAGATTAAGCATTTTCAATTTCATCACCAACACGCAAAACTTTTTAATCACACACCCTATAACCCGCATGATTTAAAATTTTGACCTCACTTTCTAACACCGTCTCCCCCTATCAGTAACAATTCCTCCAAGAAAAACAGTTTTTCGTACGTTAAGAATTTCAAACAGAAAAAAAAACACTATTTTTGTATTTTTATATTTTCTGAAAGCAAGTAAATAACAAAAGCAATAAACACTCTGTTTTTGTGAGAATCACTGGTATGAAGATCATATCAACAAAATCAAACTGTTTTCACACCATTAGATAATTCTTTATTTAATTTTTCGTGAAAAGCAGTCCAAGACGATTACCAGTATGTTTGTCCACTTAAACAAAATGCATGAACATTTCAAGTTCCATTACCATATGATACGTTAAGGTAATTTTATTACTGATATATTAGTGTATCCCACTTCAGGATATACCCCCGCGATCAAGGTATGCACAAAGATTCATCGTAGTAGGTGAGTATACCGAATTCATCCTTTAAGATATCCTGACAGTGCCTAGGTCTGCATATAATCTGTTTTATCATGTTTTGATTGCTTAACAATGAACACCCAAATACATACTAATCAAATCCTGGAAATATAAACAACACACTCTATCATGCAAGTATCTTCCCTACCACATATTTCACAAGTCCAATCCAGATTTCTGAAATCTTAACTGGGAATAGGTTGAGAAGAGAACAGAATAGATCTTTAGCAGAGATGGTATAATATACAGATCAAATGAGGTTTTCTCAGTTTGATATAGGTTTCTTGGGTTTCTTTTGGGCACTTGAGGGCCTCTTTCGGGTGTATTAGATCTATAGCACGACAACGTACAACTAGGTCAGCATGTATCTGGATGCAGCAAAAGCTGTCGTTGCCTAGCACCTCCAGGTCAGCATATATCTGGATGCAGCAGAGGAGGTACACGATTTTTTCAGAGAAGATTTCAGAATCAGATCAAAATTGTGTGTATCGGGACAACATACAGACATTCAAATAGAAATGAGCTAATTCCAAGTGACTTTCTTTCCTGGGGTCATGTACAATTTTAGTTCTGAACAGAAGGACAGTCAAGATATCCCCAGATGAAATAACAGTATAAAGACCCAAAACTTCAGATTTTGGCAATCTATCAACGCAAGATTTAAGGTCATTAAACCATACACCATTGATGTGTTCCCCACTCATACACAGTTCATTTAAGTTTATATCACATTGGTAAGTTGATTATTTCATGCTTTTTGCCTACTGGTACATCATATAATGAAGCTGCTATCACACTTAAGCATTTTAATTTCAGTTTCAGTGTGACAGTCTAACTTACTGATGTACTATCATTTCCCCTTTTTCACACAGTGATAACTCATTTTTGATTTTCTATTTTTTTATGTTTTTGATTTTTCAATGTTTTTGTATATTTTTGATTTTTAAGAAAAGCAGTAAACTATTTACAAAATTCTTATGAAAAACCAGTTATTTAGGATTCCTCATCCCGTTGAGTTCGACTAAGTGTTCAAAGCGAGCCCTGTCAAAAGCTTTAGTATAAAGATCTGCCAGGTTATCTTCGGTGTCGACTCGATGTAATTCAATTAGTCTCTTTTCAGCACAATCCCGTATAAAATGATGACGTATGTCAATATGTTTTGTGCGACTGTGTTTCACGGGATTATTAGTTATAGAAATTGTGGCATTATTGTCTATCATAATAGGAGTACGAGTGAAATCCAAACCGTAATCGCGCATTTGCTGTTGAATCCAGAGAACCTGAGAGCAGCAGCTACCCGCAGCAATATATTCAGCTTCACACGTAGATGTAGACACACAGGATTGCTTCTTGCATTGCCAAGACACGATCCTGCCTCCTAAGAACTGACAACCACCTGTTGAAGACTTTCTGTTCGACTTGCATCCTCCAAAGTCTGAGTCAGTGTAAGCAACAAAATTCATATCACTATCAGCTGGATACCACAACCCAAGTTTAGGTTTCCCCTTCAAGTAACGAAGAATACGCTTCACTATTTTCATATGTGACTTTTTTGGATTAGCCTGATATCTGGCACACAAGCATACTACAAACATGATGTCAGGTCTTGAAGCAGTCAAGTACATTAGAGAACCAATCATTGCCCTGTATTGAGTAGGATCAACGTCTTCAGTACTTTCATGATCTGGGCCAAGATTGTGATTTTCACATATGAGAGTGTTGAAAGTAGAGCAATCATTCATTTTGAACCGACTCAAAATGTCATACACATACTTCGTTTGATGAATAAACATCCCATCCTCCTTCTGTTCAACTTGTAATCCCAGAAAGTAAGACAGCTCACCCATAGCGCTCATTTCGAACTTGCTCTTCATCACCTGCTCGAACTCTTTACACATGCTCTCATTTGATGACCCAAAGATGATGTCATCCACATACACCTGTACCAGCAGAAAATCTTCCTTCTTCCTCTTGATGAACAGTGTACTGTCAATCTGACCTCTTTCAAAACCATTCTTAATCAGATGTGTAGACAGTGTCTCGTACCACGCCCTGGGAGCTTGATGTAATCCATACAAAGCCTTATCAAGTTTGTACACTCGATCTGGATAATCTGGATCAACGAACCCATATGGTTGTGAGACATACACCACTTCTTGGACTTTCCCGTAAAGAAATGCACTCTTCACGTCTAGTTGATAAACTTTGAAGCCCTTGAATGTTGCAAAGGCTAAAAACAAACGAATTGCCTCCAACCTTGCCACTGGTGCAAAGACTTCATTGTAGTCTATCCCTTCTTGCTGATTGAAACCTTTTACCACCAATCGAGCCTTGTTTCGCGTCACTATCCCTCTGTCATCCTTCTTGCACTTAAACACCCACTTAGTGCCTATCTCTCTTTCACCTTTAGGAAGGTCAACCAACTCCCAAACCTTCAACTTCGCAAACTGGGCCAATTCCTCTTGCATAGCTTCAACCCATGAATTGTCTTTAAGAGCCATATGAATGTTCTTCGGCTCCTCTTGGGAAATAAAGCAACTATACAAGCACTCATTCACTATCCCAGTCTTCTCAATCGACACAAATAAGCCAGAATTTGCTGCTATGCTTCTTCTCGTCTGAACACCTGCATTAGGATCCCCAAGTATCATGTCAACTGGATGATCTCTATTTGCTCGTGTAGTAGCAACAGCATCAACTTCTAAATTTTCACCCAGGTTTGATCCAACCTCCCCCTGAATGTTCTGATCTGCAAATGGATTAATGAAATCCTCCCCCTCAATGGGTTCAGAGTCACTATCGCTTGAATCAGGATCAGCAGCACCTTTGGAAGTTTCCACAGCATCTGTCATATCAACATTCGATCTAGGCATGAACTCGCCTTCATCGTCTCCACCAATCATTGTTTGAATCAACTGAGAATCATCTGCATTTGGAAACTCAGGAATATTAAATGATTTAAAAGTGCTTTCATAATCATATAATATTGCAGGACCACTCGTTGATTGTTGAGGTTTGTATGAAGTAATTTCAACATTAAAGACAACCTCAATTTTACCACTTTTTAGATTAAAAACCCTTTTATTCGGTGTGCCAGGCACATAACCTAGAAAGTAGCCATCGTCAGCCACCTCACCGAATTTTTGTTTATCTTTATTACGCACAATGGTGCAGGGTAATCCAAATGGTTCAAAGCCTTCTAAGTTTGGTTTCTTGTTAAACATTAATTCATGACAAGTTTTGTTTAAACGTTTAACAGTCAAAACTTTGTTTAGGACGTAGCAAGCTGTATTCACAGCTTCTACCCAGAAAATAACTGGTAGCTTTGAATCTGAAAGCATTGTCCTTGCGGCTTCAATCAACGTCCTGTTTTTCCTCTCAGCAACTCCATTTTGTTGAGGTGTATAAGGAGCGGAATATTGATGTTCAATTCCCTTGCGAAGACAATAGAGATCCAGAATGCGATTCTTGAACTCCGTGCCATTATCACTCCTTATCCTCTTGATCCTTGCATCATGGACGTTTTCCAATTTCGTAAAAAGATCTATCAGCATCTCTGCTGTCTCATCTTTTGTACCTAAAAAGAAAACCCATGAATAACGTGAGTAATCATCAGTGACAACTAAACAATAGTACTTTCCACCTATGCTCCTTACGTTCACTGGACCGAATAAATCCATGTGAAGTAATTCATAAGGGGCATCTATGGAATTTACTGTTTTTGATTTGTGAGGTTTCTTATGTTGTTTTCCCTTTTGACATGGAAGACATTTATCTTCCACGTGAAACCTCTGCATTGGAACCCCTTTCACTAGCTCATTTTTAACAAGATAATTCATTTTTCGATAGTGAATATGGGCCATGCGTCTGTGCCACAACATCGATTCAGCTTCAGATGCTTTTGATAGTAAACACGCCACCACAGCAGTTGGATCCTTAGCACCCATGTCCATGACATAAGTGTCATTGCTCCTTGGCGCTCGCATCACTATCCAATCGTCCGGATTCTTCAAACCTGGTTTCAACACTATTGCTTCATTCTTGGTAAAATGGACCGAGTGACCCTTGTCGCAGACTTGTGACAAGCTCATCAGATTGTGTTTAAGCTGCTCCACATAGTTCACTTTGTCCAGAGTGATCTTCCCATTGGTCACTTTCCCTCGGCCTGTAATTCTACAACCTTTAGCACCCGCAAAATTTACTTTTCCACCATCATAATCTTCAAATTCAGTCAACAATCTTGCATCCCCCGTCATGTGCCTGGACACACCAACCAAGAAATTAGTTAGATTGGGGGACCCAAGCCTTAATGGTCTTGGTTCGTCCAAATTCACCAACTACTGGAACATCCATCCAATATCCATTACTCCTAACTGGAGTCTTGGATCTCAGACCTGTTGATGGAATTTGATATTGACTTCCACTATACCACAAGTTGATAATCCTCCTTAGCAGCTCCTGCACACACCAACCAAGAAATTAGTTAGATTGGGGGACCCAAGCCTTAATGGTCTTGGTTCGTCCAAATTCACCAACTACTGGAACATCCATCCAATATCCATTACTCCTAACTGGAGTCTTGGATCTCAGACCTGTTGATGGAATTTGATATTGACTTCCACTAGGTCTTTGGTCCTGAGGGTTCCTATATGTGTTTGGACTATTTGACCTTTGAAAATTTTGATTCTGATATCTTGAGTTTTGATTCCAAGAAGCATTATTGTTGTAATTTCTAAAGCCATTGTTATAAAAAGTTCGACCACCATCATTTTGGTATCGATTTTGATATTGACCTTGACTTCTGAAATTATTTGCATTATAATTGTTCATTCTTGGTGAACTGCTTCTAGGTCTCTCAAATCTGCCTGGTGGAGATCTAGGCTGAAATCTTGGTTGATTTCTTTGAAAACGTGGAACTTGTGGAGTTCCTTTTTCAGCCTTATCTACACCAACAACAACATTTTCTGGTTGCTTAGGAGCAGATTTCTTTGGAGAATTTGCAACTTTCTCCTGTTTATCACCACTATTCTCTGGTGACTTTTCTCTTTTCCTCTCACTCACTTGTGGTTCACTCTTTTTGTTAGGACAGCAGCTAGCTACATGTCCCTTGGTGTGACATTTGAAGCACGATCTCTTTTTCGAAGACTTCTTTTCTGAAGCCTTTGAACTAGATTCGGGTTTTTCTGATGATGCCTCAGAAGGATTTGGTTCAGTTTGCTTAGTTTCAGAATTTTCTATGTTCTTGTTTTTAGCAAACTCTATATTAGATTCATTTTCAATAACAGTTGTTTCCTCTTTCATGTCACTTCCTTGAACAAAATTAACACTTTTAACAAAAGTTGGATTTTTATTCTTAGGATGTGATGTGTTCTTTTTCAAAACAGGTTTGCTTTTATTATCCTTCTTAGCATCAGCACTCTCAAAAACATTTCCTTGACGTGACGAGGAACTACTTGGTGATGATGACCTAAAGTCCATGAGCTCATCTTCATCAGGCAAGAAAGAATAGTCATGACTAACAGGAGGTGGAACTTCATTGAACCCATGAAATCCCACACTGGTTTTGTCATTACTTTTCTTCAAGCCACCCATCATATGTTTCATAACAAAAGTAGAGTCTCTGAATTGACCTAATTTCTTTTCAAGTTCAACAATTTTGAGTTGTGCATCTGACAACTCTTTGCATTTATCAGAAATCTCTTTTGTTTTCTCAGCCATCATTTCATGAGCTAATTCTATGACTTGAAGTTTTTCATTTAATTTGCAGGTTACAGCTTCAATTTTACTTTCATAACCTTTTATCTTCTTCAAGTATGATGATTCATTTCTTTTAGAAAAAAAATTTGCTTCTTTTATGGTAGACATCTCGCCCACCAGACTTTTGTTTTGTGTGGACAACCTGTCAACTTCACCCTGTAATTCATGACATTTTAAACACACAGAATTAGACTTTACCTCTCCTGTTTGTTTATCAAGGTTGGCCATTAGAGCCGCAAGCTGAGCTTCCATTCTTTTATATTTTGCTTCCTTTTCTTCAGCTTCCTTTTGATGGTCAGACTTTTGCTTTTCCTTTTCAGCATCTTTTGTCTGATCACCCTTCTCTTCTTCAGCTTTACTCTCTATCTTGACCTCTGCCTTAGTATCCACTTTTGCTTCAGCATCTCCCACAGTAGCTTCACCATCATCAACTGGAGTTATCTCTGCCATGAATGCCTGTGTGACATTGTCATCTTTTTCCAAGTGAATACTCCAGTCATATGAACCTTCTCTAGCAGTAGAGATCAGCGCTCTTGAGTTAGAGTTGTTTGATGCATTCCTATTGTTTGAACTCTGACTCGAATTAATTTCGCTGGTTTAATTATGCTGCACAATTTCGCTGATCTAACAACTTCGTTGGTCAAATTCGCTGGACTATTTTCGCTGGTCAAATTCGCTATTACGACGACCTGTAAAGTCACCGAAAACCGTAGTAATTTCGCTGTGGAAAATTATACGGTTACCAAAGTCGCCTTTGGATTTAAGTTCGCCGTTCATCGAGATATCAAATCTCAAATTCGCTGATCAGTCTGCGAAATTGTTAAAATCGCCCAGTAACTTTGGAAACTCAATCTGTTCAAAATTCTGAAGATTTTCCAACACAAATCGGCAAAATCAGAAAACCTAATCAGCTCAAAATTTTCGAAAATAATGAAGAACAGATTGAAAACCGCGAAGAACACGAAGAACAGTCTTTGAATCTTCAAGTTTCTCAGCCAAAATTCTTCAAAACAATCAACCAAAAACAGTCCTGCAAACCCTAAAATCTGCAAAAACAGCAAACAAACAATGCAGAAGATCAAAACAGCCAACAAAATTCGAAAAATTATATAAAAAATTTCGAAAATTTCAAAACCCTAATTTTCAGATTTCAAGGATTTTCGAAAAACTTCCTGTTTTGCAGAACACAATTCTGAACCGAGCTTTCAAGAGCCTAATGCTCTGATACCAATTGTAGGTCCCCTATTCGTATGGATCTTTCACAGAATTGTCTTTCCAATCAAGAGTGCGGAATCCTCTTGATCAGAATATCACAGAATGAGTAGAAACAGAAAACAGCAAATCACTTCCAAACCGGGTTTACTATTGATTATCGATCAAACTAAATTACAATCAATCTAAACCCTAACCACACTCAAATTCGTCCAAGTCTAGCTCTCACGAATTTCAATGCCTCTCAAACTCTGTTTTGGCTGATTAACCTAAACCCTAAAGCCTAACCTTGTTTATATAACACAATGTTTGCTACTTGGGCTTAGTTAAACATCATGGACTGTGAATTGGACAAGCCCAATTCGCCCCCACACACCCAATTCGTTGGGTTTAGTTAGCCCAAACATTACAACTAACTATTACAAAGCTAAACCCGCTAACTGTTTATCGTTTAACTAATTACAAGATATCCAAAGACCAAATCTAAGCTGTTGTCACAAACATGCACCAACAAAAACCATCACTTTGACACACACCACTTCAACACACACCATAACCACTGCCCTACCACCACCACCTAAAATCACTTCACCACCGAAAACCATCACTTCAACTACATCACCACCCACCAAATCACCACCTGCTGAAAAGCAGAAGACATCTACTGACACATAAGTAGATGTAATGCCAACAGAGGTTGAAACACCAGTTGTTTCAACAGCTGTTTGCCAGCCATCTACCACTGCCCTCACCATTTCAACAATCACAATACAACCCATTGCCACATCCCAACCAAAACCCCCTTCACCCAAAAAGCTTTACACAAGGAAAAGGAAATTTCAGGAGAATAATGATGATATACCAGCACCTATTCCTTTATCCTCCACACCTTACAATGTTATCAAACCACAACAATCCATTCCACCAACTCTAGTCAAACCAATAAACCCTGCTAATGTTGTATCGATTGCTACAAGTTATCCACTGGAATTGGAAGCTGTAAAGGATGAGATTAGACAATTCTATACAGTGGATGATCCTTCAAAAAGAAAATTTCCTTCTCTCATAGGCTTCAGGAATCCAGCAAATATGGACGAGTATCTAAAACTCAAAGCTAGGCAAGCTGATATAAGAGCTAGACTTGAATGTAAAGATCAAGGTGATAAAGCCATTTCTGAAAGAATGGAATTTCTGCTCACTAAGGTCAAACAAATGGAAGATTATGCAAGAGACCTGAGCAAAGATATGTCAAAACTACCACATGAAGCTGTCCTAGAAAAGGAAATGAGAAAGGATTATCTTGCATTCATCATGAAAGAAAAAATTTATCCAGCTAAAGAAGAACAATTCAGTGAATGGCCACTCATTGCTTTAAAGCATGAGGTGAGCAGAATTGCGAAGATCAAGAACAATCCAGGAATGAAAAGGTTAGCTCCAAACTGGAGCAAATACAAAAAGGCCATTGATGATCTTACCTTGGAGTACAAAAAGAAGAAACAAGAGCTGGTGAATGCAAAGGTTGGAGCTGCTAAAGCCATATCAAAATGGACAAAGAAATATACAGATGAGGCTTATGAAAGGCTAAGGAAAAGAAGGATGACAGATCCTAACATCCCAAAGAGGCCTAACTACAAAAAGCCAAAACAGCAGATCAATAGTTCTGAACCACTGTTCACATCAGCAGATATCTCAGTCATTGAGCTAAATCAAAGGAAGAGACAAGAGCAGATTGAAAAAGAAACTGCAGAAGATATAGCTGTAGCAAATGATATGATAAAAATGGCTTTCAAACAAATGTTTGCTGAAAATTCTGAACTAACAAAAGCTCAGAGTACTACTCAACAAATTTTCACAAGGCCAAAATCCCCCAACTCATCAGTAAATAAACCTCTCCCAGGAAACCCATTAGGTTCAAAAATACTAAAATGGATGTCTGATCAAAAGACCCATGTATTGACACTGATCAGATCCAATGGAGAAGTAAAGCACATATCAAGGGAACAAGCACTGGGCCCGGGTGTTGAAGATCTACAAGATCTCCTTGAGCTTATACTGTGTAGGGATGAGGATGATACAAGTTCTATGGATTTTGAACTGCAATTTAAAGGACAAGTTAGGGAACTTTTGATGAGACAATAAAGATCAAGAATAATGAAGGGTTTTAGCATTATCTGTTCCAAGGGGAGATTGTTGGGATTGAACCCTATCAGAGGAATAGATAATTAAAGCCAAAACTGGTTCACAACAGTGGATTCATCATAAATAGTAGTTTACACCAGGCTTTCCCCTTGAAAGTGTTTATTACATCTGATGTCCTCTATCCACTGTTCATATACAACAGTTGCTGTCCTTCAAACTGCTGATGAAGCCCTAAAGACTGTTAAAGATTAAACACTGCTGGTTTAATCTGTTGATGCTATCTAAGTACTACTGTTGATTAAAGAACTGCCCACTCAAGGACTGATCAACTTTGAGGAAAGCACTGATAGTCAAACATCAGTGCTTGGCATGCAATAATGAAAGGAGAAAGCAGTAGTGTAGTTTGTCAATTTTATTGTATAGAATCAGTGGTTAAGTTAACAGCGTTTGTATAAGAACAGTGGTTAAAGGTTGTTAGATTGTTAGATGTCACTTTCATGGTGACGTCAGCTTAGATGCTTCAATGGTTTGTTTTGCCTATAAATGGAACAGTATCATGTACTGTTACATTTGGTTGACTGAGTGAGTTTATCTCCTCCAATCCTTTCATCTTGAGCGAATCAACCAGTGAGCATCATGCTGAGCGGGAGCTTTAGTATGTAAGCATATCTGTAATCATTTCTGCATTGTAAATATTACGACTAATGAGAAACATGTGTTTACTGAAAACTATTTCCCTTTGATTGTGTTTACAAAGTTTCTTTTCAATTCCGCTGCATTAGATATGTGTTTTACATTCATTCATTGTTCAAGTATTACAAACAAACACAATCATGAGGGCCTCCGATCCTAACACAGTACTTCTAGTATGTCTGATAACTGTGCTGACCTTGTTAACCATATGGCAGTACTAAGGTTCAACCGTGACTCAAACGCCTTCTGAAACATCTGCCTTATCCTCGGCACAAAACGACCATTTCGGTTAGATACGATAGAAACAGGCACTCCATAACGTGCCACAATCTCTCTAAGATAAATCTCTTCTAATTTCCTTGTGTTGTCTTTCAAACTGATCGGTAGGAAATGTGCAGACCATGTGAGCCGATCAATGATCACCCAAATTATATTGTGATCTCTTTTGGTTATTGGTAGCTTTGTAATGAAGTCTGTTGAGATTCGTTCCCACTTCCACACGGGAACCTCAAGTTGTTGCCGCAGTCCTGACGGTTTTCTGCTATTCTGCCTTAACTTTGGCACAAGTAAGACAGTTACCCACATATGTAGCAACATCGGCTTTGATCCTGGGCTGCCAATAAAAGTCTTGGTACATCCTGTCGAATCCAGGATGGATCGAGTACCTCAACTTCTAGGTTTTGCCCAAAGTAAGCATACGTAAATTGTCGTGAGTCAGATCCCAGAGTCGTCCCATGGAGTATAAGGTTCTGTCTTCCTTAGGCAATAATTGCACTTCCATTCCACGTAACGCTTCAGCTTGAAGGTTCTCTGGTTTGAGCGCCTCTTGCTCAGCTTCACGAATCCGAGCAGCGGGGTTCGTCTGTATGGTCATCTCTAAGGCTCGCACGCTTAGAGGCTTTGCGCGTTCCTTGCGGCTCAAGGCGTTTGCTACAACTCTTTCCTTGTCCAGGTGATTCTTAATCTCACAATCATAACCATTCAGTAGCTCAATCCATCTTCATAATCTCATGTTTAAGTCCTTCTGATCAGAGATGTGCTGCAACTCTTGTGATCAGTAAAGATCGTGCAGCGTTTTCCATATAAGTAATGACGCCAAATCTTCAACGCGCAATTCACCGCACCTAGTTCAAGGTTGTGCGTGGTGTAATTCTTCTCAAGATCCTTCGATCGACATGATGCGTACGCGATGACTTTGTCTCGTTGCATCAACACGCAACCGAGACCTTGTCAAGAAGCATCACAATAAACCACTAATCCCTTGATACTGCCGGGTAGCGGCAAGATGGGTATCGTCTAGGTTAGGGTTGTTAGCGGTTGAGCAATCTTTGAAAAGTCCCCTATGAATCATCTGTAATAGCCTGCTAACCCCAGAAATTGTCGTATCGTAGTTAGCGTCCTTGGGGCTTCCTAGTTCATGATTGCTTCCTTCTTAGCAGGGTCATTGTGAACCATTATCATTTACCATGTGGCTTAGAAATTGCACCTCGCGAGATCAAAATTTGCACTTCAACAGCTTCACATATAACTACTCCTTCTTCAAAAGTTCTAGGGTAGTTCGCAGGTGTTGCTCATGTTCCTCCTGGGTTCGCGAGTAAATAAGGACGTCACCAATGATCATATCCACAAACTTATCCAGGTATGGCCTGCACACCCTATTCATGAGATCCATGAATACTGTTGGTATGTTTGTTAAGCCAAACAGCGTGACAAGGAACTCGAGATGTCCATATCGAGTCCTAAAGGCCGTTTTAGGGATACTTTCTTCTTGTATTCGCAGTTGAGGATATCCTGACCTTAAGTCGATCTTCGATAGTAACTAGAGCCTTGTAATTGGTCGAACAAGTCATCACCCACGGCAAAGGATACCGATTCGTGATGGCTAGCTTACTCAATTCCTTGAAGTCGATGAACAAACGGAATCTGCCATCTTTCTTTTTAACGAATAGCGTTGGAGCTCCCCAAGGAGAGATGCTTGGTCTGATGGATCCTTCGTTCTAGTAGTTCTTGTAGTCGAGTCGTTAGTCCTTGTATCTCGAACGAAGCTATTCGGTAAGGTGCCTTCACCACAGGTGCCGCTCCTGGCACTAGGTTTATCCTAAACTCCAGTTGTCGCTGTGGAGGTAACCTAGGCAAGTCTTTGGGAAAGACTTCTGGGAATTCCTTCACAACGGGGATGTCTTCGAGCTTTGGCTCCTTGGTCTCCTTATCGACAACATGAGCAAGAAAGGCTATGCAGCCTTTTCGAAGGCACTTATGTGCCCTTAAGACCAATGCGGGATGTCGCAATCCACCGCCTTATGGGGCCTAGTGCCCTCGCATCAATTGCAAGAAGGTTGTGTACTATAAGTGTCTCATCATTCGCAAGAGGGATGCGAATGATTTTCCTTATGACAAACAACTTTAGCTCTATCCTTGGATAATCAATTCATGCCGACTACAACGTCATAGCTTCCCAAATCAACAGGTAGGAGTTCAATAGAAAATTCACGCTCTCCAAGTTCCAAGGTACAACCCTTAATAACTTCATCCCTTTTTGTCTAATTTCCCATTTACTAACTCTATGGAATATGGGACGTCTAGATTACTTGAAGCTAGGCCAAGTAGGTTCTTAAGTTCTAAGGATACAAGGCTAAAGTCGGCGCCAGTGTCAATCAGAATGAATGCATAGTGTTGGTTAATAGGGAATGTACCCGTAACCGCATCTGGATCCTGGCGTGCTTCACGAGCTCTGACCGTGAAGACCCTTCCTCGCTTGGGTTTTCCTAGGGAAATCTTTCTTAAAGTGCCCCACGTCACCACATTTGAAACAATCTGGAACTCTACCATTATCGTTTCCGTCTTGGTTGTAGTCATCATTTCCCCTTGTTTGGGATATTTCGCCAAACAGGCATCCTTATTGTGTCCTTCTTTTCCACATATGTCGCACTTAGGCCTCAGACATCGACCTTCTTGGTGAGACTTGCATTCATCCCATCTCGGCTTAGTCCCCAAATAAACCTTACCACCGGCCTTATTAGTGGCTCCGTAAGCTTTCATGCCACGAGGCGGGTTCACTTCCCTTCTTTTGTTTGCATTAGAGTTGTCATAACTGACTTGGTTACCTCTCTTCAGGTTCGAAAACTTTCTTTTATTGTCGCCCAATGACTCCACATGAGTCTCTTTCTTTTTTGTCTCAGATCCCAAAAACTTTCCCATTCGAAGAGCTTCTTCAGTAATCGTAACACTCAAATCGATAGCCTCCGTGATTGTTGGAGGCTTTGCGGCAGTAACCATGCTTAGGATTTGAGGCGCAAGTCCCCAAATGAAGCACTCGATTCTCTTGAATTCCGGCTAGACAAGATAGGGAACGACCCTTGATAAAACATGGAAGCGCTGGATATACTTGGCTATTCTCGGACCATCCATCTTTAAGTTCCAGAATTCTGTTTCCAATTTCTGAATCTCTGCTCAAGAACAATACTTTTTGCGCATTAACTCCTTCAGTTCATCCCATGTTAATGCATATGCAGCAGCTTCACCCAATGTCTTCACCTGGAGGTTCCACCACGAGAGCGCTCCGTCAAGAAACAACCCAGAAATGTACGTAACTCTTTGTTCCGGAGCACATTTGCTCATTCTCAATACGGAGTCCATTTTCTCCACCCAATGTATGAAGGCGACAGCAACCCTAGTGCCATCGAAATTTAGGGCTTGCAGTCCAAGAATTGTCTATAGGTACAGCCGATTGGGGGTTATTCCCAGAGGTACCACCGCTATGCTCGGAGCGGAGGGCCTCGTGCTGAGCGATGGCTTGTGAGATGCGCTCTTGTAGTTCGGCTTCTGTCCTTGGTAACGTATTAGTGTCCGTGTCACGTCTGGGTGGCATTTTCTTCTAGCAAAAAGGTATGGGGTAGGTTAGGCAACATTCAATAATTGTCTATGAGGTATATATCACCACAAGCAAACATGTAACCACCTAACATCACATGCATATATAATCAACAATGTATAAGTAAGAAAACAACCACTGAGCTTTCATATATGTTTGACAACTTGACTTATTGTTTTTATCAGAGGAAAACAAAATGAACTCGAGGTTACATCACCTCGGTCATACAAGTTACATAATATGAAAGTAGTTGTTATTTTCCTTCTACATTGGTCTCGTTAGGTCTTTAGTTTCACAAAGACGGGTATACTTCCTAAGAGATGGGGGTTGTACATTTCTAACACATATAGGGGTGATAGAGAGTGTGAAGTTACTGAATCTTTCCCGAGTGTTAGCCATCTTCACTTGCTTAGATATTGGTTCCTAAAGGACTCGTATACAGGTAGAAGTGTCAGGCACGAAGTAGGCAAAGACAGATTTCCTACTTTGTAGAGTGCTATAGCAACTATCTAGGTATTGTTCCATTAGATAAAGGTGTGAACACTTAGAAATTTTTGGATGGGTGGTGATCATTAGCTTGACCCGTAGAGTCCACCAGGATTCCCTATGCACTACAAGTTGTTATTACGTGGGCCCCCGTAATAATAAATTGTCTTGCATGGTCACCCAAATTTTCCCTCGTTCGAAGCAGATGATCAACCAAAGAGGGGACACTACTATCCTTATACCTGTGACATGGAAAGGACCATTGTGGTGGTCCACGCGCTAACATCCATTATCGTTACGCGCGAATAGGCACGATGCTTAGACGTAATAGGAATAAGGAGAATTCCTAGTGTCACACCCGCTCGTAGCGGAAGCGCGAGGTGTGATCTGATCGGTTCTCATTGCATAACAATATAAGTGAACAATACTAAATGAATAAAAACAAGCTCCAATGCCATTGTCATAATTGTTTCGAAAGAACGCAACATAAGTTAAATGTATTTGTTACAAAGCATCAAATGAAAATATGTTTTCATCGTTCTATACATCAAAATGTAAGTCTTAAAATGTCAAGGCTTTGACCACTATATCACCGCAAAGAGGCGGTATATAACGAGCAAACCCTTCAAATGGTGGCATGGAGTCTTGATACTTGCTTTCCTTGACTGAAATGTCTGCATGGTCCACTAATTCCCTGAAATACATGTTAAGTTTGAAAACATCAACAAAAGTTGGCGAGTTCATGCAGTTTAGTTGTATGATATGTATCTGTAAAATGTGAGTTGTATAAAATGTATCCATAAAATGTGAGTTGTATAAAATGTATCTGTATGTAATGATGTAGTATGTAAAGCGTCAATGAAATCGTTGATCATTAATGTTTCGCGAGGACATTAATATGTGTGACGAATTAGGAAGCAATCCAAACCTAGACGATTTCGTGTCGACTACTATCGACTGGGACACAAACGCACTCTTCTGTATGGGTCCACAACCAAGAGTGGGGCTCGCCAATACCCATTAGATCTAACCACTTGTACCTAGGTCCAAACTGGATTAATGGTGCTTAGATGTATAACCCTAATTCGCACATGATCTAGGGTGTTTCATTCCCTAACTTTAACATACGTTGAACATGTATTTTCCCCGATAGTTGTAAAGTTGTAAAACATTTAAATGAATAGGGGACATGAACTCAGAGTATCGCGTCCTGTGAATAGAAGTAACTATGATCTCACGTGCGGTCGTCCCGAATAGTGTTGCGACCTACAAATGTTCTAATATTTGTTAGACACTTCGGTCTTTGTAATAACTTGAGTACAAGTCTTGTGTCTTAAATATGTGTAAGACTTGTATGTCTTTACTGTTCCTTGAACTGTGTATTTAGATGAATGATTTGTTAAACTGTTATATATATATATATATATATTTCACCAAATATATATATATATATATATATATGCCATCTTGTATCTTGTGAGTTGTATCATCGGGTCTTGTCTTCTTGATTTCGTGTCGTTGTGTAAGTAAATTGTATAATTGAATTTCCAATAATGGTGTCATTGGGCCGAGCCCATGTTTTCATGTTATTGGGCCCCAAATAGTGTTGGGCCTAAATAGTGTTGGGCCTCAATAGTGTTGGGCTTAAATAGTGTTGGGCTTAAATAGTGTTGGGCTTAAATAGTGTTGGGCTTAAAGAGTGTTGGGCTTAAATAGTGTTGGGCCTTGACCCATATGTTTGGTATTGGGCTTCGCCCATGAGTTTTTGATATTGGGCTTAGCCCATGTATTTATGTTAAGCCCATTATAAAATGTAAGCCTATTTGTATAAAGTAGCCCATTAAGAAATGTAAGCCCATTTGTATAAAATAGCCCATTAAGAAATGTAAGCCCATTTGTACAAAATAGCCCATTAAGAAAGTATAAGTCTTTCATTTCTATAAAACATTTTTATAAAAATTCACTAAGTATACTTTTTAGTAATAAAAACATAATAGTTTTTATAAGTTTAAAAATGTCCGAATTTTGTTAATGGTAACATATTTTGGTGTCGGCGTCGAAAGATCGCCCAAATGTCGTAGTAAGTCCTCGGATTGGTGATATGTTCATAGGTTCGTCCGTCGTCCGATTTGACCATAATTTGTATTCGATTACTCGGATCGTCTGTAACTCGCTTTTAAGGCGTAATTATATGAAGTCTTGTAAGACTTTGATTATTATGTAACATGTGTTAATAATAACCATTGTAATCAAGTACCTATCTTTGATATATATAACTAATACATCAAATACCACATAGCACTTAAGTTGTTAAATTAATCAAATATATATTTTCTCAAAATAAATATTTATAACTAACTTTGTTTTTATAAAAAGAATTCTCTAAATCTTTTTAATCTTGTAAAGGTTTAGCCAAAAATGTTGGTTTAGTTAACATATAAATTATTAGAAAATTTGGCCATATAACCTTTGTATTTTTAACTTTACCATGTTTAATCAAACATATCATTTTCTTTTCAAAATCACCATCAATTTACTCATAACATCTTAACTAAAACATATGAGATTTTTATAACATAAGCTTATCAAAATGATCTCCAAATCATGTAGGGTTTTAAACATGATCATAATATATGTTAACTAGTTCAAAAACCTAGTTTACTTCTAGTTTTAATAACTTTTATAAAAATCTCATGTTGTATGTTACTTTTTATAATCTTGTAAAAGTCTTGTTTTTAAATAAAAACATTAAGTAAATTAACAACACCATAATTTATGATCATCCATTCATCCTTTAAGTTTAACAAAAACCCTTTAACATAAACATGTATAATAGTTAGATCATTTTTTTTTAAAACATCATCTAACAATTTATTTATATCATAATCCTCATAACAAGATCAAATATGCATATAACAAGTCTTAGATCACAATATAAACAAACATAAATATATCATGATTATTATCTTTGCTTCTTTGTATTTTTCATGTTTATTATGTATGATTACTTAGTTATTATTAGTTATAATAACAATCATAAACATAATATAAGTATGAAAAAAAAATACATCTAGAAGCTTACTTCTAGCACTAGGCTAGGGATGATCTTTAGAGAATGATTAAGAGTTAAGAAGATGAAGATCTTGATGGTAGAATGCTTTTGAATGGATGAAAACCCTTCCTTTAACTTGCAAATGCTTTAGATCACCTTAAGCTCCATGAAACTCCATGTTGATCATTAAGATGTGATAAACTTTAAATGGGTTTTTATGGAGTTCTTGGTGGAAGATGAAGATGATGATGAGAGAGTTTGTGTGGGTAATTAAAAGATGAAAAATGAGTGCTAAGGTGCTAGATTACTTAGTGGTTAAGTGATATAATCATCCACCAACTTAACCACTTGCAACATAATAAAAATATCTAGATATTTAACACAAAATTAAGGGTGTGGGACCCCTTAAAAACGTGAACATGAGGGAGGGGTGGGTCTTGTATTTGTTTCAAAGTGTTAAGAAATTTATACTTGATAAAAATATTAGATGTTTAAGGGTTTAGGTGTTTGAAATTTTTCAAGATGTTCAAGGTGTTAGGTGATTATAACTAGACCAAAATGATCCACATAATGATAGATAGTTGCTAAAAAAAAGATTAGATATCGTTCGGATATTCGTTTGGCATTTGTTCCGCAAGTAACTAGTCGAATGGTAAACTTGTGGAAGTTGTAGGGAAAATTTCGGTTATGTGTGTAATTGATATTCCCTAAGTATTTTCATATGAAATTTGTGTTTAAACAACACTTTTGCATCTTGTAGTAAAAATAATAATGCTGAATTTTGCGGAAAGTTATTGAAATGGTAAGTTTTAGCGCTTTTCGGCAGTTTTCGAGCAGTTTTTGGTGCTACCGGACATTGGTAATATATTAAACCAAACCCTTGTATTCCCATATAGGGTTTAATGTATATTTGATGTTGGACTTTCGTATGAGTCCTAAAGATGTCTTTTAAATGGTTTTTGCGGATCCTGAGTTTTTGTCAGCACGCTAGTTTACTAGACACTACTCTAGTTGTTTCGATGCATTGTTTACACTTTTTCAAATGTAACCACTATAAATGAATCATGTGCATCATAAATGAATATTTCATGAGTATTCTAAGATGTATATCCTGTAATCATGCAGTTCGAATATTCAAAACACATACTTGTATAATGTAAATCATTGCTTTAAATGTACGTAAATTATCAGAAATTGGCAGTTGTCACATTCTCTCCCTGTTATTGAGAATTTCGTCCCAAAATTCAAGTTGAGTCATCCTTTGCAGGAGACTACTCGAACAGGTGAGAGTATTTGGCTTTGATTTAATTTTTCACGTTCCCAAGTATACTCGGGTTCGTGTCAAGAGTTCCAACGTACATTTAATAATTTTGATACGACTCCTCAATGATTTCTGGACTTTACAGTCCATGACTTCAGCAGGTTCTTTAGTGAATTGGAGTTTGTCGTCAATGTGAAATTTCATCCGCAGGAATGATAACGGTTTCTTGTGTTGGACTCTTTTTAAGATTTGACACATGAAACGTGTCGTGCACACTGCTAAGTTCATCTGGTAACTTCAACTTGTAGGCAACGGTGCCAATCTTTTTCTAAGATTTCAAATGGTCCAATGTAACGTGGGTTAAGCTTTCCATGTTTACCGAACCTCGCTACGCCTTTACAAGGCGAGACTTTCAACAAGACTTTGTCTCCTTCCTCGAAAGATAATGGTTTTCGTCTTTTATCTGCGTAGCTATTTTGTCGATCACGAGCCGCCTTGGTACGGTCTCGGATCTGAAAAATTTTATCCGTAGTCTCTTGGACTAGTTCCGGACCAATTAATTGACTATCGCCTGTTTCCGCCCAACATAGCGGAGAGCGACACTTTCGACCATAAAGAGCTTCAAACGGTGCAGCTTGTATACTAGTATGGTAGCTGTTTATTGCAGGAAAACTCAACTAAAGGTGGATGAGTATCCCGATTGCCGCCTAAATCCATAACACATGCACGAAGCATATCTTCGAGTGTTTGGATTGCCCGTTCTCTCTGGCCGTCAGTTTGTGGATGAAAGGCCGTACTTAGATTCAAATGAGATCCAAAGGCCTGTTGAAATGATTTCCAAATTCTTGAAACAAAACGATCGTCTCGGTCTGAGATGATTGAAATAGGCACTTTATGACGAGCCACTATTTCCTTGAGATAAGGTTCCGCTAATTTCTCTGTACTATCCTCCTCCCGAATCGGTAAGAAGTGTGCGGACTTGGTTAGTCTATCGATAATTACCCAATCATGTCATGACCGCATGAGGTCCTGGGTAACTTCGTAATGAAGTCCATCGATATTTGTTCCCATTCCAAAATGGAATCTCGGGTTGTTGTAACAAGTCCGAGGATTTCTGATATTCAGCTTTGACTTTTGCGCAAGTTAAGATTTTCCTACATAATTCGCGATATCACTTTTGAGGTTAGGCCACCAATAGTATTCTTTTAATACTTAGGCCTATGTGCTTCCTCAAAATATCATCTCGAAGGCCGCCAAAGAATGGAACCCAATTTCGACCCATAAGGTATAAAGTTCCATCTCCTTTCGGTACTAATTGTTCCTTCATGCCTCGAAGAGTTTCTGCTTGAATATGCTCTTCCTTGAGCGCTTGTGAATCATCTTCTCTAATGCTTGAACTCTCAGTGTTCTAACTCGCTCCTTGCGGCTCAAGGCGTCAGCTACAACGTTTGCCTTGCCCGGATGGTACTTTATTTCACAATCATAGTCGTTCAACAATTCAACCAACATTGTTGACGCATATTTAATTCTTTTTGGTTGAATATGTGTTGAAGACTTTTATGATCCGTGAAAATAATGCATTGAGTACCATATAAATAATGTCGCCATAATTTTTAAAGCGAATATCACCACGCCTAACTCAAGGTCGAGAGTGGTATAGTTCTTCTCGTGAACTTTTTAATTGGCGCGACGTGTACACGTTAACTTTTTCACGTTGCACGAGTACACAACCCAATCTTTGATGCAAAGCATCATAGTTTACAACAAAGTCATCGGTATCGTCGGATAATGATAAGATTGTAAAATGCTATGCCCCAATCTTAAGAATAAGTTGTAATGCTATATCTTGTTTTTCGATTGGGGCGAAATTATTGTCTTTATGGGTGAGGGAGGTTAGCAATTGAGTAATAATAAAAAAAAATTCTCAATAGATCTTCGATGATATCACGCTAATCCCAAAATTTGTCGGACTCCAGTTGGAGTCTTGGGCACTTCCAAATTCTCATTTGCTTCAATCTTAGCTGGGTCTACTTGAATGCCTTTCTCGTTCACTAGCAGCTCCAAAATGGTTCTCAAATGTTGTTCGTGTTCATCAGTCGATCGAGAGTATATCCAAATGTCGTCAATAAACACTATGACGAATTTGTCGAGATACGGCTTGCACACATGATTCATTAAATCCATGAAGACCGCTGGTGCAATCGTTAAACCAAAAGGCATAACGAGAAACTCGTAATGACCGTAACGAGACTTAAAAGCCGTTTTCGGTATGCTTTCCTCTTGAATTCGTAACTGATGATACTCCGATCGTAAGTCTATCTTGGAGTAGAAGCTAGAATCTTTCATAAACCATTTGAGTTAGTTAGAAATTCATTTGTAACATGGTTTAGAAATATGAATTTTCAATCCTCGAAATGTTGTGCACTTTTGCAAAACTTGCATGTCTTTCCACCCCCAAAACCTTTATAAATATGTATAATGGTAAAGAGTGGGGGTTATAAACTCACAGCATCCTTATTCGGTCAACTACAAGGTTCAGAAGGTGCTAATCGATATGAAGATCTGGCTATTGGTGTGGCTCCCGTTACCAAGTCGATGTGAAACTCGACTTGTCGATATGGTGGTAGTCCTGGAAAGTCTTCAGGAAAGACTTCAGGGAATTCTTTTACCACATGAATATCTGTCATCTGAGGCCCATCAGCCTTCTTGTCGACAACAAGTGCTAGAAAGGCAATACAACCTTTCCGTAAGCACTTTTGTGGCTTCATGCAATTTATGGTCCGCAATGATGTGTTGCGCTTCTCTCCATGGATAACAAGTGTATCTTCGTTCGGTAGTGGTAAGCGAATGATCTTCTTATGACAGAAGACTCCGGCTCGATTATTGGATAGCCAATCCATGCAAATCACTACGTCGAAAATACCCAACTCAATGGGTAAGAGATCGATATGAAATTTCTGCTCCTGTCTTGGCTAGTGTAACAACTGTGCTTGTAAACACTATGAACAGTTCTATTATCAATAAAAAAATGTTATTTGATCCCAATGTTTGTTTGGTTGTGTTTTACATTTTTCATGTTTTGACTTTAATTCAATTTCAAACTCTATATCACTTTCTGGAGAGTTATACGCAAACTGGTGTGTAAACGTAATCAGTTTAATGCGACAAATACTCTGGAACATCAACATATACTCAACATACCTTAAATAACCTTTACATAACTTAGAAATAAGTTTTAAAGGCTTTGGTATGGCAAAAACAAGTTAATTCGTTTACAGGGACTAAACTTGACAAACTGCGAAAGTATGCCAATTTGAACTGTAACGAACATTCCGGAACATGACCATAAGTTAAACATACCATAAATATCCTTTACATAGCTTAGAAATAGGCTTTGAGGGGTTCGGTATGCTAAAATAAACTTTTGAGTCATTCAGGGACTAAAAGTGTCAAAAAGTGCACAAGTTTGCACTTTCGCGCATAACTTACGTTCTGAATACATCCGGACATCCAAAAATTTATGTAAGCATGACTATATTATTCTTTAATGTTTGGCTTGCCAAAAATCCATTCGTCGCGTCATTTGGATCGTTTTTCGCGCTTGTGCGCATTCCGTCGTAATTAAGCGAACATCGCGTTCGTACGACCAAACGAACCAACATCCGGCATATTTTTGAACATGTTTCATGTCCACAATGTTTAGGCATCATTTTAGGGCCTTAAAGTTGTCTTTACGGGCCTTAGAAGTGTCGGAAATGGCCTTAAACACGTGCAGGGACCAAAACTGTAATTTATGAAACATGTTGCTGATCAGACAAGGCCAGGCGGCCCGCCTGAGCTTGTGTGTATCCTGAAGCGGGCCGCATGAGCCCTCTGACAGCAGAAAACATGCAAAAACTTTGAATCTGGTCCAAATTCAATTTTGCACATGTTTTTAACAATACTATGGGCTGGTTTTGATGGCACATGGTATTACAATACCATGTGTGCTAAGTGTATGGCCAAGATCGCATCACGTTTTCCTAGAAACGATCCTAACGGCTAACCGAAAACTATAAATACCCCATCACCCCTTTGCAAAACTTACAAGAATTTTGATTTGAGAAACTCTAAGTTGAAACAATTGTTTCATACCTGAGATTTTTGAATCGAAATTAGCATTCGGGGACCCTTCGTAAGTATTCTTTCGTTCTTTTATTGCTTTTCGAGTCTTTTAGAGTCTGAAAGTCAAACTTTGTTTGACTTTCTTCATTGACCAGTTTATGGTCAATGCGAAGTTCGTTTGAACTTCGCAACGTGAGTGTAATCACGTTGGTTATAGTCCCTTGGGACTATGCCCACTGATTACCACGTTGTCTAGGGTCGTAGGGTAGGCGATCTGATAAATCGCCTATACCTTCAAACCCGACCCATTTGGTCGATCATTAGGATCCGACCAAATACATTAGGTGACCATAGTAGGTAGGGAATAACCTTCCGAGGTTATACCTTATGGTCGCTTCGTTTAAGTAGTTGTATGATAGGTAGTTTATATGCCTTAGGTAAATTACCAGAATACCCTTTTCATGTATAATTGGTAATTAAGCATATGTAACCTAAACTTTTGTCACATAACTGATTATGTAACATGTTTAGGCATATAACACTTGTCATAGGGCTAGTTAGGCGGTCCGAACGCGTTTCACGCGAACGACGCGTTAAAGTAGCATAAGCTACCTAAACGGGTCGTAATGGGTCGGAAGCACTTATGATAGGTTTCAATTAGTATGTAGGCTTTGTTAAACCATATTACACGAGTTTCCATACTCGTTTGGTTTACGAACCCTCATTCTATCCGATCTTCCGATTTAGGTCCGGTTTATTAACATAGTTACCTATATTAGGTGCCGTTTGATTCCGTGATCACTATCATTGTTTGATTATCACTCCAGGACTACTGAGTAATCACAAGTGAGTACATAGACCCCTCTTTTACTGTTTTCAAACTGTTTTGGGGTGAAACACATGTGCCTACTTGTTACTTTCATGCTTTCCTGTTTTCACATCATATACCGGCTATGTTTGTTAGTACATTATAGTACATGATTTCATTACATTTCATGCTATGTATGTCCACTGTGTGCATACTTAGTACATTGTTTTACATTACATTTCTGCTATGTATGTTGACTGATAGCATGCTAGCACATTGATTTACAAGACTTTTCTGCTTTGTATGTTAACTTAGCATACTTAGTACATTGTTTTCATATGACATGTATACAACTGCTATAACATTTGGTTTGCACAAACGGGTCTTTATTACGTTCATTAACATTTGCTACGCCGCTCGGGAGTAAGTAGTGGTACCATAGGACTTGACAAATCCCATTCCTGACATCCCGGGTTTGTTTGGATGTAAGGAATGACTGAATCCGAAAACATTTCTTTTGATAACCTTGACTGAAAGGGTTATCCGACTGTCTCAAGGCTTGAATGTATGCGTTAACTTACCACATAAATGTTTGTATCAATGTAACATGCATTACTTTGCAAAACATAACTTTTTGATATATTCAAAATACTTTGTTTTGTACATTTATACATTTTGGACTATATGACAATACTTTACTTACAATACATAACTTTTGTTACACATTACTTGACTACTTTTGGACTTATAAACATTTGACATGGCTTATACAAGGACTTTTGACTATTGGTTTAAACATAGACTTTATACATTGGTGGTTTGTTTAAGTGATTTAAGTAACGAGGCATGTGTAATATGATACAAACATGGTGGATACGCCGCTAGTACTTCCTATATATAAGTGTTTGTATGGTATTACATATTGTAGCGTTATTTAAATCATTTCAATTTAGACATATGACTTTTTATACAAATAACATACTTTTCACAAGACATTGTTTTACCAATCAACTTATCTTATACAAACTCATTTTACTTGGTTATTTATTTAACCATACTTTATTCTCTTATTTATACATATCATCTGAATTTATGGTTTTTAAAACGATTTATAAAACAAATCAAATTTGCAAGGTTCATGACTGACTGTTATTAAACAAATTTTCTTAAACTCAAGTCATGAATCCTATTTTCACAAAACCTATGTATCTCACAGGCATTTTTATGTTGACGTACCTACTTTCACATGTGTTTTCAGGTGCTTTTCCATAGGATGACGATCATGACACTAGGGCGGACCTGTGCCTTAGAGACTAAAAACGATGATAGACTTTGTTTAATTATGTTATAAACTCTATATTTCCTGTGTTAAGACAATGTAACTCTTGTTTAATAAATAAAATACAACTTTGTTTGCCATGGATTTGAAACAATTAATTCTGTTACAACACTCCCCGATGTTTCCGCCACGTTTTGTATGTTATACGTGGTCGGGGTGTGATAGAAGAGTTGGTATCAGAGCCAATGGTTATAGGGAATTAGGTTATTAGTAATGCTTTGACCTAGACTATAACTTTCTAGGACCCTAACACAAGTTATCTTGTGTTTAGATCTTAAAACATGTACATCACCTATCCTTAGGTGATTATCAAAACAAGGAACCAAATTTTTCCGAAACGATTTTCGAAAAACAATCTTCTATTTTTGAATAATTTATTACAAGGTTTTGAACCCTCTTTTGTAAGGTTTTGAACCCTTCCTGTTTAACTAAAATTTTTGGCCTTGTGCCTTCAAATTTTCAAAATCTCGTCAAGGTTTTGGGTTTTAAATAATGTGAACACGTGCAAACTGGAAGGGTGAATGCCTGTATTCTGGGTTTTCTGTCTAGGTAAGCACTTCGTATACATCTCATCAGACGCGAGACCAGTTGTGCTTACCTGGGAATTCTTGGGATGAGTGTTCACTTATAGGCGAGCATGTCTTCGTAATACATTATTTTTGATCCATTTACTTTGATTAGTCACTGTGTGTCGTTTGTTTGCTTGGTAATGCGGACGAATGACCACCATCTTTGCTGTTTTCAATTCTTGTTTTTATCACCTCATTCTTTTCATCCAAACATCTCACTCGTTTCTTTTCATGTTTTCCTCTTTTAGAATGCCTCCTCGACGCGACAATCTGATTGCGACTGCCGAACTGGCAGAAATTATTGCGCAGCAGATGGCTGCTCAATTCCCAAATCTCTTTGCTCAATGGCAACAAGCCAACAACAACAACAATGGTCCGTGCAAATACAAGGATTTTAAGTCGGCTAAACCACTCAAGTTTAGTGGTTCTGAGGGAGCTACTGGGCTTCTTCAGTGGTTTGAGAGCATAGAGAATACTTTTCGCCACGTGCAGTGTCTTGAAAATCGCAAAGTCGAGTTTGCTTCGAGCGTATTTCAGAAGAGGGCTTTGACATGGTGGAAGGGGGTTATGAGGGACCAAGGTGCAGAAGTTGCTCTCGCGCAGACATGGGCTGAACTTAGAGCCCTTATGATGAGGGAATTCTGTCCTCGCCATGAGCAGCGAGCTTTGGAGAAAGAGTTTGATAATTTGAAGCAAGATAGTGGTGAGCACAGGGCATATACTGACAGGTTTGAGGAGTTGAGTCTGCTTTGCCCAACTATGGTTACCCCACTCGACAAGGCCATCGAAAGGTACATTGAAGACCTACCTGACTCAGTGCAGGACATCCTTACTGGTAGTGATCCTGCCACACTCCGTCAGGCGATCGAGTTATCAGCGACATTGACTGAGTCGCAGATTCGTAAGGGAAAGCTGCATAAGAAGGGTGACAAGGGTAAGAAGCAGGCATCTGACAAAGGGGATGGTAAGAAAGGTGAAAACAAGAATGGGAAGAATTCTGGTTCCTCAAAGAATTCTAGGAAGCGAAAGGCTTCCCAAAATTTTGTCGTTACTGCACAGGCCCAAGCTGCACCAAACCAGCCTGCGCAGCCAATAGCCAAGAAGCCTTATTTTGGCAATGCACCTTTGTGCAATAGGTGTAACGGCCATCATCAACCACATCTCTAGTGTCGTCAGTGCCCCAACTGCGGTAGACCTGGTCATCTTGCTGTCAACTGCCGCATTCCTGTTAACCAGAACCAGGCAGTTCAGAACCCGGCTCAACAAGTTGCTCAGCCTCTTGCTCAGCAACAAGGTCAAGCTGCACGACCTCATTTTCCTCCTGGTTCGTGCTACAATTATGGGGATCTGACCCACTACAGGAACCGGTGCCCAAGGCTAGCCAACCAAAATCAGAATCAGAACCAAAATCAGGCTCCGGCTCGAGGCTGAGCCTTTAACATGAATGCCCAAGAGGCGCAGGCAGACGATAATGTGGTGAACGGTACGTTCTTTATTAATAATGAGCCTACATCTGTTCTTTTCGATTCTGGTGCCGACAAGAGTTTTGTGTCATTGTCCTTTGAGCCAATGCTTCGCGTGTCTAGAACGAAACTAAGTAAATCTTTGACAGTAGAGGTTGCTAGTGGTGAACCCATTGTTCTTGATTCTGTTCTTCACAACTGCCAGTTGAACCTTAACGATCATCTTTTTCCTATCGACCTCACGCCTATGCAACTTGGAAGCTTTGATGTTATAGTGGGTATGGATTGGTTATCTAAGCATCACGCAGAGATAGTTTGTTCTGAGAAGATTGTTCATGTGCCGCTTTCGACAGGCGAGATCCTACAGGTTCAAGGTGAGAAACCGTCTGGAGGTCTCAAGCTCATGTCTTGTTTTAAAGCTCGGAAGTATATGCGGAAGAACTATGTGGCTTTCTTAGCACATGTTACAGAAGATAAAGGCAAGGGTAAGACTATTTCAGATATTCCTGTCGTTCGGGATTATTCTGAATTATTCCCTGAAGATTTACCTGGTCTACCTCCAGCACGCCAAGTCGAGTTCCGCATTGATCTCGTACCTGGTGCAAATCCCGTTGCCAGAGCTCCATATCGTCTTGCGCCGTCTGAGATGCAAGAGTTGTCTAAGCAGCTTCAGGAGCTCTCTGACAAAGGTTTTATCTGTCCTAGCTTTTCACCCTGGGGTGCTCCCATTCTTTTTGTCAAGAAGAAGGATGGATCCTTTAGGATGTGTATCGATTATAGTGAGCTTAACAAGCTTACCATCAAAAATCGATATCCCCTACCTCGCATAGATGATCTCTTTGATCAACTACAGGGCGCTTCTTATTTTTCTAAGATTGATCTACGTTCTGGGTATCATCAACTTCGGGTGCATGAAGAAGATATTCCCAAGACAGCGTTCCGTACTCGTTATGGGCATTATGAGCTCACAGTCATGCCATTCGGTGTGACTAATGCTCCTGCTGTTTTCATGGACTTAATGAATAGGGTCTGCAAACCTTATTTGGATCAGTTCGTCATTGTTTTTATTGACGACATCTTGATTTACTCTAAGACGCGAGCTGATCACGAGCAACATCTTCGTCTTACTTTGGAACTCCTAAAGAAAGAGCAACTTTTCGCCAAATTCTCCAAGTGCGAATTTTGGCTTAAAGAAGTTCAATTTTTGGGGCATATTATCAATGAACAAGGTATTCATGTAGATCCCTCCAAGATCAGTGCGATCAAGGATTGGGATACGCCTACTACTCCTACTGAAGTTCGTTCTTTTCTTGGTCTAGCGGGTTATTATCGCCGCTTCATTGAGAACTTCTCAAAGATTGCAGTTCCTCTAACTGCTCAAACTCAGAAGAACAAGCCCTTTGATTGGGGATTCAAACAAGAGGAAGCTTTTCAAAACTTGAAGCAGAAGCTTTGCGACGCGCCTGTTCTAACTTTGCCTGAGGGAAATGATGATTTCGTCGTCTATTGCGATGCATCTAAATTGGGTCTTGGCTGTGTTCTGATGCAAAGGAACAAAGTCATAGCATATGCATCGAGGCAGTTGAAGATACATGAGAAGAACTACACCACTCATGATCTTGAGTTGGGTGCAGTTGTCTTCGCTCTCAAGATTTGGAGACACTATTTGTACGGTACAAAATGTGTGGTTTTTACGGACCACAAAAGTCTTCAGCATATCTTCAACCAGAAAGAACTCAACATGTGACAACGACGTTGGGTTGAGCTTTTAAAGGACTATGACTGCGAAATTCGCTACCATCCTGGTAAGGCGAATGTCGTAGCCGATGTATTGAGTCGTAAGGAACGTACTAAGCTTCATTGTGTACGTGTTCAATCTGTTATTCAAGCTCGATCCGATATCCAAGCACGCATTTCTCAGGCTCAACAATCTTGTGTTTCACAAGGTTTAATGGATAAGGAATTTCCCTATCACATAATGCCTGCTCTGGAACTGAAGGACAATGGATTGTATTACTTCATGGACCGTTTGTGGGTCCCAAGCCAGGATGATCTTCGTACATTGCTTATGGATGAAGCCCATAAGTCTTGTTATTCTATTTATCCGGGCTCAGATAAAATGTATAAGGATCTTCGTATTCACTATTGGTGGCCTGGTATGAAGAAAGACATTGCCTTATACGTATCAAAATGCCTTACTTGTCTTAAGGTTAAGGCTGAACATCAGCGTCCTTCTGGTTTATTGGTGCAACCAGAGATCCTAGTTTGGAAATGGGAAAACATTACTATGGATCTTGTCACCAAACTTCCACGCACAAAGAAAGGTCATGATGCCATCTGGGTAGTCGTTGATCCTCTTACAAAGTCAGCGCATTTTTTGCCAATCCGTGAGGATTTTCCTGCTGACAGACTTGCTCAAATCTATGTAGATGAAATTGTGGCTCGACATGGTGTTCCTTTGAACATCATTTCTGACAGAGATGCTCGTTTCACTTCTCATTTTTGGAGAACCATGCAATCTGCTATGGGGACCCAACTTAATCTGAGCACAGCTTATCATCCGCAAACGGATGGTCAATCTGAGAGAACAATCCAGACGCTGGAGGATATTCTTAGAGCTTGTGTGATCGATTTTGGTGGTAGTTGGGATTCACATCTTAAGTTGATTGAATTCTCCTACAACAACAGTTATCACACCAGCATCAAAATGGCTCCTTTCGAGGCTCTCTATGGTCGAAAATGTCGTTCACCAGTCTGCTGGAATGAGATCGGTGAGGCTCAACTTACTGGACATGCCCTCATTTTAGAGACAACTAACAAGGTCAAGAAAGTTCGTGATAACCTACAGACAGCTATGAGCCGTCAGAAGAGTTACGCGGATCCAAAACGCAAACCCTTGGAATTTCAAGTCGGTGATCGAGTATTACTTAAGGTCTCACCTTGGAAAGGTGTGATCAGATTTGGAAAGAAAGGAAAACTTGCACCTAGATACATTGGACCATTGAAGATCGTCGAAAGAATCGGAAAGGTAGCCTACAGACTTGAGTTACCTCCTGAACTTGGAAATGTTCATCCAACTTTTCACGTGTCCAATCTCAAGAGGTGTTTAGCTGATGAGAACCTCCACGTACCGCTTGACGAAATTCGTGTTGGCAAAACACTGAAATTTGTTGAGAAACCAGTGGAAATCATGGAACGTGAAGTCAAGTGGCTTAAACGCAAGCGCATTCCTTTGGTCAAAGTTCGCTGGGAAGCAAAACGTGGACCCGAGTTTACTTGGGAACGCGAAGATCAAATGAAAGCGAAATATCCACATCTTTTCCCACGAGTTTCCTCTAAATAAATTTCGGGACGAAATTTCCACAAGTAGGGGAGACTGTAACAACTGTGCTTGTAATCACTATGAACAGTTCTATTATCAATAAAACAATGTTATTTGATCCCAATGTTTGTTTGGTTGTGTTTTACATTTTTCATGTTTTGACTTTTATTCAATTTCAAACTCTATATCACTTTCTGGAGAGTTATACGCAAACTGGTGTGTAAACGTAATCAGTTTAATGCGACAAATACTCTGGAACATCAACATATACTCAACATACCTTAAATAACCTTTACATAACTTAGAAATAAGTTTTAAAGGCTTTGGTATGGCAAAAACAAGTTAATTCGTTTACAGGGACTAAACTTGACAAACTGCGAAAGTATGCCAATTTGAACTGTAACGAACATTCCGGAACATGACCATAAGTTAAACATACCATAAATATCCTTTACATAGCTTAGAAATAGGCTTTGAGGGGTTCGGTATGCTAAAATAAACTTTTGAGTCATTCAGGGACTAAAAGTGTCAAAAAGTGCACAAGTTTGCACTTTCGCGCATAACTTACGTTCTGAATACATCCGGACATCCAAAAATTTATGTAAGCATGACTATATTATTCTTTAATGTTTGGCTTGCCAAAAATCCATTCGTCGCGTCATTTGGATCGTTTTTCGCGCTTGTGCGCATTCCGTCGTAATTAAGCGAACATCGCGTTCGTACGACCAAACGAACCAACATCCGGCATATTTTTGAACATGTTTCATGTCCACAATGTTTAGGCATCATTTTAGGGCCTTAAAGTTGTCTTTACGGGCCTTAGAAGTGTCGGAAATGGCCTTAAACACGTGCAGGGACCAAAACTGTAATTTATGAAACATGTTGCTGATCAGACAAGGCCAGGCGGCCTGCCTGAGCTTGTGTGTATCCTGAAGCGGGCCGCATGAGCCCTCTGACAGCAGAAAACATGTAGAAACTTTGAATCTGGTCCAAATTCAATTTTGAACATGTTTTTAACAATACTATGGGCTGGTTTTGATGGCACATGGTATTACAATACCATGTGTGCTAAGTGTATGGCCAAGATCGCATCACGTTTTCCTAGAAACGATCCTAACGGCTAACCGAAAACTATAAATACCCCATCACCCCTTTGCAAAACTTACAAGAATTTTGATTTGAGAAACTCTAAGTTGAAACAATTGTTTCATACCTGAGATTTTTGAATCGAAATTAGCATTCGGGGACCCTTCGTAAGTATTCTTTCGTTCTTTTATTGTTTTTCGGGTCTTTTAGAGTCTGAAAGTCAAACTTTGTTTGACTTTCTGCATTGACCAGTTTATGGTCAATGCGAAGTTCGTTTGAACTTCGCAACGTGAGTGTAATCACGTTGGTTATAGTCCCTTGGGACTATGCCCACTGATTACCACGTTGTCTAGGGTCGTAGGGTAGGCGATCTGATAAATCGCCTATACCTTCGAACCCGACCCATTTGTTCGATCATTAGGATCCGACCAAATACATTAGGTGACCATAGTAGGTAGGGAATAACCTTCCGAGGTTATACCTTATGGTCGCTTCGTTTAAGTAGTTGTATGATAGGTAGTTTATATGCCTTAGGTAAATTACCAGAATACCCTTTTCATGTATAATTGGTAATTAAGCATATGTAACCTAAACTTTTGTCACATAACTGATTATGTAACATGTTTAGGCATATAACACTTGTCATAGGGCTAGTTAGGCGGTCCGAACGCGTTTCACGCGAACGACGCGTTAAAGTAGCATAAGCTACCTAAACGGGTCGTAATGGGTCGGAAGCACTTATGATAGGTTTCAATTAGTATGTAGGCTTTGTTAAACCATATTACACGAGTTTCCATACTCGTTTGGTTTACGAACCCTCATTCTATCCGATCTTCCGATTTAGGTCCGGTTTATTAACATAGTTACCTATATTAGGTGCCGTTTGATTCCGTGATCACTATCATTGTTTGATTATCACTCCAGGACTACTGAGTAATCACAAGTGAGTACATAGACCCCTCTTTTACTGTTTTCAAACTGTTTTGGGGTGAAACACATGTGCCTACTTGTTACTTTCATGCTTTCCTGTTTTCACATCATATACCGGCTATGTTTGTTAGTACATTATAGTACATGATTTCATTACATTTCATGCTATGTATGTCCACTGTGTGCATACTTAGTACATTGTTTTACATTACATTTCTGCTATGTATGTTGACTGATAGCATGCTAGCACATTGATTTACAAGACTTTTCTGCTTTGTATGTTAACTTAGCATACTTAGTACATTGTTTTCATATGACATGTATACAACTGCTATAACATTTGGTTTGCACAAACGGGTCTTTATTACGTTCATTAACATTTGCTACGCCGCTCGGGAGTAAGTAGTGGTACCATAGGACTTGACAAATCCCATTCCTGACATCCCGGGTTTGTTTGGATGTAAGGAATGACTGAATCCGAAAACATTTCTTTTGATAACCTTGACTGAAAGGGTTATCCGACTGTCTCAAGGCTTGAATGTATGCGTTAACTTACCACATAAATGTTTGTATCAATGTAACATGCATTACTTTGCAAAACATAACTTTTTGATATATTCAAAATACTTTGTTTTGTACATTTATACATTTTGGACTATATGACAATACTTTACTTACAATACATAACTTTTGTTACACATTACTTGACTACTTTTGGACTTATAAACATTTGACATGGCTTATACAAGGACTTTTGACTATTGGTTTAAACATAGACTTTATACATTGGTGGTTTGTTTAAGTGATTTAAGTAACGAGGCATGTGTAATATGATACAAACATGGTGGATACGCCGCTAGTACTTCCTATATATAAGTGTTTGTATGGTATTACATATTGTAGCGTTATTTAAATCATTTCAATTTAGACATATGACTTTTTATACAAATAACATACTTTTCACAAGACATTGTTTTACCAATCAACTTATCTTATACAAACCCATTTTACTTGGTTATTTATTTAACCATACTTTATTCTCTTATTTATACATATCATCTGAATTTATGGTTTTTAAAACGATTTATAAAACAAATCAAATTTGCAAGGTTCATGACTGACTGTTATTAAACAAATTTTCTTAAACTCAAGTCATGAATCCTATTTTCACAAAACCTATGTATCTCACAGGAATTTTTATGCTGACGTACCTACTTTCACATGTGTTTTCAGGTGCTTTTCCATAGGATGACGATCATGACACTAGGGCGGACCTGTGCCTTAGAGACTAAAAACGATGATAGACTTTGTTTAATTATGTTATAAACTCTGTATTTCCTGTGTTAAGACAATGTAACTCTTGTTTAATAAATAAAATACAACTTTGTTTGCCATGGATTTGAAACAATTAATTCTGTTACAACACTCCCCGATGTTTCCGCCACGTTTTGTATGTTATACGTGGTCGGGGTGTGACAGCTAGTTTACCGTTTGCCAATTCTATAGAATGAGGAGACGTCTAGCTTACTTGACTCTAGGCCAAGTACATTTTGAATTCTATGTAGTAAGGACTTCCCTGTACAGATGTAGAGGACAACCCAATCCCTATGTTTAGATGTAGGATAACCCAATCCCTATGTTTAGATGTAGGATAACCCAATCCCTATGTTTAGATGTAGGATAACCCAATCCGTAATTGTAGCTAGGACAATCCCGTCACTATCCATGAACTATGCATGTGAAATGTTGAGATAAAGCTAAAAATCGGCAATGGTATCAAATAATATGGATGTGAAATGTTGATTGATAGGATACGTACCGGTGACCCTTAATGATTTGACATGTCTCAGCTAATTCCCCATTAGCTAACTTGATATAGTAATGTGTGTCTAACATGACTCTAATTCGAGTATATACTTAACATTTAAAGACACTAGTTAAGCTCGGTGTTGGTATTAAAAGAATTGATACATGATGATAGTAGAGTGTACGTACTCATGACTTCATTGGGATTTTGTGGAGTATTCATAGTTCTAACCACACACACACTTATTCACTAGCTTGATCCCTTCTTAAGTATTATCGTCTTACTAGTCTTTGTTTTTGCGCCCGGTCTCAGCACACTGCTACTCTTGGCGCTTTTGCAATTTCCCTCATGATGAACGTCTCACTTGTCGCATTTAGGATTCCGGCAAGTTACCAGCATACATTCTGGTGCCAAAATCATTTATGGCAGCAATTGCCTTCATTTTTCTCATGGCGAGAGTTATTGTTTGAGTGATCGAGGTAGGGAGGGATGATGTGGTCATGCTTCGGATCTCCGAGGCTAAACCCAAAATGTAACACTTAGTGTGTTTGAATTCGGGTGTTACCCAGTATGGAACAACCCCTGAGAGACAGTGAAAGCATCTAGTGTAACCATCAACATTGGCTCTAGTTATGATCGAGTTCTTTTATAAAATCATATGAAAATGGATATGAAAATCAGATGATACAAAAGAATGATGTATGGTTAAATAAATAACCAATAGAAATGTAGTGTATAAATATATCATGTCTTGAAATAGAATATTATGTCTTGTGTAGAGGATGCCGTGTCTTGTGCAAAAATGTCATGTCTTGTCTTTGTCGAAGAGGTTTGAGTAACACCACGATATGCAATATAATATAAGCACTTATATATAGGAAGTACCAGCGGCGTATCCACCATGCTTTTATCATATCACACACGTCTCATCACGTATCAATAACTACCAAAAATGTGTTGTGTAAACCAACGTCAAATGTCATGTATAGCAATGTCTTGCGTAGCAATGTCATGTATAAACCATGTCTTGTGTAAAAGCAATGGTTTTAAACACATAACTTTTGACTTAAACATTTGTTTCTTTTGGCGCCATGATCTTTTTTTTATACACACTATTAAAAGAATCTAGGCATATATTTGGATAAATATAGTCTATCATGTGCCCAAGAATGAAGAATGCAATCAATCGGTCATGGAAACCTCAAGACCGCATTGTTCATACATGTTTGAATAAATGATAATGCGGATAACCAAAACCAAAAGATGTAATGCCTCTTGCGTGTATTGGTCATATGTCTAAATGGAAAAAAAAAGAAAAAAAATAATAATTCGTTGAGAAGGGAAAATTCGTCCATATAATATGTATTCCCTACTCTATGGACCTCGATTGTCCTAAGTAGAGAAAATCCTTTGTCTTACATGTCCATGTGACAATTATGGTAATAGTGCTTGAGTTTCATGAGCTCTCGCAAGATTATTAGAATCTACAACAATGTCGAATAGAATGCAATGCGGGAGTTGCAGCATGGCTCATGCCATACCATTCCTTGGGAAAAGACAAATGTCAAGCGACGGAATTTATTGTATCATTTCCAATAAATATGGTATGGTGGAAAATGATAAGGTAAGGTAAGGTAAAGTAGGGTAAAGTGGCATAGACACCATGGAACCAACCCATGTTCAAGAATTTCGAGAATGTTGAGGAAAATCCTCCATGAGTGGCTAACAAGTTTTGTTTGTTTAAATGACTAGTCTCAACTGAATCATGATATAGATCGAATGTTAGGTGTGAACAAATACATGTCGTCTTCCTGTATTGTATTGCATTGTAAGGTGTTTATACTAACCACCTCAGTTCGTGTTCTAATAGATAAGAAAAATTGAATCTCAAGTAATAACTTAAGAATTTTGAACGAATAGTGATCATTAGCTTGGCCCGCAGAGTCCACCAGAATTCCCATGCACTACAAGTTGTTATTACGTTGGCCACCGTAATAATAAATTGCCTTGCATGGTCACCCTAGCGTTCTCTCGTACGAAGCAGCCGATCAGTAAGAGAGGAAACGCTATTGTCAATATACCTTCAACATAGGAGGGACCTTCGTGATAGCTCACGTGTCAATGTCCGTTGTCATTACTCGCAGAACGACATGGAGTTAGATGAAATAGAAATGGAAAGAATCTGTAACAATAACAACTGAAGGGGCACCTTCAAGATGAGTAATTCATCTTCCTTGTAGGGACAAGAGTATATCAACCTTGATTAATATGAGTCACAGGGATCTCGTCCCACTAATGGAGTTGTTGTCCAAGGTTACCACCTCCGCCTCGTCGTCATTATCATGGTCAGGCATCTCAGCATTCACAAGAAAGCAACCATATTTTACGGAATTAAGTTTAAGATTTCACTTAGGAATCATGTTCGCCATAAGCTCCACACTAGACGTCAGGTCGATATTTTCATCGTGCGAGTAAAGAATAATAATAGAGTTTGAAGTCGAAGGTATTTTGTTATTGGTAAAATATTTTGTACAACACACACATATATATATATATATATATATAATCACATGAAATCCTATCTAATAAAGAATTTCTATCTTGCATAAGTTGAATTTGTATATGCTGAACTTGTAAACTATTTACGATATGTAGGCTGATAATGTAATGTGTCTATCTTGTATAAGCACTGATAATGTAATGTATTGTAGGCACATAGTCTGTTAATGTAACATGTCTATTTCTCATAGACTTCACCCATGGTAACGTCCTCGCTTGATTTATGTGAAATGAATTTTTGTTGTAGTGGACCTTGAAAAATGTTTATGCAATGAAAACCTTTTGACCTGTCCAATTTTATTTATAATCTGTTCAACATGAACAAGAGGTTTTCGTGAGAGATCCCTAGTGATTGTAGACTTAGACTCGAGAAAGAATCCTGGTTCACTACAATCGATGCTCTGATACCAATCTGTCACACCCGCTCGTAGCGAAAGCGCGAGGTGTGATCTGATCGGTTCTCATTGCATAACAATATAAGTGAACAATACTAAATGAATAAAAACAAGCTCCAATGCCATTGTCATAATTGTTTCGAAAGAACGCAACATAAGTTAAATGTATTTGTTACAAAGCATCAAATGAAAATATGTTTTCATCGTTCTATACATCAAAATGTAAGTCTTAAAATGTCAAGGCTTTGACCACTATATCACCGCAAAGAGGCGGTATATAACGAGCAAACCCTTCAAATGGTGGCATGGAGTCTTGATACTTGCTTTCCTTGACTGAAATGTCTGCATGGTCCACTAATTCCCTGAAATACATGTTAAGTTTGAAAACATCAACAAAAGTTGGCGAGTTCATGCAGTTTAGTTGTATGATATGTATCTGTAAAATGTGAGTTGTATAAAATGTATCCATAAAATGTGAGTTGTATAAAATGTATCTGTATGTAATGATGTAGTATGTAAAGCGTCAATGAAATCGTTGATCATTAATGTTTCGCGAGGACATTAATATGTGTGACGAATTAGGAAGCAATCCAAACCTAGACGATTTCGTGTCGACTAGGACACAAACGCACTCTTCTGTATGGGTCCACGACCAAGAGTGGGGCTCGCCAATACCCATTAGATCTAACCACTTGTACCTAGGTCCAAACTGGATTAATGGTGCTTAGATGTATAACCCTAATTCGCACATGATCTAGGGTGTTTCATTCCCTAACTTTAACATACGTTGAACATGTATTTTCCCCGATAGTTGTAAAGTTGTAAAACATTTAAATGAATAGGGGACATGAACTCAGAGTATCGCGTCCTGTGAATAGAGGTAACTATGATCTCACGTGCGGTCGTCCCGAATAGTGTTGCGACCTACAAATGTTCTTATATTTGTTAGACACTTCGGTCTTTGTAATAACTTGAGTACAAGTCTTGTGTCTTAAATATGTGTAAGACTTGTATGTCTTTACTGTTCGTTGAACTGTGTATTTAGATGAATGATTTGTTAAACTGTTATATATATATATATATGTCATCTTGTATCTTGTGAGTTGTATCATCGGGTCTTGTCTTCTTGATTTCGTGTCGTTGTGTAAGTAAATTGTATAATTGAATTTCCAATAATGGTGTCATTGGGGCGAGCCCATGTTTTCATGTTATTGGGCCCCAAATAGTGTTGGGCCTAAATAGTGTTGGGCCTAAATAGTGTTGGGCCTCAATAGTGTTGGGCTTAAATAGTGTTGGGCTTAAATAGTGTTGGGCTTAAATAGTGTTGGGCTTAAATAGTGTTGGGCCTTGACCCATATGTTTGGTATTGGGCTTAGCCCATGAGTTTTTGATATTGGGCTTAGCCCATGTATTTATGTTAAGCCCATTATAAAATGTAAGCCTATTTGTATAAAGTAGCCCATTAAGAAATGTAAGCCCATTTGTATAAAATAGCCCATTAAGAAATGTAAGCCCATTTGTATAAAATAGCCCATTAAGAAATGTAAGCCCATTTGTACAAAATAGCCCATTAAGAAAGTATAAGTCTTTCATTTCTATAAAACATTTTTATAAAAATTCACTAAGTATACTTTTTAGTAATAAAACATAATAGTTTTTATAAGTTTAAAAATGTCCGAATTTTGTTAATGGTAACATATTTTGGTGTCCGCGTCGAAAGATCGCCCAAATGTCGTAGTAAGTCCTCGGATTGGTGATATGTTCATAGGTTCGTCCGTCGTCCGATTTGACCATAATTTGTATTCGATTACTCGGATCGTCCGTAACTCGCTTTTAAGGCGTAATTATATGAAGTCTTGTAAGACTTTGATTATTATGTAACATGTGTTAATAATAACCATTGTAATCAAGTACCTATCTTTGATATATATAACTAATACATCAAATACCACATAGTACTTAAGTTGTTAAATTAATCAAATATATATTTTCTCAAAATATATATTTATAACTAACTTTGTTTTTATAAAAAGAATTCTCTAAATCTTTTTAATCTTGTAAAGGTTTAGCCAAAAATGTTGGTTTAGTTAACATATAAATTATTAGAAAATTTGGCCATATAACCTTTGTATTTTTAACTTTACCATGTTTAATCAAACATTTCATTTTCTTTTCAAAATCACCATCAATTTACTCATAACATCTTAACTAAAACATATGAGATTTTTATAACATAAGCTTATCAAAATGATCTCCAAATCATGTAGGGTTTTAAACATGATCATAATATATGTTAACTAGTTCAAAAACCTAGTTTACTTCTAGTTTTAATAACTTTTATAAAAATCTCATGTTGTATGTTACTTTTTATAATCTTGTAAAAGTCTTGTTTTAAAATAAAAACATTAAGTAAATTAACAACACCATAATTTATGATCATCCATTCATCCTTTAAGTTTAACAAAAACCCTTTAACATAAACATGTATAATTGTTAGATCATTTTTTTTTAAAACATCATCTAACAATTTATTTACATCATAATCCTCATAACACGATCAAATATGCATATAACAAGTCTTAGATCACAATATAAACAAACATAAATATATCAGGATTATTATCTTTGCTTCTTTGTATTTTTCATGTTTATTATGTATGATTACTTAGTTATTATTAGTTATAATAACAATCATAAACATAATATAAGTATGAAAAAAAAATAGATCTAGAAGCTTACTTCTAGCACTAGGCTAGGGATGATCTTTAGAGAATGATTAAGAGTTAAGAAGATGACGATCTTGATGGTAGAATGCTTTTGAATGGATGAAAACCCTTCCTTTAACTTGCAAATGCTTTAGATCACCTTAAGCTCCATGAAACTCCATGTTGATCATTAAGATGTGATAAACTTTAAATGGGTTTTTATGGAGTTCTTGGTGGAAGATGAAGATGATGATGAGAGAGTTTGTGTGGGTAATTAAAAGATGAAAAATGAGTGCTAAGGTGCTAGATTACTTAGTGGTTAAGTGATATAATCATCCACCAACTTAACCACTTGCAACATAATAAAAATATCTAGATATTTAACACAAAATTAAGGGTGTGGGACCCCTTAAAAACGTGAACATGAGGGAGGGGTGGGTCTTGTATTTGTTTCAAAGTGTTAAGAAATTTATACTTGATAAAAATATTAGATGTTTAAGGGTTTAGGTATTTGAAATTTTTCAAGATGTTTCAAGGTGTTAGGTGATTATAACTAGACCAAAATGATCCACATAATGATAGATAGTTGCTAAAAAAAAGATTAGATATCGTTCGGATATTCGTTTGGCATTTGTTCCGCAAGTAACTAGTCGAATGGTAAACTTGTAGGGAAAATTTCGGTTATGTGTGTAATTGATATTCCCTAAGTATTTTCATATGAAATTTGTGTTTAAACAACACTTTTGCATCTTGTAGTAAAAATAATAATGCTGAATTTTGCGGAAAGTTATTGAAATGGTAAGTTTTAGCGCTTTTCGGCAGTTTTCGAGCAGTTTTTGGTGCTACCGGACATTGGTAATATATTAAACCAAACCCATGTATTCCCATATAGGGTTTAATGAATATTTGATGTTGGACTTTCGTATGAGTCCTAAAGATGTCTTTTAAATGGTTTTTGCGGATCCTGAGTTTTTGTCAGCACGCTAGTTTACTAGACACTACTCTAGTTGTTTCGATGCATTGTTTACACTGTTTCAAATGTAACCACTATAAATGAATCATGTGCATCATAAATGAATATTTCATGAGTATTCTAAGATGTATATCCTGTAATCATGCAGTTCGAATATTCAAAACACATACTTGTATAATGTAAATCATTGCTTTAAATGTACGTAAATTATCAGAAAGTGGCAGTTGTCACACCTAGTACTTGGAGGGGCACCTTCAAGATGAGTACCCCATCCTCCTTGTCTGGACAAGAGTGTCGTCAATATTGTTTCGCAAAAGCCACATGGACCTCGTCCCACTGATTCAAGTGTTGTCCAAGGTTGCCTCCTCTGCCTCGCCATCACTACCATAGTCAGGCACCTTCACATTCGAGAGGGAAGAGCAGCCATCTTCTACCGAAACAAGCTCAGGATCTCATTTGGTAATCACTCTAGCCATGAGCTTCGCAATAAACGCGAGGTCGATAGTCTCATCGTGCGAGTCAAGAGCAATGATAGGATTCGGAGTCGAAGGTATCTCGTTCACGTCAATAATTATTCTGTACACTTATACGCATATATATTAATGAATAAATATGTTACTTAGTATAAACAGGCAAATAGATGCATCATGTCACATATAACTCTCGTTTGTCCATTCAGAGGGGGGGTCATTTTGTCTTTGGCAAGTCTATCTCATTTAGACTATACCTCAATTCGCATTTTAATTTGGGGTATTCTCCTTCCTACTAATGTCCTTGCCTTGTCTTTTCTTTCGAAAATGTTTGACTCATGGATCTTAGCGCTTTCGTAAATGCAATGAAAAACCTTTTTGTAAAAACTTTTTCGTGAGAGAATCCTAGTGCTTGTAGTCTAGACTCGAGAAGGAATCGTAGTTCACTACAATCGAAGCTCTGATACCAAACTGTCACACCCTGACTTTTGTGGAAGCGTATGCGTGTGACTTGATTGGTTCTCATTGCATTCGATTATAAATATGATCAAAATGATGTTCATCCATTCATAAAGTTTAAAACATTACAAACACCAGTCATTTAAGTTTCAAACAACACAACCTTTGATTAAGTTACAGACCAACAAAAGTGGATGACATCGAAAATTGAAATTTACATCCAGAAGCAACACCAACGCCCAAGATCCGACTTGTTTCCTGAAATACATGTAATTTTGAAAACATCAACAAAAGTTGAGCGAGTTCATGCGTTTTGTATGAGTACTGATAAACTTGTAAACATTTGAGAGACTCCTTTGAAAACAGGTATGAAAAGCATCTATGAACAGATCGATTAATGTTTTGCAAGGGCATTAATGTATGTGAAGACATAATGAGTACTCATTCCGAGTAGAGTATTATTAGTGTCAAATCCCCTCGACTGTGTCGAATCCCCCTCGACTGTGTCAAATCACCTTGACTGTGTCAAATCCCCTTGACGGTATCAACTCACCTTGACTGTGTCAAATCCCCTTGACCGTTGTCGAATCACCTCGACTGGGACACTAAAGCACTCTAAGTGGTCACGTAGGGACCATGAGTGGGGCTCATCCGTACCCGTTAGATCTAACCTTTGTCCATGATTCTTATGAGAGTTATTGGCATTTCAGTTTTAGCTTATGCTCACATGATCTAATAGTTCATTTCATAGCCAAATCATACCATTGAAACATATGTAACATGTATTTCACCCCCGAGAGTAATAAATCTGAAAACAATTAAGAGAAAAAGGGGACATGAACTCACAAGTTTGCGTCCAGCTGTCTCGTATATTCCAAGGTCCTCCTGTGAGTCGTACAACTACCTACACACGTGCCATGTTTTATAAGACGTTTAGGTCGTGTAACGACTCTTTTGTCTTAGTTGTTCATTAAGACTTTTTTTGGAAATCTTGGTGTACTTTGAGTTACATCTTTGATGTACATTATATAATTTCAAAGTATATAATTATTAGTTAAAATAATAATATTTTAACTTAAACTATATTCATCCATTTATTTGAAATATTCTCAAGATAATATCTTTTTGGCTTGTCTCATTTGTAATTCCCCCATGAATATATCCCCAAGGATGGGTATAATTATAATTGTGTATTTTTAGTCTTGTGTATTTTGCCAAGTATCGGTGGCGTATTCTGGTGTGTATTTGTACGTACGAGAATACGTATTTTCTTGTATTTATTAAGTATTCTTATACTTAATTTTTATTTAATTTTCCGGAATATTATCTTTAACCAATAAAAACCACCAAAAGTATATTCTTAAAATATTCATATTTTAAGAGAATTTTTATAGGAAAAATATCTTCATCTTTACTTGGCAAAAATAAATATACCTTCATATATATCTCATGTCACACCCCGACCACGAAAATCAAAAAATCATGGCGGAAACGTCGGGGAGTGTTGTAAAATAATCATTGTTTCATAACACATAGATTGAGGTTTTGTTTTATTGAATTAAATGTATTACATTACATTGAAATTAGAAACAAAACATGAACAAATAGACGTTCATTGTTATTAAGTCACTAAGGCCTCGTCCGTTCCTATGTGAGCATGCATCAATATCATCATCAAATATCACCAACTATGGTACCTGAAACACATGTGAAAATACATCCGCATAAAATGCCAGCGAGTACATAGGATTTTATGAGAGTGTCAGATTCATGGCTCGTTTATGTTATGAAAATATAACTTAAACACCTTTGTAAATTGATAATTAGAAAACCAAGTTTTGTAAAATGTTTGTAATGTAAATTGAAATAACTAAGTCAAAACAGATTTGTTTTATAAAACCTCGATACCATGAATCTTAACTCCAAAACATGTGTTTATATAAACCCAAATTATAAATCATTTTTGAAATAAAACTCGAATGTTTTATATTGTTAGAAAAACCTTGTAATATAACTTTGTTTTGATAACCTTGAGCAAGTGATCTAGATAACGCAACGATATATAATGTATTAAAAGCACTTATATATAGGAAGTACCAGCGGCGTATCCACAATACTTTTAACACATTACACCCGCCCCGTTACCTAATCACTTCCCTAACCCAACGGTTCAAACAATACCAAATGGTTCACATAATCAAATAGTTACAAACGGTTCATATATATCAGACAGTTACAAACGGTTCACATAATCAAACAGTTACAAATGGTTCACATAATCAAACAGTTACAAACGGTTCACATAATCAAACAGTTACTAACGGTTCACATAATCAAATAGTTACAAACGGTTCATATAAATCAGACAGTTACAAACAGTTTACATAATCAAACAGTTACAAACGGTTCACATAATCAAACAGTTACAAACGGTTCTCATAATCAAACAGTTACTAACGGTTCACATAAATCAAACAGTTCCAACGGGTCAAAAATGTAAAACAATGTGTCCATATGCTGAATGAACATATGCAACAAAATATAATATACAAAAATCAATGTGATAGCATGTTAAGTGAACATACATAGCAAAATATAATGAAATCATGTACTATATATGTAATAATGAACATAACAAGCATATGATATAAAATCATGAAAATCACGAAAGTAACAAGTAGGCACATATGTATCACCCCAAAACAGTTTGAAAAACAGTAAAAGAGGGCACTATGTACTCACTTGAGAATGCTTAGAAGTCCTGAATAACAACCAAGCAAAGCTAGAGGGATCACGGAAATTAAACGGCACCTAATATAGGTAACTATGTTAATAAACCGGACCTAAATCGGAGGATTGGATAAAATGAGGTTTCGTAAACCAAATGAGTGTAGGGACTCATGTAATATGGTTTAATAAAGCCTACATTCTAAAACGAAACCTAACCTAAGTGCTTACGACCCATTACGACTCGTTAAGGTAGCTTACGCCACTTTAACGCGTCGTTCGCGTAAAACGCGTTCGGACCGCCTAACTTGTCCTATGACAAGTATTATATGCCTTAACATGTCTAATAATGTTGCCTAATCAGTTTAGATGCCAAAATTTATGTTTCATATGCTTAAAATGAATTTATGCATAAAAAGGGCATTTTGGTCATTTTCCTAAGGCATATAAATTACCTATCATACAACTAACTAAACGAAGTGACCATAAGGTATAACCACGGAGGGTTATTCCCTATACAACTATGGTCACAATAAATGCTTGGTCAAATCCTAATGATCGACCAAACGGGTCGGGTTCGAAAGTCTAAGCGGTTGTTTAGACCGCTTATCTTACGACCCTATATAAGCACTAAACTAAAAGTGACAAGTTAAACATGTTAAAACATGTTTAATGAAGTTAGAAAACAAGTTTAATATCAAAACAAAAGGTTTTGATACCTAAGAATAGTTTGGTTGCAAAATACGCATGAATACGCATTTTGACAGAAACTATGACTCGTCACTACACCTAATCAACGTGGTAATCAGTAGGTATAGTCCCAAGAGACTATAACCATAGTGATTACGCTCATGTTACGAAGTTCAGATGAACTTCGTGTTGACCATAGACTGGTCAAAGCAGAAAGTCAAACACTGTTTGACTTTTACGCTTAAAAACGCATAAAAGCATGAAAGAAACTTACAACGGGTCCAATCTCGGAAGAACTTGATCTAAATACTCAGGTATGAAGCATAAAGCTTCAACTTAGAGCATAAAATTAGATCAACATGTGAGGAAAATGGAATGGGAGCTTGGGTATTTATAGATTTCGGAGAACCGTTAGGATCGTTTCTCGTAAATCATGCTTTGATCTTGACCTTACAAGTGGGCACATGGTTTTCAAAACCATGGGAATACTCAAAACCATCAAATTCCATCCCATAGAGTGCAAAACCTTGGGTTAAAACCATTAAAACCTCAAAAATGGACCAAGTTCAATGTATCTGCCAGAAATTTCAAAAATGGTCCCTAAACTTGTAAAACTTGATTATTTTGGCACTTTTAAGCCCCGTTAACCCCATTTCAAGGCTCTAAAATAAAGTTAAAATATAGGGAACTTGAAATGTGCTCAAAAATATCTCGAATGTCGGTTCGTTTGGTCGTACGGTTGCGTTGTTCGGTTAATTACGACGGAAATCGTAACGAACGCAAAAACGATCCAAATTATGCGACGAATGGAATTTTATCATGCCAATCACTAAAATAAAATATTTTAATGATTACATAAATTTTTGGATGTCGGGATATATTCAGAAGGTAAGATATGCGCGAAAATGCAAACTTATGCACTTTTTGACGCTTTTAGTCCCTATTGATCAATAAAGTTTATTTTTAGCATACTGAACCCTTCAAAGCCTATTTCTAAGCTATGTAAAGGGTATTTTGGGCATATTTAACTTATGATCAAGTTCCGGAATGTTCTTTATTGTACGAATCGGCATACTTTCGCAGTTTGTCGAAATTAGTCCCTGTAAGTGAATAAACTTGATTTCGGCATACCCAACCCTCCAAAAGTTATTTCTAAGTTATGTAAAGGTTATTTAAGGTATGTTAAGCCTATGTCACTATTCCGGAGTGTTTGTTGCATTAATCTGGTTATATTTACGTATCAGTTCGCTTATAACCTTCCAGAAAGCGATTTAAAGCTTGAAATCGAACATGAATTGATATGTGCACATGATACACATATTTATACAAATCCCAAGCATGAAACACAATATTTCATTGATTTGGTATTTTTTTGATGGTCACAGAGGCACAGGTGTCACAGTCTCCCATACTTTAGGAAATTTCGTCCCGAAATTTATTCGTAGGAGTCTGTCTGTGACTTTGTGTTAAATATCCACCAAAGATATACAAGGCATAATCTTGTCATTTCCTCAACGGACATTTTTCAGAAATGAAAATGAACGGACGGAGTCATTTTAAACGTGTGCTTCCTTAGGAATGGAAATGATGGAATAAACAAAAGGATATTCATTTTCCTCAACGGGCATTCTTCAGAAATGAAAATGAACGGGCGGAGTTATTTTCAACGGGTATTTTTCAGAAATGGAAATGGAGGAATAATAAAAAAGGATATTCATTTCCTCAACGGACATTCTTCAGAAATGAAAATGAACGGACGGAGTCATTTTCAACGGGTATTCTTCAGAAATGGAAATGAATAGAATAACAAAAGGATATTCATTTCCTCAATGGACATTCTTCAGAAACGAAAATGAAAGGACGGAGTCATTTTCGACGGGTGCTTCATCAGAAATGGAAATGAATAAAGTTAACTCAATAGGATATTCATTTCCCTCAACGGACATTCTTCAGAAACAAAAATGAACGGACAGAGTCATTTTCAACAGGTGCTTCATCAGAAATGGGAATGAATAGAATTAACTCTAGACACATGACAAAACTTGCTGTCGTTTCTGTGCACTGAATTCCATAATTATGTATGCATCCATAATTACGTAATTCCTTGCACAGTCCGCACAGTGTATTTCATAATGTGAAAGGGATAGAATTTGAACAAGCTTGAGACAACTTTGATTGGGTCAACACATAAACACATAAGCACATAATTAATGTGTTATTATTTTGTTAACTTGACGTGATTTGAACATGGGTATTCAAGGTATACCAGGAACCCAGTCGATGGACTTCAACGTCCTCAAGAATCTATCTGAAAAGATAGGATGATCTTCCAAAAATTCGATTTTTGATTACAAGGAATCATAACATTCAAATTAATGTACACAACAATTAAGGACTTACGGAAATACCCTTAGGTACCCTATTAAGGATTTATAGTGGTATTTTGGGTATACGTCCAGAGTTGTAACTTGCGTCTTGTACTTCGTTTTCCTTGGAAGAAATGGGTACTTAGGATTTTCGTGGAAAACGCAAAAGATCATAAAATGGAAGAATTTTGGGGGTAGTATGTTCTTCAAGGAATACGATTCCTTGATTGTCGGTATTGTAGGGGATATGTTGTTTATACATGCAACCACATGAATACATTGCAATGTAAATCAAAGATTTATTTATAAACAACATTAACAACTGTTTCATAGACCTTGACAACAAAAGAAAATAATACATAAAGCTTGATTATTTCTAAATAGCGTTGTCTTCCAATCGGTCAGATGCTCATCCCTGTGCTGGATTTGCATTAGCAAGCTTTGGGCAATTCCTTCGAAAATGGCCCATCTCGCCACAGTTGAAGCAAGAACCTGGTAGAAAATGAGCTTGAGCAGGATTGTTGCCAGCGTGATTTGGTGCAGCTGCAGCTGGGCAAACTCTTGCTGTATGGCCTATAAGTCCACAAGTTTGACATTTGCGGCACTTTACATTGGCATGATGGTGAAGGCTACATTGGTTGCACAAGGGTGCAGTTCCGTTGTATGGCTTCCAAGCAGGGGGTTGAGCTGGTTGGTTGGGGATGGCTTGATCATTGTGAGCAACCACGGCGAAGTTCTGAGAAGCCTTTCACTTCTTTGACTTCTTGGGGGATCCAGTCTGTTCATCCTTCGATTTCGATTCCTCGATCGTCTTGTCACCTTTTCGAAAAAGTTTACCTTTCCTGATCTGAGATTCAGTCAAGGTAGCGGATAGCTCAATGGCCTGTCTAACTGTAGTGGGGTTGCTACCAGTCATAATGTCCTGTACTGAGTCAGGGAGGCCATCAATGTATTTTTCGATTGCCTTATCCAAAGGCGTGACCATGTTTGGGCATAACAGACTTAACTCCTCATAACGGTCCGTGTAGGCTCGATGCTCACCGCTATCTTGCTTAAGATTATCGAATTCCCTTTCCAATGCTCTAATCTCACGACGAGGACAGAATTCCCTCATCATTAGAGCTCAAATCTCTTCCCATGTTTGAGCCAGTGCCACGTCGGCACCCCTATCCCTCATCACACCATTCCACCATGTTAAGGCTCGTTTCTCAAAAACACTAGATGCAAACTCTACCTTTCACTCGTTTGGACATTGAACATGTCTGAAGGTGCTCTCTAGACTCTCGAACCATTGCAGAAGCGCAGTCGCTCCTTGAGACCCAGAAAATTTTGATGGCTGGGCAGAGTTGAATGTCTTGAAGTTGCATGGAGCATTATTGTTGTTGAGGGCTAGGTTACATTGAACAATGATGTTTGGGATTGCAGCAGCCATTTTCTGCGTAATGATAGCTGCCAGCTCTTCATTAGGTACCTGATTGTCGCGTCGGGGAGGCATTCTAAAAGGGGAAACAAGAGAGAAAACAAATGAAATGGCATTGGGTAAGGATGTTACAATTACCGACCAAAAGGCATGGGTGATGGTCATTTGTTCGACCCACGAAGCAAACAAACGACACACAAAAGCTGAATCAAAGTAAATAGGTCCTCATAATGTATCGCGAAGACATGCTCTCCTATAAGTGGACACTCTCCGCAAGAGTTCCTAGGTAAGAGTGACTGGTCCGATACTGCGGATTTGTACGAACACTCTAGCCTTAGACAGAAGACTCAGGGTATAGGAACCCACCCTTCCAGTTTGCACGTGTTCACATTATTTAGACCCAAACTTTGACGAGAATTTGAAAACTTTGAAGGTTCAAAACCTTCTAATAAATCATCCTAGAACAGATGACTAGTTTTCAAAGCGGATTCGAAATTTATGTTCTCATTGTGGTTGTCACCTAAAGATAGGTGACGGTATTGTTTTATGACTAAACGCAAGTAAACTCGCGTTAGGGTCCAAGGAAGGTTATAGTCTAGGTCAAAGCATTACTAATAACCTAATTCCCTATAACCATGAGCTCTGATACCAACTTTTCTGTCACACCCCGACCACGAAAATCAACAAATCGTGGCGGAAACGTCGGGGAGTGTTGTAACAGAATCATTGTTTCATAACACATGGATTGAGCTTTTGTTTTATTGAATTAAATGTATTACATTACATTGAAATTAGAAATAAAACATGAAGAAATAGACTTTCATTGTTATTAAGTCACTAAGGCCTCGTCCGTTCCTATGTGAGCATGCGTCAATATCATCATCAAATATCACCAACTATGGTACCTGAAACACATGTGAAAATACGTCAACATAAAATGCCGGCGAGTACATAGGATTTTATGAGAGTGTCAGATTCATGGCTCGTTTATGTTTTGAAAATATAACTTAAACACCTTTGTAAATTGATAATTAGAAAACCAAGTTTTGTAAAATGTTTGTAATGTAAATTGAAATAACTAAGTCAAAACAGATTTTTTTTATAAAACCTCGATACCATGAATCTTAACTCCAAAACATTTGTTTATATAAACCCAAATTATTAATCGTTTTTTGAAATAAAACTCGAATGTTTTATATTGTTAGAAAACCCTTGTAATATAACTTTTTTTTATAAACTTGACCAAGTGATCTAGATAACGCAACGATATATAATGTATTAAAAGCACTTATATATAGGAAGTACCAGCGGCGTATCCACAATGCTTTTAAAACATTACACCCGCCCCGTTACCTCATCACTTCCCTAACCCAACGGTTCAAACAATACCAAATGGTTCACATAATCAAACAGTTACAAACGATTCATATAAATCAGATAGTTACAAACGGTTCACATAATCAAACAGTTACAAACGGTTCACATAATCAAACAGTTACAAACGGTTCACATAATCAAAAAGTTACTAACGGTTCACATAATCAAACAGTTACAAATGGTTCATATAAATCAGACAGTTATAAACAGTTCACATAATCAAACAGTTACAAACGGTTCACATAATCAAACAGTTACTAACGGTTCACATAAATCAAACAGTTCCAACGGGTCAAAAATGTAAAACAATGTGTCCATATGCTGAGTGAACACATATAATATACAAAAATCAATATGATAGCATGTTAAGTGAACATACATAGCAAAACATAATGAAATCATGTACTATATATGTACTAATGAACATAACAAGCATATGATACAAAATCATTAAAAGCACGAAAGTAACAAGTAGGCACATGTGTATCACCCCAAAACAGTTTGAAAAACAGTAAAAGATGGGACTATGTACTCACTTGAGAATGCTTAGAAGTCCTGAATAACAACCAAGCAAAGCTAGAGGGATCACGGAAATCAAACGACACCTAATATAGGTAACTATGTTAATAAACCGGACCTAAATCGGAGGATTGGATAAAATGAGGTTTCGTAAACCAAATGAGTGTAGGGACTCATGTAATATGGTTTAACAAAGCCTACATTCTAAAATGAAACCTAACCTAAGTGCTTACGACCCATTACGACTTGTTAAGGTAGCTTACGCCACTTTAACGCGTCGTTCGTGTAAAACACGTTCGGACCGCCTAACAAGTCCTATGACAAGTATTATATGCCTTAACATGTCAAATAATATTGCCTAATCAGTTTAGATGCCAAAATTTATGTTGCATATGCTTAAAATGAATTTATGCGTAAAAAGGGCATTTTGGTCATTTTCCTAAGGCATATAAATTACCTATCATACAACTAACTAAACGAAGTGACCATAAGGTATAACCTCGGAAAGTTATTCCCTATAAAACTATGGTCACAATAAATGCTTGGTCGAATCCTAATGATCGACCAAACGGGTCGGCTTCGAAAGTCTAAGCGGTTGTTTAGACCGCTTATCTTACGACCCTATATAAGTACTAAACTAAAAGTGACGAGTTAAACATGTTAAAACATGTTTAACGAAGTTAGAAAACAAGTTTAATATTAAAACAAAAGGTTTTGATACCTAAGAATAGTTTGGTTGCAAAATACGCATGAATACGCATTTTGACCGAAACTATGACTCGTCACTACACCTAATCAACGTGGTAATCAGTAGGTATAGTCACAAGAGACTATAACCATCGTGATTACGCTCACATTATGTAGTTCAAATGAACTTCGTGTTGACCATAGACTGGTCAAAGCAGAAAGTCAAACACTGTTTGACTTTTACTCTTAAAAACACATAAAAGCATGAAAGAAACTTACAATGGGTCCAAGCTAGGAAGAAATTGATCTAAATACTCAGGTATGAAGCATAAAGCTTCAACTTAGAGCATAAAATCAGATGAAGGTGTGAGGAAAATGGAATGGGAGCTTGGGTATTTATAGATTTCGGAGAACCGTTAGGGTCGTTTCTCGCAAATCGTGCTTTGATCTTGACCTTACAATTGGGCACATGGTTTTCAAAACCATGGGAATACTTAAAACCATCAAATTCCAGCCCATAGAGTGCAAAACCTTGGGTTAAAACCATCAAAACCTAAAAAATGGACCAAGTTCAATGTATCTGCCATAAATTTCAAAAATGGTCCCGTTAACCCCATTTCAAGGCTCTAAAGTAAAGTTAAAGTATAGGGAACTTGAAATGTGCTCAAAAATATCTCGAATGTCGGTTCGTTTGGTCATACGGTTGCGTTGTTCGGTTAATTACGACGGAAATCGTAACGAACGCCAAAACGATCCAAATTACGCGACGAATGGAATTTTATCATGCCAATCACTAAAATAAAATATTTTAATGATTACATAAATTTTTGGATGTCCGGATATATTCAGAACGTAAGATATGCGCGAAAATGCAAACTTATGCACTTTTTGACGCTTTTAGTCCCTATTGATCAATAAAGTTTATTTTTAGCATACTGAACCCTTCAAAGCCTATTTCTAAGCTATGTAAAGGGTATTTAGGGCATATTTAACTTATGATCAAGTTCCAGAATGTTCATTACAGAACAAATCGGCATACTTTCGTAGTTTGTCGAAATTAGTCCCTATAAGCGAATAAACTTGATTTCGGCATACCCAACCCTCCAAAACTTATTTATAAGTTATGTAAAGGTTATTTAAGGTATGTTAAGCCTATGTCACTATTCTGAAGTGTTTGTTGCACTAAACTGGTAATATTTACGCACATGATACACATATTTATACAAATCCCAAGCATGAAACACAATATTTCATTGATTTGGTATTTGTTTGATGGTCACAGAGGCACAGGTGTCACATCTCAAAAATTATATGTATTTTTAAGATTAACTTTAGAAAATATATATTGCAAACTTTCACCCAAAAATAATATATTCTTAATTTTTGTTTAGGAAGTTATATATTTTCTCCAAAAATAGTATATCTTGTAATTGTTCAAAAAAAATATTTATTTTTCTCCACTCAAAAATAATGTATCTTCTACTTGACAAAAGTATGATATATTTTGTAACACTTGTAACAATTATAATTTACGTTCTTTCGGTTTCCAAAATACCGTTTTAACTCGTTTGTCAAAATATATCTATTTCCGGAATATATATAAGTGTAGTTCATACGTCCGTGTTCGGTTTGTCCAATATTCGGGTATAAATCATATATTTGTTTTCTTTGAATTTTGTTATTACTTTGTATTATAATTTTTGGTATTTGGTGTGTTATATTATTTTCAAGTTCCTAAAATAATATAACTAATACACATAATATACAAGTAATCACACGAATTGTGATATCTAAATATATATTTTCCTAAGTATATATACTTAGTCACTTTTATTTATCAAAAACCAACCTCCAATATTTGTAATATTTGTAACAAAAATTATAGCAAATTTTATGTGACAAACCATGGTTAAAATTTACTTATAAACACTTGCTTAAAAATATTTTTCTAAGTGTTTAAATTCTAGAAAAATTTTGACATAGTTTCCCCTTAAAAATGGAGGTTTCCATGCTTTCAAAGCATATCATTTTCTTTTAAAATCATCACCAATCAACAACAATTCAATCAAGACTTACCATGAGCCAAAATCTTACATTTTACACTACATCATGAACTAGAAATTTTTGTAAAAACTTGTAGTAACTTAGTTTGTTATTTAGTAGGATTAGTCACCCTTTAAAACATGGTTATTTTTTTATAAATCTCATTCTTGTAGAATTTAGTCTTTCACAACTTATAAGATGATTTTTCTAAAAATGATTCTTTTGTATTTTTCTTGTTACAAACATGTTTCTAGTCTTGAGTTAACACTAAAAATATGATTAGTTTCCTTAGAAATCATAACTTTGTAAATCTTGTAAATAAACTTGGTTTCTTGAGAAAATTAGTTTTGAAATCATCCATTTACAAGACTTTTAACATGTATCATACTTCATCATACACAAAATCATCTTCATTTTCAAGTTCATGAGAAACATAAAGGATGGTCATCTTGTTTTTCACAAGATTCATCCTCTCACTTGCTAGATCATGTGTTTAATCACAATCTAGCAAGCTTCTTATGATGTTTAACATCATAAACACAATGAAATCAACAATCAAGATTCACACATACACTAAAACAACTTAGTTTCTTATGTTATTTAGCTTTATGTTAAAGTTCATCTTCTTGTTTCTTCATGATCTTCTTGTTTAACCTTTAACATAATCTTTTAACCATAAATATAAGAAGTAAAATGGAGTTATGAGAGTCTTACTACTAGCACAAGGCTAGGGAAGAGATCAAAGATGATGAAGATGATAAACTAGGTGGATAAAAGCTCTTGAGAAAGGTCCTTCAACCTCCAATAGATCCTAGCTTCTTAACCTTACTTCTTGCACCTTAGGGCCACTTGAGATTGCTTGAAGGAAGCTTGAAAGTGGTGGTGGTATGTATGGTGGTTCACGGCCGAAAGGAAGAGAGGAAGAGGAGGTGATGATGTTTAGTGTTTGTGAAATGAAAGCTATGAGGGTCTTGTGGTCTTTAAGTAATGATCATCAAACATGTGCATGTCCTTTGTGTAATATGTTTCATGAACCATGAAGATATCTAATTAACAATCAAAAGAAAATCAAGGGGTGGACCCCATGTCCACAACCGTGAATTAGGGGGGGGGGGGTACTAGTTAGCGTGTAATGGCTAGTTGAATGATTTAGTTATAAAGCAAGAGAACTAGTTAGTGTTTTAGGCGTTTTATGTTAATTAGATGTGTTATGATGTTCGGTGACCATAACTAGCTCAGAAATGATAAAACAATGCTTGAAGTGAAAATTTGGTGTTTCGGGTAGTGTCCGGTTGTTCGGTTGGTTACCAGTTCGCTAAGGTGCTAAATTGTGCAGTTTAGTGTGCTTTATGTTACCTTTTATGACAGTTTTGATTCTCGACACTTAGGAAGGTATTCTGGACCATTAAACCATAATTATGCATTATATTTTGTTGTTAAAAAGCTGAAAATTTCTGAATTTTGGTGTTTTTTTGCAGAATTCTGCAGTTTTAGGGTGTTTCTGACACTTTTCGGCACCTAAATCGTCACCAGAAAGGCAGTTTTGTAATCCCTACTTTCCTACACACTATTCTAGTGTAACACTTGGTTCCGGGGCTCATTCTGTGTCTTAACATCATGTTTGCCTAGGTACTGAGCTCCCGTCAATACTTCTGGTAAGTCAGATAACTGTGCTAACCTTGTTCTGTGCACTAATTGAACCATATGGTGTTGCATGTAATAATGATGGACAATCTTGCAACATGAAATGCCGTTGTATGTATATGACAGTAATCAGAAATTCATTCGTCTTGTTAATTCAATCATGCACAGTCATTAAAGTACAAATTACTGTTTATTATTGTACGGAAAACATGGAAAAGTCGCAATTGTCACATCAAGTCGGGTAACTGGGGCGTAAACTTCATCATACTACAGTCCCTCTATCTGTCTGAATCCCTGGGCCACAAATCTTTCTTTGTTTCAAACAATGACTCCTGTAGAATCTTGCTTATTTCTGAAAACCCATTGAGTTCCTAGTTTGCGTTTCCCTTTTGGCAACTCCATAAGCTTCCATACTTCTAGCTTCTCGAACTGGTTCAATTCTTCCTGCATAGCATCGACCCAACCTGGTTCCTGCAAAGCTACATCCATGGTTTTAGGTTCAATTTGAGAAATGTAGCATGAGTATAAACAAAGATTAATGGTTCATGATTGGCTCCTGGTTTGAACTCCTGCATTTACAGGGCCACTCACATTCTCAATAGGATGATTTCTTTGAATACTAGTTGGAATGGCAAATTCAGGTATGGTCTCGTCTTGAGGTGTGTTGAGGTTACTCGACTCCCCCTCATTGGATGCTAAAGTATTGTGAACCACAGGAGTTGTAACAGTATAATCTTCAGGGATAGGATCAGAAGACAAATCTGATCCAGATGCATTCGAGGGAACACCTCCTGATGGTGCACCTTTGGGGGTTTGATGGGATGTCAGATGCTCTGTAAATGTCATTCTTGGTGGATCAATGGTATGATTTCGCGAGCTCCCTTCTTCATGTGCCTCTTCTTCTGTATCACTAAACAAAATAGGTTGTTTTGGATTTGACACACCTGCACCAGGGGAAACACTAGACAAAATGTTAAAGGATTTGAACAAATCAGCATAATCGTACAGCCAATCTGGACCAACTCTAGCATCCGTAGTATTTTCTTCGAGCTAATCAATGTTGCACGACTCGATGACTTTCTTGGTTACTTTATTGTACACTCTATAGGAAGATCCTTTAGCGTATCCAATAAAGAAACATTCGTCCCCTTTGACCTCAAACTTCCTATTAGTGTCCATGAGCAACAAGACACACGGACAACCAAAGATACAGAAGTGTGAGACTAAGGGTTTACGTCCTTACAGAATCTTGTAAGGAGTTTTCATATGACGTTTGTTTACTAAAGCATGATTCTGGATGTAACAAGCCGTGCTAACTGCTTCGGCCCAGAAGAAACTAGGTAGCTTCGAGTCAGACAGCATGGTTCGTGCCGCCTCTATAATAGTACGATTTCGTCTCTCAGCCACTCCATTTTGTTGTGGAGTACGTGGCGCACTGTACTGTCGTTTGATTCCCTTTTCTGCGCAGAATGTATCTAGGGTGATATTTTTGAATTCCGTCCCATTATCTGATCGAATTGCTTTCACCCTTGTACTAGCTTGATTTTCAACTAGAGTGACGAACTGTTTGATCAAACTTGCAGCCTCATTTTTGTGACTAAGAAAGTAAACCCAAGTGTAGCGAGAGTAGTCATCTACGATCACCAGACAATACGACTTCTTGACAATACTTAGCAAATTTACAGGACCGAAAAGATCCATGTGCAGTAAATCAAGCACGACTTTTGTCTAAGGTGTAGACTTTGACTTATGAGGCTTTCGATGAGCTTTTCCTTTTGCGCAAGCAACACACTTTTCTACCAGCAAGAAGTCTTTGATAGGTAGATCACGGACCATTTGACCTTTTGCAAGACGATTTAGATTCTTCATATTTTCATGCCCAAGGCGACGATGCCACAGCAGACCATCATGTTCTGAAATCTTTGAGAAAAGACAAGTGATTTCCTCACATGGTTTCTTGTTCATGTCGATAATATACGCGTTTCCTTTTCTTTCAGCAGTCATCAAGAGCCAATCCTCAGGTATCACGATTCCTGGTTTAAGCACATAACATCCCTTCTTTGTGAAATGAACTGAATTTCCTCTGTCATAGATTTGTGAGATACTAAGCAAATTGTGTTTCAGTTCTGGGATGTAATTCACATTCTCGAAGCTCAAAATGCCATTTCTCACTGTTCCTTTCAACGTGATTCTGCCTGATTCTCCTCCCGCAAAAGAGACATATCCACCATCAAATTCTTTTACATTTACGAGTTGGGACAAGTCTCCTATCATGTGCCGGGAACAACCACTATCCATCTACCAAAGTCGCACGGTAGTCCTCCACAGCTCTTCCTGCACAATTAGCGGGATCAGTTAGTTTTAGGAACCCAACCCATAGTGGATCTGGATTTTCCTTGTACGTCAATGTATGTCACTTTCTGCCAAACTAGATTGTCTTTGTTTAAAAACTTTGATGGGTTTTTATTGGCAGATTTCTGTTGAGATATGTTCGATTGGGCAGCCTTAGCTTTAAGTTTCCAATATTGATGTAACCATTTATAATAGTAATTACCGAAAGCTTTATGTTGATTTCTTTGAAAATCATTTTGACAATTTTGATTTCTTCGATTAGCTGCATTCCAATGTTGATCAGAAGGTTTAGCTTTACGATAGTTATTCTTCATTGTCTCAAACTTTGCAGTTGTCACTGACTCTGAACAACGAGATCGGTTTGGTTTGACCTTCTGATTTTGTGCATTCTTATTCTTAGATTGCACGCTTGGGAGTTGAACACAGTTTCTGGCGATGTGTCCAGCAATACCACAATTGAAACATGTTTGTTGTTTCAAAGTGTGGAAATTTTGGTGCTTCATAGCAGATGTGGATCTGTTGGGTTTTGAAGCATGAGCCTATTTGGTTTTTCTTGCTTGTTTAGCTTGTGCCTTTTCTGAGCATTTTGCTCCCAGCTGATCAGAACTGGCACAAACATGAGATGTAGATGGATGATGAGATTCATCCTTCTCACTTTTATCATGATCATTTTGAGAAACCCGTGTTTCAGTTTTATCTTTCTTTTCAAAAACATTTTTCGGTGACTGTTCATTTATTTCAACCCCTTTTTCTTCTTTAATAAACTCTGATTTGGTTTTAATTTCAGAACAAGTTGAGATTTCATCAACACATGTTTCGTCAACACACGTATCCTGTGAATCTACTTGAAGTTTACTTTCAGCTACGGTTTCCAATGGGGTCCCACTAGATTCAACATTAGGGACGTCCACTAAGACCGATTCAAAAGAAGAATCAGGACATTCTTGATTTTCTTGAGAAGAAGTTTCAGTGGTTTCACTGAATGTATCCTGAGGGACCTCACCTGTCACACCAACATCAGCTGTAGAGTTAGAAATATCACAATCATAATCATTAACTGAAAAACATCCATCATCAGACTTATTGTTTAAAGATTCAACACAAGCATCAATAGTTTTGCCCAAAACATCAGGCCCACTAGACGACACATAAGCACCAAACGAATTAAGCAAAGCTTGTCCAAACACATAACCAGAATCAGTTTTATCAAAAGAAGTTTCAGAAAAATCAGAATTAAAAACTTGTTCTCCCCCAAGAATATCTCCACACTTTGAGTCTACTACTTTATCTACACATGTAAATGAGCTGTTAGGATCAAAAATGCCCTTAGAAACAAAGTTCGTCGAGGGAGTTGGTCGTTTACTTTCAACAGATTTGTTGTTGATTGATGACTTATCGGTTTTATAGGACCATAAGTCATCATGCTTTCATTCATCAGTTCCTCCTCAGTAACAGGTAAATATGTGTAATTATCATTATAAGGAGGAGGAACTTGATTGAATCCCAACCCACACCCTTTCTTTTTCTTGTATGCAAGTTGTTGATCACACAAATTTTTGACCAGTTTGCTGGAAGACTTATATTTTTTAATGTTAAGTTCGTTAATTTGATATCTTTCTCTGATATCTTCCAGTTCTTTGATTAAAATGCATATCTTCTCTTAAGCTTCTAAGAAATGGACTGTTTTCACACTTACATAATCCTTAAGTTTGATGATATCTTTTCGCTGAGCTTCAATTTTCTCTTTATAAAGTTTTTCATTTTTTGATAAAGTAAAATTTTTATTTTTTATATCCTGGTAATCTTGTATTTGCTCAGCGTTGTGTATTCAATATGCCACAACCTTTTCTCGACACTCAGTAGTGCAAAAGACAGAAAGTACCTCTTATTTGGTGACCATGAACTGGAGCTGAAAGAATCTAGATCATGAGCGCCAAGTTTTCAGCTGAAGTCTCATCCTCAGGTGCAGAATTTTGTTCCTCAGAAGCTGAAGTCATGAAAGCAATGTTGTCTGAGGCAGTTTGATTTTCAGGAGCAGAGATGTTCAGACGTTGAATTTCTGCATTCCAATCAAAGGTAACATTCGGTTGAACAACCAGGGCTGAACTTTGAGTGCTCCCGCCAGCAGCTGTTGAAGTGTCAGTTGTAGTAAAGAGAGCTCTTTCAGGGTTCGATGGAGCAGGTTGTGCTGGAGTCTGTTCTCTGTTGACTTTAGGTTTGGTGTAGTTTCGAGCCACATGTCCTGGTTCATGACAGTTGTAGCAACGTAACTCAAAAGGCACTTTGGAGGATCCTGTAAAGCCACCATCCATCCCACTTATTTCTTCCATTTCTTTTAAAGAAGTTCTTTGCTCTGAAAGCAGCCATAGCCATCTGCCATGTATTGTCCATCTCTTCTACATCGTCGGGATGAATTTGATCTAGAACATCCATAGACCATCTAGGAGGATCTAGCTTACCTGCAACAAAAGCATTCAAGCAGTTTATAATGGATGCAACAATATCTAATTTTTCTTTGGAATGTCGTGTGAAGAAGGCAATCATCTCGTTCTTCACTAAAGAATTAGCAGTAGAGGCAGTAGTCGATGGTGCAGCAGAAGGAGCAGGTGAGCCAGAGTAATAAGCATTTGCAGAAGTAGGTGTTGCCTTAGAAGACGCTGAGTTACTGAACATTTGAAAACCACCTTGAGATTTGAGAGCAGCATTATTGTTGTTTGATGGAGTGGGAGTAGCAGAGAATCATGCAGCCAGCATACTATTCTTATAGTTGGTTTCCCTCTGTTTGTCATCTAGCTCACATACCTTGGTACGATAAATCATCTCAGATAAACTACATCAAGCAAGATCCTTGGTTTTCTTGATCATGGTAACGTGATGATCCCAACTTTTAGGTAGAGCGTTCAGAAGTTGTCTATTAGTTAAAGCATTTGTCGTATGCATCTCTTCCATTTTCATTTGAGTAACCAGCTTGACAAACCTCTAAATTTGATTATCAACAGTCTCTCGATAGATATGGTTGAAATTGTTGAAGTTTTGGCTCAGCAAATTTCTTCGACTCTCTTTCATATCTTTATTACTTTCATAGACATCTATCAAAGCTTCCCACATTTCTTTGGCTGATTTGCAAGTACGAAATCCGATAGCAATGTCTGGACCCAGAGCCATGGTCTGGTAAGAAAGTGCCTTATCATCTTCTTCGACAATCATAAAATCTTCTTCAGTGTACTGGTTAAGAGGCTTCTTTACTTTCACACCTGCTTCAGTCGCACTGTCTACCATGATTTCTCTTGCACCTCTTAGAATACTTCGCCAAATTTTAGCATCCTTGACCTTCACATGTTGTTCAAAACGCCACTTCCATTCAGGGAAGTCATTTCCATCTAACAGCCTGGGGACACGAGTGGTGGTCCCAATGATAGAATCTAATTCTTGATGCTTATTCATGGCTTCCAGGTCAACACTTTGGTTGTTCGTAGTCATTGTTTCTCGATTATTTGACTAATTAACTGAATAATTAATTGTTAAGTCCAAAAGTCCAAAGTCCAAGGTTCAAATTCACGTTGCTGAAAGTCGTTTCGAGTCGAGAGAGTGAGTCGAGACCACGATTGCGAGTGATTAAGTCTTGAGTCGAGACGAGTGTTACGAGTCGAGACTAGAAATAGCAAGGGCCTTGTATCGAGTCGTGACTGATGGTTTCGAGTCAAGAAGTTACAACTCGAGACAACTGCAGTTGCGAGTCAAGACCTTGGAGTCCAAACAAAGTTGAGTCGAGACGGGAGTGTAATTGCGAGTCGAGACTGAAAAGTTGACAACTCGAGACGGCTGGTTTCGAGTCGAGACGAGCTGATTACGAGTCGAGATCCCACAAAACAGACTGTGAGATAAAAACAACCGTAATCCCTGATTTCCAGCAACTTCCAAAATTCAAAGATTTTGAGATCTTTGAATTTCTTTCTCCAACAACTTCCGAAAAAATCAGCAGACACTTTTCTGGAATCACACAAACCAAAATCAGCACTTTTGATTGAATATTTACAAATAACTATTTGAAGGTTCCGTAATCAGAACATGCAATCAAACTAGAGATCGCTGTAAAACAAACACTAGCAATACAAGATCAGTAATAAATAAGTCCTTCTTGAATCAGAATGATATCTAACTGAACCAAGAGTTGGTTTCTTTGCTCTGATACCAATTATAAAACCCAATAGGATCTTTCAATGATATCAAACACGACTTATGAGTGTGCGGAATCCAAACACATGTTGATTCAAGAATGAATTAATAAACCGAAATTATATAAACAAAACAAACCAAGAAATCTTGCATTCAATGATGAACTTGACTGATACAAGACTCCAAAAGGTAGTTTCGGCTGGCCCTTGTTATCGCACAAGCTGATCAACCCCTAAACAACAAACAAGGGGTGATTATATACTAACTAGACCAAGTGGGCCGAAACCCCTAATAGCCCAGCCGAAACCTCTATTTGATCCACTAAATATGCGACCCAAAATACATATTAAAACCAATTTCAAGATAACGCAAAACTACTACTAGCAACCCACCATTGCATAAACCTTCAGGTTCCAACAGACCCACCGCAACTTGAACTCAAGGAACTACCAAAAGGTCTAGAATACGCATTCTTGGACGAACATGGTAAGCTTCCCGTCATCATTTCTTCAAAACTAACACTTTTTGAAAAAGAAAGATTAATAAAACTTTTGAAAAAACATAAAAACGCACTCGCATGGAAACTTATAGATATCAAAGGCATCAATCCTTCCATATGCAGACAAAAATTTTTAATGGAAGAAGGCTATAAAATGGTAACACAACCACAAAGAAGAGTAAATCCAAACGTACAAGAAGTGGTTGAAAATGAAGTCATCAAACTACTAGACGCTGGACTTATCTACCCTATCTCCGATAGCCCATGGGTATGTCCCGTCCAAGTAGTACCAAAAAAGGGGGTATGACGGTAGTAACTAATGATAAAAATGAACTTATACCAACAAGAACCGTCACCGGATGGAGAGTTTGTATCGACTATCGCAAATTAAATAAAGCAACAAGGAAAGACCGCTTTCCTTTGCCATTCATCGACCAAATGTTAGAAAGACTATCCCCGGTCATCAATTCTATTGTTTTCTCGATGGTTTCTCCAGGTATTTTCAAATTCCCACAACACCGTAGGACCAAGATAAAACAACTTTTACATATCCCTATAGAACTTCCGCTTATCGACGCATGCCTTTTGGTCTATGTGATGCCCTTGCTACATTTTAACATTGCATGGTGGCTATCTTCCACGACATGATAGAAAAAACCATGGAAGTTTTCATGGTTGACTTTTCTATCTTTGGCGATACATTTGTCCAATGCATCGATAATATTGAACGAATGCTATCCCAATGTGAGGAAACAAACCTCGCCCTTAACTGGGAAAAATGTCATTTCATGGTAACTGAAGGAATAGTACTCGGTCATAAAATCTCAAGCGAAGGAATGGAAGTTGATCGGGCAAAAATAAATACTATTTCCTGATTACCTCCCCCATCCTCCGTTCGAGCCATTCGAAGTTTCCTAGGACATGCCAGATTCTATAGGCGATTTATCAAAGACTTTTCAAAAATCTCTAGACCTTTAACAAAATTACTTGAAAAAGATGCCCCATTCATGTTCGACAAGGAATGCAACATAGCTTTTCGTGCACTAAAAGAAATGCTAGTCAACACACCAATCATGATAGCACCCGATTGGAAACTACCTTTTGAAATCATGTGCGACGCAAGTGACTTTGCAGTTGGAGCCATCTTAGGACAACGAAAAGAATAACACTTTCATCCAATATACTATGCAAGTAAAACTCTTAACAATGCTCAAGAAAATTATATAACAACCGAAAAAGAGTTACTAGTCGTAATATTCGCTTTTGATAAATTTCGTTCCTACCTTGTTCTTTCTAAAACAATAGTCTATACGGACCTCGCCGCCATTCGATACATTTTCAAAAAACAAGATGCTAAACCATGTTTGATCCGGTGGATTCTTCTCTTCCATGAATTCGACATTGAGATAAAAGATAAACGAGGAGCCGAAAACACCGCCGCCGATCACTTATCTCGCTTAGAAGATCCCGCTTTGGAGCTAAATCGGGAAGAGCTCATCAATGAAAAGATTCCCAACGAATCCTTAGAAATGGTCGAATATCAAGAAGAACCATGGTACACCGACTATGCTAACTACCTCGCTAGTGGCATTTTAGTCAAAGGCTGGTCACATTAACAAAAGAAAAAATTATTTGCTGATGTAAAACACTATTTTTGGGAAGACTAATATCTTTTTAAAATAGGTTCCGACCAACTCATCCGAAGGTGCGTCCATGGTAAATTAGCAAGAAAGGTTCTTCACCATTGTCATGAAAGATTATACGGAGGACATCATGGAGCCACAAGAACTGCACGAAAGGTACTCGATTCAGGATTTTATTGGCCAACTGTCACACCCCAACGAATGGCGGAATCATCGGAGTGAGACGAAAACAAGATTCAAGATTGCTCATCACACATAATACTATTTTGCGACAATTATTAGTTCCAAACCAATTTTCATTAATAAACATAAATTGTCAATACAACAAAAGAAGTACAAGTACAACATGGAAACAAAAAAATACAACAACCATAACATAACAGAACATATTCAAATCTAGTATCTTGAGCGTGTTTCTAGTCATCCCTACTAGATTCATCATGGCATCAACATCAACCTGTAACATGTTTAAAATAAAGTTTCAATGCCAAGGCAAAGGCGAGTACACAAGTTTGTATAAATATAGCATAAGTATAAAAAGCATTTACTCGAATCCACATGGCAATTGTATACAAGGTAACTAGCATGCATTACTAATATCAACCCCAAGTATCCACAAGAATTAAGTGTCCCTCGCCACAAAAGTAACGAGACTAAAAGAATAAAGACTTAACAAGACCCGGACGGGTGGCGTGCTACTCCTATAGCGTTAAACATGTTAAGTTTAGGCTAGCTAAGTTAATGACAAAAGCATGTATGTATCTAGCATGAACCTAGGCATAACAATTAAGCATGTATAATCGATTGAGCATAAAATAATGTTTAAGTATGTGAATGTGTATTTTGTATATTAACATTTTACAAACCAAAGTGTTTAAAAAGGAAATGGGTCAAGTGTACTCACGGTTTTGCGAGCTTCCACTTGTTAATCTGTGAAGAGTTATTGGTTTGGAGGTGGAACACCGATTCCTTCTACAAGAGGAAACGTAGGTGTGTGAGTATTCGGATGATTAACGGAGGATTGGGAATTTAAATATATCAAAGTAAGTATACAAGAAAATACTCATCTAGTACTAAATACTCGTTTTTGACACTATAAACCCGTATGGGTGAGAATGATTTCATGGGTTTAAATACCCATTAGAATCATAACAAGAAACTAAGTATTTAGATGAGTTAACTTAGTACCATGACGAATAATCACTCGACTATCATCATGGATTCGGTTTATATGTTTTATATATGTAACATATAGTATATTGTATAGGTATAGTCCATAAAGTATTTCAAGGATTTCATATAAGTCATGCAAGGAGGTAGGAGGATAACCTTCCATTTAAGACCTCTTTCTTAGATTCACCAATGCACAAGTTGTCACAAGGACAACAAGGATGGTCATGAATGATTTAGGAATGAAATATACACTCTATACTAAGGGAAATTATCAAGTGAGGTGTGGATTGAAAGTAGGATAGCCAAAGTTTTCCAAGTAATCACACTTTACAAGCTTAAGCTTTGTTCCACACATGTGGGTTAGAAACCCTTACAAAACAGAACGTTTAGAGGAGTAAAACACCTCTGAATTTGTATGTAACAACCTTGTTTTTAAGCGAACCAATCATAGACTTTATTAGTGGCATAAGGACATAAGTTTGTTGAAGAAAAACACAAGTTTAAAGTATGTTGTAATAAGTTTTCTTCCACAACAGAAAGTTGGACCTTAAAAATGGGATGCTTCACCTTGGCTTTCCATGGAAAACCTTGTGAAAACAATCCTAGGGGTGTTCCATACTTTCTTGAGGAAGAATAAGTGAAGAAATGTGAGTTTTAACTCACTTTTGCACTTAGAAGTTTCTGCCTTGAAACTGAGATTTGCTACAGATTTAAAGTGATTTGAGAATTGAGAGTGAGAATGATGTGTTTGCAAAGTGGAAGAAGTGTGGGAATGAGCTAGGTTTTATAGTGGAGGTTTAGGGTGAGTTAGGTGGTGTTTAAATGCAAGAAACACAAAATAGCCCAATAGTTGAGCTGCCAACAAACATTCTGCGGATCGAGTTCTCTGGCGGGGCACGAGAGAGGAGGGGGGCCGGTCGCTGCCCGTAACCCAATGTATTCTAGAATTTTTGTTTGATTTTTGTCAACTTTAGTCCCTTAAGTTTATATTTGATAGGTTTTATTGTGTTTTAAGTATAAAAAGCATATTATAAGGGTGTATTATGCAACTTTAGCATGTGAACAAGTATAACCAACTAGGATTAAGTATATGAATTGAGAATAAGTATCATATACACATGAATTGAGTATGCATGACAAGTATTTGTAAGTTTAACACATTTTGCAAGAATTACGAATAAGATAACACATGTATGATGAGTTCAAACGTATGAACATGTATGAATATGTAAAGCATGAATTGTAAGAAATAACAAATTTTATTTATGATCCAAGTCTCGGATTTTACAAAGATAGAACGAAATACGATTACAAGGAATACAAGATTTCCAAAAATAGAAATACAAGACAAGCTTTCTAATTAAGGAAAGTTACAAAAAGCAGGGCGTTACACCAACCATCCATAAGGATGCATAAAATTTAATTAAAATATGTGACGCATGCCAATGAACAGGTGATATCTCATCAAGAAACGAAATGCCCCAAAATGCCATTCTTATTTGTTAAATTTTTTATGTTTACGGTATGTATTTTATGGGACCTTTCCCACCGTCAAAAAGGAACAAATACATTCTTGTGGCAGTCGATTCCATGTCCAAATGGGCCAAAGCCAAAGCTCTCTCAACTAACGATGGAAGAGTTGTGGTAAAATTCCTAAAACGATTATTCTCCCGTTTCGGCATGCCAAAAGCACTCATTAGTGATAGAGGTACCCATTTTTGCAATTATCAATTAAATAAAATTTTAACAAAATATGGGGTCCATCACCGTCTTTCAACCGCTTACCATCCTTAAACCAACGGTCAAGCCAAATTAACAAATTGAGGGCTAAAAAGAATGTTAGAATAAACTGTAGGTTAAAATAAATAAGATTGGGCAGATAAGCTAGACGATGCTTTATGGGCCTTCCGTACCGCCTATAAAACACCAATAGGCACCACCCCATATAAGCTCGTCTATAGAAAAAATTGTCACCCCCAGTAGAAATTGCACACAAAGCATATTGTGCATTAAAAAAAGTAAACCTAGACCAAGAAACTTCCGGTAAAAATAGATTCTATCAGTTAAATGAATTGGATGAAATGAGAAGAAATCAAGCATATTCCAACTCCAAAATTCATATTCCAACTCCAAAATTTATAAGGAATGCCTGAAAACGTACACGATAAAATAAGTAAACCTAAAGAATTTTAGGAGGGGGATCAAGTGCTCTTGTTTAACCCAATACTTCAGTTATTTCCCGGAAAACTCAAGTCAAGGTGGTTGGGACATTTTTCCATTACTCAAATCTTTCCACATAGAGCCGTAGAAATTAAGCCTCCAAATGGTGAACCTTTCAAGGTAAACGGACAAAGGCTTAAGTTTTATAGAGGCTTCATTGAGAATGAGGAAGTTGAAGTGACTCTTCAAGAGGTAGATACGTGATCGGAAAACGATCAAACATTAACTGTAAATATGCATATTTTTCTTTTTAATTATCTTGTAGGAACAATTGGAAAGTATCATCCTTGAAGATTTGATGAGAAACAGGTAAGTACAAAAAGGGAACCCTTGGAAACACGGTCAGACACACGTGCACAATAAAAATTATGTTACTGGCACTCTAACCACGGGGCCGAGCCCACTTGGCACGCCCCCGTGTCCAAACACCCAGCTCCACCAAAAAAACTAATAACCTGGCACGGGGTCATGCTGAACAAGCACGTGGCCGTGGCCGACCAGCAAACAGGGTATAAAAGGCCTGTCTTCACTTTTTCAACACAAACCACAACCCATTTCTCCAGAGCCAATGATTCTGAACCTTTTTTCGACGATTTTCAACGATCATCTGACCAAATCCGACTACGAGGTATGATTCTAACATCATAGTTAGATAGATTAGCGCTTTTCATGTAGTATAACATAAAAAAATTAGGGTTAATCTAGGGTTTTTGAACTAGACCCGTATCGATCCTAATTTTTTTTAGATCATGTTAGTAGTAGTTAGTACTAGTGTTTTGAGAAGTAAATCACCGAACATTGTTAGAAAAATCAGACTGTTCAAGTAGTTATTCCTAAATCCTTGTTCTTGACCGAAAAATCTAAAATCGAAAGGGTAAACAAGTGTTTTATGCAAAATTGACACTTAGGGTTTGATTTTCAGGGTAAACCGCACCTAACGGACCAAAAATTTTGAATTTTTAGAAGCCGGCTCTAAAACCTTAATTTTTGGGTTAACAGATGATTTGACACGGGGCCGTATCCAATGGACACGGGGCCGTATCCAATGGACACGGGGCATGAGCAATCCAGACCCCAGACACGGGGCCGTGTATACAAGACATGGGGTCGTGTCCAGACTATCTGATTTCAATTTTTCGCATAATTTTCAACATACCAACTGTCTTACTGGTTCTTTCTTGAAGGAACGGCGCCACACAAGTTTCTAAGTTTCAAATCTTCTGAACTCGATTACCAAAACCAGTTCTAAGTGTTGCAAGCTAGCATGAAGAACCCCCGAGACAAGTATGCTACGACACGCTTGAAACCTTGGACAACGGGAAAGATATGATGCTCTCGTTACTGGTCCTCTCCGTATCTTCCTAGAGACCCGGCTCTGGTCAATCCATGAGTATAACATGGAGTTCTTAAGCACACTAACATTCAACAAGAATGAGTCGGATCTATTTGAATTAGATGGAGTGCAATTCAGGTGTGGAAGTGAGTGGTACAGTATATCAGTGGCCCAATTCGGTGTCAACATTGGGCTTTACACCAAGGACGATACTACTGAACTCGAATTCACAGAAGCTGTCTGTGAACTACCAGATAACTTGAGGCAGGCTACTTGGCCACGGATCGGAGAAGGCCTCTATAACCCGAGCCCCACAAAGAGCACCAAGATTAGGGACTCGCTTATCCGCTACATCCACCGGGTCCTTAGCTGTTCTTTGTGCCACCGGAAAAATAGCGGTGGGGTGTTGAACCTTCGCGAGCCCACTTTCCTTTATTGCCTCGTGAACAACCAGCTCATCGACGTCGCCCACATGCTACTGAGAGACATGGCCACCAATGCCACCGCAGACACTCACACACCCATCTTTTACGGAGGATGGATAGCCAAACTTTTTAAAAACTACATTAGGCGAACTCCGACTTCCTTCCACAAGGGTGTGAGTATCACGTGGGCTGATCTTGCTTTATGCCGAAGTCTGAACCTCATCATCGATTGCAACAACGAATTAATGCGCTTCAATGATGCACGTGGCCGGGTTTGGAACCCGAATGAACCCGATGAAATCCTTGCAATCGAAGATGTCCCTAACCATCCTCGTCACTCCGGATCTTTTAAGGGCTCCTCCTCCCAAGGTGGAGGAGACATTCCTAACCTCCACAATTTATATAACATTATGCAGGAAACTCTCCAGGTATCGAAGAACACCTACACCCTAGGCCAAAGTTCGAGGACATGGAGTCAGACTAGGCGATGGTGATGGTAGGCTGCATGAGTATTATCACACCCTCAAAATCCACATGCAGAGTATTACCGTGAGGTGTATAACTGACCAGGATCATGCCACCAATCATATTGAACAATAAGTAGAAGTAAATAAAGTCCATCGCAATCAATACGATTAGTGTTTACGAAAACAAATATCTAAAACCAAATTTAAGTGTCAGCGGAAGCATAATGTCTAAAACCCAAATCAAAATTTTAAAAGTTCATAAAGTTTAATAAGAACCCAATAATGGTTCTTTTCCCACAACGACCAGTCCTCCGTGTAAGCTCCATTAAGTACCTAACGACCTGCATAGCATGTAGTAACGTATCAACAAAAATGTTAGTGAGTTCACAGTGGTTTTGTTTTGTTCCAAAAACATAAGTTTGTTAAATTACTATGTTCTTATAAAACATGTTATGGGGAGCTACCCCATTGTTTTAAACTACTAGACCCATACCATACCGACTACTGACTGTAGTTATGTTTAGCGCCCCAAGTCAATGCCTATCCTCATTGACTAAGTGCCCAAGTATATTAGTCCACGCCTATCCTCTACAGCACAGTGTGAGGCTTGTCAGACCTGATAGCGTTATTTAACTAATAACCCATTCGCCATTGGCCCGACAATTAATCGGTATAAAATGTGTGGTGACTTTCAGATAGAGTTCCGTCTAGTCCGCTAAAGACATGTTAAATAATAGTAAATTAATTTGTTGTCCCACCCAAGGGGAACAAGGTTTGCCGCATTCTACCCAAGGAGAATACGTAAGTTGCATCCCACCCAGGGAGATAGTTGTTGTTTGCTCCATTCCCAAACCACCGGGAATTACATGCTTTTTAGAAAAGTGTGAACTCACCTTAGCTTAGCTCGGCAGATAAAGGTCACTTGAGCTAATGTGGTCAACCACGTCCTATTATGGTTACCACACAAGTCAGGTTCGTATTCAAGTAACACAAATATAGTTCTACTCATATCTAACATGTATCATGCAATCACATTGACAACTTACATATATATCTCACATATATATTTTCGTTCAAACGGTATATGTATATGAATATATAGATGGTAGTAGCATACAACAACTTAAACGACATTTAATGTTGACATTAAACATGTTCGATCATTCTCAGATAACACAACTAACAATCAAATGCACACATTGCGACTTAATACGTTTCAGCTTTAATACTCGAAACTGGGTTGTTTTCAGGTATTTTTTTAAAATAGTTACAAGTCACAATAAATTCCCAAAAACGTATATGACATTTGAAAAGGTCTCATGTGTTTCGGTAAAATTTCCAAAGTCTAATTGTTTAGAGATTTTTTCGTAAAAAAATGAGCAATGGGTAGTGGTCTGAATCGTTACGATTCCTACCCCTGCCTACCGCTTATTTTATTTAAAAATCACCGAGTCTCCAATCGAGGTGATTCTAGTTGAAGAACTTCAGTTTACTCGCATACTTTCTACAGTTCAAATTTCGTAACTTGTGTCCCAATATACGCTTAGATATGACAGAAATCATGACCTGCAATTTCTGTAGAAAATGGACAGCCTAGCGCACTGTAACGAAAACTCCCATTTAAAATAGTAAACGGCGTCAAAAAATTATGATTCCAGCACCGGTTTAATCGTATTTCAAAACTCTACTTTATGAACTCAAGAAAACTCAGTTTTCGATAGGTTATGCCCCGGTTACAACCAACGGAAGTTGGCTGCAAATTCCAGACAGAATCTGTTTTCAGCTTTTAACATTTTAATGCGACTTGTATTGATTCCGTTAACATATTTAGCGAACAATAACAGCCCTTCCACATAGGTTAACATCAAAACTCAGATTTTTTATCAACTACTTAATCAAGAACACATGATAGCATCGAAACCCTAGTTCATACATAACATCTAAACATGCATCATCCACAACCCTAAACATTATACTTGATTTCTAATGAACCCTATGTCACAAGTTATCATCATATCATCACTTTTTCAGAAAAACACAGCCACATATACTCAATAATCCCGAAAAACACAACCATGTATACTCATACAATTACCAAGAACACTAACCTTGATTCAAGAGGATGAGAGAGTTAGAGAACTAGAGAGAGAGGGAGCGATCGAGAAGAGGGTGGGGGGGTCTCCTGTTGCCGTTGCACACCTAGGGGGAGTAGGGTTTGTAGAATATTTTTTTTAAATAACATACTCACACATGCACCAAAGAAAACATAAAAGGATCTTGGGCTTTGGTTTGGGTTTGGGCCGAAAACACACGGGGGCGACTTGGGCTTGGGATAATCAAATGTCTTGGGCCCAAGGTTGTCGGGTTTGGGGCTTGGTCACGAGTGTTTTGAGTCGGGTTACGGAACCTAGTTAAGTCATTCGCAATTAAAGTTAACGTATTTATAATAATCAAGGTTTCTTTTTAATAAATAAATTAATCTAATTTATTCGTGTGACTCGAGAAGTAAAACGTGACAAAACGGAATTTATAATGGTGAATAATGAACGGTGCTAACCTTGAAATTCTGAGTTATCACATCATCCCCAAGTTGAAAGAGATTTCGTCCTGAAATTTGCAAACAGTCGCTGAAGAAGCTAGTGCTGTTGATCACTTCACGGGGTGTCACATCATACTCCAGTTGGTTTGGAATTTCGTCTCGAAATTTAGTAGTAACTTCAGTACTGGACTCATCTTTCTTAAACAACTGAGGATACTTGTGCTTCATTTGATCTTCTCGTTCCCAGGTAAACTCTGGGCCACGACGTGAGTTCCAACGAACTCGAACTATAGGTATCTTACTACGTTTAAGAGTTTTGACTTCCCGGTCCATGACCTCCACCAGTTCTTCGATGAAATGTAGCTGGTCATCGATTGTGAGTTCCTTGAAAGGAACATTGAGAGTCTCATCTGACAGACACTTCTTCATATTTGACACGTGAAAGATGTTGTGTACACCACTGAGTTCTTCTAGCAGGTTCAGTCTATACGCCACTTTGCCGATTTTCTCAGTGATTTCAAAGGGTTCGACATAACGCGGATTAAGTTTGCCCCTTTTGCCAAAGCGAACCACACCTTTCCAAGGTGAGACTTTGAGTCGTACTTGATCCCCAACTTGGAATTCGAGAGGTTTTCTACGCTTATCAGCGTAGCTTTTCTGACAGTCGCGAGCTGCCACCATTCATTGTCTGATTTGGGCAATCTTTTCCGTTGTGTCGAGAACAAGTTCTAGACCAGTGATTTGGCTGTCGCCAACTTCAGCCTAACATAGAGGTGTTCGGCATTTCCGTCCGTACAAAGCCTTGAACGGAGCAACCTTAATGTTGGTATGGTAACTATTGTTATACGAAAATTCCACCAAAGGTAGGTGTCTTTCCTAGCCGCTACCAAAGTCAATAACACATGCTCGAAGCATGTCTTCTAAGGTTTGTATGGTGCGCTTAGTCTGACCATCCATTTGCGGGTGATAAGTCATGCTCATGTCTATAAGTGAGCCAAAGGATTTGTGCATCGCCTGCCACAATTCAGATGCAAAGCGTGGGTCACGATCAGAAATGATGGAAGTTGGCACTTCGTGCCTAGCGACTGCTTCTTTTAAATAGATGTCTACGAGTGTGAAAACTTCTCGGTTTACTTGATTACCAAAAAGTGTGCAGACTTGGTCATTCGATCTACGATCACCCAGATAGTGTCGTTCCCCCTCTGAGATCTAGGTAACCCAGTGACGAAGTCCATGGAAATTTGCTCCTATTTCCGGGTTGGTATCTCTGGCTGTTGCAGTAACCATGATGGCTTTTGATATTCTCTTTTGACCCTAGCACAGGTCAAGCATTTGTTAACATACTTGGCTATTCTAGCTTTCATACCAGGCCACCAGTATAAGGTCTTGAGATCATGGTACATCTTGTCAGAACCAAGATGTACCGAGTAGCGAGACTTGTGTGCTTCGTCCATCACTAGTTCTCATAAGTTTCCATAGACTGGAACCCATACACGTTCCATGAAATAGTAAGTACCGTCTTCCTTGAGTTCAAGTCGTTTTTCCATGCCCCGCTGGGATTCAGCGAGAAGGTTTTCTTCCTTCAGTGCTTCAACCTGAGCGTTTCGGATTTGAGTTGGAAGATTAAAGTGAATCGTAAGCTGTAACGCATGTACACACTTAGGTTTAGTTTCCTTTCGACTGAGGGCATCAGCCACAACATTGGCCTTGCCTGGATGACACTTGATCGCGCACTCATAGTCGTTAAGGAGTTCGACCCACCGTCGTTGTCGCATGTTCAACTCCTTTTGATCAAATATATGTTGGAGACTCGTGTGATCGGTGTAGATAGTGCACTTGGTACCGTACAAGTAATGTCTCCAAATCTTGAGTGCGAACACTACTGCTCCCAGTTCCAGATCGTGGGTAGTTGATGTATGAAAAATGCAACATATAAATTACATCAAATGAGGCATAAAACTAACCCTTTTTAAGTACTAATATTGGAAAAAGAGTGTTTTTGTCTTCCTTTTGTATTTTCAGGATTAAATGAGCTCAAAAACGCAAAAGAAGCAAAAAGACAGCTAAATCCAACATAAATACAAGAAAAGGAATATTAGTGGACTGCCCGACCCCTCAACGGCACCTTCCAAAGCAAAGTAGAGAAATCAGAAGACTGAACACGCCCCGTGCTCAGCCAGCACGGGGCCGTGCCCAAGAAGCAGCAGAAAAGACAAACCTATAGAAGCTTCTATTGCCCACCACGGGCCGTGCTCAGCGGACACGGGGGCGTGTCGAAAGTACAGCAGGCGCATTTATTGTAATTGCGAATTACAATTAATGAGGAGAGAGATTGTCAGACGGACACGGGGCCGTGCCCAGCGGACACGGGGCCGTGCCCAGCTCTCTGTTCAGCCTATAAATAGGAGTGCTTGGATTCATTTCATCTCATCCCTTGGCACACCACCTCTCTCACACTTCATCCACCACCCACCACCATCACAACACCATCATCCACCACCATCATCCATTGTCCATCGTAGAGTGTGTGAGTCGTCTCGGGATCCAAGATTGATCGTAAGAGTTCTTGACAATCAAGGCCATGTTTTCCTAAGTCTCTTACATCACTTGGTGAAGACAAAGTGTCTAGTATAATACTTTTTATTTCTAATCTTTTGCACTTTTTATTTGGTTTTGTATTAATGACTTTAATAACTAGTTACTTATGTTGAAGGTGATCTTTCCTTATCGTTTGTCCGTGGTGTCTTGGCATTATTTTACTGTCTATATAAAATAAAGGATTTTCACCATTCATATCTCCACGGTCTATATGGAGATATGTTGGCTACCTGGTCAGGGGTTAAGGTAACGGTTTGGTAAAGGTCTTGCCATTGTTCAGCGTTTAGAGGTCCTGCAATGGACCTGGGTCAAATTTAGTAGGACCTCCTTCAATACTTCACGGTATTGGATGGCGGGGGTCCAAACTCTTTGATCCCCTCATAAGTTAACTACTATTAATACTATAACCCGGCTATTTAGGACTGTATCCCTGCTGACTCAGACTACTTAGCCGAGGGTAACGTCACCGCCAAAAGCGGGGCCTACCACAATACTGCATTAATAACTTAATTCATTATCTTCCAATAATCCACCCTTTTAGGATTGTATCCCTGCTGACTCAAACTACTGGGGTGAGGGTAACGTCACCTTCAAAAGAGGGGCCTACTACAATAACTAAGATAATCTCTTAATTATGTGCAAAAGTGCGGAAATAATCAAAGGTTATACTAGATACGAGTCGGAACCAAGTGATTCATCTTGTCTATCTGTTTTTTCTTTTATTTTTATTTTTATTTTCAGCATTTTAGTTAGTTTTTAATTTTCTTAGTTTAAAACCTTTTTCTAAACTTTTATTTTGGTTAGACGTTGAGGATAAACCGGTACTAAAAGCTCTTGTATCCTTGGACGACCTCGGTATCTTACCAACGCTATACTACACTCAACGATGGGTGCACTTGCCCATATGTGTGTTTAGTGTTAGTGAAATATTGTGTTTTATAAATTTAAAACTTGGCTAAAATAAGTGTTAAAAAGGGCTTAAAATATACACCTAAAATAAGTAACACTTCGCACGCATCAAGTTTTTGGCGCCGTTGCCAGGGACACAAGGATTTTAAGAAAGTTAGGAATCAACGGCCTAATCATTTTTTTTTTTTAGTTTTTTTTTTTTAGTTTTTCAGCTTCTGCAGAGCTCAGCACGGGCCGTGCCCGCTGAACACGCCCCCGTGCTCAATCATTGGATCTGGCAATCCTGTTTTACATCAGACAGTAAGCTGAACACGGGGCCGTGCCCACTCAACACGCCCCCGTGCCCAAGTTTCAGTTACTGAAAACAGAACCGTTAGATCCCGGCGGTTGGTAATTTCTGACATAAACATGAGTGATAGTAATTATTTTTACTTTCGGCACTCTTATGGTACGTGGTGTCAATTATGTGGTGGCAAACATGAAGAAGTAAAATGCTACTTCCTAAATTATAGGCCCCACTACATGGACCCACCAACTTCTCACAACCTTAAGAGGGGCGAAAGTGAAAATAAGCACTATTTCTCCCTCGAATGCGCCCAGCCAGATATTCTAGGGGAAATGCTCCTTGACGAGTTATTTCAACTAGAAGAGCTAATTCTGAAATGGTTAGAAGAGCTTGGGAAGGATTTTATTGATCCACCCCAAGACGATACCCATGAAGAGATGTTGGAACCGCATTCCGACAACCTCGTTGCTCCCGAAAATACCTTCGTACCTAGCAAAGACTTGGACGATAGTCGTCCCTGTGTCGATTGTGCCGTGAAGGACTCTCCATCGACTTCGTTCGGTGCATACATAGACCTGAGCGATTCGGCATACACCTTCTTTAACAAGAGCCCGGGAAAGGGTTGGACTTGTCCACCTAGAATGAAAATAGGAATTACCCTCACCGACAACCTCTTGCGTTCTCGCCTTAGTCTAGGACAATTAAGGTATCTTAGGCACTTTGGGGTTGTTCCAACCAGTAAGGAACCACCCGATTTCGACGAAATCCTTAGAAGAAGCAAAACTCCATAAAACAGCCTCCAGACACGGGGCCGTGTAACACGCCCCCGTGCTCATCAAAGAGATTCTCTGCTGATTTGGTCAGAATACGGACAAAATGTGTCAGGAATTCCTCTGCACACGGGGCCGTGTCCAGTCAACACGGGGCCGTGTCCAGTGCACTGTCGTTTTCTTTAAATGCAGCCTGAATCCTGCTCATTTTTTACCACTTCAAAAGACAGAGATTCCTGGGATTTTCACTCATACCATCCTAGGTAAGTGCTAAAAGAAGGTTCCCAAAGACCCTCTTGTCCCTTCCACTTTTACTCATTTCCTCCTCTTTAAAAATTTTTTCAAAATTTCCTCCATGGAAGCTTGGAAATCTCTTGATTCCAACCCTCTATGTGAAGTTTGTAAGATTATTTGCTAAGGATTCTTGTTTAAAGTTAGTTGTATAACTTTATTTTAAATTATCTAAGCCTAAAAACTAGCTAAAAAAATCATGAGAATAATTTAAAACTCCAAGACTCCCTAGCATAAAATCCTGGAGACAAATGAACACGGGGCCGTGCTCAGTGAGCACGGGGCCGTGTCCGAGGATCTGTTTTGTAAAAATTTAGCTTTCTTCGGTTCCCTTCGCAGAAAATGGCAAGCAGAACAAGCGGATCATCTTCAAGAAGTAACCGACAAGGAAGGAGATCTTCAACAGCAGAAGACTCTCTTGTAAACTATGTTTACGCTCTAAGAGAGGCTATTGACGAAATGACGGGAGTGGAGGAAGCATTGGTCGACCGTATCAACCATCTTACAGTGGGGCTGGAGGGCTGTCTCCATGAAGTAAACCTCTTGCACCAGAGGTTGAACCTTCTCGCCTCCCCGCCTTTGGTAACTATAATAACCCAAAGGGCGTGGAACATGGTACCCGAAGTTGTCATTCCAGCCGAATGGTACTCCATGCACCAAGAACCTCCGCGAAGAGTGGTGCAAGGATTCCCGGTGAATGTTCCCCCTCAACCGCCAGCTGCGGAGGAAAATGAAGGCGCATTCTTCCTTCCTAGGGAAATCGAAGAATGGCTTTAAATAACATTTAGGGAAGAAATCATTCGGCTAAAAGTCCTACTATATCGGGAAACTATTCTCGAAATTTTCTTAAAATAAGTAGAACTTCTTATGATAACCTCGTACACCTGCTGACCTATTTAGTTAAGTTTTAATTTTATCTTAATTTAGGACTATGTAAGTTCTCTCTATGATGAAATGAAATGATGGTTTTAAGGTTTGGATGGTTTGTAATGAATAAAACACACTCATGGTGGTAAAGGATGAAAAGGGGAACAAGAAAAATGAACCCATGCACAAGAACAAGGCAACCCGACAATTTCAGAAGGTTCAACACGGGCCGTGCCCAACCAACACGGCCCCGTGCTGAGCACCCTGCAGAAAACGCCCAGTATAGGTAACTGGACACGGGCCGTGTTCACCCAACACGCCCCCGTGTCCAGGCTTCTGTTTCTCTTGTTTTAATTCTGTTACTGGCACTTGAACACGGGGCCGTGCCCGGACAACACGGGGCCATGTTCAGTGCCCAGTAACACAAATTTTTGCTTTTTAAACACTATTTTACACATCTAATCAACCTAAAAAAATATTTTTGGGACACATTGAGGACAATGTGTAATTTAAGTGTGGGGGGGATGCTAAAACCTTGAATTTTGCAAGTTCTAAATACAAGCCTTACACAAAACTCTATTGGAACCGCTAATCACCCCAAAATTTTTTCAAAAATTTCATTTTTTTTACCTGTCTAGGTTTAACTCGGAAAATTCAAGTTCTCAAAAAGGTTATATTTTTACAAATTTACAACCGATAGCGTAGTGATAAAAAGAACCAACATAAGAAAATTATGAAAAGGCATAGCAAACTTATTTAAAATTTGATTATATATACTTGATCACATAAAAACCCATTCCCACAAAAGTGAGTTTTGAGCCTTTATTGAGCACACAATTACATATCATTTGACTAAATGCTCATTTTTCGTTTCTTGTGTGAATAGCCGCTTGGTTCTTACGACTCTAGAACTTGCCATGACAATACATTCCCGGTCCTTATCAACTTAAACCCGAGTAAGTAAATGATGGAGGCATTAGGACTAACCCTTTTTATTTCTACACCATTATTTTTCTTTTTCTTTTACCACCTACCCAAAAATCCCCCTAGTTAGCCCCTTTGAGCCTAAACCTTTTCGTTTCATCACCCAAACAAAAACCCTTTTACCCACCAAAACCTTTTTCATTTTTAACCCTTTATTTTAGTAACAAGTTCGGTTCTTCGTAAAAAAAAATAATAAAAATAAAAAAAAAATTTGTGATAATGATGAAGCAAAAAGAAAATAAACAAACAAGTTAATCAAAAATAACTTAGTTTGAATAAAAGCTTCATCAAAATAAAAAGTTGCAAAAATACGAAAACCGACACTTGTTACGCTTTTAGCCCTTTTTCTACTAACCACTAACCCAACCACCTACCTTTAACCCTAGCCTAACCCTTAACCCACAAAGTCCTCTTGATATCTACAAAGGTATAAAAGTTAAAAAGGAGGAGGATTGATTTCTTGGCAAGCCTATGGTAGGAATAAGTTCCATGCCGCTCTCGAGTGATTCACTAAAAATACACCTTCGGCCGAGTGTGAGTGATTTCCCCGTGAGGTATGTGAACTTGTATATAAATAGAATTTTAAAAAGACATGTTATGCCCAAATAAGTAATTTCTTTTATGAAAAGTTCTAAATAAATCATTACGAATAGGAGTGTAAATAAATAAAAATAAAACCCAAAAAGATCTTGGAAATCCCGACACTCTACGACAAGCCCAAAACCTTCTCTTCTACCTATTCCATTTGGGAGTGTAAGCCACATATTAAAGAGTTTTGCTTGAGGACAAGCAAAAGTTCAAGTGTGGGGGTATTTGATGTATGAAAAATGCAACATATAAATTACATCAAATGAGGCATAAAACTAACCCTTTTTAAGTACTAATATTGGAAAAAGAGTGTTTTTGTCTTCCTTTTGTATTTTCAGGATTAAATGAGCTCAAAAACGCAAAAGAAGCAAAAAGACAACTAAATCCAACATAAATACAAGAAAAGGAATATTAGTGGACTGCCCGACCCCTCAACGGCACCTTCCAAAGCAAAGTAGAGAAATCAGAAGACTGAACACGCCCCGTGCTCAGCCAGCACGGGGCCGTGCCCAAGAAGCAGCAGAAAAGACAAACCTATAGAAGCTTCTATTGCCCACCACGGGCCGTGCTCAGCGGACACGGGGGCGTGTCGAAAGTACAGCAGGCGCATTTATTGTAATTGCGAATTACAATTAATGAGGAGAGAGATTGTCAGACGGACACGGGGCCGTGCCCAGTGGACACGGGGCCGTGCCCAGCTCTCTGTTCAGCCTATAAATAGGAGTGCTTGGATTCATTTCATCTCATCCCTTGGCACACCACCTCTCTCACACTTCATCCACCACCCACCACCATCACAACACCATCATCCACCACCATCATCCATTGTCCATCGTAGAGTGTGTGAGTCGTCTCGGGATCCAAGATTGATCGTAAGAGTTCTTGACAATCAAGGCCATGTATGCCTAAGTCTCTTACATCACTTGGTGAAGACAAAGTGTCTAGTATAATACTTTTTATTTCTAATCTTTTGCACTTTTTATTTGGTTTTGTATTAATGACTTTAATAACTAGTTACTTATGTTGAAGGTGATCTTTCCTTATCGTTTGTCCGTGGTGTCTTGGCATTATTTTACTGTCTATATAAAATAAAGGATTTTCACCATTCATATCTCCACGGTCTATATGGAGATATGTTGGCTACCTGGTCGGGGGTTAAGGGAACGGTTTGGTAAAGGTCTTGCCATTGTTCAGCGTTTAGAGGTCCTGCAATGGACCTGGGTCAAATTTAGTAGGACCTCCTTCAATACTTCACGGTATTGGATGGCGGGGGTCCAAACTCTTTGATCCCCTCATAAGTTAACTACTATTAATACTATAACCCGGCTATTTAGGACTGTATCCCTGCTGACTCAGACTACTTAGCCGAGGGTAACGTCACCGCCAAAAGCGGGGCCTACCACAATACTGCATTAATAACTTAATTCATTATCTTCCAATAATCCACCCTTTTAGGATTGTATCCCTGCTGACTCAAACTACTGGGGTGAGGGTAACGTCACCTTCAAAAGAGGGGCCTACTACAATAACTAAGATAATCTCTTAATTATGTGCAAAAGTGCGGAAATAATCAAAGGTTATACTAGATACGAGTCAGAACCAAGTGATTCATCTTGTCTATCTGTTTTTTCTTTTATTTTTATTTTCAGCATTTTAGTTAGTTTTTAATTTTCTTAGTTTAAATCCTTTTTCCAAACTTTTATTTTGGTTAGACGTTGAGGATAAACCGGTACTAAAAGCTCTTGTGTCCTTGGACGACCTCGGTATCTTACCAACGCAATACTACACTCAACGATGGGTGCACTTGCCCATATGTGTGTTTAGTGTTAGTGAAATATCGTGTTTTATAAATTTAAAACTTGGCTAAAATAAGTGTTAAAAAGGGGCTTAAAATATACACCTAAAATAAGTAACACTTCGCACGCATCAGTAGTGTAGTTCTTTTCATGAACCTTGAGTTGGCGCGATGCATAAGCAATGACTTTCTCGCGTTGCATTAACACACAACCGATTCCTTGGATGGACGCATCACAATAGACAACAAAGTCATCTGTGCCTTCTGGTAACGAAAGAATGGGTGCACTACAGAGTTTTACCTTCAACTGTTGAAACGAAGATTCTTGAGCATCACCTCATCTGTAGGTAACACCCTTTTGAATTAAGGTAGTGAGAGGTTGTGCAATCTTCGAAAAGTCTTTGATAAATCTTTGGTAGTAGCCCGACAAACCCAAGAATTGACGGATTTCAGTTGGAGTTCGAGGTGCTGGCCAGTTCTTGATCGAATCAACCTTAGCTGGATCTACATGAATCCCAGCTTCATTGACCACATGGCCAAGGAAATGAACTTCACGAAGCCAGAAGTCACATTTCGAGACCTTGGCATAGAGTTGTTCGCTTCGAAGAAGCTCTAGAATAATGCGTAGGTGTTGTTCATGTTCCTTCAAACTCTTAGAGTAGATCAGGATGTCATCGATGAAAACGATAACAAACTTGTCAAGATAAGGTTTGCACACTCAGTTCATGAGATCCATAAAAACTGCAGGTGCATTTGTTAATCCAAATGGCATAAAAAGAAACTCGTACTGTCCGTAACGAGTCCTGAATGTTGTCTTGGAGATGTTCGTTTCGGACTCTCAGCTGATGATAGCCTGATCTCATATCTATCTTGGAATAAAAGCTCGACCCTTGCAATTGGTAGAATAGATCATCGATACGTGGAAGTGGATAGCGATTCTTCACGGTAACCTTGTTGAGTTCATAGTAGTCTTTGCACATACGGAAGGTACCGTTCTTGACAAACAAAACAGGGGCTCCCTAGGGTGACAAGCTAGGATGAATAAAACCCTGGTCCAGTAGCTCCTGCAGTTGTGTGGACAATTCTTCCAATTCAGATGGGGCTAGACGGTATGGTGCACGAGCTATAGGTGCCACTCCAGGAGTTAGTTCAATTTGAAATTCGACTTGCCGATGCGGTGGGAGACCAGGTAACTCCTCAAGGAATACCTCAGGGAAGTCACGAACAACAGAAATATCTTCAATCTTCTTTTCCTTAACTTGAGGGTCGGTGACGAGGGCTAGAATGGCAGTATGGCCATTTCGCAAACACTTTTGGGCCTTTAAGAACGAGATGATGCCTACGACAACACCACTCTTGTCACCATGAATCATAAGGGGTTCACCGCTAGGAGGAGGAATGCGGTCAATCTTCTCCTTACAGAGTATTTCCGCTTGGTGCTGGGACAACCAATCCATCCCAATAACGACGTTAAAACTACCAAAACGATAGGGATGAGATCGATAGCGAAAGTCTGACCAGAAAGCACGAGCTTACAATCCTTGATAATGTGTGTGGCCTCTACACTTTTACCATCCGCTAATTCGACAACGTGTTTAGGGTTCAGAGGAGTTGGGGTAGGTTTAAGCAGTTGACTAACTCTTAAGGACACATAACTAGTATCAGCTCCCGAATCAAACAAAACAGAAACATAGTGGCCGTCTAGAAGAAACTTACCCGTCATGACATTGGGACCGTTCCTTGCTTCTCCCTGTTCAATCATGAAAACTCGCCCATTAGCACCATTTCCTTCATTGTTGTTCCTGTTGTTATTCCCATTGCCCTGGTTGTTGTTGTTATTATTGCGGTTCTAGTTCAACTAAGGGCAATTTCTCTTAAAGTGCCCTTCGGCTCTACATTGGTAACACCCCTTGTTGTTGTTGCTGCTGCTGGTTCCGTGGGGCTGGTTGTTGCTGCTGATTCTGTATTGCAGGATACAGACTCCTACAATCTTTTGCTGCATGACCTGGCTTGTTACATCTCTAAAATCGGTTCTTATCACAGTGCCCACTGTGGTGCTAGTTACAACGATTGCACTTCGGGTGGTTTCCCCTGTACCCACCCTGGTTTTGAGTAGTAGCAGCCTGTTGGTTGGGGCTCTTATTGTCTTTAGTGTTTCTCTGCTATGACTGAGGCTGATAGGAGCTAGAAATCTTGTTTGAACTTCCATCCCACTTTCATTTGATGTTGCTGGGGGCATCAGTAGTAGCTCAAATTTGCTTAGGTAGCTTACCCTGATCGACTGCCTATCCAGTGAGGCAGTGTGCCAGTCATATAACACGCTGAATGGTAGGAAGGTTCGCTGCAGTTACCATGATCTGTATCTCCGGTACTAAACCTTTGATGTAGAGCTCGGTGCGCTTATAAACGGAATCAGCCGTGTTGGGACACAATGCAGCCAAATCATTAGATCTCTTCATGTAGGTTTCTATCTCAGAACCCACCATCTTCAAATTATAAAACTCCACCTCAAGCTTATGAATATCGTCCCTTTGGAAATATTCTTCTTTGATTAGGTCTTTGAACTCGTTCTAAGGAGTGGCATTAGCAGCCGCCAATCCTAACATCTGCACCTATGCGTTCCACCAGGAGAGCGCACTTCCCTCAAGTGTTCCAGTTGCAAACTTCACCGTATTGGCGACAAAGCATTCACACACCTCGAAGACTGACTCGATCTTCTCAAACCAGTGAAGAAGACCTATGGCTCCCTCGGTACCGTTGAAAGAGCTAGGCCTATAGTCCATGAAGGTCTTGAAGGTGCATGCTCGATGTTGAGCAGGTTGATATGTAGTGTAGAGAGAAAGGAGTAAGGTTAAGAATAACAGATTGTAACGAGAGTAGGTTCTAGACATCCTAGGATAGTTCAGAATGGTAGACTTTACCTCTAGGTTGGGCTGCTAAAGCTTCAGCAACCCGTTTATTGATTAAGTCTATCAGTTGAGCCTGAGTCAAGTTGATACCGCCACGTCCACTCATGATCTTCACATTCACAAAACACCAAATGAGAACGATGACGTAGAGGTGTGAAAAGAGTAGCAGAAGGAAGTTTTGACCAAAGCATATAATGTTCCAAGTAAACCCTAAGAACTAAGCATACCTAAGAACTAAGCATACCACATGTAGCACACCAAGAAGATATCAAATAGTCATATGCATGAGTTATACCATCTAAAGTGTTGAGCCTTGCACGAGGAGCGAAGTGTCACTGTGGATCGTTGAGTACTAAGCAGGTTATAGTCTGGTTTTTCTCAAAAGGATTTTCCCTTTTTAAAACCGAGTTCACTATAACCAATGGCTCTAATACCAATCTGTCACACCCTCAAAATCCACATGCGGAGTATTACCGCGAGGCGTGTGATTGACAAGGATCATGCCACCAATCATATTGAACAATAAGTAGAAGTTAATAAAGTCCATCACAATCAATATGATTAGTGTTTACGAAGACAAATATCCAAAACCAAATTTAAGTGTCAGCGGAAGCATAATGTATAACAACCCTCCTGAATTTTCTGACACCCTAATATATTTTAAAATATTCCCATTTGTCTTAAAATACACCTCGTATGTGAAAACCGAGCCCAAAATACGATATATCATTAAAAATAAAATAAAAACAAAATTTTTATGTCGCTCGCGGGCCGCGTAGATACCTTAAGGATCTTACGCGGGGCGCGACAGCCCTGCAACGAGGTGCAGCCCTGAGCTGCCACGTGTCGTCAACGTGTCGAGGCTAGGATGCTGACCAGTCAAAGCTACGCCATTGATCCCCTACTACGCGGGCCACGTAGACCGAGGTCTCACTTTACGCGGTCCGTGAGGAAACCTAAAATCAGCCCTATAAATAGCAGGCATCGGGCCTTCAGTCAGATCGTTCAAATTTCTTTTCTCTCTCGACTTTTTACATAGTATAAGATATTTCCGGGTATAATATCCCCCTAAATAACGAAGTTCTGCTCCGTTGTAAGTATTATAACCCCGGTTACATATTAGATACGCTGCCCGATTGATCCAGGGTTCCGTAACGGCTGTCGTGGTTCTACCCGCCGTAGTCGTTGGAATACCGTCTCGGGGAGGGTATCATTAATATAAATAATGGGTTATTATACTAACACGTGTGCATTTGTGTAAATTATAGACAACCACCAGGAAACCCTAAAGGATAACCTAAGATAGCAATGTGAGTAATCCTTCTTTTTTGTAAACCTTTTTGTGAATAATCTCCTTTTTGTAAACTGCTTTTACAAAACCTTAAATGTTTTACAATGTGATTAAGTAGTGATTGAGTCTTTGTAGTTCTTCAATTGCTGCCGGTATATTGGGGTTTTGTATACAAAATGTGGAACACGTTACCATTGGACAAAGAGTTAGCCAATGTGTAATATGACCCACCAGTCAGGATTGACAGTACAGAATGAGTAATTGTGTAGAAATAAACAATATGATAGCTCTCAATACTGTTAAAGGATAAAACTCTTCTTGATTAAACTGGGATTCCCTCACTAGTATTTCCCACTGGCAAATGTTTTTAAAACGCGTTTCAGGTAACAAAATGTAAAAGCCAATTAGAAGAAAACCAGTTGGAGAGCACTGACGGCTTGGAAAAATGTGGCTATAAAAGTTACCTAAAAGACGATGTTTTAAATTCAATAATATAGGGTTTATCCCTATAAACATGTTATAATAAAAAACTTGGGTTTTACCCATGTGATTATTAATATAAAATATGGTGGTTTTACTCTGATAAAATATTTCCTAACTACGGTCCTGATGAAATTTCCGCTGCCAAAATAATAAACAAATGATACCACCAAAACTGGTCTCGCGGCCGCACGTTCCCGGGATAGATAGGGGGCGGGGGTTGCGACAGGAGATGGTATCAGAGCTAAGCCACTGATTCAGCCACAGAAGTGTTCTGCTGACACCAATATATTATCCAAATTGTTAGGAAATTAATTATGGAAATACGTGCATAATTGTATTTTATTGTTATGTGTTATTTGACTATTTGTTAGTTTATAGTATGAGTGATCAAGGACCCTCAGACGTTTATCGTCAGTTGTCCGATTCACCTAAGAGTGATGGTACCTCTTCCCAACCTGCCCTCTCTGGGTATTCAACTGATCAGGAAGAAGGGATGTTTGTCTTTAAGGCTCAGTCTGAAGAGCCATTCCCTGAGAAAAAGAGAGGATGGTTCAGTAAGGGAGCATTCGAGCGTAGGAAAAGAATGCGAAAGTTGCAACAGCAAAGAGTCCTAGCAGCCGCTAAGCGAGAGTCAGATGCCCATACACAGGATATGCTTAATAGGAGCTTAGCCAATTTTCAAATCCTAGCAACAACTGCTGCCGACCCAAATCTGGAACAACTAGTAGCCCCACAACCCTTTCCTTTGTTCCCCACTCAGTCGACGGAGATAGAAAACAACCCCGAAAATCAAGTAGAAATGCAAGATTTCAACCCTGAGGAGATACCTAGGATACCAGCCCCTAATCCCTTAGACCCAGATTATGATCCATGGTTCGATGATCATAGGGATTATGTGCCACGCTATCACCCAAACGGCGAACCCATGCCGAACTTAGCAGCCTATCCAGGTCTGGACCCTCTAGATCCATACTACGATAATGATGAATACGTTAGGGAGATATTAGAGAATCCGTACCCTCAGGAGGATCCCAGTACCCAGACCCAGTACCAGCACCTGCACCCCCAATGAGTGTAGAAAATATGCACGAGCTCCGACTTTCGAAGAAGAGATTTTAGAGAGTAGTGAGAGAATGAGGCAGGTAGGAGAGCGACTCGTCTGGAAGTACGACGAGCGCAATATGGATTACTGGATGAATCCAGATCAGTGAAAGTGATGGTAGAGTTGATAATAATAATAATAATAATAATAATAATAATAATAATAAAATATAATATAATATAATATAATATAATATAATATAATATAATATAATATAATATAATATAATATAATATAATATGTGTGTGAGTTGAAAAAAAAATCATAACTATAGATGCCTACTAGTAGTGTAATTTTATTTCAGTTGTATTGTAATTTTAATTTCCCGTTCTGGTTTGTAGTAGATGCATACTATATATATATATATATATATAAATAGAGTAAGTCGCAATGATCGACGGTTTTGACCAAAATGAGTATTATGTGATTGGTTATATTAAATATTATCTTGTGATATTAATACGTGATAATTGTTTAAAATTCAGATGGCCGATCAAGTGAATCAAGAGAATCTGGATAATAACCCGGAAAACCAGAATGACAATAATTTGAATAACGATAATCCGAACAATGATAACAAGGGAAACCAAGTGGATAATAGTGCCATTCAACACATAGTGGCACAAGTAATTATAGATGCAATGCCATTTATTATTCAAACTGTTAAGGAGGCGGATAATAAAAGTAAACATAGTAGTAAGCGACCAACTGAACCTGAAAACAGCGTAAACAATGGACCCGTACTTCAAGCGCCCATTCCCAAAAGAAGAAGAACCATGCCTTATGGTTGATCTTATAAAGAATTCTGGTCTTGTAAACCAATGGAATTCTCGGGCAATGAAGGGGTCGTTGCAGTTCTACGCTGGATAGAAAAGACTAAGGCAGTCTTAAGAATAAGCAAGTGCACGAAAGAAGATAAGATAATGTTTGCTTCTAATCTACTTAAGAATTCAGTCTTAGAGTGGTGGAACACTATCCTCCAAACTAGGGGAAGTGATAGGGTTTACAATATGGAATGGGAAGAATTTAAGAACATGGTAGAAAGGAAATTATGCCCTCCCAATGAAAAAGAACAGATAGCAAATAAGTTCTTAAACCTTAGGATGACTGGTGTGGATAGTAAGGGATACACTAAGTTATTCTTTGAATATGCTAGAATAGTGCCAACCCTTGCATCACTTAAACCAATATTAATCTCCCGTTACATCTGGGGATTAATCTGGGAGATAAGGTATGTAGTCAAGGCAACTAGACCACAAACCATAGAAGAAGCTATAAAACTAGCCAATACCTTGACAGATGAATTAGTCCGTACACGAGAAGAGGATCAAAGAAAGAACCTAGCTCAAAGGCTTACCCAAGAATTTCGCTCTGGAAATTCTAATCGTGGGAAAAATGTAGGCTCTACCTCTACACCCTATTGCAAGTATTGCAAAAAGAAGCATTCTGGAAGATGCTCCATATATTGCAACTTTTGCAAAATACCTGGACACAAGGAAGAAGACTGCAGGAAAAAGCCTAACAACATGATATGCTACAACTGCGGAGAACAAGGCCACTTCAAGCCAAACTGTCCGAAATTAGGTCCAACTACAAACAACAAGAACACCAAAAATGCTAGAGCATTTGTTCTAACTGCAGAAGAAGTAAAAATGATCCCAGATGTGATCGCCGCTACATTTCTAGTTAATGATGTTTTTGCTAAAGTATTATTTGACTCTGGTGCAAACCAAAGTTTTATTAGTACTTCATTTTGCAAATTACTTAATCAACCATTAACTAAACTCTCACAAGAATGTTTAGTTGAGACAGCAAATGGGGAAACCATTAAGATTTCTGAAATCTTGCAGGGAGCAAGAATAGAATTTTTAAACCAACAGTTTAGTGCAAACCTTTACCCAATGAATTTGGCAGGATTTGATGTTTTGTTAGGAATGGATTGGTTAATAGCCAATAAAGCCAGTATTTTATGTGATCAAAAGTCAATCCAAGTAAATTCACCAAGGGGTGAAAAGATCACAATTAAAGGAAATAAAACCTCTAGATCCACTAAATTCATCTCTGTGATGAAAACAACAAGTTACATAAGAAAAGGGTCATTAGTGTGTTTGATTTCCATAATCACTAACACAAAAGAAAAAGAATTAAAGGATATTCTAGTAGTATCCCAGTTTTCAAATGTATTTGTTGGGATTGAACCCTATCAGAGGAACAGATAATAAAAGCCAAAACTGGTTCACAACAGTGGATTCATCATAAGCAGTAGTTTGCACCAGTCTTTCCCCTTGAAAGTGTTTATAACATCTGATGTCCTCTATCCACTGACCATATACAACAGCTGATGTCCTTCAAACTGCTGATGAAGCCCTGAAGACTATTAAGGATTAAACACTGTTGTTCAATCTACTGCTATGAGTCAAGCACTGCTGGTTAAATCAAGTGCTGCTGGGTTCACATCAGTGGAAGGTTTCAGTAGTAGTTAAGTTTGTCTTTTTGTAATGTATTGTAATAATAGTTGTTAGCATGGAAGTACTTGTGTAGATCAGATGTTAGAGGTTGTTAGGTTGTTATATGTCACTTTCATGGTGACGTCAGCTTTGATGCTTCAGTGGTTTGATTTGCCTATAAATGGAACAATACCCTATACTGTTACATTCGATTGACTGAGTGAGTTCTTCTCCTCCAATCCTTTCATCTTGAGCAATCAACCAGTGAGCATCATGCTGAGGGGGAGCTTTAGTATGTAAGCATGTCTGTAATCATTTCTGTATTGTAATCATTCGACTCAATGATAAGGATGTGTTTACTAAAAACTAGTTCTCTTTGATTGTGTTTACAAAGTTTGTTTCCATTTCCGCTGCACTTTACATTATTTCATATTCGTTCATTGTTCAAATTATACAAACAAACACAATCATGAGAGCCTTCGATCCTAACAATTGGTATCAGAGCTCGGACAGTCAAATTCGATCTAACAATCAATTTGACATAACAGTTCAGCTCAACATTCATTGATGCTAAGGTTGATCGTATTTAGTTGAAAAACAGAGTACCGAGTGATCACGTTCAAAGTTGCTATTCAAATACTCTGTAAAACAACCAAGATGTCATAAGACACACAAACTTCACATAGCAAGTGATGTCATGCATAAATCACCTATAGTTTTCAGATCTGAAAATTATGTTTGATAACTATGGTATAATGATTTTCTTTACAAAATTGATTTTAATTTTTTGTTATGAAGTTTTGTGCTGTATCCATCATGTTTGCCGCTGAAGTATGTACCTCAGGTCGACAAAAACCTATGTTCATAAAAACATTAGTGTTTTGTTAACATAAAAAGAGGGAAATTAAAACTTTAGTTATTAGATCTTATGTGTTGAAAAACAGGTTGGGAATCCTGTTAAAAGGACCAAATCAACTTTATTAAAAATACATTAAGAAAATCAGGTGTTCAAAATAGTCCAAATCATATGGAATGCGAGATTTGATATAAGCATATACAAATATGACCAGATCTCTCAAAGCATTGCTGCAAAATGATTTTGGAATAAGTATTCCTTCAATAAAACCTCCCAGTGAGTATTTCAGTACTTATGAATGGGAAGGGTAAATATGGAAGAAGAAAAATCACAAAAACTCAAAAGTGTGTTTATCTCAAAACTTTTGAAGTCAAAAGAAAAGAGCATAAATGTAAAACACTTAAGAGTCCAAAATTGGGTGAACAATGGTCATCAAGCAACTGTGTGCATTCATTGATTTAGGAAAGTTTAGGTAACAATAGTATCACCAGTGATTAAACTTACAAGAGGACTAGACATGTTTTTCAGAGCCATCACATGGTAACAAAGTCTATAACCGGACTTTCAAACTTATGTGAACATATCTCCTCATTGTTGCAATCAATTAACAAGAAAATGGTCTCAAACAGTGGTTATTACAATTTCAAATCACTGACCATTTTCATAAAACTTGAGAGTGATGTGATTATGAGTTTAATTAGAAAATATACCAGATCCTTTTTGATGATGTTTTCAGAAAAACCTTTAATTATTTTTTTCTTGAAAAATATTTTCTCAAATAAAACAGGATATATTATTCTTTATTTTTCCCTAAGAGTGATATATTTTGTACTTTTACTTGTTTTTTATAGCAAAAGTTACAAACACCTGTCAGGATGTAGAACCCTTATTTTTGGTGATATTATCCTTGAAAATAGATCAAAAGGAAATGGTACAAGTGTTAAGGTCATGTTAAACTCAAGTTTCTTTTAACACAGATCAGAGACTGATTGCCAACAAACCTTAAAATACTTGGTACTTATGTTCTAATTTAAATATTATGACACAAAATGAGTTGCCATAGCAAAAAGGTTTCCATCATCTGGGGTACTAAACCACTGTCAGTAATATATAAAACCTTCAAAACTTGTAATAGACATGTGGCAAAACCTTGAATGCAAATTCCTATAAAACTGCTGACATATTAAACTTAACAATTTGCATCTAAAATGTATTTTGTTGAAGATAGCAATCTTGCAGATACTTCATAATCATCATCAACAGATGTTGAAACATGATATTGTGGTTTCACAAGACAAAATCATTTCTTTCATCAGAGCAGCAGATGTTCAAAACAGTTGTCAAAAGATTATCCATTGTTGCACTAACAGTTGCTGACATAATAGCCCTCAAATCCTTACCATTACCTTACTCCTAATCATTGTTCTGTTCAAACATCTGTTTCCTAAATACTGTCCACTGCTGAAAGTCAACCCCAGTTCTTTCATTTTCTTGGTAATCACTGTTGTTCAAAATCAGTGTTTTATCCACTGATAGTTAAAATCATCCACTGTCTTCACTTTGACCATTGCAACCACTGATACTTGCTTCATCAGTGGTTCCCTAAACAACTGTCCTCCATTATTCATTTTTTCATCAGAGGTTGGCACGTGGTCAATTCTTAGCCATCAGATCTTTGTAACCGCTGTCACATCAGCATTCACTTTTTCCCTAAATAAAACCCTGTTCAAAACCCCCAAACAGGGTTTTACACTGTCGAATTGAATTCCAAAATTCTTCTTTCAAAGCAGTTTCCAATCTTCCGTCTCAAATCATTCTTCATTCTCCTTCATCAAAATGACAAAATCAAAATCAAAATCATCCTCATCTTCCAAAAAAGGTCGCTCAAAAGGCCGCTGAACCCATTGAAATACCATACAAAGCACCTCACAACTACTTGGGCCTACTCACAAAACCCACCACCACCAAAACCTTTGATTCCATCATTGACACTCTTGCAGCTTCAAAGTACAAAACTTTGTTGACTGCTGATGCTCCTATTTACGAACAAACCCAGAGAGAATTCTGGAAAAATGCCACACTTGAGTATCAAGGTGAAACAGTTAAAGCCATTAATTCTTCCGTAAAGGGCAAAGAGATTCAAATCACTCCACAATCTATTTCGGAAGTCTTTGCACTCGATGATCAAGAAGGTAAAACTTCTTTTCCTAAAAACGAGTTAAAAACTGATTTCCTTGAAAGAGGGTATGGTGCGGAAATAAAAAGGGACACCTTACAAAAAGGTTTCTTCCCTTCTGCACCAAGGTTTTTATTCCATACCCTTTTGATGTGTGTCTCAAACAAAACAACTGCTTTTAATGAAATACCATTAAAGATCCAAAACCTGGGCTTTGCTATTTTACATTGAAAATTTTAACTATTCCCAGGAGATCTTTGATGATTTAGTAAAAAATGTTGATAGCAAATCATTTCTACTTTTTCCAAGGTTCTTAAGTTACTATCTTAAACAAAAATTTGGAAAGGAAAAAGAAAATTTGCTCATCCAAGGTGAATCTTTTCAAACACATGGTTTAACATCTGAAACATTCACTAGAATGTTAACACCTGCAAAAACACAAGCAGAGGTACCTGAGCAGATTTTAGCAGCTACCACTGCTCCTCAGGTATCTGCTGCTGAGCCCACTGCTCCAGGTGATCATGGCAGCACACCCACTGTTATGAAACCCACACCTGCCATCACCAAAAATCCTAAAAAGAAATCATCCAAAAAACCCCCCAAACCCACTAAAAAGGCAACTCTGGAAGATGAGATTCCAGAGCCACTGCCAGTGACAACACAAATGTCACCAAAAACCACTGCTGCTACTTCCTCACAGCAGATGGAAGAAAGATCTCCACCCTTGCCTCAAACTCCTCCTGCATCCTCACAAAAGGATTAGGTTGTAAGCACATGGACCCCACATTATGAAGCTCTGGATCCAATTGGATCCATCTTCCTCAGTCCTGATCCCAAGGACATGTCTCTTTCAACACCCATATCTTCACCCCTCTCATTACCACAATCCATACTACCTTTGTTGCATGCAGTTGCTATAGCTCAGACACAAACCAGTTCTTCTCAATCACCTGTCACTGAGAGTACACTCCCACAAGTGACTAGGTATGATGTTTATACCTCTGTTATCCCAGCAACTATTGAGGAGGTTACACTGCAGGAGTTACAAGTAATTCCTGTCAGTAGTTCAAGTGGAGCAGCAACTACAAGTGTTGGATCAACAGATCTACATTTGGCCAGTTGTTTCATCAGTCAGACTCTCTTGAAGGCAATTCCTTCTATAGCACCTCTGATAACCACTAGTGAGTTTGTTTTGACCACTGGTACCATCAAAAAGTTATCAAGTGTTGAAGGAAGAAGACCCCAGTACCAAGAACAAGGGGCATCAATGAATGATTTTTGGGATTCATTTCCTAATTCACACATTGATACAACCACTGCTGGTGGGGAATCAGATGATCCCATTAACTTGGGTGATGATTTAAAATATCAGGAATTGACGGGTAGAATTGACAACCTTGAGACATCTGTTGCTAAAATAAAAGATATGATGCAACAGTTGTTGAAAGCTCAAAAGGTCTCAACCACTGCTGTTCCAACTCAAGCACCTGCTCCTCCACAAGCACCTGCTGCAAATGAGTTATGGAATTTATTCCAACCCCTGCTACAACAACAAAGACAAATGGCTAATCAACAGCATGCAATACATGTTCAAGAGCTGAGAAACATGATGGAGTCAAGGTTTAGAAATACTCAAGCATACATCAAGGCTATAAAGGCCCACATCCTGAACACCACTGGCAAAGCTCCTCCCACCGTTATCTTCGTTGATAAACTTCCTCTAGATAATGCCAAAAAGGGGGAGAAAATTAAGCAGTAGAAGAAGAAGGGAATTGAAGATGGTCTTTATATTGAACCTGAAAAAGAAAACATGACTAAAAACATTCCTTTGCCAGATGGTAGTAAGAAAATTGATGTTACCACAAATGCACTTGCAGAAGCAAAAGAAAGTGTTAAAAGAGATAGAAAGGCTAAGGATAAAGCCAGGTGGGAACAGGAGAAAAGAGCTTACATGGAGCTGAATGCACAGGGTACTTCTAAGCCAAAGGATGATGAAAATCCTAACGATGAAAAGAAGAAGCCCACTAGACAAGTGAGGCAACCCAAATCCACACCATCCAGACCCACAAAGCATGCCTCCAAACCACCTCCCAAAGGCTCCAAACCTCAAACCACCAAATCTCAAACTTCCACCCAAACAGTTGTTGTAACACCTGTAGTATCAACAACTGATACCTCAGTAGTTTCGACAACTGCCAGCCAAACGCCCGCCATCTCTTCAACACACACCACTACAACACACACCACAACCACTGCCCTACCTCCACAACCTAAAATCACTTCACCACCAAAAACCATCACTTCAACTACATCACCACCCACCAAATCACCACCTGCTGAAAAGCAGAAGACATCTACTGACACATCAGTAGTTGTAATGACAACAGAGGTTGAAACACCAGTTGTTTCAACAGCTGTTTGCCAGCCATCTACCACTGCCCTCACCATTTCAACAATCACCATACAACCCATTGTCACATCACAACCAAAACCCCCTTCGCCCAAAAGGCTTTACACAAGGAAAAGGAAATCTCATGAGGGTAATGATGATATACCAGCACCCATTCCTTTATCCTCCACACCCTACAATGTTGTCGAGCCACAACCATCCACTCCACCAACTCTAGTCAAACCAATAAACCCTGCTAACCTTGTATCCATTGCTGCAAGTTATCCACTGGAATTGGAAGCTGTAAAGGATGAGATGAGACATTCTATACAGAAGATGATCCTTCAAAAAGAAGTTTTCCTTCTCTCATGGGCTTCAGGAACCCAGAAAATATGGATGCGTATCTAAAACTCAAAGCCAGGCAAGCAGATATAAGAGCTAGAATTGAATGCAAAGATCAAGGTGACAAAGCCATTTCAGAAAGAATGGAATTTTTACTCACTAAGGTCAAACAAATGGAAGATTATGCAAGATACCTAAGCAAAGATATGTCAAATCTGCCACCTGGAGTCGTCCTACAAAAGGAAATGAGAAAGGCTTATCTTGCATTTATTATGAGAGAAAAAATTTTATTCAGCAAATGAAGAACAATTCAGTGAATGGCCACTCATTGCTTTAAAGCATGAGGTGAACAGAATTGAGAAAATCAAGAACAATCCAGGAATGAAAAGGTCAGCTCCAAACTGAAGCAAATACAAAAAGGCCATTGATGATCTCACCATGGAGTACAAAAAGAAGAAACAAGAGCTGGTAAATGCAAAGGTTGGAATTGCTAAAGCCATATCAAAATGGACAAAGCAATATACAGATGAGGCTTATGAAAGGCTAAGGAAAAGAAGGATGGCAAATCCTAACATCCCAAAGAGGCCTGACTACAAAAAGCCAGAACAGCAGATCAATACTTCTGAACCACTGTTCACATCAGCAGATGTCTCAGTCATTGAATTAGATCAAAGAAAGAGACAAGAGCAGATTGAAAAAGAAACTGCAGAAGACATAGCTGCAGCAAATGACATCGTAAACAAGGCTTTCAAACAAATGTCAGCTGAAAACTCTGAACTAGCAAAAGCTCAGGGTACTGCTCAACAAATTTTCACAAGGCCACAATCTCCCAACTCATCAGTAAATAAACCTCTCCCAAGAAACCCATTGGGTTCAAAAATACTAAAATGGATGTCTGATCAAAAGACCCATGTATTAACCCTGATCAGATCCAATGGAGAAGTAAAGCACATATCAAGGGAACAAGCATTGGGCCTGAGTGTTGAAGATCTACAAGATATCCTTGAGGTTATACTGTGTAGGGATGAGGATGATACAAGTTCCATGGATTTTGAGTTGCAATTTAAAGGACAAGTTAGGGAACTTCTGATGAGACATTAAAGATCCAAAATAATGAAGAGTTTTGGCATTATCTGTTCCAGGGAGAGATTGTTAGGATTGAACCCTATCAGAGGAACATATAATAAAAGCCAAAACTGGTTCACAACAGTGGATTCATCATAAGCAGTAGTTTACACCAGGCTTTCCCCTTGAAAGTGTTTATAACATCTGATGTCCTCTATCCACTGACCATATACAACAGCTGATGTCCTTCAAACTACTGATGAAGCCCTGAAGACTGTTAAGGATTAAACACTGCTGTTCAATCTACTGCTATGAGTCAAGCACTGCTGGTTATATCAAGTGCTGCTGGGTTCACATAAGTGGAAGGTTTCAGCAATAGTTAAGTTTGTCTTTTTGTAATGTATTGTAATAACAGTTGTTAGCATGGCAGTACTTGTGTAGATCAGATGTTAGAGGTTATTAGGTTGTTATATGTCACTTTCATGGTGACGTCAGCTTTGATGCTTTAGTGGTTTGATTTGCCTATAAATGGAACAGTACCCTGTACTGTTACATTCGATTGACTGAGTGAGTTCTTCTCCTCCAATCCATTCATCTTGAGCAATCAACCAGTGAGCATCATGCTGAGGGGGAGCTTTAGTGTGTAAGCATGTCTGTAATCATTTCTGTATTGTAATCATTCAACTCAATGATAAGGATGTGTTTACTAAAAACTATTTCTCTTTGATTGTGTTTACAAAGTTTGTTTCCATTTCCGCTGCACTTTACATTATTTCATATTCGTTCATTGTTCAAATTATACAAACAAACACAATCATAAGAGCCTCCGATCCTAACAGTATTTCCAGAAGAGCTACCAGGGCAACCTCCAGACAGAGAAGTGGAATTCAGAATCCACTTGATACTAGGAACTGCACCCATTGCCAAAGCACCTTACCATTTGGCACCCGCAGAAATGCAGGAACTGAAGAAACAGTTAGACGAATTATTGGAAAAGGATTCATACAGCCAAGCTCATCGCCATGGGGAGCACCGATTTTATTCGTTAAAAAGAAGGACGGATCAATGCGTTTGTGCATTGACTACCGTGAATTGAACAAAGTCACGATTAAGAATCGGAATCCATTACCAAGAATCGATGATCTGTTTGATCAATTGCAAGGAGCACGATTTTTCTCAAAAATCGATTTAAGGTCAGGATATCATCAATTAAAGGTACAGGAAGAGGACATTCCTAAGACCGCTTTCAGAACAAGGTATGGTCATTATGAATTTATTGTCGTGCCATTTGATTTAACCAATGCCCCAGCTGCATTTATGGACATGATGAACCGAATATGTAAGTTATATTTGGATATATTCATAATTGTCTTTATAGATGATATTCTTATTTATTCCAAAAGCAAAGAGGAACATGCTGTTCATCTGCATGTACTTCTAAGTTTATTGAGAAAAGAAAAGCTTTATGCTAAGTTTTCAAAGTGTGAGTTTTGGTTAGAACAGGTACAATTTCTTGGACACCTAGTTAATCATGAAGAATTCATGTAGATCCCACCAAGATCAAGGCAATTACCAAATGGAAAACCCCTGAATCACCAACCGAGGTTAGAAGTTTCTTAGGATTGGCCGGTTATTATAGAAGATTTATTCGAGATTTTTCTAGAATAGTCATTCCCTTAACTAAGTTAACCTGTAAATCAGTTAAGTTTGAATGGGGACCAAAACAAGAAGAAGCCTTTAGAATCCTTAAGCAAAGATTAACCCATGCACCCATACTAGCGTTACCAGAAGGAACTGAAGATTTGGTAATCTTTTGTGACGCTTCTAAGTTAGGCTATGGATGTGTGTTGATGCAACGTCAAAAGGTTATAGCTTACGCTTCCAGACAACTTAAGAATCATGAAGAGAATTATTCGACCCATGATCTAGAGTTAGGAGCTATAATTTTCTCCCTTAAAATTTGAAGACATTACGTATATCGTAGTAAGTTTACCATTTTCACAGACCATAAGAGTTTAAGGTATGTCTTCGGACAAAAGGAATTGAATATGAGACAAAGACGCTGGATGGATATGCTTAGTGATTATGATTGTGATATCCAGTATCATGCACGAAAAGCAAATGTAGTTGTTGATGCTTTAAGCCAAAAGTATCATGAACAGTCAAAAAGAGTACGTTCTCTTAAATTAAATCTACAAGTAGATTTAAATGATCAAATTAGAAAGGCACAAGAATCAATAATCAAGGATGATACTGATAAGTTGAAAGGAATGATTAAGGAATTAGAATAGGGAACAGATGGAATTTGGAGATTCCATAAGAAAAGAATGTGGATACCTAAATTAGGAAACCTACGCCACCGTATATTAGAAGAAGCCCATAAGTCTAAGTATACAATGCATCCTGGAAGTGATAAAATGTATCAGGACTTAAGAAATAATTTTTGGTGGATAGGAATGAAAAAGGATATAGCAGCATATGTTGCCAAGTGTCTAACATGTTCACAAGTCAAAGTTGAACATCAGAAACCTTCAGGTTTATTGCAACAATTAGAAATGCCTGTATGGAAATGGGTATTGATAACAATGGATTTTGTTATTAAATTACCCAAAACAAGAAAAGGTAATGATACAATCTGGGTGATTGTAGACAGGCTAACCAAGTCAGCTCATTTCCTACCAATGAAGGAAACTTTCAATATGGAACAGTTAGCTAAAATATATGTAAATGAAATAGTTTCTTTACATGGAATTCCTCTATCAATTATTTCTGACAGAGATAGTCGTTTTACCTCTCATTTTTTGACAAGATTCCAAAAAGCCATGGGAAACAAATTGAATCTAAGCACAGCTTATCATCCTCAAACAGACGAACAAAGTGAAAGGACAATTCAGACCATGGAAGACATGCTTAGATCTTGTGTAATTGATTTCGGAGGTAATTGGGACGATCATTTACCATTGATAGAATTTTCTTATAATAATAGTTATCACACAAGTATCAATGCTGGACCATTCGAAGCACTTTATGGACGAAAGTGCCAAAATCCAGTCTGTTGGACAGAAGTTGGAGAAAAGCAACTATCTGGACCTGAGATAGTACAGGAAACGACCGACAAAATCATTCAAGTCAAGGAACGACTAAAAGCAGCACGTGATCGACAAAAGAGTTATGCTGATAACAGACGAAAGCCATTGGAATTTCAAGTAGAAGATAAAGTGTTATTAAAAGTCTCTCATTGGAAAGGAGTGGTAAGATTCATTAAATGGGGAAAACTAAGTCCCAGGTACGTTGGACCTTTTGAGATTATTAGAAGAATAGGACCTGTAGCCTATCAGCTACAACTGTCAAAGGAAATGGCAGGAATACATGATGTATTTCATGTATCTAATCTCAAGAAATGCTTAGCTGATGAATCACTGGTAGTACCTCTTAAGTATAGAGGTAAATGAACTGTTAAAATTTGTAGAAAGACCTCTACAGATTGAAGATAGGAAAGTCAAGAACCTCAAGCACAAGAGATTAGTTCTGGTCAAAGTGAAGTGGGACTCCAAAAGCGGACCAGAATACACATGGGAGCTTGAATCAGAAATGCAAAAGAAATATCCACACTTGTTCCAGTAGATCTCGAGGACGAGTTCTAAAACAAGGTGGGTAGGATATAACAACCCTCCTGAATTTTCTGACACCCTAATATATTTTAAAATATTCTCATATGTCTTAAAATACACCCCGTATGTGAAAACCAAGCCCAAAATAAGATATATCATTAAAAATAAAATAAAAACAAAATTTTTATGTCGCTCGCGGGTCGCGTAGATCCCTTAAGGATCTTACGCGGGGCGCAACAGCCCTGCAACGAGGCGCAGCCCTGAGCTGCCACGTGTCATCATCGTGTGGAGGCTAGGATGCTGACCAGACCAAGCTACGCCATAGATCCCCTACTACGCGGGCCGCGTAGACCGAGGTCTCACTTTACGCGGGCCTCGAGGAAACCTAAAATCAGCCCTATAAATAGCAGGCATCGGGCCTTCAGTCCGACCGTTCAAATTTCTTTTCTCTCTCGACTTTTTACATAGTATAAGCTATTTCCGGGGATAATATCCCCCTAAATAACGAAGTTCTGCTCCGTTGTAAGTACTATAACCCCGGTTACATATTAGATACGCTGCCCGATTAATCCAGGGTTCTGTAATGGCTGTCGTGGTTCTGCCCGACGTAGTAGTTGGAATGCCGTCTCGGGGAGGGTATCATTAATATAAATAATTGGTTATTATACTAACACGTGTGCATTTGTGTAAATTATAGATAACCACCAGGAAACCCTAAAGGATAACCTAAGACAGCAATGTGAGTAATCCTTCTTTTTGTGAAAACCTTTTTGTGAGTAATCTCCTTTTTGTAAACTGTTTTTACAAAACCTTAAATGTTTTACAATGTGATTAAGCAGTGATTGAGTCTTTGTAGTTCTTCAATTACCGCCGGTATGTTGGGGTTTTGTATACAAAATGTGGAACACGTTACCATTGGACAAAGAGTTAGCCAATGTGTAATATGACCCACCAGTTAGGATTGACTGTACTGAATGAGTAATTGTGTAGAAATAAACAATGTGGTAGCTCTCAATACTGTTAAAGGATAAAACTCGTCCTGATTAAACTGGGATTCACTCACCAGTATTTCCCACTGACAATTTTTTTTTAAACGCGTTTCAGGTAACAAAATGTAAAAGCCAATTAGAAGAAAGCCAGCTGGAGAGCACTGACGGCTTGGAAAAATGTGGCTATAAAAGTTACCTAAAAGACCATGTTTTAAATTCAATAATATAGGGTTTATCCCTATAAACATGTTGTAATAAGAAACTTGGGTTTTACCCATGTGATTATTAATATAAAATACAGTGGTTTTACTCTGATAAAATATTTCCTAACTACGGTCCTGATAAAATTTCCGCCGCCAAAATAATAAACAAATGATACCATCAAAACTGGCCTCACGGCCACCCGTTCCCTGGACAGATAGGGGGCGGGGGTTGAGCCATAATGTCTAAAACCCAAATCAAAAGTTTAAAAGTTCATAAAGTTTCATAAGAACCCAATAATGGTTCTTTTCCCACAACGACCAATCCTCCGTGCAAGCTCCAGTAGGGGGCTGAGAAGCTCTTGCTTGCTGTCTACTTCGCGAGCCTTCACTGCCCCGTTCTGCAAAGCATGTAGTAACGTATCAACAAAATTGTTGGCAAGTTCACAGTGGTTTAGTGATGTTCCAAAAAACATAAGTTTGTTAAATTACTTTGTTCTTATAGAACATGTCATGGGGAGCTACCCCATTGTTTTAAACTACCAGACCCGTACCATACTGATTACTGACTGTAGTTAGTGCCCCGAGTCAATGTCTATCGTCATTGACTAAGTGCCAAGTATATTAGTCCACACCCATCCTCTGCGGCACGATGTGAGGCTTATCAAACATAATTGCGCTATTTAACTAATAACCCATTCGCCATTGATTCGGCGATTAATCGGTATAAAATGTGTGGGGAGTTTCAGATAGAGTTTCGTCTAGTCCGCTTAAGACATGTTAAATAAATAGTAAATTAACGTGTTGTCCCACCCAAGGGAGACAAGATTTCCCACATTCTACCCAAGGAGAATACGTAAGTTGCATCCCACCCACGGGGGATAGTTTTTGTTTGATCCATTCCCAAACCACCAGGAATTACATGCTTTTTAGAAAAGTGTGAACTCACCTTAGCTTAGCTCGGTAGATAAAGATCACTTGAGCTAATGTGGTCAACCACGTCTTCTTATGGTTACCACACAAGTCAGGTTCGTATTCAAGTAACACACATATAGTTCTACACGTATCTAACATGTATCATGCAATCACGTTGACAACTTACATATATATCTCACATATATATTTTCGTTCAAACGGTATATGTATATGAGTATACAGATGGTAGTAGCATAAAACAACTTAAACGACATTTAATGTTGACATTAAACCTGTTTGATCATTCTCAGATAACACAACTAACAATCAAATGCACACATTGCGACTTAATACGTTTAAGCTTTAATACTCGAAACTGGGCTATTTTCGGATATTTTTTAAAAATAGTTACATGTCACAATAAATTCCCAAAAACATATATGATATTTGAAAAGGTCTCAGCATGTTTCGGTAAAAATTACAAAGTCTAATTGTTTACAGATTTTTTGTAAAAATTTGAGAAATGGGCAATGGCCTGAATTGTTACGATTCCTACCCCTGCCTACCACGTATTTTATTTAAAAATCACCGAGTCTCCAATCAAGGTGGTTCCAGTTGGAGAACTTCACTTTACTCGCATACTTTCTACAGTTCAAATTTCGTAATTTATGACCCAATATACGCTTAGAAATGACAGAAATCGTGACCTGCAATTTCTGTAGAAAATGGACAGCCCGGTGCACTGTAACGAAAAAATCCATTTGAAATAGTAAACGGCGTCAAAAAAATATGATTCAAGCATGGTTTAATGGTATTTCAAAACTCTACGTTGTGGACTCAAGAAAACTCAGTTTTCGATAGGTTATGCCCTGGTTACAACCAACGGAAGTTGGATGCAAATTCCAGACAGAATATGTTTTCAGCTTTTAACATTTTAATGCGAGTTGTATTGATTCCGTTAACATATTTAGCGAACAATAACAGCCCTTCCACATAGGTTAACATCAAAACTCAGATTATTTATCAACTACTTCATCAAGAACACATGATAGCATCGAAACCCTAGTTCATACATAATATCTAAACATGCATCATCCACAACCCTAAACATCATACTTGATTTCTAATGAACCCTATGTCACAAGTTATCATCATATCATCACTATTTCAGAAAAACACAGCAACATATACTCAATAATCCCGAAAAACGCAGCCATGTATACTCATACAATTACCAAGAACACTAACCTTGATTCAAGAGGATGAGAGAGTTAGAGAACTAGAGAGAGAGGGAGCGATCGAGAAGAGGGGGGCGGTCTCCTGTTGTTGTCGCACACCTAGGGGGAGTAGGGTTTGCAATATATTTTTTTAAATAACATACTCACAGATGCACCAAATAAAACATAAAAGGATCTTGGGCTTTGGTTTTGGTTTGGGTTTGGGCCGAAAACACTAGGGGGTGACATGGGCTTGGGTTAATCAAATGTCTTGGGCCCAAGGTTGTCGGGTTTGGGGCTTGGTCACGAGAGTTTTGAGTCGGGTTACGGAACCTAGTTAAGTCATTCACAATTAAAGTTAACGTATAATTATAATAATCAAGGTTTCTTTTAAATAAATAAATTAATCTAATTTATTCGTGTGACTCGAGAAGTAAAACGTGACAAAACAGAATTTATAATGGTGAATAATGAACGGTGCTAACCTTGAAATTCCTGGTTTTCACAAGTATCTTTCAGGTTATCTTTCCTTGACTTTTGAACAATCTCGTATCATCTGGGTTGCGTCCCACTGAACAATTTACTTTTTTGAACAATTCACTTTTTTGCATTTCTTTTTATTTTGTGATGTGGTGATGGTGGAACTACTTAACTCTCGTAATTTAGGATGTTATTAAGTTTGTGTTGGATTGTTGTATTGCGGTAGGACTATAGCTTACAGGTACCATGGGAGGCTTGGACACACTAAGTATAGTGGTCTCCAAGCGCGAAAAACAGAAGCCAAATAACACAACCCAAGTTTTTAACTGAAACGGACGTTTGCCACAGGGCCGTGTCTTCTAGGCACGCCCCCGTGTCCACATATCTTATGCCAAAATTTTCTCCCCCGAAAGTGCCATGAACCGTGTCCACCAGGCTCGCCCCCGTGCTCACTACACTGTAAGTTTTCTGAAAAACCTGTCACTGGCACTTTGGCCATGGGTCGTGTCCACCAGACACGCCCCGTGCCCAGTGCCCAGTAACTACAAATCTTTGTTATTTTTACACATTTAATCAAAACAAATTTTATTTGGGACACATTGAGGACAATGTATAATTTAAGTGTGGGGGAATGTTAAATCCTTAAATCGTTTGTCCTAAAAAGAAGCCTTACACAAAACTCGCCTTGAAAAACCGCTAATCACCCCAAACTTTTTCAAAATAAATTTATTTTCTTTTTTACTTATATTGGTTTAGTTGGGTAAAATAAGTTCTAAAGATTATGTTTTTACAAATTTACACCTGATAGCGTTGTGAAAAAAAAAAAACAATTAAGAAAATTATAAAAACAGGCATAACAAATCTTTGTAAAATTTGACTATATATACATTTTTACACTATAACTCTTCTCCCACAAAAGTAAGTTTTGAGCCTTTACCGAGCATACAAATACATATCCACACTAATTGCTCAATTTTCGTTTCTTTTGTGAATAGCCCGTTTGGTTCTTATGAATGTAGAACTTGCCAAAGTGATACATTCCAAATCCTTACCGACATAAATTCAAGTAAGTAAATGATAGGGGTATTAGGATTAAACCCTTTTCTCTCATTTTAAACCTTTGTTTTTCTTTTTCTTTCCTTACCAAAAACATCCCCTTAGATAAACCCCTTTCAGACTTAACCCTTTTATTTCAAAAACTGAAAAATATATACTTTTGCAAAAACAACCACCCATCACACGAAAACCAATTTTTATTTTACACCCCTTGTTTTTAGTAAATGCGGTTCTTTTGAAAATATATAAAAAGAGGTGATTTAGTTTATTAAAAAAAATAAATAAAAAACATCTCTAGCTACTTGAAAATAAATAAGTAGAAATTATTACTTATAAATATGTAGTTTATAAATAAGTCACAAAACAAATAAATTTTCAAAAGAAATCTGACATTTTACATTTTAGCCACTTTCAATAACATACACCTACCCTAGCCACAACCTACTTTTTCTAAAGCCCTCTTGATATTTACATGGATTAAAACGTCAAAAAGGAGGAGTTTTGATTATTGTCAAGCCTATAGTAAGAGTAAGTTTCAAACCGGGTACGAGCGTTTTCATTTATACATCTTCCGCCGAGTGTTGAGTGACTACTTGTGAAATGTGTAAAATTGTATATAACTAAATAGAATTTTATAAAGGCATGTTATGCCCAAAACTAATAATTTTACTTAAAATGTGTTCTAAATAAATCATGACGAATAAGATTGTAAATAAAATAAAAACAAAATAAAATTAGACCTTAGATTCCCGACACTCTAAAGATATGCCCAGAACTTCTCTTCTACCTATTCCGTTTGGGTGTGTAAGCCACGATATAGAGTTTTGCTTGAGTACAAGCAAAGATTCAAGTGTGGGGGTATTTGATGTGCGTAAAATACAACATATAAATTATATCAAATACGACATAAAATCTACCATTTTTTGGTACTAATGTTGGAAAAAACATGTTTCTTTGTTCCTTTTTTAATTTACAGGATCAAAAAAGCTTAAACGCACAAAAGAAGCAAATTAACAGCAGAAACCAACATAAATACAAAGAAGGAGGATTGACAAGACTCGCCGAGCCCCCGTCCACATCCAAACCAACAAAAATAACAAAAGTAGAAGCTTCAGCACGGGGCCGTGCCCACCAGGTATGGGCCATGCTCAGTCAAGATTCTCTACATAAAAAGACAAGAAGAAAAGACAAACCAACATGTGGCCGTGCCAACCCAACACGGGGCGTGGTCAACTCTAAGATTCGCAGAATCTGAGATAGTAACAATTACCACGGGCCGTGCCGTTGACACATGGGACTGTGTTAGTACAAGATCTGACACTACAGTTAATGAAGAGGGGAGAAAATGAAGGCCACGGGGCCGTGCCAGATGGGCACTGGGCCGTGTTAATGTTATGTTCCCAGCTATAAATAGGGGTGCTTGGTTTCATTCCAATCCATCCATTGGCAAACCACTTCTCTCACACTTTCCATTACTCCACCACCACTACAACACCAACACCCACCACCATCATCCATTTTTCATCTTTTAAAGTGTGTAGTAGTCTCGGGATCCAAGATCGATCGTAAGATTTCTTGTCAAACAAAGTCCATGCTTGGCTAAACTCTTACATCATTTGGTGAAAACAATTCTTTTATGTATTACTTTTTGATTTCCAATCTTTCGCTCATTTTTATTTGGGTATGTATTAATGACTTTAATAACTAGTTTTCTATATTGAAGGTGAATTTCACTTAATTATTCTTCATGTTTTATTGATTCACTCATTCTTGTCTTTATGATCTATATAAAGCACGTTAGCTGCCTGGAAGGGGGTTAGAAGGGTAAATTCTTGTCTCGTTCAGTGTATAGATCCTGCGAGAACCTGGTTCAAGCTTAGTAGGACTTCACGAGAGGTAGGTCTTAACCGCCTCGGGAGAACTAAGAACCGGTTGAATCCCTTATCTATAAACTATTATTAAAACACTAAACCGACCTTGTGGGGCTATATCCTTGCTGACTCAGACCAGTAGGTTGAGGGTAACGCTGCTTGGAAGGGCGGCCTACCACTTTTCGCATTAATAATTTACTTAATTATATTTCAATAATTCGACCTTGCGGGACTGTATCCTTGCTGACTCAGACCAACAGGTTGAGGGTAACGCTTCCTGGAAGGGGGCTTACTACTATAACTTAAAGATAATCTCTTAAAATGCGCAAAGTGTGGAAATCATCTAAGGATACAAAAAAGAGGAGTTGGAACCAAGTGATTCCTTCTTGTCTATTTGTTTTCCATATATTTTAATTTTTATTTTCTAGTTTATCTTTTTAAAACTTTCCAAACTTTTCATCAAAATTTGGTTAGATTAAACGTTAACGATAAGCCGTTACTAAAAGCTCTTGTGTCCTTGTACGACCTCGGTATTTTGCCATCATTATACTACGTCTGCGATGGGTACACTTGCCCTAACGTGTGTAGAGTGATAGTATTATATCATGTTTTATAAATTTAAAACTTGAATTGAGAGTAAAAAGTGCTTAAAATATATCTAAAATTTACACTCACATCCTCACAGGTTAGGTTTTCATGGATTTTTTTTAATCTTTCCAACGAGTACACTATTGATATATTTTTCGGAAAAAATGAACTGGGTTTTTAATGGCGTTTTGAACTTTGTTTCTTTATAGCATTTTGAACTGGGTTTTTATAGCGTTTTTCTGAAGTATATGTTGCGTTTTCCTAAAGTGAGTGTTTTTATGGTGTTTTCAATTAGTGTTTTTATGACTTTTTCAGAACTGAGTGTTTTTACGGCATTTTCAACTGAGTTTTCATGTGTATTTTTGTTTCTAAACTATGTGTTTTATGACATTTTCAACTGGGTTTTCGTGTGTTTTTTTCTGAACTATGTGTTTTATGGTATTTTCAACTAAGTATTTTTATGGCGCTTTTTCTGAACTGCGTGTTTTTATAGCGTTTTTATTTGAACACCCAATTCATGTTATTTTTTTATTTCAAAAGTATAGCAATAGTGTACTCGTTGGAAAGATAATAAAAAGACTCGATTTTATGATGTAATTTTTTTAAAAAAATATTCACGTATAAAAAAGTTGCGGAAGTTTAAAAAAGATGATGGAATATGCATGTGACTTGCATGTGGATGGTTTTTTACATGTAAGTGGCATGTGCATGGACTTTTTGACAATAATGTAAGTTAGCAACAACGCCACATGTCAACAGCAAAATCGTTCTTACCGTTTTCACACTTTTAGGCGTTTCCCATATAACACCCCAATATATATATATAGTTATATATTAATTAATTGTTTAAAATATGTTTATATGTACGTTCACCTTCACCATATATTAATGGATTAAAATATTATTATATCTATGTTCACCTTCACCAAATGTAGTAAACAAAAAGGGTTGTTGGAACACATCAATCCTCCTTAACAGACGGCGTCCTAAGAAAGTCAATTACCAAATACATTTGACTCGTAAGCAGCAAGTAATGACAAACAAAAAATAAATTATAAATAATAAATAAAAGGAAAATCCTCGATATTTCTTGCAGGCCATTCTGGGTTGTATATATAATACATAAAACTGAACATATATGTCTATCGTTTGTATAGCTTCAGTCACTAGCAAGCATTATGATATATACATATACATGTATGTAGAACTAAAGAGAAAGACATGAAATACGAGGAGATTTTCGCTAGAAGCTTCAGTCAACACGACCAAAAACGATTCAGGTCTGGTGCAGTGATTGCTTGCTTTGTAATCTTATGGTGCATGTGCACCGTGTTCAAGCCTTACCTTGGCACCCTACCTGTTTGTAAGTCATTTATATATAGCTTCACATTTAATATGCAATATACTAAAACCCACCCTAGAATACCGATATATATGTATATATAGGGTAATAGGTTTGATCCTAGTGGAGACAAGTTGGCTACCGAAAGCTGATGAGCTAGGTCGTTGAAAAGGCTGCGTAGACATGGTCATTTGAGCCAACCCTTTTTCCTCTAGCCAATAATGTGTCTAAATCATATGTTATGTTCACCAATTTATACATGTGGTCAAATCTTTACCACATGCTTGATCTAAAGGAGAAAGTAGAAGATCAAAAAAATTGTTTATTTTCTTCTTCAATCAAAATATTACAAAACAATCTTGCAAGTGTAGATTCACACACACACGCATGCATAAACAGACAAGCGGTGCCACAAGTGAAAATTTTCATCGTCATAGAATTTACTTGTAGTTCATTATTTTCATCATATAGTGAGTAGTTAATTACCGATCACACATGACAATAATATACTACAGAAATTTTTATGATGATTAATATTGTTTTAACATTTTCCACTTTTCGCACCATAAGTTTATCGTCAATCTGTAGAGTATATTTCTAGCAATGAATGAGTGGTGGTAGTGGCGGCCGCTGTGGCTGGTGATGGCCGCGAGGCGGAGGTGGGTGGCGGCTACGATGGTCGCACCGGCATTAGCGGTGGCCGGTGGCTACGGAGGTGGGAGACAACGGCAGATGGCGGTATGTGGTGGCGGCAACAGTGGTCGGTTGTGGTTTTATTTAGGGGTGTTCTGAAAATCCGTAATCCAAAAAAACGGAATTCCAAACCGAAATCCGAATCGAAAAAACGAGCCGAATTCTAATTCGGATATTTGGATGAATCCGATCTGAATCCGAATTAGTTATTCAGATATTCGGGTCGGATACTGAATCACAATATAAAAATTTGGATTATTTGGTTATCCGAATAAACCGAATGAGACTTAATGTGTTTTTAGTAAAATAGTGGCTCAATGCTTAAAAATTAGTGCAACCCATGACGTGAGCCTAAGAGCATCCACAATAAGCAATATTTAGAAGATGTTTTTAAGGTTTCACATGGCACCTGCACATAAATTTCTCTCTCTTGCCATCTCACAAACAAAATACCCATCAAATATTTATCTTCTCTCTCATCTCTCATCTCTACTACATCACACTCACATATAGGGCTGTAAACGAACCGAACGAACACGAACAAGGCCTTGTTCGTGTTCGTTCGTTAAGGAAATAAATGTGTTTAGGAACGGTTCACGAACACTTACCGAACGAGATTTTATGTCCGTGTTCGTTCATTAAGGAAATGAGCGTGTTCGCGAACGGTTCACGAACACAAACGAACACAAATAAATTTGGCGAACGCGACAAAGAATAAAGATAGATGGCCAGAGAGTAGCACTCGAACTTGAATCACTTATTGTGGAACGGAGGTCGATCGTATTCGCCGATGTAAATAATGAGAAATGAAAGGGAAATGATGCATAAACAAGGTGAAAGTGGGTTTCCTAGTTTAATTGTTAGGGTAATAAAATAAATAAAAGTTTAATAATATAAAAAGTACAAATAAAATATAAGAACGTACAAAGATCTTCAATTAAAACACAAACATACGAACGTAAACGAACGCAAATCAACGAATGTTCACGAACACGTTCACGAACACCTTACCGAACGTTCACGAACACAATCGAACGAACGAGACTTCTGTTCATGTTTGTTCATTTAACTAATCGAACGAAATTTCTTGTTCATGTTCGTTCGTTTATTAAACGAACGAACATAAACGAACTTCCCGCCGAACGGTTCACGAACTGTTCGCTGAACGTTCAGTTCGTTTACAGCCCTACTCACATACCTTTCTTCCCTTCAATTTTTTCTCACATACACCAGTACATTATCTTTACTCCACCTCACACTCTCTCTCTCCTCCACATCACACTCTCTCTCCTTAGAAACACCAAAAAATGGCTCTATTGTGGATGCTATAATACTAAACCTTAATCATACACCTATGAATGACCCTATCTATAGATCTTATCTTCACACATCACAAAACTTTTACCCTAATTTAAAAAAACTATAAATATCCTATCTTCAAAACTATAAATATTCTATTTGTGTTTTAAGACTATTTTTTTCGGTTTTTATGCCTATTTTATATTTAAAAAAGTAAAATACTAAAACCCAAAATTATGGAAAAAAGATAATTTAAAATAACTGTCATTCGATTTAATTTGGATATTTTAGATATCCGTTTGGATTATTCAGATTATCAGAATCCGATTCGAATTGAATTTGGAAAGATTTGGAACAGATGGGAATACATCCAATTCACATTAGATCGGATTTCGGATAGATTCCTAAAAATTCGAATAACCCATTATCTGATCCATGAACAACCCTAGTTTTATTAATGACGTGTGAAAGAGGGAATGAAATGAAAAAAAAAACCAAGGGGTATGAATAGAATGATTTTGAGGGAATGAATGAAATGTTTTATGTAATGGGCGATTCTATTTCCTTGACTAACCAAACATCATTTTCTTCATTCTCACAATGCTCCATTCCGTTCCACCTCTGATTCCTCCATAGCAAAGGCTATCTAGGGTTACTGTATGAAGTGATCAACTTTGACGAGCGGGCGGGAAAATCGTTTATAAAAATGAATTACAAATGCTTGAAAGAGTAGAAATTGAATAAATTTATAAATTTTTTTGTACTTCTATAGCTATTGTGAGATTAGTTATTAAAAGAAAATAGGATATCCTAAAATCGGAACTATATTATCTTTGATAGGCGTATACTATGTATACATTTTATAAATACAACTTATTAAAAAACGTAGTTGCATAGTTTATTATGAGAACGTGCATAACAACGTGTAATTATATACATATATTGATATGTTGCTTAATTATGAATTATACCCCCGGTCAAAAGACAAGACATATGTAACATGCTAGTCGGTTCCTACACTCCACAAATTTAAACATTTTCGTACAATAACCTCCTCGAAATAGAGAAGCATGTTTAACATCTTAATAAGTAACATTTTGATTGTTACCAGATCCTGAAGTAGAGAAAACAACTCTAATCTGCGACACTTCAAAAAGAGTATATGATTCATGTGAAATGAAAGGTGATATAAGGATTCAAGGGAACTCGTCCACCATTTTTGTGTTTTCTTCACAGGCCACAAATGCTTCCATGACCATAAAGCCTTATGCGCGGAAAGATGACAAAAGTGCGATGGAAAGTGTAACAACTTTCACCATAAAATCAGTCCAAGAAGAACCCGAAACCATGCTCAGATGTGCCAAAACTCACAATGTACCGGCTATAGTTTTTTCGGTTGGTGGTTACGCGGGGAACAACTTTCATGCCTTCACGGATATCATCATCCCTCTCTACGCAAAGTCTCGTGTGTTTAATCGAAAAGTGAAGTTCCTCGTGACTAACAATCGTTCTTCGTGGAGTAGAAAATTTCAAGAACTATTGAAAAAGTTATCAAGGTATGAAATCATTGATATTGATCATGAAGATGAACTGAATTGCTTTCCTGGTGTGGTAGTAGGCCTTGAAAAAGAAGATAGAAAAGAGCTTCACCTTGAATCAATGAAGGATTTCACAGGGTTCTTAAGAAGCTCATACTCCTTAGATAGATCATCCGCAATAAACTTAACAAACGGTTTGACAAAAAAGCCTCGGCTCCTAGTAGTTTCACGATCGAAAACACGCACTTTAATAAACATCAAAGAGGTGGTTCATGTAGCCCAAGACTCGGGGTTCGAGGTGATTGAAACAGAAATGAACTCGAATTTGACACATGTTTCGCAGTTAGTAAACTCATGTGATGTAATGATGGGAGTTCATGGGGCAGGGCTAACCAACATGGTTTTTTTGCCTGAAAATGGTGTTTTGATACAAGTTGTGCCTTGGGGGAAGATGGATTGGATAGCAAACACTTCTTTTGGAGACCCTTCAAAAGCTATGGGGTTGAAGTACTTGGAGTATAAGATAAGCCAACGGGAAAGCACTTTGATTGATCAATACCCACTTAACCATCAAGTTTTGGTGGATCCATTGTCGATTGGAAAGAAAGGATGGAGTGTCTATAAATCTATTTATTTAGACAAACAAAATGTAACGCTTAATATTACGAGGTTCAAAGAGACACTGTCAAGAGCCCTTGAACTACTTCATTCATAGGTATTTTTAGTTGATTTCTAAGTAGATCAATTAGATTGCCAATAACTATATTTGTATTTATTTAGAATAAAAAGTAACACGTATTTATAAAAGTGAAAATAAGAATGAACTTTGGATTTTTCTTATGATTTAAGGCTAAGTTTACAGTAATTCATCAATATTAAGAGCCTTATTCTCGGTTTCTTATGCAAAAAGTAAGGTAACTAATTTTCATATGTTTTATCATCTCTTGTAACACCGAATTAGATGTTATTTCACACATTTAAGTTGTGACGTCGGAAGTTCCTCAGTGATAGCAATAGCAAGAACAACTGATATATCTAGGTGATACATAGTGATAGCAAGAACAATGGATATATCTTGGTGATACATTGTCTGAAAATGTGACGTTGAAAATAATTTATAGGTAGAATTCATTGAGGATTACCAATGGATGATATCAGTAATAGAATACTAAAAACTACAGTGACATCCAAATTGATGTGCTTTAACAAACGGATTATCAAAAACACATCTACCAACGGATCAGAAATAGGTTGTTAGTGCGGAAATAGATATGCTAAACAGACTATATAATGTTTGTAAGGTCATAAAATTGAGTAGGTTTACGCTCGCCTTTATCAAACACACTTATAGGTTTTAGACTTAGTTTTCTAGTGGGCTTGGGTTAGGCCATTTGGGCCGATTTATATGTGGACCCTATATAATGTTATGTTTAGTTCATTATTAGGGTTAAACATTTTGAGGCATTAGAGAGAAGCATTAAACATTGGGGAAAAACATTAAAGTTCTTGGTTGTTTTGCTTCTCAATCGAATTGTGCTTTAACAAACGGATTATCCAAAACACATCTACCAACGGATCACAAATAGGTTGTTAGTGCGGAAATAGATTTGCTAAACAGACTATATAATGTTTGTAAGGTCATAAAATTGAGTAGGTTTACGCTCGCCTTTATCAAACACACTTATAGGTTTTAGACTTAGTTTTCAAGTGGGCTTGGATTAGGCCATGTGGGCAGATTTATATGTGGACCCTATATAACGTTATGTTAGTTCATTATTAGGGTTAAACATTTTGAGGCATTAGAGAGAAGTGTTAAACATTGGGGAAAAACGTTAGAGTTCTTGGTTGTTTTGCTTCTCAATCGAATTGTACCAGACAAGCTATAAGTTTGTGTGCAATAATAAGATACAACGGATTTCTTGTACATCACTTTCAATTGTTTTCCGTACTCTTGATTGTGTTTGTGATATCCTACGAAGATCTCTGGACTTGCATTATCTCTACTCAAGCCCCTCTCCCAGGGCTACCTCTCTTTCCACACCACCACCTACTTTAGTATTCCCTTCACCCTTACAAAATTTGTTTGACGCAATTGATACATCTGACTTGCATATACCTAGTCCCTCTCAAAAACCAATCACAGAGAGTCACTTCCACAAGTGATTAGGGCAAGCTCAGGGATCATTGTTATCCTACAAGCAGAGGAGGCAACACCTTCTGTGTCCAAAGAGACATAAGTTGGTATTTCAAGTGGGGAAGCCACTACAATTGTAGAGACAACAGTCTCACAATTGTACAGTGGTTACATCTTTAAGACCCCCTTGAAGGCAACAACTGTTGAGACACTAGTCTCTTCACCAGTTGTAAGCCCCAGTACCAAGAACAAGGGGCACTTGGTCTAGAACAAAGTTTAACCACCTCAGGTGGGAATCAGATGATCATGTTAACTTAGGTGACGGATTAAACTATCAAGAAGGGTTGGAGATCGTTGCGGAATTTGAAATGTTCAAGGTTGGGCAGTGGAAATCCAATGTTTATTTCTACTGCCGGTTAGGTTTGAAGATTAAGGTATCGAGCGATGTTCTTACATGAGGAGTGTAGGATGGTTCACGTTAACTTGATTCGGGAATAGTTTGAAGGGGAGGATCTACAGTGTTTGATATTGGATTCTTCAGGTTTCACAAAGCAACCATGTCACACCCCGATATTTCCACATATTACCGGTGGGCCCGGCGGGGAGTATCGTGACGTTGTTGATATCATCATAGTCAATACACACAATATAATAGCACAGCGGAAGGCTTGGTGAATAAACTATTACAAACCATAATGTCTGAGTGTCCGAATAAAAGAATATACAGACTTGGTTGTAATAAGATCCACAGGCGGATCATAAATAAAATATAAGAAACGGAAAATAACAGACTTCAGGTATCTAGGTATTTGCAAGATCCTCTTAGATAACACCTAGTAGCTCCAGCCTATTTACGAGAAGTACCTGTCAATCAGTCTTTAGAAAATACGTCAGTTTACACTGGTAAATACAATTAACTGACTCATTTGAAAACATTTATGAAAGTTGATTTGAGTGCACAAGGCGTAAATCATTTATAACTTGGGACAATTATTTAAAATAATCTTGTATACAGATTTATATGTTTGTCATACAATGGGGACCGGTTGGAAGCCCGTCATGATTAACCTACTCACCACTTATAGAACCCACAAAGGATTTATTCCCAACATGTGGGTTTATATTTTAGTATTTGCATCTGTCAGGTGTATGCCTACACCCCATGCATAGGTCGTGGCCATTTTCAAATGAAATGAGCCGAGTATATCCAGGACACGGTCGTATTAACCCCCAATGTTTATGTTATCAAACAAGACAGATTAAACCGGGTTATGTAACTTTATTAATCACAATCCAATTAAATGATTTCATACCCGACCAAGTGGTATTATTATAATATCATATCCCAAGCCCGTATAAGTGAAAATAATTTAAAAGTATTTACCTGAGCTAAACGTGAAAAATAACTCAGCCGTAAAGTCCTAAAGCTTTATGATGATACCTTCTACTGGATGCTACTTAATCTGTATAGAAGGTTTAATAACCTATTAGGATGCTAACGGGTCTTTAGTTAAGTCAAAGACTTAGACCGGCTAGCTAGAAGAAACTTTACGGTTCTAAACGCTAGATTAAGCGAAGACCGGAGTAGAATGTGGTTTAGACCCGACAAGCTTGGATACTTGTATAATATGGGTAAACTAAACACATTCTGGAATTTGAGGATTTAATGATAAGGTTAAACCCGTTTCGGCTATTTTACGTAAACTAGTTACATAAACCGATCCGAACGCATAAACGCGTAACGGGTAACCAAATGAACTATATACAGGTCTCAAATGTTATTATGGTTAAAATAAGTTAATACATCAGTAGGATGTTAACATATATGCCCAAAAAGTAATTAAAAGCAATTTAAGTCCCGTAAGGGCATTTTGGTCATTTTAATAATTATAAAAGAGATTTTATAACAAGCTGAAGTTCTGGTTTTTGGTAATCAGTAAAAACATTTATTTTATCTCACTACATCAGTAAGATACTACATATATATGGGGTTTCCCATTCATGGCCAAACTATGCCCCGAAAGGGCATTTTGATCATTTCACATATGCTTTTAAGGACATTTTTTGAAATCTGAGTTCATAATTTATACCTACTGTAATAATATTTAAACTTATTTAAAAATTCAGTTGGTAACAAGTCTTAGTTGTTAAATATGGTTTTAAACCATACTATGAACCTAATTAATGTAAAACTCGCTAATTAACGATAATCAAGATGTTTATGTAAATCTGAGATTTTGATCAGTTTGAAATGCTCAAAATAATTTATTTAATGTATGAAATCAGTAGGAAAAGGTTTAGCATTAAAATCATTTGTTAATCTCATTTTATGCATAAAAAGGGTATTATCGTCATTTACCGAATTACACAAGAACTCTATGATTTAAACAGATTATAATCTGACCAAAAATCTTAATATTCCTTAAAAATAATATCTTAACAGTAGGTAATGAGTTTTGGTTCAAAATCCAAGTTTAAGCATGTCTTATGCAAGATATCGCAATTTAATTAATAAAAAGCTTCTAATTATGATATCGAGCATAACTTCTGTTTGAGACCAAGAACTGATGTCAAATTTTCGGGACAAGCTTATATATCAGTAGCAAAGGTTTTTGTCCTCTCACATTTCTAAAAATCTCTATTATATGTCAAAAGGGCATTTACGGCATTTATAAGCATGTTAACAAACAAAAGCATATAATTCAAACCACTAAGAACCAAGCAATATAACTCTAGGGGGTTATACTACTATATAATATGGTCCTAATGGAAGCTTAAAACACAGAAGAATTAAGCTTAAACGGGTCAGAACTGAAAGTCAAAGCAAAAGTCAAGCTTTTGCGACTTTCGGTTATAAACTGACCTTAGACTGATAATTGTCGGGTTAGACCTGGTTAAACATGTTCTAATACTAATTACCAAGTCATTAGAATGTTAAAATATAATTTAGAACCTCTGTTTTATTAGTTTAAACCACTTTTAAAGTTTCTGTCCAGTTTGACTTTTTGACCAACTAGTTTGACCCGACAATTAACTAGTCAAACGAAATAATTAGAAGGTGCCCTTTTAAGGGTTAATCACCTACCTTAATATGGTTCCATAACCACTTTCATTTCGTTCAGTGGCTGGACCATTTGTGATTAAACCGAAAGTCAAAGCTTAATTACGATATGTTTGACTTTTCGGTTTTTAAGCTAATAAAATGGACTAAGCAGGGATTAAAACTCCTACACAAGGTCCTTGCTATCTTTTCTACACTTCTTAGTCTTCTCCTAATGCTTGTTATCTCCAGAGATGGGTTTTGAAGTTGTTGCAACCAAATGAGCAAATAATATGTTCAACATAGAGGTTTATTTATACTTGAAATCCTTGATTCAAGATCATTCCAGGTGTAATGGGAGTGCTTAGGATCACCCCAAGTGTCCTAGTGGTATCCTAAAACCGACAACAAGACCCAAGTATCGAAATTCAGTCATCTAAGGCGGTGGAACAGGTTGCAACCAGCAACTGTCAAGTTTTTGCAGACCTGGGCGTTTGTCGCGTCCCGCGAAGGATCAGAAGGGGGCTTACGCGCCCCGCGTAAACCTGCTGTTCAGGTTAAAAATGTTTCAAACCTGGCAGTTTCAGTCCCTAGTCATTATAAACATTATTTAACCTCATTTTTGGCATATAAGGCCCTTGTAGTTAGTTTGTAGAGGTTCAAGGGAGTATAACCAAACTCCGTTAGGCCCGGTTTCGTTAAATATCACTATAAACACAAGTTTCATCACGTTGACACTTTTCACCCAAAGTCTTGAAAACTTGCTTAACGATCTCGAAACCACTTGAAATTTATATCACTTATTCTTGAGAGTATATTTGAATATTTAAGGTCACTCAGAGGTAAGAATTAACATGTTGACACGTTTAACCCTTGTAGTTTATAATCTTCCGATTATTTTCATGAACGGCTTCTTATATTCAATTAATCACTCGTTTAAGAATATATTCTTCATGTATGGTCATTCAGAGGTACAAGTTTGGCATGTTGACACTTTTAGTCCCTGTGGTTTCATATTTTCATCGTTTGGCAACTTTAGTCCTTCAAACTCAATCTTTCACATATCTAGAGTTGAGGACACGTGTCTTTACATAATTGGACACGTTTTTACGTGGTGTTACATCCTCACCCCCTTAAAAGAAATCTTGACCCCGATATTTACTGGAATAAGTGAGTGTACTTCAGTCGCATAGTGGACTCAACTTCCCACGTATATTCAGGGCCTCTACGGGCATCCCATTTAACCTTTACTATAGGCATGTGCTTCCTTCGGAGCTTTTTGACCTGACGATCCTCGATCGATATAGGTCTTTCTACAAACCTCAGGCTTTCATCAATCTGCACGTCTTTATGGGACATAGCTAGTGATTCATCAGCTAGACATTTCTTGAGATTACAGATGTGGAACACATTGTGAATTCCACTTAGCTCCTCTGGCAAGTTTAGCTTATAAGCTACACTGCCGACACATTCGATGATCTCGAATAGTCCAATATATCTAGGGCTTAACTTACCCTTCTTACCAAAACGCATCACACCCTTCCAGGGTGATACTTTTAGTAAGACTTTATCACCCACTTCAAACTTTAGGGGTTTTCGCCTCTTATCAGCATAACTTTTCTGCCTATCCCTGGCAGCTTTCAGGCGATCACGAATCTGGACAATCTTGTTCGTCGTTTCAAGGACTATATTAGGTCCTGATAACTGAGCTTCTCCTACTTTTGCCCAACAAACATGTGTTCTACATTTCCTTCCATACAATGCCTCAAAAGGCGCAGCCTGAATGCTAGTATGGTAGCTATTGTTATAGGAGAACTCGATCAAAGGTAGGTGGTCATCCCAGCTACCTCCCAAATCTATAACACATGCTCAAAGCATGTCTTCCAAAGTTTGAATTGTACGCTCACTTTGTCCATCTGTTTGAGGATGGTAAGCAGTACTGAAATTCAAACGAGTGCCCAAGGATTTTTGGAAACTTTTCCAAAAGTGAGAGGTGTATCTAGTATCTCTGTCGGAAATAATAGACACCGGCACTCCGTGGAGGGATACAATTTTATCCACGTACAACTGAGCTATCTTGTCGGAGCTATAAGTCTCCTTGATGGGTAAGAAATGTGCTGACTTAGTCAGTCTATCAACTATAACCCATATGGTATCATTTCCGTGCCTTGTTTTAGGTAACTTGGTTATAAAATCCATGGTTACCATCTCCCACTTCCATGTGGGTAGTTCTGGCTGTTGTAGCAGACCCGATGGCTTTTGATGTTCAGCTTTAATCTGAGCACAAGTCAGGCACTTAGCTACATGTGTGGCAATAGATTTCTTCAAACCTATCCACCAATAGTTAGCTTTCAAATCCTGATACATCTTGTCACCTCCAGGGTGAACTGAGTATTTGGAGTTGTGAGCTACTTGGAGGATGATATCTCGAAGCCCTCCATGAATAGGGACCCAGATTCTTCCATTCAGTCTAAGAATTCCATCCTTGCCGGGTGTTAACTGTTCAGCAGTTACACCTAACTTTTCATCTGGAAGATTAACTTCCAAAACAGCATCTTTCTGTGCAGCTAATAGCCTTTCATTCAGGCTATTCTTCAGTTCTATGCTCTTAGCATTAATCTTGATAGGTTTTACTCTCTCCTTTCGGCTTAGAGCATCAGCGACTACATTCGCTTTGCCAGGATGTAGCGAATTTCACAATCGTAATCATTTAAAGTCTCCATCCAGCGGTGCTGTCTCATATTGAGCTCTTTTTGATTGAATAAGTGTTGGAGACTTTTGTGATCCGAACAGATCACACATTTTGTTCCATACAAATAATGTCTCCACAACTTTAGTGTGAATACAACGGCACCCAACTCCAAGTCATGGGTGGTGTAATTCTTTTCATGCACCTTTAGTTGTCGTGATGCATAGGCAATCACCTTGCCCTTTTGCATAAGTACGCAACCCATACCGGTGTCTGACGCATCACAGTAAACGACAAACTCTTCAATTCCTTCGGGTAACGTCAATACCGGAGCATTACTCAGTTTCTGTTTGAGAATCTCAAAAGATTCTTGTTGTTTTGGACATCAATCAAATTTCACATTCTTACGGGTCAAGGAAGTCAATGGTGCAGCTATCCTTGAAAATTTTTCAATGAACCTTCTATAATAACCAGCTAAACTCAGAAAGTTGGGAATCTCTGTTGGTGTCTTTGGTGCTTCCCAGTTCATAATGGCTTCTATCTTGGCAGGATCTACTTGGATGCCGCTCTCACTAACAACTTGTCCAAGGAATTGGACTTCACGAAGCCAGAACTCGCACTTGGAGAATTTAGCATACAACTTCTCATGTCGAAGCAATCCTAAAATACATCGAAGGTGCTTTTCGTTTATCAAATTGATTACGAGAGTAGATAAGTATGTCATTTATAAAGACAATGACAAACTTATCTAAGTATGGCTTGCAGACTCTATTCATGAAGTCCATGAATGCTGCTGGCGCATTAGTGAGCCCGAAAGGCATCACTAAAAACTCGTAATGTCCATACCTTGTTCTGAATGCTATCTTTGGAACATCTTCAGTTCTAACCTTGAGTTGATGATACCCAGATCTCAAATCAATCTTCGAGAAGAAGCTCGCCCCTTGGAGCTGATCAAATAAGTCATCGATCCTGGGTAAGGGATAACGATTCTTGATCGTTACCTTGTTTAACTCACGGTAATCAATGCATAAGCGCATTGATCCGTCCTTCTTTTTCTCAAACAAAATTGGATCTCCCCAAGGAGAAGAACTAGGTTGTATGAAACCTTTTTCCAGCAAGTCATCCAATTGAGTCCTGAGCTCTTTCATTTCAGTAGGCGCTAGACGATAAGGAGCTCGTGCAATTGGTGCAGATCCTGGTAGAATGTCTATCCTGAACTCGACTTGCGTCTTAGGAGGTAATCCAGGTAATTCATCAGGGGAGACATCAGGATACTCAGAAATGATTGGAATATCTTCGATTTTTGGCTTTGGGTCGTTCACTGTCACCTGTGCCATGTAGATGACACATTCGCTCTTCAGACACTGCGATACTTTGAGAATGGACACATTGTTGGGCAAACCATATTGTGTATCTCCTTGAATAGTGATGGATTCACCAGAAGGGGTTTTGATGATAACTAGCTTTTTGTCACAGGCGATTAGGGCTTGGTTATGCGACAACCAATCCATGCTCAAAACTATATCAAACCTGTCACACCCCCAAAATCCACCATGCGGAGTTCCACCGCTTGGAGGCGTGACGTGACCAGGATCGAGCCACCAATCATATTGAACAAGCATGTAAGTAGTTTGTAAAATCCAACACAATACAATTGGTGTCTAAACAAAACATAGTTTGAGTTACAAGCGGAAGCATAAAGTTTAAAACCAAATCATAAGTTTAAACGTTTCAAATGTTTAGCATGGTACACAGTTGTCCATGTCCCACAACGACTCTTCCCACTCCGATGCAAGCTCCATAGATACCTAACGACCTGCAAGGCATGTAACAACGAGTCAACAACAAAGTTGAGTGAATTCACAGTTGGTTGTTTAGTTATAGTGTTCATGAATCATTTGTTTATTTCGTAAACCAAGTATCTTAGTTATCTGTATCGCGGTTTCCCAAACATGTGTGCGATGATTAGTGGCCGGATCGCGGTTTCCAAAACATGTGTGCGATGATTAATGGCCGTATCGCGGTTTCCCAAACATGTGTGCGAAGATTAGTGGGGGCTTCCCATGTGTCGACTAGTCGTATTTGTACGTGCCCTTCTTGATCCAAGGACCGTAGCGAGTGTGGGTGTACGTAGGTTTTACGTACGTGCCCTCCAATCCGAGGACGGTGAAAAGTATGAGTGTACGTAGGTTTTACGTACGTGCCCTTCAATCCGAGGACAGTAAAAAGTAGTTTAATAGTAATGATAGTACAAGTAGTTATTCAATCCCATTCCCAACCCCTGGGAATCCCATGCCTTAGAAAGAGTGTGAACTCACCTCGGTTGCTCGGTTTGACTCTCAAAAGTAGCTAACAGTCAAGGTCGGTCAATCACGTCCTAGTACGATTACCACTTAGTTTATTAGTGACTTCAAATAGAACACAAAGTTCCTACACGTATCTATCACATAACATGCATCACTTTAACGGTTTATGCCCATATAAGTTTCCCGTCCATTCCCCACTCATAAACAAACATACGATGATGCACATAACACATATAACACGTTATATCATTCACAGATAACATACTCGACATTTAGACACGCGAGTCACAACTTATGTCATTTCAGCATTTATAATCAAAACCGACTGTTTTACGGACATTTTAATAAAATAGTTAAATTGTTCCAAAAATTCCCAAATTTTTACAGCATGACTTAAACGTTCCATATCTTATTGTGTAAAAATATCGGGGTCCGGTTCATTACCAATATTTTATAAAAATTCATATTCCGGACTGAACTCAGATTTATGTATTTCTGACCACAGTCCACGGAACAATTTATTAAAAATTCATCGAGTGTCCGATTTATGAAATTCCAGTGGGGTAATTACAAATACATCAGTTTTCATTTACAGTAAAAGTTTCGTGATCCGGTTCTACACAGAATACAAGTTACAACAGAAAATACAACGCTCAATTATTGCTGTAAAAATTCAGCCTAAGCTGCTGTTACAAATTGGTTCTTTAAAAATAGTAAACGGCCTCAAAAATTACGATTCCAGTGCCATTTGATCAGTTTTTCGAAAATACTAATTTTAGGCTTCAGAAATTCTGTTTTTCGAGTTATTAAGGTCTGTTTACAGCCCTATGAAGCCGGCTGAAAAAGTGACTCAGCATGTTATCTTATGGTTTAAACCTTACTAAACCGTATTAACAAGTGTCCTAACAACGGGTTTGTCAAGGAATCAATGATCAATCATCATGCATGTTCTTAACCAACCCTAAACCAACAATATACCCATGACAACATCATCTAATAGCATTTATATACAAGTAAACTTTATGTAACCTTTATGTTTATATTTTTAGTGTTCTTGTATTTTAGTTGTAAACATACTACACCCTTTGATCATAGAAACGAGATGAAACAAGATTAACAAGAGTGTAACAAGAGACTTACTACTAGCTTAAAGCTAGGGATGAATCTAGTGTAAAGTTGGTAGGAAGAAGATGATGAAAAGTATTGAAACAAGCTCCGTAAAGATGCACCTTCCATGGTTGCACTTCAAAGCATGAATGGAACTTAATGTGAAGAAGATGATGATGTTTAAAGTTGATGGATGGTGGATTCGGTTGGGGGTAAACCGAATAGAGAGAGAGAGATGAGTGATATGAGGGTTGAGTGTGATTGTGAAGATAATATTCTTAGAAGATCAAACTTATAGAGATCATTCCTATATTTTCACCAAACTTACAAGCAACCACTTAATAAAAAAAATTGAAATCAAATCAAGTTGGTAGATAGAAGGCATGGTGAAGTTGATATGGTGGGTCCACAAGGGACTAGAATCGGTTGGAGGGGGGGGGGGTTATAATGTAAAAATGTAACTAAATGCAAGTAATAGTTTGATGTAAGTAATGTGGTGATATAAAGATAGTTTGTTTATTTTTAGCGGGTGTTATGGCATACGGGGATCATGACTTATTCAAAAATAATAAAGTAACGTGTTTGACAAATATTTGGTGTCCCGGGTAATGTCCGGTTGTTCGGTCGGATACTGTTCCGTTAAAGTGTTTAATTATTCCGTAAGGCGTCTTATATATATATTTTCGTAATACGGTTAATTCCTAACACTCAGGAAAGCATACCAGACTGTTTAGTAATTTTTATGTATGCTACTAGTATGCTACTACGCACATGTAAGTATAACACAGTAATCAGAGAGCAGTCGAATAATTCCACACAGTCATCAAGTACTTTAATTATCATTTAATAAATTGTACGGAATACATGAAATTTGAGGGTTGTCACATTTTCCCCTGTTAAGAGAATTTCGTCCCGAAATTTAGCGCGTGGTTACTGAGGAAGCTAGTTAAGTTGCGTTGTTTTCCTGATTTTCCTGGGGTGTCACATCATCCCCTCGTTGATTTGGAATTTCGTCCCGAAATTCTGCAGTAGCTTCAGCCTCAGTAGTGGTTGCGTTTTTCTTAAACAGTTGGGGATACTTGAGTTTCATTTGGTCTTCTCGTTCCCAGGTATACTCTGGGCCACGACGAGCATTCCAACGAACTCGGACCAGAGGTATCCTGGTACGCTTGAGGATCTTAACATCTCGGTCCGTAATCTCTACTGGTTCCTCGACGAATCGCAGCTGGTCGTCGATTGTGAGTTCCTTGAGAGGAACTATGAGGGTCTCATCTGACAGACACTTCTTCAGATTTGACGCGTGGAATACGTTGTGAACTGTACTGAGTTCTGTTGGTAGATCCAGTTTGTAGGCCACTTTGCCTATTTTCTCTATGATTTCGAATGGTCCGACATAACGCGGATTGAGTTTGCCTCGTTTGCCAAAGCGGACTATACCTTTCCAAGGTGAGACTTTGAGTAGCACTCGATCCCCAACCTGGAGCTCGAGTGGTTTTCTTCCCTTATCAGCATAACTTTTCTGACGGTCACGAGCTGCCGCCATTCGCTGTCGTATCTGAGCAATTCTCTCGGTGGTATCTACCACAAGTTCTGGGCCAGTGATTTGGCTGTCACCAACTTTTGCCCAACAGAGAGGTGATCGGAATTTGCATCCGTATAATGCCTCAAACGGAGCGGCCTGAATGCTGGTGTGGTAGCTGTTGTTATATGAGAACTCCACTAGCGGGAGGTGCTTTTCCCAGCCATTACCAAAATTGATTACACATGCCCTAAGCATGTCTTCAAGGGTTTGGATGGTGCGTTCAGATTGCCCATCCGTCTGTGGGTGATAAGCGGTGCTCATATCTAAACGTGAGTCAAAAGACTTGTGCATAACTTGCCACAGTTCAGAAGTAAAACGCGCGTCACGATCAGATGTAATAGAGGTTGGCACTCCGTGCCTTGATACCACTTCCTTTAGGTAAATGTCTGCAAGAGTACAAAACTTATCCGTTTCTTTGATAGCCAGAAAATGTGCAGACTTGGTCAGTCGATCTAAGATCACCCAAATGGTGTCGTTTCCGCGTTGAGATCTAGGCAGGCTGGTAACGAATTCCATGGAAATTTGCCCCCATTTCCATTTAGGGATCTCTGGTTGTTGAAGTAGGCCTGATGGTTTCTGATATTCAGTCTTGACTCTCGCACAAGTCAAGCACTTACTGACGTAGGTTGCTATGTGGGCTTTCATGCCAGGCCACCAATACGTAGTCTTGAGGTCGTGGTACATTTTATCCGAACCAGGATGTACTGAATAACGAGACTTATGTGCTTCATCCATCACAAGCTCGCGTAAGTTGCCATAAAGTGGAACCCAAATACGTCCTGTTACATAGTAGGCGCCGTCTTCCTTTTGTTCTAGCCGTTGCCTCGATCCTTGTAGGGACTCAGCCCTGATGTTTTCTGCTTTCAATGCTTTGACCTGAGCATCATGAATTTGAGCAGGAAGAGTAGATTGAATGGTAAGCTGTAATGCACGTACACGCCTAGGTATAGTATCCTTTCGACTGAGGGCGTCGGCCACAACATTGGCTTTGCCCGGATGGTATTTGATAGCGCATTCATAATCGTTCAAGAGCTCGACCCATCGGCGTTGACGCATGTTTAACTCCTTTTGCTTGAAGATATGCTCGAGACTCCTGTGATCGGTGTAAATGGTGCACTTGGTACCGTACAGGTAGTGTCTCCATATCTTAAGCGCGAAAACAACTGCTCCCAATTCCAGGTCATGCGTAGTGTAGTTCCTTTCGTGAACCTTAAGTTGGCGTGATGCGTAGGCAATGACCTTGTCACGTTGCATCAACACACAACCAAGTCCTTGGATGGAAGCGTCGCAATAAACCACTAAATCATATGTGCCTTTAGGCAATGAGAGGATAGGCGCTCTACAAAGTCTATCTTTTAAGTGCTGAAAAGCGGATTCCTGTGCATCACCCCAACGGTAGATGACACCCTTTTGAGTCAGTGAAGTGAGAGGTTGCGCAATATTTGAGAAATCCTTGATAAATCTTCTGTAATATCCTGCCAGACCCAAGAATTGGCGGATTTCTGTTGGTGTACGGGGTGCAGGCCAGTTCTTGGTCGAGTCTACCTTGGATGGATCAACATGAATCCCATCCTTGTTTACTACGTGGCCTAGAAAATGGACTTCGCGAAGCCAGAAGTCGCATTTCGAAAATTTAGCATACAGTTGCTCTGCTCGAAGAAGTTCCAGCATAAGTCGTAGATGCTGCTCGTGTTCCTCCTGACTCTTAGAATAGATCAGGATGTCGTCGATGAAAACGATAACGAACTTATCCAGGTAAGGTTTGCACACTCGGTTCATGAGATCCATGAAAACCGCTGGTGCATTCGTTAATCCGAAAGGCATAACTAGAAACTCGTAATGGCCGTAGCGAGTTCTGAATGTTGTTTTGGAGACGTCTTCCTCTCGGACTCTCAGCTGATGGTATCCCGATCTCAAATCAATCTTGGAGTAATAGCTCGACCCTTGCAACTGGTCGAATAAGTCATCAATGCGCGGGAGAGGATAACGATTCTTTATGGTCACCTTATTGAGCTCGCGGTAGTCCATGCACATTCTGAAGGTACCGTCCTTCTTCTTTATGAATAACACTGGAGTTCCCCATGGCGAAGAGCTAGGGCATATGAAACCCTTTTTCAAGAGTTGTAGTTGCGTGGATAGATCTTCAAGTTCTGATGGAGCTATACGATAAGGTGCTCGAGCTATGGGCGCTGCTCCAGGAGCTAGCTCGATTTGAAACTCGACTTGTCGATGAGGCGGAAGACCAGGTAATTCCTCAGGGAATACCTCAGGAAAATTACGTACAATAGGTATGTCTTCTATCTTCCTTTCTTCCGAAGATGTATCAGAAACGAGGGCTAGGATAGCAGTGTGGCCCTTCTGCAAACACTTCTGGGTCTTAAGGAAAGAGATAATGCCTACAACAGCACCACTCTTGTCGCCATGAATCATGAGAGGTTCTTTACCAGAACGAGGAATGCGGACGATTTTTTCCTTGCAAATAATCTCCGCTTGATGATGGGATAGCCAATCCATCCCAATAACAACGTCGTTCACCGATAGGAGTGTTACATCGATATGGTTGGCACAACCAGAACTAGCCGAAGGAGGATGACCGTCGTACAGGTTTGTAGTGTTAAGGTTCACTGAAATTTCCATCGAAGTTGTTGGGCTCCCCTCATGCGAAGGGGGATAATTCACCTTGATCGATGAACTTAGATGAGTTTGCAGTTTATCGAGTTGGTAAGCAACCAAATTTAGAGGAGTTTCCTTAGGTCGTGCGAATGAATCCAAAATACGTCTGCGTAGTCATAAGGTTCCAAAGAAAAGACTTGAAAACGTGTTCAAGAGATTATGATTGTATCAACAATGCATCACCATCCTCAAGGTTTCGAGGGGGGTCACCAATGATCGGGAGTCGAGCCTTCCAACTTTTCTAAACCAGAGGGTGTTCGTTTCGAGGCCTCAGCATGGGGAAGCGAGAACGTAATGTCACTGTAGTGAGAGAGTGATGGTTTGGTCTAAGCCAATGGTAGAAATTGGACATATCATTAATCAACAATCACGTGTCGGTGCAAAATCTAGCGCAAGGATTTTGCCTATTAAAGAAAACTATCATGGAATTTAAAATACGACTCTTGTAGTGTAGGAGGGGTAAGGTAGACGTATAGATCATCGTGTTCACCTGTAGGTTGTGTGATCCATAACCCTGTCCTCGAATGTCCTGAAGACAATCCCATCAGGATAGGCATCCATTCGTTAAGTGGGGTATACGAGAGAGCTAATCAAGTAGAATTAGAATAAACCATTCAACAGGGTAGTAAGGTGGTCTTGTGACGGGTGAAAATCGTGGTATGGTTGTTGGTTTTCATTAAATCGGTTGTCAATCGAAGCGATAGGAAATTAACGAGGTTCATGCGAAGAATCGAGCGAAATAGGGATCCAACAATAACCGAAGGATTTGACCAGCTAATCTATTGTCTAGAGGTAATCTCCAGTAGTGGTGCGGGGCGGCATGGCACAAAAGGGAAGTTCATTGCATTGCGGTCGCGCGAGTGTATCACTTGTCCAAAACAGAGTATGGTTTCGTGTTGCATAACAACAAACGCGTGTAACTGTGACTGCTTCGCTTCTGGCGACTATGACAGGTGAAGGTAACAAAGTTCGTCAACTGGGATGCGTGGGTATTGTTCTCCCAAGCACGAGTTCGTGCAAGCCAAGTCTGGTCTTCGCGGATGTTGACGTACGAACCGGCTGTACGGAGGGTCTGATGGCGGCGTCGTGTCGAGGTAAACGTGCGAGTAGATAGAATGCATAAGCAGTCGTTGTAGCGGGGTGCCAAGAGATCAGGAGAGAATTTGATCACTACGCGTCAGTTTCAAGTAAACAGTTGGGTGTCATAAAGAACGCAGTAGGGCTAGTAGACAACATGTTATTACTCTAAATAAGCATACCATATATAGCACACCATGCAAAAGTAATATAGCAAGTTGGCAATATAAACTTAAATCATACCACCTAAAGTGTTGAGTCTTGCACGTGGAGCGAAGCGTCGTTGTGGATCGTTGAGCACTGTACAGGTTATAGTCTGGTTTTAACAAAAACTTTTTCCCCGTATTAAAACCAAGTTCACTATAACCAATGGCTCTGATACCAATCTGTCACACCCCCAAAATCCACCATGCGGAGTTCCATCGCTTGGAGGCGTGACGTGACCAGGATCGAGCCACCAATCATATTGAACAAGCATGTAAGTAGTTTGTAAAATCCAACACAATACAATTGGTGTCTAAACAAAACATAGTTTGAGTTACAAGCGAAAGCATAAAGTTTAAAACCAAATCATAAGTTTAAACGTTTCAAATGTTTAGCATGGTACACAGTTGTCCATGTCCCACAACGACTCTTCCCACTCCAATGCAAGCTCCATAGATACCTAACGACCTGCAAGGCATGTAACAACGAGTCAACAACAAAGTTGAGTGAATTCACAGTTGGTTGTTTAGTTATAGTGTTCATGAATCATTTGTTTATTTCGTAAACCAAGTATCTTAGTTATCTGTATCGCGGTTTCCCAAACATGTGTGCGATGATTAGTGGCCGGATCGCGGTTTCCAAAACATGTGTGCGATGATTAATGGCCGTATCGCGGTTTCCCAAACATGTGTGCGAAGATTAGTGGGGGCTTCCCATGTGTCGACTAGTCGTATTTGTACGTGCCCTTCTTGATCCAAGGACCGTAGCGAGTGTGGGTGTACGTAGGTTTTACGTACGTGCCCTCCAATCCGAGGACGGTGAAAAGTATGAGTGTACGTAGGTTTTACGTACGTGCCCTTCAATCCGAGGACAGTAAAAAGTAGTTTAATAGTAATGATAGTACAAGTAGTTATTCAATCCCATTCCCAACCCCTGGGAATCCCATGCCTTAGAAAGAGTGTGAACTCACCTCGGTTGCTCGGTTTGACTCTCAAAAGTAGCTAACAGTCAAGGTCGGTCAATCACGTCCTAGTACGATTACCACTTAGTTTATTAGTGACTTCAAATAGAACACAAAGTTCCTACACGTATCTATCACATAACATGCATCACTTTAACGGTTTATGCCCATATAAGTTTCCCGTCCATTTCCCACTCATAAACAAACATACGATGATGCACATAACACATATAACACGTTATATCATTCACAGATAACATACTCGACATTTAGACACGCGAGTCACAACTTATGTCATTTCAGCATTTATAATCAAAACTGACTGTTTTACGGACATTTTAATAAAATAGTTAAATTGTTCCAAAAATTCCCAAATTTTTACAGCATGACTTAAACGTTCCATATTTTATTGTGTAAAAATATTGGGGTCCGTTTCATTACCAATATTTTATAAAAATTCATATTCCGGACTGAACTCAGATTTATGTATTTCTGACCACAGTCCACGGAACAATTTATTAAAAATTCATCGAGTGTCCGATTTACGAAATTCTAGTGGGGTAATTACAAATACATCAGTTTTCATTTACAGTAAAAGTTTCGTGATCCGATTCTACACAGAATACAAGTTACAACAGAAAATACAACGCTCAATTATTGCTGTAAAAATTCAGCCTAAGCTGCTGTTACAAATTGGTTCTTTAAAAATAGTAAACGGCCTCGAAAATTACGATTCCAGTGCCATTTGATCAGTTTTTCGAAAATACTAATTTTAGGCTTCAGAAATTCTGTTTTTCGAGTTATTAAGGTCTGTTTACAGCCCTATGAAGCCGGCTGAAAAAGTGACTCAGCATGTTATCTTATGGTTTAAACCTTACTAAACCGTATTAACAAGTGTCCTAACAACGGGTTTGTCAAGGAATCAATGATCAATCATCATGCATGTTCTTAACCAACCCTAAACCAACAATATACCCATGACAACATCATCTAATAGCATTTATATACAAGTAAACTTTATGTAACCTTTATGTTTATATTTTTAGTGTTCTTGTATTTTAGTTGTAAACATACTACACCCTTTGATCATAGAAACGAGATGAAACAAGATTAACAAGAGTGTAACAAGAGACTTACTACTAGCTTAAAGCTAGGGATGAATCTAGTGTAAAGTTGGTAGGAAGAAGATGATGAAAAGTATTGAAACAAGCTCCGTAAAGATGCACCTTCCATGGTTGCACTTCAAAGCATGAATGGAACTTAATGTGAAGAAGATGATGATGTTTAAAGTTGATGGATGGTGGATTCGGTTGGGGGTAAACCGAATAGAGAGAGAGAGATGAGTGATATGAGGGTTGAGTGTGATTGTGAAGATAATATTCTTACAAGATCAAACTTATAGAGATCATTCCTATATTTTCACCAAACTTACAAGCAACCACTTAATAAAAAAATTGAAATCAAATCAAGTTAGTAGATAGAAGGCATGGTGAAGTTGATATGGCGGGTCCACAAGGGACTAGAATCGGTTGGAGGGGGGGGGTTATAATGTAAAAATGTAACTAAATGCAAGTAATAGTTAGATGTAAGTAATGTGGTGATATAAAGATAGTTTGTTTATTTTTAGCGGGTGTTATGGCATACGGGGATCATGACTTATCCAAAAATAATAAAGTAACGTGTTTGACAAATATTTGGTGTCCCGGGTAATGTCCGGTTGTTCGGTCGGATACTGTTCCGTTAAAGTGTTTAATTATTCCGTAAGGCGTCTTATATATATATATATTTTCGTAATACGGTTAATTCCTAACACTCAGGAAAGCATACCAGACTGTTTAGTAATTTTTCTGTATGCTACTAGTATGCTACTACGCACATGTAAGTATAACACAGTAATCAGAGAGCAGTCAAATAATTCCACACAGTCATCAAGTACTTTAATTATCATTTAATAAATTGTACGGAATACATGAAATTTGAGGGTTGTCACAAAACCCACCCAATTTCATTGGCAAGAGAGATAGCGGGATAGAATGATTCTTAGTGGATATGAAACATCCATCAAGAAGAGTTGAGGCTGTGTCTAAGGTACCATCAGCAAGCTCTACCTCATATTTTATGTCTAGAGTCTTAATAGGCAGATTCAGTAAATTACAAAACTTATGGTCTACAAAGGACTTATCAGCACCTGAATCAAATAAGACTCTAGCATAATTATTATTAATGAGGAAGGTACATGTTATGACGTTCTCATCGTTCACCGCTTCCCTAGCATTCGTCTGAAAAACTCTCGCATTCGTTTTCTTCGCCTCCTCGGGCTTCTTAGCATTCTTGGGGCAATTTGTCTTGATGTGCCCCTTTTCATTGCAACTGTAACAGGTTACATCCTTGATGTTTTGGCACTCTACAGACTTGTGCCCTTTCTTCTTGCAAATTCCACGTGGTTTAGCTTGTGGGTCTTGGTTGCACTTTCCAAAGTACCTTTTGTTGCAAGTCTTGCAGCTGGGCTTGTCATTTGACTGCCCTTTCTTAGAACTAAAGTTCCCTTTGTTCTTCTTGTTAGATTAAAGGGACTTATCTTCCTCCCTCTTCCTCTTCCCGTCATCGGTAGCTTTCTTTACCCTACTGTGGATTGGTTTTCGCTGAAGTGCCAACCTATCAGATTGCTGTCTGATCGGACGACCGTCCGATCGACCGACCTAAAAGGTAGAGGTACTTCAATGTTTTCAAAATACTACAACGAAAACTTCAAAAGTCAAGCCATCATACACAAACACATCCTTTCCAAAGGAAGGATCAATCCACTCGAACAGTCATCGGACCGGACTGCTGTCCGACCGGATTACCGCTCGCACGACTGGCCGTCCAATCGGATTACGATCCGACCGAACTGCTGTCCGACTTACTTGTACCCGACATCGTTTTACGCGTCACTTATTGTTATGCTATCAATCTATTCAGGCTAACCCTACTCTCTAGCGCTCCCTTCAATCCATCAACCGCTGTGAGTATGCTCGATCCCTTTTTGCTTTATGCACTTTTGGGTGTTACATACGTTACGTATACTAAATCACATCGAACACACTACACAATACTTTAAAACGCTAACCGTTACCGCATGTTATACGTGACTTAATGAATGCTTGTTTGTATGTTTACACATGGAATGCTGTCTACCTGCCTTAGCAACGATAGTACTATGAGTTTGGACTCAGCACCCATTCACTCGGGGGTTGTTAAGGACAATTACCTACATGGCTCACAGTGGTGAGAATGTATCGCGAACTGCCTTGGGCAGTCAACCCACAGTCACTGGTATCGATAGGTTCATGTCGATAACTAACATGCCTTATTTCACTCTGTGTACGTGCTGGTTATGCGTAAACTATTTCAAACCCTATACGCTATTATCAAACTTGTATGCTCACCTTTACACTATGTGTACTGACTTTTATTTTAACGTATGTGACAGGTGCTTAGGATGTTTATAGGCCTTGTGTGCTGGTGTTGAAATTGAGGCTAGGGCAAGTCTAGAAACCAATAAACAATTGTCTGTAATAATAGAAATCTGAGTTTTCAGAACAGAACAATTTGACTAGATTTGTCTGTAATAATTTGTTTGCCTTTTAAGACATGGTATGGGACTTGCTACTTTAAATTAATTGGTAATGATAATTGTTATGGAAACTTCTGGACAATCTGTTTTGCTCAGTGCCATGCCTCGATGTTTCCGCCATCGGTTGGGGTGTGACAGATTGGTATCAGAGCCATAACTATAGGGAATTAGGCAAGACTCGACCTAGTCCGGGTCGATGTCTTAGAGACCTAGTCTATAGTTAGAAACCATCAGACCAACTCATGCATATCCAGTAGGGGTTATGTATGATAGGAATGGCAGTATGCTTGCACCAAAAAACAGAGGAATTGCCATTTCTCGCTATTCTCGCCTACGCTACACTATCACTGCACTCGGAATTTCAAATTATGAATGAGCGATTAAGTCAAGATCAGGTGTGAAAATCAAAAACTCTTGACTAAATTGCTTGTCCAACCCACATTTTTATCTATAAACACGAGAAATTACGTTGAAATAGGAGTGAAATCCATACTTCGACGCATAATTCTCTCCTATTTTATCAAAACAGGAACGAAGTTGTTAAGCCATGGGTGAAACCCTAACCTTGACGACTTGTTCCGACTATTACTTGGTTTTACAAAACTCTCACCAAAGTCTCGACGGACTCCAACGACCTGAAGTCACGATATGACTAACGGGATGCGTGCCAAACGCCCAAGAATCGAGGCAAAAGCACAGTCCTGAAGGTCAAATGTGCACAACAAGTCCTTGAAAATAGTCGAATCACTTTGGATAGTCGATGTCTAATAGCCGCAGACAATCTATTTTTCGATTTTTATGTGTTTCGATTCTGAGCCCGCAACTGCTAACTCTGATGATTCGTCGATTTTATGTGCTTGTATGTGTGTTTACCTGTTTATGAGTTTAAATTTTGGAGATTTACGCAATTTTTGCTTTCACTTCGATCGACATGCATGACTCGCACTGCACTACTATCTCAAAACGCTGACAAATCGCTAAATTATGGACGACCTTATGCTATGATATACGCTTATACTACACTACTCGATATACTAAACGTGATCGCTATATTTGAACACTCGCAAACTGTGAATGATAGGTTTCTGTATTCTGACTACCTCTTGTGCTTAAATGCTTCTGTGATTCTGTGATTTATGTGTTTCTATGATCCTGTGCCCTACGTGCTTACGTGCTTATGTGCTTATGTGAATCTGTGCTTATGTGCCTACGTGATTTTGTGTATACCTGATAGTGCTTCTAAGCTTTAGTAAGTATTAGACATGTGAGGTGAGATTCGATTATGATGTGTCTAAGCCCTATGACGATGTCTATTGCAGACAATGTCAACTGGACCATCATCTGGACCCCGTCACCCACGACTCTCTCGTCAAGAACAGAGGGACAAACGCCTTGCTGCCATCCTCGCTAAACAAGTGGCCAAGGTTGTGCCTCAGATCGTGAGTGAGATTTACGAGAATGTCAGCAAATCATCTGAGGAGTCTAGAACCGAAGCTCCTAAAGTTGCTTCCAAAACTGCTTTCAGCTTCAAGCAGTTCAAGGCATGCGGTCCGAAGGAATTCACTAGAGAAGATGGCCCGATGGCTATGTTTCAATGGTTCGATTCCATCGAAGTCACTCTGCGCCAGAGTGGATGTCCAGAAAATCTCTGCACTCTAAATGCTACCGGCGTATTCCAGTCCCGCGCATTAGACTGGTGGACGACCGAGAGAAACAAACACGGAAATGATGCAGCTTATGAGCTGACCTGGGAAGAGTTGAATGCCATCATGATGGATGAGTTTTGTCCTCCCCATGAACGCCAAAAGTTGGAGGATGAATTCTGGAATATTAAGCAGAAGGAAGGAGACAACGCTGCCCTAACTGCTCGCTTTAAGCAGCTCAGCATCATCCGCCCCGACCAAGTGAAGACGCCCGACATGGCAATCAAGAAGTACATCCGAGCTCTACCCGACTGTGTTGCGGATTTTGTGCATGCCGCAAAGACAACAACGATTGAAGAAACTTACTTGCTTGCCACGGAAATCAACGATAAGTGGGTAAAAGCTGGTGTTTGGGATAAAACTCCGAAGAACCTGCACCAAGTCACCACCGCACCAACTGCTGAAACCGCCGCCGCTCAAACATCCAAGTCCTCACGCCGCAAGAAGAAGAACAACAACAGCAGCTCCAGCAACAAGAACTGTGCTGTCACCACCACTGCTGCTCCACTTCAAGCCGTACCAGCCCAGCAGCAGCCCCATCACCGACCAGCACAAGTTACTTATGCACCACCAGCAAAGCGTGCATACACAGGCCCCCACCCGGCTTGCCCAACATGCTCTTATCATCACCCGGTGGGTCTCGCTTGTCGTTTCTGCTCTCACTGCAACATGTATGGCCACTTCACAGCCAACTGCCGTACTGGTCCCCGTCAAGCGCCAACTCAAGACACTGCGCATCAAGCTCTACTCCCATCCCAGCAAGGCCAACAAGCGGCTCAGGCACCCGCGATCAACGCCAGAGTCTGCTTCGCATGTGGTGATCCCAACTACTTTGCGAACATGTGCCCGAACAGGGTTGTGAAACAAGAGCCCCAGCAGCAGCACCACCAGCAGCAGCAGCCTCAGCAACAGCAACAGCAACAAGCCGCACGCGCCAGAACTTTCAACATCAATGTGCGCCAAGCCCAGACTGACAACAACGTGGTCAATGGTACGTTCCTTGTGAATGGTATTTATGCTTCATGTTTGTTTGATACTGGAGCCGATAATTGCTTTGTGTCGTTCGAATTCGAGAAGCTACTTAGTCGTAAACGCTCCCATCTCCCCTCGACGTTCGATGTTGAAGTCGCCACTGGAAGAACTGTCGCCGTTAATTCTGTTCTTCGTGATTGTACTCTTGAGCTCAACAATCACATCTTTCCAATCGACCTTATTCCGATGCAACTCGGAAGTTTTGACGTCATAGTAGGCATGGACTTTCTTCGCGAAAACCATGCTGAAGTTGTGTGCTTCGATAAGATGATTCGATTCTCGCTTGCGAATGGTGATCTATTGCGTGTTTATGGTGAAACTGCTTTGAAAGGTCTCAAGCTCATGTCATGTGTCCAAGCTAGCAAGTATCTCCGCAAGGAATACAGAGCTTTCTTGGCTAACATTGTAGTAGCGGAGAAGGAAAAGAAAGGAAAGGCATAAGTGAAAGACGTTCCTGTGGTTCGAGAATTTCCTAACGTTTTTCCTGAGGATCTTCCCGGATTACCGCCAAGTCGTGATATCGACTTTCGTATCGACCTCATTCCTAGAGCCAATCCTGTTGCCAAAGCTCCTTACCGACTCGCACCATCCGAAATGCGTGAACTCTCAAATCAATTCTAGGAATTACTTGAGAAAGGCTTCATTCGCCCGAGCACCTCTCCTTGGGGCGCGCCAGTCCTTTTCGTTAAAAAGAAGGATGGCTCGTTCATGATGTGCATCGACTATCGGGAATTGAATAACTTAACTATCAAGAACCGCTATCCTCTGCCTCGCATTGATGATTTGTTCGATCAGCTACAAGGTGCTACGTGTTTCTCGAAGATCGATCTACGCTCAGGCTATCACCAACTACGCATTCAAGAGGAGGATATACCCAAAACCGCTTTTCACACTCGATACAGCCACTATGAATTCGTTGTTATGCCTTTTGGTTTAACCAACGCACCCACGGTTTTCATGGATCTGATGAATCGCGTGTGTAAACCATATCTCGACCGCTTCATCATCGTGTTCATCGACGATGTCTTGATCTATTCCAAGTCGAAAGCCGAACACGCGCAGCATCTACGTTTGGTTCTCAAGCTACTCTAGGGGAATCGACTTTATGCCAAGTTCTCCAAGTGTGAATTCTGGTTGGAGGAGGTTCAGTTCATGGGTCACATCGTAAATAGTCAAGGTATCCACGTCGATCCGGCGAAGATTGAAGCAGTTAAGAGTTGGATTACACCTAAAAACCCGTCTGAAGTCCGTTCTTTTCTCGGACTAGCGGGCTATTATCGACAATTTATCGAGGGATTCTCAAATATCGCTGTGCCGCTTACCGCTCTCACGCATAAAGACAAGCCTTTTGTTTGGGGAACTAAACAAGAGTCTACCTTTCAAACCCTCAAGAACATGCTTTGCAATGCTCCTGTACTCACATTGCCCGACGGAAACGATGATTTCATTGTCTATTGTGATGTTCCCAACCTTGGTCTTGGTTGTGTTCTTATGCAGCGGGACAAGGTTATAGCTTACGCATCTCGTCAGCTCAAAATCCACGAGAAGAACTATACAACCCATGATCTCGAGCTAGGCGCAGTTGTTTTTGCGTTAAAGATTTGGCGACACTACCTGTATGGTACAAAGTGTACGATCTTCACCGATCATAGGAGCCTACAACATATCTTTGATCAGAAAGAACTTAATATGCGTCAACGCCGATGGGTAGAACTTCTCAACGATTACGACTGTGAGATTCGTTATCACCCAGGCAAAGCAAATGTTGTTGCCGACGCTCTCAGCAGACGGAGTTATTTGCTCAGCATTCGTAATACTCAAGCCCAATTTGACCTCGAAGCCCTCATCCGCGAAGCTCAGCATGTATGTTTTAACGAACGCACTCTGAAGAAGGAAAGAATCTACCACGATGGAGCCCAGCTTGTGAATAAGTCGAATGGGATATTCCACTTTCTGGACCGAATTTGGATCCCTAAACGGACCGATTTGCGACAGATTTTGATGGGCAAAGCCCACAAATCCTGTTATTCTATTCATCCCGGTGCCGACAAAATGTACCAGGATCTTCGCTACAAGTACTGGTGGCCTGGCATGAAAAGGGATATTGCTCTCTACGTTGGAAAGTGCCTGACTTTTGCAAGAGTCAAGGCTGAATACCAAAGACCCTCTGGCTTACTCGAACAACCGCCTATCCCTATGTGGAAGTGGGAGAGTATAGCTATGGACTTCATAACAAAGCTTCCGCACACATCATCAGGTCACGACAGCATCTGGGTTATTGTTGACCGTTTGACCAAATCAGCTCACTTTTTGCCTATACGAGAAGACTACAAGGTAGAACGATTAGCCCGAATCTACACCAATGAGATCATTTGTAATCATGGGACGCCTCGCGACATCATCTCTGACCGTGATGCTCGGTTTACCTCACGACAGTGGGAAACGTTTCAAGCGGCTCTCGGTACTACGCTAAACTTAAGTACCGCATTCCACCCTCAAACCGACGGTCAGACTGAAAGAACGATCCGCACCCTTGAAGACATGCTATGTTCGTATGTCATAGATTTCGGTGGTAATTGGGATGCTTACCTGTCGTTAGTCGAATTCTCATATAACAACAGTTATCATTCCAGCATTCAAATGGCACCATTCAAGGCTTTGTACGGAAGAAAATGTCGATCGCCTATTGTGTAGCACGAGATCGGTCGCTCGAAATTAACCGGTCCTGAGCTATTGCAAGAGACGAATGACAAAGTCCTCCAAACTCGAGACAAGTTGTTGAAAGCTCGAAGTCGACAGAAAAGTTACGCCGATAGACGACGCAAGCCCCTTGAATTTGACCTTGGCGACTACGTACTCCTAAAGGTATCACCTTGGAAGGGTGTGGTCAGATTCGGCAAGAAAGGGAAACTAGCGCCTCGATATGTTGTACCTTTTAAGATTCTTGAAAGGATCGGAAAAGTCGCCTACAGACTCGAACTACCGGAGGAACTTAGTAATGTCCACCCGACTTTCCACGTGTCAAACCTCCGAAAGTGCCTGGCTGAGCATGATTTAATTGTACCTCTCGACGACCTTCAAGTAAACGAAACACTACACTTCGTGGAGAAGCCTGTCGAAATCATGGATCGCCAAACCAAGCAGCTCAGACGCTCGCGCATTCCTATTGTGAAAGTCCGATGGGAAGGCAAACGAGGCGCAGAGTTCACTTGGGAACTCGAAAGTGACATGAAGGCGAAGTACCCGCAGTTGTTTGTTACAGCTTCAGCCTAATTTCGGGACGAAATTCCCTCAACTAGGGGAGGCTGTAACACCCCGTGTTTCGAAAGTCAAAGTCAAGATTGAAGTCAAAGGAAGACAAGATTGCTAATTGCGATCTGTCTCTCCTTGCTCAATTCCTGTTTTGACTTCTTTGACTTATAGTTAGTCTATTTTATTTTCACTTTAGTTGTATTATGTGGAGTATCTATTAATAATCGCATACTAATCGCTATTTATCGCATGTTTAATCGCTTTATCGCTATCGCAATCGCACTCACAACCCGAATTACGCATCTTGGTTATTGTTATACGTCTGTGTGTGCCTTATGTATTACTTGTGCATGTTTATTTATGTTAAGTCATGGTAATCAATCGAAACGCAATCGAACTCAATCGCAATCGAAATGGTATGATAATTGGTGGAGAAGAGATAGTGCGAGATATGAATAATTGGGATTAAAAGTAATTTGACTAGGAAACTCTATTGTATCGAAACGCCTGCAATCAAAATCGAAACAGCAAAACTCGTCGCGCCGAGCACTCGAACCAGGTGCCAGCCGGCCGGATTGCCATCCGACCGGGCTGCCATCCGACCGAGGAGCCACTCGGCCGGGCTGCCATCCGGGCGAGATGCCATCTGACCGACCAGCCCCTTTCCACTTTGGGCATCCTATAAATACCCCTTGTCACTTTCAAACTTTCTACTTTTGGCAAGTGACATCCGACCAGCTCGTTTTCCTCACTTTTCTTCAGATTTCTCACGATTCCGATAAGATCTTGTCCTAAATCTTGTACTTCCTTAATCTACACGCACTCCTACACTTTTCTATCTTTTAAATCTTAACTTTTAACCGTAAAATCATCAAGATCCAAGGCGTTCTAGGATGACGTCATCATGTGTTCTTGAAGAACTTCATGTTTTGGCCTCAATCCACCAAGAACAACTTAGATCTAGCCGATTTCCACATAAACAAACAAAGATCTTTCATAGATCTAAACAAACTCACAATGAAGAGTAGTGAAAGATGGTTTTCGAACTTTCTTTCAACTCTTTTACACTCAATACACTCAAACCCGATGGAACCGGAGCTAATACTGATCATCTGCTCATTCTTAGTGATGTATCGGTGCTAGATCCAAGTCCCATCCGAGAGATAGTGATTTCGGGTTTGGACATGAACAACCGTCTCGGACCGTGCACCATCGGACTAGGGTGATTCCTGTTCGGTCAGGTTGTTGGGGACGAGATGGGGTTCCTATTGTTTAAACCAGTCATCACAACGTCTCGCTCAAGTTACAACACTTCAGGCAAGATCAAGTAACAACACGATCAAGTCGTTGGAACGAGTTGTCATCTGACCGGACTGCTGTCTAACCGGGTTGCCATCCGTTTGACCCACCGTCCGATCGGGTTGCATCTTGATTCATTTAAATCTTAAACAATTTTCAACATGTTCAACAACAGGGTTGCCACCCGCTCGGATGGACATCCGGCCGAGTGACCACCCTACTGTGGATTTGTTTTCGCTGAAGTGCCAACCTATCGGATTGCTGTCCGATCGGACGACCGTCCGATTGACCGACCTGAAAGGTAGAGGTACTTTGATGTTTTCAAAATACTACAACGAAAACTTCAAAAGTCAAGCCATCATACACAAACACATCCTTTCCAAAGGAAGGATCAATCCACTCGAACAGTCATCCGACCGAACTGCTGTCCGACCGGACTACTGTCCGAACGGATTACCACTCGCATGATTGGCCGTCCGATCGGATTACCATCCGACCGAACTGCTGTCCGACTCACTTGTACCCGGCATCGTTTTACGCATCACTTATCGTTATGCTATCAATCTATTCAGGCTAACCCTACTCTCTAGCGCTCATTTCAATCCATCAACCACTGTGAGTATGCTCGACCCTTTTTGCTTTATGCACTTTTGGGTGTTACATACGTTACGTATACTAAATCACATCGAACACACTACAAAATACTTTAAAACGCTAACCGTTACCGCATGTTATACGTGACTTAATGAATACTTATTTGTTATGTTTACACATGGAATGCTGTCTACCTGCCTTAGCAACGATAGTACTATTAGTTTGGACTCAGCACCCGTTCACTCGGGGGTTGTTAAGGACAATTACCTACATGGCTCACAGTGGTGAGAATGTATCGCGAACTGCCTTGGGCAGTCAACCCGTAGTCACTGGTATCGATAGGTTCATGTCGATAACTAACATGCCTCATTTCACTCTGTGTACATGCTGGTTATGCGTAAACTATTTTAAACTCTATACGCTATTATCAAACTTGTATGCTCACCTTTACACTATGTGTATTGACTTTTATTTTAACGTATGTGACAGGTGCTTAGGATGTTTACATGCCTTGTGTGCTGGTGATGAAATTGAGGCTAGGGCAAGTCTAGAAACCAATAAACAATTGTCTGTAATAATAGAAATCTGAGTTGTCGGAACAGAACAATTTGACTAGATTTGTCTGTAATAATTTGTTTGCCTTTTAAGACATGGTATGGGACATGTTACTTTAAATTAATTGGTAATGATAATTATTATGGAAACTTCTGGACAATCTGTTTCGCTCAGTGCCATGCCCCGATGTTTCCGCCATCAGTTGGGATGTGACAGAAACGCGCAATGCGTTTGGATTCAGGAGTGACCAAATATGGTACAAGTCTCGACATCGAGTTGAAACTGGTCACATAGGACCTACAGTCCAAGTCCTTCATCACCAAAGTGAGGAAGTCAGTCTCTATTCTCTCGACTTCATGTTGAGGACAGTAAGTGTCCTTCACAAGATCAACAAACTTGTTCCACGAAAGGTTATACAGAGGAACCTTTCCAGTGGATTGCACCAATGCTTTCCACCAAGTGAGGCGTCGCCTTGGAAAGATTGAGACACAAACTTCACTATGTCTTCCTTAGCACATCCACTGATGTCAATTACAGTCTCCATTTCATCTAACCACTTCATGCAGTCGATTGCTCCATTTTCTCCTGTAAAATCCCTCGGTTTATAGGAGACGAAGTATTTATAGGTACACCCCTTGGTGTACCTGGGAGTCTGATTTAACACAACCATCTCTGGTTGGATGAATGCTGAGATTCATCCCTTTTTGATGCATGCGAATGCGATAAGGGTTTTGTATGAGTTTTGGACCGAACATGACTCGGTTCTTTGAAGATTTTATCCACCGCTTGAGCCACGGCGGTATCGATCATTGCTTGCAATTCAGCATTTGTAAGGTTCGTTCTTGTTTCATTATTGTTCTCTTCCCACGGATGACTGTTTGCTTCGTCAGATCCAGCCATGATTTAGGTACTAAAATTAAACAATAATGATTTATTTAAATTATATAATAAATCATCACATTGATGATTAGATGGTCATGGTATTATTAAACCATATAGACCATTTTAAGTAATAAATAACAATCAATGGGATATAATTCGTTATATTTATTAGACAGGGGAATATACATCACAACTGTCAATGTCATAAAAGACATTTTCATTTAGCACAAGGCTCGTCTCGAAGGACATTTAGACAGCGCAAAAGGCCTTGGCATAGGGATGATTAGAGTATAACCAATGATCTCTTGGATCAGTGATCTTTTTTAAGGGTCGAACATAGTTCATCGCCTTATTGACAAGAAGTTTATAACATAGAACTATCATTGTCATTATTTACACCTTTGCTTATAAGCATACATCGCAAATGGATGTTTTAGGTGTATACATCATATTGATGTTTATTAGCCATGATTCACATGGATCATATAGGCTTATGAAAATGATTTAGAAGGATCCAAGTACATTTGGAAGCTTGTGTGGTTTCTCGTACCGCACAACCAGGAATGTTAACATGTTTTCAGATGTTAACCCGGAGTTTTTTTCTTAAAAAGGTTGTACCATCATAGCCATTAATGTTTTTGGCTAGGTTATACCTTTAAGAATTTCTTTGGCAGATCAATTTAAAATTGAAATGATATAGCATGATGATGTAATAAAAATACATATTCAAAATCCAAAAAGAAATTTCATTAAACCATAAGACTAGTACAAAGATGCCCTAAACGGGACTCGAAATAACATACTGTCCACATAGGGACTACAGAAAAGAAAATAGGTCCACGCAGGGACCGATTACAGAAATAAAAATGTCCTCGCAGGGACTAGGTACTGAAAATAAAATGTCCTCACAGGGACTTGATTGAAAGCAAAATACAAAATAAAGTAAACAACTTTCTATTTCTTTTTGCCTTTGATGAGACTTGCAAGGCCCTTGAGAAAGCTGCTATGCTTCTTATTGGTTTCATCTGCTTTACGCTCCACCCTATCCAACCTTTGCATAATTTCTTCAGTTTGCACCTGTTGAGGAGGAGGGGGTTGCTGGTAAGGTGGGTATTTATACACCGCATGCGAGGGTCCACCCATTTGGGGGTCCACGGGAATAGGAGGGTATGAGCTTGAACCATGAGGGGAACTGAACCGTGGTCCCCCACGCACAGACATTCGTGCATTCTTCCTTCGCCTAGGAGGCTCGGGAGGTGGTTGAGGTGATTCCTCAACTGGTAGAGGTGGTGGGGTAACCGCTTGAAGATACGGTTCATTCAAAGGAGGTTGAGCAGGAGAGTTATGATATGAAGGAGTGAATTCCCATTCATACTTGGCCCACCTTTCGGCAAATGAATCGGGCCCTTGGTACGACGATCCTTGGTATGGAGAACCGCTAGAGATGCTGATTGGGTGACCCGGTGTTCTGGTTTGCAGCTCTGGATCAGGGTCGTCATCCATTTCCATCTCCTGGGAGAAGTGATCTTCGGGTCCTAAGGGATTGAAACCCAGAAGATTGTTGATATAGTCGTTGGGGTTGAACTGAGCAGCGGAATAAATGGAATCGGAGTGATGGAAAGAATGGGATTGTAAAGAGTGGTAAGATTGGTGCGAATGGTGAGAATGGTGTGATTCTTGAGAGTGATGGGAATGCTGGGGCTCGTCAGGAATGGGTAACCCAAAGTATGGAGGATCCGAAGGTGAGGATCCTAGCGATACAGAATGCCTCGCTGGTTCGAAAGTATGGCTCCAATGATCCCGAGAGTCGGAACTAGAGAAAGTTGCTGACGGAGTACGCCTATGAGAGGGTCCCGCATGGCCTGATGGCCCTCCTCTCATCGGTCCCTTTCCCTTGCCTCGTACACGTGGCGGCATTATTGATAAAACCTGTCAAAACAAGTAAATATAACATAAACAACAAAAGGAAAGTTAAGAATAAATCCTAGGTCATTAGCCTAGACTCGGAAGTATAAGGAATGTGCTTATTGTGTCATTGAGATTAAACACAAAAGGTTAGTGTTTAATTCACTCAATGTTGGCTCTGATACCAACCTGTCACACCCCGATATTTCCACATATTACCGGTGGGCCCGGCAGGGAGTATCGTGACGTAGTTGATATCATCAAAGTCAATACACATAATATAATAGCACAGCGGAAGGCTTGGTGAATAAACTATTACAAACCATAATGTCTAAGTGTCCGAATGAAAGAATATACAGACTTGATTGTAATAAGATCCACAGGCGGATCATAAATAAAATACAAGAAACGGAAAATAACAGACTTCAGGTATCTAGGGATTTGCAAGATCCTCTTATATAACACCTAGTAGCTCCAGCCTATTTACGAGAAGTACCTGTCAATCAGTCTTTAGAAAATACGTCAGTTTACACTAGTAAAGACAATTAACTGACTCATTTGAAAACATTTATGAAAATTGATTTGAGTGCTCAAGGCATAAATCATTTATAACTTGGGACAATTATTTAAAATAATCTTGTATACAGATTTATATGTTTGTCATACAATTGGGACCGGTTGGAAGCCGGTAATGATTAACCGACTCACCACTTATAGAACCCACAAAGGAGTTATTCCCAACATGTGGGTTTATATTTTAGTATTTGCATCTGTCAGGTGTATGCCTACACCCCAAGCATAGGTCGTGGCCATTTTCAAATGAAATGAGCCGGGGATATCCAGGACACGGACGTATTAACCCCCAATGTTTATGTTATCAAACAAGACAGATTAAAACGGGTTATGTAACTTTATTAATCACAATCCGATTAAAATATTTCATACCCGACCAAGTGGTATTATTATAATACCATATCCCAAGCCCGTATAAGTGACAATAAGTTAAAAGTATTTACCTGAGCTAAATGTGAAAAATAACTCAGCCGTAAATTCCTAAAGCTTTATGATGATACCTTCTACTGGATGCTACTTAATCTGTATAGAAGGTTTAATAACCTATTAGGATGCTAACGGGTCTTTAGTTAAGTCAAAGACTTAGACCGGCTAGCTAGAAAGAAACTTTACGGTTCTAAACGCTAGATTAAGCGAAGACCGGAGTAGAATGTGGTTTAGACCCGACAATCTTGGATACTTGTATAATATGGGTAAACTAAACACATTCTGGAATTTGAGGATTTAATGATAAGGTTAAACCCGTTTCGGCTATTTTACGTAAACTAGTTACATAAACCGATCCGAACGCATAAACGCGTAACGGGTAACCAAATGAACTATATACAGGTCTCAAATGTTATTATGGTTAAAATATGTTAATACATCAGTAGGATGTTAACATATATCCCCAAAAAGTAATTAAAAGCAATTTAAGTCCCGTAAGGGCATTTTGGTCATTTTAATAATTATAAAAGAGATTTTATAACAAGCTGAAGTTCTGGTCTTTGGTAATCAGTAAAAACATTTATTTTATCTCATTACATCAGTAAGATACTACATATATGTGGGGTTTCCCATTCATGGCCAAACTATGCCCCGAAAGGGCATTTTGGTCATTTCACATATGCTTTTAAGGACATTTTTTGAAATCTGAGTTCATAATTTATAACTACTGTAATAATATTTAAATTTATTTAAAATTTCAGTAGGTAACTAGTCTTAGGTGTTAAATATGGTTTTAAACCATACTATTCACCTAATTAATGTAAAACTCGCTAATTGACGATAATCAATATGTTTATATAAATCTGAGATTTTGATCAGTTTTAAATGCTCAAAATAATTTATTTAATGTATGAAATCAGTAGGAAAAGGTTTGGCATTCAAATCATTTGTTAATCTCATTTTATGCATAAAAAGGGTATTATCGTCATTTACCGAATTACACAAGAACTCTATGATTTAAAAAGATTATAATCTGACCAAAAATCTTAATATTCCTTAAAAATAATATCTTAACATTAGGTAATGAGTTTTGGTTCAAAATCCAAGTTTAAACATGTCTTATGCAAGATATCGCAATTTAATTAATAAAAAGCTTCTAATTACGATATCGAGCATAACTTCTGTTTGAGACCAAGAACTGATGTCAAATTTTTGGGACAAGCTTATATATCAGTATCAAAGGTTTTTGTCCTCTTACATTTCTAAAAATCTCAATTATATGTCAAAAGGGCATTTACGGCATTTATAAGCATATTAACAAACAAGAGCATATAATTCAAACCACTAAGAACCAAGCAATATAACTCCAAGGGGTTATACTACTATATAATATGGTCCTAATGGAAGCTTAAAACACAGAAGATTTAAGCTTAAATGGGTCAGAACTAAAAGTCAAAGCAAAAGTCAAGCTTTTGCGACTTTCGGTTATAAACTGACCTTAGACTGATAATTGTCGGGTTAGACCTGGTTAAACATGTTCTAATACTAATTACCAAGTCATTAGAATGTTAAAATATAATTTAGAACCTCTGTTTTATTAGTTTAAACCATTTTTAAAGTTTCTGTCCAGTTTGACTTTTTGACCAACTAGTTTGACCCGACAATTAACTAGTCAAACGAAATAATTAGAAGGTGCCCTTTTAAGGGTTAATCACCTACCTTAATATGGTTCCATAACCACTTTCATTTCGGTCAGTGGCTGGACCATTTATGATTAAACCGAAAGTCAAAGCTTAATTACGATATGTTTGACTTTTCGTTTTTAAGCTAATAAAATGGACTAAGCAGGGATAAAAACTCTTACATAAGGTCCTTGCTATCTTTTCTACACTTCTTAGTCTTCTCCTAATGCTTGCTATCTCCAGAGATGGGTTTTGAAGTTGTTGCAACCAAATGAGCAAATAATATGTTCAACATAGAGGTTTATTTATACTTGAAATCCTTGATTCAAGATCATTCCAGGTGTAATAGGAGTGTTTAGGATCACCCCAAGTGTCCTTGTGGTATCCTAAAACCGACAACAAGCCCCAAGTATCGAAATTCAGGCATCTAAGGCAATGGAACAGGCTGCAACCAGCAGCTGTCAAGTTTTTGCATACCTGGGCGTTTGTCGCGGCCCGCGTAGGATCAGAAGGGGGCTTACGCTCCCTGCGTAAACCTGCTGTTCAGGTTAAAAATGTTTCAAACATGGCAGTTTCAGTCCCTGGTCATTATAAACCTTATTTAACCTCTTTTTTGGCGTATAAGGCCCTTGTAGTTAGTTTGTAGAGGTTCAAGGGAGTATAACCAAACTCCGTTAGGCCCGGTTTCGTTAAATATCACTATAAACACAAGTTTCATCATGTTGACACTTTTCACCCAAAGTCTTGAAAACTTACTTAACGATCTCGAAACCACTTGAAATTTATATCACTTATTCTTGATATTATATTTGAATATTTCGAAGCCTCGGGTTCGTTAAAATGTCACTCAGAGGTAATAATTAACATGTTGACACGTTTAACCCTTGTAGTTTATAATCTTCCGATTATTTTCATGAACGGCTTCTTATATTCAATTAATCACTCGTTTAGAATATATTCTTCATGTATGGTCATTCAGAGGCACAAGTTTGGCATGTTGACACTTTTAGTCCCTGTGGTTTCATATTTTCATCGTTTGGCAACTTTAGTCCTTCAAACTCAATCTTTCACATATCTAGAGTTTAGGACACGTGTCTTTACATAATTGGACACGTTTTTACGTGGTGTTACAAACCATTTAAGTGATCGTCAGCAAGTCTTTAATTAGAAGGGTTGAAGATCATTGTGCTCTACCGGGAAGATCAAGTCTCAGACAAAGTTGAAAGCAGGCATGATATCATTAGTCAAGGGGGGGTCTTTAAGCGTAGTATCCGGTGACTGAGGGTTATCGATGCCACACAGAACTGATAGCAACAGTTAAGGGGGAGTCTATAAGTGCAGTTCTTGCTGGGTAACTGTGCTTATCAGTTCTGGTCAACAAAGTCAAAGGCCCAAGTAAAAGTTATTGAATTGTTTATGTTTGAAACATGTCCAAATTTGTGCATTATGTGGTTGTCCGAATTTGTGTACAAAAATTAGGATACTATGTCTTGTTTCATGTCCGAATTTTTTTAGCTTGTTTTGTATAGTGTCCGAATTTGTTTGTTACAAATTCGGACTAGGCCTTGTAAATTTGGACTAGGTATCTTTGTCAGGACTTATGTGTCCGAGTTTGTTGCCCTAGCCTATATATATGTGGTGTATAGGTTAGATTAGGGCTGCAAATCTCACAAACTTTTGTAATCCTCCATCAGTGTGTGCACATTCTAGAGAGAAGGAAACTATGTGTTAGTGAGAGAAAGCTAGGTTTAGATCTTAGTGATCTAAACCAGCTTGTAGATGATGTATACTCTTTCGAATTGTAGATATATGATGGTTGATTTGATAATAAAGTGATTCATCTTCTACATCTTTCTATCTGTTTTGTTTATGTTTATGGTTTCACGTCATGTTCGAGGGCAGTGTATGCTGTTTGTCATCGATCCAGGGGTTCCGGGGACTTTCGTCTTCCGAATGTGCATCATTGGCAACTTTCTCTATCTTAAACTTGTTCCTCTCCAAACCAAAGTCCGACCCTTCCTTTGCAAGATGACTATTAAAATCAGACGACATGAGAGAGTAAGCGTCAAGCTTCTTAGTCTCTTCACCCACCTTGGATCGAGAAGCAATAAGTTGACCGATGAGCTCACCTTCATTGGCCTTTAAAGCAACTACTTCCAGTTTTGAGGCTTCAAGCTCTAACCCTTTTGTTTCCAAGGGAAACTTTAAGATCATTAGCATCATCACGAAGATCAACCCATCGATGAATTCCCTCAGGCAAACACATAACTAACCGAATTGTCACACCCCAACTGATGGCGGAAACATCGGAGTGAGACGAAAACGAGATTGCTCGAGACCTCATAACACTAAATGTGACAAGTATTTAATAAATGAATTTCATTTCATTGCTAACATCAAGTACATCGTTTGAAATACAATTACAACAAGTTTGAAACAAAATATAATACAACAAGTATTAAAGTTTAAAGTGTGTTTCTAGGCATCCTACTAGATTCCGTGCATCCTCATCATCAACCTGTAATATGTTTTAAAGTATAGTTCAATACATAATGTATTGGCGAGTATAAAAGTTTTGGTAAATAGCATAAGTATGTAAAACGGTTTAAACAATCCTCATGGCAAAAATAGTTAACTAGATTAATGTAAACATGGCATGAAATTATACAAGTCAATCATCTGATTACCGCTAGCGTAATCCTATTGTAGCAACAATAGGATCGTTTTCTTTTGAAGACTTAACATGACCACAAGACTACGGGCGATGCGTTACTCCTATAGCGCAATACACGTTAATGGGAGGCTCCTACGAAGTTAATGACAAGTAAATCACATAAGAATGCTCCAAAGAATACAAATCAAGTATAACATATCTAAGCATGCAAGAATGAATTGTTTGTGTTTGTATAAAGTATAAGTGTAATTGTTTAATTTGATAACGTAAACATATTGCACCCAAAAGTATAAAACGTAAAAAGGGCGTCCGAGTATACTCACAAGTTTGCAAAGCTCCCCGATCATCCGTGAATTGACGAGTTGTTGGGAATGGGGAAACGAAGGCGACGATCATACAGAGTTTATGGAGTGGAACGAAGGATTCAGATTTGGAATATGATATACATAAGCATCTAAGTATAAAGTATGATTTAAACGGAAATTATATTTCTTCTAGGCACTCGTTACGACACTAAGTTACTGTGGTTTCACATGTCCTGATTTGCCCGTTAAAAACTATAGCGAGGAACGTAAAACTGAAATGACAGAAACCGAGAAGTTACAACTCTGTTCTTGCGAACGGACCCTTCATGCGAACGGGAAGTACCCTTTGCGCGAGTGGGAGAATTCCCTTTGCGCGAGTGGGTTGTTCGTACGATTCGAACTTTGTTTTGAACATTTTAACCATTAACCGGTTACGTTGTGTGTCTGGTTAAGTTATATTATGTAGTATACTAGTATAATAATAGTCCAGAATGTCATGTAGTTCACATAATTCATGTATGGAGATAATAGTCTCATTATATGATTCACTGATGTGTGCAAAATGCAACATATAAATTACATCAATTGTGGTATAACACTAACCTTTTTTTAGTACTAATGTTGGAAAAAGTGTGCTTTTGTCTTCCTTTTGTATTTTCAGGATTAAATGAGCTCAAATTAACAAAAGAAGCAAAAAGGCAGCTAAATCTAACATAAATACAAGAAAAGGAACTAACGTGGCATGCCCGACCTCCCCGAAAGCATATTCCCAAGCAAAACAAGAGAACAGAAGGCTGAACACGCCCCGTGCTCAGTGAACACGGGGGCGTGCCCAAGTGCCAGCATAAAAGACAAAGCTATAGAAGCTTCTATCGCCCACCACGGGGTCGTGCTCAGCGGACACGGAGCCGTGGTCAACTATAAGATTCGCAGAATCCAGGAAAATCTGGATAGTACAGATACGCTTCTGCACACGGGGGCGTGCCCAGCGGACATGGGGGCGTGGTCAACTAATGCAGACAAACTGCAATTAATGAAGACAAAGAAGAGGATGGACACGGGGCCGTGCCCGAGCTACTGTTCAGCCTATAAATAGGGTTGCTTGGCTCATTTGCAAACCATCCCTTGGCACACCACCTCTCTCACACTTCACCCACCACCCACCACCACCATAACATCATCATCCACCACCATCATCCATTGTCCATCATAGAGTGTGTGAGTCGTCTCGGGATCCAAGATTGATAGTAAGAGTTCTTGACAATCAAAGGCCATGTTTGCCTAAGTCTCTTACATCACTTGGTGAAGACAAGTGTCTAGTGTGATACATTTTATTTTTAATCTTTTCGCACTTTTTACTTGGTTATGTATTAATGACTTTAATAACTAGTTTCTTATGTTGAAGGTGATTCTTCCTTATCGTTTGTCCGTGGTGTCTTGGCATTATTTTACTGTCTATATAAAATAAAAGATTTTCACCATTCATATCTCCACGGTCTATATGGAGGTATGTTGGCTACCTGGTCGGGGGTTAAGGGAACGGTTTGGTAAGAGTCTTGCCTTGTTCAGTGTATAGATCCTGCAAGGACCTGGGTCAAATTTAGTAGGACCTCCTTCAATACCCACCGGTATTGGATGGCGGGGGTCCAAACTCTTTGATCCCCTCATATGTAAGCTACTATTAATACTTTAACCCGGCTACTTAGGACTGTATCTCTGCTGACTCAGACTACTTAGCCGAGGGTAACGTCACCTTCAAAAAAGGGGCCTACCACAATATGCATTAATAACTTAATTAATTATCTTTCAATAATCCGACCATTTAGGATTGTATCCTTGCTGACTCAAACTACTGGGTTGAGGGTAACGTCACTTTCAAAAGATGGGCCTACTACAATAACTAAGATAATCTCTTAAAAAATGCAAAAGTGCGGAAATAATCAAAGGTTACACTATACACGAGTCGGAGCCAAGTGATTCATCTTGTCTATCTGTTTTTTATTTTATTTTTATTTTTCAGCATTTTAGTTAGTTTTTATTTTTCTAGTTTAAAACTTTTTTTTTCTAAACTTTTGATTGGATTAGACGTTGAGGATAAACCGGTACTAAAAGCTCTTGTGTCCTTGGACGACCTCGGTATCTTACCAACACTATACTACGCTCACGATGGGTGCACTTGCCCATATGTGTGTTTAGTGTTAGTAAATATCGTGTTTTATAAATTTAAAACTTGGCTAAAAACTGTAAAAGAGCTTAAAATATACTTAAACTTATATACACACTTCACACGCATCAAGTTTTTGGCGTCGTTGCCGGGGACACAAGGATTTTAAGAAAGTTAGGAATCAACGGCCTAATCGTTTTTCTTAATTTTTTTTTTAGGATTTTTCTTAGTTTTTTAGTTTCTGCAGAGCTCAACACGGGTCGTGCCTGGTCGGACACGGGCCGTGCCCAACATTGTTACTGGCAGTTTTTATTTTCCGAGTTATAGAGAGCTGAGCACGGGGCCATGTCGGTGCAACACGGGGCCGTGTCCAACTCCCCAGTAACAGGGATCCGGAAAACAATCACTGTATCTCCGACACGGGCCGTGTTCACTGAGCACGGGGCCGTGGTGAACCTTCTGACCAACGTTCTTTTATGTTTTTATTGTAGGACTTGGAACCCAGGCACCACATTTGAACTTCCTACGTAGTGTATGAGCTCCAGTTCTAGTAGAGACATAAAAGAACCTCTAGAAGAACCCGAACGCTTTCTCAGAAAAAGACTTAATGCTAAAATCCAAGAGAAAGTTTCGGGGGACCCACTTCCAATGGCGGACCATCGTACCCTCATGGATTACCTACGACCCACTGTACGTAATCTCGGCGCCGCTATCAATGCACCGAATGTCGAAGCCAATAACTTTGAACTTCGGCCACATTTGATACAAATGCTTCAAAACTCTGCAACCTTCCATGGGCTTGCGGACGAGGATCCCCATCTACATATTACTAATTTCTTAAAAATATGTGATACCTTTCGGATCAATGGAGCATCAAACGACGCCATCCGCCTTCAGATGTTTCCATTTTCACTAAAAGACCGAGCTAAGGCTTGGCTTAATACCCTCCCAGTTGGCTCGGTAAACACCTGGGATGAACTAGCCCAAAAGTTTCTTTATAAGTATTTCCCTCCTGCTAAAACGGCTAAATTAATGACTGAAATTAATACATATTCACAAGAAGATGGGGAATCCTTATATGAAACTTGGGAAAGGTTCAAGGAGCTACTAAGAAAATGTCCTCATCACGGTCTTGTGGTATGGCAACAAGTATCCACTTTTTACAATGGGTTGTTGCCACACACAAGACAAACACTTGATTCTAGCTCCGGGGGACTTTTAGGTAATCGTCGCCCAAATGAAATATATAATCAAATTGAGGAAATTGCTCAAACCAATTTTCAATGGCACACTCCCCGAGGCAATAAATCTATTGCCCCGGGCGCCCATAAGGTTGATGAAAGCACTTCTTTACAAGCCCAAATCGAGGCCCTTTCTTAAAAAATCAAAAAGTTAGAAATGGCAAAAACGGTCTCGGTTATGGCTTGTGAGGGGTGTGGTGGGCCACATGAAAATTTGATTTGTATGAAAGAATTAGATGATCAAACGGAAACGGAAACGGTAAACTACATTGATAATAGACCTAGGCCGTCGGGTCCTCCAAGGGGTACCTACAACCAAGGATGGCGTAACCACCCTAACCTTGGTTGGAGAGATCCCGGCAATAGTTGTAACCAACAAAACCAACGAACTAACTTTCAACAACCACAAAATTTTTCTCAACAACAAGGTGGACTAGAAAGGCTTGAAGATACGGTATCTCGCCTCATCTCCGACACCGAAAAGAAAAACTCGGATCGATTTCAGCAATTGGAATCGAATTTTAGAAATCAACAAGCTAGCATTCAAAACATTGAAAAACAATTAAATCAAATAGCTCAAAATTTCTCCGAGAGACCACAAGGCGCGTTACCGAGTAATACCGAGACCAACCCAAAGGCGCAAGTACATCTCATAACATGAGAAACCGTACCGTGGGTCCCGAAGAGGCTCCATTCCCACCAACTGGAAGAAGCCAATCTAGCCAAACCACAACTCCACCCGCGCCCCAACAAGAAAAGGCTTCTCCACCAGTTCAAGAGCCTACTAAGACTCCCCCAGTTCCATACCCCGGTCGGTTAATTCGTCAAAAGACCGATGAGCAATTCGCAAAGTTCGAAAATTTACTAAAACAATTGCATGTTAATATTCCATTTATCGAAGTCCTAACTCAAATGCCTAAATATTCAAAATTTATGAGGGACTTCCTCACTCATAAAAGGAAAATTGAATCATTGCAATTAGTTAACTTAGGCAAAGAATGCTCTGCCTTACTATTCAACAAACTCCCGAAAAAGAAGCTTGACCACGGAAGCTTCACAATTCCTTGCTCGATTGGGAAATCCCCCATTCGTAATGCACTAGCCGATCTCAGGGCAAGCATCAACCTCATGCCCTCATCAATGTTCAATCGACTCGGCTTAGGAAAAACAAGTCCTACAAAAATAAGCATACAACTCGCCGATAGATCCGTCAAATATCCACAAGGTGTCGCTGAAAATCTATTGGTCAAAGTCGGCGAATTGGTCTTTCTGGTCGACTTTGTCATACTAGATACGGAGGAAGATACTGAAGTACCACTCATCCTAGGGAGGCCATTCCTAGCTACGGCCAAGCAGTGGTAGATATGAATGATGGAACACTAACATTGATGGTTGGGGACGAGGAAGTAAAGTTTGGAGTCGGAAAAAGAGTAGAAGACGAAGACCCGGTCAACTACATGAAGGTCATTGACTCAAGCTTGTATGATGCTCTCCGACGGTGTAGCATGGGATGCAAAACATCCCACTTGGGTAACATATGACCAGGCTTTGGGTCTAGCCAAGGACCCTTATAAACGTGGTGCACCACGGAGGCATTCCGCGGAACTATCCTTAGTTTAGTTTAGATTAATTTTTATGTTTTCTAGTTTAGTTTCAATTTTCAGGAATAAAACACACTCGGGATGGTGAAGGATAACAAGGGAAACTTGGACCAGCACCCCATGCACGAAAACAGAGCCAACCGACAAATTTTCTTCATTACAGCAGGTTCAGCACGGGCCGTGTCCGCCCAACACGGCCCCGTGCTGCACAGTCGGCAGAAAATGCCCAGTTCAGGTAAACTGGACACAGGCCATGTTCACCCAACACGCCCCCGTGTCCAGGCTTCTGTTTCTTTTTATAACTTTTTGTTACTGGCACCTGAACACGGGGCCGTGCCCGGACACCACAGGGTCGTGTCCAGACGCCCAGTAACATAAAATTTTGCTTTTTAACACCTTTTTACACATTCAACCAACCTAAAAACTTATTTTTGGGACACATTGAGGACAATGTGTAATATAAGTATGGGGGGGATGCTAAAACTTTGAATCTTGCAAGTCCTAATTACAAGCCTTACACAAAACTCTATTGGAACCGCTAATCACCCCAATTTTTTTCAAAAATTTCTCATTTTTTTTACTTGTCTAGGTTTAACTTGGGAATTTCAAGTCCTAAAAAGGTTGTATTTTTGCAAATTTACAACCGATAGCGTCATGATAAAAAGAACCAACATAAGAAAATTATGAAAAGGCATGACAAGTTTAGTTAAAATTTGATTATATATACTTGATCACATAAAAACCCATTCCCACAAAAGTGAGTTTTGAGCCTTTATTGAGCATACAAATACATATCTTTAAACTAAATGCTCATTTTTCGTTTCTTGTGTGAATAGCCGCTTGGTTCTTACGACTCTAGAACTTGCCACGACGATACATTCTCGGTCCTTACCAACTTAAACCCAAGTAAGTAAATGATTGAGGCATTAGGACTAACCATTTTTATTTCTACACCATTATTTTTCTTTTTTTTTACCACCTACCCAAAATCCCCCTAGTGAACCCCTTTGAGCCTAAACCTTTTCATTTCTTAACCCAAAACCAAACACCCTTTCACCCACCAAAACTTTTTTTTTATTTTTAACCATTTGTTTTAGTAACAAGCTCGGTTTCTCTTTTGACTTTTCAAAAAAAAAATGTTGTTGATGAAGCAAAAGAAATAAACAAGCAAGTTCAGCAAAAACAACTTTGTTTGAAAAATAGCTTCATCCAAATAAAAAAAAATTGCAAAAATAAAGTCTTACGAAAACCGACGCTTTTTACGCTTTTTCACCCTTTTCTACTAACCACTAACCCAACCACCTACCTTTAACCCAAGCCTAACCATTCACCCAAAAGTCCTCTTGATATTTACAAAGGTATATAGTTAAAAAGGAGGAGGATTGATTGCTTGGCAAGCCTATGGTAGGAGTAAGTTCCATGCCACTCTCGAGTGATTCACTAAAATACATCTTCGGCTGAGTATTGAGTGATCCCCCGTGAGGTATGTGAACTTGTATATAAATGGAATTTTAAAAAGGCATGTTATGCCCTAATAAATAATTTATCTTATGTAATGTTTTAAATAAATCATGACGAATAGGATTGTAAAAAATAAAAATAAAAACTTAATAAAGAATCTTGGAAATCCCGACACTCTATGACAAGCCCAAAAAAACCTTTTCTTCTACCCATTCCATTTGGGAGTGTAAAGCCACATTATAAAGAGTTTTGCTTGAGGACAAGCAAAGATTCAAGTGTGGGGGTATTTGATGTGTGCAAAATGCAACATATAAATTACATCAATTGTGGCATAAAACTAACCCTTTTTTAGTACTAATGTTGGAAAAAGTGTGCTTTTGTCTTCCTTATGTATTTTCAGGATTAAATGAGCTCAAATTAACAAAAGAAGCAAAAAGGCAGCTAAATCTAACATAAATACAAGAAAAGGAACTAACGTGGCATGCCCGACCTCCCCGAAAGCATCTTCCCAAGCAAAACAAGAGAACAGAAGGCTGAACACGCCCCGTGCTCAGTGAACACGGGGGCGTGCCCAAGTGCCAGCATAAAAGACAAAGCTATAGAAGCTTCTATCGCCCACCACGGGGCCGTGCTCAGCGGACACGGGGCCGTGGTCAACTATAAGATTCGCAGAATCCAGGCAAATCTTGATAGTACAGATACGCTTCTGCACACGGGGGCGTGCCCAGCGGACACCGGGGCGTGGTCAACTAATGCAGACAAACTGCAATTAATGAAGACAGAGAAGAGGATGGACACGGGGCCGTGCCCACTGGACACGGGGCCGTGCCCGAGCTACTGTTCAGGCTATAAATAGGGGTGCTTGGCTCATTTGCAAACCATCCCTTGGCACACCACCTCTCTCACACTTCACCCACCACCCACCACCACCATAACACCATCATCCACCACCATCATCCATTGTCCATCATAGAGTGTGTGAGTCGTCTCGGGATCCAAGATTGATAGTAAGAGTTCTTGACAATCAAAGGCCATGTTTGCCTAAGTCTCTTACATCACTTGGTGAAGACAAGTGTCTGGTGTAATACTTTTTATTTTTAATCTTTTGGCACTTTTTACTTGGTTATGTATTAATGACTTTAATAACTAGTTTCTTATGTTGAAGGTGATTCTTCCTTATCGTTTGTCCGTGGTGTCTTGGCATTATTTTACTGTCTATATAAAATAAAAGATTTTCACCATTCATATCTCCACGGTCTATATGGAGGTATGTTGGCTACCTGGTCGGGGGTTAAGGGAACGGTTTGGTAAGAGTCTTGCCTTGTTCAGTGTATAGATCCTGCAAGGACCTGGGTCAAATTTAGTAGGACCTCCTTCAATACCCACCGGTATTGGATGGCAGGGGTCCAAACTCTTTGATCCCCTCATATGTAAGCTACTATTAATACTTTAACCCGGCTACTTAGGACTGTATCCCTGCTGACTCAAACTACTTAGCCGAGGGTAACGTCACCTTCAAAAGAGGGGCCTACCACAATATGCATTAATAACTTAATTAATTATCTTTCAATAATCCGACCCTTTAGGATTGTATCCTTGCTGACTCAAACTACTGGGTTGAGGGTAACGTCACCTTCAAAAGAGGGGCCTACTACAATAACTAAGATAATCTCTTAAAAAGTGCTAAAGTGCGGAAATAATCAAAGGTTACACTTTACACGAGTCGGAGCCAAGTGATTCATCTTGTCTATCTGTTTTTTATTTTATTTTTATTTTTCAGCATTTTAGTTAGTTTTTATTTTTCTAGTTTAAAACTTTTTTTTTCTAAACTTTTGATTGGATTAGACGTTGAGGATAAACTGGTACTAAAAGCTCTTGTGTCCTTGGACGACCTCGGTATCTTACCAACACTATACTACGCTCACGATGGGTGCACTTGCCCATATGTGTGTTTAGTGTTAGTAAATATCATGTTTTATAAATTTAAAACTTGGCTAAAAAGTGTAAAAGGGCTTAAAATATACTTAAACTTATATACACACTTCACACGCATCATTCACCAAAGCTTAAATTCGTTAACTTGGTTAACAAACCGGTTGTTCATGAATAACAGAATGTAAATACCAAACAGCCAAGTAAGGACAACCTGGGTGTGCCGTCTCAACATGGAAGGTATGAACCAAGTGTTGGAGGTTGGACGGGGTTAACTTATTCTAGGCCTAGGAAACTGTTTGGGTGTTCGCTTGCAAGTTTAGTGAGGCGGTGGAACTAGATTGGAAGCCAAGGCTTCCATGGTTCACACTCTATTGACACAGAATCGTCCATATTGAAAATGGGGATCTGATTAACATTCAACACTTAGAAAAACGCTGGAACGAGATGAAACAAACCTTTCACGCGAATGGGAATGCCATTCATGCGAGAGGGATGGCCCTTCACGTGAAAGGGCTACGCTTCATGCGAATGGTCCTTTTTCGATACGATTCGGTTCGGTTTTGTTTGAACAAATTTGTTTTATTGGCTATAATCAATCTCAACACTAACCCATAACTATAGACTTAGCTTGTGAGCTCGGTGGGTTCATGATTCGGCCAAGGTTTGTGAACATAAAGTCGTTTTATAATAGTTTAAAAGGTAGAACTCCAATCCTTAGCTTGGTCCTTAATACCTTGAGTCTTTATCATCAGACTGCCTAGGCAAATCTGTGAAACCAAGTTGTAGGATATGAAGGGATGTATCAAAGATAGAAAAGTAGAAGAAATAACAGAAATTAATGTGTTAGTGATTTTAAAACTCACTTAGGAACTTTCTGGGAATGCTCAGCTGCAAGTGTATGATTTTAGTGATTGAGAGAGAGTTTCGGAGTATGAAAGGTGAGAAGTGAGGGTGAAGGTATTTATAGGCTCAAAAGGGTTCTTGGAGCGAATGACATGGAACGAGTGGTCTTTGAGCGATTGGGTCTTTGGGACGATTGGCCCTTTCACGCGAAGGGGGTGGCCGCTTCTTGCGAAGGGTCTAGTCCCTTTGCTCGAAGATACCAGTTCGTCGTTTTCGTGTATTTTAGCTGGTTTTAAGCGTTTTGATTGTGCAAGTGCAATGTATATGTAAAATGTATAAATAAGGACATGTATAAACTGAATTTGTATGTATAACAAGTATGAGTTTGCGTATAATATATGTGTAAGAGATTAAGTTTTATTACGATTCAAGTCTCGGATTAAAATGTTTGGAAGTGAAAAAGGATACAAAGGGAATACGAGTTTCCATAATTAGCAATACAAACAAATTTTCTAAATAAGGAAACTTCCGAAATGCGAAGCGTTACACGAATAGCATGAGTAATAATCTCACGGATTACATCATCATCAATAAGCTTCTGCAAAGCTTGTTTCTCAGTAGGAATTGCCAGATTCATAAGGAGCTCTTGACACACAAACCCATCCTTAGTGGTGTTAGTCGGACAAACCTTCTAGTAAGGAACAAGCATTGCAAACACAACAAAAAGATAAGTGTAAAAACAAAAAGGAGCTACTTCCAGTTTCTTTATGAAAAACAAAACAAACACCAAAACCATAGCTTATTTCCTTTTAAGAAAACAAATAAATACAACTCACAAGCAAAGAAATGAACTAAACATTGTGACATCCCAAAGGAAGTTCACACATTGAAGTCTTGTCACAAAAGGCTTCCCCAAGCTTACACGACATCATAAGGTTTCCCAAAAAAAACGTAATGTGAATCTAAGCTCACTAGAAAAACAACGAATCGATCCTTCAAGTCAACAAACTACATTGATTCAAGCGGGCTTTCAGCCATAATGGAAATAGATATACCCTCACCAACAAAGATGTCATCAAATAGATACATAAGCAAGAACAAAGAGCAATACCTTGCTCAAGCAAAGTTTGACCTTCTCGTGTCAAACAGCTACGATTAGGCATAAGCTTCTAAAACAAGGAGTTGTCCACATATCTAGACAGCTTGAATATAAAAAGAAGATAGAGACTCATTCTCACACTTCAACGAGACATACAAACCCTACTCATAGTTAGTAGCTTCCATCCACAAGCCCCTAGCCGTGTAGTAGCGCATTGAGCTCAAAGTTTCTAGCTTCCCCATATATTACCCAACAGTTTCTCACAAACAACTAAGCTGATAGTATAAATACGCCATAACAAGAAACCATAAACAAAGGACCCACGGCTTACTCGCATGACCTTAACACTTATGTTTCAATAAGAAGAAGATAGTTATGACCAGGAGCTAGAAGCTAGAAGCAGTCATACTGATGGCCAGAAAATAACTTCCGTCCACAAGAAGCTTATCCGGGTATAAAGGAAGCTTATCAGCATGAGTCATAAGCTAGCGTGTATGAGAAGCTCAGTAGCATGCAACTCACATTTACACAAAAGAAGCTCACTTCCAAGCACAAGAAGCTCATCCCTATACACACTTCAAAAACCTAAAGATTCTGGGGAAGGTAAGCTGGTTCATTTAATAAACAAAATCCGTGAGCTCTTGTCAAGCAAAAAAGAAAACGCTAGAACAAAGTTCCAAGGGTTATTGGGAGGCACAACTAAGACAGTCACGTAGATATAGCCTACCATGAACCTTGGGATTATGGACTCAACAAGATACAAGGCACATAGTGAACTATTAGAACTTATGTTTAAAGCCACCACTCGCCTAAAGTAAAGTCCACTAACACGATAATTCCATCATGCATAGACATAATGAATAACGAAATCGGAAGCAAGAAGCTAGAAGCCAGCTTTCGGCAGTAAACTGACACATCAAAAGCTGGTGACAAGAAGCTTAAGTTACTATACACATCGGGACTTGAACTCGGTGGGTCAACGTGATGGGACTTTGCCCAAAAGTGCATAAAGATGACATTGATTAAACACAAACCTAACACTTACTAAAAGAGGCAAGACCATCCTTGCAAGCAATATCACCTAAGGATAAGCCTTACCACCTATAGAAGGTGTGAGCTGGCACAGGTTTCCCAAGGCAGACCTCCTGCCTATAAAAGGGAGTCTTCCCCCAACTTCAGAACAGGCTCTCGCTACAACTCTCTCCATAATACAATTCTCTCTCCCTAGAATACAATTACAACTTATCAACTGAGCTGAGTTGCTAAACCCCCGAGGTACTACACCAGTAGCTTCCAGTCATGAGCTACGCAGCCCAGAATCACCACAGCTGCTAGCTAACCGTTGGATCTCAACCACAACATCCCTAAGCATTCTATATCGCTCTTATACTTATACATACATCTATGTTTTGTGTTTGTACTTTCTTCTTAAATAGATTACTAATCTTGAGCGTCAGAGGGCGATCTAGAGACCCCAGTATCTGGCCCCTTCTAACAGGTTCTTTTATGTTGTAGAGGTGACGAGGCTGACCCAAGGAACGTTCATACATTCCCCTAACCTTAGTCTTGTTGTTTAAATATCACATAAACTACTTTATAAAATCAAATAGTGTTTGCTATATTCTCGTATATCATCTTCGTTTTTCGGGATGTTGTGTTTGTATAATAGTTTTGATGTGGTCATCAGGATTTTCTTGAAAGCTAAAGCATTATTATTATGTATATAATTAGGGAAAAATTACAAGTTTTGTCCTTTATCTATATACCCTTTTTCAAGCGGTGTCCTTTTTAACGAATTTTGACATGTTTTGCCTTTTGTAGAGAATTTTGTTGCAAGTTACGTCCTTTGAGCCTAACCCAGTTAAATTTTTCTGTTAAATCTTATTACACGTGGGTAATTTAGTCTTTTTACTTATTTAAAGGACAAAACTTGTAATTTATTCTTTAAAAATATTTCAATAAAGTTATATATATATATATATATATATATATATATATAGAGAGAGAGAGAGAGAGAGAGTAGGAGTTGGGTAGAAAGTGTATTTTCCTATAAAGTCTAGGAAACAATGAGAAATGGGCATGTGGCATTGAGTTATTTTAACTAGAAGTGCAATTATGTAATTTCACATTTTAATTTTATTTTTGGAATTTATATTTCATTAACTAACATTGCATGATGTCGAAGGTAACTGATTATGTCCATGATTTTCGGAATTTTTGTTGTTTTCGAATTCAAATCTGGAAGTCAATGTGTTTATCTGGAAAACTATCAGCATGTTCTTGGTGATGTGTTTTACCAGTCAGAGAGGTTGAAGTCAATCTGTTTTAACACTCTGAAGTCAATATATAATCAGGTTGTGTTTTAACAGTTCTTTTGCAATTTAACACTCTGAATGAGTTTTATGTTATTGTCTATGTCACATTACATCACATTGTGTTTTTTGATGATTACATTACATCATAATGTGTTTTACAACAAGTTGTTTTTTATACTGGAGTTTAACAAATCTAATTGTGTTTTAAGTCAGTTGTGTTTTAAGGATATCTATATATAAGTCAGTTGTTTTTTATATTGGACTTACATCATAAGTCATTTGTGTTTTAAGGATTTTTATATATAATCAGGTTGTGTTTTAACAGTTCTTTTGCAATTTAACACTCTGAATGTGTTTTATGTTATTGTCTATGTCACATTACATCACATTGTGTTTTTTGATGATCACATTACATCATAATGTGTTTTACATCAACAGTTTTCTCCCCAGCTTTCGATCGGCTTCCGGTAACTGTTCCGCAGCTATCTATCCCTTCACCTACCACCACCACCACCGTCTTCACCATTCAATCATCATTCCTAATAACCGTAACTTCAACGATGATAAAATTCAGTTATTACAAGCAATCTGCAAAATATCAATTACAAATTCATTTAATTAATTCTTAACCTAAATTCAGATTTTAAATATTATAACCTAAATTACATTCGTAACATCAATAACAGGACAATTAAATGACGAATTACTACATTTCCTGAAAAAAACCAAACAGTATATATGTAATTGATGAAATTATGAACGAAATCAAATAGCAAATTAACTCAGCAGCAAGGTATTCAAGCACAGCAGCGAGATAAATCGGAGCACCAGTACCGACTCATTTTGTGTAGCGTCCAACCTTGAGGTATCGGCCGATCCTACCAATAGGAATCTGCAAACCGGCTTTAACGGACCGAGTGACCAGTTTCTTCTTCGGACCGCCTGCTTTCCTTTTGGCAAATCCTCCACCCCTTTGGCCAATTTGAAGAACACCAACAAAAATGTAACACAACTATACTGATCTCAATTTCAAAAATCAGTTTATACCGATCAATTCATCCATTTCACCAAATCAGCTTAAGCTTTTTTGGTTGCCACTACATCATATTTATCAAAGCCCACAATGGCATCAAGAACAAACACAGCATCTGCTACACTCGTAAATATGGGCCTGTCTTCACCATGATTTCATGGAGGGAAAACAATTAGCAACATTTCAAAAATCAATTTGTAACCTGCTGCAACCGGAACAATCAAATACCACCCCCATTATCAACCTAGCTACAACCATCATCGTCGCCTCTGTTTTCTCTCTTCATGGTCTAAACAGGCCGACCGACCATAGGCCATGGCCGGCAGCTTCTCTTCCGATTACATCTCTGCTCTCATTTTTAGAATCATGGTGGCGAGACGGCGGGCAGAGGCGATGATGGTGGCAATGCCGCGATGGGTTTTCTTGGCGGTGGTGATGAACCGATCATCGGACGCGGTGGCGAGACGACTTGATCTGTGAGAGACGGCTTGATCTGTTATTAGGGTTGAAGGTGGTGAGAGGTGGGAGGTGGTGGTGGGATCTGTGAGAGAGGGTGTGGCAGAGAGATGTAAAGAGAGAAAGAGAATGTGTGGTACACAAATAGAAAGAGAATTAACAATAATAATTTTTAGAGTAAATTACAAGTTTTGTCCTTTATGTATGTATCAAATTACAGGCGGTGTCCTTTAACTTCAAAATTGACTGGTTTTGTCCTTAATGTTTCAAAATCCTGCACGTTATGTCCTTTAGGCCAAACTCAGTTAGATTTTTTGGTTAAAGTTGGTCATGTGCCCTGCACATGAGGGCACTTTTGTCATTTTACCTCCCTAGGGACTATTAAGTAAATAACTTGTAAATAAGGGGTAAAAAAAAGATATTAAATACAAAATATTCCTGCACTATCTTTCTCTCTCTAACTCTCTCGCTCTCTCTTCTCTCTATACAAAACGCTCTGTGCTATCTCTCTCTCTACGAACTGTGGAGAAATCTCATCAATCATACGCAGCAACAGAAGAAGGGCAGCAACAACTAGCAATGTCAATCGTAACCACCACCGTCACAGTCAGAGATCCGTGGGAGGTTCAGTACGTTCGCTTCCTCAACTGTCCATCTCACTCCACTTCCGCCGGTGAACTTCATCCCTCACTGGTTCCGCTTTCTCAAAAGTCCAAAGGCTCCTGGATCTCTTCATTCACATCTCTCGCTTGCCTCAGATTGCTCACCACCGCCACCAGTCACTCCGTCATCATCACAGTTACTCTCGTCGATCACGTCATCGTGAGTTATCGTTGTTTATTACAGATCTATCGGTTTTTGCTCTCGAATGGATTTAGCATCGCTATTTGACTTGTTTCTGTTGTTTATTGTTGACATATAGTGGGTTAGAGGCGGCGGTGGGTGAAGGGGTGGGTGCGGCGGTGGGTGGTGGTGGCCGGAGACTGTACCCACAAGTAAATGGGTCAACTGACCTTTAATATTATCTTCGGATCTCGCCAAAAAATACAAGCTTCGCCGGAATTCTCTGCGTGTTTGTCGGAGTTCAAATTTAGCCGGAGTTAACCTTTCTCATCGATACTCGGAACTGGTAAGATCTTTATACATCGGTCGTTCGTTTTGAATCCGAGAACAATAACTTAAAAGGATGATGATGTGTTGTAGATTGCTTGATTTGCTAATTACACAAAATTGGATTGGGGGTTTTGGAAATGGAGAAGATGAGTTGTTGAGGTACTTGAAATTGATGAAGCTCTCTGTGTGTTGTTTTAAAAATGTTTTGTTTTGTTTTCTAAATAATATTAAATAAAGGGGTAAAAAGACTAAATTACCCATATGTAATAAGATTTAACAAGAAAATTTAACTGTGTTAGGCTCAAAGGACATAACTTGCAACAAAATTCCCTATAAAGGGCAAAACCTGTCAAAATTCGTTAAAAAGTGCACCGCCTGAAAAAGTGTATATAGATAAAGGACAAAACTTGTAATTTTTCCTACAATTAGAGAAGTTGTTAGCTACAGTAAAATTATATTGACATGTAGGTGACTCACAAACATAATCATATCCAACCATGTAGATGTCATTTCATTAATTCATATATATTTTACATGAAAAATCTAATTAATATTGTTGTAATTTTCATGACATCTATATTTATTTAATTAATTATATTTTTTAGGTAACATCCTTAGTTTATAATTAAAATTAAATTAAAATAAATAATAAATAGAATTATTTTTTATGAAATCATACAAGTTTAGTATTTGTGTCGTGTATATATTTACTAAAAGTCTATAATTAATTAAAAAGTTCGATTTGAAACAGTTAATAAAATTCAGCTACGATTAATAAATACAAAATTGCGGTAAGATGTGCGTCAACCGCATTAACACAGCATGAGATCTGACTACAATTGATTTCTCAAACAACTTTGAAAGTATCCAAAGAGTTGGAAATGTAACCGCTCATTATTTTCTTTTCAAATACAATTACAACAAAAATTCCTTACGCTCAAATCACAATTAAAAACTGGCCTCCGCAACACGGGAATCAATTCTAGTTCACATTAAATTCCAAGTTCAAATGAGCTGATTATAAAAAAATAGCCTCTGCAACGCTGGAAATCAATGTAGGGTAGCCTGGGCAAAGGAGAAAAGTTAAGATTTATTGGTGTAAAGTAGGAGAATAGCATTTGCGGTTAAAAAAATAAACGAGTTAAATTAATTGAGTATTGATTCATTAGATATGAATGATTATATCAAATTAAATCCCCCAACCCTACAAAATTGTCAACTCTAGAAAAAAAAAACAACAACCGATTTTAAATATAAAAAACGGGGACAACCCACATCTTGATATGATTCGCTGTCCAAGCAACCATAACCACACCTTCATAGTTTATTTCTTCGACATTTGTGTTCTTATCTTTTTAATCTTTATTTTTACATACGTGATAATTGTGTTAGTAACCGAAATCTATCAAAAAATCCTAAAGAAAAAAGAAAATAAGACACGTGATAATTGTGTTATTGAGCGAAATCTATCAATAATTTCCTAAGGAAAAAAGGAAAGAACATATTGATTTTTATGGTATATATCCTTTAGTTTTATGAAGAGGAGAAATAGAAATTAAAAAACATATATAATCAACAGTTTAAGAACCTGTGAATTTCACGAGTGGACTAACACACAAATATATAACTTAAAATTGTTAAAATAATCCTTTGACATAAATAAACGTTCAAGTACTAATGAAATTAGTAAACTACAATGAATTGTTAAAATAATCCTTTGACACCATCTCTTGTTTTAACTCTAGATAACGCGACATACAACTGAGCATGAGTGAAAACCGGTTGTTTCAGGTATAAACCAACCCTAGAAAGTGATTGGTCTTGGCTTTTGTTGATAGTCATGACAAAACATACAGCTACCGGAAATTGCCTTCTTTGAAATGAGAAAGGGAACTTTTTGTCTGAATGTATTAAATTAATTCTAGGTATATAGGTGTGAGTGCCAATATTCCCTTCAGATATTATTTCAGCTTCTATTACACGGTTATACAATTTTGTATCCTTTAATCTTGTCCCATTGCACAAACCATTTTGTTGGTCAATGTTACGTAGTAGCATTACTGGCATACTAACTTTTAGTACTAACCTATGATTGGCAATCCTTCTATTTTAAGTCTATTGAGAACGTCCGATGAGAATAAATCTTGTTGTAACAGATTATTAAGATGCTCGGTCTGAAAAATACTATCAGAGCAAAGATACTCTCTTTCTTCATATGGGAAGAGTGATAACCGATCATTAATCTCATGTGCAACCTCGTTTTTAGGGAATTCAACATAACTAAGTGTACGCGCCACTTCATTATATTAGTTACGATCTATCCGAAAAAACATGAAAGCAACAGATGGTTTGTTTAGGACATAGTTAATGTCTTCGTCCCAACCATCTACAACTTGTTGTCTTGCAAGATAGAAAGGAAGCTTAATGTTCGATCATATTCTAATTAAAAAAAAAACTATATTTATACATCTTAGGATTACATGGTATATATTAATATACTTTGTTCGATAGAAGTAAATAGACATGAAGATGGTTTTGGTAGCACCATACCCCCGTATGACACAAAATAAAGTAGTCGTCCTCATGCACATCATATCACAATTGTTGATAATCTAACTTTTTATTATTATAATCTTTTCAAAATAATAGTTAGCGCATTAACTTCTTTTATAAAAGGTATTGATCCAAACAAAAAAGGGTGTATTTGAACTCGAACTTATTTTGAACTAAAAAGGGTCCGTTTGAACAAGAACCTATTTAGAATTGTTTGTCAAACCTTCCGAACTACTTAAAACTATATTAAAAACTTACAATATTATTGTAATAATATTGTTAAGCATTCATAAACACGTTAGTTTATTAAAAATATGGACACAAATCGCTAGTGGGTCAACTCGACCCAATCCATGCGACACTAAAAGTGGCCCGTTTTTATGAACACATGGACACATTATGAAATTGGTAAATCCAGAGGGGTGACAATGTGAATGCGTAAGAGGTTTAACGTGATGGTCAAAGGCAAAAGATAGAAGCCTACAAAACTTGATATGTATCCTTGATAAAAAAAAACACATTGCTGATGCTATTAGGTTTAGAATATATTATATAGAGTTAATTTTCGTTTTGCTCCCTGAGGTTTGGTTATTTTAACGGTTTTGCTTCAATAGTTTAAAATAGTCATTTTCCTCCCTGATCTTACGAGTTTGTCGCCAGTTTGCTCCCTGGCTCTAACTCAGTTAAAACGTTCAATTAAAAGTAGGGGCATTTCGGTAGTTTACTCCCTGGATCTAACTCAATTAAAACGTTTAGTTAAAACTCACGGTAGTCGTGGTCGGCAGGTAGTAGTTGCAGGTGGTCGTGGATGGTTGTGGATGGTGGTGGCCGGTAGAAAAAGTGATTGGAAAGATGAGGATCAGAAAAGAATTACTTATATGTATGTAAATAAACAAGGGTAAATTACTTTTTGAGTATCTGTGTTTTATGGGTTTTAACCACTTAAGTCCAAAAGCAAAAAGTTTAACGACCTGAGTCCCCATAAGAATTTTCTTTAACCACTTGAATCCAAATTTCTAACACTGTCAGAATTTTTTGGTTAACTATTCTTAAATGACTAAAATACCCTTATAATTAAAAAATAAAAAAAAATATATTTCTCTGTCCCTCTTATCTCCCCCACACTTCCTTTATCTTCAATCCAGACAGAGTTGCAGCTGGTGGGTGGATTTAAATTTTACCTGATGGTTTCCCCAGGGACGAAGAAGAGCATCCACTTTTCAACAACAGAAGCCAAAAAGCTCCAATGAGAAGAATGTGACAACCCTCATGATTCATGTATCCGTACGATTTATTAATGATAATTAAAGTGCTTGGTGACTGTGTTGAATTACTTAACTGTTTCCTGATTACTGTGTCATACTTACATGTGCTTGTTAACATACTAGTCATGTGCAGAAAAGTTACTAAATAGTCATGTATGCTTTCCTATGTGTTAGGAATTAAAAGTGTTACGAAAATATATATAAAGGACACTTTACGGAATAATTAAACACTTTAACGGAACAGTATCCGACCGAACAACCGGACATTACCCGGGACACCAAATATTTGTCAAACACATTGTGTTATTATTTCTTGGCTAGTTATGGTCCCCGTTCACCATAACACCCACTAAAATATCCCCTAACTAACACATAGAATCATATATGTAACGCCCTAACACGTTTTAACCAAAAGTCGCAGCGGAAATACGAAATTAAAATTTTTCTTTCATTATATTCATTCTAACATACTTAGAAATACATTAAATCACTCTTTACATTAAATACATTAATGCTTTCTATAAATTTATAAAATCTGACATAGTTATATTAAATTACGTGACCACGCACCCACACGTACAATCCATGTCTTCACTCGATCTTCAACCACTTACACTCCATGATGAGAATCCACAGTTCTGTACAACCTGCAGACACCACATACAATCACATCATTAGCAACCGGTGTCATCATACATAAAATTTAAGTCTGCATAATTAGGCGTCAACATATCATGCTTTCGCTTATGTTAGTCCATTCATCCATCCATTCAAACCACCCGCATTGGATTTCGGTGTCAACCTTCAACTTCCATCACTAGTATACCTGCATTCCCATTTCATTCTCAATAGGAAAACGGTTAGCATCATTAGATTTCATTCATACGAACATATTCATGTATACGCATAACAGGTCTCATTCATTTGTGCATATAACCAAATTCCAATCCATGCATACATACCCTTTCTATTCGTACATGTACTTACAATTTATATCCTACACAATATTACTTACAAGTCCTAAACACACACGTCTATACATGTAAATCGTATACACATAAATCTCCATACTTATGTGTTCGTAGTCATACTCTCCTATGAGTCCCAATTACTTACTTACAATCAAACCCATACCTACGCGTATAACTACGTATTTCATCTTTATGCATAATACCATCATGTAAGCTTCTTTCTTACCTATACTTAATAGAAACTATTTCTTAACCACTTTCGACTCATTTACCGTAAACTTACCTTGTTACTTCCATTGTTTCATACTTTCCCACATGATTCACAATAATCATCATACTACAATACATTTTACATCTAAAGTGTAAGTCCGGGATTCACTTACCTTGCGCGTCTGTATTTGCGTTCGCTTACTTGAGTCTTCTTAGCCCGTTAGCCTTCCACGCTCCCATCCATCTTGACATGATCCCTATACTTTCATGTCATTACATTTACATCCTTATTAGCATACATGATTATTCATATGAACGATCATATCAAGTTCATATCTCACATATGTATTTCATTAGTCGATTCAAACAAGCATATAGCATACTCAACATCATCATAACATAACCTTCACATATTATTGTCATTTGGACATTTTATCAAACACGTGGTGTGTGTACTACTTCCCAGGCACCATGTACAACTAGTTTATGCATAATCTTCCAAGTTCATTCATGTTTCATCAAATCTTCTTACTAATCAACAAGTATCATTAACACATAAACATCAAACATATCAACACCACATTTCTTTCAATTCATCTAACAATAGTTCATCATAACACAACATAATTCATGAATATTTAACAAGAATTGGACATGATGAACACCCATGTCATCTTAATCACCCAACTAGTGGGTTTACATCCTTAAACATCAAATTAGTCAAAATTATGCATAACACATGTTCCCTATGATGATGTTAACACATATTCATGCTTAATTTCATACAAATTCGTGGATTGATCATAACCCACTTCATACAAGATCATCAAATCTTAAATTACAACTTACCACATGTTTCCTAGGGCTAGATCATCAAGAAAACGAGTTCATGCATCGGATTTATGCCTAATCTCCTTGTCAATTTGAAGCTTTCTTGAGAACTAGGGTTTACACCCATTCTCTCTTCCTCCTGATCGATCTCACGCACACACACACCTAGTGTGTGTGAGATTTTTTTTTTGTTTTAATTAAACTCAGATTCAAGTTTGGCAATCTTAGTCCCTCATGTTCTCTCTCTTATTTATAATTGGCACAACTCTCATTCTTTAATTGTTTCTACCATACTTTTAACTAGGATAAATAACCTAGTTATTTATTTCTTGATGTGCCATATCATAACATTTAACGAATATAAACATTCGGGTTTTGGGGTGTTACAATATACTTAGAATTGAACTTATAATTACCAACTTACCATTCAAAGTTCCATTTAACCCCCCCCCCCCATGTGCAACCGTCCCCAAGGGACCCCACCAAGATCACCATGATCCTATTAGATCTCCTCATATATTTTGTTTAGATGTTATTTGATTGTTGCTTGATCTAGTGGGCAAGATATTAGATATGAAGATCTTTAAGTATGGTGTGTATCTCATTCCATCATCTCATATCTTTCAACTAGATTACACCATCTCCTTCAACTCTCCCTCTCTCCTCTCGGCCCTCCCTTAACCGCCACCATCACCACCACTTCAACATCATCCTCTTCCATTTTCAAGTCCCATTCAAGCTTATAAGGTGATATAAGGAAGCTTACAACTTGTGGAGCTTCAAGGGACTTTGTCTCTTGCTTTTTCATCATCACTCTTCATCATCCTCTTCAATAGAATCATCCCTAGCCCTTGTGCTAGTAGTAAGCCCTTGTTACACCCTTGTTCATCTTGTTTCATAGTTAAATGTTGTAGTATGATGGCTATGTTTGAAACACTAAATAACAAGAACCAAGAAGATGAACATAAAGCTTTATTAAAGATGAAACATGATGTAATAATGTTAGTATGAAGTTGTTTTGGTTATGTTGTTGATTAATTGATGATTTACTTGTTAATATTGATGTTAAATGTCGTTGTTGTTCGCTGAACATGTTAACGGAATCAATCAAGCACGTGTTAGAAAGTTAAGAGCGGAAAAATATGAAGCTGGTTGGTGTTTACAGCCAACTTCAGTTGGCTGTAACGTTGGCTGTAACCAGATTATAACTTAACAAAAAACTGATTTTCTTGAGTCTATAACGTGTTATTATTAAATACGGTTCTAATGGCACTGGAATCATAATTTTTGGACTTCATTTGCTATTTTTAAAGGGGTTTTTTGTAACAGCAGCAAAAGCTGCATTTTTGCTGCTGAAAATATGTGTTATATTCTTCATCATAACTTGAAACCTGAGTAGAACTAGGTCATGAAATTTGTACTGTAAATGACCACTGATGTATTTGTAATCCTCCCACTGGAATTTCGTAAATCGGACTTACGATGAATTTTAAATAAATTATTCCGTGGACTGCAGTCAGAAAAAGATAAATCTGAGTGCAGTCCGGAAACTGATTTTTTATAAAATATTGGTGGTGAATTGGATCCCGAGATTTTTACACAATAATATTTAGATCGTTTAAGACATTCTGTAAAAAGTTGGGAATTTTTGGAACAAGTTAACTATTTTATTAAAATCCCTGAAAACAGCCCAGTTTTGAATATAAAAGCTGAAACGACATAAGTAGTAATTTGCGTGTCTAAATGTCGGGTAGGTTATCTGAGAATAATCTAACATGATTATATGTTAATAAAAGTGTTATGTGCAATGTCGTATGTTTGCTTATGAACGGGAATAGATGGGAAGTTTATATGGGCATGAACCGTTAAAGTGAATGCATGTTATGTGGTAGATGCGTGTAGGAACTTCATGCTTATTTGAAGTCACTAATAAACTAAGTGGTAATCATACTAGGACGTGATTGACCGACCTTGACTGTTAGCTATTTTTGAGAGTCAAACCGAGCAACCGAGGTGAGTTCACACTTTCTACAGGGCATGGGATTTCCGGTGGTTGGGAATGGGTTAAAGAATTAAAACGGAACCTACATATCCTCCTTGGGTAGGATATGTACGGCCATCCTCCTTGGGTAGGATGCCAATATTTAATCTTACGTATTCTCCTTGGGTAGAATACGTACGTTCGTCCTCCTTGGGTAGGACAACAACCTTAAAACTTACTAGACAAAACTCTATCATTAAGTCCCTCATTTTATATCGACTTAATCGCCGAGGCCAATGGCGAGCGGGTCATTAGTTAATAGCGCTATTAGGTTTAACAAACCTCACACCGTGCCGTTCGGACGGGCGTGTACTAATGGACTTTGGCAAACTGTCAATGATGATAGAACATTGACGTAGGGCACAACTATTGTTCGTCAGTTGTCGATATCTTAACGGTCTAGTGGTTCACATGGGGAAACCCCCACTAATTATGGATATGGTTCGGGTATTAAAGAAGGAACTGGTTAATCATACTTTCAACTTTGGGGTAACCCCCACGGCAAGTAAGCTAACGAAAGACAAACCATGTTTTCAGAACAACTAAAACTAAACAACCAACCGTGAACTCACTCAACTTTGTTGTTGACTCGTTGTTACATGCCTTACAGGTCGCTAGATGCTTATGGAGCTTGCACGAGGAGGAGGTCGTTGTGGGATACGGACTGTTATGTTCCGTGCTTAATATTTAAGTCCTTTTGAACTTATTAAACCTTCGTTTTGGACTTTAAACTTATGAACTATGGAACTTATGTTTTGGACTTACGTTTTATGCTTCCGTTGTTAACTTAAAATCGGTTACTCTCTTTTGGTCACCAATTGTATTGTGGTTGGTTTTATTTACTTAATTATGTTGTTCAATATGATTGGTGGCTCGATCCTGGTCATGTCACGCCTCTAAGCGGTGATACTCCGCGTGTGGAATTTGGGGGTGTGACAAAGAACCAAAGCTGTGACAGAAGATATAATAACCACAACGATTATGCTTCCATTCAGCTTACTCTGCTTATCAGTGGCGGACCCAGGAATTTTTTCCTGGGGGTGCGAAATATTTTCAAAGATTTTAGGCCCCTAGCTGTATAAAAATATCTGTTCATAGCGGGTCGGGTCAGATCATGTAAGAAAAAAGAACATCAAACTAAAATTTATAAAACATCAAAAACACGTCAAACGTCATTACAAACTACAAACGTATTTAAAATTGTGCCCTACAGGGTTTTTTTTTTTTTAAATATATCCAAAATATCATCTAAAGATAGTAAACACGCCATAAGTTCATTACATTCTTACTCATTGTTTCTAACACATATAATTTCCTCCATAAGTTCATAAAACAACACTAAACACTTAAACAAAATAAACAATCATGTTCAACCATAGCCCATAACTTTCAATTATATTTTTAAACATTTAAGCCCTAATATTAAATGTTGATTACTTGTAACTAATCATTTAAACAAACAAAGCTATAAATAAAACAACAAAATCATTTAACTACAAGTCTAGAACAACAAAAAAATCAATAAAATATAAAAAGATTAAACCCTTACACATCTATATTTTCTCCTAATCAACACATAAAACAAAATAAATAAATAAACCATACTAGTTCTATATTGGAATTCTGACGTAATATGGGTCGGTCCAACTGGAATTTTGGTTTTTCCGGTAAAAAAAGTCACCAGGTCGTGAGCAGTGGCGTCAAGTCGCTGGGAGTTTTTTTGGCGGCAGGATTTGGAAATGGAATGGGCGATGGGTTTGGGTTATTTTATTTAGTTCAAATTTCTTTAGGTTGGGTTTGGGCTTGTGTTAATAAAAATTGATTGTAGATTGGACTTTGATTGGATTAAATAATTAAGTGAATAAGTGGTTAATAATTTTTTTTTTCTAAGTGGGGCGGTTGAAAATTTTCAAGGGGTGCGGGTGAAAAATTCCAAGGGTGCAGTGGGATTTCCGGCAAAAAATAACACTAAAAAATATTTTTTCATGGGGTGCGCCCGCCCACCCTTGGCTTAGGGTGGGTACGCCGTACGCCCCTGCTTCTTATTCTCTCTAGGTATGTCTGCTCCAAAAGGCTTCGACGGCAATCCTTCATAATCGATTGTTACAGCGGAATTTGAAGGCGGAAATGGTGGAAGCCCTAAAAATAATTCAGGTTTCAATTTCTACATATGTGCAGTTACACTTTTACTAAACTACCAATTCATAATAAAAACACATTCTTTTATTTATTTATAAAGCAAATGCCTATAAGGGGGGTAGGGGTGGTTTGTTAGTGATAGATTCCAGTGATGGAAGCAACCAATCAAATGATGCCATGTGGCACCCAATATTCTAGTGATAGTGATAGAAATGTAGGAGGGGTGGTATCACTAGTGATAGGGATTCCAATGTACAAGTATTAATGCACAATGTACAAGTCCATACCCTATCATCCTCAAAGTTCAACGCGTTACCACCATCACTCGTTATACTTCAACGAGTGATAGAAAGGGGTGGCGGCGGTGTAGAGTGATAGTTCCACGAGTGATGGGGCTTCATAACGTGACCACCCCGGGTGGCCTAATGGCAACCAAATGGTTGTAACTTCAAATCCTGTAAAGGGTAAAGATCTTTTTCTAAACACAAAGTAAATAAAATTATCTTTTTATAACCCATGTAATACCTGGAAATTGGATGTGTACGACTTGATATGATCCAAATCGAGCTTTGCTGATGGAAACTTGTTTCCTCCAGAACTTTTGGTAGATTGAATATGCAGTGGAGAAATTGAAATTTTGTTTTAGGGGAACTAGATTGACGAGAAAGATGGTTTGGTCGAGCTGGTCACCTGCGGCATTGGCTCCCATGATTCGAGCTTGAGTAACATTGAGGGAAACGCTGGTGGCGATTTCTTTAGCAAGTTTGGAGACCAATGGGAAGAAGGTGTATGGAGATATCAGGAGGTGTAGTTTGACTTCAATTGGCCAGACACAGGCACAAGCTGATCCTGCTGGTGTGTATCCGTGTATGTCAATGGCTGTGTACGGAGTAGCTACGACGATGATTTCTTGACCCATGTTGGTTGATTTTCGATCTGTAACAGAGATTGAAGTTATGGGTGTTGTGGGTGATGAAAAGGGGATTTAATTAGGTTAAAAAGAGAGATTGAAATGGGGATTGAAGATGAAGGAAGTGTGGGGGAGATAAGAGAGACAGAGAAATATTTTTTTTTATTTTTTAATTATAAGAGTATTTTGGTCATTTAACAATAGTTAACTAAAAAATTATGACAGTGTTAGAAATTTGGATTCAAATGGTTAAAGAAAATGCTTATGGGGACTTAGGTGGTTAAACTTTTTGCTTTTGGACTCAAATGGTTAAAACTTATAAAACACAGGGACTCAAAAAGTAATTTACCCAATAAACAAGTTATAGATTTATTTAGGTGAAAAGACTTACATGCCTTTGCTTTTATCTATAAAATTACCAAAATACCCTTCTAGTTAATGGATTTTTTTGATAGAGTTAGAGGCGGGGAGCAAAATGACGATAAGTTAGAAAAACCAGGAATGAAAATGGCTATTTTTAAACTATTGGGGCAAAACCATTAAAATGGCCAAATCATAGGGAGCAAAATGAAAGTTAACTCTATTATATATATGTATATAACTAGGGGTTATCCCGGCGCGCGATGCTGCGCTGGTTTGTACCTGTGTTTTAGTATTTTCATAGAATATTAAATAATGTAGCAGCTAAGAGTATTGGAGTTGAAAGTCATAAGCTTATAAACATGCGTAACTTGTCATAGTTTAACCACAAATGACACTTGGTTTACGTGTGCAAGTGTTTACAAGTGTATCAGCTAACGTTTTAGTGGTTGGTTTAGTTACAAAGACCATTGCAAAACATATGACTGGCTGATGTACGCCTGTTGTGGTCCAAAAGAGATATGAACAGCTGATGTACGCTTGTTGTGGGCCAAAAGTATTTGTTTTTAGCTGATCTTCTTACTCAAGGTAGCGAATCTTCTTTGAATCACTGATGGCATCGTCTGATGTAGTTACATATGTGAGGCTGTAATAAAATATTTTAATGGAAAATATGAAAATGGGTTTTAGAATAATGTGGTACCTGGCGATTCGAAGAGAGTTCGTTTTGTAGCAGAAGTGACAGTTGTTGCATCAGGTTTTTGCTGAGGTGTTTGTGGATTTATGGAGTGTGCGGGTGATGCGGGCGTAGGTGGATCTACGTCAACAATTCTGTTGACGGTGCATTTCAGGTTTCCTGAGCGTTTGTCCTTTTGAGCCTGCAGGTATAATTTTTTCTCTTTCCCTTGTATTGAGTCGATTAACATTGGGATGGATTCTTTTGTGACAACATCTGAAGACTCTCTTCCTTGCAAAGCTTTGACTGCGTCGTTGAACATGGTTGCAAGAGCGGTAGTGCCTATACTATCCTTAATGGTTGCGACAACACGGTACCTATGAATGAAGAAATGTTATTTTACATGTTATAACAAAATGGTGCAGGCTGGTAAAAAAAATTGCTGATGTAATCGTATTCCTAACTTTGTGTAAGCGACTCTTAAATCTTACATGTACTTGGGTGTGTCATAGTAACCATCTGAGGGGCACACCCATTTGTCACCAGTTGTGTAAATTGTTTTGAAGCAAACGGGGCAGGCGGTGTAGTACCAGTTTTGATCTGGAAGAACTTCTGTTATGGTCGCGTTGCATAGAAATGTTTTCGCCTGCGTTTATGGATATTATTAGTATTCTGGTGAAGGTGATTAAAATAGATAGCTATGTTGAAGGGAGTTATACTAACAGAAGATATTTTAACAAATTTATTTCATGTAATAATAGATATTTCAGCTTGAAATATGTTTTATAATGGGTATGAGTGTACAAAACGTTTAATGTGTCGATAGTTGTATGTAACTTACATTTAGGTCTTCTTGATCTTTCATTTGTAGGCTTGCAAGAGTTGTCAAGGTTTGGTCCGAAGGAAATAGAGTTCGAGTTGTGATTCTAGTGCGAGGCTGCGATTGTGGGTTGCCACTTGTTCTGCTTGTGTACCTAATTTGACAAACGATAATGTATGTTGTTTTCTATGGTTGTATACAATAGGTGTAGATTTTTTGTCTTCTACCTGTCTTTCAAAACTTGAGTTGCAGTTGTATCTGGGTTTAGATACACATATGTTGGATAAGTAGACCACAGCTGTAAGTTATCTGTCATAGTAGTAGTTATTGTGAAAGAAGAGCCAAAAGATCAATGTTAGGTCATAATGGGTTATAATTTTTTGCTTACTTAGATATCGATATCGAATCACTTTCATAGCCGTGACAGCGATCACAGATGGATAGTGCGAGTTTTCTATAGATGATCTGTTGAACCTGTCTTTTGATGTTGAAATCTCTTTCCAAAGTGTGGCGACAATGTTGTTACTGTGAAATAATATAGGGAAAGTGGGTGAAGTATTTGTTGGAAAGTAAGTTACAAATTTTGCAAGTGTACTGTTGGTGCATACGTCTGTCGACTTCGTCTTGTATCGAGTCTTGTAATAGAATAGATATAACAAGTCACGCAGTTCGAGATAAGTAGGAAACAGAGGTGAACAAGCCAGTTCAAACGAAGTGGCCAGTTCAAACGAAGTGGTCAGTTCAAACGAAGTGGACAGTTCAAACGAACTGGAAAGGTTTGTTCAAACGAACTGGAAATAGTATAAATAGGTGACTTGTGATTTTCATTTGGAACTTTTGAATTCCGGTAGCGAAGCTCTGCCGAAGTGTCTCCAGCCTTGTAAACGCGTTCTAATCAATACAAAAGACAATTAATAGTGAATATCAAGCTGAAACAAACTCTGATTCATTGAATTCCGCCTTTGAATCAGTTTAGAGCTCTTCTGAAGACTCGTTCAGATCGATTCTCGATCCTACAAGTGGTATCAGAGCTCAGGAGGAAGAGCTCTTGATATTTCAGCCGATATTCGCCGATAAATTCTGATTTCTACTCCTTTCTGTCACATTTTTTCAAAGTAAAGCAATATTTTCTGGTTAAAATGGTTTGAATCTGAAGTATTTTGTGTGAAACAGTGTTTTAGATAATCCGTGAAAGTGCTAGACCTTAAAACATATTAAAACTCAATCAATTTGGTCAAAAACCGACCAGTTCGTTTGAAGCTTGATACATTTCACACGAACAGAACTTCGAACTCAGATCTATGACGATTTAGTGGACGATTTTGAACGATAAACACATCAGTATGATCGGAATTTGATGTAGAACAAGCCTAGAGTTTCAATTTTTATCAAAAATTGGAGTTTGAGAATTGAACAGTTCAGTTCGTTTGAATTGAATTTGATCAGATCGTTTGGGTTTTTCATTCCAGTTCGTTTGAGAACCCCAGGTCGTTTGAAAGGTTACACGAAGTGAGCCAGTTCGTTTGAAAAGTTCATCAGTTCGTATGAAGTAACCTCAGTTCGTTTGAAAAGTTCATTAGTTCGTATGAAGTGACCTCAGTTCGTTTGAAAAGTTCATCAGTTCGTATGAAGTGACCTCAGTTCGTTTGAAAAGTTCATCAGTTCATATGAAGTGACCTCAGTTCGTTTGAAAAGTTCATCAGTTCATATGAAGTGATCTCAGATCGTTTGAAGTGTATTGTTCAGTTCGCATAAGAGTCCAGTTCGTCTGAACTTCAGTTCGTGTGTAGATCTCAGTTCGTTTGAGGGGTTCTAGTTCGTTTGAGAGGTCATATCGTTTGACAAGAGGCCGTTTATGTTTTGAACTCAGTTCGTTTGAAAGTTCATACGTAGTGACCATCATACCAGTTCGTTTGAATTGAACTCCGTCCGTTTGAATACTTTCCTGTCCGTTTGAAAGGTTCAGTCCGTTTGAAAGGTTCAGTTCGTTTAACGAAGGTCAGGTCGTGTCAAATTCAAGTCTTTTCGTTTGAGTTGTTCCAGTTTGCACCAAAGTCGGTTTGAAATCATACCAGTTCGTTTGAAAGAGGTTGTTTGTGAACATTTGAAAATCAAATCATGGACAACGAGTTTTACAATGCTTTTGCTAGTCCGATGACTGTGACTCAAAGTACATTGCTTGAAAATGAGACAGGGACATCACAAAAACCGCCTAAGCTTTTGGATATTGATGATTATAATGGTTGGTCCGAACGTTTTGGTAACTGGGTTGAAGCTTATCATTTGGATGCTTGGGAACATACTGAAGTTCCATATGAAAGGCCAACAAAGAATGGTAATCAGATAATGCCAATCAGAGAAATGAGTGCTGATGAGAAAAAGAAGTATAGAGATGAGAAATTGATGGTGAGTCTGTTACAGCAAGCGATTAAAGAAGACATTTTGGTTCTGCTTCAACATGATGGAAGTGCTTATTCGATCTGGAATGAATTGGAAGCAAAATTTCTGGGAAGTGATGATATGCTCAAGAACAAGATGTCACTCATGAAGAAAGAATTTGATCTATTTCGTGGTTTGAAATCAGAAAACACCAAGCAGATTATTGAAAGATATTGTAACTTGGTGAGAAATATGACGAAATTAGGCATAAAAAAGGATACAGATGAGCTGATTGAAAAACTAGTTGATGCTTTACCACATGATATTTGGGGAACTTATCAGATGATGTTGAGGAATAATAGAAAGGAATATAAAAAGTTGACACTGGGTGAGTTCATCAAACATCTGGAGGCTCAAGAAATGGAGCAAAGAAAGATTGCTAGAATGAAGAATTATGATGGAGAACAAGACATCGGATTGTATTTCAAGAGTGGTGTTAGTGAAAAGACAAATCTTTCTCCAAAAGTTGGAACTGCTTTCAGTGTAAAAGATTCTTCAGAAAGCTCATCTCAGGGATCAAGCAGCAAAACTGGATTCTCTTCATTTCCAACATTTGATCCACATTTTTCTACAACAAAAAGTGGCAAAGTTCTTCAATGCAACATTGCTTTGAACCTTGAAAATGATCAGAATTATACCGAGGAAGTTGCTAAAAGCCACATGTCTTTGTTGGTGACTGTGCTTGAATCTTATGGAGGATTAGTTGCAGGAAGGATCGGGAATCCAATGCTCACGAAAGAGGATTACGATCAAATTGATGCTGAAGAGATGGAATTGATGGATATAAAATGGTGCATGGCTAGTGTGTTGAGACGGGCTGAAAAGTTCAAACAAATTACAGGCAGAGATGATTTTCGCGATGCACATGTTTCAGCTTTAGGTTTTGATAAGTCTAAAGTTACTTGTTTTCGTTGCAGGGAGAAAGGGCATTTCAAAAGAGAATGCACAAATCGTGAAGCAAACGGAGCTCAAAATCCTTTCGGAAACAACGATTACTATAAAAGGGCGATTTATCATCAAGTTGCTCCACAACAACAAGAACCTCAAGTGGCACATGGTAGAAAAGTGATTGAAGATTCAAAGAGAGCATGTTTGGTGAATAAAGAAGATCAGAAATCATCAGAAGGTTTTAGTTGGGACAAATATATTCCAGCTAACACTAAAGCATGTCTGATAAACCAAGATGATGAAAAGTTACCTGAAGGCTTTAGTTGGGAAAAATTCAACTGGGATGATTATGATCCGAACAAATCTACAAATCATAAATGTTGTGTTGCTAACGATTATACTGATGAATATTGGGCAAAAAAATACAGGAAAATTAGGGAAGCTGAAGAGGAGAAATGGAGAAGAATTGAAGAAGAGGAAGAAGAAGAAGAAGAAGAAAGAAGAAAAGCTGAAGCTGAGAAAAAGAAAAGAACAGAAGAAGTTCAAGTGAGAATAGTCAAAGAAGTTCCGGAATTTGAAATCAAAATAGATGCTGAGGCAGTCAAAGTTCCAGAGAAGTGTATGAATTGTGATTCTTTGATCAAGCAAAACAATGAGCTGCTCCACAACATAAAAAGGTTGAAAGAATCATATGATACCTTGAACAGAGAAATGAATAAGTACAACGAGTCAAGTAGTGAACAAGCTGTAGCAATGAATACACTCAAGGGAGCATACATGAGACAGCTTGACAATGTCAACTACTACACAGAAAAGTGTGCTGAACTAGAATTGAAGTTGGCAACACAAAGAATTGAAACTGAAAGAGTTAACAATTTATTGAAAAGCTACTCATGTTCTACTTTTGTTGTTGACAGGATTTACCCCATAGTTGAAAAATTGAAGACATTTGAAGAAGAGAAGACTTTGGAAGAAGAAAAATCCGTGACAAAAGAAGATGATGAAGTGAATACATCTGGTAAGAAATCAAGTGTGGTTTATAACAAATGTCCTCCACCTGTTGAAAATGCATATTCTCCGCGAAATGCTAATTCTAAAAGAGTCAAAAAGGCAACGAACTTACAGTGGGAGTCTAAGTCGTCAGATAACTTGCCAGAAAGTATAGATGTCACTTTCACGTCGTCCGATACTGATCATGAGTCCGAATTAATAAAAAAGGTGGTCGATCAGGTGTTGGATAAGGATGAAACAGAGGAGTCAGTGTCGTAGTCAAAATCAGAGTCAAAGTCAAAGTCCGACACGTCAAGTCAAAAAGCCAAACAGGAAAAACGGGTGTATAATAAAGAGTTTTTGTTATCAAAATTTAATTTGAATGACGAACCGATCAAAGTAGCATATACTTTGATAGATTCTGACAAATTATATTCTGATGAGGTTTTTCCAATAAGAGGTGTGAAAACTGAAATGATTAAAAAGGTTTTCAAACTGACAGAAATTAATATTTCTGAAATAAAGGATGCAAATCTTTCTGAAAAACCTAAACCTTACACCTCAAGAGTTCAACAACGTTTAAACAAGAAAAAAGGTTACAGTTCTGGTTCGGGTTTTCAAAAGAAACCAAACCATAACGGTAATTTCAAAAAGAATGGACTAGGTTTTATTTCACCGAAAAACTATAAAAATGAGAAAATTAATAAACCAAAAACTGTTTTTGTTTCAGGAACAAGTGCTGAAAAAGAACAAAAGAGTTCATTCTGGAAGCAGACAAACCAAGAATTCCTTGCAAAGAAGCAAGATGAGATGAAGAAAAATGTTGCTCAAAAGAAGATAGAGACGAGAACCTGTTTTCAATGTAAAACAGTTGGTCATATTGCCAGAAATTGTCCCAAGACAATACAAACAAAACAGGGAGTCTCTGGTAAACAAAAAGAAAAAGTTGTTGAGAAAACTGAAGTTAAAACCAGAAAATTTACAGGTTTTGAAAATTCAACTTTTGAGGTTGGTGAATGTTCAAGGAATGTTTTAAAAAGAAAAGAAAATCTGAAAAATCAGAAGTGGGTGGTTAAGGGTTCAGGAAGTAGTTCTAGCAATGAATCTGATTTATCAAAATCAGAGGAGCTATCTATTGGTGATGAATTTGTCTCCACAAAGACAGAGGAGCCACAGGTTGTTGAGAAAAATGAGAAATCTGTTCCGATTGTGAATGATGAAAATTTTCCATTACTAAAGGCTGAAAATTTTAAAAGGAAAGTTGGAAAAGTGGAAATTTCAAATCAATTTTATTCTGAAAAGAATAAGTTTGATGTTGAAAAGACTTTCAACAGAAATGTGAAACACATTTTTGGAAAAATGGTCGATGGTAAGGCCAAAGGAGTGAAAGAATTTTATGCTTCCAAAAAGAGTGTTCACGAGTCTGTTGAAAGTAAGGATGAAAAAGAAGTAGTTACACCCAAGGATGGTCAGGCTTGGGTGTCTATATTTTTCAAAGAATAAAAACCTGACTTGCCGGAGCTCCCAAGTAGGTAATCGCGGAGCATGAATCGGCATCATTCATTGTTTATGAAAATTGTTTTTGTACAAGTGTGAATTGCCGGAACTCCCAGGTTGGTAAGTGAGGAGTAGGAATCGGCATCTTGAGAATTCAAACTACATGTGGTATTGGTTGGTAAACCATGTGGTTGAAAAAGAGTTTGTAATTGAAGGTTAATCAAGGTCATTAGGTTGAACTTGATTGAACTATTTTTACAAGTGGTAAATCAGGGACATTAAGTTGTATCTGATTTCCTACAAGTGGTTGAAAAAACAAAGTGATGAACCAAACCCCTAACCTACAATTGGAAAAATCAATCAACAAAACTTATTTTCCGGAAAAACCATTTGATTAAAACAAACTTAAGTGTTTTGAAATCATAATGGGAAAATAGTTTGTTGTGAGGGGGAGTTCTGATTGTTTATGCCAATTGGATGGCGAATTGATGCAATTTGATATCAGTTGTCATGTTTCTTGTATAGTTTGTTTTCAAATTTCCGTTACATGTATTTGAATTTTAGGGAGAGTAAGAATTTCAGAAAATCCAAAAACATGATAAAATCAAAAATGAGTTTTGTTGTGAAAAAGAGGAAATGATAGTACATCAGTGGACTGTCACGACACGCTAAAGAAATGGAATGATAAAATGTGATAAACGGTCTCACTAAGGATGTGACGGTAGGCTCAGCTAGACTAGGAGATTTGCGATAACGATACAAATCTAAATGAAAAAGCCTAGTTCTAGTGGGAAACATCGTCAAAAGCATAGTACTTAGTTTTGTCCTTCTTGATTGTGTGCCTACTCAGTAATCGCTGATTGTCGAAAGACATAAAACTGGTTAAGTTTGTGAACTTTCACAACTTTGCTGAAAAATCGCTGTGATTGTGCATTTTATTTTGCAAAGATTTAAACTTGTTTTATTTCTTTATTTTGTTTAAGCATTGGACATCCTCTGCGTATACATGAGTATCGACCTGCATGTTATTGCCTAAACGTTCTGCTTTATTTTCTTTGGTGTTTCGTTTAAGCTTTGGATCACCTCTGCGTATACGGGAGTATCGACCTGGTGGTTAAAGCCTAAACAACTTCAACTTATTTTTATTTTCTTATTTTGTTTAAACATTGGACTTTCTCTGCGTATACGGAAGTATCGACCTGATTGTTAATGTTTAAACATTCTGCTTTGTTTTCGCACAAATCACAGTTGACAAAAGTTTAAAGGCATTACTTGAGTCAGTGTATTGCATGATGAGGGGATATGCTGAGATCGTGGGGTCCATAAGAATTTAGTGCAAAATTAATATACCTTAACGTATCGGTAAGCATTTCGAAAGTTTTTAGATTGAGTTTAAGTGGACAACAATATCGTCAATCTATGTGAATCGTTTAGAACTTAAAATGTTTAATGTTTAACGGTGTTGGTGATTTGTCTCATAAACTGATATGATCCTCTTACACGAACTCACAAAAATATTGTCTTTAAATATTTCTTTACTGCATTTCACTACATTAAAAATCCAAAAAGATTTTAGTGTGTTTTAGCATAATTTTGAAAAAATTCAAAAAGATTTTCGACAACTGATGTTGGAGAGCTGATTTTCAAAATTCCAAGTGCTAAACTTGATGAACAGGTTTGGGAAAGAATGAATGAAGAAGTTGTATTTTAAAGTGGTTATCAAAGATTAAATCATTTTTTTGAATGATACATGCAAGTAGTTTCTAAATTTGCAAAAGTCTAAAATTTGTGAAACTTATTTTTGGGTAGAGTTGTGCAGGTTAGCCAGGTTCCGAAACCTGAGTTAAATGAGTGCCAGGTTACGATCTGAGAACCTGTGGAAAGTAAATTCCAGACTGCGATCCCAGCTTAGCGAAAGGGGGAGTCTAAGGATATCGAGAGGGAGTCTGAAGATAGTAGAGACAGATTCAGATTCTGAAGATTACGAGAAAGAGAAAGAGATTGATTGAAGATGCTTACAATGGAGAATATTTGGAGAAAGTGAGCAGACTGATAAAGACTGAAGGTTTGACAACCGAAGACTCGACACTGAAGACTCGTCAACATTCGAGGGGGAGTCTGTTGGTGCATACGTCTGTCGACTTCATCTTGTATCGAGTCTTGTAATAGAATAGATATAACAAGTCACGCAGTTCGAGATAAGTAGGAAACAGAGGTGAACAAGCCAGTTCAAACGAAGTGGCCAGTTCAAACGAAGTGGTCAATTCAAACGAAGTGGACAGTTCAAACGAACTGGACCAGTTCGTACGAACTGGAAAGGTTTGTTCAAACGAACTGGAAATAGTATAAATAGGTGACTTGTGATTTTCATTTGGAACTTTTGAATTCCGGTAGCGAAGCTCTGCCGAAGTGTCTCCAGCCTTGTAAACGCGTTCTAATCGATACAAAAGACAATTAATAGTGAATATCAAGCTGAAACTAACTCTGATTCATTGAATTCCGCCTTTGAATCAGTTTAGAGCTCTTCTGAAGACTCGTTCAGATCGATTCTCGATCCTACATGTACGCAATACTTTATAATGTATTGTGGATAGTAATTAACAGGTAGAATGTACAATAATTTATTTGTTAGCAGCAGAAACAAAAGCAATAAGGAAGGTGCTACTTACTTGGAATCTGTCAGAGTTAGGTTTACATATGGTTCGTTGTCCTTTGTCATGTTGTCGTCTATACGTTGCAAAAGGCCGATAAAATCTGAAGACGTTGCAACTGTGTTAAATTTGTTGAAAGTAGGTATTTTATTTGTGGAGTAAAGTTGTGTATTACCTATTACTTGGTCTTTGCTTCCACAAAGTGGTTCGAGTCTTTCATTGGTGCAGAAGTTGAAATAAGACCGTGGAAGCTCATCGTTGTCAGGTGTTGGGACTATTGATGCAATCGACCCAAGCCGTAGATTTACTGGGTGGGACAGTATATTATGATATTGGCTAATAGAGCCGCAGACATAGTGCTCTATATGGTAAGACGTTAGCATATTGAGCTTTGGTTCCACAGAGATTTTATCCCTGCTTTCAGTTATCGCTTGGATTCCATCTCCCTATGTAAGAAGAAGGAAAACATGTCTGGAAAATTTGAGATATACGATGGAATAAATATAAGGTAAGCATATACTTACAAATTTGTCCACAAATATGTAACAAATATCCTGTGGTTGGTAACGGGGGTTCCATTTTCTGAGTAAACGAACGTGTATTGCTTTAGCAGGTGATCCAACTTTAAGAGCACTAAGTCTTTCAGTTTCCATTAGTTTGTACCTGCATTTCATATAGAATACATGTGTGGAAAAGAAGCGCGGATATTGTTCTTATGCTATAGTGTAAAGAAGAGGAAAACGGAGGATGGAAATACTATGTAAATTCAAATTTTAAATTAAATTTGTTAGTTATACAGATATAAGGAAAAAGTGGTAGATATAATTCAAATGGCATGAGTATGAAGGTAACCTGATGTGCTTCAATTTCATTTAGTAGGTCAGAGAAGACAATGTTTAAAGTTTTGTTTACATGATTAACATCTTGATTTTTCAAAAGTATCTTTAGTGCATTAGGTGATGTCGCTCTAGAAAGTGCAACATTTAATTGACCATGGCCAAAAACAGGTTCAGGTAAGTATAAGCCAATTTTTTTAATGATTGACCTTGGCTTTTGTTTATAGTCATTGCATAACATAATCTAACTGGAAATTGACGTCTGGTGAAAACAAAAGGTAAGTCTTCACTTTTATGTACAAAATTGATTCTTGGTATGTACACACGGTGTCCTACAGTTGTACCTGTAATAACATGTGCCTCAATAACTGTAGGTAATAGCTGTGAGACAAGCAATCTAGTACCATTGCACAAACCTGATTTTTGATTCATATTACGTAATAGCATAATAGGAGATTTTTTTTTTAAGTGTAAACGATGCGGTGGGATACCATTGAAGGCTAGTAAATTCAAGTATTCTATCGGATACATGGCGTCGGTAACATCTTCATTACACGAATGAGGAATCATGGAATCGGTACTTAGATATGTTACAGATTCACCAGGTGACATAGCATGAATCATATCATTTACCTCATCTACTGTTTGGTTTTTAGGGCATATAATTGCTCGGTCAGCTATGGTTGATGCTGTTGGACTGCGTAAAACAGTTTCATCATAAACAAAACGAATAAGTTCATCAAGACCATTATCAGTTGCGTCAACCAGGAATTGTGTAGGAATGTCTATCAACTTAGTGTCAGGTTGATTTTGTTTAATAGCGATTCCTACTTTACCATTTCCAACGTCTAGTAACCACTTTGAGAATGACTGAACTGTTTCTGTATCTGCTGATGTTGTATTTGATTGTGTTAACCGCATGTTTTCTTTCAACCTGTGTATTTTGAAATGCGGCCACAAATATGATCTTGGCAAAGATGATGCTATAATTTCAGCCTTGGAAGCCTTTGGTTTAACGGGTAATGTTTGTCTGAAATCACCTCCAACTAACATCGATTTTCCACCAAAAGGTTCAGAATCTTTTCCAGTAATGTCTCTTAGACTTTTATCTAGTGACTTGAAGCACATGCGATCATTCATGGGAGCCTCATCCCAGACAATAAGACATGTTTCAAGAAGCAGTTGTGACAATTGTGTGTGTTTTTTATGTTGCAGATGGAGGCATCAGTTAGATCTAGAGGTATTTTAAATCGTGAATGTGCTGTCCTACCTGCAGGTAGTAGAAGAGAAGCTATTCCCGATGCTGCGACAGCTAAAACTACCTTACCAAGCGATCGTAGAGCAGAAATTATAGTCTTCCACAAATATGTTTTGCCAGTTCAACCATGCCCATAAACAAAAAGTAAAACTTGTGTTGATGTAGTATATGAAGTCATAAGAACATTATATATAGCTAGTTGTTCTGGACGCAAAGCTGAGCGCATTAGCATGTGGTCGGATGCCAATTTTTCTCTATCGTAGCTTTTTTCTTCCAGTAGTAGGCGATTTCTTAATGCTGAAACCATAGAAGCATTTAGCATGGGCAATCCAAAGTCCGAAAGCGACTTTGCACTTGATTTCAATAAGACCTCAATTTCGTACAGAACATGTTGCTGAAAAGAATCATTACTAATAGTCACAGATGTGGAAGAGTTGGTTTGGTTTATTTTGTAGGCAATGTCGTCACTCATTTTAAGCCATTGATCTTCCCATAGGCCTAAAGGATTAGAAACATCACAAAAAAGGAGCATATGGGCAAACAAAGATCTGAGTTCATTTGGAGTCGCCCAGTGAGATGCCTCTATAAAAGCGGAAGTCCATTCTTGATCATCTCCAATGAGTCCAAGTTTCTGACATGCAGCACGGAATGTTGGGTATACAACATTTAAAACTGTACGGATTTCTGCAAAAGAGCGACATCCAACCTGATGGTTTAGTAGTAGCCTAAGGTAAAATAGTTCTCCACATGTTGGATGAACATACGCTAATCTACCAATGGAGGGGGGTCTGTTTGTTGTTCTCCGTATCCAGAACTTGGCAGAGGTATCCCACCTGTATCTAGATAGGTATTCAGTGTACCGCAGGTCTCTGCCTGTAGAAGTGGGTTGATTAGTACCCACGGACTCCAGGAAGTTATTTTTTAACCATTCAGTTAAAGTTGTTTTCCCTGTTGCCGGGTTGTTCACGATTTGGTGCAAGTGTTGAGAATCCTTAAAAGTAACATTTTGCATACCTTCCAAATGTACAGCAAGCACTTGAACAGCTGGATTTCTGTTGTGAATTGGAAAGTCAAGGATTCTCCATGCTGCCTCATGTGGGCAGACAAATCATCCATCAACGAAGTTACTAACCTCATCTATGACCTCTACAGACTCGGGCGGCGAATTTGTGGATGTGGCTGGTGGTTTCGTTATGATGAATCTAACTATGTCTGTGCCTTTGGAAATATATTTGAAAAGGTATTTGATAAGCATGCTCCGCCCGCAGTATTCAACATTGATATGGGCATCAAAGTGCAAACACAAAATTTTATTATATGGGACAACAAATCCGTTATCAAGGGGAACGCCCGATTTAATAAATTGGGTAGCACTTCTACACCTTTTGTAATGGGCGTAACCCGCTTCATCAAAATGTGTTACACATTCATATGGTTTAGGAAAAGACTTTGAGCAAGTTCTAGCTTTCATGCATGGAGCGTTCATTTTTGGTAGCCCGCATGGCCCATGAAGCATACAATCAGTAACAATTCTATACAATATGGGATCTGTAGATTGATCTGGCAATTCAGCACTAATATATTTATCTATATCCACTGCTTCCCGAATTTTGTGTGGAGCAGTTACCCATAGTAACATATAACAATGAGGAAGTCCTCTTTTTTGAAATTCTATAGTATACAAATCTGGAGGAAAAATGTTTGTTGTTAGCCAAATACACTGGCATGTAAAAAAAGTAGGGAGGAGAAAACAAAAGTGAATGGTTAGAGAGAATATTACCTGCTGCCACTTCACCAAACGGCTTTTTAGATCGTAAAAACTTAGTAAGTGCTTCCACTTTGAGTTGGAAAACCCTGGCTATTAGATCAGGCCTATCTTGAGCATTTGTGCAGTGAAGCTGATGTAAAACACGTTTGATCTCTGGCCATCTAACATTGCATGTAAAAGTGATAAAGTATTGCGGGTTTCCCTAGACTCTACATATAGCCAGCGCATCTTGATAATGCTTGTACATATATCTAGGACCACCTGTAAACGATGCAGGTAAAATAATACGTTTCCCAACACTGCTAGCCTTAGTGTCACCTCTAGCAATAGCATCATGTATGCCACTAAGAAACTCGGAGCGAAACAAATTTTGGTTTGCACAAAAGTAGTCTAAACGATTTTGTTCAATGCAAATGTAAGCGTCCACTAAATATTGTTGGAACAATCTTCCGGCTCTTAGCAGATGCGTGTAAATTCCTTGGCGGTCATGAATTTGGTAACTGTAAAACATGTTCATTGTGAGCCTACGATCACGTGTTGATGGGACCGAAGTGAGCTTTAAATCTGGTGACCAACCTTGTTCAGCGTGAGGAAAAAGTAATGGATATTGTAACGGCATGTAAGATGAGTGTAATTTGCTAACTCTATGAGCGGTGTTGTCTTTGCTTTTGATAACGATATCAAAGTCTTTTGCTGTAGAATCGCCATCACAAACAATAGCTCCTAGGGTACCAGCAGCCGGAGCATTGTAGCAAGGTTGCGTTGGCTGACTGTGAAGCCTTATTACAAAATCTGGAATGTTTGGCTGCTGGCATAACTCCTGTGCACCCTTCAAAACTTTAACATATTCATTTACCTGTTGCAATGTATTGGATAAAACAGAGACAACATCTGCTGAAAGCTGAGACTGGTTTCCATCATTGAAGAAACGAAGTCTATTAGAAACTTCATTTTCAGTGTCAAATATATACATTTGAAGAAATCTAGGACTTTCACCTTCTGGTGGGCACAACGATCCTAACCAATGTGAAACCTGACCAGCAACTTTGAAAACATACGGACCACCACCATGATTAATTGTTTCATCTATCACGGCACCGAAAGATGTCATCGAAAACATCGCATTGTATGCACGAATATTTGATAAAAAAATGTGCATCCGCGAAGATATCTCTCATGATTGGTGGAGGTTCAGTAGGGTATTGAAGCACTACTCTTCCTCCTCGGCAGCATATAGAGTATTTGGGTGTAGAGCCTCGTGGGGACGATAGTAATCGCTCATCAAACCAAAACAATGCTCCGCAGAATTCACAAACATTTGTACAGTCGCCTAAATCCATATACGATGAGGATGTAAGTTCACAATTTCCTAAGGAGGATGGTGTGAGGCTGTTGTCAGGTGGTAGTTCAGATGCAAGAGCAACATGCGTATTTCGCAGTGCCGCTGATTGAAGAAGCGATGAACGATAGGTCCTTTGAGCGGAAGTTTGAAGACCAGTGTAACGGACAAAGTTGGATGAGGATGACGCCTCCGCGTCATGGTTTGAGTTAGAGTATTTACGTTTCATAACTAATAACTGGACGACGACAGGAAAATATAGTTTTGAAGAAGTAAAAAGTTGAAGTGAATAAGCCTTCTTTCAGCGAAGCTTTGGTGTTTCCAATGTATCAGCTTTTGTTAGTTTGTAGAGGATAGAAGTTAATTAATAAGAGGGAAAAGCAAGAAAAGAAAGGCATATGACAAAAATAAAAGTGGGAAAACAAACCTGTATAGAAGTAAAAGGGAATGCAAAGGCGGATGTGTGGGAGAGTAAACAGCAAACCTTTTTGCAAAAACTGTAATCCCAAAGATACACAGCACAGAAGTAGTTAATAAATGAGGTACAAATGAGCGAGAAATCGAAAGGTTTATATATTGATACAAATAAAAGAATGTACAGCAGCATTTGTGATTAATGAATGGGTGAAATGGCAGGGTGGTTAACAGGAGAAGATGATGAATTATGAAGATTAGTTACTTGAAGGGGAAAAAATATAGCTAAACTATAATGCACTTTTCTTTTGAATATAATTTATACATAAGCTGTACATATTTGCTACCTATTTGTTTCTATCATGAGTTGAAGCTGAATGCCTCTTGTATTACAGCAAGTTGAAGTTTGAAATTAAATTGAAATGTTGGCTAAAGCAAAGAAAGTAGGTATCTAAAGCAGATGCCCTTTTCTCCAAGGCTGTGCTATAAGACTATAGGGTATGGGGCGGGGGTTGGGGCGTGGGTTGGGTGAAAACGCCCAAGTGGCCCCTTGGGGGGGGGGGGGGGGATTCAGACCAGGCATTCGGCATGCGTAGCGGTCCTATGTGGCCGGCTTTTATTGGCTTGTTGGCTAGGGCATAGCGGACTATGTTTAAATTTTAGGTAATTTTTTTTTAATTTTAATAAACCTGGCCAACCCACGCGGGCTAGCCACGCCCCGCCATACCCACGGACACGTCACTCACCAGCGGGGGCTCAAACTCCACGTGTCAACCCATGCCCGAAACCTCCGCCCCACCATACCCCACGGTCTAAGGTGAAGTAACTCCCCCCTTTTTTACGGCACCTTATTATTTAAAATTGTGGACTTTGTTCAGTCATAAGGTGGATTAGAGAAAGAAATCGTCGGCTGTTTAAACTAAGAGAGAGAAATTTTAAAGGGCAACAGAGTAACCATTAGGTTGAGCATATACAATAAGATTTTGTGAAGACTCATGCTCTGATAGACATACAACAACAAATAATAAAGGCTAACCTAAGAACAGAGCGAAAGAAAGAGGGGTAAATCGAATCGCAGAGGAGTAAAATTTAAAGCAAGAGATTGATAGTTACCTGAGAAGAGCCTATGCAGAGAGGATTTAGGGAAAAAGTGGCTCTATGATAAAGATAATCCATGAGATAGCCACGTAGATGAAGAAAATCAGCTGCAGTAGAACACGTGTAGAAACAGGGCTAGTCAGCCGAAATTAAGAAAAGGAGAAACATATTTAGGAGGAAAAAAATTGAAAGGGCAGGTATCGAACCTAGCCCAGATGGCGGTGGTATAAAAGGGTTTGGGATGGGACACGCAAGCAGACACTATTCCCCGCCAATCTTAAGAATGTAGGTATTGAAATTTATCACCAAGATAGCAACCAACCTCATATTAATTGATTAAACTGCTGATATGGAATTTGCTGAGAACTAAATGCTACATCTGGTGCCCTGTGGCATATACATGTATACACTAAAATAACAAACTAATAAGATGCCATATTAGCAATTTTGAAAAATTAGCAAAATAATATCCTGGCAGGTTGAATATGTCATTTGTATTGATGTTATAATAGGTAATAAGATGTTACTTGGTAGCTAAAATTAGCAATAAAATGGAAGTCCATACTGCTGGTTGCTTAAATTAGTAAAAAACTTAGTGCATTTCCATTTCGTGAAGTTTGCCCTTTTTTGACCCATTTGACATAAAACACAATCGCAATCAACCCATAAAGATAACAGGTCAGTAGCAAGGTGCACCTCTATTTTTTTTTTTACTTTTTTGGTTCCATAATACTGGTAATAATCATCAATAGTTCATGAGTTTATGCAAAGTGCACCTCTAATTTTTAAATTAAGAAATTTCAAGTTATTTGCTTCTTAGCAAATAAAATATATGTAAAAATTAGTTAAAAGGTATGGATTATGAATCATAACCTAAAGAAATGAACCCATCTAGCTCCATTTTGAGATTTTGTTTCCTCTCCAACTAAATTGAGATCAATGGTAGATGTTTAGTTGCCAAAACGCAAGGGGACACACTTTCTCGAATTCACGAAAGTTCTTTTGCTTCACTTGAAAATTCTCAATAATAGTCTGCAATAAGGACAACTCGATCGAAATCATAGTTGCAAAATTGTTCAATATTCTCCCTAAGGTTTCATAAGCACCCCCTTAGATCGATATGCTTAAAAAACAAAAAAAAAAGTTCAAAAATTACCTCAAGAAACGTATGATGAACCCGTCAAAGCCACCGACAATGGATTATGCATCTAGGCACCTCAAAATGGTTCTATAACCTTTTCTCTTAAAAAAACCCGCATTCACCACTCAACAATCAAAAACTCCAGTGTAAAACTAATGTATGGTATAACTAAATATCTAAATATATTAGGTCAGTAATAGTTTGGAATTAGGAAAAAACTAATTACATAGAATAACTAATTTGTTAAATATGAGGACAAAAGCTAAACTCACACAATACTAATCTAATATTTTGAAGAACAATATATATGAGATCGCATCATGTATGCATTACGAATACACATTGGCTGGCTTTTGCCGCTTTCTTTTTATAGATAACATTTTTATAGTATTCGTCAAAATTTCCACCTCTAAAATAAAAAATAAACGTGCATATGTACCACGGATAACAAAAAAGGATACCTCCTGGGTTGCCTTATAGCACCAACTTTCCAATATAGCCAGCCTTGACCTCACATATTCTCCTATATTCTAAGAGCAACATTCTCATCTTTAGTAGAAAGCTGCAAAAGATTAAAATCATTATACCAGTACACATTTATAGTTCTGAGAAACACCTACTCGACCACCAAACAGTTGCTTTCTACTGCTATCGTAATTCTAAAGAACCACCTAATTGCCCACCAAACACAAAAACAACCACAATGTGCAAAATATACATATGGCCACTCTTAGGAAACGGAGATTCGTGTGAAAATTTAGCATTAAGATAGCTGATATGACGTCCTCCCCTATTTCATTAACCTAGCTTACAACCCATATCCCCTAAATAATCCTCTTTACATCATCAACCAAACCTAATGCCATAGCTCGAATTTAATCATTTTATAAAACCTTAGTTAATAACAAACCACACACAAATAAAAACCCTAGATAACACTAACATTTCCTGTTCAACAATCCATAACATCAAATCTAGCATCATATTTACCAATAGAAACAAAATTACAAAATATAACTGAATACATAAACATGAATATCACCTTCCAACGCAATCCTTAAGATATTGCTCAGTTTTTTTCACAGTTTTTTGATGAATCTTCCAGGATCCACCTCCTCAGTTCTGCACTGTGTGAGTGTGTTTCTCGCGGAACCCTAGGTTTAGAAAGAAAAGCTGATCGCTTAAGCTAATCTCATTCAATATAATAATCACAATAAAGCATAACTTTATCATAATTCATATACGAATAAGAAACTAAAAATAAATAAAACCATATATGTAAACAAATAACAATAAAAACAACCTTATAATTGAATAAAAAAGTAAATAAAGACCTCCAAGAGTAACACAGAGTCCGAATTGAAAAACAAATCTCAACAACTAACACCCGATATGTACATCAGTAGTAATAAACGAACAATTACCGGTAAAACCAGATGAATGATTTGGACGAATATATTAGACATCGGTCTTGAAAAAAGTCGAAAACCACCGTATCCATCGGGCAAAACCCTCACCCTCCATCGCCACCGCCACATCCACCATCGCTGCAACTACCAAGAGAATAACGAAGTGGATTGTTGCCGGAGAAACCTTCACGGTGATGAGAGAATGATTGTGTATGATTTAGTAAATTATTTTGTGTGAGAATATGAAAGCAGGATACAATATAGGGATGCTTCAATTGCCGCTAAAATAGAGAAGTGAAGAAGCAATTAGATGACACGTGGCAATAACTGTTTGACAAAAAAGCCTCGGCTCCTAGTAGTTTTGTCACAGCCCCCGACCCCACCCTGGGAGCCGGAGCGGGAGCCGTGAACCAGTCAAGTGGTACCGGGGTTTATTAAATACGCAGCGGAAAAATTTGTCATCAGGATCGTAGTTAGGAAATAATTTCAGAGTTTGTAAAACACCAAATTTTTAATATTAAATAAATGGGCTAAACCCCGTATTTTATTCAAATGTTTTTATAGGGATAAACCTACATAAATAAAACATAATTTCTTCTTTTATTCGGGTATTTATAGCCACTTTATTTAAGCCTTCAGTGCACCATAGCTGTTTTCTATTATTTTTACAGCAAATTACCTGAAACGTGTTTGAAAACATTTTATCAACAAGAAATACTAGCGAGTTCACTCTATTTTATAAAAAGACACATTGTTTTACGGTATCAAGGGATATTACATTGTTTATATCTACCAAAAACTCAATCAGTATTTGTCACATGGTGGCAGTTCCGATGTGACGGTGGTCATATCACTCATTGGCTAACTTTCGTCCAATAGTGAAGGTCATCAAGTAATGTATATATTATATATTACTATTATTCAAATGTATTTGTCACTAGGCGATTCCCGTGACAGTGGTTATATCACTGTTGATCATTCTTTCAACTAGTGAATGTGGTCGTATCACTATTGATCGTTCTTTCAACTAGTGACCGTGGTCTTATCACTGTTGATCGTTCTTTCAACTAGTGACTGTGGTCCTGACACTGTTGATCGTTCTTTCAACTAGTGATGGTGGTCATATCACTGTTAATCATTCTCTTAACTAGTGATTGTGGTCTTATCACTGTTGGTCGTTCTTTCAACTAGTGACGGTGGTCATATCACTGTTGATCATTCTCTCAACTAGTGATGCTTATCAAATAATGTATATCAAACTCCACATATCGGTAGTAACTGCAGAATACATAACCCAACTCAAACTTTATGCACATATCATTAATTACAGGTGGTACTGTAGGAATACACAATGGCTATATCAACTAGTTACTGTGATATACATTATGGATATAAATGATATCCTTTATTTTGTAATATACATATATGCATATATATATAGTCAATGCATTATATTTTATTATAACCTCAATTAAATATAGGGTTATAATATTCATGGGGTTTTAATATTTATATAATTTTATAACACTATGGTGTGCACATACTTAATATACATGTGTTTTATTAAGTTAATATATATTGTTATATATTTAAGTTTAGTTAAATTATAACATATTATAATCTACATAACGTGTATCCCTATGTATTTTATAGATACATAAATCAAAGTTTTTATAGATACAAAAGTTAATATATAGGGTTTTTAATTTAGTAGCACATTTAAATATCTATATATTAATCTTATTTGTGCTACTTATATATATAATTTTTATTTATACAATTATAAGTATTTGTCATTATAATTTATATCTACTTCTAAAGCAAATAGGGTTTTGAAAGCATTCCTACATGCTGGCAGAAATTTGTAGAATACAAAGACTCGATCACTGTAAATATAACTGAAAAACATTTAAGGTTTTGCAAAGCAGTTTGATAAAAAGAAAGAACGACTCACTTTGTAACTTTAGGGTTTAACTACAGGCCTCCTGGTATAATCTTTGGTCTAATTCCTGAGCTCTTAATAAAATATGCAATGCACTCGTGTTAGTATAATAACCCCATTTCAACTTTATCAATACATCACGAGATCAGAACCCCAACGTAGTTTAGAAAGCATAGCCTTTATCAGGTAGCGCCTTTGCATCCGTTGATGGGTTCAAGATCGATCGGGTAGGGTATCGAATCAGTGATCAGGGGTTAAAACACTTAAAACGGGGCAGAGCTTTGTAGTATTATGGGTGTAATATTTAAAGCAAAATGGATATATATATAGAGAGATTAGAGAGGGCAAGAGTAAGAAAGAAAAGAAAGTTCGAGCAGTTTGAAAACTCAGAAGTTGCTTCTATTTCTAGTTGATGTTCAAACTTAGAGACCAAGTTAAAGCATTTAATTCTTCTGATGTTGATCTTCCACGTACTCACAACATTCACATTTCATATTACATTTGTTAGTTTTAATTTATTATTATTTTATTATTATAATTAATTCAGATGCTTCACTCATTTATCGCTTATAACTTCAAAAATATGACGTTTTATAAAACGATGAATATGTCATTAGAACGAGAATATTTTTATCTACATTTTGACCTAAGTTTCATTAAAAATAGAGTAAGGTTAATTATAATGTATTTTTATTATTATAATTATTAAACGGTTCATATATTTGTCTAGCTACTTCATATTTCTAACAGTCAACCTACTCGTAATCTACCTGTTTAATAATATAAGTTTTTATATACTTTATTTTAATATAAAATCGGAAATGTTACAAGTTTCACGATAAAAAACATGCACTTTTATAAACATCAAAGAGATGGTTCATGTAGCCCAAGACTCGGGGTTCGAGGTGATTGCGACAGAAATGAACTCGAATTTGACACATGTTTCGCAGTTAGTAAACTTATGTGATGTAATAATAGGAGTTCATGGGGGCTGGGCTAACCAACATGGTTTTTTTTTGCCTGAAATGGTGTTTTGATACAAGTTGTGCCTTGGGGGAAGATGGATTGGCTAGCAAACACTTCTTTCGGAGACCCTTCAAAGGCTATGGGGTTGAAGTACTTGTAGTATAAGATAAGCCAAGGGGAAAGTACTTTGATTGATCAATACCCGCTTAACCATCAAGTTTTGGTGGATCCATTGTTAATTCAAAGGAAAGGATGGAGTGTCTATAAATCTATTTATTTAGATAAACAAAATGAAACGCTTAATGTTACGAGGTTCAAAGAGACACTGTCAAGAGCCCTTGAACTACGTCATTCATAGGTAGTTTTAGTTGATTTCTATGTATAGATCAATTAGATTGCCAATACCTATATTTGTATTTATTTAGAACTAGTGGGGAGCCCGCGCGTTATAGCGGAATCAATAACACATGCAGGAATTTATAGTAGGAAATCCGCGCGATGAACCGGCGACAACAATTTACAACGCGATACTAATTTTCTAGTTAGTTTATCAATCCCCTTGTGATATATTGTAGTGTATTTCAGTTATTTCTTTATTCGTATGATATTCTACAAAAGTTTAGTATGTTGATTTTAATTTATTCTTATCAAAGTTTTTAAGTTATTAGCATTAGTGATCAACTATCTAGTGATATATGGTCTTATTGGATGGGTTTAATTTTAACATCATTTTGTGTTTGGATCATTTTATTTGGCCCAAACCAAACTAAACCGGGCCTTTTTAATCTAACAACGATAATTGGAACATTAGTAGAAAAACAATGAAAAATCAATAGAGGATCATGAGAATGCATGGCTTTGACAAACAATGCATGTACAACTGGATTGAAAACGACGTCAAAAAAATTGTTTTCGCTAATTTTGCATTCTAAGCAAAAACACTAAGCAAAAGCCGAATACCGACCCATACCCTTATTCGGTTAGTCGGGTTCAGATTGTTCAAGTTTCGATTTAAATGGTTTTGGATACATTGGGTATTTAGATTTTAAAAAAGCAAATGGGCTGCTACAAAGTAAAATTTGAACAAAGTGTTAGGCTGCTAAAAATAAAGTATGTAAATCCAACTGGGCTTGTGCTCCATAGTAAGTAAATCACATCATGGAAACAGATTGGCATCTCTAAATCATGGAAACAGAGTGACAGCAAAGATGGTGACTATTTTAAGAGTCTGGAGTAAAAAAAACCACAAACAAAAAATCAATGCAAATAACAAAGGTTTTAACCACAAACAAAGAATCTTCACCTGAATTGTTTGCTGATGAAAAGAGTCTCTAGAAGTAAAGTGCATGGAATGATTGTAAGTTTGGTCATCTGCAATGAAACCATTCATCAAAGTTAAACAAACTACACTACAAACAAACCTATTATTTAGCTCCAACTTCCGCTGCCTCTCCGCTCACACAATTCACCCACTTACAAAGCCCAAAATTCACAAATATCAAATTCAATGACAAGAACGGAGACTGTAGGAACTATTCTTAATTCCAATCATGTGTGCCTCAGGCATGTTCAGTTGAAATGCGATCACAGTGAGCTCTATAAACCTCTTCAAAGACAAAGTGTATTCAAAATTACCTGTGAACAGACAACTTTGTGGGTTTCCTTAATAGGGAACTCCCTGCAGTCCTATACAAAAGAAATGAAAAACACAAGTTCATAGATATGGAAAGAGAACGGACCGTTACGGAAGGAGATGGTAGGCTGCCCGTTGCTGCTTGTGATGGGAGAAAGTAATCGCCTCTATATCGCCCATACCGCCATGACCAGACTCTAATAACCCGCTCTACAAGTAATGCTCATATTAAAAGTGAAAACAAATATAGAGACCAATTTTAGAGAAATAAATTATTAAAATCTAGATCAACCATGCTTGTTATTGGGAGACATGTTCCTTTTGGAACCTAGATGGTACCTCTCAATTGAACCTTTAAATGTAGCAAACACTTAAAGAACAGAATCAACTTCATAAAATATAAGATCCACCACGATTCCGAACCTATTATGGTCCCTAACACAACACCAAAGACACCATTACATAACAAAATCATAAAAAACATATGTATGCACATCAATAAAACTTCTTAATTAAGGAAGAGATTAGTGTTGATGCATGGAATGTCTGTTGACTATGTCTACATTAAGTCTTAGGTCAAGATAGGTCAACATAGGGTCTTGAAAGTCAAAATTAGGGTTTTATGTTGAGGTTTCGCTTTTATGTACATAGGTTAGAAGTAGTTTCGCTTATATGTACATATGGTTCTGCTCATGTGGTCATCAGGTAGTTTCGCTTATATGTCACTTGGTAGTTTCGCTTATATGGCAGTCCATATGAGCGAAACCTGTCACCCTATAAATACCTGATGAGTTCATTTATGTATGTACGTGGGAGCGGGACTAGGTCATGCTTTGTGTAACCAAACTCTGTCAAATTTGAATCAGAAAGCATAAATAGAAAAGGAATTGAAAAGGAAAAGCTGTGTAACTTCATGTGCATTGATTCCGCCTTTGTATCTGAAGATGAACGTTCTCAACTGACTGTTTAGGGTCGGAAACCGGTCCAACAAGTGGTATCAGAGCTCAGGACGAGGAGTTCATACTACTACAGCTTGATTCTACAGAATTCTCTCATTTCTACTCACTTTCTCTCATACTTTTTCGATTTGAACTAGTTCCTACGGTTGAAATGGTCTGATTTTTGAGTATAACGTGTAAAATATACAATTAACAAACCCTAGAAAGATTCAGGTTAAAACACGGCTTAAAAATGGTAAAAATTAGTTAAAAACCTAGTTCCGCTTATTCGGACATCGCAGGTTTCACTCGAAATACATAGGTTTCGCTCGAAATAACTTGATAGTTTCGCTTATTCGAACAAGTTAGATCCGCTCATACGAACAAGTTAGTTCCGCTCATACGAACCACATAGTTTCGCTCATACGGACAAATATAGTTTCGCTCATACGGTCATTTATCATTTTCGCTCATTCAGACAAGAGTGGTTTCGCTTATTTGACACTTTCGCTTATCAGTCACAATAGCTGATATTTCGCTCTTTTGTCACTATTGTTCAAAATCGTGAAAATTTTTCTAAGTGTTTGCTGATTTTGCAGGTACATTCAAGATGGATGACATATTCTTGAATCCGTTTAGCGACATGTATGCGTTCACGGGAAATTCTGGAAACGATGATACTTCATCAAGCAAAGAGAATGAGAATCCGCCGAATGCGAAGAAAAAGTTAACGGAAGCTTGGGAATCTGAAAGTGCCTTTGGAACCTTCAATAAGCCTCCAAAGCTAATGGCTATCGAGGAATACAGTCGGTGGTCAAGAAAGTTTGAAGATTGGTTAATGGCATTTGCATTTCCCAGCTGGAAGAGTTTGAAAAACGGTTATGAAAATGGAAACAAAAATGGTGAAACTTTAAGATCAGCTGAGGAGATTGATTCATTTGTAGCTGAGCAAAAATGTGTGGCATTGTTATTTCAGTCTGTTCGGGAGGATATAATCTCATTGATCGATTATTCAAATGCAAAAGATCTCTGGAAAAAGCTAGAAACAAAATGTTTAGGAAGTTCAGAAATTGTGAAAAACAAAAGAAAACTTCTTAGAAAAGAGTTTGATCTTTTTGGATGTTTAAAGAACGAGTCAGTTTGTAAAATGATAGAGAGGTTTGGTCATCTGAAGCTGGAATTAGCAAGACATGATATCAGATATCCTGAGGATGAGCTTATCGATAAATTGTTCGATTCGTTGCCCGACGAGATGGATTGGAGATATTATGCGTTGATGCTGAAGAATACCATCAAGGATCCAGAAAAGTTGACTTTAGATTTGCTAATTGAAAAACTCGAGAGTCACGAGTTGGAACTGAAGAAGACATACAAAGTCAATCACTCATCTTATCAGCAGAATTTGGATTTGTATTATCCAAAGAGCATGATGCCAAAAGCAACTTCTCCCAAGACTGCGTTTTCTGCTGAAAATGTGTCCACAGCAAGCAAAGAAAGTCAAAGTGGTCAAAGCAGTGGAAATCACAGTGGTTATCACAGTGGATCTTCATCATCTGCAAGTCATTCTGATGCAAAGAATCGTTTTCAATGTAACATCGCAATAGACTTAAAGAATACTCAGAATTTTGACGAGGAGTCTGCTAAACAACAGATGATCTTTCTAGCATCGGTGTTGGAATCGTATGAAGGGTTAGTAGCTGGAAAGATATGCAACACCAACTTAACGAAGGAAGATTATGATCAGATAGATCCTGAAGAAATGGAGCTGATCTATATTCGTTGGGCTATGGCCAGTGCTGTTCGTCGAGCACAGCGTTTCATGGAAATTACCGGCAGAAAAACAATTGGTGGTCCATCTACCAAGCTGGGGTTCGATAAATCCAAAGTGACATGCTTCAAGTGTAAGCAGAAAGGTCACTTCAAGCGAGAATGCAGAAACGCATATGCTGATGAGTCGGAGAACCCTTTCAGAGATGATTACTACAAGAAGGCGATTTATCACCAGAATAAATCTGAGTCGCCTAGATTGAAGCAGGTTGAAGACAACAAAGAGAAATCTAGAGCTCTTGCGGTGATTTATGATGATGAAGGGTATGATTGGAGTAAAGAAGTTCTACCGGAAGAAGATGCGGTTGGTTACGCATTCATGGCGAAAAATGACGAACCTATTCCTTGGAAAGATAACCGAACTGAAGAGCAGAAGTATAGATACAGAAAAATGTTGGCTGAAAATAGAATCATTAGAATTTCTGGTATCTATCTGGAAGCGAGAAGAGCGAGAAGATGGGATCCGGACAGGGAGTGTTATCTTGACCCATATGGAAACATTGCGATCGATGACAAAACGCTTGATATCGAAGCCATAATCAAGGAGTACAAAGAAGAGGATGAGTATTGGCAGAATAAATTGTAGGGAACTGGAGATGAGAAAGAAAAAGAAGAGAAAAAGAAAAAGGAGAAAGAAGAGATAGAGAAGTCAAAGAAGATTGATACTGGGGTTATTGACACAACTCAGGAGTTGACTGCTGAGAACCTGGGAAAAATGGCTGACAAAGTGCTGGCTGCTAAGGCACTTGAGGTAGACTCTAACTCCGTGTCTGAGTCAAAAAGCCAGGTCAGTTCAAACGTGTCAACAAATGCGTCAGGTAAGAAAATTGATGGAAATGCTGATTGCAAAAATTGCAACAAAGAGTGCAAATTTTGTAATACAGTCACGTATCTCAACGGTAAGAAAGTTGAAGATCTAACAGCAAAGGTTAGAAGCGTTGAGAATCAAATTCTCGATCGTGACAAAACAGTTAAAGCTTCAACTGAACGGATAAGAGAATTAACTAGTCAAATTGAAAATGATAAAATTGATCATGAAAAAGTTAAAAAGGAAAATGAAAAGTTAATTCTTGAAAACCGTCAGATTTCTGAGAAGTTTGAAAAACTCAAAAGCACAATGAAAGATAATGATGATCGAAATGGTAAAACTTATAAAGAAAACATTCAACTAAAAGCAGTGCTTAGAGTAAAAGAAGAATCAATCAACCAACAACTGGATGAAATCGCTAAACTGAAACTTAAATTTCAAGAGGCTGAAATTGAAAACGAGCGAATCCAGTTGAAGCTTAACAGTTACAGCTCCGCAAGCTTTATTTTGCAACACATTATTCCCAAACCCATCGGGAAAGACAAAGCAGGCGAAGATGTGTACTCTGATGGAACTGGGGTGGGTTTTCATCAAGTTCCACCACCTGTTCTTGATAACTACACGAAAAAGCAATCAGGGTTGGTTGAAATTGAAGAAGAAAGTGAAATGAATCTTCCGGATTCAATTGATGTCACGTTCACATCTTCCAATGAAGATAGTGTCCAAAATGATATTGTAAAAGGTGTTGTTGAAAATGTGCTAAAAACGGATAGTGACACTACTGAGGAAGATGGGTGTTTCTTGGACAACTACATTCCGAAACAAAAGTCCAAGAACAACTTAAATGAAGAATCAAATCTTGTCATGTACAAGATGTTGGGTTCAGATAAGTTGTTTTCGGATTCTGAGTTTCCGATTGAGAATGTTAATATGAACAAATTGACAAATGTTTTCAAGTTGGTTGAAGTTGAGTTGTCAAAAGTGAACAATCTGAGTCAAACAAAGAGAAAAATGAGTTTTGAGAAAGATAAATCATACTACAAGAAATTTGTTAATCCATCACGTTTTTATAATAACAATCGAAATAACTGGTCGGGTGGTTATCAGGGTGGTAGGAATTATCAGAAAATAAATGTTCCAAACAAGAGGTTTGCTGAAAATAAAAAGTTTGTGAACGGTTCGAGTTCACTTGCTGATGAAGAGAAAGAGATTTTTTTCAAAATCAAATGAAGAGTTCTTTGAAAAAAGAGCTTCACAGTCTCAATCTGAAGGCACAAGTCGAGTTGTTGATACTCGAACATGTTTCAGATGTAATCAAGTTGGTCACATTGCACAAAAGTGTACCAATGTGAAGCCTAAGACTGAAACTGTGAAGATTCAAAAGAAGAAAGTTGACGAAAATGGTAAAGCACCAATGGTTGTTGAGAAAAAGAGTGTGAAAAATGACAACATCAAAGTGAAAAATGAACCCGTAAAGAAAGTGGTAACTAAAAATGACAAATTTTACAAGCGGGTTGCATTATCTCAACAAGTTTGGAAACCAAAAACTGAGAAAAAGATTTCACCTTCTGAGGATTCAATTCAAATTGATTATGATGCAAATTTTCCACCTCTTAAGGCTGAAAACTTCAAAATTCAAATTGCGAGAGTCAAGGTTACACCTAAGGTTGATGAGGCCTGGGTGGACTCCATGTTCGACTAAACAGTTTGAATTGCCGGAGCTTCCTAGTTGGTAATCGTGAAGCAGGAATCGGCATCTTTATTAAAGTTTAAGTCAAAGTTTGTTATGTGCAGGATCTTCCAAAACTTGTATCCAGATGGATCATGGATAGTGGAGCTTCAAGACATATGACAGGAAAGACTGCGTTGCTGTATGATGTTAAAAATATCAATGGTGGATATGTGGGATTTGCTGGTCATGAAGGTGGTAGAATTATTGGTGAAGGAACGTTATCCAATGGGATTGTTACGTTTGAAAGAGTTAACTACATTACTGAGCTGGAGAATAATCTGCTAAGTATCTCGCAGATTTGTGATAATATGTATACTACTCACTTCACTGATAAAGAATGTTTGATCTTGAAACCAGGATTTGTAATACCTGAAGAATGGATTATCATGCGGGCACCTAGAGTGAATGATTTATATGTGTTAGATATGAGTGTAGCAACTACAACTACTGGTCAAGCACATTGTTTTGTGTCTAAAGCAACTGAGAAAGAATCGAGATTGTGGCACCGAAAGATGGGGCATATACATCTTAGAAAAATGAATCACTTGGTGCACAATGATTTAGTTTTGGGTGTTAATGTCAAAGGTTTTCATCTGGAAGGGGAGTGCATTAGCTGTGTCAAAGGCAAGCAGAAGAAAAAGTCACACCCTACAAAGCAAGTCAATTCAGTTTCGAGACCTCTGGAAAGACTTCACATGGATTTATTTGGTCCTGTGAATGTCAAAAGTATTACAGGAGACTACTACTGTTTGGTCGTTACTGATGATTATTCCAGATTTTCGTGGGTTTCTTTCTTGAAGACGAAAGACGAAACGTTTGACAGTTTGATGGCGTTGTTCAAAAAGATTGAGAATCTGTACCAAAGGCGTATCAAAAGAATTCGTAGTGACAATGGTACTGAATTCAAGAACAGTAAGATGGAAGAATTTTGTGATGAAAGAGGTATATTGCATGAGTTTAGTGCTCCGTACACTCCGCAGCAGAATGGAGTCGCAGAACGCAAAAACCGGACACTAATCGAGATGGCTAGAACTATGCTCGCAGATTCAAAGTTACCGATAAATTTTTGGGCTGAAGCTGTTTCCGCCGCATGCTATACGCTCAACAGGGTTCTCACTGTCAAGAAGTTCAACAAAACATGCTTTGAGCTAATCAATAACCGCAAACCGAATTTGAAGTATCTAGAACCGTTCGGGTCACCCTGTACTGTTATAGAGCCTCATGGAAAGTTTGGTCCGAAGTGCATTGAGGGAATATTTGTTGGTTATGCAAATCCGATGCGACGTGTCTTCGTTCCAAGTGAGAAGCGGATTATTGAAGCTGGAAATGTTGAATGTCAAGGTTATACTATGCCGCCGCAGAATCCTGGAGATTCATGGCGTTATCATTATGACAAACTGTGGGATTCGTTTGACATGAGAGGAGAATTAGAGGATGATGAAGATTTCTTTGATGAGTTGGATATTTTGCGTGAATACGAGTCACAGCAAAGGTTCCCAGCTGAGTATTCAAGACGACCACAGGAAACTTCAAACGACGATGGAGCAGGCCCGAGTAATGCTGGTGAACATGATGATGTCCAATAGAAGGAAGTTGCTCAAGATAATCAGTCGGATCAGAATGATAATCAAGAAGCTGAAAACATGCCAGTCTTTGATCATGGTGATTCAGATTCTGAGGGGGAGCAAATTCAGTTTTCAAGTCAAACAAACCTAGTCAGTGAACAAGGTGCAAATCAGAATGTTACTAATCTGGAAGGTGATGTAGATGTTTCAGGCGAAGTAATGCCACGAACTCTTTCATATCATCCAGAGGAATTGATCATTGGAGAACTGCAGACAGGCGTTCGCACTCGAAGACAGATTGATAAAGGGCTTACATGTTTTTATACAACAGTTGCTCCTTTGCAAACTGAATTCTCATTGAGTTGTTTTATCTCGCAGGTTGAACCAAGAACTTACAAAGAGGCGCTTACTGAAGATTCTTGGGTCAATGCAATGCAGGAGGAATTGAGTCAATTCGAGAAATTAGGAGTGTGGAAGTTAGTGGATTTGCCTGATGGCCAAAGGAAGATTAACACCAAGTGGGTGTTTAAATGCAAGAGAGACGATAGAGGAGTTGTGGTTCGTAACAAAGCTCGACTCGTTGTTCAGGGCTTTAGTCAACAGGAGGGGATTGATTTTACAGAAGTCTATGCTCCTGTAGCACGACTAGAGGCAATCAGAATTTTCCTTGCATTTGCGTCTTGGAAGAACTTCAAAGTATATCAGCTAGATGTAAAATCGGTGTTTCTTTATGGGAAGGTCAAAGAGGAGGTTTATGTCGGATAGCCGCCGGGCTTCACCGATCCAATCCACAAAAACAAGGTCTACTTATTGGACAAAGCGCTGTATGGTTTACACCAGGCCCCGAGAGCTTGGTACGAGACTTTGTCTCAACACCTACTAGCCAACAAGTTTATTCGTGGAAAAGTGGATGCCACTCTCTTCACTAAAGAAGTCGAAGGTCATCTTCTGATAGTTCAGATTTATGTGGATGATATAATTTTTGGGTCAACAAATGAGAGTCTATGCAAAGACTTTGAATCAGTGATGAAGCAAAAGTTCGAAATGTCATCAATGGGGGAGATGAAATTCTTTCTGGGTCTTCAAGTTGAACAACTTCCTGAGGGAATTTTCATACACCAGACGAAGTACGTTCGTGATATTCTAGAGAAATTTGGGATGTCAGGTTCTACTCCAGCTGCTACCCCACTTGCAACAAATCATGGGATTCACCCAGATCTCACTGGAGACAGGGCTGATGAAACGTTCTACCGATCCATGATAGGTTCTTTGATGTATTTAACTGCTTCACGACCTGATATCATGTACCCAACGTGCCTCGCAGCAAGATATCAATCTAACCTGAGAGCTTCGCATATGATTATTGTGAAGAGGATATTACGCTACCTGAAAGGAACTCCTTCATTGGGGTTGTGGTATCCTAGGAAAGGTGATTTTACGCTCGAAGGGTATTCCAATTCAGATTTCGGATGCTGCAAAGTCAATTCCAAATCAACAACTGCAGGATGCCAGTTCTTTGGAACTAGATTGGTTATATGGCAGTGTAAGAAACAAACGTCTGTGGCGTTATCTACATGTGAAGCGGAGTATGTTTCTGCTAGCAGTTGCTGCTCTCAGATCCTGTGGATACAGCAATAGATGCGCGACTACGGTTTGCAGTTTCTTAACACACCTCTTTTTGTTGATAATGAGGCCGCTATAAATATAACAAAGAATCCAGTACATCACGCTAAAACTAAACACATAGAAATTCGTCATCACTTTATTCGTGATTGTTTTGAGAAAAAGTTGATACGAATTGAGAAAATCCACACTGACGAACAGAAAGCTGATTTACATACCAAAGCTTTTGATAAAAATCGGTTTAAATATTTGTTAAAAATGAATGGTATGAAGCTTCTTTCGGTGTCGGATGGAATTGTGGGAGTTGATGAGAGTACTGTTGCGGATGAAGACGAAAAACAATCTGCAATGGTTTGTCGATTTTTTACTTGTTTTGGTATTTAGGGGGAGTAGATAGATGTATATAAATATTTTTATTCTGAAAATAAAAAAATAGTAAAAAATGTAAAAATACAAAAACAATATAAAATTTGAAAAAGAGCTTGTGTAAAAAGGGAAAATGATAGTACATCGGCTTGACAGTCACGGTATGCTAAAGAAATGGAATGTTTAAATGTGTTAAACAGTCTCGCTGATGATGTGTCGATAGGTTTTTGCACATTTAGTAGGTTTGTTCGGGATATAAACTTAAATCTTACTTGCTTATTTCGTGGGGAACACTACTTGGATATATAGGTAACCCCTGAAATCTCGTTTGAAAGATTCCTTTTTCTGATATACTAGGTTTTTATACTCAGTGATATCTGGGGTATTATTCCGGGACTTCTGCTGAATGGAAGTTCTGACCTAGTCCTCGAATAATACTTTCTGCAAATGCTTGAAACACAGCATCACCCTCAGCATATATGATAAGACAATAAAATTGCTTAGCAATGCTGTTGTAAAAAAGATCCTCTAAAGGGGACACACCCGAAAGTTGAGTCATGATCTCTCTGCTGAACGGTAGTTCTGACCTGAGCTCTCATGATTCTTCATAATTTATTAACCCTTACAGATATCATTTGTGTTATAATTACCTGTAAGACTGAATATCAGGATATGGATACGGGAGTATATTCAAGAGGTGGGACACACGTATAAGTTTAAGTCTCTAAAACAATAAATCCGTATCCTGGACAGATTGAAATGTGTGTGAGAATTTAAGATGGATCAGTATATCGACAATCGAGGTGAATTGTTTAATTCTGGGTATGTAATTGAAGCTTAATGGTACTTGTGATTTATCGAATAGCTGATATGATTCCCTAACACGCTCAGCCAAAAATAAGTTTGTAAATAGTTTACTTTGTTTATTTTTTTGCAATTTAAGTTTTCTGCATTTCATTTCTTAGTTTAGAACACTTTGATAAAATCCAAAAAGATTTTATTTCTGCTTTATTTTTGACAAACCAAAGTGGAGAGTTAATCGTTGGATTCTCGAAGATTGAAGCAGATGCGGGAAAAGTTCTGAGCTAAAGAATGAGGAGAGCTTACTTTGATGGAGATTGGATTGCTGAACAAGTTAATTAATTTGATGCTTGTTACATTTTTCAGAAAATATTTGAAAATGTTTTTCAAAATCAGTTTGATTCGTCAAATGATCAACCAAGGTCATTAAATTGAACTTGGTAGATTAATCGAGTGATCAGGGTCATTAACTTGGACCTGAATACTTGAGTGGATTTCTAAAACTGATTGAGTTTGTGATTTATTGTTGAAAAGTTAGTTTGTAATGTTTGATGTTTGAGACACAGGTTTTGGACTTCATCATTCCCACGGGAGCTAAATGTCAAAGCTTGAACCAGATCAAGACCTCGGATTCTAGCATATTGAGAGGGGGAGTCTGTGAAAGGGGGAGTCTGGATCAACAAGTCAAAGGGGAGTCTGAAGATGAAGCCAGGACAAGATTGTGAACTTGTGAAGATAGAGTTGTTTATGATGAAAAGACAGAGAGTTGGAGAAAAGACTAAAGACTTGGAGCTGAAGACTTCGTCAACATCCAAGGGGGAGTCTGTTGATGCATGGAATGTCTGTTGACTATGTCTACATTAAGTCTTAGGTCAAGATAGGTCAACATAGGGTCTTGAAAGTCAAAATTAGGGTTTTATGTTGAGGTTTCGCTTTTATGTACATAGGTTAGAAGTAGTTTCGCTTATATGTACATATGGTTCCGCTCATGTGGTCATCAGGTAGTTTCGCTTATATGTCACTTGGTAGTTTCGCTTATATGGCAGTCCATATGAGCGAAACCTGTCACCCTATAAATACCTGATGAGTTCATTTATGTATGTACGTGGGAGCGGAACTAGGTCATGATTTGTGTAACCAAACTCTGTCAAATTTGAATCAGAAAGCATAAATAGAAAAGGAATTGAAAAGGAAAAGCTGTGTAACTTCATGTGCATTGATTCCGCCTTTGTATCTGAAGATGAACGTTCTCAACTGACTGTTTAGGGTCGGAAACCGGTCCAACAATTAGGTTACCCCAGTGTCCTTGTGGACAACGATAACCTTCTTGCTGTCCATTTACTCGCGCTTGAGATGAAAGAACCGGTAATGACGATGATTCATTCATCTTCTTCAATCTAGATCACGAATTAAGATGAGAATCTTCAAGATATTAAAATTAAATTTAATAACAGGTGTATTGTATTAGCAAATGGAAATATCACTATACAATTTTAAGGGACTTAAACTTACATGCTTGTTTACTAATTCAAATGCCAAAGTACCGAAATTGTGTATTGTGATCAGGGCCCGTACCAAAACTGAAATCAAGAAAACATGGGTCAAGCATTCTATCAAACAATTGGTATGCATGACAGAAATATTGTTAATTTCACAAATAGTCAAAAGTAAATCAAATTATTCCTTTTCAAAGCATTCAACAGACATGATTTATGTGATTTGAATTGCAAATAATCAGTTTCTAATCATAGTTACAACAAAAATGATTGTGGAAGGCAAAAATAAAACTATATGTATTTTATCTAGTTGGAAAACCAGAAATCAAATCGTTAATTAGTGACCAATGGTTACCTTAATCGCGAGTGGTACGAATTGGAAGCAAACTGGGTGTAGAACATGATGCCTAACGGCATTCAACGCATAACCAAGAGAGATTTCATCCATCTGTAGTCTAATATGTCCGATTCATAAATAAAAACCTTCTTTCGGAAATGTGAAATCATACCAAACACATTAAAAAAAGTGTGAGAGTTTTATATAAACGACATCTAAACTCGAGCGCTTCTAACAGTTCGGATGAGCAATTGGATGAGCAATTGAACTGTAATCAACAACATTTAACTCTTACAGTAAGTCAATAACAAGTAAAACCTAACATTTTAACAAATAATATTCGGTACCTTTCAAATTGTAATACTGATTTTCAATATCCAAATCTTGCTCTTCAGTCTCAGGTTCCTACTCGAAGTACTCAAAACCATATTCCTCCATATCTGCGTCTAAATATGAACATGCATAAGAACAGAAGCAAGGGGTCTGGAAACGACATAGAGATTCAATGGAACCAAAAACGAATCGACAAAAATGAAATTGATTCAACACCTAAAATCGCCCCATCTCTTTGCCAATCATCTTCTTTCGATTCATATACGAGAATGTCGTTGAGGAGTTGTTGCCACAAAACCTTATATTAGCAATTTTCAGACCAGATCCAAAATATCGAAATAGGAACTCACGGGAACCCTAAAAATATGTTATTATGTAACCTCCTTAATCTATAATTGAAGACGAAGAGAAGCAGAAAGTCTTGTATATGTGTGTGGGAACCGCAAATGATTCATCGGACGCATTCAATCCCAAAAACGATGGAGGATTTTAGGTGGTTTCAAAGAAAGCTGAAAGGGTTTCTCTTCATGTCTGACGTCTCAGTAACCATGGAATTGAAATTCAGCTTTAAAAGCTAGGTAAACCAGAATTCCAATTATACCCTCAAGTGTCTTAAAACTTTGATGGAATGCCCCTTTAAAAAGGCTTCATTCTCTTGTACATATTGTTGTAAAGTTTGTACACCATGTAAAATTACGTTTATGTACATCACTTCTCCTTTATATAGTATTATAGATAAAAAGTAACATGTATTTATAAAAGTGCAAATAAGAGTGAACTTTGGATTTTTCTTATGATTTAAGGCTAAGTTTATATTAATTCATAAATATTAGAAGCCTTATTCTCAGTTTCTTATGCAAAAAGTAAAGTAAATAATATTCATATGTTTTATCATCTCTTGTAACACTGAATTAGATGTTATTTCACACATTTAAGTTGTATCATCGGAAAGTGATAGCAAGCAGGGGCGGACCCACGTTGAGCGGGTTGGGATCCCCGGACCCCAATGTTTTTTTATAAAAATAATAGAGCCGGTGTATTTTTCTATGAACCCCATAAAATAAATTTGCTGGACACCAATCCAATAATAGTGAGCCTGGTGCGGTGATGAAACCCCAATGTTTGTGAACCGAAGGACCTGGGTTCGATTTTGTTTAACCCGTTTTTTGTGTTATTTTTTTTTTTTTTTGAAATCTAATTTTAAACTAGGGTTTTTTTGTTCACTTTCAAAACTTACAGAGCCAAAAAAGAAAACATATGCTCCTTCCCCAGCAACCATCCATAATCCATTCTCCACAACATTTTGCCACCCTTCCTCCACCCTTTCGCCTCCCTCTGTTGCTCCGCCGCCCTCTCCCCCTCCCTCCGCGGCTCCGCCGCCCTCTCCTTTCATCGGCTGCCACTACCACCTGCTACTCTCCACATGTAAGAAGAACTGATTTGTTTTTTAGTTTTGTAACTTAATTTTGTTTCTTGTCTAGTTGTTTTAAGGCATTAGAAACTATAAATCTTTGTATGCTTTGAATTGGATTTTAAAATTTGAGTAATCGAATGGGTGATGATTAGAAACTATTGATTTTAGAATTTAAGGCATTAGAGGTGTTTTTCGTCAATGAAACATGTGAAGACTGATTTGCCTAATCGAATGGGTGATGATTATATGAACGATTGTGGCATTTGTTATATCGAAAGAGACCTTCTTGCCAATGTTTCGGTCGAAGATGTAATGGATGGCTTTCAAAAAATGAAAACTTGTAGGGAACAACTCTAAAAGTTTATAATGTTTCTTTTCCGTTTCGAATGACATCGTATTTTTATTGTGTGTTTTCTAATAAGTAACGATTATATAATTTTGTTATGGTATTGTATTTTATTATGTTCCTTGCCCCAACCCGGCCCAAACAACGGCGAACCGAAAATTTTAATGTTTGTTTGTGAAAATTCTGAACACCGAAAAAAGTGGACCCCATTGGAAAAATACATATGTCCAGTCCTAGGAAACGAAGATTCGTGTGAAAATTTAGCATTAATATAGCCGATATGACGTCCTCCCCTATTTCATTAATCTAGCTTACAACCCATATCCCCTAAATAATCCTCTTTATATCATCAACCAAACCTAATGCCATAGCCCGAATTTAATCATTTTATAAAACCTTAATTAATAACAAACCACAGACAAATAAAAACCCTAGCAAACACTAACATTTCCTATTCAGCAATCCATAATATCAAATCTAGCATCATATTTACCAATAGAAACAAAATTACAAAATAGAATCGAATACATAACCATGAATATCACCTTCCAACGCAATTCTTAAGATGTTGCTCAGTTTTTTCACAGTTTTTTGATGAATCTTCCAGGATCCACCTCCTCAGTTCTACACTGTGTGAGTGTGTTTCTCACGGAACCCTAGGTTTAGAAAGAAAAACCGATTGCTTAAGCTAATATCATTCAATATAATAATCAAAATAAAGAATAACTTTATCATAATTCATATACGAATAAGAAACTAAATTAAATAAAACCATATATATAAACAAATAACAATAAAAACAACCTTAAAATTGAATAAAAAGTAAATAAAGACCTCCACGAGTAACACAGAGTCCGAATTGAAGAACAAATCTCAACAACTCACACCTGATATGTATATCAGTAATCAACGAACAATCACCAGTAAAACCAGATGAATGATTCTGGCGAATATATTAGACATCGATCTTGAAAAAAGTCGAAAACCACGTATCCATCGGTCAAAACCCTCACCCTCCATCGCCACTGCCACATCCACCATCGCTGCCACTACCAAGAGAATAACGATGTGGATTGTTGTAGGAGAATCCTTCACAGTGATGAGAGAAGATGAGAGAATGATTGTGTATGATTTAGTAAGTTATTTGATGTGAGAATAAGAATGCAGGATACAATAGGGACGCTTTAATTGCCTCTCAAATAGAGAGGTGGAGAAGCAATTAGATGACGCGTGGCAATAACATGTTTAAGATCATGCCATGTGGCTTCAGCTTGTTTTGATTTATTATAATTTATAGATAAACCGGAGGTATGATTTTACCTTCCATACTCCTCCTACCTTCGAATTTCTGAAACATATGGGAACCCTAGAAAACTTTGTATCATCGACGACTGTAGATGATGATCGATTGGCCAAGAAGCCAAAGATTTCAATCCCAATTGAAAGCATCGAGGTTATCCTTTCCAGACTTCCTGTCAAATCCATTCTCCAATTCATATCCGTCTCCAAGCCATGGCTCTCGCTCATATCCAATCCATCATTCACCAAACTCCACTTTACTCACTGCCCACCACACTGTCGTATTTGTCTCGGCTTACGATTCTATCTCGTGAATTACACCTTCTCTCCGCTGCTCACGACGGTAGACCAGTCACTCATCTCATGACACTGGACGATGTTGATTCTGCTGATATCACAGAAGTCCAACATTTGAACGAGTTACTACTTTTTACTTGCATGTAATGGTTTTTGGGTTACAATCTCACTAACGCTACGTTCGTTATTAACCCTAGCACCATAAGATTTTTCAACTCCCTAATCCTCCTAGTTCTTTTATCAATGCACCGAATCTGAATCTTGATACTTATTCGGGTTCGTTAAGTCTAGAAACAAACATGAGATTTTGATGATTAGGAAACTTCTTGAACCTCCTACACTAGAGATTATAATTTTCTCTATGACAAGTTATTTATGGAGAAGTATCGATGCAGAGATTCCAGTTGGTGTTAGCTAGGATCGTTTGCATGTCATCCCCGAAAGTGGTGCTTGTGTCAATAGTGTAGTACATGTTAGTCTTCTAGTCTCTTGCGATATTTTAGGGTTTGACTTGAGAACATAGTAGTTTTTAGTTATTAGCAGTCCGCAAAGTTTTGTGCCCTATGTATCCTGTAGTGTTTACAATAGGAACCCTATAACTTTGGCGAGTTCATAGTTTTTCAGTTTTGTTACAAAAACAAGTTCGTTTAAATACTTTAGTTTATAAAGATATGTCATGGGTAGCTAACCCACTGTTAAGCTACTAAACTGTGTAGTACCGAAAACTTGACTGTTGTAGTTGTGCCCCGTATCAATGTCTATCATCATTGATAAGGTGTCAAGGTCAATAGTTCACGCCCCAGTAGTGTGAGGTTTGTCGAACCTAATATCGCTATCAACTATACCCCGTTTGCCAAACCCGACAACTAATCGGTATAATGTGTGGGGACTTTCAGATAGAGTTCGTTTAGTACGCTAAAGACATGAAATGTAAACTACGGTATTTAATTAGTAGTATTCCAGTCCAGGAATATAAGGCGGTCCCAATACCCGGGAATGCATGATTTTAGTAAATGTGTGAACTCACCTTAGCTTAGCTCGGCAGATTAAAAGTACACGAGCTAGAATGGTCATCCACGTCCTATTATGGTTACCAAGATTATTAGGGGTTGCTTATGACAATTCACGTAAGTTCTACACGAATCTAACAAGTAGCACACGAACAATTTATCACATATCACTTCTATCATGTGAGTTCATATATGCAATCACAACGAAAGATACAATATTCATCCATTTATCAACAAACACGGCTATAAGAGAATAACAAGTTCAGTGTTCATTATTCTGTTGTTCATACATGATATCCCTGCCGTAGGTTACGGTCCTCTATCGTAAGTTACGGTAATCGTATTCTGCATGTTTCATTAACACCTCATCGTAGGTTACGGCCCTTGATGCGTGTGAAGTGTGTATATAAGTTTAAGTATATTTTAAGCCCTTTTACACTTTCTTTAGCCAAGTTTTAAATTTATAAAACACGATATTTACTAACACTAGACACACATATGGGCAAGTGCACCCATCGTGAGCGTAGTATAGTGTTGGTAAGATACCGAGGTCGTCCAAGGACACAAGAGCTTTAAGTACCGGTTTATCCTCAACGTCTAATCAAATCAAAAGTTTAGAAAAAATGTTTTTAAACTATTTAAGAGATAGACAAGATGAATCACTTGGTTCCGACTCGTGTTTAGTGTAACCTTTGATTATTTCCGCACTTTTGCACTATTTAAGAGATTATCTTAGTTATTGTAGTAGGCCCCTCTTTTGAAGGTGACGTTACCCTCAACCCAGTAGTTTGAGTCAGCAAGGATACAATCCTAAAGGGTCGGATTATTGAAAGATAATCAATTAAGTTATTAATGCATAATGTGGTAGGCCCCTCTTTTGAAGGTGACGTTACCCTCGGCTAAGTAGTCTGAGTCAGCAGGGATACAGTCCTAAGTAGCCGGGTTAAAGTTTTAATAGTAGTTTAACTTATGAGGGGATCAAAGAGTTTGGACCCCCGCCATCCAATACCGTTAAGTATTGAAGGAGGTCCTACTAAATTTGACCCAGGTCCTTTGCAGGATCTATACACTGAACAATGGCAAGACTCTTACCAAACCGTTCCCTTAACCCCCGACCAGGTAGCCAACATACCTCCATATAGACCGTGGAGATATGAATGGTGAAAATCTTTTATTTTATATAGACAGTAAAATAATGCCAAGACACCACGGACAAACAATAAGGAAGAATCGCCTTCAACATAAGAAACTAGTTATTAAAGTCATTAATACATAACCAATTAAAAAGTGCGAAAAGATTAAAAATAAAAAGTATTACACTAGACACTTTGTCTTCACCAAGTGATGTAAGAGACTTAGGCAAACATGGCCTTGATTGTCAAGAACTCTTACGATCAATCTTGGATCCCGAGACGACTCACACACTCTATGATGGACAATGGATGATGGTGGTGGATGATGGTGTTATGGTGGTGGTGGGTGGTGGGTGAAGTGTGAGAGAGGTGGTGTGCCAAGGGATGGTTTGAGCTTGAGCCAAGCACTCCTATTTATAGGCTGAACAGAAGCTCGGGCACGGGCCCGTGTCCAGTGGGCACGGCCTCGTGTCCACATCCTTCTCTTTCTTCATTAATTGCTCTTGTCTTTATTAGTTGACCACGGCCCCGTGTCCGCTGGGCACGACCCCGTGTGCAGAAGCATATCTGTACTATCAAGATTTGCCTGGATTCTGCGAATCTTATAGTTGACCAGGACCCCGTGTCCGCTGAGCACGGCCCCGTGGTGGGCGATGGAAGCTTCTACAACTTTGTCTTTTATGCTGACACTTGGGCACGCCCCCGTGCTTAGTGAGCACGGGGCGTGTTCAGTCTTCTGTCTTCTTGTTTTGCTTGGGAAGATGCTGTCGTGGGGTCGGGCATGTCACGTTTGTTCCCTTTCTTGTATTTATGTTAGATTTTGCTGTCTTTTTGCTTCTTTTGTTAATTTTAGCTCATTTAATCCTGAAAATACAAAAGGAAGACAAAAGCACACTTTTTCCAACATTAGTACTAAAAAAGGGTTAGTTTTATGCCACAATTGATGTAATTTATATGTTGCATTTTGCACACATCAAATACCCCCACACTTGAATCTTTGCTTGTCCTCAAGCAAAACTCTTTATAATATGGCTTTACACTCCCAAATGGAATGGGTAGAAAAGAAGGTTTTTGGACTTGTCATAGAGCGTCGGGATTTCCAAGATTCTTTATTTAGTTTTATTTTTATCTATTTACAATCCTATTCGTCGTGATTTATTTAAAACTTTTCATAAGATAAATTACTTATTAGGGCATAACATGCCTCTTTAAAATTCTATTTATATACAAGTTCACATACCTCACGGGGGATCACTCAACACTCGGCCGAAGATGTATTTTAGTGAATCACTCGAGAGCGGCATGGAACTTACTCCTACCATATGCTTGCCAAGCAATCAATCCTCCTCCTTTTTAACTATATACCTTTGTAAATATCAAGAGGACTTTTGGGTGAAGGGTTAGGCTTGGGTTAAAGGTAGGTGGTTGGGTTAGTGGTTAGTGGTTAGTAAAAAAGGGCGAAAAAGCGTAACAAGCGTCGGTTTTCGAAAGACTTTTTATTTTTGCAATGTTTTTATTTTGATGAAGCTTTTATTCAAACAAAGTTATTTTTGATGAACTTGTTTGTTTATTTCTTTTGCTTCATCATCAAAACACAAAAATTTTTTTTCAAAGTCAAATGAAAAACCGAGCTTGTTACTAAAACAAAGGGTTAAAAATAAAAAGGTTTTTGTGGGTGAAAGGGTGTTTGGTTTGGGTTAAGAAATGAAAAGGTTTAGGCTCAAAGGGGTTAACTAGGGGGATTTTGGGTAGGTGGTAAAATAAAAAAATAATGGTGTAGAAATAAAAAGGGTTAGTCCTAATGCCTCCATCATTTACTTACTCGGGTTTAAGTTGGTATGGACCGGGAATGTATCGTCGTGGCAAGTTCTAGAGTTGTAAGAACCAAGCGGCTATTCACACAAGAAACGAAAAATGAGCATTTAATTTAAAGATATGTATTTGTATGCTCAATAAAGGCTCAAAACTCACTTTTGTGGGAATGGGTTTTTATGTGATCAAGTATATATAATTAAATTTTAACTAAGCTTGTCATGCCTTTTCATAATTCTCTTATGTTGGTTCTTTTTATCACGACGCTATCGGTTGAAAATTTGTAAAAATATAACCTTTTTAGAATTTTGAAATTCCCAAATTAAACCTAGACAAGTAAAAAAAATGAAAATTTTTTGAAAAAATTTGGGGTGATTAGCGGTTCCAATAGAGTTTTGTGTAAGGCTTGTTATTAGGACTTGCAAGATTCTAGGTTTTAGCATCCCCCCACACTTAAATTACACATTGTCTTCAATGTGTCCCAAAAATAAATTTTTAGGTTGATTGAATGCGTAAAAAGGTGTGAAAAAGCAAAAATTTGTGTTACTGGGCGCTGGACACGGCCCCGTGTTATCCGGGCACGGCCCCGTGTTCAAGTGCCAGTAACAAAAATTAAACAGAAGAAACAGAAGCCTGGACACGGGGGCGTGTTGAGTGAACACGACCCGTATCCAGTTTACCTGAACTGGGTCATTTCTGCAGACTGTGCAGCACGGGGCCGTGTTGGGCGGACACGGCCCGTGCTGAGCTTACTGTTAATGAAGAAAATCGTCGGACGGTCCTGTTTTCCTGCATGGGGTGCTGGTTCGAGTTTCCCTTGTATTCTTTGCCATCTCTAGTGTGTTTTATTCATTTCAACACCATTCAAACACCAAATTAACTAAAACCATCATTCATTAGATCATAGAGAGAATTACATAATAGTCCTAAAAATGAAAAATAAAGCAGAAAATAAAAGTTAAAAGTCCTAATATTAGATAGGTCAAGTGATACGTAAAATCTTCCTAAGGAGCTCTACTTCTACAATAAGAACCAAAATTCCGGAAATAGATTTCCGGTCTAGAAGCCTTGTAGAACTCCAAGCCGAGCGGTGTCCCTTAGATATTGCTAAAGCCATTCTTCTATCTCCCTTGGGAGAAGGGAGGCGGCTTCATGTTCCACAACATCTTGTGGAGGGGGAGTGACACCAATCGGAACCCCTTGTAGTATCTCTCGAGGGGGCTCCGGATGCATGGCGTACCACTCGGCCGGTATGATGACTTCAGGAACCACATTCCATGCCCTTTGGGTAATGATTGGTACCAAAGGAGGAGAAGCGAGAATGTTCAACCTTTGGTGCAAAAGGTTGACCTCTCGAAGACATCCCTCTAGTCCCACCGTCAAATGATTAATACGGTCAACCAATGCCTCTTCCACACTTGTCATTTCATCAAGGGCCTCTCTTAAGGCGTAAACATAGTTTACAAGAGAATCTTCAACCGTTAATGATCTTCTCCCCTGTCGGTTGTTTCTGGAATGCGACGAAGAGTTTCCGCTTGTTCTGCTTACCATTCTGAGAAAACATAGCGAAAAGAGTTCAATTTTATGGGACCAGTACCTCGGACACTGCCCCGTGTTCAACGAACAATGCCCCGTGTTCAGATATCTGCAGGATTTAGGAACAAGGAATCTTGGGGTTTTTAATTGTTTTCGTGATTTTTAAAGCATTTTTGAACAGAAACAACTTAAAATATTGTTGTAGAACTCATTATAAACAAGATTCCATGTATAAAAATCTAACAAACATCTCAACAAAGCTTGAAATTATGCAAGTTTCAAACTTTAATGGAAGTACAAGAAAAATTGAAGAAGATGATAGTGGATAAAAGAGGAAAGGACAAGAAGGTAATTGAGAAACTTCTTTTAGAAAATACCTAGGATGGTATGTGAGAATATTCCCCAAATCTCTGTCCCTGGAATGGTTCAAATGTGCAGGATTCTTGGCTGCATTTATAGAAAACGACAGTACGTTGCACACGGCCCCGTGTCGGCTGGACACGGCCCCGTGTGCAGACAGAATCCTGACACAATTTTGTCCGTATTCTGATGAAATCAGAAGGGAATCTTTTGGTGGACACGGGGGGGTGCTGACCTGGACACGGCCCCGTGTCTAGAAGCTGTCTTATGGAATTCTTCTACTTTCAAGGAACTTTTCTGGATCGGGCGGTTCCTTACTGGATGGAACAACCCCAAAGTGCCTAAGATACCTTAATTGTTCTAGATTAAAACGAGAACGCAAGAGGTTGTCGGTGAGGGTGATTCCTATGCTATATGTAGGTGGACAAGTCCAACCCTTTCCCGGGCTCTCGTTAAAGAAGGTGTATGCCGAATCGCTCAGGTCTATGCATGCATCGAACGAAGTCGATGGGGAGTCCTTCACGGCACAATCGACACAGGGACGACTATCGCTCAAGTCCTCACTAGAGTTAGAAGTATCGTCGGAAACAACGAAGTTGTTTGAATGCGATTCCAACACTTCTTCTTGGTTATCATCTTGAGATAAATTATTGAAATCTATCCTAAGTTCTTTTAACCAATTAAGAATTAGATCTTCTAATTGAAATAGTTCGTCAAGAAGCATTTCTCCTAGAAAATCTGGTTGGGAGCATTCGAGGGAGAGATAGGGATTATTCTTACTTTCGCCCCTCTTAAGGATACAAGGAAACGATGGGTCTATATAGTGGGGCTTATAATTTAGAAAATAACATTCTAATTCCTCATGGGTACCACTACATAATTGACACCACGTACCATAAGAGTGCGGAAAGTAAAAAGTATCAGTATCACTCATGTTTGTGTCAGAAATTACCAACCGTCGGGATCTTACGGTTCTGTTTTCAGTAACTGAATCTTGGGCACGGGGCGTGTTGAGTGGGCACGGCCCCGTGTTCAGCTTACTGTCTGACTTAAAACAGGATTTCCAGTTCCAATGATTGGGCACGGGGCGTGTTCAGCGGGCACGGCCCGTGCTGAGTTCTGCAGAAGCTGAAAAACTAAGAAAATCCTAAAAAAATAGAAAAATAAAAAACGATTAGGCCGTTGATTCCTAACTTTCTTAAAATCCTTGTGTCCCCGACAACGGCGCCAAAAACTTGATGCGTGTGAAGTGTGTATATAAGTTTAAGTATATTTTAAGCCCTTTTACACTTTCTTTAGCCAAGTTTTAAATTTATAAAACACGATATTTACTAACACTAGACACACATATGGGCAAGTGCACCCATCGTGAGCGTAGTATAGTGTTGGTAAGATACCGAGGTCGTCCAAGGACACAAGAGCTTTTAGTACCGGTTTATCCTCAACGTCTAATCAAATCAAAAGTTTAGAAAAAATGTTTTTAAACTAAGAAAAATAAAAACTAACTAAAATGCTGAAAATAAAAATAAAAGTAAAAACAGATAGACAAGATGAATCACTTGGTTCCGACTCGTGTTTAGTGTAACCTTTGATTATTTCCGCACTTTTGCACTATTTAAGAGATTATCTTAGTTATTGTAGTAGGCCCCTCTTTTGGAGGTGACGTTACCCTCAACCCAGTAGTTTGAGTCAGCAAGGATACAATCCTAAAGGGTCGGATTATTGAAAGATAATCAATTAAGTTATTAATGCATAATGTGGTAGGCCCCTCTTTTGAAGGTGACGTTACCCTCAGCTAAGTAGTCTGAGTCAGCAGGGATACAGTCCTAAGTAGCCGGGTTAAAGTTTTAATAGTAGTTTAACTTATATGGGGATCAAAGAGTTTGGACCTCCGCCATCCAATACCGTTAAGTATTGAAGGAGGTCCTACTAAATTTGACCCAGGTCCTTTGCAGGATCTATACACTGAACAATGGCAAGACTCTTACCAAACCGTTCCCTTAACCCCCGACCAGGTAGCCAACATACCTCCATATAGACCGTGGAGATATGAATGGTGAAAATCTTTTATTTTATATAGACAGTAAAATAATGCCAAGACACCACGGACAAACGATAAGGAAGAATCACCTTCAACATAAGAAACTAGTTATTAAAGTCATTAATACATAACCAATTAAAAAGTGCGAAAAGATTAAAAATAAAAAGTATTACACTAGACACTTTGTCTTCACCAAGTGATGTAAGAGACTTAGGCAAACATGGCCTTGATTGTCAAGAACTCTTACGATTAATCTTGGATCCCGAGACGACTCACATACTCTATGATGGACAATGGATGATGGTGGTGGATGATGGTGTTATGGTGGTGGTGGGTGGTGGGTGAAGTGTGAGAGAGGTGGTGTGCCAAGGGATGGTTTGAGCTTGAGCCAAGCACTCCTATTTATAGGCTGAACAGAAGCTCGGGCACGGCCCCGTGTCCACATCCTTCTCTTTCTTCATTAATTGCTCTTGTCTTTATTAGTTGACCACGGCCCCGTGTCCGCTGGGCACGACCCCGTGTGCAGAAGCATATCTGTACTATTAAGATTTTCCTGGATTCTGCGAATCTTATAGTTGACCACGACCCCGTGTCCGCTGAGCACGGCCCCGTGGTGGGTGATGGAAGCTTCTACAACTTTGTCTTTTATGCTGACACTTGGGCACGCCCCCGTGCTCAGTGAGCACGGGGCGTGTTCAGTCTTCTGTCTTCTTGTTTTGCTTGGGAAGATGCTGTCGTGGGGTCGGGCATGTCACGTTTGTTCCCTTTCTTGTATTTATGTTAGATTTTGCTGTCTTTTTGCTTCTTTTGTTAATTTGAGCTCATTTAATCCTGAAAATACAAAAGGAAGACAAAAGCACACTTTTTCCAACATTAGTACTAAAAAAGGGTTAGTTTTATTCCACAATTGATGTAATTTATATGTTGCATTTTGCACACATCAGCCCTCCACCGTAACTTACGACACACTAGTTCTATTTGTATTAACATAGCTCCACCATAAGTTATGGTTCCGAACTGTAGCCTACGGCGCACCCTTTCTGTTCAAATCAGAGAACACCCACCGTAGCTTATGGCGAGCCCATTCATTTTATTGGTTCAAGTCCTCCAAGTTTCATTAACCCATTTATGCAATTACACGAACATAACTAAACCCCTAAGCAGATTATGATCTAATTATCACAAGCTCATCATACCAACACAACAAGATTAACAAGAATGTCCAAACCTCAAGATCATAACCCTAATCCACATGTATTTCCCTATACGAACATATTCAGAAATTGCGAACCATCATACTTGACTCACATGAACCCTAGATCATCAAATAAGATCATAACCATCAACAAAATCAGATCTAGTAATTAAATATCACAAGAAACCATAGAAACCATATTATCACAAAAACCCTAGTTACTAAATCAGCACTCATACGAACAAAACCATATTGAAACACGATCTCTAGCAAACTCTAGATCACAATTATTCTCATAAACACCAATAATCAATCAACATGTAAAAACACAGCCAAGTATATCGAAAAAACTCAAACCAAAACAATGATGAACACACTAACCGAGAGATGGAGTGCGAGAGAGAGAGAGTGCTAGAGTGAGAGGGAAAGAGCACCGAGAGGGTAATGCGACCGAGGAAGGAGAGTGCCGCCTTCGATCACCAAGGAGAAGAGAGGGAGAGCTAGGGTTTACTTGTACTCTATTTGAAACACAAAAAGAAAACCGTACACACATACATGCATGTGTGCGTACCACATAATGGATGGGGTTTGGGCTCAGTTGGGCTTATGAAGTTTGGGCCAAGAACAAGGGGCATTTTGAGTGTGCGGTTGTGTGTGTGGTGTGCGGCTTGGGTTACGTTGCCGTAAGTTTGAGTTTTGAACGTAAAGAAGAACCTTGTCACACCCCGATTTGCAGCGGAAGAAAAAAACATGGGATGCAACAGACACCTCTGGTACATGCACGTTGTTTATAAAGACACTACATTTTATTAATTACAAAATGTTGATTACATACTACGTGTATGTTACAACTGCGTGTTCCCATGAACCACATAAGTCTTCTAAGTCGCATGCGTCTATCTCAATATTTGCCAATAAACACGTCTTGAACAACATACACGGATAACATCAGTCTCAAGTTACCTGAAATGCATGTTAGTTTTAAAAAGGGTCAGCTAAACGCTGCTGGTGAGTTCCATTGGTTTCGTTGTTTCGTTTCAAAATGTATCAACATGTTTAATTGCAAATATCACGGTTCATAGATGGAATTACACGAGTGTCACAAACACCTTCAGCGCGCAGGACCGTGTCACACCAGACACCTTCAGCTCGCCGGCCCGTATTAGAATCAACACCTTCAGCTTGCCGGACCGTGTCACAACGGACACCTACAGTTCGCCGGTCTGTGTTACAATCAGCACCTTCAGCTTGCTGGACAATGTCACAACGGACACCTCCAGTTCGCCGGTCCGTGTTACAATCAGTCGAGGTAGTTCGTGGGTTATTCAATTTCACATCATCATAAGTTGGTGCAATTAACACAGTTTGTAACATGCAAATTACTTCAAAACAGTAACACAGTTTGTACATGCACTTCACCCCAGAAAACAGGAAAACAGTTTAAAAGTGGGGGAAGAGAACTCACCGGATAGTAGCATCACAGGTAGCAATAGGAGTATATGTAAGCTTGTTCGACTTTAACAGCAATCATGCAAGTAATTACTAATATCACTCAGTGACGTCGATAACTTGGGCCCAATTGCGTATTTTCAGTCCATATTGTACATATAGTATCCTGGTGTGGTGATGGATGTTAGGGTATGATTAGTTTCACGTTTGGCTCCTGGGCACCGGTTCGCGTGCCAACCAAAGTCGGTTGTTTGACACGTTCGGATAATGGTACGGGAATACCCAGAGTGCCAACGTGTTGTGATTTAAGAAAGATTAACTTTTCATTAAGGGAGTTTGGGTATTTGGGGAGTCTAGGTTGCCCAATTTTGAGTTTCCATTCTCGCCGTCGGGGATCCTCCCGAACGGTGGTCGAACACACCCAGCGTGTCCCGCTTACCCTGGAACCTCCCAACATACTCCCGGTGTTCTAATTATAGTCAAGATAGGTTCTGGTCCATTCCCAGTTTCGGCAGGTTAGTTGTCCGGTAAACTGCCGAAATTAGTTAAAAGAAGCGTTTTAAAATCCGAAAAATCCCATTTAATCCACATATTTCATAAAATTCTGAGAATTTTTGTAGAAATCAGTAAAAATATATAGATTATGAAAAAATAATTTGGGAATTTATTTCGCCAATTTAACTTCTTAAATAAATCATTTGTAAAAAAATATTTAACTTAATAATTCACTTTTCTTATCATCCGATGTCCAAAAATTCCCAAAATATTCTAGGAATTCCCTTACATGTCCAGAAACTCCTTGTAAAAATTTGGAATTTTTCCAATTTGGTTTCAGTGCGTTTCCGGCTACCGAAAACTCGTAAAAACGCGGATTTTTAATCCGAAACAAAACCCAACCAATAGACTCCGAAAATTCCCAGAACCTTCCCCATATGTTCCTCAGTGTTCATGTAAATTTTGGTGATTTATTGACTTAGTTTGGTATTTTTCTGGATTTATTTTTATAAAAGAGTAAAAATTCACCAAAACTCGTAGCAAATTCCAAAAATTCTAAAAGTTTACGTGGACCTTCTTGTCAATACCTTACATCCAATACCCACGGACGAAGTTATGGTCTAAACAATATTCAGCCTATGCTAGTTTCGAGTTTCGGGTGATATACCTAGCGATTCCTTCGAGTCCGAGTGTTTTTCTTGAGTCTAGAAGTGGGTGTGAGCCATAATCAATACCTATATACCAAGAACAATCCAAACATGCCATAACCCATGTCAATCAAGCCTTATTTCCTAGTTTTTCGGTTAATAACTTTGTTAATCAATTTTTGGTCGATTAGGGGTTGATTAGGATATCAAAACCTGAAGTTTTGTGGTCTTGGCTACCATATAACACCAGGGAATTCCTGAGGTGTTCTTATTCAGCCAAGAACCACACTTAATAATCATGGATTAAAAGGAGTTTTCTTTATCTAGTTCATTAAAACCATATAAAATTTGCAAAATACCTTTGATTTGGGCTGAAATTGATTGAAGATCAGCTGTGTTCTTGGTGTTTATGAGCAGAATTTTGATAGAAGTGAAGAAGAAATTAAATAACGAAAAAAAAAAACTAAAAAGGAAATTATATAATAAGGGGGTGCCCCTACCCCATCCTCGCTTTGTCGAGTTTCGTTTTACGTGTTAAAAGATGATGTATATCTTTGGTTTTGCATTTAGGTTCGTTTTTGGGTCCCACACGCTTTCTCGATTTGCGTGACGGACTCCGTTTTGCGCGTTCTTAGTGTCAAAAGTCTCGGTTTTAAAAATCGTTCATAACCGTCTCGAAATCCAAACCCAATTACGTTTTAATCATAAAAGTCTAGTATTAGGGTAGTTTAAGTGTTTTTAAGCTTGATTGACCGGTCCTTGCATGTTTGGTTGCCTTTTGTTATGCCCGAAACGAAGGCGTTTCCCTAACCGGGAAGCTGCTTCGTTTTGCGTGCCCGATCTCTGATTGGCTTCAAACCTTATGTCACAGTCTATGGCACAAAACTAAGATGTTCATGGAACTCGGAATCTTAAATGATGCTACCGATAACCTAATACTCGATGTCAAAGGTTTAGTTCGTTGTTAAACAGAAAGCTCCTGTTTAACACGTGTTTCAAGGCTAAGGACACCAACTTCGCACCGTTGTCCCTTATTAGTGTCATGTCAGTCATAACGTGTTCTCGGATTCCTCCGAGACATAACATATATCGTTTAATCAAGCACACAAGTCACACATGTTTTTAGGGTTTTCGCGCAATTAAAGTATTAATTGTACTTTACAGTTTTGGACCGTTTAAGGTGTACCTGGTTTCGTCATGGGTGTCACAGTCTCCCCCGGTTAAAAGAATTTCGTCCTCGAAATTCCGTTTAGTAATCCGTTGGAAAGTTTAGTATTTATATTCGTGCCAGTCATCTGACAGATAAGTATGTTTTCGCTTTTCGTTTAGTATCATCATCGTACGGAGATGATAGTTGTGCTACATAGTAGATGTGTAATGTGTCCATCCACAATCCCTACTTATTGTTAAGAGTAACATTTGCCATCACTTCCAATCTGGAAGTGAGAGTGTTGTTAGACTCACAGTAGAATAGGAGTCTCGTATTCATCTTGCAGATAACAGCAATTATTATGTTTTTCTTCACATTCATCTTTTTCACCATTCAAACACCATCGATTTCATTGACGATTTAGGAGGAGTATGGATACCCTTCCAGGGTTCGTCGCGAACGTCGTAATAGTGAGCACCATGCTCTGCATGTTTGTGTAAAGGGAATAAATCTGGTTTCCCCGAGTTGTGAGCGACAGTCTTCCCTTGTTATCGTGTACGTGAGGGTCTTTGGTTAATACTAACCGATCACGAGAGTCTCTATTCTATGGTAGAGAATAAAAAGAGAAAGGTTTTTTTTTTTTTACTAAATTATGCGAGGCTGAAAACAAGGGATCGTTTGATATATAAAAATTTTATATGAGTCTTTTACATACCGACTTTCGAATTAGATATATCTATATATATGAATAAAATAATCGTCCGACAACAAATTCGCTTGGTGTCATTTTGTTTCTTAAATATACATTAAGAGGTAGCTCCGTTACGGGTCCTCCATACCGCTCGTTCATTATTACTTCTAGTTACTGGGGATTTACCTTGTATTAGTCTGAACTAAATTGATAGGATTCAAGGTTGTATGCCACTTGGTTCTATCACCGAAATACTTGTCGTGATTCCATAGGAAGCTAACGTACCGTAGCATGGCTGGACATGTACCGGACCTCAACACTTTCCAACAGAGTTAGTAAGGAGAATTAAAGTGATTTGAAGCAATGAATCGGATTACTTCCTGATCATGGTTTTCTTACCTCGCACTAGGGTTATGTCACTCCCAACCGAGGTTTACCAAATTAATACTTGGATTGGACTGCGGATGATGTGGTATATTTATAAATAAACGTATACATATGAGTGTCCTGTTAATACGAAGTATTATCGGGTACGAGGAATATGGACAAAATGTTTTCGCCTCCACGAGTCTTATTACAATCAGATCCACCTTCCCCACAACTCCTTTCCGAACTTTGATTACACCGGATAAGTTTCTCCATTTATGTGTTACCCCTAAATCCCCTTGGGTTATCAATAACGATGCTAATTACGTGTCCGTACAAAGAATTAGAGATTGTTTTATTAGCGAACAATAACTAGTAAAGGAAATATACTCTTCAACCGAATAGCTTCATAAACGACGGTCGGCGACATAAGTAGTTTGTTCGCCGTAACGTAATGATTTCGAATATATGACCGTACGCTCTAGCAATTCCCGCCAAAAGAAATAAATTACGCTGAATTGTCTTGCCAAAGACAAAAACATTGTTACCTATCAGGAATCAATCATTGGGTAAATCTATGTGGGTAAGCTATCACCGGCTATACCCAAATAGTTCCGTACAGAGTAATACCAGGGTGTAGTACCCTAGAAAGTCGTACTACGTATTCGAAAAAAAAGACTTTCCCCAGGATTAACCCAAAGGTCGTTATATGTCGACCCAACTACCTTTCGTTTAGAATTACCGCAAACGTGTATAGATATCGTGGTTACAACAACTGTGGCCTCATCTTTCGCATCAACCAGGGTCGAAGTCTCAACACTGCATTGCCCAAAACATAACCGAACGGATCGCAACATGAAGCCCGTCTGCCCTGAGTAACGGTACCTTGATAATGTAGCCGGGTGTTTATATATAGGAAGTACCGCAGCATATCCACCACACCCATATACATGATCAATTTTCCGTTCACCAAATTATTCAGGCCTAATATTACTTTCCGTGAATAACCAACTGAAATCCGAAACACTCAATAATCGAAGAAAAAAAAACACAATGTAACCGACGGTCACACGAAACGAGATTTCACAACGCAAAGCGTTCCAAGGAACCTGTATCATCACAAAATTTATACCCAATGGAACCGAATGACAACGGGAAGGGTAACTTATTCACGCGCTCCATGCCATCTCCATAACCCAGAGATCGTCATATTCAGATATAACATATATCGAAACATGTGCTAAGGAATACCACGAAGCATTCTAGTATCACACGACGTGAAGGCTAAAGCCAATATTGTAAACATAAGAGGAATCCAGTGGACAATCAAATGGATCGTGGATTCACGGACGAAAAAAGTTTCGTAAGATGTTTAAACTCTACGACTGTATAACAATCGAATGTGAAGCAATGAGAAGTGGAGTAAGGATCCGTACACGTCCTCCCAGTCTATCAGAACGACCTGAGCGTTCTTTGGGTATCTATGTTCTTTTTGAAGTATCACTCTAGTATATAACCATCGTTATAGTAGCTATAAGAGTAGAGTTGGTGAGATCGTATCATAATAAAGTCTTGAGTTCTCACATCATAAAGTATAAGTAACAACTGTGTGAGTTATAGGAATCAAACTCTAGTGTATATTAAATATGTGATCAGTAGGAATGTGGAATGGACTGTAATACCAGTTTTCTGCCTATCACTAAGGCACATGCAGTAACGTGTAATCCACCAATCCCAATTCATGTATCAATCCACACACAAACATCCACACACTATCACCTTGGTACACGCATGTATCACTCCACATATTTAAGCGTGTTTATTACCACGACTTTCCCAACACCGCCTCGTATGAGCAAGTCTGTTATTACGTTCCGGACCATAATAACCCACTTGCCCTCACAAGGCCATCCTGGTACTCGCCAATAGGATACTTTACAGTGTTCATTAACTACTTTTAGTAGTGGTTAATTTTCCAGTGATGTCCACTAAGGTCCGAGCCTGGAGTTATAGTCTAGGTTTCCTTAAAGGCACCTAATTCTCTATAACCAATGGCTCTGATACCATCTTCTGTTACACCCCGATTTGCAGCGGAAGAAAAAAACGTGGGATGCAACAGACACCTCTGGTACAAGCACATTGTTTATAAAGACACTACATTTTATTAATTACAAAATGTTGATTACATACTAAATGTATGTTACAACTGCGTGTTCCCATGAACCACATAAGTCTTCTAAGTCGCATGCGTCTATCTCAATATTTGCCAATAAACACGTCTTGAACAACATACACGGATCACATCAGTCTCAAGTTACCTGAAATGCATGTTAGTTTTAAAAAGGGTCAGCTAAACACTGCTGGTGAGTTCCACTGGTTTGGTTGTTTCGTTTCAAAATGTATCAACATGTTTAATTGCACATATCATGGTTCATAGATGGAATTACACGAGTGTCACAAACACCTTCAGCGCGCAGGACCGTGTCACACCAGACACCTTCAGCTCGCCGGCCCGTATTAGAATCAACACCTTCAGCTTGCCGGACCGTGTCACAACGGACACCTACAGTTCGCCGGTCTGTGTTACAATCAGCACCTTCAGCTTGCCGGATCGTGTCACAACGGACACCTCCAGTTCGCCGGTCCGTGTTACAATCAGTCGAGGTAGTTCGTGGGTTAGGCAATTTCTTCAAAACAGTAACACAGTTTGTACATGCACTTCACCCCAGAAAACAGGAAAACAGTTTAAAAGTGGGAGAAGGGAACTCACCGGATAGTAGCATCACAGGTAGCAATAGGAGTATATGTAAGCTTGTTCGACTTTAACAGCAATCATGCAAGTAATTACTAATATCAGTCGCTAAGTCGGTAACGTCGATAACTTGGGCCCAAGTGGGTATTTTCAGTCCATATTGTACATATAGTATCCTGGTGTGGTGATGGATGTTAGGGTATGATTAGTTTCACGTTTGGCTCCCGGGCACCGGTTCGTGTGCCAGCCAAAGTCGGTTGTTTGACACGTTCGGATAATGGTACGGGAATACCCAAAGTGCCAACGTGTTGTGATTTAAGAAAGATTAACTTTTCATTAAGGGAGTTTGGGTATTTGGGGAGTCTAGGTTGCCCAATTTTGAGTTTCCATTCTCGCCGTCGGGGATCCTCCCGACCGGTGGTCGAACACACCCAGAGTGTCCTGCTTACCCTGGAACCTCCCAACATACTCCCGGTGTTCCAATTATAGACAAGATAGGTTTTGGTCCGTTCCCAGTTTCGGCAGGTTAGTTGTCCGGTAAACTGCCGAAATTAGTTAAAAGAAGCGTTTTAAAATCCGAAAAATCCCATTTAATCCACATATTTCATAAAATTCTGGGAATTTTTGTAGAAATCAGTAAAAATATATATATTTTGAAAAAAATAATTTCGGAATTTATTTCGCCATTTAACTTCTTAAATAAATCATTTGTAAAACAATATTTAACCGAATAATTCACTTTGCTTATCATCCGACGTCCAAAATTCCCAAAAATTATTCCAGGAACTCCCTTACATGTCTAGAAACTCCCTGTAAAAATTTGGAATTTTTTCGATTTCGTTTCAGTGCGTTTCTGGCTACCGAAAACTCGCAAAAACGCGGATTTTTAATCAAAATCAAAACCCAACCAATAGACTCCGAAACTTCCCAAAACCTTATACATATGTTCCTTAGTTTTCATGTAAATTTTGGTGATTTATTGACTTCGTTTGGTATTTTTTCTTGATTTGTTTTGATAAAAGAGTAAACATTCACCAAAAATCGTAGCCAATTCCAAAAATTCTAAAATTTTATGTGGTCCTTCCTGTCAATACCTTACATCACCACATCACATTTAAGCTCAATCCAATACCCACGGACCAAGTTATGGTCTAAACAATATTCTGCCTATGCTAGTTTCGAGTTTCGGGTGATATACCTAGCGATTCCTTCGAGTCCGAGTGTTTTTCTTGATTCCAGAAGTGGATGTGAGCCATAATCAGTACCTATATACCAAGAACAATCCAAAGATGCCATAACCCATCTCAATCAAGCCTTATTTCCTAGTTTTTCGGTTAATAACTTTGTTAATCAATTTTTGGTCGATTAGGGGTTGATTAGGATATCAAAACCTGAAGTTTTGTGGTCTTGGCTACCATATAACACCAGGGAATTCCTGAGGTGTTCTTATTCAGCCAAGAACCACAGTTAAATCATCCATAATCATGGATTAAAGGGAGTTTTCTTTATCTAGTTCATGTTTCTACAAGAAATCTTCATTAAAACCATATAAAATTTGCAAAATACCTTTGATTTGGGCTGAAATTGATTGAAGATCAGCTGTGTTCTTGGTGTTTATGAGCAGAATTTTGATGGAAGTGAAGAAGAAATGAAAGAAATAATGAAAAAAAACTAAAAAGGAAATTATATAATAAGGGGGGGTGCCCCTACCCCATCCTCGCTTTCTCGTGCTTCGTTTTACGTGTTAAAAGATGATGTATATCTTTGGTTTCGCATTTAGGTTCGTTTTCGGGTCCCAGACGCTTTCTCGATATGCGTGACGGACTCCGTTTTGTGCGTTCTTAGTGTCAAAAGACTCGGTTTTAAAAATCGTGCATAACCGTCTCGAAATCCAAACCCAGTTACGTTTTAATCATAAAAGTCTCGTATTAGGGTAGTTTAAGTGTTTTTAAGCTTGATTGACCGGTCCTTGCATATTTGGTTGCCTTTTGTTATGCCCAAAACGAAGGCGTTTCCCTAACCGGGAAGCTGCTTCGTTTTGCGTGCCCGATCTCTGATTGGCTTCAAAACTTATGTCACAATCTATGGCACAAAACTAAGATGTTCCTGGAACTCGGAATCTTAAATGATGCTACCGATAACCTAATAATCAATGTCAAAGGTTTAGTTCGCTGTTAAATGGAAAGCTCCTGTTTAACACGTGTTTCAAGGCTAAGGACCCCAACTTCGCACCATTGGCCCTTATTAGTGTCATGTCAGTCATAACGTGTTCTCGGATTCCTCCGAGACATAACAGATATCGTTTAATCAAGCACACAAGTCACACATGTTTTTAGGGTTTTCGAGCAATTAAAGTATTAAGTGTGCTTTACAGTTTTGGACCGTTTAGGGTGTACCTGGTTTCGTCATGGGTGTCACAAACCTAATAAATAATATATGCACAAACAACCACTTTTAACATAACCAAGTTTAACACAATAATCAAGTTCAACATAACATAAGAATGTGACGTATAACGGAACTTGAAAAGTAAAGATACGTAGTTAAAAATCACGAGATTAGACGACGCTAACCTGGAAAGTACGGGTTGTCACATTTGTGAGTGAGACTTTTATATTATAATAGTGGTTGTAAGTGGAGGAGAGAGAAAATGTTGTTCTTCTGTATGTTTGAATGAACACTGTTCACCCTCTATAAATTTTTAAAATATTTTGAAAGTGGTTGTTAGTTGAGGAAAGAGAATAGATAATGATAAAGATAAAGATATAAAAATATTATTTAATTGAAATAAGAGAGAAAATATGGTTGTTTTTAGTGTAGTTATAAGATAAAAATGATGGAAGGGACGTGAATACTCTTACAACCACTTTTTATAATATACAGAACACACTCACAGAAATTGATGAAAGGGATGTGAATGCTCCCACAATGTGAAATTTTAGTTTGGCAATATACGTTCTTTAAATTTACGGAACATTTATGTATAATTGAATATAAGGCCACTAAAGTTATCTACACTCCAAGAAAGAAAATAATTATCAGGCCAGATGGTTTTTATTTTGCTTTTGTGAAACGCCATTGGGAATTGTTGAAAGATGATATTATAAAAATGGGAATAGGATTAAATACAAAGCACATTTTATATATAAACCGTAAGAAACATTTAAATAGTGTAATATAACATCCAATTAATTATAGAGAAATAGTAAATTGATAACCTAAATAATATTAATTGTATTGAATTCCCTATAATTATGATAACAAGCAATTAATTTTTTATTTGGATCTTTCTTTTGTTTTTAATGTGCTGATATAATTTTTCATAAAAAAAAGTATTGATATCATTCACATATAAGCTAAAAACAATTATCTTTGTCAACAACACGGAATCAACAGGATCTTTATTAAAAATACTGAAGTAAAATAGGAGTATTGAGACAATGATAATATGAAGAAGGTACAAGACACCGTGACTTAACAACTCTCAGACAAGGCAGATTATCAACAAGATAATCTGCATACAATAATAATCAACACAAGATAAAAAATCTCGAACAGGCAAGGATTGATGCTGAATGTTCTAGAGAGAAACTGGACAGGAGGAGCTAAGAGAGAGAAGTATGCTCGTATGTCTTCAAGGATCCCAAGGAAGCCAAATAAACAGGGACAAACCCATAGGGTTTACGCGGACAGAAGCAGCCCACCAGCAACAGCCTTGAGCCCAACAGTAGGAACTTGAGCCCAGCAGCCACAAAGAGCCCAACCGAACATGAAAAGAAAAGGAAAAATAAAAACACAAAAATATAAAATAAATATAGAATTGTAATATTTTAACACCCCCCTCAATTCAATATTTGAAGCAATCAGAAATGTTGAGAAGTTGACAAACCTTTTCATGAGGGCCAGGAGATAGACCCTTGGTAAGGACATCAACAGCTTGATCTTCTGACTTAACACCAACTGTCCGAATAATTCCTTTAACAATTTTTTCTCGTAAGAAGAAAAGGTCAATCTCAAAGTGTTTGGTACGCTCATGAAAGACAGGGTTGGCGGCAATGGAAATGGCAGCCGTATTATCACAACACAGCTGGACAGGAAGCTTAGAATCAATCTTTAATTCCCTTAAAAGGTTTGAGATCCAAATAATCTCACATGTAGCAGTACACATGGATCGGTATTCTGCTTCAGCAGAAGACCTTGAGATGGTGGACTGTTTTTTTACTTTTCCATGAAACAAGATTATTCCCTAAGAACACACAAAAACCAGTAACAGATTTTCGAGAACTTAGGCATTTAGCCCAGTCCGGATCAGAAAAGGCTTTTATATTTAAAGAATCTCCTTTTTTAAACAGAATTCCTTTTCCAGGAGCACCTTTTAAATACCTTAAAAGTCGTAAGGCAATTTTGAAATGAGTTTGCGAAGGTGAATGCATAAATTGGCTAAGATAATGCACAGAATATGCTATGTCTGGTCTAGTGTGTGAGCGATAGATCAATTTACCCACAAGTTTTTGATAAACTGTTATATTGGTTAAGGGTTAATTATCCTTATCACAAATATGAGATAAAACGTGATTTGCCTCGATTGGACAACTGAATGGTTTACAGCCAGTCATTCTGAATTCAGCAAGCAAATCTAAGCAGTATTTCCATTGGGTTAAGCATAAGCTAGTTGAGTTTCTTACATCTTCAATACCCAGACAATATTGCAGTTTTCCCAAATCTTTTATAAAAAACTTTGATTTGAGTAACTGTTCGATGTCATTAACTTGTTTTGAACAATTACCGGTTATAATAATATCATCCATATAGACAAGAAGGACAATAAAAACAGTGTCTTTTGTCATAACAAACATGGAGTGATCACACTTACTCTGTTCGAAACCAAGATCGACAAGAACAGACACAAGTTTCTCATTCCACATCCTAGGTGCTTGTTTCAATCCATACAATGATTTTTTTTAACTTACAAACTTTAGACTCGTAAGAAGAATTATAACCATCAGGTAAGCACATATAAATTTCTTCATTAAGGTCACCATATAGAAACGCATTGTTAATGTCAAGCTGATATATTTCCCAATTAAAGTGAATAGCCATAGATAACACACACCTAACTGTAACCATTTTAACAACAGGGGAAAATGTATCAAAGAAGTCAATGCCATCCTTTTGACTAAACCCTTTCGCAACAAGCCTAGCCTTATACCTCTCCATTTCACCGTTTGATTTATATTTAATCTTATAAACCCACTTACACCCAATAGCTTTCCTATTAAGCGGTAGGTCTACAATCTCCCCAAGTTTTATTTCTATGTAAAGCTTCAAGTTCTGAATTCATAGCATCAACCCAATTAGCATCATTTTTAGCTTCAAAATAATTTTTAGGTTCACAACTTTTATTTAACACAGAAGCAAAGCAAAAACTTTTAGGAGATAAATTAGCATAATTTAAGACCTTTTCTAGACCATATTTAACTTTCCCATCTACTATAAAATCATCAAGTTTAGAGGGAAATTTACTGTTTCGAGAGGATCTCCTTAAAACCGTGTTAGTTTGTTCACCAATATTTCCCTCAGAATTATTGTTGTCTTCATGTTCAGTGTCATGCTCAGCCCTGTCCGAATCTGATTCTATATTGCTTGGTTGCTGATTATCAGCCATACCTAAAGCAATCTCTGAATCGTTTTCAGACTGCTCAGACCCATGACCTGTTGAAGTATTTGTATGTGTATTCTCATCATTGGGAGTTGGGTCAACTTGGGGTCTTTGAGTGAAGTTTAAATCAGATAAGTCAAAAAAGTTAAGGGTGTTAACTTCAGTAGGAGTATCAGGATCTGAAAATGTTTTCTTTTCTTTAAAAGGGAACATGGTTTCATAAAACCTAACGTCCCTAGAGAAGAACATAATTTTTTGATCTAAACTCCAAAGTTTGTACCCCTTTTTTTCATTTGAATATCCAACTAAAACACAATTTTCTACATGTGTGGTAAACTTATCAGAGTTGTTTAACACAGTGCTGAAACAAAGACACCCTATAACCCTAAGTTGACCTAGAACAGGAGTAAAACCAAACACAAGTTCATATGGAGACTTTCCACTTAGAACAGATGAAGGTGTCCTGTTAATTAAATAAGAAGCAGTTAGAATACACTCGGACCAAAATTTGATGGGAAAACCACCTTGAAAGAGTAAAGTCCTAGCTACATTCAACAAATGTATATGCTTTCTCTCAACTACCCCATTTTGTTGTGGGGTATGAACACATGAAGTCTGATGTAAAATCTCATTTTCATAACAAAAATTACTTATTTGTTTATTTATAAATTCAGTACCATTGTCACTCCTAAAGATCTTGACTGATTTACTAAACTGTGTTTTAAGTAAATTATAAAAAACCTTTAATATTGTAAAACACTTCATCCTTGAATTTCATGAGATACACCCACACAGCTCTAGAGTAATCATCAACCACAGTAAGAAAATATCGAAAACCATCCCTACTTTGGACTCTATACGGACCCCACACATCAAGATGAATAAGATCTCCTAAAGCTTTAGATTTATGGTCACTTAAAGGGAAAGGTTCCCGATACTGTTTTGCTCTATGACACGTTTCACAAGGATTCAATTTAGCACCAGTTTTATTATTTAGGTTATTTTTAAGAACATGCAAAACAGGTTCAGCAGGATGACCTAACCTAGCATGCCAAAGATTCATATCACAACTAGAGTTACCAACCTTATTTGAAACAGAAGAACTACCACAGAAGTATAGACCATCAAACTGACTACCAGTCACCTGGACTTTCTTTGTTTGAGAATCCTGAATATAGCAAGTTTGTTCATCAAAAGAGACAATGAGCTTACAATCTCTAGCAAGTTTATGCACAGATATTAAATTTACACAATAATCAGGCATGACAAACACATCATATATAATAACCTTGTCACTTAATTTAATATCACCAATTTTAGTTACAAGGGCACTAGTGCCATTGGGATGTTTAACTTTGATATTGAATTCAGTTACATCCTTTTGATTTATTAGACACTCATCCGTCATAACCATGTGTTGATTAGCACCAGAATCAACTATCCATCCTACCTTTTTCCCATTATTGATAAAATTTGAAAAGTAGAAAGCAGGTTTGAAATCACAAATAGGTTTGGAAGACAAATTCACAAAACTATTCAGACAAACAGGATTAGCACACATACCAGCAAATCCATTATTCTAAGGATCACCCTTAGGTTTATCATTCAAGAGACTAAGCAACTGGGCTATCTGATCATTGGACAAAGAACTCATAGCACGAGTTGTATCAGTTGTAACAGCAGTGACATTATTACTAACCTTGTTACCCTTGTTCCCACCAGGTTTTGACTTCATCCAAGAGGGATAGCCAACAAGTTCAAAACACTTCTCAATAGTGTGTCTAGTCTTATTACAATGAGAACATTTGAGATTAGGGTTAGGAATTCTATTATTTTTTCCCTTGAATCAATAACTTGACCAGTTTTAACAGAAAAAACCAACAGGGTTATTAGGAGTTGTATCAAAAATATTTTTAGAGCAAAGGTGAGATTCTTCTCTAGAGTTGACTGAAAAAGCATCCTTCACAGAAGGAAGAGTTTCTCTAGTTAATAAATTTGTTCTCACAGACTGGTAGGAACTATCAAGACCCATTAAGAACTGCATAAGCTTAATAAGATGATTAAAGTCATTAAATAGTTTGGATGCATCACAAGAACAGGCAGACAAAGCAAGTAACTGGTCTAATTGTTTCCCATACAATTCAACTTATGATAATATTTGGAAACAGGCATGCCATTTTGACTAAAGGAGTTAATCTTTTGATACAGATTAAACACAACAGACCCATCTATCTTATCATAAGTATCCTTTAAGTCTTTCCACACATCCGAAGCAATTTTAGAATAAACAAGACCAAGATATAATTCCTCAGATACGGAGTTAAGAATCCAAGTAAGCACAATAGAGTTGCACCTATCCCATTGCCTACCCAAAAGCTCATTAGTTTTAGACCTAAGGCAAGAACCATCAACAAACCCTATCTTGTTTTTTACTTGTAAAGCAAGGTACATGGCATTAGACCAGATCCTATAGTTTTCCGACCCTTTGAGTTTTACACTGACTATAGATAAATTGACAGAGTCACTAGGGTGAAGAAACAGCGGATCACCAGCATCTATTTTGCTAACCAAGGTAGCACTAGGAGATGTTATAACATAGTCATTATCACCAGACATATTGATAAGACAGACTAAAAACAATTACCCAAAAACACAGGCAAAGCAAGAACAGATAGTGCAAATAAAAACATACAGGACAGCGAAGCCTGAACAGAGGTCCGATCAGAGGTTCATAACTCAAAGGTGCCTCCGCAGACGATATTCAGGGAGCTTTGAAACATAAACCAAACAAATGCAACAGATAAGCAAATAAGACTCGATCAAGAGCCGGCCCGACTAGTCCGGTAAACAGGGGATGCCTAGACACAATGACTCAATGATGCAGGAAACATAAAAAAAAATAAAGGTCAGAGATAGAACAATCTCACAGTGGGTGCGTTTAATTCCTGTTAATCACACTTGTAACCTTCACTTAGGGTTACAAGTTTGATTTCAAGCAAAGAAGACCAGAGACAAACTCTGTTGGTTTGCTCTGTAACAGAGACCAACGAGAGCCCTTTCAGAAGCACGTTCAGCCGGTCACGAGCCAAAATAGCGATCCAAAAAATCCCCAACCACAACAGTTCCCAAACCCTAGATTTAGGGTTTTTGTATCTTGAGCGGCACAAACCCCAAAGCAGCAAACTCTTCAAGATCTGGACTCAGTATCAAGACTACTACCTAGATCCACCGGAAAAAAACACAAGAAACAACCATACCACAGATCTGGTCACGAATATGCAGTGGAACAACGATCGGAAACAACCGTCTCAACCCAAGAGCTTATCTAAGCTCTGATACCATGTCAACAACACGGAATCAACAAGATCTTTATTAAAAATACTGAAGTAAAATAGGAGTATTGAGACAATGATAATATGAAGAAGGTACAAGACACCGTGACTTAACAACTCTCAGACAAGGCAGATTATCAACAAGATAATCTGCATACAATAATAATCAACACAAAATAAAAAATCTCGAACAGGCAAGGATTGATGCTAAATGTTCTAGAGAGAAACTGGACAGGAGCTGAGAGAGAGAAGTATGCTCGTATGTCTTCAGGGATCCCATGGAAGCCAAATAAATAGGTACAAACCCATAGGGTTTACGCGGACAGAAGCAGCCCACCAGCAACAGCCTTGAGCCCAACAGCAGGAACTTGAGCCCAGCAGCCACAAAGAGCCCAACCGAACATGAAAAGGAAATGAAAAATAAAAAGACAAAAATATAGAATAAATATAGAATTGTAATCTTTTAACAATCTTGATTAAGTTTTATGTGCTAATATAAGTAAAAAGTGCTAATTTTATGTAACTATGTATTGTTTTAGTATGTGCTAATTATTTAACCTTTTTTAAGTGTTATAATATGTTTTCACGGTTTGTAAGATAAATATAGTTTGTACCGACCGGTCTAATTAATTTACAGTATAAAATCATTGCTAAAATCTTAGCAAATCGTCTGTCTCGTGTGATCAGTTCGGTTGTTAGCCTAGAGCAATCTGCATTCATTAAAGGTAAGACACATATTTATCTTCTTGTAGCGACATCCAACAATACTCTCTTTTTTTATTCTCGATCTCGTTGTGATGTTCTTGGATACCATTTGACTGTTGCTTAGCCATAGCACTAGCCACAGTCACAAGTTGTGCTTCCGAAAAAATGGATTTCTTGATTTGTTTGTCTTTTTGTGTTCTAATAATTTGATTATTAATTTGAACATATGTAAGACTATACATGGATAATATTCCAATTATTTGAATATGCGAATCTTATTCTTGGTTTAGTTTGAATTGTTTATTTAAATGATGTAATTGAATCAAATGTCTATAGAAAACTATAACATGGTGTCTTTTTTGTGTGGTAAATCTAAATGACATAGTTGAATCAGTTAATTTTTATTGTCGAATTACAAACATTTTTCTAGCAAAATAGTGTTTTATGAGAACCATACGGGGTTGATTAAAAAAAAATTTTCAGCATTAATTTATAGAACTTTTCAGGCTACATATAGAGCTTTTGAGGCTCATAGTATATTCTAGCATGAGACGCAAGATATTAAGAATATATAGAACTTTTGAGGCTCATAGTAGTTTCTAAACGTACAATAAAAATAATGTCTCGGTGATTCACAACATAATCATATGATCATTTGTCACTATAAAAAGAACTCATCTCAACCGAAGCCGAAGTAAAGCCCCCGTCGACAACCAAATTATGTCCGGTTATATATCCGGCTTCATCACTGGCTAGAAACAACACAGCTTGTGCAACATCTTCAAAGCTTCCACATCTCCCACTTAGTAAGCTTCCTTCTCTACCTATTATGTCACTCACTTCCTCTATGGTCATATTTGGTTTCCCTAAATACTCTTGATATGATTTCACAAGCATTTCCGAAGGGATTCCATGAGGTGAAACACAATTTACACGAATGCCATGAACTCCTAACTCACACGCTGCGCTTCTTGTTATTCCAAGAATCGCGCCTTTGGTTAGGGTGTACGCATGTGATGCAAGGCCTCCCATGATTGCTGCTGAACTTGATGAGGACACGATTGACCCGCCACTGCCTGCTGAGATCATTGCTCGTGCTGCGTGTTTTATCCCGTGTATTACACCTTTAACGTTGACGTTGATTAAAGTCGCCAATTTGTTCGTTTCAAGATTTGTAATGCTCCTTCCGTTGTCTAAAACGAAATTGTATAAGAATGAGAAGTGAAGTGTCACAAAGTGAACCAAATAATGTAGCCTAAATAAAAGGTAGAAAGGACATCTCAAATTGTTCCTATGAGTAGGGGTCAATTCAGGTCGTTGTCTAACAAGTCAAACGAGTAAAATAGAAAGAATGGGCTCCATATGTCAAACGGGTCAAAATTCACTTGAAATACATTCAAGTTAACCTAATTATAAATCCTTTTACTTAAACAAATTAATCATATTTAAGATATTAGATGTTGATTAAACTCACAAAACTAAGTGTTTATGGATGAATCCAACCCGTTATGATATGTACTTTAAAATTGTTTGTTTTTGACCCGAACCATTTAATCCTTTACTCATTAACTGTTTATTTTACTACTTCGGGTGAAAGCCAAGTAGACACGTAGAACATCTATTGGTGCGTTTCAAGCACACGGTTTGATCACTTGATGCATGTTTTTGGATAAATAGATGCATATATACTTAGTGTTTTTAGAGCCGGACCATAACCGGACACACAACCACCAGTTGTGTCTGTTTGAACTGGTCCGGCCGGTTAGTTTTCTTACTTTCCTCATTTACTAGTTTATTTACAACTACGTATTTTATATTTTCTTTATTTAAGGCTTTATTATTTGACTAATATTTTATATACACACAAAAAGATAATATATTCCTATATTTTGTTTTACACCAGCTATACGAAGTCTATAGAAATTTAATGTTTTGGTACCAATAATTCCAGCATTGCTGAAGATGATATCAAGTTTGCCTTTCCAAGATAGAGCAAGTTGAACTGCAGATTCAACATCAGATTCTTTAGAGACATCACAGTGTACGTAAAGGCCTCTAATAGACTTAGCAAGATTTACACCAACTTCATCTAATATATCAGCTATTATAACATGCGCCCCATTTTCCGACAATAATGTTGCGGTTGCACCTCCGATTCCTCTAGCGCCACCCGTTACAATTGCAACTTTTCCGATCAACCTTCAAACCAGTAGAAATGTAAATTGTTTATATGTGTAAAAGATCTTGATGATCATATCTATCTGACCCATTATATAAACCCACAAATGGGTTTAAGCTATAGATGACCAAAAACAATTTTTGGTCTTTTTCTTTAATTTGTAAATAAGTGTGGTGCACCTCTAGCCACAAAAAGATGATACTACACTAATAATATAATTTTTAAAACAAAACCAGTTCATGTGAATTCACTTGACCAACTTTTATAAGTAGCTATATTTTTATAATTATGCACGAATTATATAAACATGTTTATACGGTAAATGAGTCAAAATTGTTTTAAAAGTAATGTAAGTTCTATGTTGATGTTAAAGAGTGAAATTAAAACAAGCAGAAAAACCTTTTTGCTGCTAACTTTTGCCTACCATTACTTGAGTAATGATAGCTTGATTCCATGGTTGACACTTTGTGCTAGAAACATTGAAGATGTGAGCTTTATAGGGAAGCATTTAGGAATAGTTTTGGTTTCTAATGGTATACTTGCCTTACCATGCTTTCTTCATTCCTCTTTTACCTACTTTGGACCTATAATAATGTCATTTATGTTGTATTTTATATAGAGGAACTACAAATTTGAATACCTAAAAGCTAATAATAATAATTTGAATACCTACAAATTTGGACCTATAATAATGTAATTTATGTTGTATTTTAGTAATAGGCTTTGAGGTGTTTGGTGCGCAAAAATAAACTTATTTAATCAACAGGGACTAAAAGCGTCAAAAAGTGCATAAGTTTGCATTTTCGCGCATATCTTACGTTCTGAATATATCCGGACATCCAAAAATTTATTTAATCATTAAAATATTTTATTTTAGTGATTGGAATGCTCAATTTCCATTCGTCGCGTAATTTGGATCGTTTTTCGCGTCCGTTCGTGTTTCGTTTTAATTAACCGAACAACGCAACCGTACGACCAAACAAACCGACATCCGAGATGTTTTTGAGCATATTTCATGTTCCCTATACTTTAACTTCATTTTAGAGCCTTGAAATGGGTTAATGGGGTTTAAACACGTCAAAAATGGCCTAAATGAGTTGCAGGGACCAAAACTGACAATTTTCGAAAGTTTCTGGATCTGGCATATGGTGGCGTCGCGCCACCACTATATGGTTTTGCCGTGGCGCGACGCCACGGTCTCATCTGAGCAGAAAAACCCATTTTCAACAACTTTCATCAATTTTCAGCAAACGACTTGAAGTTCAGGGCCCTTTTTGTAACATTTGCAATACCGTTTGATGGTTTTGGGACACCCCTAGTATTCCAAAACCATGTGCCTGATGTGTAAGGTCCATATCGAAGCTCAATTAACGAGGAACGATCCTAACGGTTTTGAGAAATCTATAAATACCCACCATCTTCATCACCTTCATTCACATATTTGTTCTCATTTTGCTCTAAGTTGAAGCTCTCAAGCTTCATACCTGAGTAATTTGAGTTCAAATCTTCTAGGCTTGGACCTTTTGTAAGTATTCTTTCGTCTTTTATGCGTTTTTAAGCACGAAAGTCAAACCGTGTTTGACTTTCTGCTTTGACCAGTCTTTGGTTAACACGAAGTTCGTTTAAACTTCGCAACGTGAGCATAATCACGATGGTTATAGTCCCTTGTGACTATACCTACTGATTACTACGTTGATTAGGTATAGTGACGAGTCATAGTTTCGGTCAAAATGCATATTCAAGCGTATTTTGCAACCAAACTATTCTTGGGTATCAAAACCGTCTGTTTTGATATCAAACTTGTTTTCTAACTTCGTTAAACATGTTTTAACATGTTTAACTCGTCACTTTTAGTTTACTGCTTATATAGGATCGTAAGATAAGCGGTCTAAACAACCGCTTAGACTTTCGAACCCGACCCGTTTGGTCGATCATTAGGATCCGACCAAACATGTTTTGTGACCATAGTTGTATAGGGAATAACCTTCCGAGGTTATACCTTATGGTCACTTCGTTTAGTTAGTTGTATGATAGGTGATTTATATGCCTTAGGACAATGTCCAAAATGTCATTTTTACACATAAATTCATTTTAAGCATATGTAACCTAAATTTTCACATCTAAACTAATTAGGTAACATTATTAGACATGATAAGGCATACAATACTTGTCATAGGACTAGTTAGGCGGTCCGAGCGCGTTTTACGCGAACGACGCGTTAAAGTAGCATAAGCTACCTAAACGAGTCGTGATGGGTCGTAAGCACATAGGTTAGGTTTCGATTTAGTATGTAGGCTTTGTTAAACCATGTCATATGAGTTTCAATACTCATTTGGTTTACGAAACCTCATCCTATTCGATCTTCCGATTTAGGTCCGGTTTATTTACATAGTTACTTAAATTAGGTGCCGATTGATTTCCGTGATCCCTCTAGCTTTGCTTGGTTGTTATTCAAGACTTATAAGCATTCTCAAGTGAGTACATAGTTCCCCTATTTTATTGTTTTCGATTGTTTTGGGGTGATTCATATGTGTTAAATGATTTCGATGTTTTAACGATGGTTTCGAAGATGATTAAAATGGTTTATATTAAATTAATAACGATTTCGATAATGTGAACAAACTTGTTGGTTGTAATTACATAACAAATAACATTCATTAATTTTGGCCGAACCGACCAGTATTAGGTTATGGTACCATAGGATCTGACAAATCCCGTTATCAGACTGCACCCATGGTTATGTGTGGGTTATGTGGGTAACGACTGAATCTGTGATTGTTAATTTACCCTTTGGTGGTTTATTAATGCGAGAATAGCGATGGACGAGTTGCGAAGGTTTGGATGTTATTAGCGAGACGACCAAAAGTAGTTTTCACAAATAAAACGAGTTAAACGATTTTGGGACGACTTAAACGAGTTAAACGATTTTGGAACGACTTAAACGAGTTAAACGAATTGAACAAACAATTGGTTTTTGTTTAGTGTTTAGATAACAGGACGGGTGTAATGTGATGAAAACATGGTAGATACGCCGCTGGTACTTCTTATATATAAGTGTTTTCATCATATTACATACCGTGGCGTTATTTAGTTCACTTGGGTAAATGATTTTGAAATGATGTCACACAACGATGTTTTCTAAATAATATAAACCATACGAGTTTTATTAACAAGTTTTTACGAGATGTTTTACAATTTTATTTAATTAAACAAATGTTTTGGGGTTAAGAAGCATGGCTACGAGATTTTACAAATTATAACCAACTTGATTTGAGTTGGTTAATTATGTTGCAATACTATACACTTTTTTCAGAACAGGGTTTTTAATTAGGTATTACAACATGTAAACTAGCCATGAATCCGACACTCTCATAAACCTATGTGCTCGCCAACATTTCTTTGCTGACTTGGTTTTTACATATGTTTCAAGTGTTGTTGAATGATGTTGATTGCTAGGATGCATGCTCACATAGGACTGGACGAGGCCTTAGTGACTTAATAACAATGATAAACTATGTTTAACTTGTTTAGATTTCAAGACGATGTAAATGGTTAATCTTTAAATAAAACGAAACTTCAAATTTCTGTGTGTTATGAAACAATGATTCTGCCACGACACTCCCCGACGTTTCCGCCACGGTTTGGTTGTTTTAACGCGGTCGGGGTGTGACATCTGTCACACCCCCATAATACCATATGCGGGAACCCCCGCGAGGCTTGTGACGTACCAGGATCTAGCCACCAATCACATTGAACTCATTACAATATTTCAACTAAAACTCTCCTTTATTAAAATAAACATTACAAACATTGTTTACTATTCAGTGGAAGCATACTACAATAGTTAAGAATTTCATAACCCAAGTGTATCAAAGCCATTAGATGTGTCTCGTGATTCCATGCGACTCGACCCATGACCACTCCAGCATCCCAGACAGCAAGTTCCAACGACATGTACCTATAGGCCTGCAAGCATGCAGAAAAGTGTATCACACAACGCTGGCGAGTTCACAGTTTTGTTCACCGAGAATCGTGTTACATGTTTTACTGTCAATAGTTTAGTTCAGTTCAAAAGCAATTCCAAAAACAATGTCGATAATAACTCGATACCATACAAGATGGCTCCAGATTATTTGTTCGTCCCCAATCCCCCAATCAAAGCATTGGTCATGATTTAAGGTAATTAGTTCACGCCCGTCCTCCCCGGTACGGTGTGAGGGTGCCAAACCTAATAACGCTATCAACTAATAACCCCGTTGCCTCCCCGGCAACCTCTTCGGTAGAAGATGGGACTTAAGGTGATAGGAGTGAGTGTATTATCCAACATTCCGGTTTAACATTCCAGTCAAACCCATTACCCAATACTCCTCCCCTGAATATTTACCAGATGTCCCTCCCCGGGACGCATGCTTGAAAAAGAGCAGTGAACTCATCTTAGATTTGCTCGGTATGTTACGTTACATTACCCGTTCCAAGTTGGTCAACCAAACCCTACCGTGGTTACCAAAGATGATCAGTTTCGTAAACACATACCCAAATCACGTATTCAACAAGTCACATGTAATACCATTGTCACGTAACACATAGCAAATGTTTAGATTTCATACACGTTTATAATACAAGTTCATGTTCCCAACAGTAGTTACCAATAACATCAGTTTTAAAATAATTAAATCACGTATTGTCACAGATTGCATTCACTGCAAAGATCACCGTATATCACATAGCAAGTATTCAATCGCATACAAGTCCACATCCCATGTGCAAGTCACATAATAACACATAACAGGTAGGTTTGCTACCCACAAGGGCCAAATCAGGTTTCTTATTCTAGTTAGTATTATTAACATGCATCAAAAGGATTTCATCAACATAAGCATTCATCATTATACATAACGGATTATTGGAAACCTTAAGTTATATGGATGCACTTGCTTGTTTAAACTGTTCTGTCATGACGAAGATTCCTCTCGGCGAAGATCTATTCTTCGTCGAGAATGTAAGTGACGAAGATCCTTAGTGGTTCGTCAAGAGCTAGTCGATGAAGAATTAGGTTCTTCGTCGACCTGGGTTCTCCGTGAGGAATACTTCGTCGTCGCACTTAACAGACGGTTACAAATCCCTTAATTTGAGTAATAACAGTTTCTAACAGGTTGGCAGTTTCCAAATCAGATCAAACAATACTTTTTAATCATAATCAAGAACCCTAGTTTATCATATTCATTAGTTAACATCCTGAACCAATCAACCCTAATATGAATCCTATTCATCGATTAACATTTTAAACAATTTCTGTATTCGTGATTAACATCCTAGCCGATGTTCCACCACTTCTTTATTATTACACCATGCTAATCAATCTATAAACAAAACTCATATTCTAATCATACACACCGAAACATTCCACAAGATTACAGACTCTCATGCATCAGATTCAAGATATTTAACACCACGTAATCAGGTTTAAACAAGAATGCGAATCACGAAATGACAAAACGTACCGATCGATAGAAGTAGAATAATGACAAGCAAGGTAGATGATACATCCTAACCAAGAAGCTTCGAAGAGAAGTGCTGCCGTCAAAGTGGGGAACGAAGTGGGGGAAAGGGTTTAGGGTTAGCGAATGATCTGAGGGTATACATACGTACGCGCACACTTGTATTCACAAGGGAAAGTGGGTTGGGCCCGGTTTGGGGTTTGGGCCGAAGGCCTCCCTGCCGAAGAATCACCTCGGCGAACTCCTTATGACGAAGCACCAACCTTCGTCGAACAGAGGTTGTGACGAAGACCTTCTTCGTCAAGCAGGGGTTGTGACGAAGACCTTTCTTCGTCGAAAGAGGTTCTTCGTCATCTTGAGTTTTCATTAGAAATTAATCAATAAACACTAAACATTTAACATTTATCAACCAAGCATAACAATACCTTAATCATATACATATATAATGCACATGATACAACGTAAAACGAATTGTGAAAACAGAGTTGTGAAACAAGTAGTGCGTAGAGGAAAGGCCTTGAAATCTCGGGTTATCACACTGCAAACAAAAAGACTATTCGAAATCAGAATGAAACAAAGGAAAGGATTTGGAAGAAGGAACAAAAGGAACTGAAAAATTAGAAGATAAAAACAAAGGATCTTGGCACTTCTGATAGAAGAAAATCCCATAAACACAACAAACCACCTCTTGCCACATATCCAAGATCACCCTCACCACCAAAACAAACATCTGATAATCTTGAAAAGCAAACCACTGCTGGTCTCAAAACCACTGCTGATATCAAAAAGCCATCCACTGCTACACCTAAACCAACACCACCACCACAAAAACAACCTGCCAAAAAGCAAAAAACAAAACTTCTTCACCAATACCATCCTCCACTGCAACAAATGTTGACACTTCAACAGTTGTTAAGACAACAGCGGTTGAGACACCAGTTATTTCAACAGTTGTTAGTCAATCAACCACCTCCACCACTTTCCAATTTCCTTCTCAAGCAATTTTCATTCCTATTTCCAACTCTCCAAGAAAAACTCCTTCTCCTAAATCTGTTTATACAAGGAAAAGAAAGTTCCAAGTGAATGATGATGACATACCTGCACCTACTCCACTATCATCTTCACCATTCATCCAAACCAACCTTGAACCATTCAGTCCTCCAACATCACCAACATCAAATCCACTTGTTTAACCACAACCACTCACGGGTCAAGACCCTTCAAGAAACATACCATTGACAGTGAGTTATCCTCTGGAATTGCATGCAGTGAAAGATGAAATGAGGCAATTCTATACAGAGGATGATCCATCCAAAAGAACCTTCCCATCTCTTCATGGCTTCAGAACTCCAAGAAACAGGGATGACTATCTGAAACTCAAAGCCAAGCAAGCTGAATATATTGCCAAGCAAGAGAGTAAAGGGAAAGGTGACACCAACTTCTCAAGTCGAATGCAGCATGGGTTAAGTAAAGTCAGGAAACTGGAAGACTTTGCAAGAGATTTGAGCAAGGAAATGTCAAATCTGCCACAAAATGTTGATCTTCAAAGAAAGCTGAGGAAAGATCTCTTAGAGCTTATCATGAGAGACTAACCATACCCTGCCAAAGAACACCAGTTCAAAGACTGGCCTCTCACAGCTCTCAAAGAAGAAGCACACAGAATTGAAAAAATGAAAAATGATCCTCAGATGAAGAAGTCTGCACCAAACTAGAACAAGTTCAAGAAATCCAGTGTAGAACTTACTTTAGAATACAAGAGGAAGAGAGCTGAGTTGGTTGCAGCCAAGTATAGATCTACAAGGGCCATTTCTAGATGGTCCAGGCAGTATATTGATCAAGTATATGATAAACTAGAAAAACTAAGAGAAACTGATCCAACAGCTCCAAAGAAGCCAGTGTATAAAGACCAAACAACTGATAAGCCACAGCAGCAGGCCCTCTCTCTTAAAACATTGTTCACATCCTCTGACTTATCCACCCATGTCTTAAATCAAAGAAAAAGACAGAAGTATATGGATGAGGAAGATGAAAAGAGAGAAGTTGAAATCATGAAACGGGCTATCAAAAATCAGATCCTGTATGGCTTGGATGATGCCTCATTAAAGCTTCAAGCTCAACTTGCTGAAACAGTTCAAAGGCTGACAAGCAGACCTCTATCTCCAAAATCATCACAAATAAGACCTCTCCCAAGAAAGCCATTGGACTCAATAATACTAAAGTGAAAGTCTGATAGAAAGACCCATGTATTGACTTTGCTCAAGTCCAATGGTAAAGTTGAACACATTTCAAGGGAGGATACATTAGGTCTGGATGCAGCTGATCTCCTAGATCTTTTGGAACTTCAACTTCACAGGGATGAGGATGATGAAGACTCTCTGAACTTTGAATTACAATTCAAAGGGCAAATTAGGGAAAACTGATGAGAGAATAAAGATCAAGAATAAGGAAGTGTTTTGGCATCATCTGTTCTAGGGGGAGATTGTTGGCCCATGTAATCAAGCCTAGAAGAACAGATGATACTAAAAGACAAAACTAGTTCTCAACAATTGATCCACAATAAGCTTACATGTTCTAAGTTCCCTCCGATGGCAGTGCTTCTATCAGCTGATTACTCTAAGTACTGATCCTCTCAACAATTGCTCATCAAATAACTGCTGATTATAAAAACTGAAGACCTAACAACTACTGATTGTCAAAGAACTGATGAAGACTAAGCACTGCTAATTCAAAGGCCTGATCAACCATTGAAGAAAGCACTGATCAGCAACATCAGTGCTTGGGCATCAACAACAGATAGCAATATCAGTGTTTTACTTATCGGTTTATTCATTGTAACAGTGTTTTAATTAGATCAGTGTTTAGAGGTTGTTAGTCTGTTAGATGTCACTGTCTAGGTGACGTCAACATTAGATGGTCAGTGGTTAGGATTGTACTATAAATAGAACAGTACCTGTATTGTTCTATTTTCTCTTTTTCACCATTCATCTTGTACGAACTAATTGTGAGCTCAGGCTAAGGGGGAGTTTAGTAGTGCTTGCATGCATAGTTGAATCATTGTAATTCATACAATCATTTGACTAATGAAATCATGTTTGCTGAAAGCTATTCTTCTTTTATTGTGTTATAAAGTTTACTTTCTATTTCCACTGCAATTCATCTCTGTTTTACCTTCTTACATTAATCACTTAATTAAACAACACAATTAAACAAACTCAGATCCTAACACAGACTCTAAAAGAAGTAAAAAAACGAATCTTGGGATTCATTCATGGTTTTTACTAATAATAACAATATTCATGTTTTAGATCGTTTAAATTTTCATCCATTATTTTAAAGACCGGTGAATGTTTTAAATATATTTTCTGTTTTGGAATGTACGTTTGTTATTTTTGGACAAAATAAAAAAGTAATAACAACATTATTATTTAGTTATCTATAATTTTGAAAATACGTTTATTTATGATCGATTTCATTGATTGTATTCTCTTATATCTATTTATCATTTATTAACTTCCAAATTTAAGAAAGTTACAACACCAACTTATATTCTTTGACTAGTTTTGAATCTACAAAATCTAATTAATGAGGCAATTTAATTAACGAACTAATAAATACCAATCAAGTTATTAAACTCATAATGATTTTCATATATGTCATTTAAAAGTTATTAAACTCATAATGATTTTCATATATGTCATTTAAAATTTGTATTCAAAACTTAAGTAGAATTCTAAAATAAGTTATCCTTAGTCTTATTCCAAAATTGTGTATTAATGTTTATTAACTAAGCAGAATCACCATTTAACCATACAATATTCAGTTATGTATATATTTTAAATTTTGATATTTGTTTATTTATAATAGATTTCAAAATCAATTTCAATCATTCTTTAATTTTTTATTTTCATTTATTAACTTCATGATTTAACAAACTTATAACCGAAACTTATATTATTTGTTTATTGTCAAATATAAAAGATGTAATTATGGTGGTAATATAATTATGGAGTAAACTAAGACCAATCAAGTTATTATTTTAGTGACTTTTAATTTTAAAACATAAATGTTCACTTGATACCGTCAACATTTACAAAGGTAGCATATTTAAACGAGTCATGTTATTAATATTTATTGAAGTGTATTTTTTTGTTTTATTGTTTGTTATACTAAATATTGATGATATTTAAATTTATTTTATTTAATGTAGGTAAACGTGGTGTTTATTGTTCATCAACTCTGATCGTGAAGAAATTAATTCATTTGAGACAAGGCATTTTAATTGGTAAAATTTGGTTTGTTATGTTTTATTAGAAGAATGTCTTAGTTATTGGGACAATTTATGATTTTCACTGATAAGATATGGTATTATAATTGTTGCAACCATTGTAAATCCTGTGTCGAGGAAACATTTGAAACAATTGAAAAGGAGGATGGTTCAGGTGATGCTTCGATGATTTTAGAATATTGAGAAATTGTAGGATGCTTACGTTGTAACTTTTGTTGTACCTGACAATTGCACCCCTTTATTAACATATTTTTTATCTACTGTTATATCACTTTCGTTGTGTTTTTAGGGCTGGTTTATATAAATGATGCTACATTGATTTTAGAATATTGAGTAATTGTGGGATGCTTAGGTTGTAACTTTTGTTGTACTTGAGTAAATAGCTTGATTTTTGTAGCGTAGTGTTACCAAAACCAACTCCCAATAAGTTGTTTAGAATAACATCTCCATTTCATTTAATCACCTTTTAATCAAATTCTCTTTTAACCACATTTTAGGATCTTCCTAATGCATATAAATATTCCAAAAATACCAAAATGAGCAGGTCAAAGAAGTTGGACTTTAAATAAAAACATGTGATTTTTTGTTTTGTTGGGTCAAACAGGTTGCTCTGAAACACATTAATTACATTGAAAATAATATCAAATACGTTTACAAAATTTATGTTGTGGAAATACCTCTAAGTTCATATTTCAAAATTGGTAACTTGAAAGGTATACAACTTGATGATAATGTGTTATATTAAGAATATTAAGGTGTTAACTTTTGACATATATAAACACTGCCCTATATAATTTTGACTTCTAAAGTCAACTTACACACATTTTTAAAAAGAAAAAAAAATGTTATTAAACTTTTAGTAATTAATATCTCTTCAACCATTATTATATTTTTATCATTACATCGTACAATTTATGAAAAAAAATAGATTTGTTTCTTCACAACCTATTATTTACAAAGTAAAATCTTTTGATTAGTTTGGTTGGACCACAAGTATTTTTTCCAACTTTTAGTGTTTATGTATGACATTTGAATAAAGGAGTTACAATATAGAGACATTGCAACCATACAAAAATAGAATTTGGACTTGTATAGCAATTTATAAAATTATATCGTTTTCGAATTGTATTTGTATATGTAGATTTGTCATTGTAACGGTTATCATTTTTCATTATTACATGTAACGTATAATAATTTATTATAAGAAGTATGTACAAATAATTTATTGCATCATTTTTAGTACCTAAATTTTGTAATACACAAATAAATGAATATCTTCCATTAATAATGCATATGTTTGATCGCTAACATGATAATAATAATAATAATAATTATATAATAATAATAATAATGTAATATTAATTTTCAATAATTAGTATATCTTTATTCTAGAATATACTTATTTCCTCACACGTCGTACATTTTGAATTAATTTTACATTTGTTCGTGTTCATTCTTTTTTACTCTTTCAATAGTTGCAATGTTGATTAAATATGGCATGCAAATGTTTTTAATCGAGTTTAATTTTTATACAAATTTGCTGTCATTTTAGCTTTTGGTAGCCCGCAAAGTGCGTTATCCACAAAGAATTAGTATATTAACAAGAAACCATGAAAGATACCAAACCTGAAGTTCACTTGAAAAAGAATGTTTTAGTACTTAGTGTTGTCTCAAATGTTGTTTGTCCCGAGCGAGGGGACAACCTGGAACTAAATAGATTTAAACTAGTCACAAGTTGGTGAACTTGAGGGACCAAATTTGACAAGTTGTTAATTATATCATAATTAGTATAATAGTATGGTAATATTTTGGCTATCAAGTTAGGGTTAGTCTATATAAACCAAGTTAGCCTTTGACATTATTAAGAGAAAACCTGAGTTATAGTTTGAGAGTTTGTAATCAGCTTTAGAGTTATATTTTTCTAATAATAAGATCTAGATTTATTCAATCCTTATTCATCGTGTGTGTTATTGGCTTTAATTGTTGATTAGGACATGAATTGGTATCAAAGCAAGTTCAATCGTCGAAATCAAACAAGTATCCGACTAGTCGACGACTAAGGAATCAAGGGTCATTGATTGGCTAAGGTTCCTCGTAACGGAAGGAGTGATCAGAAACGAAACATACCAGTCAAACTTGTTCGTTCCAATGGCGGCAGTACTAGTTCGTTGGAGCAATAGCGAGGGTATTGTTATGGCATTGGCAATAGCTTAAATTGAGCTATTAATCGGTATCTAAAAAAACTTGTGGTACTAGTTTGTAAGGGAGGAGGGGGCACTCCTTTCCTCTACAGTATAAATCATCAATCTTTCATTACCATCTCATTTTGACCCTCAACTACCCACCTTGATACCACAAAATCACTTGTAGCACTCCTTTCAACTATTCTATAACCTTTTTAATAAAAAAATAAATTAAACATTTAGATATATCTAAATTAGACTTTCATTAAAATTTAAAATATTACATAATTTAAACTAAATAAACAAAATACAAAAACTGAATAAAAAAGCATCATTCATCTATGTATTCGTCTAGGTGATTTGTCGACCAATCATATTTTTCGTTGTTTCACGTTTACGTGCAATAGCTATTTTCTTCATCAAATCACTAAGATGATTATTAAAAAGTTCTTGTGGGGAGGTTCCGTTGAAGAGAGAAAAATGCATTGGATGGTGTGGGAGCGGGTTGCGTGTCACAAAAAATTGGGAGGCCTCGGATTGAATAAACTTCATGAGGTCAACTTGTCACTTATATCGAAATGGGGATGGCATTATAAAACGGAAAAAGAAAATATTTGGAAGAGATTCATCGACGCTTTGCACTTTAGTAGGGTGGGATAGGAGTGCATCCCGTTCAAGAAATCTTTAAACGGAGTTTGGAGTAGTATTGCTAAGGTGTTTATCAACATCAAGGCTGGAGGTGTCCCCTTACGGAATTATCTAAAAGGTATCGTTGGAGATGGAAAGGAGATTTCCTTTTGGCTTGACCCATGGATTGTCAATGAACCGCTTAAGCTTAAATTCCTCGAGTTATTCAGGTTGGAAGCGGATAAAAAATGTGTGGTGGCGGACCAGATTAGAAGACAAGATTCCGATTTGGTCCTAAATTGGTGCTGGAAATCTCCGTTGTCTTCTCCGGAGATCCTCGGTAGTCTCGATCAGCTTGTATCGGTTTTGGAGTCTGTCCAGGTCACGGACGTTGAGGATCGTTGGGAATGGATGTCGGATTCAGCAGGTGCCTATTCGGTTAAGGCTGTAAAACGACTTCTGTTAATGGAACAAGTGTCTGATGACAGGTACATAATGGATTGGTTCAAGTGGATCCCTGCTAAATGCAATATCCACGCTTGGAGGATGGAAATGGACAGAATTCCTACCCGTGAAGCTCTTAAAAGAAGGGGTGTGCAAACGGGTAATTCGCTATGTCAGATGTGCAACTCGGCCGAAGACTCCGCTGATCACTTGTTCATAGGTTGCCATGTTGCTGCGATCGTTTAGAATGGTATTAGTACTTGGTGTAAGATTTGAAATATATTTGCTTTTTCGCTCAAGGATCTTCTCGGTCTTCACAAGGAGCTCAGGGCATCGGATAAAAAGAAGGACGCGTTGCACGATATTATCATGATAACTTGCTGGAGCCATTGGCGTGCTAGGAATGGTAGCACTTTCGATAGTAATCCGGTTAAGATTGATAATATTTTGAGCGAAGTTAAGGCGTTAGGTTTTCTTTGGTTTTCCAATAGATCGAAACATAAAGGGATTAGTTGGGGAGAGTGGTGCTCTTTTGTAAATATGTATTTTGCCTTGTTGTTCTGTGTCGGCCCGGCTTGGGTTGGCTTTGGTGTTAATGAAGTTTACTTTTTCAAAAAAAAAATCACTAAGATGATTGTGGGGTCGAGTAAACGTCTCAAAACTCCTGATCAAATTTCATTCTCCTCACACTCTTGTGTTGTGCCGCCATCAACGCTATGGATTCGTCCACTTGTTTCTTTTTAGCATCCACCAACTCCTTAAGCGATGCTTCTTTCCTTGAAGTGTAGTCATTAAGTTTTTCACCCAAATCACTTTTACTTGACGACTTGACGGGTCTCTTATCTTTCTGTTTCAGTCGAGTAGCTCCGACTTGTTCGTTCAAGTCCAGCCCCGACGTACTAGGTGTGAAAGTATCGTCAGACATACCGGGGCAGTAGTTGCCGGATTCCTATGACCTTCTTCTCTTGTTGGAACTACCAACGGACTCCTCACCCATCAAGGTACCTTGGTCCATATTTCATGTTGTTTAACAATCTCCCATGCATCAACGTGCTTAGAACCAGCCTTTATTATTTTTTATTTTTTGGGAATCACCTAGCGCCTTTTTCATAAAATCAAGATCTGTGGATCCACTATCTCGTATAAGATCCTATAGAGTTAAAAATATAACTAAAACTAAATAGAAATATTATAACGAACTTAACTAAAAATAATATAAATTGTATCGCTTGTATCCAAAATCCGTTGAACCAATTCATTTGAGTCAACATTGCCATCCATTTTGAATTTAGTAGATGAACCGACCGATCGGTTCAGCCCTTGATTTCGTTGTAGTGTTTAAGCACAACCTTCCATAAACTATATTTTTTGGTTGATTTCTTCCATAAACATCTTATTCCAAATTATTTTCAAATTGCGTTTTTGACACACAATGTAGATCATCAACGTCTTCAAAAACAGGAAGTCTCTGTTCCACATTCTCACGGGGACAAATGAGGTGGGCTCCTATATGTGTAGACGAGTCAAATAAAATTTTGAGCTCCCGGAGAGAATTCTAGTCGATCGGGTGCAGCCATAGTAGACCTTGAGGTTGTGTAAAAAAATGTAGTGGAAATTTTTGGGGAAAACATTTTGTTGGCATGGTTCTGGTTGTGTATAAAAGGTTGTGGTATATACCAGTCACCACCCGCGCTTGAACCATCTCCTTCGGATTTCGAACTGCTGCCTCGCGATTTTGAACCTCCTCCTCAGGATTTAATGGTTTTTTTTTTGTTTGAACCAAGAATTGATTTTTGTTTGTCCATGGATGACAAATTTGGAGAATATTTGTTTGTTTGTGTGTGTGATAATTGTTTATAAATTTAAGTGGTTGAAGAAACAGGGAACTAATTATGGGGTTAATCAGTTTGGTTTATGTTCCTACCATAGTGGTTAATCTTCTAATGACTTTCTGAGCTTCGTAATGATCGTCTTATCCTGCAAAACAGAACACCGTTACTCGTTAAGAGGGGAATGTGGGGGTTTCCCTCTTAACCGGGCTCCGGCGTGAGAATAAGCGACTGCTTTGAGGAGATAATTGAGTATTAAGAGTGAGAGTAGAGGGAATGGAATGTTTAACCTGTGAAGTGAGGTCTCTATTTATGACCGGAGAGGTGTAAGAGGATGTGGGCTGATGGGCCTTGGGCCTGAAGGCGACAACATAGAGGATATGCTCCTTGTCTCACTGGTGTCGACCGTTAGTGCCTTCTAGGAGCTTTCTGGAGTTGGCGCAATGTGATTGGAGCCACGTGTCACTGTTGTCGGCCTGGCCGCCCCTCTGTCATCAGCAGGTAAGTGGAGATCGTGGGGCAGTTGTCTCTGCCCTGTGATTGGTGTCATGTAGGCATCCTTAAGTACTTTCTGTCTCCTGCATGTCAGACGATCGTGGAGCACGATTGAGCAGGCTCAGAAAGACGCCGATTGGCCCTTTCATTCTACCACTTGTACCTTGTGTACTATCTGAAACAGCCTTGCACTGTAGTCACGCGCGATTCTTGCTGAACACGTAACTACCCTGCGCAGGGCATGGGCCACTGGATGCTCTTTCAGAATGCTAAGTGTCGAAAGTGGGGCTTCCTATTGCCCAGACCTCGCGCCTGATCAAAGGATACTGAAGTAGTCCGCGCAAGGTTTGCAATAAGGAATGTGTTGAATAAGGAGTATGGTCATCCGCGCGACCTGAATAGGGTTTGCGCGGCTTTTTTGAGACCATACCCCTTCGGTGGTGAAAAATGGTTAAAATGGATTGTTTATATATGTTATTAAAGTTAAAAGATTTTTTTAAATGCCTTTCAACGGTGAACGGTCAAATTTACAAACCAAATTCTTCGAGTGTCAATACCTCTGATTCGAACCCGTGTGCCATACCTGAGGAGGTTGTGGCGGTGTACCCAAGTCATACCCGGGGCCCCTCCCTAACAAAATATACAAGACACAATGTGTAAAATACAAGTAGGCTTGTAAAAACAAACCGAAAGAATAAAAATAAGGATTGTTCGCGTTTGTTTAGCTTTACAAACGAATTTTCTTGTTCATTTTTATTCATTAAAGTGAAGGGTATCCACCAAAAACTATCAAATGCCACATCATATTTAATTATTTAAAAAAAATAAGTCTCTTTAACAAGCATTTTATTTTAAATATTAACTTAGATTATTTAACAAACATTTTAATTTAAATTTTAAATTAAATTATTTAACAAAAAAATTATTTATAATATTAAATTAATCAAAAAAATACAAAATATATAAAAACTAATATTTTATTTATTTAATAATTAGATTACAAGCTCGTTTCTTGTAACGCTGTGAAACTCTCATTATATCTTGCATCGTAACGTGTTTGAAAAAATTCAAAATTTCTCTCCATGTCACCAACAATTGATAAAATAGCGATTTGTCCATGCACATGTGTTCTTGTTGGATTAGTATCAACAAAGGAATCTTGTACAAGTCGAGCATTTGCGGCATCATGGTCTCTATGCACATGTGTTCTTGTTGAACTTGCAGTAGGCTAGTAAGGGTTCATGTACGATTCCAGCTAGAAAGTAGAAGCTTCGCGTATTATATCTTCGTCCTCGGAAGTTGATCTTGTTGGGGGTATTGGGCCGCCCACCCTGAATCCTTCCCGATTGCGATATCGTCGTCTTTTAAGAAAATAAACGTGTTCGTGTTCAATTTCATTAATATATAAATGAACAGTTAACGAACACAAACAATATTGAATTTCTTTGAATTCTCATCCTTGATTCTATAACCCAAATCTGCATAAGCAAGATATACGAATTAAAGATTCTCTCTTACGGTTGCCATGTGACTAATATACAATACACTAATGGACCTAAATAAGCAAACACAAATGGATGTAAATGAACATTTACGACATAAATGATTTGTTCATGTTCGTTTGTTCGTCTGATTTAATAAACACAATTTTTTGTTCATATTCGTTTATTTATTAAATAGACAAACTTCCCACTAAACGTTTGATTCGTAGGACATGTGTTCATGTTCGTTTGATTTAATGAACACAATTTTTTGTTCATATTCGTTTATTATTTAAAAGACTAACTTCCCACCAAACAGTTCGATTCGTTTATGGCCTAAATACCGGTCTTCTACTTATATTATTTCGGAAAGGGAAATATGGTGCTTTCTGTCTTCAAAACCGTGAGCTCCCAAAGAGTGGGGAGACTCACTTTTATCCAATGTTGAATACTTCTACTGTTGTTGGTCAAAGATAGGTGATAAGGTGAAGTGTAATCTCGATTCTAATTACTTGTTTGAGATTATCCTTGCCACCTTAGCATTTTATCTTCTTGCGTCCCTACTAGATAATTATGGTGAATTATTTATTGAGTGGATAATTGTTAGTTTGAATTATATAGGTTTATCTAGTAGGTTTATTTATTTATATTAATAGTGTTTGAGTCGGGTTAGGACTAGAATGAGTTTTAGTATAAATAGAGGGTTAGAGTTATTGTATTGGTGTGTTTTCATTTTTCTAACTTATAATAAAAGACTTCAATTAATGTCACATGACATTTCCTCCTTCAACCTAACAATCATACTTATATTTTATTTAAAAATATTTTTATTATTATTATTATTATTATTATTATTATTATTATTATTAGGAAAATTGGTTTTTAATAAACCAACATTTATCCCGTTGGTAAATAATAATCTTACCTACGTAATTGTTATACAATAATCCTACCTATCAACATGTTGGTACTCAATGAACTTTCGTTAATTTTTTTTAACTGAAGTTAGTTTTTAAGTTTTATTTATTATACAAACAGTCCCTGTAGTTGTAATTTACTAGTTTTAACTATTTTAAAACTAGTAAATTACAGTCCCTTGAGGTTTTTTTTTGTTTTATAAAATAGTTAAAACTAGTAAATTACAACTACAGGGACTTTTGTGTAATAAATAAAACTTAAAAATTAACTTCAGTTAAAAAAAATTAACGGAAGTTCATTGAGTACCAACAGGTTGATAGGTAGGATTATTGTATACCAATTACGTAGGTAAGATTATTATTTACCAACGGGACAAAGGTTGGTTTATTAAAAACCAATTTTCATTATTATTATTATTATTATTATTATTATTATTATTAAAAACCAATTTTCATTATTATTATTATTATTATTATTTTTGTACTAGATTTTTTTGTTGTATTTTTAAAAAACAAAATGGGTGCCACATGTCATTTTTACTCCTATTTATAAGGACCAAAATGCCCTTCATTCCTACTTATTAGGAGTGCCACATGTCATCATCACAAGGCAAAATCCACTTTTTAGTGGATCCTTCCCCTATTTATGTGTTATATTTGTTTTCGACATGATATAATAACGAGGGACTGAAAGTATATTGTTGAATAATATTTTTTTGGTACATAACTAACTCTTAAAAATCTATTATGTATATTAAAACAATACATTTTGGTGCCACTTGGCATTTGCTTAAACCATTAGTTGCCACATGGCAATGTGATATTCCTTCCCAAATGATTTTGAGCGGCAATTTGTTTTGGCTTCTAAAACAAGCTTTTCCTCTGTATCATTCAAAAACCCTAAATCATACGCTCAAAATTTTGCTTTGCCTTCACCGTTCTCTTTTTCCATTTTCCCTTTTATCAGTTTTTCTTTTCCCTTTCCAAAACCCTAAATTCAACCATGGCCGCACACCTCTTTCCCCATCGTTTAATTTCCTTTTCATTCTTCATGTTTACATCTTCTCTTTGAACAACCCTAACAGAGACTCTCCTAATCCAGCCGATCGATTTCACCTGATATGTTTTTGACGGGTTAGGGTTTTTCAATTCGCCATCAGTAGAGAAGAAGATGAAGGTTAGTATATGCTTCCGAATGTTTGATTCTAAGCATGGCCCTTCTTGATTGTTGTATCTCATATTGATTTAAGGTATCTACAGGTCTCTAACTTTCGATTTAAATACCAATTTTCCTCTAATTTTTTCAGCATCAATCTCTTCGCGGATGGGGGATCACCCGGATATCATGTTTCAGGTTAGGGTTTTTTTTTGTGATTTTGACTTCAGTTTTGTTTGGTTTTCAGGGTTGGTAAGGCGTCACTGATGAACCAGTATCCTGTTCGTACTGGATATTGTAATTGTTTGGAGTTAATTTGTGTGATTTTTGTTTGTAAAGTTGAGTGGATTTAGGGTAACTTTTATAAAACAATACATAGCAGGTGTTTGTTATTACTTTCTGCAGATTATTAGTTTCTGCAGATTATTAGTTAACCAGTATCTTGCTTTTATATACATCTTATGCAAGTGTTTGTTATTACTTTCTGCAGATTATTAGTTAACCACTGGCTAATGTTGGTATATCATATATGTCATCATTTGGTTTAAGGTGGAGGTGTAGCAAGATTGTATGTATTTCGAAAAAAAATAATGATGTGGTTCTTGGATATGACTCAGTCAAGACATACAAGGTACTGTTTTACATTATTTTATCTTTAAATAATTTTTTATTAATTAAATGATATTGTTATAATTTTTTATTATATTAGACTTGACATTTTAAAGATAAGATTCAAACATATAGTGATCATTAAATCACGAGAAGGAGACAAGAATGGTCTGGTACTCCGGCCAAACTGGTGAAACTCTGATTATATCAATCGGGCTAACGGCTACAGTAATGAACTAATAGGTATTCGTCCGATTCTAGGGTTCTGATTACGCCCCGATAGCTAAGAAGGTAAATTATTCAAATTAGTTTTTGTAGGACTTTACTGATAAGAACATGACTTATGTGTGCTTGGTGTTGTTACTTACAATTTTATATGTATTGTGTACACATAAAGCTTTATGTATGCTTTGAATGTAGTTTGATATACTGAAAGAGAAATGAAATTGTAGGCGAAATTTGAATTGAAATGATTTCCATTATTATATATGTTAAGAATGGTGAGAACTGATATGCAAAATTCATTGTTGACTTAGGTGACAGTTAACGGGTCTACTCGAGTAGTCAACAAATCATGGACATCTGCGATAGAAGGTAAGTTATTCTTATGTTTAATTTTTTATTATATGAAGTATTTATGGTTGATCATCTTAATTTTTTTAGTATCAATTATATATGTTCCGAGTTCATGGGTGCCCTTAACGCCTCGAGTCAACTGACGAAGTTGGAGGACTCAGTGGATGTGACAATTAACATCGATTACGAGTTCTCTGCACCGAAATTCTTCAATTTTATCGAAGGAAAGACTGATTCCGGTGATCCCTTCGATGTTCCAGCGAAACGTTGGCTTCTTGCATGTTCTTCCTTTGTCAAGATAGACCACCGTAGGTAACATAAAAATATTTTTAAGTTGTTTGATGATTTTGAAATAAATTCGTTTAACACTTTTGGAGTTGTTTATTTCAGGAGATTGTATGTATTTCGAAAAAAAATAATGATGTGGTTCTTGGGTATGACTCAGTCAAGACATACAAGGTACTGTTTTACATTATTTTATCTAAATAAATTTTTATTAATTAAATGATATTGTTATAATTTTTTATTATATTAGACTTGACATTTTAAAGATAAGATTCAAACATACAGTGATCATTAAATCACGAGAAGGAGACAAGAAAATTTTACAACGTAACTCTTTTTTTCTGAGTTACAGTGTCCATATTTCATAGACTTAGAGGAGGGGGGTGCTTTTACCCAATGTTTTCTCATGCCTGAAAAAAAGACCCTCCCCTTTTAATTTATTATTGTTATTACGAAATGAATGTTTTGTTTTACAAGAAATAGGTCTTGCTAGAAAAAAACCTACTTAAATATTTATGCTTCAGAAAGAAAATATGCTAGGAATGTGAGAGGTTACACATTAAGTCATAGATTTTTTAAAGTAAAGTTTGACCTATAAAGTCAAACTTTACAAATTATTGATACAGTTATAATTTGAGATCATCTACTACGTATATTAGATGGGTCAAGCAAGTTTGGTTGTGGTTCACAAGTTTACACTGGGTTTGGGTCAAAACTGGTAGTTTTTTAATACGGTTCATAAACAATTTTGGTGGTTTTACTTATTTCATATAATACTATGCCTGACAAACCTTATGTTTATGCCTTTTATAAAGTGGCAGTTTCAAGCCATTTATAAATTGGTTGATTTGGGTGGACAACAAGTTACTAGAGTGTGCTGATGGACAACAAGTTACGAGTTACCACCATTACTAGAAGATGGGTTGCCGTTCAAAAAAACACTAGAAGATGGGTAGAGAGTGCCATTGTATCAGAGGTAAAATAGTAAAACATTAATTTATTCAACTTTTTATTGGTTAATTTAGAATGGTTCTGCAGGAAAATTAAACATCTGATATGTCTCTATATAGTAGTTCAATCGATTTCTGATTTTATTGATTGCTTTTGTTTTCAACGTATTTATATATGTTACTAATAAAAAAATTTCATATATATTTTGTTTACGATAGTTATGGTGTTGTTGGATGGCATGATATAATTAAAGCCGGACATATTTCATTAGGTGATAACTGTTTTTTCAATTGGTCTAAAACAAATTCGAGGTTAGTGGTTACGGAACTCTAGCAAGTAGAAGTACTAGAGTAATAGGCTTTCAATTTATATTTCAAACAAGAAAAACGTATTTCTTTCATTTACTTATCTTTTCGGTTTTGTTATATCTATAGTACGATGCTTCGTTTTATTTTAATCTTCAACTTCAGATTTCCATAATAAGTTCACGCGTGCAGTTTCTTTATCATCATGTATCTCGAGATATTAAATTATTTGTCTCATTGTAGTTTACTAATTTATTATTACTTGAACGGTCATTTAATTCAAACGATTAGTTCAATAAATTAAACTTATTCATTTGTGTTTTAGTTCACCAGCGAACCTCGCGGGTTCTTAAACTAGTCTCTTTATAAAGACAAATTACAATCAAATATTATGAAGGGTGGAGATACAATAGAAAGTTTATTTGGCTAAGAAGGCTAGGAAGTGATTTTGACCATCCATTTAGTTAATCAAGGGCTAAGATTAAATGATGGAAATTGAAGGGAAGAAAAGAGGAGCGTGAGTTTGTTTAGGGGCATTCTAGTCAATCCAAGGCAATAGTTTCTATCTCCTCCAATTCCCCCCATTTTTTAAACGTTAATAACTCTTTCATACGACATTATTTTTTTATAAAAATTGCACCAAAAAAAACGAGCGATTTTTATCTTTAAAATGAGTATAGTATTGCTATATTTTCGAAAAAAAAATTGAAAACCCAGTTGCGTAAAACTCAATGGAAAAAAAAAACCTAAAAAATGACATTTTTCTAAAACGCAATGCACCAAAAAACACAAAGAAATGTCTTATTTGTAAAATGCAATGGCCAGAAAACACAAAGAAATGTGTTATTTCTAAAACGCAATAGCCTAAAAACTCAAAAGAAAGTGTAGTTTCTAAAACGCAATGGACTGAAAACACATAAAAATGTGTTTTACCTAAAACGCAATGCACCAAAAACACAAACATATGTCTTATTTCTAAAACGCAATGGCCAGAAAACACTTAAAATGTCTGTTTTCTAAAACGCAATGGACTGAAAACACATAAAAATGTGTTTTACCTAAAACGCAATGCACCAAAAACACAAAGAAATGTCTTATTTATAAAACGCAATGGCCAGAAAACACTTAAAAATGTCTCATTTCTAAAACGCAATGGCCTAAAAAAAACAAAAGAAAGTGTTCTCTGTAAAACGCAATGGACTGAAAACACCTAAAAATGTGTTTTACCTAAAACGCAATGACTAAAAACACTTCAAAAATGTGTTTTTCTAAAACGCAATGACCAGAAAACGCATAAAAATGTCTTAGTTTTAAAACGCAATGGCATAAAAACACGAAAGAAAGTGTTCTCTCTAAAACGCATTGAACCAGGACAATAGTTGTCTGTGAATTGTCTGAACCAGGAATGCAGTTGTAAAACGCAATGGCATAAAACTGTCTACGAATGCAATTTTCCAGAGACAAATTTATAGAAAATTAATTTTTCTCATGCATTTTTATTAAATCAATTGAACCCCAGCCAGGGGCTCTGCCCCTTGGACCACGCCAGGGGCTGCCGCCCCTGGGACCCTGCTACCAGGGGCTGCCGCCCCCGGACCCCCCCCCCCCCAAGATCGTAAAACGCAATGACTAAATCAAAAACCCAGATCGTGAAAATGATATTAAAGAATTTCTTACATGGATCGAAGCCGATTTCTTCATCGATTGACGAAATTTGAATGATAGAAACACTTATCAGCGAGTGAATCGAACGGATCGAGTGATTATCTTCAAAATCACGGGAAAAAACGAAATTTTGAATGAAATTAAACTGGGTTTTCTTAAAAAAAAGCTGAAGAACACGTTGATCGGGTGTTTGAATCATTGATTGATGACGAAAATCGCACTATAATGTAGTGATTATTGAGATAGTAAGTGAAGAAAAGGTTGGAGATGGTGAGTTTTGAAAATGGTGGGTTTTGAAGTAACTGGGGAGAAGAAGGAAGAAGAAAGGATGGGATTGACTAAAATACCCTTTCTCTTTATTTTAAAATTTGCCACATGTCATAATCCTATTGTTTCCTATCATTCCTAGCCAAAATAAACTTTCTATTTGATCTTTTCCCATATTATGAAAACAATTATACAAATCAAACTTGATTTTAATTATTGTCACATGACATTCTTTCCTTTAACTATACAATTATACTTATATGCTATTTAAAAATAATTTTTAATCCTTATTCTTATTATTATTATTATTATTATTAAACACACAAAAGTTGATATACCCATTACCACGACATAATATTATAAAAAGAATATATAGTATATCTTTAATATGTTTAACACCGATGTAATATTTGTATCACTTAAAAAAATACACATCAAACCTATGCATACTTTTAAATAATAAATAATTATATAATAAAATTAATTCTCGAATCAAATGATTTTCATCATAACAATAAATTCTCCATACATAGAGTAACAAATTATACGTTTTAACTTGATTTATATGTAATTTGTTGAATGGCATATTTTTTATATAGTAATGTTGTGTATATCAATTAATTTTTACCCTAAAAAAATAGTCAAACTTCTTAATATTATAAAATAATTATTATAACAAATACACTATATAATAATACAAAAAAATATTATAATTTTTATTTATAATATACCACCTCCTCACAAATCTTATAAACAAAAACGATTGAATTTATCACACATAAAATTTAAATAATGTTATAATTTATGAAACAATTGATATACCCAGCAACAATACACACATTCAACCATCTGATAAGATTATAATATTATTACATTTATTAACGATATTACTTATACATTATATTTCCTCAACCTGCATAACAAAATTCATGTATTATTAATGTATAAGATTATAATATTATAACATTCTTTAGTTATGTGATAAGGATTATATAGAACCATATGATTAACATTTTTTTTTCGATAGTCAACCCGTATAATACACAAATTTATAACACCTATAAATTTAAATAATAGTCAATCTCAAACTTCTTTTTATATTAAACCGTATGATATACGGGCTTGTAAGCTAGTAAATAATAAAAAGAGTCGAACACGTTCGTTCATCTGGTGTTTGTGTGTTCAATCAAGGGCATGATTTCCAACAGATTCAACAACATAGAACCACTGCAACTGATTTCTTAATATACATATGCACATACATGTTACTGATTATAGCATTACATACAGACGATATATATGTTTATATAATGAAGTTAAAAGACCAGCAACACTGCAACTGATTTCTTAATATACATATGCACATACATGTAACTGATTATAGCATTACATACAGACGATATATATGTTTATATAATGAAGTTACTAGCAACAAATATATGATATTTGGCGAATTTAAGCATACGGGTCGACCAATCTTTGAAGAATCAAGAACATTATGCTGTGAAACCGCGGCTAAGTGAACTCCAAGGGTTTGAGGGGAAGATGGTGCATGCCTGTGATGATGCAGCAGCCATCTGCTCGTTTGTGACTCCAGCGTTGCACAAATTAGCAATGGATCGCATGTGTTTCATGCCATATTGCGATAGAGATCCACAATGTGTCTCGAACGTCCTCACCTATACATACACAAGCATGAAATGTAAGGAAATTTCATCCGATAATAAACCCGGGAGAGAGGATTTACAGGCTTACAAATGTTTTAAGGCAGGTCCAGTCATCAACTAGAGGTTTCCCGGCAGATCGAACGGTTTTTAGCACCTCAGGACCCTTTTCCAATCCAAACAAAAGCTTGCCAATAAGTTGTATACTGCTGTCTATGTGCATTCTATGAGACATGGCTTCCGTAAACTTTTCCTGAGCTTCGGTTTTCTTATCAGAACCTTCTGGAGCCTTCCGGTACTGTCACAAAAAAATTAAACATGTCAAAATAGAGAATCAAGCAGATTGGGTAATGGGTAAAAAAAAAAATCAGTTTTGAAGTGTGTCAAGATGGGTTGACCGGTTGAGCTGAACCGCAAGCACATTCTTATTATCATTTTCTTAAATTTTATTATAAAATTGGGTCCAATATGATTACAAAAAATCAAAACGTTTTAGTAAGACAATTTAGGAGATTCATTCCCCCTTTAAAGCCGACCAGTTACAGGTAAAACATGACCCAAATTGACCCAGTTATAAGTAAACGAGCCCAAAATTTTGAGATTAATACAGTGAATGATGAAGAAAGAAGGAAAGAACAAGGTTCGGGTTGGACAAACCTTATGCCAGAAATGTAAAAGATCAGCGTCACGCTGATTAACAGCTTTTGGTGATCGAAATAGGGAGTTTTCTTCGCTAAAAGTGAAATTTTCGTTCGCAGGGTTTGTACCCATATACACGTAAAGATTATCTGTGCTGAGTGGCAAGTCCCCATATTGCATCACATGAGATCCATAATAATAGTTGCCACCTGAGGTTCTTTCCTTAACCTGCAAAAATTAAAAAACCAACGGCACCAAATGAATAAGTTGTTTTTAATGGAAAAAGGAACTTCAAAAGCTAGACAACGTCAAAAATGTTTTGCATTTGTGATTTCAAGAAACCGAACTCGGCTAGTATAGTTCTTACGAGTTTATACTGCTGCTTGATAGTTTCTGTTCGCAGGTTGTGAACATCACTGTAAGCATGAATAGAATCAATTACAAGAGTATCACACTAAATTGCATGTTATAAAAAAAAGGCTACTATTTTTTATTTCCTTCCGAAACTAATAAAAGGGTATTTTAGTCATTTAACATACCAATCTTCCATCCAAGCGACGCTATACAAGTCACCCAAACAGGTGTCATACTCCGGGGGTGGGCTAGGATAATCCCCAGGGCAATAGGTGCCCCAACTGTTTTCGTACGGGTTAGAGGCTGTGGTTGCATAAATATTCAAACCTTGAGGAAGAAGACCGTCAAATATACTTCCAGACTCACAAGCTTCAAGGTAAAATACCTGGAGATATAACATATACAAATTCCAAAATCAGCATTTCTAATTAACTACAAATGATAGTACATTCAATAAAAAAAAAGAAACTAAAATAAAAAATACCAAGCTTTTGTAGGTTCCAGAAGTATGCTTTTGTTTCAAGACCTCATTAAGATCATTTGCATACAGATAAGGATATGTTGGCATCCCTGATAACATTTACAAAATTACCAAAATATCAGTTGAATAAAATGATCAAGAATTCAGGAAATTAACATAGCTATTTCAGTTTAAAAGGAGTTAAGGAGCCAGTTGCTAACCGAGCACACCAGGACCACCATGGTCAGTGTAGTAGATGAAAATACGATCATTTGGACCACTATCCACTACCTTTCCGCTTCCCCCTTTGACTTTACTTTTATCTCCAAGCAAAACAGCAAAAAAGTTGTCAACATTCACATCGTCCCCAGTGTAATCCTGTTTCAAGCAATTGTGGCAGATCAGATAACAACTTTGATTGAATTAAAAAGGTCATGAGAAACAAACCTTTGGGACTCCATGATACACATCATCACCATCCGGGCTGTTAATAATGACTCCTTGCCTGGGATTCTCCGGATTATACGCGATGTCATCATACATGAAAACAACTATATTTTCATCCTTAAGGCCACCGGTTTTCAAGATTTGATATGCATGACATACATCTGCCTGCAGCAAACAAAGAATGGCACTTCAATAAATTTAGCAAAGTAGAGAACACACGATCATCATCATCATACTCAGTAAATCCCACCAATAGCAAACCTAAGGTAGGGTCTGAGGAGGGTAAAATGTAGACAGCCTTACCTCTACCCCGTAGGAATAGAGAGGTTGCTTCCAGTGAGACCCCCGGCTTGATAGTAGTTTTGCATCAAGCTTTGGACATAAGGCACATAACACTCAGCAAAGGCCTATTAGTGCATGTACCCCCTTGTCCTTCAGCTATCAACGCCACCGCGTGATGCATGATTAACTGTCCCCCCGTTTTTTAACGTTATTTTCACGAAATTAGTAAAATAACGTTAAAATTAGTGCATTTTCACTTTTGCCCCCCGAGGGTCACATATATATAAATATACATTATACGCGCATACTGAAAGCGTGGTGTAAAGTAGAGAACACACCAAACCATGAATTTCCCTTAGCTAATCAAGAAGTCATCAATTATAAGTATTGCTTGATTAAAATATTTTTTTAGCCAGCAAAAAAAAACTTTTCTTTCTTTGTTGTTTGCTTTTTATTGCTATATTTCTAGTATGGTTTATTTGTTGTTTGTTTTCGAGTCGGGAGTCTCTCTGAAAGCAGGCACACTATCCAGGTAAATCCCATCTTCCCCAAACACTATCAATAGCTTTGCTATTTGTGTGATTTACCGGATACATTGTTGTTGCTTGATTATATATAATTTACAAAGACAGGTAACCGGGCCAGATTGTCTGGTCGGACCAGAAACCGACTACATAACCGGTCCTGTGGAGCCTATTTAAACCAGCCAATTACCCAGTTAAGTTAAACCGACAACCCCGACCAGGTAGTTGGACCAGATTTTTTTTTTTGAACGGCAAATTTGGATCACTGACGGACCACTGGAGTATCATCGTGCCACCAGTAGAACCACCCGATCATATCCATCTCCACTAGGCAATAATGCCTATACACCAATTCAGGAGGAAACCCAATAAATCTGGGAAAACCCCCTTTGTGGGAATCGAACCCATGACCAAATGGTCATAAGCCTTATCGCACCCCAAGATACCACTAGGCTATAATGCCATGGGTAGTTGGACCAGATTTTAACATTTAATCTGTTAAAACGCACCCAAAGAGTATGTTTCATATTTTGTTATAAATCAATTATTACACATATTTATAACTTTTAAATTATTTATGACATACGCACTTAAATTACCACCAATACAGGTTATACAAGTAGCAACAAAATACTCCAAACTGACAAAACATAAACGACCAATAAAAAGTCAAAATTACTCAAATCGATGAATTCAGTAACAAATTTAACACAAATATCCTCCTAATACAGAATTTCTTAACATAACCGTAAAATGAATCCATAAATTTTGAAATATCTAATCAACGTTTGTGAGAAATTGATCGGAATTCGTAACCTAATCATTTGATATTATTTTCAGTAACAATCACCTGATGCCTGTAGTTGGAGTAACCGTTAGATCCGGCTATCAATATCGCCCATCTGGTACCAACGGAGTCATCGTCGGAAAAGTCAAACTTTTCCGATGGCAACCGGATGAGATCCTCCGTCAGTTCGCGACCGTTGACCACTGCGATTATCGAGAGAACGAACAGAATGAGCAGGTGGCGATTCATCTTGATCGTTGGTTGCTGGAGAAGATATTAGTTGAATGTTGATGCGGTCTGTAGAGTGTATATATGGATATATGATATGATAAAATATCTGTAGCTCCAATTAGTAGTGTAGTCTAAACGTACAAGTACTCAATGCATAATGTATAAGTGGGATTTTTGATGTGCCTGAATTGTTGTAAAGGGCCTTACTTTTTGTTGTGTGACACTTTGGTCCTTCTACAAGTTATGAAGCATGGGGAGTGGGTACCAATGTTTTAAAAACCGGTTTTTAAATCAAACCGGATTAGTCTAAAAAATGGTTCAACCGGTTGAACCAGGTTGTACCGAGCGGTTCAACCGAGTTGACTAGCCAACTCTATAATTTCATAAATTACAACATCAACTCAAAAGTTAATCCAAAAATACATAATTACATATTAAAAGATGATTCAAAAGTAAATCCATAATAAAAAATGATCCAAAAGATAATCGAAAATCATTAAATTTTCCAACAAGTTCTTTTAAATGAACGTGTACAATATGTTTAAGCCATTTGAGTGTTGAATACATCAACTATTTTCGTTTCATACAATATTAAATAAGAACTTTTAGTTACGAATAATCATAATATATAAAACTTACGTAAGATAAGTGTCACACCCCGATTTTCCACGTGTCACCGGTGAGCCCGGTGGGGAATATCGTGACGTCATGGTTGGCAACATAATAGTCAAACAACACAATATTATCAAGCACAGCGGAAGCAATTGAAAATATAATACAACCGAATTTATTATTGTAATATCAACTATCACAATATTCGGAAGTTTATCCACAGAAGGATCGAACATAAAATGGAAACAATAGTTCAACAGACTTTTAGGCATCTTAAGCTTGCGAGACTTCTATTGATGCTAAGGAGAAATATCCAGCCAATTTCGTATAGTACCTGCATTTAGCCTTTTTGAAAAATACGTCAGTTTACACTGGTAAATACATTCAACTGACTCATTTTAAAATGATTGAAAATTGGTTTGGATGCACGTGGCATAAAACATTTTAATTTGATTAAAATGCACAGAGGCAAAATTAATCTTTTTAACTTGGGAGAATTATTTAATATTATAATCTTGTGAACGAATTACATGTTACTTATGCGTTCGGTAGCCCGGACTTAGTCCGGGTTAAAGATCAATAGACACACCACATAAATGAGTTATACACGGACGGTGTACGCCTACACCCCGTGCTCAGGTCGTGGCCATCTCGTAAGATAATGCCAAGGATATCCGGGACATGGTCATTAACCCCCCAAAGGCTGTAAAGTAAACAAGACTGTTTAAACGAGCCGATCAAATTATTCAACTACCCACTGAGCGTGGAGATTTGATGCCCGATCAAGCGGTATGCTATATACCGTAACCCAAGCCCGTATAGGGAAAATAAGTTAAAAGTATTTACCTGATGCAAAGTATAAATCACAATAAGCAAAATGCACGTAGCTTTTACTGGTTCTCCTAATCTGGAACGAAGGTTTAATATAACCTATTAGAATACTAACGGGTCTTTTATTAAGCTTAAGCTTAGACCGGCTAGTTTCAAAGATACGGTTCGTAAGCACGATTAGGCGAAGACCGGATAGAATGTGATTTAGACCCGACAAGTTCAGAGACTTGTTTAATATGGGTTTATTATTCACATTCTGGATTTTGAGATAAAACCGATAAGGTTTGACCCGTTTCGGCTAATTTATGTAAACTTGTTACATAAACCGAGCCGAACGCGTAATATGCGTAACGGGTATCCGTAAGAGCCATATACAGGTTTCCTAAGTTAATACGCTTCAAATATGTTGTAACATCAGTAGGATGTCTTTCGTTATGCCCGAAACGAATTTAAACACAAACTATGCCCCGTAGGGGTAGTTTGGTCATTTTAAGGGTTGTAAAAGAGTTTAGATGTTTAACTGAGTTACAGGTCTGATGTAAACAGCAAACATACTCAATTTGATGAGTTATAACAGTAGGCTAAAGCTTATATGTGAAATATATCATTTTTAACCAAACTATGCCCCGTAGGGGTATTTCGGTAATTTTACATAAGCCGAAAAGCTCAAAAACGAAGTCTGAGTTAATCAACCTTTGCTTACTGTTAAAATATCATAATTTGCCTCATATATCAGTAGGTATCAACCCGGGTATGTCCAATATGATTTTAAAACATACTATGCGTTAATAACGCTAAATTAGGCGATTAAAGGCCATTTCCGGGTTCGATACTTAAATCTGATATTTTTATATTTCCAGAAGGCTTAAAATAATTTATTTAACATATGTGATCAGTAGCAAAAGGTTTGGAGTCGTTTAGATAAGTAAAACTCATTTTATGACCCGTAAGGGCAAAACCGACAATTAACGGGTTAAGCCTACGACTACTAGTTATGCTCAGCCTAAAATTAATTAAAAATCTTTAAAAATCCCAAAATAATATAATACATCAGTGGGTATTAAGTTTGATACCAAAAAGTAGGCTTAACTAGGCTATACGCTAATTACGCCATTTTATTAACATAAAGCATTAATTTAGCGACATTGAGCATAACTCTTAATCTACAAGTCAAACTGATGTCAAACCTTGTACACAAGTTTATATATCAGTAACTAAGGTTTCTACACTTTTACATTTTCAAAAATCACGTTTTAAGGTAATAAGGGCATAACGGTCAACATATGAGCAATTAGCGGAAATATGCATATTAATTGGATAACTAGTGAACCAAGGTGCATAATCACAGAGGGTTGTTCTAACATGTAACCTAATCCAATTTAAGCTCTGAGGCATTTCTAAAACATGCCCACACGGGTCAGAACTGAAAGTCAACGTGAAAGTCAAACTATGCGACTTTCGGTTCCGAACCGGGTCTAAACAGGAAATAGTCGGGTTGAACATGTTTAGACATGTTCTTACACTAATTACTAAGTTATAACAATGATCAAACAGGTTGTACATGTTCTAGATAGCTAATTATGCATAAATGACATTTTAAGCATCCTGTTGACTTTTTAATTATATGTTTGACCCGACATTTGACCTGGTTAGGATGGTGATCAGGGGAAACCCTTTTGAGGTTTTATTACCCACATAAATACCAACCTATAACTACTTTCAATTCGAGATATTACTGAGCCATTATTGACTAATCTCGAAGTCAAACCGTAATTACGACGGTTTGACTTTTAGCTAACTAACCTAGCTAAACTCAATTAGAGAAGGACAAGAACACTTACTGAAGTCCTATGCACGAGATATGATCACTAGGAAGCAAGCTTGAGCTCCAGAATCAATCCAACAATGCAGATGAAGTGTGTCCAAAGTTGTTGCATTTCATGGCCTTTTATAGTTATCAAGAACACCATAAATCTTTGACACATAGGTCTAGGACTTACCACAATTGATTAACACATGTCTCTAAGTGTTTAGGGGGTGCCTAGGGGCCAAGAGATATGAGGAAAATCGATTTGAAGGGCCAGATTCGCGTATAACAGCAAACAGCAACGATCAGACGCTGGGCAGACCCCTTACGGACCGTAAGGGGTCGGCTTACGGTCCGTAAGCCTTGGACCAGGGGCAAAAATCCTTCTTGTTATTGCACAGTTGGCTCTTGGCTTTTCGAAAGGGCAACTAACTTATATCTTGCACTTTGAACCCTCCATATTGACACATAAGGGCCTCAAGACTTGTACCCCTCTTGATAAGTCCCTGGCCACTCGGTTAATGCCCGAAAAGTCACAGTTTTCAACGTTGACGCTTTAACCCCTCGCACACGAATTTGATCATAACTTTCTCATACGATAACGAAACTTTATGAAATTTGAATCGTGCATTCTAGTGAGCATAATTAACATCTACAAAGCTTCGGGTTTGTCAAAAGGTCACTCAGAGGTATATCTTTAAACATGTTGACATATTTAACCCCTGTAGTTTGTAATCTCTCACTTTTAGCTTCGTATGATCCATGATTTATTCGTTTGATGTTATAAACATCATGTAGGGTTATTATGAAGTATATTTATTCACTGTTGACACTTAGAACCCGTATAATCACATACTTTCCATGTTTGTCAACTTTAATCCTTCTATAATATTTCTTTCACACGTTTAAACATTTGACACGTGTCTACACATTATAGGACGTGAATTTTCGAGGTGTTACATCCTCACCCCCTTAAAATAAATCTCGACCCGAGATTTACTGATACAAATAAGGGTACTTTTCTTTCATCGTGGCTTCAACTTCCCACGTGAATTCGGGACCTCTACGGGTATCCCATTTGACCTTTACAATAGGTACTTGCTTCCTTCGAAGCTTCTTCACCTGTCGATCTTCAATCGACAAAGGTTTTTCCACAAATTTCAAGCTCTCGTCTATATGCACATCTGTATGTGGTATAACCAGCGAGTCATCAACGAAGTACTTTTCAGATTGCAGATGTGGAACACATTGTGAATTCCACTGAGCTCTTCTGGTAAGTTTAACTTATAGGCAACTGACCCGACACGTTCGATAACCTCGAAAGGTCCTATGTATCTCGGGCTTAGCTTGCCTTTCTTACCAAACCGCATCACTCCCTTCCAGGGTGACACTTTAAGTAGGACTTTGTCACCCACTTCGAAGTGAAAATCCTTACGCTTTGGATCAGCGTAACTCTTCTGCCTATCCCGAGCAGCTTTGAGACGGTCACGAATCTGGACAATCTTGTCCGTTGTTTCGAACACTATCTCTGGTCCTGATAACTGGACATCTCCAATTTCCGCCCAACAATTAGGCGATCTACACTTTCTACCGTATAATGCCTCAAAAGGCGCAGTCTTAATGCTGGTATGGTAGCTATTGTTGTAGGAGAATTCGATTAATGGTAGGTTCTTATCCCAACTACCACCCAAATCGATCGCACATGCACGTAGCATGTCTTCCAATGTTTGAATAGTATGCTCACTCTGACCGTCAGTCTGAGGATGGTAAGTCGTACTAAAATTCAAACGTGTGCCCAAAGATTGTTGGAAATTCTTCCAAAAATGCGATGTGTACCTAGTATCCCTGTCAGAGATAATAGCTACAGGTCTGTCATGTAGGGCTACAATCTTATCAACGTATAACTGGGCCAGCATATCGGAGCTATAATTCTCTTTGATGGGTAGGAAATGTGCTGACTTAGTCAGTCTGTCAATTATAACTCATAACGTATCATTTCCTGTCCTTTTCTTGGGTAACTTGGTAATAAAATCCAAAGTTACCATTTCCCTACTTCCGCGTAGGAAGTTCAGGCTGTTGTAGCAAGCCTGACGGCTTTTGATGCTCGGCTTTGACTTGCGCACATGTCAAGCATTTAGCTACTTGGGTGGCTACAGACTTTTCAAGCCTATCCACCAATAATTTGCCCTTAGATCTTGGGTAGCTGATGTCAATTCTTAATCGTTGCCTATTTAGGGTTGCGGCATGTATGCATAAGCAATATGAACCGTCTTTCTTATTTAACAACATCAAACCCTCAGAATATTGAGTCAGGCTATATGAGCCTATGTCTTAAAACCTACTTAATCAAGGTTTCGATTATTCAATAATCAATATGGAGTTTTCACAATACTCCAGCCCACAGCGGGATACAATCTTAATTCTACCTGCCTCCCCGGAGGTAAGCAGGGAAAACTTATGAGAAGATAATTAAGATATAAGGAGGCTATAGAGATTTTCCATATCTCAGGCTCCAGTTCATCCATCATTGTTCGTGTCAAATGAGTGACACCTTTATGTTATAAGTCCACGAATTCCTTAATCGGGAACAAATTTTTTTTTTTTTTTTCCATTTTTGGATATCTTCTTTGAATACTACTAGTCGACTTTAGTACAATATGACCATTGGGATATCTCAGGGGTTCCATGTATTAAACCTCCATGCTGATCAGACATGGAAATAATCTATGGGACACCTTATGATACGCCAATTCCCCATATGGCACTTTTATCAAACATAGTTTGGCATTCGCAGGCGACAGAAAACAATGAGAAAATAATTAAAATAACATAAGTTGTCGTACTCTATGCAAGGAAAGAGTACTCTTAGATTTTTCCGGAAGGATTCCTTGCCGATACTAGAAGAATCGGTTACTATGGTTTCCTTGGTAAGTTATACCTTGTGAAAAATGTAGAAGTTTGCTAAGCTTATGGTTCATGAAGATTTATTATTGCCTGTATTAAAAACAGGACACTTAGCAGAAATTATCATTGATAAATGATAAGGAAGTTTATTGTACAAGTGCTTATATTTAATCAATAATGGAAGTTTCACAAACTAGGCACCTAGCTCAGTTGGCTAGGCGCGCGAAAGGGTGCGGCCTAGACCCGGGTTCGATTCCGGGGACGGCCAATTCCACCATTTTTTTTATGTTTAATATTAATTACTCGTACAGATACCTGTAATTATGAGAGTTGTCTCATAAGGAGTCTTGATAATTAATTTCTTCTTGTCACCCACAATGTGGGCTCGATTTTTATCACTATTTTGAGTCCTCGTATTTAACGGAACTAGGACATCGAAGGAAAAATGATTTCTAATGGATATAAAACATCCATCTAATAATGTTGAAGCAGTCTCAGAGGTATACAGGCTTTTTACTGAACTTTCGTTGCTTTTTATTAAGCCTGTACTCGCTCTCTTTCTCAGATTTCTGGGAGTTATTCTCCTTCTTTTGGTTCATCCTTCATATACGAAGTGTGAACAAAGTCTCCTCATGAGCAATTTAAACATGGTTTTGAATGAGATTTAGAGCGAGAAGAATTCGGCTCTTTGGATTGTCTCATGACCTTTCTATGGTCCTTCCATCTGCTGCGTCAACCACAGCCTGGAGATTAACTCCATTGATATTGAGGTTTACGTTTGCAGTTTTATTAACTTTCGTCGCATTAATAGTATTGCGACTGTCGTCTACCTCCTCCGAGTTTTTCATGCTCGAAACTTGGTACTAATCACCAAGATTTAACACCTATTAGTCATCATCCTGATGACCTGATTTAGATTAGCCACGGCATTCATAAACCGTATGGGCTATTCCGTTCTGAACATTCTTAATAAATGCTTTTTGAATGTATATCTGTTACATTTAGCTTAGGTCCCGAAAGGACTATCAATGGCATTTAAGGTTTGGAGCGAGTCCAATACCTGTTTGACAGGGGACCATAATGTCACAACTGTCCTTGTCACAAGGACGCTTATAATTAGCTCAAGAGCTAGCCTTACAAGACTTTTATTATTATATATATACATATATGGCATAGAAGCCGGTCTCGATGGACGTAGAAAGATATGGCATAAAGCCCAGTCATGAAGGTCATAAATGATTATACGGCACGAAGGCCTTGTCGCAAAGGTCATTTAGATAGGGCACGAACGGCCTTGACATAAGGACATTTATCAATTCTGACACAAAGGCATGTCACCAGGAATGTTAACATTTAATATGTTAGCTTGTCTCGAATGACAAATTATAGCACATAGGCTTGTCATGAATGACTTTAAAACATAACTCGATGGTCTATTTTCAAGGACCTTAATTTATTAGCCGCAATCTTATTAGATTAGGGCTTCCAGGTTTGAACGTGGTTCTTCACTTCTAGACAGGGAGTCATAGACCACAACCGTCATCGTCTTAGGAGACGATTTATTTGGCAGAAAAGAAGCCAATCAACATCACTAATGGATGTTTATATATAACCATCGTATCTAATGATATTAGTCATGATCACATCGATCATATTGACTATTTGGTTTGGGTATAATCACACCATTCTGAATAGGGGATCATAAAGATCACTACTATCTTTGTCTTACCGACACTAGAATAAAGTATAGCCCGTAGGCATTTCATCACGAGGGATGTTAATATTATGATCATCATACTGAGGATACTAGTCAGGATCGCACTGATAGTATAGACTATGGGAATTGAGTATAGCTCACCCCCTTGGCAAAGAATCACAAAAGATTACAATTGTCTTGTCTCAGTTGGACGATATAATATAGCCCTTAGGCAAAACATCATTACGGATTTTAAAATTTTTAATCATCGTATTGATGATTTTTGTCATGATCGTATTGATCATATGAACTATTAGGCTTGAGCATAGCTCACCACCTTGGACAGGGAATCGTAAAGATTACAATGTCTTTGTCACACATGGACAGTATAATTTGGCCCATAGGCGAAAACATCACTCATGGATGTTTATAATTGGTTCATCCTATTAGATGCTATAAGTCATGATTGCATTAATCATATTGACTATTTGGCTTGAGCATAGCTCACCACCTTAGACAAGGAATCATAAAGATAACAATGTCAATGTCTCAAATGGACAATATATTATAGCCCGTAGGCAAGACATCACTAAAGGATGTTAAATAATATTATCATCATATTAAATGATATTAGTCATGATCGCATTGATCATATAGACTATTATGTTTGGACATAGTCCAATATTTTAGACAGGAGGTCAAAGACCATCACTGTCGTTGTCTTATCGGACAACAAGTTTAGCCCGTAGGCACATCATCACTAACGGATGTTCCTAATATGATCATCTTATAGGATGATATAAGCCATGATTCCTAAATTACTAGGTTAGATAAGGGGATTGGAAGAATCCAATATAAGGATGACTGTTGTGATTTTCTCGAATCACAGTTGTCAAGAGTGCTAACACGTTTCTAAGTGTTAACAAGGATCTGAATCCCTTGAGTAGGTTTCACCATCTTGGCCGCGTAGGCTCGGTTTCACCTTTTAGATTCTTTTTAAACTGCATACTGACAGGGAAGGAAGGATATTTATTTTATCCTGGATTTTTATCATAAATCCTAATTCATAAGTTAATAATAGCACAATTGGCCTAGTCGCGTAGACGAGTTAAATTTATAAGCCATGATTTCAGAGAATCGCGACATTAAGGTTTGAATCAAAGTTCATTACCTTTTCCTGACAGGGAGCTGTAGGCTGCCACTGTCTTCAGTCTCAGAGGACATTAACTATAGCCCGTAGGCACTTCCCTTATAAGGGAAGTTTATTACTGAATTGCCCCTTAGGGAAATTCATTAACCATGGTAAACAGAGACCATATTTGGTTAATTTATTAATCATATATTTATTTAGGATTTCTATTATAATTTATCCTAATTATAAAACATTAATAGTTTTATTGGTGGCACCCAATGGCCTGGTCACATGGACATTTATAAATTATAAGCTTATGATTTCAGAGAATCAAAGCATGACAGTATCTTGGCACAATAGGCCTAGTCACAAGGACATTTATAAATTTTAAGCTATGATTTCAGAGAATCAAAGCATGAAAGTATATTGGCACAATAGGCCTAGTCACAAGGACAATTATAAATTATATGCTAGGATTTCAGAGAATCAAAGCATTTGAGGTTTGAACCTAGTTCATTACCTTTATCTGACAGGGAGTCATTGCTACCACTGCCTTTTGGCTCATATGGAAATGAGCAGGGCCCGTAGGCATTATGTTACCACGTATGGTTAAAATATGATCATCTTAATTAATGATGTAAACCTAGGATTCAGAGATCATTAAACTGGGTTTGGAATCTTTTGAAGAATCCTTTATAAAATGAAGTGTGGGATTTTAATGAATCACATCTTCCAGGAGTGTTAACATGTTTTAAGATGTTAACAGGGATTTGAATCTTTTAAACAGGTCTTACCATCTTGGCCCGGTCTTATAATTGACCCGAAGGCTAGGTTTCACACTTAAGATTCTTAATTTATAATTATCGCAGAACAATTTTAAATTTAGGTGTTCATATGGATCTAAATCTAATTATGGAACTACCATCTTGGCCCGGTATTATAATGACACGTGGCTAGGTCTCGCCCTTTTTAGACTTTGCCATTTTATTATAATGGTAGATCTTATAAAAGTAACGTTATTTTACATTTATTTAAAAATTCTTGTTTAGAATGAAAGTTTAAACTTAATCATTCCACTATATAAAAATAAAAGTATAAAGTTGCCCTAAGCGGGACTTGAAAGGAATAGTGTTGTCCTCGAAGGGACTAAAAATAAATATGTCCTTATAAGGACTATTGAAGAAACGATTTTTAGCAGAGGAGTTTCTTCTTCATTCAATTCCTGAATGTTTTCTCCTTGGTTGCATGTCTCATCTTGGTCGCTGTACGAAGCTCAGCATTTCAAGGCTCCGGGTGTGGAGAATTCCTAGTTCAGCTTCCTCGCTTGGCGACGTATCCAATAATAATAAAAATTGGAAGCAAAAATTTTCATATATTAGGATTAAGATTATTCCTATGTTAAGTCTAGACTCAGAAGTTTAGATTGTGCAATTGTGTAACTGAGATTAAACACAAAAGGCTAGTGTTTAATTCACTCAGTGTTGGCTCTGATACCAACCTGTCACACCCCGATTTTCCACGTGTCACCGGTGGGCCCGGTGGGGAGTATCGTGACGTCATGGTTGGCAACATAATAGTCAAACAACACAATATTATCAAGCACAGCGGAAGCAATTGAAAATATAATACAACCGAATTTATTATTGTAATATCAACTATCACAATATTCGGAAGTTTATCCACAGAAGGATCGAACATAAAATGGAAACAATAGTTCAACAGACTTTTAGGCATCTTAAGCTTGCGAGACTTCTATTGATGCTAAGGAGAAATATCCAGCCAATTTCGTATAGTACCTGCATTTAGCCTTTTTGAAAAATACGTCAGTTTACACTGGTAAATACATTCAACTGACTCATTTTAAAATGATTGAAAATTGGTTTGGATGCACGTGGCATAAAACATTTTAATTTGATTAAAATGCACAGAGGCAAAATTAATCTTTTTAACTTGGGAGAATTATTTAATATTATAATCTTGTGAACGAATTACATGTTACTTATGCGTTCAGTAGCCCGGACCTAGTCCGGGTTAAAGATCAATAGACACACCACATAAATGAGTTATACACAGACGGTGTACGCCTACACCCCGTGCTCAGGTCGTGGCCATCTCGTAAGATAATGCCAAGGATATCCGGGACATGGTCATTAACCCCCCAAAGGCTGTAAAGTAAACAAGACTGTTTAAACGAGCCGATCAAATTATTCAACTACCCACTAAGCGTGGAGATTTGATGCCCGATCAAGCGGTATGCTATATACCGTAACCCAAGCCCGTATAGGGAAAATAAGTTAAAAGTATTTACCTGATGCAAAGTATAAATCACAATAAGCAAAATGCACGTAGCTTTTACTGGTTCTCCTAATCTGGAACGAAGGTTTAATATAACCTATTAGAATACTAACGGGTCTTTTATTAAGCTTAAGCTTAGACCGGCTAGTTTCAAAGATACGGTTCGTAAGCACGATTAGGCGAAGACCGGATAGAATGTGATTTAGACCCGACAAGTTCAGAGACTTGTTTAATATGGGTTTATTATTCACATTCTGGATTTTGAGATAAAACCGATAAGGTTTGACCCGTTTCGGCTAATTTATGTAAACTTGTTACATAAACCGAGCCGAACGCGTAATATGCGTAACGGGTATCCGTAAGAGCCATATACAGGTTTCCTAAGTTAATACGCTTCAAATATGTTGTAACATCAGTAGGATGTCTTTCGTTATGCCCGAAACGAATTTAAACACAAACTATGCCCCGTAGGGGTAGTTTGGTCATTTTAAGGGTTGTAAAAGAGTTTAGATGTTTAACTGAGTTACAGGTCTGATGTAAACAGCAAACATACTCAATTTGATGAGTTATAACAGTAGGCTAAAGCTTATATGTGAAATATATCATTTTTAACCAAACTATGCCCCGTAGGGGTATTTCGGTAATTTTACATAAGCCGAAAAGCTCAAAAACGAAGTCTGAGTTAATCAACCTTTGCTTACTGTTAAAATATCATAATTTGCCTCATATATCAGTAGGTATCAACCCGGGTATGTCCAATATGATTTTAAAACATACTATGCGTTAATAACGCTAAATTAGGCGATTAAAGGCCATTTCCGGGTTCGATACTTAAATCTGATATTTTTATATTTCCAGAAGGCTTAAAATAATTTATTTAACATATGTGATCAGTAGCAAAAGGTTTGGAGTCGTTTAGATAAGTAAAACTCATTTTATGACCCGTAAGGGCAAAACCGACAATTAACGGGTTAAGCCTACGACTACTAGTTATGCTCAGCCTAAAATTAATTAAAAATCTTTAAAAATCCCAAAATAATATAATACATCAGTGGGTATTAAGTTTGATACCAAAAAGTAGGCTTAACTAGGCTATACGCTAATTACGCCATTTTATTAACATAAAGCATTAATTTAGCGACATTGAGCATAACTCTTAATCTACAAGTCAAACTGATGTCAAACCTTGTACACAAGTTTATATATCAGTAACTAAGGTTTCTACACTTTTACATTTTCAAAAATCACGTTTTAAGGTAATAAGGGCATAACGGTCAACATATGAGCAATTAGCGGAAATATGCATATTAATTGGATAACTAGTGAACCAAGGTGCATAATCACAGAGGGTTGTTCTAACATGTAACCTAATCCAATTTAAGCTCTGAGGCATTTCTAAAACATGCCCACACGGGTCAGAACTGAAAGTCAACGTGAAAGTCAAACTATGCGACTTTCGGTTCCGAACCGGGTCTAAACAGGAAATAGTCGGGTTGAACATGTTTAGACATGTTCTTACACTAATTACTAAGTTATAACAATGATCAAACAGGTTGTACATGTTCTAGATAGCTAATTATGCATAAATGACATTTTAAGCATCCTGTTGACTTTTTAATTATATGTTTGACCCGACATTTGACCTGGTTAGGATGGTGATCAGGGGAAACCCTTTTGAGGTTTTATTACCCACATAAATACCAACCTATAACTACTTTCAATTCGAGATATTACTGAGCCATTATTGACTAATCTCGAAGTCAAACCGTAATTACGACGGTTTGACTTTTAGCTAACTAACCTAGCTAAACTCAATTAGAGAAGGACAAGAACACTTACTGAAGTCCTATGCACGAGATATGATCACTAGGAAGCAAGCTTGAGCTCCAGAATCAATCCAACAATGCAGATGAAGTGTGTCCAAAGTTGTTGCATTTCATGGCCTTTTATAGTGATCAAGAACACCATAAATCTTTGACACATAGGTCTAGGACTTACCACAATTGATTAACACATGTCTCTAAGTGTTTAGGGGGTGCCTAGGGGCCAAGAGATATGAGGAAAATCGATTTGAAGGGCCAGATTCGCGTATAACAGCAAACAGCAACGATCAGACGCTGGGCAGACCCCTTACGGACCGTAAGGGGTCGGCTTACGGTCCGTAAGCCTTGGACCAGGGGCAAAAATCCTTCTTGTTATTGCACAGTTGGCTCTTGGCTTTTCGAAAGGGCAACTAACTTATATCTTGCACTTTGAACCCTCCATATTGACACATAAGGGCCTCAAGACTTGTACCCCTCTTGATAAGTCCCTGGCCACTCGGTTAATGCCCGAAAAGTCACAGTTTTCAACGTTGACGCTTTAACCCCTCGCACACGAATTTGATCATAACTTTCTCATACGATAACGAAACTTTATGAAATTTGAATCGTGCATTCTAGTGAGCATAATTAACATCTACAAAGCTTCGGGTTTGTCAAAAGGTCACTCAGAGGGATATCTTTAAACATGTTGACACATTTAACCCCTGTAGTTTGTAATCTCTCACTTTTAGCTTCGTATGATCCATGATTTATTCGTTTGATGTTATAAACATCATGTAGGGTTATTATGAAGTATATTTATTCACTGTTGACACTTAGAACCCGTATAATCACATACTTTCCATGTTTGTCAACTTTAATCCTTCTATAATATTTCTTTCACACGTTTAAACATTTGACACGTGTCTACACATTATAGGACGTGAATTTTCGAGGTGTTACAATAAGTAACATATGTAATAAACAATATTAAATAAGAACTTTTAGTTACGAATAAGAGTAAAATGCACGGATAGTCCCTGTGGTTTGGTGAAATTTCACCTTTAGTCCCCAACTTTTCAAAATTACACTCTTAGTCCCTGTGGTTTGACAAGTTGTTACTCGGATAGTCCCCAAAGCGGAAGGAGGTTAGTTTTTCTGGTTAAGTGGGTGTGAATTGACAAGGACTATCCGAGTAACAACTTGTCAAACCACAGGGACTATCCGAGTAACAACTTGTCAAACCACAGGGACTATCCGAGTAACCTTCATCCGCTTTAGGGACTATCCGAGTAACAACTTGTCAAACCACAGGGACTAAGACTGTAATTCTAAAAAGTTGGGGATTAAAGGTGAAATTTCACCAAACCACAGGGACTATCCGTGCATTTTACTCTACGAATAATCATAATATATAACAATTACGTAAGATAAGTAACATATATAATAAAAATAAGTAACAACCCAAACTAAAATAACCCTGGGCCGATATCGGTATTACATTTTACCGCCGATACAAACCTTATGCCGTTTCACTTATTTACCGGGGTGTTTCGTAACGGATTTACATCTGGAAACGGTAATATTGGTATAACCGGCCAGTATTTACCGGTTTTTAAAACATTGGTGGGAACACATCTTTACTATCTACTAAAAGAAATATGAGAAAGATGAGTATGATATCACAATACTTACGTGGCAATCATCTAGCCTATCCAACAATACTAATCTTATGTCATTATTGCATCATCTAATTTACATCTTCAATTACTATTTAATATTAATATTAGTAATTAATAATAAATAATAAATAAGAGTTGCAAAAAACTAGGTGTTTCAAATTTTAAAAGATTATGGGGAAGTGTATTTGGCTCCATCTTTTTCTACTTTTAAAATTTGAAATGAACATTTAGGCAGACCATTCAAACACTTAAAAACCCTAAAACACCACTTCATCCTCTAATTTCAAAATTCAAACCTTGCATTCTCTCAGCTTTTCCTCTCATCTTCGTTCTTTCATTCATGAGTGGGTGGACCGAGATTTCAGAAACATTTGCAAGCAAACCGCTTCATCCTCCAACCATTGCTATCATTATTACTATTCCTTCATTCTTCCTCGATTCTTCACTTCCGACACTTCAATGGCTTCCAACAACTCCACTCCACCTCTCATTGTTGATTCCTTAAACCCTAAGGTTGTTTTCTTATCTGTAACTTGATTTGATTTTTAACACTACTTAGGGTTTGTTGTTTTGGTTTATGTTGATTTCAAGTGTTGATGCTTTGATCATTGATTTGATAAGATGTGAAATCAGATTGGATTGATACAGTTGATATAACCTATAAGTGAAAGAATTTGGGGGAAAATAATAAGTTCATTTAAACGAATGATTGTATGGATGATTTGTGCGTTGATGTTTTTTTTTTTAATTTTAGGTTTTGAAATGTGAGTATGGTGTTCGTGGTGAAATTGTGTCTCTGGCTCAGGTAAGTTTAAAAAACCTAAATTTGAATAAGATTGATTAATATATATATGTATAGATTGGTAAAGTGTGCCCCACTTGCGGTGTGCACATATAATGTATATATGTGTGGGCGCTCGGGGGGCAAAAGTGAAATGGTACTAACTTTAACGTTATTTTACTAATTTCATGAAAATAACGTTAAAAGCAGCGGATGGTTAATCATGCATCATGTGGTGACGTTGATAGCTGAAAGACACGGGGGTACATGCACCAATCAGTCTCTGTCCCGATTGTTTGAGTGTTATGTGTCTTAGGTCCAGGCTTGATACAAAACTACAATCGAGCCGGGGGTCTCACTGGAAGCAGCTTCTCTATTCCTACGGGGTAGAGGAAACGCTGTCTACATCTACCCTCCTCAGACCCTACCTTAGCTTTGCTATTGATGGGATTTACTGAGTATGATGATGATGATGATGTATAGATTGGTAAAGAAGTTGTAAATTTTGTTGAATGATTAGTTTTTGATGTTTTTATATTATATTTATTTGTTATTGCAGAAATTACAGCAAGATTTGCAAACAAATCCAGGTTCTCATCCTTTTGAGGAGGTATTGTTTTCTATGTGTTTTTTTTTAATACGTAGAATTGCAAACGAGCCAAGCGGCTTGTGAGCTGCTCGAGGTCAGCTTGCTAAAATCTTAATCGATTCGGTTATTATACAAGCTTTTGATAAACTACTCAGGAGCTCGGGCTTTTGTATGTTAAATGAGCCGAGGTCGAGCTGTAAGTTTACATGCCTACAGTTATAGGAAGTTGTAAGTTTTGCTTTTTAAAATATATTTGTAGATAATTTACTGTAACATTGGAAATCCACAGTCTCTTGGTCAACAGCCAATCACTTTTTTCAGAGAGGTTTGTATTCTGCAATAAACAGAATCGGAAAAGTATTGAACAATGTAAGAATAAAGTTGATAATCTGAAGAAGAGGTATAAGTTAGAGACTCAGATGATGGAGAGTGATGTAGGGAGTGTTAGTAGCTGGATTTGGTTTAAGAAAATGGATTATCTGTTTGGAGCGGCTGCGGCTATGGTAAGTGAAGCGGCTTCGGCTACGGTGAGTGAAGCGGCTTTGGATAATGATAAGTCGGCTGGATTGTCGTCTGCGAACAAATTAAGGTGGTCTACAAGGTTGTTTTTGATAATTCAGTTATTAGTATATAGTTTTAACATATAATAGTACCTTTTTGAATGATCACATTTGCAGGTGTAAGTAGATGATGTGACAACTGCCACTTTCCGGTAACTTTCGTACATTTAAATTACTCATTTTTAGCTATAAAGTTATGTGTTTTGAACATCCGAACTGCATACTTCATGACATACACTTAGAATACTCATGGAATACTTATTTTTTATGCACATGATTCATTTTTATTGGTTACAATTAAAACAGTTTAAACAATGCATCGAAAAAACTAGTATAGCACCTAGTAAACTAGTGTGCTGACAGAAACGCAGGATCCGCAGAAACCATCTTAATGACATCTTTAGGACTTAGACGAAAGTCCAATATCAAATATACATTAAACCCTAACTAGGACTGCAAGGGTTTGGTTTAATACCTTTCCGAAGTCAGATAACACTAAAAACTGCCCGAAAAGCACTAAAAGTCACAAATTCAACACTTTTCTGCAGAAATCAACATTTTAAGTTCTATGCAGTGTTGTAAAAGTCGGATTACTCAGCCGAGTACTCGGAGAGTACTCGGTCCTCGGACCCCCTCCGAGGCGACTTCCTCCTAGGCGGTCTCAATTAGTCGGCCTCGGGAGTACTCGGTGCCTAGTCGGCGCCTAGTCGGACGTAGTCGGCCTAGTCGGTCTAGGCGGTCAACGTGGTTTGTTGACTTTTAATCGGTCAAACTCGGTCAAAATCGGCCTACTCGGCCTTGTACTCGGACTACTCGGCCTTGTACTCAGACTAGTCGGACTTGTATTCAGAATATTTGAACTTTAAACATGTTTCATTTTAAATTATACTCAGTTGACATGAATTATGCTTATTTTAACACATAAATAATATATAACAATTAATTTTCTTTATATTTACCATGTCCGCGTACTCCCCGAGTACTCTCCGAGTACTCCGATTACTCCCAACTCCCCAGTCGGCCGACTAGGGACCGCCTAGCGACTTTTACAACACTGGTTCTATGCAAGGTGTAAAAGTGTTGTCCAACTTAGAATTCATATGAGAATACCTTGGGGTATCATTTAAACCAATAACCATATCAATTCCTACAACTTACACAAGCTTAACATTCGAATAACGACTAACGGAACCAACGCCAAACGAATATCCGAACGATATCTAAACTTTTTTTAGTAATAATCTAACATTATTTGGATCATTTTAGGCTAGTAATGGTCACTTAACACATTGAAACACTTAAATCCCTAAAACATCTAAGCTTTTCTAACATCTTCTAAAAATACTAACACTTTTAATCAAGTGAAACAAGTTCACAACATGAGACACCCCCCCATATCTCGGCCGCACATGTGGGACCCCCCCCCCCCCGCCCACTTTTTGAAATATCTTGGATATTTACTTCCCTTTTGCAAGTTGATGAAGCTAGTCCTTGTTTTAACAACTAACATTCTAAGCTAACAAGATCATTACCCACTTTATTACACCATAACTTTCACATACAAACTCTCTCAACATTCATCACCATTTTAGCCAAGAACACCCATCAAACCCATTTCATTTCTAGCCATTTACTTGATGATCAAGATGGATTTCAATGGGACTTAGGAGGATCTAAAGCAACCACAAGTTGAAGCAAGCATTTCCATCCATCCAAGAGCTTTCAATCATCAAGATCATCCTTTTTCTTTGCTTTTATCATCATCTAGATCATTCCTAGCCACAAGAGCTAGAAGTGAGCTTCTAAATCTCTTTTTCATACTTATTTATGTATATGCTGTTTAAAGAACAAGTATTAACTTAAACAATCATACAAAATAAGATGAATATACAAAGAAGCAAAATGAAAATCATGATATATAAGATTGTTTATGTTGTGATTTAAAGCTTATTAATTGCATATTTGATCTAGTTATGATGAATATCATATGAATAACTTGTTAGATGATGTTTAAAAACATGATCTAACAAGTATACATGAAAATGTTAAAAGGCTTATGTTAAACATAATGTTTAATGGATGATTATAATCTTTGATATTGTTAAAGTATATAAAGTTTTTCACTAAAAATAATGCTTTTACAAGATTTATAAAAAGAAACATACAAGATGGGTTTTGTATAAAAGTTTGATAAAACTAGAAGTAAAGTATGATTTTTGAACTAGTAAACACATGTGAAGATCATACCAAAACCCTACATGTTTATGGTTTCATCTTGATAAGTTTATGTTGTAAATCTCATGTGTTTTTGCTTAGAAATAAAATGAGTAAATTGTTGGTGATTTGAAAAGAAAAATATATGTTTTTATTAAACATGGCAAAGTCCATATTTCAAAGGAAATATGGAAAATTTTTCTTAGAAATCATATGTTATAAAAACTATCATTTTTGACAAAATCTTTATTAGAATAAAAAGATTTGAAAGAATGGTTTTTATAAAAGCAAAACTAGATATAAATATATATTTTTGAGAAAATATATATTTAGTTATCTTAACAACTTATGTGCTATGTGTTATTTGATTGTATTAGTTATATGTATGAAAGTTAGGAACTTGAATACAATGGTACAAATAAACACAAGACACATTACAGCTAAAGTATTACAAAACTACACATAAATACACCTTAAAAGCAAGTTACGGACAATCCGAATATTCGGACACAACTTATAGACAATACAGACATTTGGACAAATATACGGACTATATAAGTATTACGGACTATAATACATAATATATCAAAGACTTGGTAAACTACGTTTTTTTTTCTAAACCGAACAAGTAACCATATATATATTTTACAAAGTATACAAAATATATTACATGGTTTACCTTAAAAAGGTATTGTTTTTTAAATATATAAAGATAAATATATATTTCCTAACATCTAAAATATATTATTTTGGTGAAAGACTAAAATTATATTTTTAGAACTAATCTTAAAAATAGATTATTTTTAAGATTATTTTTATACCTTTTTACCAAGTATAGATTATATATTCTTATGAAATATATCTTAGAATATATAAGTATATATATATTCTAAGAACACAAGATCACATATAATGAACATGAGAACATACGTATTACTATATGTACAACTATATATCCACTTACGTCACCAACACTTGGTGAAAACACAACTATACAAATACGATACAACTCACAAGATACAAGAATATATATATTTGGCGAAATATATATACTAAACAGTTATCAGGTAATACATCTAAGATACAGTTCAACGAATAACAAATACATACAAGTCTTAACACATATTCAAGATAAAAGACTTGTACACGAGTCATTACAAAGACCGAAGTGTCTAACAAATATAGAACGTTTGTAGGTCGTGACACTATTCAGGACGACCGCACGTGAGATCACAGTACTTACAATTCACGGACACAATTCAGTGAGTTCATGTCCCCTATTCATTTTAAATGCTTTACAACTTTACAACTATCAGGGAAAATACATGTTCATAGTATGATAAGTCATGGAATGAAACACCTTAGATCATGTGCGAATAGGGTTATACAACTAAGCACCATTAATCCAGTTTGGACCTAGGTACAAGGGGTTAGATCTAATGGGTTTTGGTGAGCCCCACTCTTGGTCGTGGACCCATACAGAAGAGTGCGTTTGTGTCCCAGTCGATAGTAGTCAACACAAAATCGTCTAGTTTTGGATTGCTTCCTTTTCATCACACATATTAATGTCCTTGCAAAACATTAATGATCAACGATTTCATTGACGCTTTACATACTACATCATACATTTTACAAATACATCTTTTACAACTAAACTGCATGAACTCCCCAACTTTTGTTGATGTTTCCAACTTAACATGTATTTCAGGGAATTAATGGACCATGTCGGGAGTCTCAAAAAAGATAACAAGTATCAGAACTCCATACCATCTTTTGGACGGTTTGCCTATTATATACCGCCTCCTTGTGGCAATATAGTGGTCAAAACCTTAGTAGTTAAACTTTCATTTTGATGTATGAAACAATGACACTTTACTTTTCATATTAATGGTTTGTAACCGATACACTTAACTCTTGTGTGTTCTTTTGAAACAACTATGTAATGGCATTGGAGCATGTTTTATTCATATAGTATGTTCACTTATATTGATATTATGCAATGAAAACCGATCAGATCACACCTCGCACTTCCGCTACGAGCAGGTGTGACAAGTTGGTATCAAAGCACCGATTGTAGTGAACCAGGATTCTTTCTCGAGTCTAAGTCTACAATCACTAGGGATCTCTCAGGAAAACCTTTTGTTTATGTTGAATAGATCATAAATAAAATTGGACAGGTTAAAAGGTTTTCGTTTGCATAAACATTTTTCATGGTCCATTGCAACAAGAATTCATCTCATACAAATCAAGCAAGGACATTAAGCGTCTTAGCCTCTAAAATGGTAGGAATAAAATCTTAAGTTAATCCACACGACTCAATTAGGATAACTTAAAATGAACTTATGTGAATTCATATATTTCGTGTATATATATAAAGTGATGATTAATTATTAATATATATGTCGAACAACTTATTTCCTAGGTTACAATGTCTTCATCTGAGGGTAGCAATGTGTACGACGACGTAGACCCAATGGAGTTAGTATCCGATGATGAGTATGTGTCGGAGGTTCAGGTTATTACATCAGACAGCGAGTCTGCATCCGACGACGATTTGGACGACTTTCAGCCGTTTGCACTACTAGGTGACATTATCGAGGATGACGTGTTAGCTAATCCCCTCTGCTCAACGACATAGCTATTATTGGTCACCCGGAGGGTGAACACGTAGTTGAGATCATACCCTTTGACGTCATTCCCCTTGCTGTCGCACCTTTTGTCATCGATCTCGACGATGACGACAACGTCATCCAAGTAATTCTAGTGGATCACGTGAATGATGACTTAGGAGATGGGGAAGTTCATGACTTGGTCATTTTAGATGTCGCATCACCTGTAGTCTCGGTGATGGATATCTCTTTAAATTCAGACACCGACTCCGATGTTCTCTCTGGTGCATCTGTTACTTCATCTGCACTCCAGGCCGTTGGCCTACAGAGATACCCAGACTTTGGGGATGATATCATGCCAGTTGAGCCAGTTATCCCTGCGCCTGTGCAGAGCTCTACTCCACCACATGCCCCGGTTCACACACCTACTGATGAGCCTACACAAGCCCCTGTTTCAGATGGATCTACAGGCCAGATACGACTCATGCGTTTTTCTTCTACCAGATTACCCACTCGTCACCCAGACGAGACAGGACCGTCAGGACACGCACATGTACCACCTGGAGAGACCGGCCCATACTTGTCACACCCCCAAAATCCACATGCGAAGTATCGCCGCTTGGAGGCGTGACTGACCAGGATCAAGCCACCAATCATATTGAACATAACAAGTAATAAGTAAAATTCAACCACACAATATGAAAGGTGTTTCAAATCAAAAACGTAGTTAAGTGTTTAGCGGAAGCATAATTGTAAAACCCAATGTAAGTATTAAGTACGAAATAAAGTAATGTTTCTAGCATGGCACACACTGCCATGTCCCACAACGACCGCGCCTCCCTGTGCAAGCTCCATGAGTACCTAACGACCTGCAAGGCATGTAACAACGAGTCAACAACAAAGTTGAGCGAGTTCACAGTTGGTTGTTTAGTTGTAGCATTCGTTTCGTAAATCATATGTTCGTTTTGTAAACCATGTGTCGTATTAATTCGTATCGTGGTCTCCCAGACATGTTTGCGAAGATTAGTGGGGGCTTCCCATGTGTTACTAGACCGTGCGTATCGACTACTACGAAAATGTAAGTGGTGCCCTAAGTCAATGTCTATCAGCATTGACCCTTTACCCATAGTCCATTAGTACACGCCCGTTCGAACGACACGATGTGAGGTTTGTTAAACCTAATAGCGCTATTAACTAATGACCCGCTCGCCATAGGCCTCGGCGATTAAGTCGATATAAATGAGGGACTTCATGATAGAGGTTTGGTCCAGTGTGTAATCTTGGCATCCTACCCACGGAAGATGGTTGTAGTTACCGTTTAAATCATTAACCCATTCCCAACCCTTGGGAATCCCATGCCTTGGAAAAAGTGTGAACTCACCTTGGTTTGCTCGGTATGCTAAACTATATGCTCACAAGTAATCAGTCAAGTCCTATAGTATGCACGATTACTCAATCAGTTCAAGTTCGTAAAGTTTCACATGCAATCAATACCACAGGGTGTGTTTGGCAGTTAACGTTACACATCACACAACAGTTAATCACATCCATACAATTCATGTTTCAATAAATGTCTTTTGCAGTTTATTCTAATATAATTATCCAATAACACACTTAACAAAGTTAGCAAGCTTAATTGGATTAACATATATAACAGAGTTACATATTTAACAAAGTTAACATCTAACAGAACTAATAAACTAACTGAGTTTGCTGAACTAACGGAGTTAATACTTTACAGGTTTAATAAACTAACGGTGTACACGAAATCATATGTGACGATATCATTTGTTCGGCGAAAACACTTATGTATCGAAATCCCTTTCTTGCGAAAACCCTTTGGGCGACGAAATCCAAAGGGTTTTCGTCGGCTTAAGATGTGACGAAAACACTTAGTGTTTTCGTCTGGTCTTGTGTTTTCATTGGCCCTTGTGACTTCGTCTAACCCTAGACGTCATCATCACCATTTACCCAAATCAATACACTAAATCATTATCATCTTTATACAATCATCAGCAAGTTATTGTGATTATCAGGAACCCTAACCATCATTAACTGTTATGTGATTAAATCATCATCTCTATCACACAGGAGCATCAACCATAGTCAAAAGAATGAATACAATCATGAGTTTATAGATAACCCTAATTATTAACAGATTCATCATCTCCTGATGATAGCAAGTCAGATCATCATCATCACGCTACACTACATACTACTGAAATCTATCATTTAATCAGATAAAATAACGAAATCATACATATGGTCCTATTAATAACATAAGATCCCACACCCTAACCATGAACATGCATACCACAATCCACATAACTTCTGTAATTGGTTTTTCATATACAATACACATCGATCAAACAAGGAATCACGTAACAACTAACAATAGTGCGAACTAACCGAGATGGATGGGTCACTAGATTGATCAAAAGGGAAGGCTTGAAGTCTTGCAGTTGCCGTCATACAGGGAAGGCAATAGGGGTTCTAGGGTTTGGTGATTAAGCTTTTTACGTAACAGCGGGGAACAGGTTATTAAAACAGATTACTGGGCCAAAGCCCATTTGTTGTTTTCGCTAGATAGTAGTGGACGAAAACACTACAGTGTTTTCGCCAACATGTAGTGTTTTCGTGGGGTAGGATATTTGGCAAAGGATCCATTCTTAATTATAAACAATCATAATATTAATACCAAATATATTATTAACTTACACCCAAATATAATGCACACTAAATATATAAAACACACTTTGTAATAAGTACAAGGTTAAGTCGAATAGAGACCTTGAAAACTCGGGTTGTCACATTATCCCCAACTTGAAAGAAATTTCGTCCCGAAATTTAGCACGCGGTTACTGAGGAAGCTAGTTGTGTTGTGTTGTTTCCTGGTTTTCATGGGGTGTCACATCATCCCCCCGTTGGTTTGGAATTTCGTCCCGAAATTCTGTAGTAGCTTCAGCCTCAGTGGTGGTTGCGCTGTTTCCGAACAACTGGGGATACTTGAGTTTCATTTGATCTTCTCGTTCCCAGGTAAACTCTGGGCGACGACGGGAGTTCCAACGAACTCGAACAAGAGGTATTCTGGTGCGCTTGAGAACCTTAACGTCTCGGTCCGTGATTTCAACTGGTTCCTCGACGAATCACAACTGATCGTCGATAGTGAGCTCCTTCAAAGGAACTATGAGGGTCTCATCTGACAGACACTTCTTCAGATTTGACACGTGGAATACGTTGTGAACACCACTGAGTTCTGCTGGTAGGTTCAGTTTGTAGGCCACCTTGCCTATTTTCTCAATGATTTCGAATGGTCCGACATATCGCGGATTGAGCTTGCCTCGTTTGCCAAAACGAACTACACCTTTCCAAGGTGAGACTTTGAGTAGCACTCGATCCCCAACCTGGAACTCGAGTGGTTTCCTGCGCTTATCAGCGTAGCTTTTCTGACGGTCACGAGCTGCCGCCATTCGTTGCCATATCTGAGCAATTCTTTCCGTTGTGTCTACTACAAGTTCTGGACCCGTGATCTGACTATCCCCCACCTCTGCCCAACAAAGAGGTGATCGGCATTTACGCCCGTACAATGCCTCAAATGGAGCGGCTTGAATGCTAGTGTGGTAACTATTATTATACGAAAACTCCACCAAAGGGAGGTGCTTTTCCCAACCATTGCCAAAGTCGATTACACATGCTCGAAGCATGTCTTCAAGAGTTTGGATGGTGCGTTCAGACTGCCCATCCGTTTGCGGGTGATAAGCTATGCTCATGTCTAATCGAGAGCCAAAAGATTTGTGCATCGCTTGCCACAGTTCTGAAGTAAAACGTGCATCACGATCAGAGATAATAGAGGTTGGCACTCCGTGCCTCGAAACCACTTCCTTTAAGTAAACGTCTGCTAGAGTGGAGAACTTATCCGTTTCCTTGATAGCCAAAAAGTGTGCAGACTTTGTGAGTCGATCCACGATCACCCAAATGGTATCATTTCCACGTTGAGATCTAGGTAGGCCAGTAACGAAATCCATGGAAATTTGCTCCCATTTCCATGTGGTATCTCTGGTTGTTGGAGTAGGCCCGATGGTTTCTGGTATTCCGTCTTGACTCTCGCACAAGTCAAACACTTGCTAACGTAAGTTGCTATGTGAGCTTTCATGCTAGGCCACCAATACGTAGTTCTGAGATCGTGGTACATCTTATCCGAACCAGGATGTACCGAGTAACGAGACTTATGTGCTTCATCCATTATAAGTTCTCGTAAGTTGCCATAGAGGGAAACCCAGATGCGTCCTGTTACATAGTAGGCGCCGTCTTCCTTTTGTTCTAACCGTTGCCTTGAGCCGCATAGCGCTTCAGCCCTAACGTTTTCTGGTTTCAATGCTTTTGCCTGAGCATCTCGTATCTGGGAAGGAATACTAGATTGGATAGTGAGTTGTAAAGCACGCACGCGTTTAGGTGTAGTATCTTTTCTACTAAGGCGTCGGCCACAACATTGGCTTTGCCTGGATGGTATTTGATGGCACATTCGTACTCATTCAATAGTTCGACCCATCGACGTTGTCGCATGTTCAACTCCTTCTGTTTGAAGATATGCTCGAGACTCCTGTGATCGGTGTAAATGGTGCACTTGGTACCGTACAGGTAATGTCTCCATATCTTGAGTGCGAAAAAACAGCTCCCAGCTCCAGATCGTGTGTAGTGTAATTTCTTTCATGAACTTTAAGTTGGCGCGAGGCGTAAGCAATGACTTTATCCCGTTGCATCAATACACAACCAAGACCCTGAATTGATGCGTCACAATAGACCACGAAATCGTATGTGCCCTTTGGCAATGAAAGAATAGGTGCGCTATAAAGTCTATCCTTTAAGTGCTGAAATGCTGATTCCTGTGTATTACCCCAACGATAGATAACGCCTTTCTGAGTTAGTGAGGTGAGGGGTTGTGCAATCTTGGAGAAGTCCTTGATGAACCTTCTATAGTATCCCGCCAAACCCAAGAATTGACGGATTTCTGTTGGTGTACGGGGTGCAGGCCAGTTCTTAATTGAGTCTACCTTGGATGGATCAACGTGTATCCCATCCTTGTTTACCACGTGGCCTAGAAAGTGGACTTCACGAAGCCAAAAGTCGCATTTTGAAAACTTAGCGTACAACTGCTCTGCTCGAAGTAGTTCCAAAATAAGTCGTAGATGGTGCTCGTGATCCTCCTGACTCTTCGAATAGATCAGGATGTCGTCGATGAAAACAATAACGAACTTATCCAGGTAAGGCTTGCACACTCTGTTCATAAGATCCATGAAGACTGCAGGTGCGCTTGTCAATACAAAAGGCATAACCATGAACTCGTAATGTCCATTTTCGAATAGTAGCTCGACCCTTGCAACTGATCGAACAAGTCATCAATACGTGGAAGAGGATAGCGATTCTTCACGGTCACCTTGTTGAGTTCGCGGTAATCTATGCACATACGGAAGCTACCGTCCTTCTTCTTTACAAACAACACAGGAGCTCCCCAGGGCGAAGAGCTAGGACGAATGAAACCCTTATTCAAGAGTTCTTGCAATTGCTTAGACAGTTCTTCCAGTTCGGTTGGAGCTAAGCGATACGGTGCTCGAGCTATGGGTGCTGCTCCAGGAGCTAGCTCGATTTGGAATTCGACCTGACGATGAGGCGGAAGACCAGGTAAATCCTCAGGAAACACTTGAGGAAAGTCACGTACAACTGGAATATCCTCTATCTTCTTCTCTCTCGTTGATGGGTCAGTAACAAGTGCTAAGATAGCGGTGTGGCCCTTTCGCAAACACTTCTGGGCCTTAAGGAAGGAGATGATGCCCACTACAGCACCACTCTTGTCGCCTTGAATTTCGAGAGGTTCTTTTCCAGAACGGGGAATACGAACAATTTTCTCTTTGGATAGGATCTCTGCTTGCTGTTGGGATAACCAATCCATCCCAATGACGATGTCGAAACTACCCAGAACTATAGGAATGAGATCGATAGAGAAAGTCTGACCAGCGAGGATAAGATTACAACCCTGAACTATGTGTGTGGCCTCTAGACTTTTAGCATTTGCTATTTCTATGACATGCTTGGTGTTCAAAAGTGTTGGTGTGCGCTTGAGCATTTGACCAACTTTTAGAGACACATAACTGGTATCTGCACCCGAATCAAATAAAACAGTAACATAAAAGTCGTCGAGAAGGAACTTACCCATCACTACGTTAGGATCATTCCTTGCATCACCCTGACCCAGCACGAACGTTCGACCCCTGGCACCATTGTTTCCATCATTGTTTCCCCCGTTGTTGTTCCCATTGCCCTGATTATTGTTGTTGTTGTTGTTCGGATTTTGATTTAACTGGGGGCAGTCCCGCTTGAAGTGGCCTTCAACACCACACTGAAAGCATCCCCTGTTACCTCGTTGTCGCTGCTGGTTCTGTGGAGCTGGTGGTTGTTGTTGTTGGTTCTGATTCGCAGGTCGTGAGCTCCTGCAATCCTTAGCTTCATGACCCATCTTGAGACATCTCTGACAACGAACCTTGTTGCACTGACCATTGTGGTGCCTGTTGCATGTGTTGCACTTCGGGAGGTTTCCTCGATATCCACCCTACCTTTGACTACCAGAAGATTGCTGACCAGGGCTCTGATAGTCATCAATCTTTCGCTGCTGTGCCTGGGACTGAACTGAAGTCGAACCCTTGCTGGAGGTTCCATCCCATTTTCGCTTGTTATCACTGGGAGTAGCAGAAGTAGTAATAGTAGTAGCACCAATACGCTTAGGCGGCTTGTTCTGTTCCACTGCTTGGTCTGTGAGCCGATGAGCAAGACGAGCAATATCCTGGATGGTAGCAAGGTTGGCCGATGTCACATGACTTTGAATTTCTGGTACTAAGCCTCTGAGGTACAGCTCAATACGCTTGATGGGAGGATCCACCATAGTTGGACACAACACTGCCAGTTCGTTGGATCGTTTCATGTACGCTTCTATCTCTGACCCCGTCATCTTCAGGTTAAAGAACTCCACTTCCAGCTTGTGGATGTCATCACGACTACAATATTCACGTTTGTTCAGTTCCTTAAAATCATTCCATGGGGTGGCATTAGCAGCCGCCAGCCCCAGCATCTGAACTTGCGCGTTCCACCAAGTTAGCGCAGTGCCTTCGAGAGTACCCGTGGCGTACTTCACCCTACGAGCCTCAGGGCATTCACACATCTCGAAGACAGACTCGAGCTTTTCAAACCAATGGAGGAGTCCAACGGCTCCTTCAGTGCCACTGAAAGTACTAGGACGACAGTCCATGAACGTCTTGAATGTGCATACAGGCGGCTGAGCGTTTTGACCTGTTGTGTATATAAGAAAAGGATAAGGTAAAACACAAGAGTTGGTTTAGGAGTGTAGGATCTAAAGATCCTAGAGTGAGTTGCGACTGCAGGATATACCTCCTGCTTGGGCGGCTGAAAGTGCCGCAGCAACTTGGTGGTTAATCAGAGCCGTCAACTGGGCTTGAGTCATGTTAACACGTCCAGCCATGATCTTCATATCAAAGGAAACATGAGTGAGAGGGGTTCGCGAAAGTGCGATGACAGAAGAGAGTAAGCACACACGTGTTTTCAAACAATAGTTGTTACGTTTATCTAAGCATACCATGAGCAAAGTTCTATGTAATCTAGCAAGTAGGCAATGTAAACATAAATCATATCACCTAGAATGTCGAGTCTTGCACGTGGAGCGAAGCGTCGTTGTGGATCGTTGAGCACTGTTCAGGTTATAGTCTGGTTTTAACAAAAACTTTTTCCCTTATTAAAACCAAGTTCACTATAACCAATGGCTCTGATACCAATCTGTCACACCCCCAAAATCCACATGCGAAGTATCGCCGCTTGGAGGCGTGACTGACCAGGATCAAGCCACCAATCATATTGAACATAACAAGTAATAAGTAAAATTCAACAACACAATATGAAAGGTGTTTCAAATAAAAAACGTAGTTAAGTGTTTAGCGGAAGCATAATTGTAAAACCCAATGTAAGTATTAAGTACGAAATAAAGTAATGTTTCTAGCATGGCACACACTGCCATGTCCCACAACAACCGCGCCTCCCTGTGCAAGCTCCATGAGTACCTAATGACCTGCAAGGCATGTAACAACGAGTCAACAACAAAGTTGAGCGAGTTCACAGTTGGTTGTTTAGTTGTAGCATTCGTTTCGTAAATCATATGTTCGTTTTGTAAACCATGTGTCGTATTAATTCGTATCGCGGTCTCCCAGACATGTTTGCGAAGATTAGTGGGGGCTTCCCATGTGTTACTAGACCGTGCGTATCGACTACTACAAAAATGTAAGTGGTGCCCTAAGTCAATGTCTATCAGCATTGACCCTTTGCCCATAGTCCATTAGTACACACCCGTTCGAACGACACGGTGTGAGGTTTGTTAAACCAGATAGCGCTATTAACTAATGACCCGCTCGCCATAGGCCTCGGCGATTAAGTCGATATAAATGAGGGACTTCATGATAGAGGTTTGGTCCAGTGTGTAATCTTGGCATCCTACCCACGGAGGATGGTTGTAGTTACCGTTTAAATCATTAACCCATTCCCAACCCTTAGGAATCCCATGCCTTGGAAAGAGTGTGAACTCACCTTGGTTTGCTCGGTATGCTAAACTATGTGCTCAGAAGTAATCAGTTAAGTCCTATAGTATGCACGATTACTCAATCAGTTCAAGTTCCTAAAGTTTCACATGCAATCAATACCACAGTGTGTGTTTGGCAGTTAACGTTACACATCACACAACAGTTAATCACATCGATACAATTCATGTTTCAATAAATGTCTTTTGCAGTTTATTCTAATATAATTATCCAATAACACACTTAACAGAGTTAGCAAGCTTAACTAGATTAACATATATAACAGAGTTACATATTTAACAGAGTTAACATCTAACAGAACTAATAAACTAACTGAGTTTGCTAAACTAACGGAGTTAATACTTTACAGGTTTAATAAACTAACGGTGTACACGAAATCATATGTGACGATATCATTTGTTCGGCGAAAACACTTATGTATCGAAATCCCTTTCTGGCGAAAACCCTTTGGGCGACGAAATCCCAAGGGTTTTCGTCGTCTTAAGATGTGACGAAAACACTTAGTGTTTTCGTCTGGTCTTGTGTTTTCATTGGCCCCTGTGACTTCGTCTAACCCTAGACGTCATCATCACCATTTACCCAAATCAATACACTAAATCATTATCATCTTTATACAATCATCAGCAAGTTATTGTGATTATCAGGAACCCTAACCATCATTAACTGTTATGTGATTAAATCATCATCTCTATCACACAGGAGCATCAACCATAGTCAAAAGAATGAATACAATCATGAGTTTATAGATAACCCTAATTATTAACAGATTCATCATCTCCTGATGATAGCAAGTTAGATCATCATCATCACGCTACACTACATACTACTGAAATCTATCATTTAATCAGATAAAATAACGAAATCATACATATGGTCCTATTAATAACACAAGATCCCACACCCTAACCATGAACATGCATACCACAATCCACATAACTTCTGTAATTGGTTTTTCATATACAATACACATCGATCAAACAAGGAATCACGTAACAACTAACAATAGTGCGAACTAACCGAGATGGAAGGGTCACTATATTGATCAAAATGGAAGGCTTGAAGTCTTGCGGTTGCCGTCGTACTGGGAAGGCAATAGGGGCTCTAGGGTTTGGCGATTAAGCTTTTTACGTAACAGCGGGGAACAGGTTATTAAAACAGATTACTGGGCCAAAGCCCATTTGTTGTTTTCGCTAGATAGTAGGGGACGAAAACACTACAGTGTTTTCGCCAACATGTAGTGTTTTCGTGGGGTAGGATATTTGGCAAAGGATCCATTCTTAATAATAAACAATCATAATATTAATACCAAATATATTATTAACTTACACCCAAATATAATGCACACCAAATATATAAAACACACTTTGTAATAAGTACAAGGTTAAGTCGAATAGAGACCTTGAAAACTCGGGTTGTCACAATACTATCCACCGACTCACTCAGTTCCACATGTTCCAGTCGAGCACCTTGCGACACCATACTCTCCACCACATGTTATGCCCACTGCAGACCCGTACCATCCATCTCACTATCCAGGCGTCTCTACTGATGATCTTATTCTCTCTTTACAGCTTCAGGTTGACATACTTTTTAGCAGAATCCATGAGCTATAGCACCCTACTGAGGCCAGACCTCCACCCCCACCAGTTCACTCACCACCTCATGCTCCACCACCACCTGAGTTACCTCCACTACCACCTCATGTACCACCAGTTGATCTACCTTCTCGTGTACTGATGCTCGAGCAGTAAATAGACTTTCTTATCCGTCGAGTCTATGAACTCGAGGAGGAGGTTACTCATCTTCACAGTTTGGTGCTTCTGACTCCACCACCTTTCCTCCCTCCACCATAGACGTTTACTGGTAACCCGTTTTTGTGTACATAGTGACCTTACACCGAGTTTTGAAGCCAACTGAAAGACAGCAGATCGCACAGTCTGAAGGAAGATTTTTACCACTTTTGTATGTACTTGACTAGTATGACCGGGTTATGTAGCCCGAGTCCATTTTGTTTCCTTTCAAACGATCATGTAACCGGTTGACTGATATATATGAAAAACTTGGTGTTATCTTTTATATGCAATTAAATTGTCTGATTGTACATGTCTTATTGCTTGTGTTGATTGATTTATTCGCATGATAGATTTCTTGGTAATATTTCTATCAATGTTATAAATATTTTTTTATATACTTAGTAAAAATATTTGTTACAAAATCAATGCCTAATCTTTATCGTATTATCATTTGGAAGAATCATAGCACCCAAAAGGAGACCCCCACGCCAACGAACAGTTAATCCACCCCCACCTCCACCAATGCCTACGACTGAGGCAGAACTGAACGCATTAATAGAAGAAATGATATCACAAGCCATAGCACTATATGAAGCATCGCGTTTCGAAACCAGTGGTGGCACTGGCGGATCAGGCGGTACTTCTGGCGGAAACAATGCTTTTGGTAATGTTTAGTTGTTTTGTTACAACTCATCCAATTCCTTTTTGTGATCTATTCGTGCGTTTCACTGTTTGCTCATTCATAATCCGTTTGTCCAATTTCAGGGTGCACGTTCAAGTAGTTTCTGGACTACAAGCCACAGAACTACGACAGCATAGGCGGTGCTGTGGCTTTCGTGCGATGTACTGAGAAAACAGATTCCACCATTAGAATGAGCAGATGCTCCGCTGAACAGCATGTCACTTTCGTCACTGGCCTGTTTCTCAACGAGGTCATTACATGGTGGAACTTACAAGTGCGAACTCTAGGTGATAGCACTGCTTATGCACTGACGTGGGATGAACTGAAGGAACGTATGAAGGATAAATATTGTTTGCATGCTGAACTCCAGAAGTTGGAGAATGAATTTTGGAATCTTACCATGATTGGAGCTGATATTACTGGATATACGCAAAGGTTTCACGACCTATCTCGCGTAATTCCTTATCTTGTATCACCAGAATACAAGCGTATCAAACGCTACATCTGGGGACTTGCTCCCGAGATTCGAAGTCTAGTTACTGCAGCTGAACTCGCGACTATTACTCAGGCTGTGACTTTAGCTGTGAGTCTCACTGAAAACGGGGTTAGGATGAATAAGTTTTCGGTGAAAGGGGATAAGAAGAAGGAAACTCATGTCGAGTCTTCCAATAGTGGAAAGAGGAAGTACTCGAACTTCAAGAAGGGAACTCGTGGGAATAACAACAACAACAACAACCACAATGACAATAACCCCAACAATAACAACAACAGGAGACAAAATAACCCGCCAAAGGATGCAAGAGTGTTTGCAGCCACAAACGACACTGGCCCTAAGAAGTACCCTGGTACTTTGCCCAAATGCGAGCGATGCAAATACCATCATTTGGGCGACTATGTGACAAGTGTGGCAAGAATGGCCACCGTACTGAAGGATGTTGGGGAACTGGAACTGTAACTGGTACTGGAACGGGAAATGGAAACGGTAACAAGAGCGGGAACGGAAATGGGCGTGGTCAAGGATGTTTTGGATGCGGAAGCAAAGATCACTTCAAAAAGGACTGTCCTAAAGAAAACCCAGCACATGGCAGAGTCTTTGTGATCGGAGCGAAGGAAGCGCGCCAAGACCCTATCTTGGTCACTGGTACGTTTCTCATCAACAATCATTTCGCATCCATATTATTTGATACCGGTGCCGACTTTAGCTTTATTTCTATGGAATTTAAAAATATTCTGGGCATAGAAACAAGTAAGTTAGACGTTCCTTACTCTATAGAATTAGCAAACGGTAAACTTGTCGAGTCAGGGGAAGTTGCTAAAGGATGCTCCTTAGAACTTGGCGAGCGAAGATTCAATATCGGTCTCTTACCCGTTGAGTTAGGTAGTTTCGACGTAGTGGTTGGCATGGATTGGTTATCCGATAACCAAGCCGAAGTTGTTTGTCATAAGAAGATCATTCGCCTACCACTACTGAACGAAGAGACACTTGTTATACATGGAGAGAAGCGCGACACACCAATGCGGATTATCAACTGTATGAAGGCATAGAAGTGCTTACGGAAGGGTGGTATTGCATTCCTGGCGCATGTTGTCGACAAGAAGGTCGTTGGGCCGCAGCTGACAGACATTCCTGTAATAAAGGACTTTCCTGAAGTCTTTCCTGAAGACTTGCCGGGACTACCACCATATTGACAAGTCGAGTTTCACATCGACTTGGTGCCGGGAGCTGCACCCTTAGCTGGATCTCCATATCGATTAACACCTTTTGAAATGTAGGAATTATCCACACAACTTCAAGAGTTATTGGATAAAGGATTCATTAGACCAAGCTTCTTTCCTTGGGGAGCTCCAGTTTTGTTTGTAAAGAAGAAGGACGGGACATTCAGAATGTGCATCGACTACAGAGGGTTGAATAAATTGACCATCAAGAATCGGTATCCACTACCGAGGATTGATGCCTTATTTGACCAATTGCAAGGTTCAAGCTTGTACTCCAAGATAGACTTATGATCGGGGTATCACCAGTTACGAATACAAGAGGAAAGCATACCGAAAATGGCTTTTCGAACTCGTTATGGTCATTACGAGTTTCTCGTTATGCCTTTTGGTTTAACGAATGCACCAACGGTCCCTGAGGCTCCCACTCCAAAGATGATACCTATGAACCCAAAGGACCCATATTTCTTACCTCCAAGTCTTGGAATCCCAAACTTGGATTATACCAGTCCTGACCTTATTCGTGATCCATATTATTCATTAACAATAGGATCCTTGGATTCCACCTTGCAAAGATTCCTAATATAAAAGATTTCGACTACCCACCAAAACCTACAATATCAGTACCGCACACAGTAAACCAAGGAGAAAACTTTCAGAAATAAAATGAAGAAGAAACTCCCTTTGTTATATTTCATTTCTCTAGTAGTTCCTATAAGGACATATATATCTTTTAAGTCCCTGCGTAGGCGAATTTCCTTGTTTAAGACCCGTTTAGGGAAATTATTGAAATTTTTAGGACTTTCTATGAAAAGTTTCCTTTTTGAATTTTACTTTGGTATTAAACATATACATATGTATTATGTCCTAAATCAGAACATCATTTCAATTTTTGATTACTCTGTCATTATATCTCAAAGAAAATCTTAAAGGTATAACCTAGCCTATATGTCATTTTAGACATAGCTATAATGGTAAAACCTTTTTAAGATAATAGATCCTTGTTAACACCTAAGAACGTGTTAGCACTCTTGACAAATGTGGTTCGAGAAAATCACAATAGTCATCCTTATATTGGATTCTTCCAATTTCTTATCTAGCCTAGTGATTTAGAAATCATGGCTCAAATCATCAAATAAAATGATCATATCATAAACATCCATTAGTGATGAAGTGCCTACGGGCTATATCTATTGTCCTAAAAGACAAGAGACAGTTGTAGTCTCTGACTCCCTGTCAAGAAAGGTAATGAACTATGTTCAAACCTTAATGCCTCGATCCTATAAGATCATGGATCATAAATTCAAAACTATCCTCGTGACAAGGCCTTTTGTGCCATTTTAATATCCTTAATAGTTATAACTGGATTAACTATAATGAAAAGTTTAAAATAAACCTGATTATCAAATTAACCAAATATGGTCTATTTATACCATGGTTAATGAATCATTGTAAATGATGATTCCAAAATAGACTTCTAAACAAAATTATTGACAATTGTTTTATAGAAAACAAGCTTCCGCATGCCTGAATCAGATGAGGTTAACAGTCATTCCAATATAAGGAATGACAACACCAGAATGAATATAACGGGTGTAGATCTACAAGCAATGATAGATAATGCTGTCACTAGAGCCATTGACAGACAATTCAAGGAACCAAGTGGTACTCGCACTAGGACCCAGTCAGTACCTCATACGAAGCCACCTTCCAAGACACATACATTTCATAAGGATGATTCTCATCATTCGTCGAATCAGAGGAGTGTCCCATCCAAACAAATTGTGCTCAATCAGGAGCCACGTGTCAAAACCTGTTCTTACAAATACTTTGTCTCTTGCAAACCAAGGGACTTTACGGGCGAAAAGGTGGCCATTGATTGTATGACATGGCTCGATGAGATGGACACTGTAGTAGACATCAGTGGTTGTGCCGAGCAGGATATTGTGAAATTTGTTTCACAATCATTCAAAGGAGAAGCGTTGGCATGGTGGAGATCATTGATCCAAGCCTCGGGGAAGATCCCGCTTTATAACTTATCTTGGGATCAATTTGTTGCACTAATCAAGGAAAACTTCTGTCCACAACATGAGGTGGAGAAAATCGAGACAGACTTCTTGACTCTGGTCATGAAGAATTTGGATTGTCAGGTATATGTGACAAGTTTCAACACCATGTCCCGCCTAGTTCCCTACTTAGTCACCCCTGAACCTAAACGCATAGCGTGTTTTATTGGAGGCCTAGCACCAGAAATTAAGGGAAATGTTAAAGCATCTAGGCCTACCACATATAGGTCCATGGTGGACTTATCCTTATCTCTCACTTTAGATGCAATCAGGAATAAGTCTGTTAAGACTTCTGACTAGGGAAAACGGAAAAGAGAAGAGGAAAGCTCTCATCGATCCGACAAGAAGAAAAAGGGAAATTCTGAGCACAGGAAAGATTTCAAGTTCAAGAAAAACTCGAGTCAGTCTGATAACCGACCCAAATGCAGTAACTGCAGAAAGCGTCATTCTGGAAAATGTACGATCGACCCACATGCTAAACTATGTGGGATTTGCAAGACCAAGGGCGACAAGACTTTAGAATGCAAGGAGTTGAAGAACGCGACTTGTTACAACTATAACGAGAAAGGGCACATCAAAACCAACTGCCCAAAACTTGCAAAGAAGCCTGAAGAGGCCAAGAAAACAAATGCGCGAGTCTTCCAGATGAACGCCCAGGAGGTAGTACAGAATGATGACGTCACAACAGGTACCTTCCTTATCAATAATGTTTATGCTAGAAACTTGTTTGATTCTGGCACAGATAATTCTGTTGTGGACAATAAATGTTGTAAATTGTTGAATCTGCCTATTAGAACTCTAAGACATAAAACATGAGGTAGAATTGGCTGATGATACCTTAGAGACTGCTTCAACAATTTTATATGGATGCTTTATATCCATTAGGAACCACTCTGTTCCCATATCCTTGTGACGAGCTTCCCAGCTATCCAAAATCATCAATATGACAAAGACAGATATGACATTTTGATCCCCTGTCAAAAAGGTAATGGACTAGGTCCAAACCTTAAATGCCATTGATGGTCCTTTTGTGACCTAGGCTAAATATAATTGATATACATTTAAATAACATTCATTAGGAATGTTCATACCATATTAGCCTGTATGGTTTAATGATACCATGGTTAGTATATGTCAAGTCATCAGGATGATGACTAGTTGTTGTAGTGCAACTAAGTAATTGTTTCATTTGGTGTTAGGGACCAAGTCTCGAGTATGACAAACTCAGATAAGACAACCGTCAATCGCGTCATTGATGATGCGACACAGGCTAATGATGCTACAATTGTGAACCTCAAAATTAACAGAGATGTTCTCCAAACTATGATTGACGCAGTTGTTGGAAAAACTATGAGAAAGATCATGAAAAAGTTCAAAGAGCCTAATGCTACTTGCTCCAAATCCCATTTAAAACAACAGAGTGCAAAGAATGGACCAAAAAGGAAAAGGGAGGAAGATAACTCCCAGACTTCTAAGAAGAAGGGTAAGCTAGAGCTCAATAAGAACCAACAAAAGTCCAATAAGAAACCTGTATGCAAGACCTGCTATAAAAGACACTAGGGACAGTGTCGAATGGAACAAAGGCCAAAGCAGTGTGGCGTCTGTAAAAGAACTGGTCATAAATCCCAAGAGTGTAAGGACATAAAGAATGCAGTCTGCTTCGGCTGTTGTGAGAAAGGCCACATCAAGACTACATGCCCTAAATCTGTCAAGGGAGGTATGGCTAAGAATAGAAAGCCTAAGAATGAAAGCGCTTAAACTCTCCCGATGAATGCCAGAGGCAGTTCATATCAATAATGACACCAGGTACATTCCTTATCATTTATCAGTATTATTAATGCTAAGAGTTCCGTTTTGGTACGGGTACCAATAAGTCCTTCATAGATTATAAGCATAGCAAAGCTTTAAAATTTTTCCATGAGAACCCCAAATATTAAGTGTAAGGTGAAACTTACAGGAGAAAATCATAGGAACCATTTCTTCTATTCTTGTCAGAAATCTTCATTCGTAAAAATCTTGAGTACTCTCTCTCTCTACAGATGGAGTACGTCAATATATGTTATTTTATTTTATTATCTCATTGATTTCTATCAACTGCGAATACCAGATTGTATGAGAAAAGCGCCATATGAGGATTGGTGTATCCTAATATGATCCATAGATTACTTCCATGCCTGATCAGTATGGAGGTTTAATGCATGGAACCACCGAGATATCCCAATGGTCATATTGTGCTAAAGTCAGCTAATGGTATTCAAAGAAGATATCCAGAATAGAAATGTCCAAATAAGTGTCACTAATTAAGGGATCCATGCATTCGTAAAGTAAATGTGTCATTTATCTGACACAGGAAAAAATAGATGAATCAAAGCTTGAGATTTAGAATCTCTGTAATCTCCTTGTGTCTTGATTATCTTCTCCAAAGAACTGCCCTGTTTACCTCCTAAAACAAGTAGAGTTAAGAATAACATCCCGCTTGGGGCTGCATTATTGTGAAAATCTCCATATAAATTAGTACCAGCAATAATGGAAGAATCGAAACCCTAATTAAATGAATTTAAGATAAAGATTCATAAAGCCTAATTCATAATTCTGAGAGCTCCGATATTATTAATTAAGAAGGACGGTTCATTATGCTTATGCATTGATTACCGCAACCCTACTTGGGTATCAATTGAGAATCGTTATTAGCTACCCAGGATCGTCGACTTGTTTAACTAACCATGAGGTTAGCTATTCTTTAAGATTGGGTTAAGCAGTAGCTGGAATAACTATCTCACCTTAAATAAGCTCTCCTATAACTGTTAGGATCTGAGTTTGATTGATTGTGGTTTTGTTTAACAAATTGAAGATGAAATTGTATTAATTGCAGCGGAAATAAGATGGAAATAAACTTTCAACACAATCAAACGAGAGAACAATTCTAAACACACATGTTTGACATCAAACTGAATGATTATGTTTCTTACAATCAACGATTACAATATGCATGCATGCAAAAGTCTCCCCCTTAGCCTGAGCTCACAAGATTGCTTGTACAGAATGACAGAGATGAAAGAGCTAATAGAACAGTACAGGGTACTGCTCTATTTATACTGTACAGCAAACCACTGTGGCATCTTTGCTGACGTCACCATTGATAGTGACATCTAACTTCCTAACAACCTGAAACTACTGATCTATACAAACACTGTTATCTAACTACTGTTATGCTAACAACTGATTACAATACAAAAGTGTGACAACCTGGGTCACTGTGACCATCAAACAAATGCCAAGCCAATGAAATATTGTATTTCATACTTGGGATCTGTATAAATATGTGTATCGTTTACACATATCAACTCTAGTTCGATTTCAAGCTCTAAATCGCTTTCTGGAAGGTTATACGCGCACTATTGCGTAAATATAACCCGTTTAATGCAACAAACACTCCGGAATAGTGAAATAGGCTTAACATACCTTAAATAACCTTTACATAACTTAGAAATAAGTTTTGAAGGCTTTGGTATGGCAAAATCAAGTTAAATCGCTTACAGGGACTAAAGTTGACAAACTGCGAAAGTATGCCAATTTGAACTGTAACAGACATTCCGGAACATGACCATGAGTTAAACATACCATAAATATCTTTTACATAGCTTAGAAATAGGCTTTGAGGTGTTCGGTATGCTAAAATAAACTTTTAGGTCTTTCAGGGACTAAAAGCGTCAAAAAGTGCACAAGTTTGCATTTTCGCGCATAACTTACGTTCTGAATACATCCGGACATCCAAAAATTTATGTAAGCACTAAAATATTTTATTTTAGTGTTCGGCATAAGAAAAATCCATTCGTCGCGTCATTTGGATCGTTTTTCGCGTTTATGCGCATTCCGTCGTAATTAAGCGAACATCGTGTTCGTACGACCAAACAAACTGACATCCGACATATTTTTGAGCATGTTTCATGTCCAAAATGTTTAGGCATCATTTTAGAGCCTTAAAGTTGGCTTTACGGGCCTTAGAAGTGTCGGGAATGGCCTTAAACACATGCAGGGGCTGAAACTGTCATTTTTGAAAGTTATATGCTGATCAGAAGGGCCATGCGGCCCGCATTAGATTTGTCTGATCCTGAAGCGGGCCGCCTCAGCCTTCCAGAACAGATAATATCGAACAGTCAGCAAGTTCCAGCTGTTTTAACCACACCCACACATTTCCCACTTGCCTAATCAGCTGATAAACATCATTTTTAGCCACCACAACTTTGCAACACTTGTACGGATGCGATTAAGGCACGATATTCGACAAACGATCCTAACGGTTCGGGTATTCCTATAAATACCCAACCCATTTAACTTCTAAAATCACAAGAATCTGATCTAAGTGACTCTAAGTTGGAACCATTGTTTCATACCTGAGTTATTTTGATCTAGATTAGCATTCGGGGACCCTTCGTAAGTATTCTTTCGTTCTTTTATTGCTTTTCGAGTCTGAAAGTCAAACTTTGTTTGACTTTCTGCATTGACCAGTTTATGGTCAATGCGAAGTTCGTTTGAACTTCGCAACGTGATTGTAATCACGTTGGTTATAGTCCCTTGGGACTATGCCTACTGATTACCACGTTGTCTAGGGTCGTAGGGTAAGCGATCTGATAAATCGCTTATACCTTCGAACCCGACCCATTTGGTCGATCATTAGGATCCGACCAAATACCTTAGGTGACCATAGTATATAGGGAATAACCTTCCGAGGTTATACCTTATGGTCACATCGTTTAAGTAGTTGTATGATAGGTAGTTTATATGCCTTAGGTAAATTACCATAATACCCTTTTGATGTATAATTGGTAATTAAGCATATGTAACCTAAACTTTTGTCACATAACTGATTATGTAACATGTTTAGGCATATAACACTTGTCATAGGACTAGTTAGACGGTCCGAACGCGTTTCACGCGCACGACGCGTTAAAGTAGCATAAGCTACCTTAATGGGTCACGATGGGTCGAAAGCATTTATGTTAGGTTTCATTTAGTATGTAGGCTTTGTTAAACCATATTACACGAGTCTCCACACTCGTTTGGTTTACGAACCCTCATTCTATCCGATCTTCCGATTTAGGTCCGGTTTACTAAAATAGTTACCTATATTAGGTGCCGTTTGATATCCGTGATCTCTAGCATTGTTTGGTTGTTACTCAAGGACTACTGAGCAATCTCAAGTGAGTACATAGAACCCCCTCTTTTAAATGTTTTCAAGGTGTTTATGTGAGTACATAGACCCCTCTTTTACTGTTTTCCAAACTGTTTTGGGGTGAAACACATGTGCCTACTTGTTACTTTCATGTTTTCCTGTTTTCACATCATATATCTGTTATGTTCATTAGTACATTATAGTACATGATTTCATTACATTTCATGCTATGTATGCCCATTGTGTGCCTACTTAGTACATCGTTTTACATTACATTTCTGTTGCATATGCTCATCCAGTATCTGAACACATTATATTACATTTTGAACCGTTGTAACCATTTGACTATGTGAACCGTTGTAACTATATAAATATATGAACCGTTTGTAACTATTGAACAGTGTGAACCATTTGTAACTATTGAACCGTTGTGAACCGTTTGTATCTGTGAACCGTTGTGAACCGTTTGTATCGGTGAACCGTGTGTATCTGTGAACCGTGTGTATCTGTGAACCGTTTGCATCTGTGAACCGTATGTATCTGTGAACCGTTTGTATCTGTGAACCATGTGAACCGCATTTGACAATACATAAACATTCTACAATTGTTAAACATTACTTTGGTGGTTTGGTTTGATTAAGTGATTAAGTAACGATGCGTGTGTAATATGATACAAACATGGTGGATACGCCGCTGGTACTTCCTATATATAAGTATATGTATGGTATTACATATTGTAGCGTTATTTGAATCATTTCAGTTTGAGACATAGAACATTTTATACAAATAACATACTTTTCACAAGACATTGTTTTCAAAACAACTTATCTTATACAAACTCCTTTTACATGGTTATTCATTTAACCATACATTATTCTCTTATTTATACTTATCATCTGATCTTATCGTTTTTTTTCAAATGATTTACAAGACAAAGCAAATTACAAGGTTCATGACTAAACATTTTCTCAAACATAAGTCATGAATTCTGTTTTCACAAAACCTATGTATCTCACAGGCATTTTTATGCTGACGTACCTATTTTCACATGTGTTTTCAGGAGATGAAGCATAGGACTTATCAAGACATACTTAGGCGGACCTGTGCCTTAGTGACTTAAAACGAGACAAGATCTAGTTAATTTATGTTATGTACTCCTTGTTTCTTGTTTAAACAATGTAAACTTTCTTGTTTGTTTAATAAAACGAAACTTCAATTGCCATGGATTTGAAACATTTAATTCTGTTACAACACTCCCCGATGTTTCCGCCACGTTTTGTATGTTCTACGTGGTCGGGGTGTGACAGAAAAGATGGTATCAGAGCCAATGGTTATAGGGAATTAGGTTATTAGTAATGCTTTGACCTAGTCTATAACTTTCTTAGGACCCTAACGCGAGTTACTTGCGTTTAGTCATAAAACAATACCGTCACCTATCCTTAGGCGACGACCACAACAAGAACATAAATTTCAAAACCGCTTTGAAAACTAATCATCTGTTCTAGGATGATTGATTACTAGGTTTTGAACCCTCTATTGTAAGGTTTTGAACCCTCTGTTATAAGGTTTTGAACCCCTTTGAGTTTTCAAAATCTCGTCAAGGTTTTGGGTTTTAAATAATGTGAACACATGCAAACTGGAAGGGTGAATGCCTGTATTCTGGGTTTTCTGTCTAGGCAAGCACTTCGTATACATCTCATCAGACGCGAGACCAGTTGTGCTTACCTGGGAATCCTTGGGATGAGTTTTCACTTATAGGCGAGCATGTCTTCGCGATACATTATTTTTTGACCCATTTACTTTGATTAGTCACTATGTGTCGTTTTTTTTACCTTGTGGTAACAAAAAAATGACCACTATCCTTGCTTTCATCAGATTTGTTCATCTCATTCTTTTCGTCTAATTCTCTCACTCGTTTCATTTCATGTTTCCTCTTTTAGAATGCCTCCTCGACGCGAAAACCAGATAGCGACTGCCGAACTGGCAGAAATCATTGCGCAACAAATGGCTGCTCAATTCCCAAACCTCTTTGCTCAATGGAACCAAGCCAACAACAATAACAATGGTCCATGCAATTTCAAGAGTTTTAACTCGGCTAAACCACTAAAGTTTAGTGGTTCTGAGGGAGCGACTGGGCTTCTTCAATGGTTCGAGAGCATTGAGAATACTTTCCGCCACGTGCAGTGTCCTGACAATCGCAAGGTCGAGTTTGCTTCGAGTGTGTTCCAGAAGAGAGCCCTTACGTGGTGGAACGGGGTTATGAGAGATCGTGGTGCAGAAGTTGCTCTAGCACAGACATGGGCTGAACTAAGGGCCCTTATGATGAAGGAATTCTGTCCTCGTCACGAGATCAGGGCCTTGGAAAGGGAATTCGACAATCTTGAGCAAGACAACGGTGAGCATCGAGCCTACACAGACCGTTATGAGGAGTTAAGTCTGTTATGCCCAAACATGGTCACGCCTTTGGATAAGGCAATAGAAAAGTACATTGATGGCCTCCCTGACTCAATACAAGACATCGTGACTGGTAGCAACCCTACTACAGTTAGACAGGCCATTGAGCTATCTGCAACCTTGACTGAATCAAAGATCAGGAAAGGTAAACTTTTCCGAAAAGGTGACAAGAAACCGGTCGAGGAATCAAACCCGATCGAGGAATCAAAGACCATGGATGAACAGACTGGATCCCCTAAGAAGTCAAAGAAGCGAAAGGCTTCTCAGAACTTCGCCGTGGTCGCTCACAATGATCAAGCCGTTCCCAACCAACTTGCTCAACCCCCTGTCAGGAAGCCATACAATGGAACTGCACCCTTGTGCAACCAATGTAGCCTCCATCATCATGCCAATGTAAAGTGCCGCAAATGCCAAACTTGTGGGCTTATAGGCCATACAGCAAGAGTCTGCCCAGCTGCAGCTGCACCAAACCAAGCTGGCAACAATCCTGCTCAAGGTCGTTTTCTACCAGGTTCTTGCTTCAACTGTGGTGAGATGGGTCATTTCTGAAGAAATTGCCCAAAGCTTGCTAATGCAAATCCAGCACAGGGATGAGCATCTGACCGAATGGAAGACAACGCTGTTTAGAAATAATAAATCCTTATGTATTATTTCTTTTGTTGTCAAGGTCCAAGAAACAGTTGTTATCATTGTTTATAAATAAATCTTTTATTTACATTGCAATGTATTTGTGTGGTTGCATGTATAAACAACATATCCCTTACAATACCGACAATCAAGGAACCGTATTCCTTGAAGAACAAACTATCCCCAAAATTTTTTTCCCATTCTATAATCTCTTGCGTTTTCCACGAAAATCCTAAGTACCCGTTTCTTCCAAGAGAAACGAAGTACGAGGTGCCAAGTTAATAGCAATCAATAACAAGATAATAACAATTAAACAATTATGTGATTATGTGCTTATGTGTTCACTTTTATGTTTTGTGTGATCCAGATTATGTTATCCAGATCCTCGTAGAATCTTACATATCCTTGTACAAGAGATTCATAGTAGGATACCCAAAGGTACTATCTAAAATCCTTAATGGACTTCTACGTTGTAGATAAGTCCCTTGGATTATAAAGTACCGCTCCATAATTAGATCCCTTAATTGGTCTAGTTAAACAGATTGATCCAAAAATCTGGTTAGGAACATCATGTGATGATATAGCTGAAAGGACTCCTTGGTGGCCTAATTAATAAGATCATCTGTTGATCTAATTAAAAGGACCCTATGGTAGTCTAGTCACCCTCATCACAGGTTTGATTTTCTTCCCCTAAACATTACAAGACAAACTGTGCGGACTATGCAAGGAATTACGTAATTATGGATGCATACATAATTATGGAATTTAGTGCACAGAAACCACAGCGAGTTTTGTCATGTGTCTAGAATTAGCCCTATTCATTTCCGTTTCTAAGGAAGCAACCGTAGAAAATAACTCCGTTTGTTCATTTTCGTTTCTGAAGATTTGTCCGTTGAGGAAATGAATATCCGTTTGATTATCCTTTTTATTTCCATTTCTGAGGGAGCAACCGTAGAAAATGACTCCGTTTGTTCATTTTCGTTTCTAAAGATTGTCCGTTGAGGAAATGAATATCCGTTTGTCTATCGTTTTCATTTCCATTTCTGATGAAGCAACCGTTGAAAATGACTCCGTCAGTTCATTTTTCGTTTCTGAAGATTGTCCGTTGAGGAAATGAATATCCATTTGTTTCTCCTTTTCATTTCCGTTTCTGAGGAAGCACCCGTTGAAAATGACTCCGTCAGATCATTTTTCGTTTCTGAAGATTGTCCGTTGAGGAAATGAATATCCGTTTGTCTATCGTTTTCATTTCCATTTCTGATGAAGCAACCGTTGAAAAAGACTCCGTCAGTTCATTTTTCGTTTCTGAAGATTGTCCGTTGAGGAAATGAATATCCGTTTGTTTCTCCTTTTCATTTCCGTTTCTGAGGAAGCACCCGTTGAAAATGACTCCGTAAGTTCATTTTACATTTCTGAAGATTTTCCGTTGAGGAAATGAATCCCCGTTTGTTTATTCCTTCATTTCCGCTTCTGAAGAATACTCGTTGAGGAAAATGACTCCGTCTGCTCATTTTCGTTCTGAAGAATGTCCGTTAAGGAAATGACAGGATTATGCCTTACATATCTCTGGTGGTTGTTTGACACAAAGTCACAAATGGACTCCTATGAATAAATTTCGGGACGAAATTTCCTAAAGTAGGGGAGACTGTGACAACCTGGGTCACTGTGACCATCAAACAAATGCCAAGCCAATGAAATATTGTATTTCATACTTGGGATCTGTATAAATATGTGTATCGTTTACACATATCAACTCTAGTTCGATTTCAAGCTCTAAATCGCTTTCTGGAAGGTTATACGCGCACTATTGCGTAAATATAACCCGTTTAATTCAACAAACACTCCAGAATAGTGAAATAGGCTTAACATACCTTAAATAACCTTTACATAACTTAGAAATAAGTTTTGAAGGCTTTGGTATGGCAAAATCAAGTTAAATCGCTTACAGGGACTAAAGTTGACAAACTGCGAAAGTATGCCAATTTGAACTGTAACAGACATTCCGGAACATGACCATGAGTTAAACATACCATAAATATCTTTTACATAGCTTAGAAATAGGCTTTGAGGTGTTCGGTATGCTAAAATAAACTTTTAGGTCTTTCAGGGACTAAAAGCGTCAAAAAGTGCACAAGTTTGCATTTTCGCGCATAACTTACGTTCTGAATACATCCGGACATCCAAAAATTTATGTAAGCACTAAAATATTTTATTTTAGTGTTCGGCATAAGAAAAATCCATTCGTCGCGTCATTTGGATCGTTTTTCGCGTTTATGCGCATTCCGTCGTAATTAAGCGAACATCGTGTTCGTACGACCAAACGAACTGACATCCGAAATATTTTTGAGCATGTTTCATGTCCACAATGTTTAGGCATCATTTTAGGGCCTTAAAGTTGGCTTTACGGGCCTTAGAAGTGTCGGGAATGGCCTTAAACACATGCAGGGGCTGAAACTGTCATTTTTGAAAGTTATATGCTGATCAGAAGGGCCATGCGGCCCGCATTAGATTTGTCTGATCCTGAAGCGGGCCGCCTCAGCCTTCCAGAACAGATAATATCGAACAGTTAGCAAGTTCCAGCTGTTTTAACCACACCCACACATTTCCCACTTGCCTAATCAGCTGATAAACATCATTTTTAGCCACCACAACTTTGCAACACTTGTACGGATGCGATTAAGGCACGATATTCGACAAACGATCCTAACGGTTCGGGTATTCCTATAAATACCCAACCCATTTAACTTCTAAAATCACAAGAATCTGATCTAAGTGACTCTAAGTTGGAACCATTGTTTCATACCTGAGTTATTTTGATCTAGATTAGCATTCGGGGACCCTTCGTAAGTATTCTTTCGTTCTTTTATTGCTTTTCGAGTCTGAAAGTCAAACTTTGTTTGACTTTCTGCATTGACCAGTTTATGGTCAATGCGAAGTTCGTTTGAACTTCGCAACGTGATTGTAATCACGTTGGTTATAGTCCCTTGGGACTATGCCTACTGATTACCACGTTGTCTAGGGTCGTAGGGTAAGCGATCTGATAAATCGCTTATACCTTCGAACCCGACCCATTTGGTCGATCATTAGGATCCGACCAAATACCTTAGGTGACCATAGTATATAGGGAATAACCTTTCGAGGTTATACCTTATGGTCACATCGTTTAAGTAGTTGTATGATAGGTAGTTTATATGCCTTAGGTAAATTACCAGAATACCCTTTTGATGTATAATTGGTAATTAAGCATATGTAACCTAAACTTTTGTCACATAACTGATTATGTAACATGTTTAGGCATATAACACTTGTCATAGGACTAGTTAGACGGTCCGAACGCATTTCACGCGCACGACGCGTTAAAGTAGCATAAGCTACCTTAATGGGTCACGATGGGTCGAAAGCATTTATGTTAGGTTTCATTTAGTATGTAGGCTTTGTTAAACCATATTACACGAGTCTCCACACTCGTTTGGTTTACGAACCCTCATTCTATCCGATCTTCCGATTTAGGTCCGGTTTACTAAAATAGTTACCTATATTAGGTGCCGTTTGATATCCGTGATCTCTAGCATTGTTTGGTTGTTACTCAAGGACTACTGAGCAATCTCAAGTGAGTACATAGAACCCCCTCTTTTAAATGTTTTCAAGGTGTTTATGTGAGTACATAGACCCCTCTTTTACTGTTTTCCAAACTGTTTTGGGGTGAAACACATGTGCCTACTTGTTACTTTCATGTTTTCCTGTTTTCACATCATATATCTGTTATGTTCATTAGTACATTATAGTACATGATTTCATTACATTTCATGCTATGTATGCCCATTGTGTGCCTACTTAGTACATCGTTTTACATTACATTTCTGTTGCATATGCTCATCCAGTATCTGAACACATTATATTACATTTTGAACCGTTGTAACCATTTGACTATGTGAACCGTTGTAACTATATAAATATATGAACCGTTTGTAACTATTGAACAGTGTGAACCATTTGTAACTATTGAACCGTTGTGAACCGTTTGTATCTGTGAACCGTTGTGAACCGTTTGTATCGGTGAACCGTGTGTATCTGTGAACCGTGTGTATCTGTGAACCGTTTGCATCTGTGAACCGTATGTATCTGTGAACCGTTTGTATCTGTGAACCATGTGAACCGCATTTGACAATACATAAACATTCTACAATTGTTAAACATTACTTTGGTGGTTTGGTTTGATTAAGTGATTAAGTAACGATGCGTGTGTAATATGATACAAACATGGTGGATACGCCGCTGGTACTTCCTATATATAAGTGTATGTATGGTATTACATATTGTAGCGTTATTTGAATCATTTCAGTTTGAGACATAGAACATTTTATACAAATAACATACTTTTCACAAGACATTGTTTTCAAAACAACTTATCTTATACAAACTCCTTTTACATGGTTATTCATTTAACCATACATTATTCTCTTATTTATACTTATCATCTGATCTTATCGTTTTTTTTCAAATGATTTACAAGACAAAGCAAATTACAAGGTTCATGACTAAACATTTTCTCAAACATAAGTCATGAATTCTGTTTTCACAAAACCTATGTATCTCACAGGCATTTTTATGCTGACGTACCTATTTTCACATGTGTTTTCAGGAGATGAAGCATAGGACTTATCAAGACATACTTAGGCGGACCTGTGCCTTAGTGACTTAAAACGAGACAAGATCTAGTTAATTTATGTTATGTACTCCTTGTTTCTTGTTTAAACAATGTAAACTTTCTTGTTTGTTTAATAAAACGAAACTTCAATTGCCATGGATTTGAAACATTTAATTCTGTTACAACACTCCCCGATGTTTCCGCCACGTTTTGTATGTTCTACGTGGTCGGGGTGTGACAAAAAGGAAAACAAACAACTGATTCTTCATTCCACTGCTTCAGCCCTAGCAGTGCTTTGGTCTTCAGCAGTACTTGAACCAAATTAGTAGATTGACTAAGCAGTACTTTGTCTTCAACAGTCTTTGGGAAACAACAGTTGTTGTAGACCATCAGTAGTTATAAGAGATCAGTACTTAGGGGCAGCAGTTGTTAGAATCACCATCAAAGGGGAAAGACTGAGGCAAATAACGGCTTATGCTGGATCCACTGCCCTGATCCAGTTTTGGCTTTATGTCATCTGTTCCTCTATAGGGTTCAATCCCAATAATATCCCCCTGGAACAGATGATGTCAAAACCCTTCATTATTCTTGGATCTTTATTGCCTCATCAAAAGTTCCCTAACTTGTCCTTTAAATTGCAACTCAAAATCCATGGAACTTGTATCATCCTCATCCCTGCACAGCTCAAGAAGATCTTGTAAGTCTTTGACATCCAGGCCTAGTGTTTGATCTCTTGATATGTGCTTTACCTTCCCATTGGATCTGAGCAATGTCAATACGTGGGTCTGTTTTTCAGACTTCCACTTTAGTATCTTTGAATTCAATGGGTTTCTGGGGAGAGGTTTATTTGCAGATGAGTTTGGTGATGGAGGCCTTGTAATGACTGCTTGGGCAGAGTTTGCAGCCTTTGCTAGTTCTGGATTTTCAGCTATCATTTGCTGAAGGACTGTTTTGATAATGAAATCCCCTTGGGCTAGATCCTCAGCTGTTTCTTGATCCATTTGCTTTTGTTTTTTTTTTCTTTGGTAAAGAATGGCAGTAGGCGGAGCAGTGGATTTCCTGATTTGTAGCTTTTGTGGCCTTTCTTGAACCACTGCTTCAGGATAATCTGGCTTTTGAGGAACCTTTGGATTTTCTTTCTTAATTCTTCCAACTTTTTGTAGCTGGTTATGACCTTATCCTCTGACCATCTTGTCACCTGATTCCTTGACCCAAAATCAGCTGTTATCAGCTCTTCCTTCATTCTCTTCAACCTTAAAGCTTTTTCAGGCACATTTTTCTTATATTTTGCCCATATAAGTGGAGTGTGTTTCACTTTGTCTTTAATCATTTTGTGAATTCTCTCCAACTCTTCTTCAAGCTCTTTGACAGACCATTCTTTGTACATGTATCTCTCTCCTTTATACTTCTTATACTTCATGATGTGATCAAGATAGTCTTTTCTTAGGCTTTCATCTCCCCTTTCAGATAACTTTTGACACAAGTCTTTTGAAAACTGCTCCAAGGTTCTGACTTGTGTGAGCAAGTACTGATAGTTCCTTTGGATTTCTTTGTCAGTTTTTCCCTGTGTGTTTCTGTTAGAGATATCTTCTGCCTGTTGTGCTTTCAACTTCAAGCATTCTTCAATATTGTTAGGCCTTGGATATCCTTGAAGAGATGGTAAGTATCTTTTGGCAGGGTCATCTTCAATATAAAAAGATTTTATCTCTTCTCTTACAGCTGGAGGATCAAGAGGATATTGAACACCTGCAGATACAATGGCAGTGCTTGAAGAGGAAGTTTTAACAGATGATAATGGAACAGGATTTGGTATGGTGACAAGGGTTAAAGGTTGTGATGTTGTTGGTGGTGGTGAAGGGTCATCATCTTGCAAAATTATCCTTTTCCTTTTTGGTTTAGGAGAGGCTGGTGATGGATTTGTGGGATCAGTGGTTGTGATTAGAGTGGTAGGTGGTTGACTAACAGCTGTTGAAACAACTGGTGTTTTAACCACTGTTGCCATTACAACTACTGATGTGTCAGTAGAAGTCTTCTGCTTTTTAGCTGGTGGTGTTTGAGTGGGTGGTGATGTAGTTGATGTGGTGGTGATTGATTTGGTGAGAGCATGTGTTTGAGTGGTGTGTGTTGAAGTGGTATTGGTGGCAGTTGTTTGGTTAACATCTACTGAAATCACTGAAGTATCAACAGCTGTTGGCTTGGAGGTTTGATGAGAGGGTCTTTTAGGAGGTTTAGGAGTGTGTTTTGTGGATTTGGAAGGTGTGGTTTTGGGTTGCCTTGTTTTTCTAACAGGCCTTCTTTTTGGCTTAGGGCTTTCTTGATCATCCTTCAGCTCAGAAGTTCCCTGTTCTTCCCTTTGCATCAAAACCTCTTTCTCCTTTTCAAACCTGGACTTCCCTTTTGCCTCCCTATCCCTTTTTAACCTTTCCTTTTCATCAGCAAGGGCATTTAGGGATTCATCAACCTTTTTCGAACCATCTGTCCTAGGGATGTCTGCAAGCATACTTGATTTATCTGGTGCAATGTACAGACCATCATCATACCCTTTCTTTTTCAACTGCTTCATTTTCTCCCCCTTTTTGGCATCATTGGGAGGAGGAGTGTCAAGAAAGACTACTGTTGGAGGAGCAGAGCCAGTGGTTTGTAACAAATGGGCCTTAATTGCCTTGATGTCTGCTTGAGTATCTTTGAATCTTGCATCCATGACATTTCTGATTTCTTGGATGTGAATCTCATGTTGTAAATCAGCATACTCTCTTTGTTTGTGGAGCAGTGGTTGAAACAGCTCCCAAAGAGCATCAGGGGATGGAGCAGTGGATGCAGATGGAACATGTGATGGTGCAGCAGTGGGTGTAGACTTTTGAGAATTTAACAACTGTTGCAGCATTGTTTTGATGTCTATAACAGATGATTCAATTCTGTCTACCCTCTCCGTCAATTCCTGATATTTTAAACTATCACCCAAGTTAATGGGATCATCTGATTTCCCACCAGCAGTGGTTGTATCAGCAGATGAATTAGGGAAAGAATTCCAAAAGTCATCCATTGATGCCCCTTTTTCTTGGTACTGGGGTCTTCTTCCTTCAACACTTGATAACTTTTTAATGGTACCAGTGGTTAAAACAAACTCACTGGTTGATATCAGAGGTGTTATAGAAGGAATTGCCTTCAAGGGAGTCTGATTGATGAAACAACTGGCCAAATGTAGATTTGTAGATCCAACACTTGTAGTTGCTGCTCCACTTGAACTACTGACAGGAATTTCAGGTAATTCCAGCAGTGTAACCTCCTCAGATGTTGGTGGGTTAACAGTGATAGAAACACCAGACTCAGTCACTTGTTGAGGTATATTCTCATTGACAGGTGATTGAGAAGAACTGATTTGTGTCTGGGCAATATCAACTGCTTCCAACAAAGGTTTTATTTGTGGTGGAATTTGTGAAGTGAGGATAGGGGTGGAAAGCGAATTTGCCCCGGGAGGTGTGCTGTGGATGATAGAATCAAGTGATCCTAGAGCATCATGTTTTGGTGTCCCTGTGCTTACAACCTGATCTTTTTGTGAAGATGCAGGAGGATTTTGAGGCAAGGGTGGAGATCTTTCTTCCATCTGCTGTGAGGAAGTAGCAGCAGTGGTTTGTGGTGACTTTTTTGTTGTCACTAGCAGTTGCTCTGGGATCTCATCTTCCAGAGTTGCCTTTTTAATGGGTTTGGGGGGCTTTTTGGATGATTTCTTTTTTGGCTTTTTGGTAATGGTAGGTGTGGGTTTCACAGCAGGGGTTTTACTACTGTGATCACCTTGAGCAGTGGGCTCAACAACAGGTGCCTGAGGAGCAGTGGTAGCTGCTGAAGTCTGCTCAGGTACCTCTGATTGTGTTTTGGAAGGTTTTAACATTCTTGTGAATGTTTCTGCAGTTAAACTGTTTATTTGAATAGGAGCACCCTGTATAAGCACATGGGCATTGTCCTTTCAAAACCTTTTATTGAAATAATAACTCAAAAACCTTGGAAATAATAAGAAAGCCTTTTTATTAACATTTTTGACCAAATCATTGAAGATTTCCTGGGAATAGTTAAAATTTTCTCCTTGGAGGATAGCATAACCCAGATATTGAATCTTCAATGGGATTTCATTGAAGGCAGTGGTTTTGTTTGACACACACATTAGGAGGGTATGAAATAAAAACCTTATAGCAGATGGAAAACTGCCTTTTTGTAAAGTATCTTTTTTCATTTCTTCTTCATATCCTCTTTCAATGAAATCCCTTTGATACTCTGTTTTAGGGAAAGAACTTTTACCTTGAAGATCGTTGAGTTCAAAAACTTCAGAGATAGTTTGAGGTGTGATAGAGAATTTTACACCCTTTATTGAAGAATTTATAGCTACAACCTTTTTCTCCACCGTTTCAAGGGTTGCATTTTTCCAAAACTCCCTTTGAGTAGCAAGGTAGACGGTTGCATCGCAGGTTAACAAAGTTTTGTACTTTGAGGATGAAAGTGAGTCGATGATGGAATCAAAGGTTGTGGTGTCACTGGGTTTTTTCAAAGAAACCCAAGTAATTGTGTGAAAATTTGAACGGAATCTCAACCGTGATTGAATCCTTTTGTGTGGTTTCACTGGATTTTTTCACCATGATTGAATCGGAGATGATGAAGATGAAATGAGGACGATGAGGGTTGTGAGAAAATTTGGGGAAAACTGTTTTAGAAAGGAATTTTGAATTCGATTCGACAGTGAAAACCCTGTTTGGGGTTTTGATCAGGGTTTTATAGACTGAAAAAGTGTATGCTGACGTGGCAGCGGTTACAAAGATCTGACGGATAAGTACTGACCACGTGCCAACCTCTGATGGAAGGATGAATAATGGATGACAGTTGTTTAGGAAACCACTGATGGATCAATACCAGTAGTTTACAAAGGTGAAATGAAAACAGTGGGTGACTTTAACTATCAGTGGATAGCCTGTGTCAGTGGTTTAAAGTACTGATGTTTGACAACAGTAGTTAACCATGATAATGAAGAAACAGAGGTTGACTTTCAGAAGTGGATAGCAAATAACAAACAAATGTTTGAACCAAACAGTGGTTATGGCAGACTTTTAAGGATTAATGAAAATTTTCATTTTTAGCTATTTTTAAGGATGAATTTCTGATTTTTTGAAAACATTTTAGTGCTTTTATTCATAGAAAATCAGGATTTTGCCTGTTATTCCATGTTTAGCATGCCAATCCTCGAGATTAAATTTTCAAAGGTGGATGTATCTAATGCTTTTGTTAGCACATCTGCCAGTTGATCTTGAGTTGGTACATGATGCAAAGAAATCAAACCTTTTTCATAGCAATCCCTCACAAAGTGATGTCTGATGTCGATATGCTTGGTGGTTGAATGTGAAACTGGATTTTTAATGATATTTTCTGCTGCTTGACTATCCAGCATGAGTGGTGTTTTCAAAGCAGTGATACCAAAATCCAGCAACTGGTTTTGAAGCCACAAGAGTTGGGCTGTACAGCTTGCAGCAGCAATGTATTCAGCTTCAGCAGTGGATGTTGAAACAGCTGCTTGCTTTTTTGCTTTGCCATGAAACCAAGAAATTTCCTATAAACTGGCACCCTCCTGAAGTGGACTTTCTTGTGGTATTATATCCAGCAAAGTCATTGTCTGAAAATCCTGAAAGCTTGATATTCCCATTAGTTGGATACCAAATACCAAGTGTGGGAGCACCTTTTATGTATCTGAATATCCTTTTTACAGCAATAAGGTTGGATTTTCTAGGGGCTGATTGACTTCTTGCACAAACACATGTTGCAAACATGATATCTGGCCTAGATGCAGTCAGGTACAATAAAGACCCAATCATGCTTCTATATAAAGTTTGGTCAATCAACTCATCCTTTTCATCAGACAAGACTAGCTTTGTGGTTGCCATGGGTGTACTGCATGGTTTACAATCATTCATATCAAATTTGTTTAAAAGTTCTTTTGCATATTTGCTTTGATGAATGAATGTTCCATTTTGCATTTGCTGAACTTGGAGACCAAGAAAGCATTGCAGTTCACCCATTGCACTCATCTCAAACTCAGCTGTCATGAGTTGTCTAAACTCTTCACACATTTTATTACATATGCTTCCAAAGATGATGTCATCCACATAAATTTGGACAATCATCAAATCCTTCCCTCTCCATTTTAGAAACAATGTTTTATCAATGGTACCTCTTTTGAAACCATTTGAGAGTAGAAAGGTGGAAATAGTTTCATACCAGGCTCTAGGTGCTTGTTTCAAGCCATACAGAGCTTTGTTAAGCCTGTAGACATGATCTAGATAAAATGGATCCTCAAAACCTGGAGGTTGATAAACATACACCTCTTCTTGAATTATACCATAGAGGAAAGCAATTTTGATATCCATTTGAAACACCTTCATGTTGTGGTTGACAGCAAAGGCCAGGAATAGTCTTATAGCTTCCAATCTTGCTACAGGGGCAAAAGTTTCATCATAATCAATCCCCTCTTCCTGTCTGTAACCTTGAACCACTAGCCTGGCATTATTCTTGACAACAATGCCCCTTTCATCAGTTTTATTCTTGAAGACCCACTTTGTGCCTTCGGACTCACATCCTCTGGCAGTGGTACAAGCTACCATACTTGTTGTCTTTGAAACTATTGAAGCTCCTCTTGCATGGCTTCTACCCAACTGTTTAGTGCCTCTTGGTACTTGACAGGTTGATGGAGTGATAGAAAACCAGCAAAAAGACAAATGTTTTGGGATTGGCTTCTTGTGAGCACCCCTTCATTGATGTTGCCAATGATTTGATCAGGTGGATGAGATCTCAAAAAGATTAAGTCTCCTTGGTATGGTATGATGACATTTGTTGGTGAAGGCTGCAGATGTGAATCATTTGAGCTAACAGCTGTTGAGGACTTTGAGGACTCAACATCTGTTTGAAATGGAGGTGGAGGAATTGGTGTAAGTGGTGTGACACTTGTTGGACTTTTATCCACTGATGGCAGATTTTGACCAACAGTGGTTGTGGATGTGGAAGCAGATGATGAAGGGCTACTTTGGTCAACAAGTGTTGAGGTAGCAGTGGTTGGGCTTTGACAACTGTTTTGAACACCTGATTCCCCAATGGAGGATTTGAATCTTTGTTGTGGGATCACAACTTCATATCCATATTCTTGTGAAGGAGTTTGAGATGGACCTGCACTGTTAGTCTTGACAACAGTATTTTCAAAGGTAAATTTATCAAGATCAAATAACTCTGCAAGATTTGCAGGAATTTTCATTGATGAAAGTTCATTGAACTTCACATTCAAAGACTCTTCCACTGTTTTGGTCCTGGTGTTAAACACCTTGTAGGCCTTAGCAGTGGTAGAGTATCCCAAGTGATAACCACTGTCTACTTTTGCTGCAAATTTTGAAATGGAATTTTTTAGGTTTAAAATGAAACATGGGCAGCCAAATACTTTGAAGTATGAGATCAGTGGTTTGATTTTATACAGAATTTCATAAGCAGTCTTTTCATGCCTCGGGTTTATTAAAACTCTGTTCTGGACATAGCAAGCAGTGTTTACTGCCTCTGCCCAGAAAGTTAATGGCAAACCTGAATCTGCAAGCATGGTTCTGGCTGCTTCAATCAAAGTTCTGTTCTTTCTCTCAACTACCCCATTCTGCTCTGGTGTTCTAGGAATACTGTACTGCCTTACAATTCCTTTTGACACACAGAAAGCATCCAACTCCTTATTCTTGAATTCTGTGCCATTGTCACTTCTAAAGACTTTGACTGGCAAGTCAAACTGCTTTTCAACCTGTGTCACAAAGTCTTGCAATATGCCTGTAGTCTCATCTTTAGAGTTTAAGAAATAAGTCCATGTAAACCTAGAAAAGTCATCAACTATCACCAAACAATATCTTTTCTTTTTGAGACTCATGACTTTAACTGGGCCAAACAAATCCATGTGCAGCATTTGCAAGCACTGGGTTGTTTTGGACTCTTCAATGGGCTTAAAAGAGCTTTTATGTTGTTTTTCTTTTAAGCAGGAAACACAATGCTCAGGACATGAAAATGATTTTTAAAAGAGCTTTTATGTTGTTTTCCTTTTAAGCAGGAAACCCAAACCCTTTGTCACTCATTTGAGACACACTAAGAAGGTTGAATTTTAGATTGTCTATTAGATTGACATTTTCAAACCTAACATTTCCAGACTGTACAGTACCAGAACCCATAACCTTCCCTTTACTATTATTACCAAAAGATATATCACCCCTCCATGAGTTTTGAATTCTTTGAGAAGGGCTCTACATCCTGTCATGTGCCTGGAGCCTCCACTATCTACATACCAAAGACTATCTAAGCATGCAGAAGCTCCCTGCACATCAAGTAAATAATTAGTTCAAGAGGGTCTCCAAAGCCAAGATGGCTTTGGATGGGGTCTCAACATTGTCTGTGTTAAGTTCAGGTGGATGGACAATGGTTAGCTCAGGGGTTTGGTCAGGTTTTGAAACATTTTTCTCTAACCACTGCTGGGGGTCATTTCCCATCAACTGTTGGAAACCAAAGGGATGCCTGTTCACTTTGGGTTTAGAGGGCCTTTTGTAGGCCTCATAAAAGTGTGGAACCCTTGGGTACGGCGGTTGACCTTTACCTCTTTGGTATTGGTTAGCAGGGGGTGCATCAGTCACCTGAACATCTCTTTTGACAGAGGTTTGGTTCAGCTGTTGTGTAACAACTGTTTGGACTGGCTGGAATTGTGGTTGTTTCTTGACTGGTGGTTTTGATGAACTCATTGGTGTTTTGGACATGTACTCATCCTTTTTGACCTCATAGGATTTTAAGTACACACGCTGCTGAGTAGTGTGGTTGGTTTTACCACAGATGGTGCAGCTCTTTGAAGGATGAATGATACTTATTTTGTTAATGTCATAAGCTTTCAAGTGAAAACAATCTTAGGTCAAATGATTTTTCTTTTCACAGAAATCACAAAACATGTTTTTAATATTTTCTTTCTTTTTCTTCTTTTCAGACTCCTTAGCAACAGAGTTTTGAACTACTGCTGGGATGTCCTTAAGAGGAATCACTTTTGCCTAGGGAGCTTTGACACCATCTATAGTTGTGAAGTCCATTGGTTTGAAGTTTTCAAGGATGTCACACTCATCAGACCATGTCGGTTTATATTGGTATTTTTCAATTTCCACAAAAGTTGAGGACCCTACAGATCTTTCCAAAGTGATTTTGTTACCAAGTTTGTCAGTGATTTTCACTTCTTGGCCATCCTTGTTGGTTGGTATGAATTCAGCAGTGGTTTGAACAGATTTTTCAAAAGCAGTGTTTTCAACATCATCATGTTTTCTATAACCTATACCAAATGTGACATTGCTTTTAATCTGTTTTTCAAGCATGACCTCATAACCTTTGCAGGATTCCACCCACTTTTCACATGTGATCTGGGTGGTTTCCAACTCCTTTTTACAAACTTGATATTTTTCTATCATAGTTTGAAGTTGGTCCTTGGTTATGCTCTGCTCTTGTTTGAGGCTACAAATTTCACTATCCTTTTCTGACAATTTGTTTTTCAATTCTTTTAAAGATTTCTCAAATTGTACTTCACAGGTTAGCAATTGTAACACCTTGAAAATTCACGTCCTATAATGTATTGACACGTGTCATAAGCTTGAACGTGTGAAAGAATGTTCTAGAGGGACTAAAGTTGACAAACATGGAAAGTATGTGAATATACGAGTTCAAAATGTCAACAGTGAAAAAATATACTTTACAATAACCCTACATGATGCTCATACCTTCAAACGAATAAATCATGGATCATACGAAGCTAAATATGAAAGAAAGTGAGAGATTACAAACTACAGGGGTTAAATGTGTCAACATGTTTTAAAGTATACCTCTGAGTGACCTTTTAGCAAACCTGAAGCTTTGTAACAGTTAATTATGCTCACTAGAATGCACGATATAAATTTCATAAAGTTTCGTTATCGTATGAGAAAGTTATGATCAAATTCGTATGCGAGGGGTTAAAAGCGTCAACGACGAAGTTTATGACTTTTCGGGTAACAATAAAGTTAACCGAGGACTTATCAAAGTGGGTGTAAGTCTTGAAGCCCTTATAAGTCAATTTAGAGGGCTCATAGTGCAAGAATTAAATTCGAAACAACTTAAAATGGACCAAGGACCAAAACGCAAGAAATCAAAATTCTGATTTGGATCAGAAGGGGCATCGCGCGACGCGACGGCCCCTAGGGGGGCTACGCGTGGCGCGAGGGGTCCTCTGATCCGCAAACTTTGCCTAGTGTCTGCCATAGCCCTTGTAACCGACTTAAACCAGATATTTTCACCTCATGGGCGACCCCTAATGATTCCTAGGCACTTAGGGACACTTGTTGGTGATCAAACATCAGTGGTAGCATGATTTGTCAACAATCTATGAGGTTTTAAGCACTATATAAAGGCCCTTGTTGCAACCATTTTGATCACACCTCACTTCTGCATTTCTGATCATTTCTGGAGCTCCAAAGCAGACTCAAGTGATCACTAATCGTGCATAGGACTTCAGTAAGTATGCTTAACCTTTCTTAGTTAAGTTTTTGCTTAGTTTTAGCTTAAAAGTCAAACCGTCGTAATTAACGGTTGACTTAGCGATTAATCATTGATGGTCCAGTGATTAGTCGAATTGAAAGTAGTTATAAGTTGGTAATTATGTGGGCATTAAACCCTTAAAAGGGCACCCTCTGATTCCCACTCTAACTAGACCATTTGTCGGGTCAAAGTTGATTAGAAAAAGTCAACATAATGCTAACTTTCAAATTAACATGTAATTAGCAATGTAGAAGGCATGTAAACTATTTTATCACTTGTATAACTTAGTAATTAATGTAAGAACATGTCTAAACATGTTCAACCCGACAATTTTCAGTAGAGACCCGGTTCGGAACCGAAAGTCGCATAATTTGACTTTTGCTTTGACTTTCAGTTCTGACCCGTTTAAGCATGTTTTAGAAATGCCTTAGAGCTTTAATTGGACCAGGTTACATGCTAGTATAACCCTCTGTGATTATACACCTTGGTTCAATAGTTATCCAATTAATATGCATGATTCCGTTAATTGCTCATATGTTGACCATTATGCCCTTTTCACCATAAAACGTGATTTTTGAAAATGTAAAAGAGTAGAAACCTTAATTACTGATATATAAACTTGTACCCAAAGTTTGACATCAGTTTGAGGTATAGATTGAGAGTTATGCTCATTAGCGTAATTAGAAAGCTTTTTAGCGATTAAACGGCATAATTAGCGTATAGCCCATTTAAACCTACTTTTCGATATCAAACTTTGTACCCATTGATGTAATATATTATTTTGGGATTTTTGAAGATTTTTAATTAATTTTAGGCTGAGCATAACTTAGAGTTATAAGCCTATTTCGGTAATTGTCGGTTTTGCCCTTTTGGGCTATAAAATGAGTTTTACATATCTTTTTGACCCCAAACCTTTTGCTACTGATTTTATATGATAAATAAATTATTTTAAACCTTCTGGAATGATAAAAATACCAGTTTTCTATATAGAACCCGGAAACGGCTTCTAATCGCCTTTTTAAGCGTTTTTAACGCATAGTATGTACTAAAACTATTTTAAACATACAAGGGTTAATACCTACTGATATTTTAGGTAAATTATAATATTTTAACAGTAAGCAAAAGTTGTTTAACTCAGACTTCAGTTTTGAGCTTTTCGGCTTATGTGAAATTACCAAAATGCCCCTACGGTGCATAGTTTGGCTATAATTGATAAATTTCACATATATACTTTACCCTACTGTTATAACTTACTAAATTGAGTATGTTTGCTGATTACATCAGACCTGTAACTCAGGTTAACACTTAAACTCTTTTATAACCTTGTAAATGACCAAACTACCCCTACGGGGCATAGTTTGTGTTTAAAATTCGTTTCGGGCGTAATAAAAGATATCTTACTGATGTCACAACATATTTGAGGCATATTAACTTAGGAAACCTGTATATGACTCTTATGGTTACCCGTTACGCCTCTTGCGCGTTCGGTTCGGCTTATGTAACTAGTTTGCATAAACTAGCCGAAACGGGTCAAACCTTATCGGTTTTATCTCAAAATCCAAAATGTGTTTAGATTACCCATATAAGACAAGTCTTCAAACTTGTCGGGTCTAAATCACATTCTATTCCGGTCTTCGCTTAATCACGCGTTTGAACCGTATCATTCCTTAAACTAATCGGTCTAAGCTTAAGCTTAACTAAAGACCGTTAGGATTCTAATAGGTTATTATAAACCTTTGTTCCAGAATAGGAGAACCGGTAAAAGCTACCCGCATTTTCTAATTGTGAATTATACTTGCAAAGGTAAATACTTTTAACTTATTTTCCCTATACGGGCTTGGGGTACGGTATATAAAATACCGCTTGGTCGGGCATTAAATCTTCCATCGTATGGTGGTTAATTGATATTGATCGGCCCGTTTAAATTGTTTTGTTTACTTAAAGCCTTTGGGAGGTTAATGACCATGTCCCGGATATCCTTGGCATCATTTTACGAAATGGCCACGACCTAAGCGCGTCAGTGCCAAAATAAATAATGTGGTGTGTCTATTGATCTTTAACCCGGTACGATCCGGGCTACTGAACGCATAAGGAACATGTAATTCTTTTACGAGATTATATATTTAAATAATTATCCCAAGTTATAAAATGTTTGTGCCATGTGCATCCAAATAAATTTTTAATCATTTTCAAAATGAGTCGGTTAATTGTATTTACCAGTGTAAACTGACGTATTTTCCCAAAAAGATTAAGTGCAGGTACTACTCGTAATCGGCTGGATTTCTCCTTAGCATCCAAAGAGTCTCGCAAGCTTAAGATGCCTAAAGTCTGTTGAACTACTGTTTTCTATTTACTTCTGATCCGTTCTGTGGATTACTTTTCAACTGTTTGTGATACTTGATATTACAATTATATTCGGTTGAAATATATCTTTCATTTGCTTCCGCTGTGCATATTAAATATTGTGTTGTTTGACTGTAATGTTGCCAACCACGTCACGATACTCCCCCACCGGGCCCACCGGTCAAATGTGGAAATATCGGGGTGTGACAGGTTGGTATCAGAGCCAACACTGAGTGAATTAAACACTAGCCTTTTGTGTTTAATCTCAGTTACACAATTGCACATTCCAAAATTTTCGAGTCTAGACAAAGAACATAGGAACAATCCAAATTTGTTTCAATTATTTTTAACTTTGTCTTTTATTTTATATATTCTTGTTGTTATCTTATGTCATATTGACAGGACTAAATATGCCGCCAAGATTTTTCAGACGAAGAGGACGAGGCAAGGGGCCAATCACCGCCCCCAATGATTACGAAGCAGGGCCTTCGCACACGCGAGCTCCTTCTGCCACTGCGAGTGCTGATCCTCGAGAGAACATGAGGAACCTTTTTGAGCCTGCTAGACGGTCTGTTTCACACAGTTCGACGCCTCCCTTTCATAACTCCTATGGGCCCCAGTCAGAAAACGAGCCTGACAACCCACAACCTTCTTATATACCTCTACAGCGATCCCTATCGCACCATTCCTTTGGAGACCCCACTCCCGTCTTTCAAGGCCGGTTTAACCCGGCAAACTACATACAAGAACCAGTGGGTTTTAACCCATTGGGGCCAGAGGATCATTTCTCCGGCGATCATGCAGAAGACATGGACGAGGACACGGATCCCGTCGAACCCGAAATAGGGACCCCCAACCATCCTATCGAGGTCTCAGATGGTTCGTCTTTTCATGGATCACCCTACCGTGGTCCAGACAGTTACCAGGCACGATTTAACCAGTTCGAGTGGTATTTTACACCCTCGCATCATTCGTCGCCTCACCAGCAGCAGCAGGATCCCTCTGGGGATTCACGTTTCGTGGCTGTCACGCCACCGCCTCCTCCGTCGCCAGTTCATCAAGCACCTCCAGAACCGCCAAGGCGTAGGAGAACCGGCACACGTATGTCTGCGCGAGCAGGGGATTTCCACTTTAGCTCCCCTCGACACTCAAGTGGCAGTCATTATCCGCCACTACAGGAAGACCCGCAAATGGGTGGACCTTCAAACCCAGTTGCACCACAACCACCACCGATGGGTTTTGATAACCCGATTCCTGCCTACACTGGTTCAATGGCGTACAACCCGTTTGAGCAGCCGGCTCACACCAACTATAATTACGCTGAAGCCGACCCATACTTGGTAGCAGCCAACTATAACTCCCTTCATCCTGAAGGACCGTATGGAGCTCCTTGGGGAGTAGGGTACCCAACCCATGGGTACCCAATACCTGCTAGACCTATAATTCGGACACAATCGTAGCCGCCACGGTTTTCTCCCCCAGAACGGGAAGAAATTCTTCAAAGATTGGACCAGGTCGAGCGAAACTTTCACAGAGATCGCAGGGAGCGACAAAGTTTCTTCCAGGGACTGACAAGTTTAATAAAAGGGAAGAGCAAGAAGGACCATTGAATCCTTCAATTATTGATTGTATTTTCCTTGTTTCAGTTGAGCCCCTGCGTGGGCTTGTCTTGCTGTTTTGACCCCTGCGTGGGTATGATTGTCTTTTGAGCCCCTGCGTGGGCCTATCTTTCTGTTAACCCCTACGAGGGTATGTTGTTTGTTTAAGTCCCTACGTGGACTAGTATTTTAGTTTGACCCTTGCATGGGTAAGTGTTTGTTAAAAAGACCCGTTTAGGGCAGTATGTAATCTTTTAATAATTAATGGATGTTAAGTTTATAAATTTCATTTTGCTATTATATGCATAAATATATTACATGAAATAAATAAATCAAAATCATTCCTTTTAATAATAATCTGCCTATTAAATATTGAATAAGAATCTTAAGAGTGAAACCTAGCCTGAGTGTCATTGTAAAGACCTGGCCAAGATGGTAAGACCTGTTTAAAAGATTCGGATCCCTGTTAACATCTAAAAATATGTTAACACTCCTGGCAGACGTGATTCGTTAAAATCACACACGTCATTCTTATATAAGGATTCTTCAAAAGATTCCTAACCCAACTTAATGATCTCTGAATCATGGGTATAAATCATCAATTTAGATGATCATATTATGACCATACATTGGTAATATAGTGCCTACGGGCCTTGCTCATTTCTACATGAGCCAAAAGACAGTGGTAGCTATGACTCCCTGTCCGAAAAAAGGGTAAAGAACTATGTTCAAAACCTTCATGCTTTGATTCTCTGAAATCATAGCTTATAATTTAAAAATGTCCTTATGACTAGGCCTGTTGTGCCACTAATAAAACTGTTATTGTTTTTATAATTAGGATAAATTATAATGAAAATCCTAAATAAATATGATTAACAAATTAACCAAATATGGCTTGTGTTACCATGGTTAATGAATTGCCATAAAAGACAATTCTATAATAAACTCCCAAATAAACTATTGTCATTGTCTTATGCAACAGTTCAAATTAAAATGGCTGACTCGGATGAAATTAATAGTCACCCAAGGGAGAATAACGATAACGCCCGAATTAATATAACGGGTGCTGAACTGAAAGTGTTAGTAGACGACGCTGTTACAAAGGCCTTAGAGCGACAGTATGAAGAATATAGTGGGACTCGAAGTAGGACCCTATCTACACCACATTCAAAGCCACCCTCCAAGAAGGATGAACCCAGAAAAGGAGATGACGATCGTCACTCTTCAAATCATCAAAGTGATCCATCTCAGAAAATAATGCTGAATCAAGGACCCCGTGATAAGGGTTGCTCCTATAAATACTTTGTTTCATGTAAACCCAGGGATTTCACTGGGGAAAAAGGGGCCATAGACTGTATGACATGGCTGGACGAGATGGATACTGTGGTTGATATCAGCGGGTGCGCTGAAAAGGATGTGGTAAAGTTTGTGTCGCAATCATTTAAAGGTGAGGCCTTAGCCTAGTGGAGGTCATTGATTCAAGCTACCGGGAAGATCCCATTGTACAACATGACATGGGAGCAATTTGTTGCCCTCATCAGGGAGAACTACTGTCCTCAACATGAGGTTGAAAAGATTGAATCAGATTTTCTGTCGTTGGTTATGAAGAACCTTGACTGCCAAGCTTACCTCATGAGCTTCAACACATTATCAAGATTGGTTCCGTATCTGGTGACCCCGGAACCCAAAAGAATAGCTCGTTTCATTGGGGGTTTAGCCCCAGAGATAAAGGCAAGCGTGAAGGCCTCTCGGCCAACTACTTTCAGATCGGTAACTGATATATCCTTGTCCCTCACTCTGGACGCGGTCCGACAGAGATCGCTGAGGAACACGGACGCTGAGAAAAGGAAACGTGAAGATGACAATTCATGAAGGTCAAACAAGAAACACCGAGGAAACAATGACCACAAGAAAGGGTCTGAGTCTAGAAAGGATGGGCATCAGTCTGGTGATAAGCCCAAATGTAAGATCTGCAAGAGACAGCACTTCGGGAAGTGCAGATATGATTCGAACTCGCAGACTCAGTCGAAAACTTTTGCATGTGGGATATGCAAGTCCAAGGATCACAAGACCTTGGATTGCAAGAAGCTGAAGGACGCAACGTGCTACCGTTGCAATGAAAAGGGACACATTAAGACCAACTGCCCAAAATATGCAAAGAAAGACGATGAAGGAAAGAAGACCAATGCTAGAGTCTTCAGGATGGATGCGAAAGAAGCTGTGCAGGACGATAACGTGATCACAGGTACTTTCCTCATAAATGATGTCTATGCAAGAGTGCTTTTTGATTCAGGCGCTGATAAATCGTTTGTAGATAATAAGTTTTGCAAATTGCTGAATTTACCTGTTAAAACCTTAAGTGTGAAGTATGAGGTGGAGTTAGCAGATGGCACCATAGAAACCGTCTCAACTGTGTTAGATGGATGTGTTATATCCATTAAGAACCACTCTTTTCCTTTGACCCTACTTCCCTTTAAGTTAGCTGGTTTTGACATAGTTTTGGGTATGGACTGGTTATCTCATAACCAGGCCCAAATTGTCTGTAACAAGAAGCAAGTGGTGATTAAGACTCCGTCTGGTGAATCACTTACCATTCGGGGAGATACCCAGTATGGACTGCCTGAGCAAGTGACTATGCTCAAGGCCTCTAAGTGTTTAAAGAAGGGTTGTGTCATCTACATGGCACAAGTGATTATTGATGAGCCGAAACCGAAGATGGAAGATATCCCCGTCATTTCTGAATACCCTGATGTTTTTCCTGAAGAACTACCTGGTTTACCACCAGATAGGCAAGTCGAATTCAGAATTGACATCATCCCTGGAGCAGCACCAGTTGCTAGGGCACCTTATAGGTTGGCACCAACGGAGATGAAGGAATTAAGAACGCAACTAGATGAATTGCTAGCCAAAGGTTTCATTAGACCTAGTTCGTCTCCTTGGGGAGCACCAATCTTATTTGTCAAGAAGAAGGATGGATCGATGCGTCTGTGCATCGATTACCGTGAGCTTAATAAGGTCACGATCAAGAATAGGTACCCATTGCCCAGAATCGACGATCTGTTCGATCAGCTTCAAGGGGCAAGTTACTTCTCTAAGATCGATCTGAGGTCAGGCTATCATCAATTGAAGGTTAAAGATGAAGACGTACACAAGACTGCATTTAGGACTCGTTATGGTCATTACGAGTTCCTGGTGATGCCTTTTGGGCTCACTAATGCACCTGCCGCATTCATGGATCTCATGAATCGCGTCTGCAAGCCCTACTTGGACAAAGTTGTCATCGTCTTCATTGACGACATCCTCATCTACTCGAAGAACAAAGTCGACCATGAGAAACATCTTTGATGTATTCTTTCACTACTTCAGCAGGAGTAGCTATATGCCAAATTCTCTAAATGTGAATTCTGGCTTCGTGAAGTCCAATTTCTTGGACATGTGGTTAGCGAACGCGGAATCCAAGTGGACCCCGCTAAGGTTGAAGCTGTCATGAATTGGCAAGAGCCAAAGACGCCCACAGAAATTCGCAGTTTCTTGGGATTGGCAGGATACTACAGACGTTTCATTGAGAATTTTTCAAGGATTGCTGCACCCCTAACCTCCTTGACTCGGAAGAAAATAAAGTTCGTTTGGGGCCCTAAGCAGCAAGAATCCTTTGATATCCTTAAACAGAAGTTGAGCAACGCTCCTGTACTTACGTTACCTGAAGGTACCGAAGAATTCGTGGTTTACTGCGATGCATCACACACCGGGATGGGATGTGTGCTTATGTAGAGAGGCAAAGTTATTGCCTACGCTTCACGACAGTTAAAAGTGCACGAAAAGAATTACACCACCCATGACTTAGAGTTGGGTGCCGTTGTATTTGCACTGAAGCTATGGAGGCACTATTTGTATGGAATCAAGTTTGTGATCTATTCTAATCACAAGAGCCTCCAGCACCTGTTCAACCAAAAGGATTTGAACATGAGGCAACGACGATGGATGGAAACCTTAAATGATTATGATTGTGAAATAAGATACCATCCTGGCAAAGCGAATGTAGTCGCCGATGCCTTGAGTCGGAAGGAAAGGGTGAAACCCATAAGAATCAATGCCAAGAGCATTAAAATAAAGAACAGTTTGAATGAAAGGTTGTTAGCTGCACAGAAGGAAGCTGTGTTGGAAGCTAACTATCCTAATGAAAAGCTGGGAGTCACTGAAGAGCAATTATCTCAGGGCAAGGACGGAATCCTGAGGTTAAATGGAAGAATATGGGTTCCAGTTTATGGGGGACTTCGAGATATTATCCTCCAGGAAGCCCACAGCTCTAAATATTCCGTTCATCCTGGAGCTGATAAGATGTACCAGGATTTGAAAGCAAACTTTTGGTGGATAGGCTTGAAAAAGTCTATAGCCACCTATGTAGCTAAATGCTTGACATGTGCACAAGTCAAGGCTGAACATCAGAAACCGTCAGGTTTGCTACAACAGCCTGAACTTCCCACTTGGAAGTGGGAAATGGTTACTATGGATTTTATCACCAAGTTACCTAAGACAAGGAAAGGAACTGATACCATATGGGTGATCGTGGACAGACTGACTAAGTCAGCACATTTCCTACCCATCAAGGAGACCTATAGCTCCGACATGTTAGCCCAATTATACGTAGATAAGATTGTAGCTTTGCATGGCGTACCTGTGGCTATTATCTCTGACAGAGATACTAGATACACGTCGCATTTTTGGAAAAGTTTCCAACAATCTTTGGGCACGCGTTTAAATTTCAGTACGGCTTACCATCCTCAGACTGACGGACAGAGTGAGCGTACCATCCAAACATTGGAAGACATGCTACGTGCATGTGTGATTGATTTAGGTGGTAGTTGGGATAACCACCTACCATTAATCGAGTTCTCTTACAACAATAGCTACCATACCAGCATTAAGGCTGCGCCTTTCGAGGCCTTATACGGTAGAAAGTGTAGAACGCCCGTTTGTTGGGCAGAAGTTGGAGATGTCCAACTGTCAGCTCCGGAAATAGTCTTTGAAACGACGGACAAGATTGTCCAGATTCGTGACCGCCTGAAAGCCGCCAGGGATAGGCAGAAAAGCTACGCAGATTTAAAGCGTAAACCTATGAAATTCGAGGTAGGTGAAAAAGTGTTGCTTAAAGTATCACCCTGGAAGGGAGTGATGCGATTTGGTAAGAAAGGCAAGTTGAGCCCGAGATACATAGGACCTTTCGAGGTTATCGAACGTGTCGGATCAGTTGCCTATAAGTTAAACTTACCGGAAGAGCTCAGTGGTATTCACAATGTATTCCACATCTGCAATCTGAAGAAGTGTTTCGCTGATGAATCACTGGTCATACCACATACAGATGTGCACATAAAAGAGAGCTTGAAGTTTGTTGAAAAACCTGTGTCGATCGAGGATCGACAGGTTAAGAAGCTTCGAAGGAAGCATGTACCTATTGTAAAGGTGAAATGGGATGCCCGTAGAGGTCCCGAATACACGTGGGAGGTTAAGTCCACAATGAAAGAAAAATACCCTCAGTTATTTCAGTAAATCTCGAGGTCGAGATTTCTTTTAAGGGGGTGAGGATGTAACACCTCGAAAATTCACGTCCTATAATATATTGACACGTGTCATAAGCTTGAACGTGTGAAAGAATGTTCTAGAGGGACTAAAGTTGACAAACATGGAAAGTATGTGAATATACGAGTTCAAAATGTCAACAGTGAATAAATATACTTTACAATAACCCTACATGATGCTCATACCTTCAAACGAATAAATCATGGATCATACGAAGCTAAATATGAAAGAAAGTGAGAGATTACAAACTACAGGGGTTAAATGTGTCAACATGTTTTAAAGTATACCTCTGAGTGACCTTTTAGCAAACCCGAAGCTTTGTAACGGTTAATTATGCTCACTAGAATGCACGATATAAATTTCATAAAGTTTCGTTATCGTATGAGAAAGTTATGATCAAATTCGTATGTGAGGGGTTAAAAGCGTCAACGACGAAGTTTATGACTTTTCGGGTAACAATAAAGTTAACCGAGGACTTATCAAAGTGGGTGTAAGTCTTGAAGCCCTTATAAGTCAATTTAGAGGGCTCATAGTGCAAGAATTAAAGTCGAAACAACTTAAAATGGACCAAGGACCAAAACGCAAGAAATCAAAATTCTGATTTGGATCAGAAGGGGCATCGCGCGACGCGACGGCCCCTAGGGGGGCTACGCGTGGCGCGAGAGGTCCCCTGATCCGCAAACTTTGCCTAGTGTCTGCCATAGCCCTTGTAACCGACTTAAACCATATATTTTCACCTCATGGGCGACCCCTAATGATTCCTAGGCACTTAGGGACACTTGTTGGTGATCAAACATCAGTGGTAGCATGATTTGTCAACAATCTATGAGGTTTTAAGCACTATATAAAGGCCCTTGTTGCAACCATTTTGATCACACCTCACTTCTGCATTTCTGATCATTTCTGGAGCTCCAAAGCAGACTCAAGTGATCACTAATCGTGCATAGGACTTCAGTAAGTATGCTTAACCTTTCTTAGTTAAGTTTTTGCTTAGTTTTAGCTTAAAAGTCAAACCATCGTAATTAACGGTTGACTTAGCGATTAATCATTGATGGTCCAGTGATTAGTCGAATTGAAAGTAGTTATAAGTTGGTAATTATGTGGGCATTAAACCCTTAAAAGGGCACCCTCTGATTCCCACTCTAACTAGACCATTTGTTGGGTCAAAGTTGATTAGAAAAAGTCAACATAATGCTAACTTTCAAATTAACATGTAATTAGCAATGTAGAAGGCATGTAAACTATTTTATCACTTGTATAACTTAGTAATTAATGTAAGAACATGTCTAAACATGTTCAACCCGACAATTTTCAGTAGAGACCCGGTTCGGAACCGAAAGTCGCATAATTTGACTTTTGCTTTGACTTTCAGTTCTGACCCGTTTAAGCATGTTTTAGAAATGCCTTAGAGCTTTAATTGGACCAGGTTACATGCTAGTATAACCCTCTGTGATTATACACCTTGGTTCAATAGTTATCCAATTAATATGCATGATTCCGTTAATTGCTCATATGTTGACCATTATGCCCTTTTCACCATAAAACGTGATTTTTGAAAATGTAAAAGAGTAGAAACCTTAATTACTGATATATAAACTTGTACCCAAAGTTTGACATCAGTTTGAGGTATAGATTGAGAGTTATGCTCATTAGCGTAATTAGAAAGCTTTTTAGCGATTAAACGGCATAATTAGCGTATAGCCCATTTAAACCTACTTTTAGATATCAAACTTTGTACCCATTGATGTAATATATTATTTTGGGATTTTTGAAGATTTTTAATTAATTTTAGGCTGAGCATAACTTAGAGTTATAAGCCTATTTCGGTAATTGTCGGTTTTGCCCTTTTGGGCTATAAAATGAGTTTTACATATCTTTTTAACGCCAAACCTTTTGCTACTGATTTTATATGGTAAATAAATTATTTTAAACCTTCTGGAATGATAAAAATATCAGTTTTCTATATAGAACCCGGAAACGGCTTCTAATCGCCTTTTTAAGCGTTTTTAACGCATAGTATGTACTAAAACTATTTTAAACATACAAGGGTTAATACCTACTGATATTTTAGGTAAATTATAATATTTTAACAGTAAGCAAAAGTTTTTTAACTCAGACTTCAGTTTTGAGCTTTTCGGCTTATGTGAAATTACCAAAATGCCCCTACGGTGCATAGTTTGGCTATAATTGATAAATTTCACATATATACTTTACCCTACTGTTATAACTTACTAAATTGAGTATTTTTGCTAATTACATCAGACCTGTAACTCAGGTTAACACTTAAACTCTTTTATAACCTTGTAAATGACCAAACTACCCCTACGGGGCATAGTTTGTGTTTAAAATTCGTTTCGGGCGTAATAAAAGATATCTTACTGATGTCACAACATATTTGAGGCATATTAACTTAGGAAACCTGTATATGACTCTTATGGTTACCCGTTACGCCTCTTGCGCGTTCGGTTCGGCTTATGTAACTAGTTTGCATAAACTAGCCGAAACGGGTCAAACCTTATCGGTTTTATCTCAAAATCCAAAATATGTTTAGATTACCCATATAAGACAAGTCTTCAAACTTGTCGGGTCTAAATCACATTCTATTCCGGTCTTCGCTTAATCACGCGTTTGAACCGTATCATTCCTTAAACTAATCGGTCTAAGCTTAAGCTTAACTAAAGACTGTTAGGATTCTAATAGGTTATTATAAACCTTTGTTCCAGAATAGGAGAACCGGTAAAAGCTACCTGCATTTGCTAATTGTGAATTATACTTGCAAAGGTAAATACTTTTAACTTATTTTCCCTATACGGGCTTGGGGTACGGTATATAAAATACCGCTTGGTCGGGCATCAAATCTTCCATCGTATGGTGGTTAATTGATATTGATCGGCCCGTTTAAATTGTTTTGTTTACTTAAAGCCTTTGGGAGGTTAATGACCATGTCCCGGATATCCTTGGCATCATTTTACGAAATGGCCACGACCTAAGCGCGGGGTGTAGGCGTACACCCGTCAGTGCCAAAATAAATAATGTGGTGTGTCTATTGATCTTTAACCCGGTACGATCCGGGCTACTGAACGCATAAGGAACATGTAATTCTTTTACGAGATTATATATTTAAATAATTATCCCAAGTTATAAAATGTTTGTGCCATGTGCATCCAAATAAATTTTTAATCATTTTCAAAATGAGTCGGTTAATTGTATTTACCAGTGTAAACTGACGTATTTTCCCAAAAAGATTAAGTGCAGGTACTACTCGTAATCGGCTGGATTTCTCCTTAGCATCAAAAGAGTCTCGCAAGCTTAAGATGCCTAAAGTCTGTTGAACTACTGTTTTCTATTTACTTCTGATCCGTTCTGTGGATTACTTTTCAACTGTTTGTGATACTTGATATTACAATTATATTCGGTTGAAATATATCTTTCATTTGCTTCCGCTGTGCATATTAAATATTGTGTTGTTTGACTGTAATGTTGCCAACCACATCAAGATACTCCCCCACCGGGCCCACCGGTCAAATGTGGAAATATCGGGGTGTGACAACAATTTATCAACAAGGTTTTCATTTACCTCCTTAATGTTAGCAAATGCTATGATGCATTTGTCTGAACAAAGGTTTTTAAGGACCTGGGGTGATACCTTGCTTGCAGCCATCATTGCACAGTCACAAACATGCTCTTTCTCATCAGCCACCTTTTCTTCCTTTTCTCCATGTTTCTTCTCTTCTTCTTCAGACCAGGGGTCAGACAGTGGTTCTAACAGGGGTTCTGAATTTTCTCCCAACAGTATTTCATCAGCAACTGCAGTAACCACTGCTTCAGCAATTATATCCACTGTTTCATCACTTAAATGTCCTTCATCAGCTGTCAGCCCATTTTGCACAGACTCCAATGCTACAAAACAAAAGTCATCACTAGAAATATCATTATTAGCAAGGAGGGCAAAATTTTCATCATCTAGCTCATCAGGTAAGCTACTCCAGTCAACAAAGCCTTGGGTGAAAAAGCTTTGCTGATCTGGTTGAACCACTGCTGGTGCAGCTTGTTGTGGTTCAGCTGGTTGCACTTGAACCTGAGGAGCTGGTGCCTGGACATACTGTATCTGAGGGACAGTGGTTTGGACATAATGCACAGGAACAGGGGTTGCAGGGTGTGCATAGTGAGCAGTGTTTACATGAGTAGCAGGGGTATAATGATTGTAATGCACAGTGGATTGGTTATTTTATGGTCTAGGGTTTGTGGTAGGGTGTGTGATAATTGGTCCAGATGTTTGACTCCTACACTCCCTAGCAAAATGACCTAACCTATTGCACTTGTAGCATTTTATCTTTGACTTATCCAACCCTACTTTTAAATTCCCATGTAACCCTGGAAATTTTCTCCTTGTCCTTTTGTAAAACTTGTTGGTTCTCACACTTAACAAAGCAAGTTGGTGCAGAATATCCATCTCTTCTAAATCAGTTGGATCAAAGTGCTGTAAATCATTGAGTTCAAAACACATATTATCAGAGTTCTGGCTTTCTCCATTTGCTATGAAAGCATAACTGGATGAGTGAGGATCAGAGTGGAAGTTACCACCAGCAGTTATGTCAATAAAATGATCATAACTCTGATCCTTACTACTACCAGACTCTTCCTAACCCAAAAGAGCTGTGTTGCCAAATGCATAGTCATCTGCAACTTTGCCAGACTCTTGCAACTTCTTTTTCTGGTTTAACTCCCTTTCATAGGTCAAGAGTCTACCATGAAGTTGGGTCAGGGTCAAATCTTTAAACCCAACAGAGTTTCTAGTCACAAAAGTAATTGTGTCCCATTTTTCAGGTAATGACCTAAGAAACCTGCTATTTTGTGTTGAATTAGCAAATTTAACATTAACAAGTCTTAGCTCACTAATGAGACAACTGAACCGTTCAAATTGTTGTGTTAATGTTTCACCCTTAACGTGATAAAATGTTTCATACTGTTGATTCAGAATTTCCCTATTATTTTCAATTACTTCTTCAGTTCCCCGAAACTGTTCCTTCAGTGCATCCCACAATTCCTTGGCACTGTTACAGTGTAACAGCCCAACATAAATCTCATTAGGTAGTGCAGATGCAACGATGCTGAATGCCTTGGCATCTAGTTCAATTTTCTGAAAATCCTGGTCCGTATAGTTCTCAATTTTCTTAGGAACAAAGACCTTGATATCCTCAGAACTCGGCACCATTGGAACATGTGGTCCAAAGATGACCGACTTCCAACATCCGGTATTCTGTTGAGCAAGGATGTGTCCCATCCTTCTCTGCCAGATGTTGTACTCATTTTGTTTCAACATAGGTGGTTTGAAGAGTGAACCGATGCTATTATTAACATCTTGTGATTGTGACGTCATCCTGGTTGTTTTACAGGTATTGATTAATCAACTTTGCTCGTGATTAAACCCTACTCTGTTTTTCAACAAAACAAACAATCGAAAGTATCAATGAGATCGAGCTAAACTTTTATGCCAAATTGATTGTTAGATCGAATTTGACTGTCCTAAGCTCTGATACCAATTGTTAGGATCTGAGTTTGATTGATTGTGGTTTTGTTTAACAAATTGAAGATGAAATTGTATTAAGTGCAGCGGAAATAAGATGGAAATAAACTTTCAACACAATCAAACGAGAGAACAATTCTAAGCACACATGTTTGACATCAAACCGAATTATTATATTTCTTACAATCAACGATTACAATATGCATGCATGCAAAAGTCTCCCCCTCAACCTGAACTCACAAGATTGCTTGTACAGAATGACAGAGATGAAAGAGCTAATAGAACAATACAGGGTACTGCTCTATTTATACTGTACAGCAAACCACTGTGGCATCTTTGCTGACGTCACCATTGATAGTGACATCTAACTTCCTAACAACCTGAAACTACTGATCTATACAAACACTGTTATCTAACTACTGTTATGCTAACAAATGATTACAATACAAAAGGAAAACAAACAACTGATTCTTCATTCCACTGCTTCAGCCCTAGCAGTGCTTTGGTCTTCAGCAGTACTTGAACCAAATCAGTAGATTGACTAAGCAGTACTTTGTCTTCAACAGTCTTTGGGAAATAGCAGTTATTGTAGACCATCAGTAGTTATAAGAGATTAGTACTTAGGGGCAGCAGTTGTTAGAATCACCATCAAAGGAGAAAGACTGATGCAAACAACTGCTTATGCTAGATCCACTGCCCTGATCCAGTTTTGGCTTTATATCATCTGTTCCTATATAGGGTTCAATCCCAACAATAACTAATAGTTAGTATCTAAGCATCAAGGCTACTCCTTTGGAGACCTTGTATAGATGGAATGTTAAACATCCGTTGTTTGACAGAAGTTTGATAAGTCCAAAATTAGCAGGACCTGAAATTACCTTGGAAACAACGGATAAGATCATACGAATCCGTAACTGTCTGAAAGTTGCCAATAATCGGCAGAAAATCAATGATTGATAAGAATCGCAAACCTCTTAAGCCTTTAATAAGGGATAAGATTCAACGGAAAGTACCACCCAAGAAAGGTGTGCTGCATTTTGATATAACAGACAAGTTAAACTCTAAATATGTTGGACCATTCGAGAAAATCGAATATGTCAAGATCGGTAGCCTATAAGCAGAAACTTACCTAAGAAACTTGATGGTATTCACAATGTGTTTCCCACTAGTGATTTCAAGATATGGCTAGACAATAAGTCGATAGCATTATCACATTGATGTGTAGATTAATGAAAACTTATGGTTTACTAAGAAGCCAGTGTCGAATAAGGATCGACTAGTTAAGAAGCTCCAAAAGAAAACATGTACCTATTATAAAGGTCAATGGGAGTTCCGTAGAGGCCCCAAATATGCTACGGAAGATTAAATCCATTATAGGACAGAATGTACTTCCATCTTTTGAGCAAATCTCGAGGTCGAGATTTCTTTTAAGGGGATGAGGATGTAACACCTCGTAAAATCACGTCCAATGATGTGTTGACACGTGTACTAAACCTTAATAAAGTCAAATGTTGACTATGAGGGACAAATTTTGTGAAAGATCAAAAAATTTGATTATGGAAGGACTGGAAGTGTTTACATACTTAAACTAAGCCTCAGAATAACCTCACATGATATTCGTATTCTCATATTAAGCCACTTGTTGGATAAGCGAAATCGTTTGCATAATAAATCGTAAGTTTGCACGGCGAAGGGTTAGAAGTGTCAACATGTTTAATTATACCTCTAACTGACCTTTTATCAAACCCGAAACATTATTATATCTAGTCATATTCTTGGGAATACAAAACATTGGCCATTTAGGGCTTTAATGTCGATAAACAACGATACACACAAGACTGTGCGTTAAAAAGGGTTAAAAGTGTCAACATGTTAATTCTTACCTCTGAATGACCGTTTAACAAACCCAAAGCATCGTATTGTTCGATAATACTCTCGAGAATGCCCAATATGGATAACATAGAGCTTTGACGCAATAAAACGATAATACGCGCAAGCTTGCGCGTTAAAAGGACCAAAAGCGTCAACATTTAAAACTACACCTTTGAGCGACCATTTAAGCGAACTGGTGTGAACTGGAGTGTTGTAATACTCCATTATACTCTTGGGAATGCTTGTTATTAACTTTGTAAGGCTTTTACAACATTTCACGATAATACGCGCAAGTTCGCAAATTAAAGGGTTAAAAGCGTCAATATGCCAAACTAGGCCTCTGGCTGACTCTTTTAACGTATCAAGAAGTTTATGATGCTTGGTTATACTCTTGGATGTGTCTAATGTTGGAAATAAAAGGCCTTGTGTGCTAAAAACATTGTTTCGGATGAGTTCGGATGTGCAGGGGCCAAATATGACAACAATTGAAAGTTGTGGTGAGCTGGTATGGTCCTTATTGACCGTATACAAAGACCCATACGGTCCGTATACGAATTCCAGTAACAGAAATATTGTGTGCAGCCCTTGTATCCTCCCTTGTCTCACATAAACCGACTCTAGGGGCTCTTTGATGGTTTTGAAAGCCTGGTAAGACACCTGGAATGATCTCAAAGCTCCTCTAAACACCTGGTAATCATCCAAAATCCTTCCAACAACTATAAATAGGGGTGAATTATTGTTGAAACCTCACACCATTTCTTGAGTTCTTGCTCTCTTCTCAAATCTGAAGATCCTGATCATTTGGAACCTCCTTTTGAGTTCTTTTCACTCCCTTGGACCATTTGTAAGTGTCCTTTCTTGGCTAGTTCAGTTTATTTGGCTCTTAAAGCCGAAAAGTCAAACGTTTTCGATAAACGCTTTAACTTTTGGTTAGACCTTGTACGGTCGAGCCATGGTTCGCAACGAACATGGCTACGTGATCGTAAGTAGGTAGGTATTAAACCCTCAAAAGGGCACCTCCTGATTATCATGTTTACTTAGTTAATTGTCGGGTCAAAGTAATTAAAATAAAAGTCAAACGGGTCAGTTTTTAAATAAAATTCACAACTGATAATATAGAAGCTATAAAATCAGTTTTGTCACTTTAATGACTTGGTAAATATTAATTGAACATGTCTAGACATGTTCAACCCGACAATTCTAAGTATTGGTTCGGTTCGCAACCGAAAGTCGCCTAAGTTGACTTTTGCTTTGACTTTCAGTTCTGACCCAAATTAGCTTAGTTTAGTTATGCCTTAGGTTTCCTTTGTGACCATATTATATGTTATTATAACCCTCTGAGGTTATACTATATGGTCCTTTAGAATTAGAGTTCATATGCATGTTTCCGTTATTTGCTTAAAAGTTGACTATTACGCTCTTTTGATATTAAAATGAGATTTTTATAAATGTGAGAGAATAAATAGTTTTATTACTGATATATAAGTATGTCCTAGAAATTTGACATCAGTTTATGGTCTAAAATAAGAGTTATGCAAGATATCGTAAAACGAAAGCTTTTTGTTAATTAAATTTCATTTTTCGCATAAATCATATTTAAACCCAAATTTTTGGTACCAAACTTTCTACCCACTGTTATAATATAATATTTATGGATTTTTGGAAATTTTTGTCAAATTTTATATTGACCATAACATAGAGTTCTAGCATAAATTCGGTAATTGACGATAAAGCACTTTCGTTAATAAAAATGAGTTTAACATATGATTTGCATACCAAACCTTTTCCTACTGATATCATATGTTAAATAAAATGTTTTAAACACTTGAGACTGATCAAAATCTCATATTTCCTTAAACAACCCGAATATCGTCAAATACCGACTTTTATGCAAAATAGGCGCATAGTATGGTTTAAAACCATATTTAGCACCTAAGACTTGTTACCTACTGATTTTTAAAAATAAATTTTTATACTTTAACAGTAAGTATAAGTCTTGAACTCATATTTCCAAATTCAACCTTAAAAACATATGTGAAATGACCAAAATGCCCCTACGGTGCATAGTTTGGCCATAAATGATAAACCTCACATATGTATGATATCTTACTGATGTAACTTGATAAAATTAATATTTTTACAGAATGTTTTAGACCAGAACCTCAGTTTATATTTAAATCTCTTTTATAAACTTTAAAATGACCAAAATACCCTTACGGGGCTTAAATTGGTCTTAAATTCGTTTTGGGCATAATTGAAGATATCCTACTGATATCACAACATATTTTAAGCATAATAACTATTGGAACATGTACTTGACTCATCCGGTTACCCGTTGTGCTTATACGCGTTCGGTACGGTTTATGTAACTAGTTTGCATAAATTAGCCTAAACGGGTCAAACCCTATCTTTTTTACTTCAAAATCCAGAATGTATTTAGTTTACCCATTTTATACAAGTCTTCATACTTGTTCGGTCTAAATCACATTCTAATTCGGTCTTCGCTTAATCCTGCGTTTTGAACCGTAAACCTTTCTTAAAAACTAACTGGTCTAAGTTATAACTTAAATAAGACCCGTTAGGAATCTAATAGGTTAATAAAACCTTCGTTCCAGATTGAGAGCCCCGGTAGAAGTACTTGCACTTGCTGATTAGAATATACGGCTGAGTGTAATTTACATTTTAAGCTCAGGTAAATACTTTTAACTTATTTTCCCTTATACGGGCTTGGGATACGGTAAATTATTACCGCTTGCTCGGGTGCAGAAACCTTTTAACCGGAAATGGTTATATTGTATAATCCCGTTTAAACCAGTATTGTTTGATAACATATAACATTGGGGGTTAACGACCGTGTCCTGGATATCCTTGGCTCATTTAAGAATTGTAAATGGCCACGACTTAAGCACGAGGTGTTGGTATAACACCTGTCCGTTGCATTTATAAAAGATATACTGGGGTAACCCGCCGTGAGCTTATACTTGTGGCGTGTTGTTAAATCTCGTTCGGTTTATTTAATACCGGCCCTAAATGTTGGACAAACATGTAAATCTGATACAAGATTTTATTAATATAATTGTCCCAAGTTATAAAACATTTGTGCCTTCTGCATTTAAATCATTTTCTTAAACATTTTCAAAAGAGTCGGTTAATTGTATTTACCAGTGAAAATGACGTATTTTTTTCCAAAAGATTAAGTGGCAGGTATTTTCCATGAATGGATGGAAGCTTCGGGCGTTAATAAAGTTTAAGTCTGTTGAACAATACTTTATATTATGTTTTATATGATCCGCATGTGGATCCAATCACGACCGTTTGTATAATATTTCATTATACTTTATATTTCGGTTTGTATTAATATTTTACTTCCAAAACTTCCGTTGTGCATCAAACCGTGATTATTGACTATGATGATATCAACTACGTCACGATACTCCCCACCGGCCCCACCGGTAATACGTGGAAATATCAGGGTGTGACAAGTAAACTAGCAAGATCAAGGTTCTTACCACTAGCACAAGGCTAGGGATGATCAAGTGGAGAAATCAAGTGAGTAAAAGCAAATAGAGGAGGTCCTTGCACTTCCATAAGCTCCTAGCTTCCTTGTATGACCTCTAACACCTTTGAATATGGTTGAAATGGAAGTAGTATGGATGAATGAAGGTGAGTGTGTGTGTGTTGAGTTCGGCCGAGAGCTCCAAGGGGGAAGGGAGTGTTGTGTGTTTTCTAGTGTGTGTAAAAATGAAAGGTATGAACTCAAGGTGTTTACTTACAACCATCCTAACTCATTAACTTGTGTATAATGTGCTCATAACAAGGGAACATGATCTAATTTTTAATTGAAACAAAATCAACATGGTGGGGGCCATGTTGGCCGTAAATAGGTGGGGGGGGGGGGGTAGTAGCATAGGTTTTAACTAAGTTAGTTACTTTAAGGTAAAAATGTAAGTATTTGTTAGTTATGTTAGTTACTAGATATTTATAGGGTGTTATGATGTTCGGGGACCATAACTAGCTTGGTAATGTTAAAACAGTGCTTCTAGTAAAAATTTGGTGTTTCAGGTAGTGTCCGATTGTTCGGTTAGACACTGGTTCGTTAAGGTGCTAAACTTTGCAGTTTAGTGTACTTTATGTACCCTTTTGTGACACTTTTGATTCCTGACACTTAGGAAAGCATTCAGGACCATTTAACCATATTTCTGCATAATATTAGATTGTTTAAATGCTGAATTTTGCTGAATTCAGCACTTTGGGTGAGTTTTAGGCACTTTCCTGCACTTAAACTATCTCTAGAAAGGCAGTTTTGTGATCCTCACTTTCCTACACACTATACTAGTGTAGTACTTGGTTTCTGTCTCATACTGGGTCTCAAAACACTGTCTGTCTATGTGCTAAGTTCTGTCAGCAATTTCCTGATTTTTCTGATAACTGTGCTAACTGTGTTTCGTGTATCATTTGAATCAATATAGTTTGCATGCAGTAATGATATGACATTATGCAATATGTGACACATGTAAGTATAATGCAGTAATCAGAAAGCAATTAATTATAATTCAGCACAGTCATTAAGCACTAATCATGGTTAATTAATTGTACGGATACCTGAATTTTTGACAGTTGTCACATTTCAATGGGACTTAGGAGGATCTAAAGCAACCACAAGTTGAAGCAATCATTTTCGTCCATCCAAGAGCTTTCAATCATCAAGATCATCCTTTTTCTTTGCTTTTATCATCATCTAGATCATCCCTAGCCACAAGAGCTAGAAATGAGCTTCTAAATCTCTTTTTCATACTTATTTATGTATATGCTGTTTAAAGAACAAGTATTAACTAAAACAATCATACAAAATAAGATGAAAATACAAATAAGCAAAATGAAAAACAGAGCAAAAGGTATTTGTTGCTCGAAAGGCTGAGTTCTTGGAACCTAAGTTCCTTATGGAAGGAACTAGTAGAACAGTGGAACTTGATGAGGATCAAGAACCATAAGTCGATACATGTTTGGTTGATACTAGCACTCAACAAGAAGTGGTTGATCAATACACACAAAACGTTCGCAGATCTGGTAGAATTAGTAGTCCACCTGAAAGATATGGATTTTTCATGGATGAATGCTACGTGGTAGATTCGGGTGAACCAACCACATACCATGATGAAATGTCAAAATACGATTATGACAAATGGCTTGAAGCCATGAACGTAGAGATGCAATCCATGTATGACAACCAAGTATGGGAATTGGTTGTGCCACCTCTTAACTCCAAAGTGGGTGGAAATAAGTGGGTTTTCAGGAAGAAAACCAATATGCATGGTAACTTGGATACTTATAAAGCGAGACTTGTAGCAAAAGGTTTCACTCAAACTCAAAGGGGTGATTATGATGAGACCTTCTCACCTGTGGCGATGCTAAAGTCAATTAGGATATTATTTGCCATACCTGCATAATATGATTATGAGTTTTGGCAAATGGATGTCAAAAAGGCTTTCCTTAATGGATATCTTGAGGAAGATGTCTATATGGTTCAGCCTGAAGGTTTTATCGATCCAAAGCATCCTAACAAAGTATGGAAGTTAAAGAAATCAATCTATGGACTGAAACAAGCATCGAGAAGTTGGAATCACCGTTTTGATGAAGAGATTAGGGAATATGGATTCATCAAGAATGTCGATGAAGCTTGTGTGTATAAGAAGGCTAGTGGGAGCATTATTACTTTCTTAGTATTATATGTCGATGACATTCTACTATTTGGAAATGACATTCCAACCATGGAAGGTGTAAAAACTTGGCTTGGAAGTTGTTTTTCCATTAAGATCTTGGTGAAGTCGCCTACATTTTGGGAAGAAAGATCTATAGGGATAGATCAAGGCACTTGATAGGTTTAAACCAAAGTGCATACATTGACAAAATCTTGAAAAGGTTCAAGATGGAGAACTTTAAGAAAGGTTTGGTACCTATTCAAGAGGGGACAATATTGAGTTCGTCTCAATGTCCAAGCTCAAAAATAAGCAAGAAAGAATGAAAGGAATCCCATATGCGTCAGCTATAGGATTCATTATGTATGTAATGATATGCACTAGACCGGACAAGTCATGCGCTTTAAGCATGACGAAAAGATACCAGTGAAATCCAAGTGACGATCATTGGATGACTGTTAAAAGTATATTGAAATACCTTAGAAGGACTAAGGATATGTTTCTAATATATGGATCTGGTGAAGAGGAACTCGTTGTAAAGGGTTATAAGGATGCGAGAATCGGAACTCGTTGTAAAGGGTTACACGGACACGAGTTTCCAAACTGATCAAGATGATTCTCGATCACAATCAGGGTAGCATTGTCCACTACAGAATCTGAATACATCGTCGCTTCATTGATCGAGATGATTCATATGGATCTGCCACTTGAATTATTAGCGATCTAGGGGTTGTCCCTACCATTCAAGACCCCCTAGAGATCTTTTGTGATAACGATGGTGCGATTTCTCAAATTGAGGAACCTCGTGCACATCAAAAGACTAGGCACATTGAGCGGAGATTTAACTACATAGGAGATGAAGTTGAAAAGGGAAAGATATGTATTTGCAAAGTTCACACTGATCAAAATATTGCGGATCCACTCACGAAGCTCCTTGAACGGGCAAAGCATGAAGGGTCATACTTGTGCCTTAGGACTTCGATATTCTAGTAATTGGATTTGATCTATTTTGTATTTGGATATTGGAACAATTGTTATTTTGACTCTTTTATGGTATTTAGAGTTATGTTCCATTTTAGCATGTTTAAATCCATGAATAAGTTACTTATTCTAAATGTCCGTAGTCAATCATACTTGTGGGAACGAATATGAATGAAATACTATTATGAACTTGGATTGGTGGATATTCATTAGGTATGAATATAGAGTAAAGTGTTGCTGCCAAAGTTCATAGATATTTGTGGGATTCAAATATTGGACTGACCCGCTCTCAAATGTTATTGCATGGAATATTTTGTGATTGATCATAAGTAATTTTGAGTAAAGGAGAATATCATAGTATCCTCTGACCTGAGATACATATTGGGTCTTAATATTCACCAAATATTATATCTTGACCTAGTTCTTCGTTGTCTGTAATAAGGCAGTACATAAGGCTAAGCTCAGGTGTGGTACAAGGTGATTGTGAGAGACGTATGTAGTCAACAAGGGATTTGTTCCTTTTATTCGTTGAGAGTAAGATGTCTAAGGCCTACTAAAGTTAAATCAACAGAGAGTGATCACTCTATGTCTCTAGATTTAACATGACATCTGTAACGAAAGGATAAATGATAGATTCACCTAAATCATGTTCAAGTAAAGGACTTGAAGGGGATGATGTTATTGAATGGCACTGAGTCATACGTATTAGGGGTAGTAAACTGTAGTTAGGTGGTATTTACTGCTTGCATCAATCTTCTATGTATCTTGTGCAAGTGGGAGATTGTTGGACTCTGTATGCCCAAGACACATATTAAATTGATGTGGCTAGTACGTTATAATCCAAGTCGGGTCATACCCAATAACACGCTAGACAAACACTTATAATATTTATTTATGATATGATCAAACACATAAATATTAACACTTAGAATATTTAGAAATTGGTTTTCTAAATAATTACACTTTAGAAACTAATAAATTACATGGATAATTTATTTTGAGAGAATATTTTATCTTGTTATTTAATGGGTTAAATAACATAATAAAAGGTTGTAATATATTGCATAAGTCTTATAACATGTGATGTTATAATTTTATAAAAGTTATAAAATTAAAACCAAGACTTAATTAAAAAAGAAAATTTTGAAATTTTTTTTATAAAACCCACAAGCGGGCCGCCCCCCATGGGTCTTCGCAAGACCAATTTTGGTCCAATGAGATTGCATGCAATTGTCATATTTAGAGGACTCATGATTTGGTGTTTGGAGTGGCTACTTCTCTCATCCTTTTAAAACATTTTTGCATGACAAAAATTGAAAGAGGACTTTGATACTCCTTCTCTAATTTTCGGCCAAGAGAAGGTTAGCAAAGGGGGTTTTAAAGTTTGAATTTTCAAGTGTAAGAACTCTCTAAAAATGCTCCATATTTTCGGCCATGTATGGTTGATCAAGAGGGGATTTTTCAAGTGAGTTTAAAGTGTAGAAATCCTAGCTAAACTTAAGGTGTTTGTTGGAAGGCTTGGGGTATACAAGCTTGAGGTCTTCTACTCTTGAAGATTACCATTCAAGAAGAATCATCCTCTTCATATCTTTTACTCTTGAAAGGTAGTATTCTAAAACACCCTATGGTTATGTTTGATAGCATGCATGTCCGTATATGGATCTGGGTATTGGGTTTTACATATAAAATGAATTTTATATCTTGTAAGTAACATGTTTTAAATAACTTTTCCGCTGCGTTTTAATTTTATATGGATAAAATTACTTTGATAAACATGTGAAAAACCCAACACCCTCTTCCGAGGTGACGTTACCCTCAACCTAGTGGTTTGAGTCAGCAAGCATACAATCCCACTAGGTCGGAATAGTGAAAGATAATTAAGTACGTTATTAAAGCAAAATGTGGTGGACCCCTCTTCCGAGGTGGCGATCACCCTCAACCCATTGGTATGAGTCAGCAGGGATACAGTCCTAGCGGGGTTGGTTTAATTTTTTAATAATAGTTTAAGAATAAGGGATTCAAGCTTTTTGCATCTCTCCTGTGGTGGGTAATGCCCGCTCCGACTCATGAGGCGTTACTGGGCTTGAAATAAGTTCTCGCAGGATCTATACACTGAATGAGACATAGGATTACCCAAACCACCCTTCTAACCCCCTTCCAGGCAATTAACATGCTTTATATAGACCGTAAAGACATGAATATGTTGAGTCAACAAACATATGAAGAATGATTGAATAAATTCGCCTTTAATATAAAAACTCTAATTATTAACGTCATTAATACATACCTAATTAAAAAGTAGCCAAAGTTTGGAAATCATAAAAGAAATACATAGTAGATAATCTTCACCAAGTGATGTAAGAATTTAGCCAAGCATGGCCTTTGTTTGACAAAGATTCTTACGATCAATCTTGGATCCCGACACTACACACACACTCTAAAGATGGAAAGATGGATGATGGTGGTGGATGATGGTGTTGTAGTGGTGGTGGAGTGGTGGCAAGTGAGAGAGAAGTGGTTTGCCAAGGGATGAGTTGAAGTGGAACCAAGCACTTCTATTTATAGCTGCCCTCAGAAGCTTCAGCACGGCCTGTGCCCATCTCTCTCTCTTTTCCTCATTAACTACTTGTCAGATGTTGTACTAACACGGCCCCGTGTGTCAACGACATGGCACGTGGCCAAAGTACTTGTTGTACTATTGAAGATTCTGAAAATCTTTGAGTTGACCACGCCCCGTGTTGGCTTAACACGGCCCCATGTTGGCTGCCATTTTTGTCTTTTGCAGTCGTCTTTTTCTTCTGCCCAGTATCCATCTTCAGACACGACCCGTGTTAGGTGGACATGGCCCCGTATCAGCCTTCTGTTCTTGTTATTTTGAGGTTTGGATGTGAATTGGGGCTTGGCAAACTGCGGCAATTCCTTCTTCTTTTCATTTATGTTGGATTTTGCTGTCTTTTTGCTCCTTTTGCAAATTTAAGCTCTTTTATCCCTGAAAATATAAAAGGAACGAAAACACTAGATTTTTCCAACATTAGTACTAAAAAAGGGTTGCTTTTATGCTGTATTTGACACAATTTATATGTTGTATTTTAATCACATCAAATACCCCCACACTTGAATCTTTGCTTGTCCTCAGCAAAACTCTATTTCGTGGCTTACGCACCCAAATAGAATAGGTAGAAGAGAAGGTTTTTGGGTCTTATCTTTAGAGTTTCGGGTATCCAAGTTTTAAATCTATTTTGTTTTTATTTTATTTACAATCATATTCTTCATGATTTGTTTAAAACTCAATTTATGAAAAAATATTTACTTTGGGCATAATATGCCTTTATAAAATTCCATTTAGTTATATACAAATTTACACACCTCACAAGTATTCACTCAACACTCGGCCAATATTAAGTGAAACACTCGTGCCCGATTTGGAACTTACTCCTACCATAGGCTTGACAATCGATCAAACCTCCTCCTTTTGACGTTAAATCCTTATAAGTATCAAGAGGACTTTGAAGGGTAGGTGGTGGTTCGGGTTTGGTATGTTTTATTCAGAGAAAGGGTGAAAATCGTAAACTATTGGTTTTTCTATTGGTTTTTTTGCTTAGCAAAAAATACTTTGGCATATTTTTCAGATTTTTCTCTTTTTTTTTTTTGGTGCCAAAGTTGAAACTGAGCCGAAATCGTAACTTCATAACCGATAAGTTTACAAATATGAAGGATGAAAAAAATGAAAAGGGTTGTTTTGTGGGTTTGAAACGAAAAAGGTTTTTAAGGTTCAAAGGGTTTAACTAAGGGGGTGTTTTTGGTTAAAGCAAAGAAAATAAAGGTTTTTGTTTTGAAAACGGGTTTGTCCTAATGCCTCTTATCATTTACTTAACTTGGATTTTTGTCTGTAAGGACTTGGAACGCATCGGGTTGTCAAGTTCTAGATTCGTTAGAACCAAACGAGCTATTCACACAAGAAACGAAAATTTGAGCAATTAGTAAAGATGTATATTTTATGCTCGGTAATGGCTCAAAACTCACTTTTGTGGGAAAAGGGGTTATAGTGTAAAAATGTATATATAATAAAATTCTACAAAGATTTATCATGCCCGTTTTCGTAATTTTCTAAATTGGTTCTTTTTATCACGACGCTATCGGTTGTAAATTTGTAAAAACATAATTTTTAGAACTTGTTTACCCAACTAAACTTTAGATAAGTAAAAAAAATGAACAGAAAATTTTTGAAAAAGTTTGGGGTGTCTAGCGGTTCCAAGGCGAGTTTTGTGTAAGGCTTGTGTCACACCCCGATATTTCCACGTATTACCGGTGGGCCCAGTGGGGAGTACCGTGACGTAGTTGATATCATCATAGTCAAACAACACAAATTTAAATGCACAGCGGAAGCAAAAGATAAATTCATTTCAACTGAATAAATTGTAATATTAAGTATCACAAACTAGTTGAAACAGATCCACAGGCGGATCGAAAGAAAAAGGAAATTGTTCAACAGACTTTAACATCTAGAGCTTGCGAGACTTGATTATTGATGCCTGGAGTAGCCAGCCTATTACATATAGTACCTACACTTAGCCTTTTTGGAAAATACGTCAGTTTACACTGGTAAATACAACTTAACTGACTCATTTTGAAAAAGGTTTAAGAAAATTGATTTGAATGCACTTAGGCAAAAATATCTTTTATAACTTGGGACAATTATTTAAAAATAATCTTGTATACAGTTTTACTTATTTGTCGTCCATTAGGGCCGGTTTGTAGAGCCGGTCTAGATTAACTGACACGCCACATGTATAATGCCCACAAGGTTGATTCCTTTAAGTGGATTACCAGTTTTTACTTAATGCAACTGTCAGGTGTACGCCTACACCCCGTGCTTAGGTCGTGGCCATTTCTTTGAATGATGCCAAGGATATCCGGGACATGGTCATTTAACCCCCAAAGGCCATACACCAAATAATACAGATTAAAACGAGTTATGTAAATACATTAATCACAATCCGATTTAAATGACTACATACCCGACCAAGCGGTATTATTATAATACCGTATCCCAAGCCCGTATAGGGAAAATAAGTTAAGAGTATTTACCTGAGCAAATTTATACAATTTATCCCAGCCGTATACCACCAAGCAAGTACAGATAGCTTTTACTGGGCTCCTAAATCTGGAACGAAGGTTTTTAATAACCTATTAGAATCCTAACGAGTATTTAATTAAGCCTAAGCTTAGACCGGGTAGCTTTAAAAGAGGATACGGTTCAAACGCATGATAAGGCGAAGACCGGTTTAGAATGTGGTTTTGACCCAACAAGCTTGTATGCTTGTTTAATATGGGTAACTTAAACACATTCTGGATTTTGAGATGAAAACGATATGGTTTGACCCATTTCGGCTAAATTATGCAAACTAGTTACATAAGCCGATCCGAACGCGAAAAGTGCGTAACGGTAACCATATGAGTCATATACAAGTTTCCTAAGTTAATATGCCTTAAATATGTTGTGACATCAGTAAGATGTCTTCTATTATGCCCAAAACGGATTTAAACACAAATTACGCCCCGTAGGGGTATTTTGGTCATTTTAAAGGTTATAAAAGAGTTTAAATATAAATCTGAGTTTCGGGTCTGATGTAATCAGTAAAAAAATACTTAGTTTACTAAGTTATATCAGTAGAGTATAACCTATATGTGAAATTTATTATTTCTAACCATACTATGCACCGAAGGGGCAATTTGGTAATTTCACTTAAGCCTAAAGGGTCAAAACTGGAAATCTGAGTTTAAAACTTTTGCTTACTGCTAAAGTATAAAAATTTATTTAAAACCTCAGTAGGTATCAAGTCTTATATATCTAAAATGATTTTAATACTATGTGCTTAAAACGCGTAAAAAGACGATTTTAAGCGATTTTCGGGTTTTATAAGAAAAGCTGATATTTTTTATTATTCCAGAAGGCTTAAAATATTCTATCTATCATATTGGATCAGTAAAAAAAGGTTTGGTATCAAAAGGATTGGTAAAACTCATTTTATAGCCTAAAAGGGCAAAACCGACAATTACCGGATCAAGCTTAGAACTCTATGCTTAGCCTAAAAATAAATAAAAATCTCCAAAAATCCCAAAATATTATTTTATATCAGTGGATAAAAAGTTTGGTATCAAAAATCGGGTTTAGATAGGCTATACGCTAATTACACCGTTTAATTACTAAAAAGCTTTCTAATTACGCTAATGAGCATAACTCTTAATCTAGACCTCAAATTGATGTCAAATTTTAGGTACAAGTTTATAAATCAGTAACTAAGGTTTCTATTCTTTTACATTTTCAAAATTCATGTTTTAAGGTCATATGGGCATAATAGTCAACATTTAGGCATTTAACGGAAATATGCATATGAATCGGATAACTAATGAACCAAGTTGTATAATCTCAGAGAGTTATACTTATATGAAACCTGGTCCAAATAAAGCTCTAAGGCAATTCTAAACCATGCTCTAATGGGTCAGAACTGAAAGTCAAAGCAAAAGCCTACTTTTGCGACTTTCGGCTCCGAACCGAGCTTAAATTGAAAATTGTCGGGTTGAACATGTTTAGACATGTTCTTACATTAATTACCAAGTTATATTAATGACAAAACAGGTTGCATAGCTTCTACATTGCTAATTATGTATTTATTTGAAAATAAGCTTTCTGTTGACTTTTTAAGATTAACTTTGACCCGACAATTGACCTGGTTAGAGTGGAAATCAGATGGTGCCCTTTTAAGGGTTTATTGCCCACATAATTACCAACTCATAGGTACTTTCAATTTAGAATTTGACTGGACAAATTAAGATTAATGACGAAGTTAAATCTTAATTACGACGGTTTGAGTTTAAGCTAATTAACTAAGCAAAACTGAATTAAAGAAGGTTAAGGACACTTACAATAGTCCTAAGTACGACTAATGACTCCTAGGAATTGTCCTTGAGCTTCAGGAACCTCCAGAAGTTGAGTTGTGAATGATTTCAAATGAAGTGCTCAAATGGTGCAACCAAGAACTTCTTATATAGGACTTTTTGATGCCTTTAGATCATGACAACTAAGTCTATGGATGTTCCCTGATCATCCCAAGTGTCCCTAGGCCCTTAAAAACCATCAAACAAGCCCATAGAATCGAAAAAAGGTGAATTGAGGCGGTGTAACAGGCTGAAACTGGCAGCTGTGAATTTTTTCTGCATCTGGGAGACTCAGGCGGCCCGCGTAAGGATTGGGCCTGACCTTACGCGGCCCGTGTCAAGGTCTAGTCCGGTCACAAGTTTGTAAAAATTGCATTTTTGGTCCCTGGTCCTTCTAAACGTGGTTTCCACTTCATTTCTTGCACTTTTGGCCCTCTAACTTGACTTTTAAGGGCTCCAAGGTATAAACAAACATTGTTAAGTCCTCGGTTAACTTTATGATCACCCGTAAAGCCTTAAATTTCAACGTTGACGCTTTTAACCCCTCGTATACGAATATTGTCATAACTTTCTCATACTTTAACGAAACCTTGTGAAATTTTTATCACTTATTCTCGTGAGTATAATTAATCATTACAAAGCTTCGGGTTTGCTAAAAGGTCACTCAGAGGTATACTTTAAACATGTTGACACATTTAACCCCTGTAGTTTGTAATTCCTCACTTTCTTTCACAATTAGCTTCGTATGATCCATGATTTATTCGTTTAAGGGTATAAACATCATGTGGGGCTATTGTGAAGTATATTTATTCATTGTTGACACTTTGAACCCTTATATTCACATAGTTTCTTTGTTTGTCAACTTTAGTCCCTCTAAATCAATCCTTTACACGTTTAAAGCTCATGACACGTGTCGATACATTATTGGACATGAATTTACGAGGTGTTACATCCTCACCCCCTTAAAAGAAATCTCGACCTCGAGATTTACTGAAACAAATGAGGGTACTTTTCTTTCATTGTGGACTCTACCTCCCACGTATACTCGGGACCTCTGTGGGCATCCCATTTGACCTTTACTATTAGCACATGCTTCCTTCGAAGCTTCTTTACCTGTCGATCCTCGATTGACAAAGGTTTTTCCACAAATTTCAAACTCTCATCTATATGCACATCCGTATGTGGTATGACTAGCGATTCATCAGCTAGACATTTCTTAAGATTGCAGATGTGGAATACATTGTGAATACCACTGAGCTCTTCAGGTAAGCTTAACTTATAAGCCACTGCTCCTACACATTCGATGATCTCGAATGGTCCTATATACCTTGGGCTTAACTTACCTTTCTTACCAAATCGCATCACTCCCTTCCAGGGTGATACCTTAAGCAAAACCTTATCACCAACCTCAAACTTCAGAGGCTTACGCCTTTTATCAGCATAACTTTTCTGCCTATCCCTGGCAGCTTTCAGGCAGTCACGAATTTGGACAATCTTATCCGTTGTTTCAAGGACTATATCAGGTCCTGTTAGTTGGACATCTCCAACTTCTGCCCAGCAAACGGGCGTCCTGCACTTCCTTCCATATAAAGCTTCGAATGGTGCAGCTTGGATACTTGAGTGATAGCTATTGTTATATGAAAATTCGATCAATGGAAGATGTTCATCCCAACTTCCACCTAGGTTAATAACACAAGCTCTTAACATATCTTCCAGTGTTTGAATCGTCCGCTCACTTTGACCATCCGTTTGAGGATGATATGCTGTGCTGAAGTTCAATTGAGTGCCTAGTGATTGTTGAAAACTTTTCCAGAAGTGCGATGTATACCTTGTATCCCTATCAGAAATGATAGATACTGGCACTCCGTGGAGAGATACAATCTCGTCCACGTACAGCTGAGCTAACTTATCTGAGCTATGTGTTTCCTTAATAGGTAGGAAGTGAGCTGACTTAGTCAATCTATCCACTATCACCCAAATAGTATCATTTCCTTTCCTTGTCTTTGGTAACTTGGTGATGAAATCCATTGTCACCATTTCCCACTTCCAGGTGGGAAGTTCAGGTTGTTGTAGTAAACCTGACGGCTTTTGGTGTTCAGCTTTAACTTGTGCGCACGTCAAACATTTGGCTACATAGGTAGCTATAGACTTCTTTAAGCCTATCCACCAATAGTTCGCCTTCATATCCTGGTACATCTTATCAGCTCCAGGATGAACGGAATATTTAGAATTGTGGGCTTCCTGGAGGATAACATTCTGAAGTCCTCCATAAACTGGAACCCATATTCGTCCATTTAATCTTAGTATTCCGTCCTTGCCATAGGATAACTGCTCCTCAGTTACTCCTAACTTTTCATCAGGATAGTTAGCTTCCAATACGGCTTCCTTCTGCACAGCTAACAACCTTTCATTCAAACTATTCTTTATCTCAATGCTCTTGGCATTGATTCTTATAGGCTTCACTATTTCCTTTCGACTTAAGGCATCGGCGACTACATTCGCCTTGCCAGGATGGTATCTTATCTCACAATCATAATCATTCAAAGTTTCCATCCAACGTCGCTGCCTCATGTTCAAGTCCTTCTGATTGAACAGATGTTGAAGGATTTTGTGATCAGAGTAGATCACACACTTAGTGCCATACAAGTAGTGCCTCCAAAGTTTCAGTGCAAATACAACGGCACCAAACTCCAAATCGTGGGTTGTGTAATTCTTCTCATGCACTTTCAGTTGTCGAGAAGCGTAGGTAATAACCTTGCCCTTCTGCATAAGCACACATCCCATACCTGTGTGTGATGCATCACAATACACAACAAATTCCTCTATTCCATCAGGCAATGACAACACAGGTGCATTGCTCAACTTTTGCTTAAGGATGTTAAAGGATTCCTGCTGCTTAGGGCCCCAGTCAAACTTAATATTCTTACGTGTCAACGAAGTTAAGGGCGCAGCAATCCTTGAGAAATTTTCAATAAATCGCCTATAATATCCTGCTAAACCTAGGAAGCTACGAATCTCTATAGGCGTCTTTGGCTCTTGCCAATTCATAATAGCTTCAACTTTAGCGGGATCCACTTGGATACCACGCTCACTAACAACATGTCCAACTAGAGCTTTTCCTGTTGAAGCAGCTTAAGAATGCAACGGAGATGCTTCTCATGGTCAGCTTGACTCTTGGAGTAAATCAGAATGTCATCGATGAAGACGATGACGAATTTATCCAAATAAGGCTTGCAGACGTGATTCATGAGATCCATGAATGCGGCAGGTGCATTAGTGAGCCCAAACGACATCACTAGGAACTCGTAATGGCCATAACGAGTCCATTTATGCAGTTTTGTGTACATCTTCATCTTTAACCTTCAGTTGGTGATAGCCTGATCTTAACTCGATCTTAGAAAAGTAACTTGCCCCTTGTAATTTGTGACACCCCGTTGAAATGTTCTCACTTATACTAGCTTGACAGTGACTGCCTTAACTTTCGGGACGAAAGTTCTTAAAACTTGGGGATAATGTGACACTCTGGGTTTTCCCGAGCAACCACCTTGTATTGAACTTGCGTGTATATATTATTAAATGGAAAATATGGTGTTGATCTTGATATGCTATGTGATCCTCGTGCTAAGTTATATGTTGACAATGTGTAAGTATAATATACATAGATATATATATATATATATAGTAAGCCGAGACCATGAACCCGACTCGAGACCACTCGGTCTCGAGTGAACATTAAACGGTTGGGCCGTGTGCACTTGAGCCCATTCGGAACCCATTAGGGTGTACCGACCTTAGAACGGGTATAAAACCCATGCCCAAGCCAACCTTCTCTCATTTTTGGACATTTCCATCATTCTCCCACACTCACCCACACACACTCTCCTACACTCCTTCAATCACTAAAACCCTAAAGTTCCACCAACACTCTCCTCCTTTCTTCTCGGAACAACCGGCGGCTAAGGAAGGAGCTCTCGGATCTCGGTGAATCCCTACACACCTCCACACTTTGGAACCGGTTAGTGCCTCCTTGTGCATAGTTGAAAGATCTTTGATATAGATTCTTGCTTATGAATGTTTTGTTTGACTAGTTCAAATGTTCCGTGTATGATCTCGTGATGGAATGGAATAAAAATGACTAGATGATAATTATGGCTAGCTTAGTGATGGATTTGGTGTGATGAAAATCAATAGGTGACTATATGTAAGGCATGTATTAGTATGACATTGTTATTGAAAGATGATATGCAAGGTGTTAGACAATAGGAATGTGTTGCATGTGTAGTCCTGGAAATATATGATTAGGAACCGGTGATGATACCCATTTGAGTGCATGCTAGGATAAGAATTTCTTAGACATTCATGCTTGTTGAATATGTAAAAACCCTAATGATGAACCGTTTGAATGTTGTTATGAATATTTGAAATCTGGTTGTTTGATCTATTTTGATTAGTAATTAGACAAGAAAACATGTTTGTGTAATTTGATTGGATAGTACACAATTACAAGAAATTTCAATTCTATTGGTTAGTACATCAGAGGTTCTAGAAGAACTTCATGTGCACGTATCCGGGGTTTCGAGTCGAGACCCCCGGTTGCGACTTGAGACCAACACGTGACAACTCGAGACCACAGCAGTTGCGACTCGAGACCTTAACCAAACAACTCAATCAAGGCAGACTTCAAGGACTCGGGACCGGCAAGGTCTCGACTCGAGACTTCATGATCTTGACTCGAGACAGGACTCGAGACCTTCGAGGTTGCGACTCATGCCGGCATCACTTGAGATCTCATGGTTGCGACTCGAGACCGCACGTTCTCGAGTCGAGACCACCTTGTCTCAACTGGGCTGCTTGTCTCCGTTATTGGGCCAAAAGTGTGTGGACTGTGCATACCGCTTTATTTGGACTCTGTGATGCTGTTAACTGTTCGTATGATTGGATGGGCCCAATAACACTCATGATTTGTATGTTAGGTGTCGACGGTTACTGTTTAACTGCTTACGTATTAGAACAGGCTCGATAACTTGCTGGATATTTATATGTTATGCATGCAATGTGTTAGCTATGTGTAGAATATACGTGATCTTCCTGTACCCAAACCTGACCTATACTGGTAACCATGTTAGGACGTGGTGACCAACGTACTTGACCAAGTAAACGGTCTGCCGAGCAACCCAAGGTGAGTTCACAACTTAAAGCATGCATTCCCGGTGGATTGGGAAACGGAACTAAAAACAACACTATCCCCTTGTGAGGGATACAAACTTACTTTTCTTCCCTTGTTACTGGGAACAAACTTACATACTTCCCTTGTTACTGGGAACTCTTGGTTAATTACGGTTTATACGGAATGCAACGAGCAACACTAAATGAAACTCTATCACTTAAGTCCCTACCATTTAATACCGATTAGTCGTCGGGGCCTGGCGAACGGGTTATTAGTTAATAGCGCTATTTAGGTGTAACCAGCCTCACACCGACCCTTGTTACTGGGAACGGGAGTGAACTAATGTACTCTGGCAAACCGTCAATGATGATAGAACATTGACAAACGGGGCACTACGGAAACGTACGGTTAAGTAAGTATTCGGTATTGTAAAACAGTTTAGTCGCTTACTTGTGGGGTAGCTCCCCATCGCATGTATAAACGGATAAATTAACTGGTGAAACAAGTTTTTGGTAATTAAAAACTGGACAACTCGTGAACTCGCCAACATTTTTGTTGATACCCTACTGCATGCTTTGTAGGTACCCAATGACTCAGGAGCTTGCAGCTTGGGAATGTGTAGTGGTCGTCTAACCCATGTGTTGGGTTTTAAATAAACTTGAACTATGAACTTTGTTTTGAAACTGTTTGGTCTATGCTTCCGCTGTTTACTTAAGCTGTTATTCGAACTTAAACTTTTATAAAACTTCGAACTATGATGTTTACTAACTAATGTGGTTGGTGAACATTTCTATTATTGACCAATGCTCAGTATAATTGGTGGCTGGATCCTGGTCAGTCACGCCTCCAAGCGGTGGTATTCCGCACGTGGATTTTGGGGGTGTGACAGATTAGTATCAGAGCCATTGGTTATAGTGAACTTGGTTTTAAAAAGAAAGTCTTTTTGAGAAAAACCAGACTATAACCTATGACTCATGACGACACTACACTCCAAGGGCAAGACTCAGCTTATTAGACCTCATAGCTCGGACTTGTGTTTACTTGCTTGTTTACTTTATGTGTTGCTCTACTATACGTACTAGTGTGCCTAATTAGATAGATACACATCCCTCTTCTATCTCATTCTCGCTATGTTACGACATCACACTCATACTGTGTTTTCTGGCTATGAAGACAATGAGTGGACGCGGAAGAGGAAACGTTAACATGACTCAGGCTCAGTTCACTAACTTGCTCAACACGGTGGCTGCAGCTTTCGCAGCTCACCCTGGAGGTCAGCCTGCGCCTACGCAGCCACGTGTATGTACTTTCAAAACCTTCATGGATGGAAAGCCTCTCCCTTTCAACGGCACTGAGGGTGCCATAGGCCTTCTGCACTGGATTGAAAAGGCCGAAGCTGTCTTTGCTGTCTGTGAGTGTCCCCCTGCTAACTGGGTAAAGTTCGCGACTGGTACGCTTGAAGGAAACGCACTTTCATGGTGGAAGGCGCCGATTCAGATGCTTGGTCTGGAAACTGCTAATGCTACTGCGTGGGAAGATTTCAAGGACATGATCAAAGAGGAGTATTGTCACAGGGATGACATCCACAAACTCGAAAACGAATACTATGAGCTCAAGATGGTTGGATCAGAGATTGAGACCTACACCAAGCAGTCCAACGACTATGCTGCACTTTGCCCAAACATGTCCCGACCTATGTATCGAAGGATCGAATTGTACATCAAAGGTTTGGTCCCAGAAATCCGGAGCCATGTAACCTCAGCCAACCTCAATACCATACAGCCTGTGGTCCGTCTTGCTCACAAACTCACCAATCAGGCTGTGGAGGAGGGCAAGTTTCCCAAGAGGATCAGTGCTACTGCTGGAACTTCAAGCGATAACAAACGAAAGTGGGATGGAAGTCAGGGTAAGGATGCTAACCCCACTCAGGCCCCAGTTCAACAAAGGAAGACTGAAAGCAACAAGGGCCCTCAGCAACAGGGTGGCTATCGAGGAAACCACCCCAAGTGTAACAAATGTAACCGACACCACAATGGGCCATGTGGCAAAGGTCAGTGTCAGCGATGCAACAAGATGGGGCATGAAGCCAAAGACTGCAGGAGCCAGTTCCCAGCTAGGCAGAATCAGCATCAACCACAGCAACAACAGCAGCAAGGAAACAACCGTGAATGCTACAAATGTGGGGCAACAGGGCACATGCGAAAGGATTGCCCTTAGCTGAACCAGAATCGCAACAACAATAATCGAGGTGCTGGAAACAACGACAACAACCAGGGAGCTGGAAACAATGCAAGGGCATTCGTGATTGGGGCTGCTGAAGCAAGGAACGACCCTAACGTGGTGGCGGGTAAGTTCCTACTTAATGATCGTTATGTTTCCGTATTATTTGATTCTGGAGCAGATGCTAGTTATGTATCTCTACGTATTAGTAAGAAGCTTAAGTCCACTCTTACGCCGTTAAGCTCTAAGCACATCGTTGAAATAGCTAATGGTAGAAACCTCGAGGCCTCACACGTTATTCGTAACTGCAAACTAAAATTGTCCGGTCAGACCTTCCGTATCGATCTCTTCCCCATCATTCTCGGAAGCTTCGACGTCGTCATTGGTATGGATTGGTTATCCAAGCATCGAGCTGAAATCCTCTGCCAAGAGAAAGTTGTTCGTATTCCCCGTCCTCCTGGCAAACCCCTTATCGTCCAAGGCGACAAAAGCGGAGAAGTCACAGGCACCATTTCATTCTTAAAAGCCCAGAAGTGTTTACGAAAGGGGCACACCGCTACCTTAGCACTTGTTCTCGACACGCAGAAAAAGGAAAACAGGATTGAAGATTTTCCAGTTGTATGCGACTATCCTGAGGTATTTCCTGAAGAACTACCTGGACTCCCTCCTCACCGTCAGGTCGAATTTCAAGTCGAACTAGCTCCCGGAGCAGCACCTATAGCTCGTGCACCTTATCGACTAGCTCCCGCAGAACTCAAGGAACTCTCTACTCAGCTACAAGAACTTTTGGATAAAGGTTTTTTCCGTCCTAGCTCGTCACCCTGGGGAGCCCCAGTGCTCTTTGTCAAAAAGAAGGATGGCACATTCCGAATGTGCATTGATTACCGCGAACTGAACAAGGTTACCATCAAGAATCGTTATCCACTTCCCCGTATCGACGATCTGTTCGACCAGCTGCAAGGGTCGAGCTATTATTCCAAGATCGATCTGCGATCGGGCTATCACCAGCTGAGAGTCCGCGATGAGGACATCTCTAAGACTGCTTTCAGAACCCGCTATGGTCACTACGAATTCCTTGTTATGCCTTTCGGAATGACCGACGCACCTGCGATCTTCATGGATCTCATGAACCGAGTGTGCAAACCCTACCTCGATAAGTTCGTAATTGTGTTTATTGACGACATCCTAATCTACTCGAAGAGTCAAGAGGAGCATGAACAACACCTGCGTCTTATTCTCGAACTGTACGCCAAATTCTCGAAATGTGACTTCTGGCTTAGAGAAGTCCATTTCCTTGGGCACATAGTCAATCAGGATGGGATTTATGTCGACCCCGCTAAGATCGAGTCCATTAAGAATTGGCCTATACCTAAGACTCCGACCGGAGTTCGCCAATTCTTGGGATTGGCAGGTTATTATCGAAGATTTATCAAGGGATTTTCTAAGATCGCTCAACCACTCACGACCCACACTCAGAAGGGTGTTGCTTACAAATGGAGTGATGCAGAACTAAAGAAGAACCTCTGTAGTGCTCCTATTCTTTCCTTACCTGAAGGTACCGACGACTTTGTTGTTTACTGCGACGCTTCTATTCAAGGGCTTGGTTGCGTGTTGATGCAACGCGAGAAGGTTATTGCTTACGCTTCGCGACAGCTCAAGATCCACGAACGGAACTACACGACACATGACTTAGAATTCGGAGCTGTGGTCTTCGCGCTCAAGATTTGGAGACATTACTTGTACGGCACCAAGTGCACGATTTACACTGATCACAAGAGTCTCCAACACATAATGGAACAAAAGGAGTTGAATATGCGGCAACGCCGATGGGTCGAACTCCTAAATGACTACGAGTGTGCGATTAAATACCATCCAGGCAAGGCTAATGTGGTTGCAGATGCCCTCAGCAGGAAGGAAACCAAACCTAAGCGTGTTCGTGCCTTACAGCTCACCATCCACTCGAACCTCCCTACGCAAATCCGAAACGCTCAGGTCGAAGCGTTGAAAGCCGAGAACGTCAGGGCTGAGTCCCTGCGAGGATCAAGAAAACGGCTAGAACAAAAAGAAGATGGTGCTTACTACGTAAACGGGCGTATATGGGTCCCACTTTATGGGAATTTACGCGAGCTTGTTATGGATGAAGCCCATAAGTCCCGTTACTCAGTACATCCTGGTTCGGATAAGATGTACCACGACTTAAGGACCACATACTGGTGGCCTAGCATGAAAGCCCACATAGCAACCTATGTCAGAAAATGTTTGACTTGTGCAAGAGTCAAGGCTGAGTATCAGAAACCATCAGGCCTACTCCAACAACCAGAGATCCCACAGTGGAAATGGGAGCAAATTTCCATGGATTTTGTTACTGGCTTGCCTAGGTCTCAACGCGGAAATGACACCATTTGGGTGATAGTGGACCGATTAACTAAATCTGCCCACTTTTTGCCTATTAAAGAAACAGACAAGTTCTCTACCTTAGCAGAGGTATACTTAAAGGAAGTGGTTTCGAAGCACGGGGTGCCGACCTCTATTATTTCCGATCGGGACGCGCGTTTTACTTCTGAGTTGTGGCAGGCTATGCACAAATCCTTTGGCTCACGCTTAGACATGAGCACCGCCTATCATCCACAAATGGATGGGCAATCTGAACGCACCATCCAAACCCTGGAAGACATGCTTAGGGCATGTGTGATCGATTTTGGCAAGGGTTGGGAAAAGCACCTACCGTTAGTGGAATTCTCCTACAATAACAGCTACCACACCAGCATTCAGGCAGCACCCTTTGAGGCATTGTACGGTCGTAAATGCCGATCGCCTCTCTGCTGGGCGGAGGTTGGTGACAGCCAGATCACAGGTCCAGAACTTGTGGTAGACACTACGGAAAAGATTGCCCAGATTAGGCAACGCATGGCGGCAGCTCGTGACCGTCAGAAGAGCTACGCTGGTAAGGATAGGAAACCGCTAGAGTTCCAGGTTGGTGACCGGGCTCTACTTAAAGTCTCACCCTGGAAGGGTGTGGTTCGTTTTGGAAAACGGGGCAAGCTTAATCCGCGATATGTCGGACCATTCGAAGTTACCGAAAAGATCGGTAAGGTCGCTTACAGATTGAATCTGCCTGAAGAACTGAGTGCTGTGCACAACATCTTCCACGTGTCTAATCTGAAGAAGTGTCTGTCAGATGAAACACTCATCATTCCTTTCAAGGAACTCACTATTGACGAACAGCTACACTTAACTAAGGAACCGATTGAGATCACGGATCGAGAGATCAAAACCCTCAAACGTAGCCAGATACCTCTCGTGCGGGTCCGTTGGAACTCGCGACGTGGCCCAGAGTTTACCTGGGAGCGGGAAGACCAGATGAAGCGCAAGTATCCCCAGTTGTTCCCAAATGAAACTCCCAGCACTGAAGCTACAACGGAATTTCGGGACGAAATTCCAAACTAACGGGGGGATGATGTGACACCCCGTTGAAATGTTCTCACTTATACTAGCTTGACAGTGACTGCCTTAACTTTCAGGATGAAAGTTCTTAAAACTTGGGGATAATGTGACACTCTGGGTTTTCCCGAGCAACCACCTTGTATTGAACTTGCGTGTATATATTATTAAATGGAAAATATGGTGTTGATCTTGATATGCTATGTGATCCTCGTGCTAAGTTATGTGTTGACAATGTGTAAGTATAATATACATAGATATATATATATATAGTAAGCCGAGACCATGAACCCGACTCGAGACCACTCGGTCTCGAGTGAACATTAAACGGTTGGGCCGTGTGCACTTGAGCCCATTCGGAACCCATTAGGGTGTACCGACCTTAGAACGGGTATAAAACCCATGCCCAAGCCAACCTTCTCTCATTTTTTGACATTTCCATCATTCTCCCACACTCACCCACACACACTCTCCTACACTCCTTCAATCACTAAAACCCTAAAGTTCCACCAACACTCTCCTCCTTTCTTCTCGAAACAACCGGCGGCTAAGGAAGGAGCTCTCGGATCTCGGTGAATCCCTACACACCTCCACACTTTGGAACCGGTTAGTGCCTCCTTGTGCATAGTTGAAAGATCTTTGATATAGATTCTTGCTTATGAATGTTTTGTTTGACTAGTTCAAATGTTCCGTGTATGATCTCGTGATGGAATGGAATAAAAATGACTAGATGATAATTATGGCTAGCTTAGTGATGGATTTGGTGTGATGAAAATCAATAGGTGACTATATGTAAGGCATGTATTAGTATGACATTGTTATTGAAAGATGATATGCAAGGTATTAGACAATAGGAATGTGTTGCATGTGTAGTCCTGGAAATATATGATTAGGAACCGGTGATGATACCCATTTGAGTGCATGCTAGGATAAGAATTTCTTAGACATTCATGCTTGTTGAATATGTAAAACCCTAATGATGAACCGTTTGAATGTTGTTATGAATATTTGAAATCTGGTTGTTTAATCTATTTTGATTAGTAATTAGACAAGAAAACATGTTTGTGTAATTTGATTGGATAGTACACAATTACATGAAATTGCAATTCTATTGGTTAGTACATCAGAGGTTGTAGAAGAACTTCATGTGCACGTATCCGGGGTTGCGAGTCGAGACCCCCGGTTGCGACTCGAGACCAACACGTGACAACTCGAGACCACAGCAGTTGCGACTCGAGACCTTGACCAAACAACTCAATCAAGGCAGACTTCAAGGACTCGGAACCGGCAAGGTCTCGACTCGAGACTTCATGATCTCGACTCGAGACAGGACTCGAGACCTCCGAGGTTGCGACTCATGCCGGCATCACTCGAGATCTCATGGTTGCGACTCGAGACCGCACGTTCTCGAGTCGAGACCACCTTGTCTCGACTGGGCTGTTTGTCTCCGTTATTGGGCCAAAAGTGTGTGGACTGTGCATACCGCTTTATTTGGACTCTGTGATGCTGTTAATTGTTCGTATGATTGGATGGGCCCAATAACACTCATGATTTGTATGTTAGGTGTCGACGGTTACTGTTTAACTGCTTACGTATTAGAACAGGCTCGATAACTTGCTGGATATTTATATGTTATGCATGCAATGTGTTAGCTATGTGTAGAATATACGTGATCTTCCTGTACCCAAACCTGACCTATACTGGTAACCATGTTAGGACGTGGTGACCAACGTACTTGACCAAGTAAACGGTCTGCCGAGCAACCCAAGGTGAGTTCACAACTTAAAGCATGCATTCCCGGTGGATTGGGAAACGGAACTAAAAACAACACTATCCCCTTGTGAGGGATACAAACTTACTTTTCTTCCCTTGTTACTGGGAACAAACTTACTTACTTCCCTTGTTACTGGGAACTCTTGGTTAATTACGGTTTATACGGAATGCAACGAGCAACACTAAACGAAACTCTATCACTTAAGTCCCTACCATTTAATACCGATTAGTCGCCGGGGCCTGGCGAACGGGTTATTAGTTAATAGCGCTATTTAGGTGTAACCAGCCTCACACCGACCCTTGTTGCTGGGAACGGGAGTGAACTAATGTACTCTGGCAAACCGTCAATGATGATAGAACATTGACAAACGGGGCACTACGGAAACGTACGGTTAAGTAAGTATTCGGTATTGTAAAACAGTTTAGTCGCTTACTTGTGGGGTAGCTCCCCATCGCATGTATAAACGGATAAATTAACTGGTGAAACAAGTTTTTGGTAATTAAAAACTGGACAACTCGTGAACTCGCCAACATTTTTGTTGATACCCTACTGCATGCTTTGCAGGTACCCAGTGACTCAAGAGCTTGCAGCTTGGGAATGTGTAGTGGTCGTCTAACCCATGTGTTGGGTTTTAAATAAACTTGAACTATGAACTTTGTTTTGAAACTGTTTGGTCTATGCTTCCGCTGTTTACTTAAGCTGTTATTCGAACTTAAACTTTTATAAAACTTCGAACTATGATGTTTACTAACTAATGTGGTTGGTGAACATTTCTATTATTGACCAATGCTCAGTATAATTGGTGGCTGGATCCTGGTCAGTCACGCCTCCAAGCGGTGGTATTCCGCACGTGGATTTTGGGGGTGTGACATAATTGATCGAACAGATTGTCGATCCTGGGCAAAGGATACCTATTCTTGATAGTGATTTTGTTAAGCTCACGATAATCGATGCATAGACGCATCGATCCACCCTTTTTCTTTACAAACAGGATAGGTGCTCCCCATGGAGACGAACTAGGTCTAATAAAACCGTTGGCTAGCAAATCGTCTAGTTGTGTCCTCAATTCCTTCATCTCTGTTGGTGCCAATCTATAAGGCGCTCTCGTGACAGGCGCTGCTCCAGGGATGATGTCAATTCTGAATTCTACTTGCCTATCTGGTGGTAAACCAGGTAGTTTTTCAGGAAATACTTCATGGTACTAAGAAATGACGGGAATATCTTCGACCTTGGGCTTCTGTTCATCAATAGTCACCTGTACCATATAAATGACACAACCCTTCTTCAAACACCTAGATGCCTTGAGCATAGACACTTGCTCAGGCAGTCCATATTGGGTATCTCCCTGAATGGTAAGTGACTCACCAGACGGAGTCTTAATCACGACTTGCTTCTTACTGCAGACGATCTGGGCTTGGTTATGCGATAACCAGTCCATGCCTATAACTATATCAAAACCGGCTAACTTTAAAGGAAGTAAGGTTAATGGAAAAGAGTGGTTCCTAATGGATATAACACATCCATCTAACATGGTTGATGCGGTTTCTATGGTTCCATCGGCTAATTCAACCTCATACTTCACACTTAAGGTTTTAACAGGTAAATTCAGCAACTTACAAAACTTAGTATCTACAAACGACTTATCAGCTCCTAAATTAAATAGCACTCTTGCATAAACATCATTTATGAGGAAGGTACCTGTGATCACATTGTCGTCCTGAACAGCTTCTCTTGCATCCATACGGAAGACCCTTGCATTGGTCTTCTTGACCTCCTCAGGCTTTTTGGCGTATTTAGGGCAGTTGGTCTTAATGTGCCCTTTTTTTATTACAGTTGTAGCACGTAGCATCCTTAATCTTCTGGCAGTCTACTGTCTTGTGCTCTTTAGACTTGCATAACCCACATGCAGGTCGTCCTGACTGAGACTTGGTCTCAAGCCTGCATTTTCCAAAGTGGCGTTTTTGGCAAGTCGTGCACTTTGGCTTCTCCTCTTCTCGTTGACTACCCTTTCCAGACCCAAACTTCTTCTTGTGGTCCATGTTTCCCTTAAACTTCTTCTCAGACCCTCGTGAGTTATCTTCCTCACGCTTTCTCTTACCTTCTTCAGAATTCTTTAGCGATCTTAGCCTGACCGCGTCTAAAGTAAGAGACAGAGATAGATCAGCTGCTGACCTAAAGGTAGCAGGTCTAGATGCCTTAACACTAGCCTTTATCTATGGGGCTAAACCCCCAATGAAGCGAGCTATCCGCTTGGGTTCTGGAATTATCAGATACGGAACCAGCCTAGACAGGGTATTGAAACTGGTGAGGTAAGCTTGACAATCTAAATTCTTCATCACCAACGATAAAAAGTCTGATTCAATCCTTTCAACCTCATGCTGCGGGCAATAATTCTCCTTAATGAGAGCAACAAACTGATCCCATGTCAGATTGTAGAGTGGGATTTTTCCTGCAGCTTGAATGAGAGACTTCCACCATGCCAGTGCCTCCCCCTTAAATGATTGAGATACATACTTTACCACATCCCTTTCAGCACAACCGCTGATATCGACCACGGTGTCCATTTCATCTAACCAAGTCATACAGTCAATTGCCCCTTTTTCCCCAGTGAAATCCTGGGGTTTGCAGGAAACAAAGTACTTATAAGTACATGACTTGGTACGCGGTTCATTATCGAACACTATCCTCTTGGATGGAGCACTGTGTTGATTAGATGAATGTTGATCATCATCTTTCTTAGAGGGTGGCTTGTTGTGAGCCTCTGGATGAGTCTTAGGCTTGGAATGCGGTGTGGATAGGGTCCTACTTCGAGTCCCGCTAGATTCATTATACTGCCGCTCTATAGCTTTTGTAACAGCATTATCTATTAATGCTTGCAGCTCCGCACCGGTCACATGTATCTTAGCATTTTCATGGTTTTCCACCGAATGACTGTTTTCCTCTTCTGACCTAGTCATGTAGCTTTAATTGCTACATAGAAGAAAATAAGGACAAGGTTTATTTGGAAGTCTATACAGTACTATCGTTCTTGACGATTTATTAACCATGGTTTTAATAACTATTTTTGGTTAATTTGTTAAGTATATACATACTCAGGATCTTTATTATAACCCCTAATTATAATTTAATAATAGCACAAAAGTTAAGTCACATGGACAGATTTAATTTATAAACCAGGATTTTACAGAATCGAGGTATTAAGGTTTGAATCAAAGTTCATTACCTTTTCTTGACAGGGGATTGTAGGCCACCACTGTCTTTAGTCCCAAAGAACGTTAATTATAGCCCGTAGGCACTTTATCCTTAATGGATGATTATATAAATAAGGGAAATTGGAATAACCCAATTTAAGAATGACTTATACGATTTTATCGAATCACATTTTGTCAAGAGTGTTAACATGTTTTCAGATGTTAACAGGGATTGGAATCTTTTGAACAGGTCTTACCACTTTGGCCATGTCTGCAACGACATATAGACTAGGCTTTACCTTTAAGATTCTTTTCATTATTAAATGCAGAACAATCCTCTGTTGAGATGTTAATATGGATCTGAATCTAATTGTGGAACTACCATCTTGGCCCTGTCTTAAGGTGACACATGGCTAGGTCTTGTCCTTTTTAGATTTTGCCATTTTATTATAATGGTAGATCTTATAATAGGAATGTTATTTTAAGTCTAACTGTTCCATTAAAATTTAAACAAGTACATGGTTGCCCTAAACGGGACTTCTAACTGAAATGACTTGCCCATGCAAGGGCTAATCATAAAAATAACAAAGGAAACAATTAAGGACAAAATAAAACGAGTTTGGATTAGTCCTATGTTCTTTGTCTAGACTCGAGAATGTGCAACTGTGTAACTGAGATTAAACACAAAAAGGCTAGTGTTTAATTCACTCAGTGTTGGCTCTGATACCAACCTGTCACACCCCGATATTTCCACGTATTACCGGTGGGCCCGGTGGGGAGTACCGTGACGTAGTTGATATCATCATAGTCAAACAACACAAATTTAAATGCACAGCGGAAGCAAAAGATAGATTCATTTCAGCTGAATAAATTGTAATATTAAGTATCACAAACTAGTTGAAACAGATCCACAGGCGGATCGAAAGAAAAAGGAAATTGTTCAACAGACTTTAACATCTAGAGCTTGCGAGACTTGATTATTGATGCCTGGAGTAGCCAGCCTATTACGTATAGTACCTGCACTTAGCCTTTTTGGAAAATACGTCAGTTTACACTGGTAAATACAACTTAACTGACTCATTTTGAAAAAGGTTTAAGAAAATTGATTTGAATGCACTTAGGCAAAAATATCTTTTATAACTTGGGACAATTATTTAAAAATAATCTTGTATACAGTTTTACTTATTTGTCGTCCATTAGGGCCGGTCTAGATTAACTGACACGCCACAGGTATAATGCCCACAAGGTTGATTCCTTTAAGTGGATTACCAGTTTTTACTTAATGCAACTGTCAGGTGTACGCCTACACCCCGTGCTTAGGTCGTGGCCATTTTTTTGAATGATGCCAAGGATATCCGGGACATGGTCATTTAACCCCCAACGGCCATACACCAAATAATACAGATTAAAACGAGTTATGTAAATACATTAATCACAATCCGATTTAAATGACTACATACCCGACCAAGCGGTATTATTATAATACCGTATCCCAAGCCCGTATAGGGAAAATAAGTTAAGAGTATTTACCTGAGCAAATTTATACAATTTCTCCCAGCCGTATACCACCAAGAAAGTACAGATAGCTTTTACTGGGCTCCTAAATCTGGAATGAAGGTTTTTAATAACCTATTAGAATCCTAACGGGTCTTTAATTAAGCCTAAGCTTAGACCGGTTAGTTTTAAAAGAGGATACGGTTCAAACGCATGATAAGGCGAAGACCGGTTTAGAATGTGGTTTTGACCCGACAAGCTTGTATGCTTGTTTAATATGGGTAACTTAAACACATTCTGGATTTTGAGATGAAAACGATATGGTTTGACCCGTTTCGGCTAAATTATGCAAACTAGTTACATAAGCCGATCCGAACGCGAAAAGTGCGTAACGGTAACCATATGAGTCATATACAAGTTTCCTAAGTTAATATGCCTTAAATATGTTGTGACATCAGTAAGATGTCTTCTATTATGCCCAAACCGGATTTAAGCACAAATTACGCCCCGTAGGGGTATTTTGGTCATTTTAAAGGTTATAAAAGAGTTTAAATATAAATCTGAGTTTCGGGTCTGATGTAATCAGTAAAAAAATACTTAGTTTACTAATTTATATCAATAGAGTATAACCTATATGTGAAATTTATTATTTCTAACCATACTATGCACCGAATGGGCAATTTGGTAATTTCACTTAAGCCTAAAAGGTCAAAACTGGAAATCTGAGTTTAAAACTTTTGCTTACTGCTAAAGTATAAAAATTTATTTAAAACCTCAGTAGGTATCAAGTCTTATATATCTAAAATGATTTTAATACATACTATGTGCTTAAAACGCGTAAAAAGGCGATTTTAAGCGATTTTCGGGTTTTATAAGAAAAGCTGATATTTTTTATTATTCCAGAAGGCTTAAAATATTCTATCTATCATATAGGATCAGTAGAAAAAGGTTTGGTATCAAAAGGATTGGTAAAACTCATTTTATAGCCTAAAAGGGCAAAACCGACAATTACCGGATCAAGCTTAGAACTCTATGTATGCATATGAATCGGATAACTAATGAACCAAGTTGTATAATCTCAGAGAGTTATACTTATATGAAACCTGGTCCAATAGGCAATTTTAACCATGCTCTATTGGGTCAGAACTAAAAGTCAAAGCAAAAGCCTACTTTTGCGACTTTCGGCTCCGAACCGAGCTTAAATTGAAAATTGTCGGGTTGAACATGTTTAGACATGTTCTTACATTAATTACCAAGTTATATTAATGACAAAATAGGTTGCATAGCTTCTACATTGCTAATTATGTATTTATTTGAAAATAAGCTTTCTGTTGACTTTTTGAGATTAACTTTGACCCGACAATTGACCTAGTTAGAGTGGAAATCAGAGGGTGCCCTTTTAAGGGTTTATTGCCCACATAATTACCAACTCATTGGTACTTTCAATTTAGAATTTGACTGGACAAATTAAGATTAATGACGAAGTCAAATCTTAATTACGATGGTTTGACTTTAAGCTAATTAACTAAGCAAAACTGAATTAAAGAAGGTTAAGGACACTTACAATAGTCCTAAGTACGACTAATGACTCCTAGGAATTGTCCTTGAGCTTCAGGAACCTCCAGAAGTTGAGTTGTGAATGATTGCAAATGAAGTGCTCAAATTGTGCAACCAAGAACTTCTTATATGGGACTTTTTGATGCCTTTAGATCATGACAACCAAGTCTATGGATGTTCCCTGATCATCCCAAGTGTCCCTAGGCCCTTAAAAACCATCAAACAAGCCCATAGAATCGAAAAAAGGTGAATTGAGGCGGTGTAACAGGCTGAAACTGGCAGCTGTGAAGTTTTTCTGCATCTGGGAGACTCAGGCGGCCCGCGTAAGGATTGGGCCTTACTTTACGCGGCCCGTGTCAAGGTCTAGTCCGGTCGTAAGTTTGTAAATATTGCATTTTTGGTCCCTGGTCCTTCTAAACGTGGTTTCCACTTCATTTCTTGCACTTTTGGCCCTCTAACTTGACTTTTAAGGGCTCCAAGGTATAAACAAACATTGTTAAGTCCTCGGTTAACTTTATGATCACCCGTAAAGCCTTAAATTTCAACGTTGATGCTTTTAACCCCTCGTATACGAATATTGTCATAACTTTCTCATACTTTAACGAAACCTTGTGAAATTTTTATCACTTATTCTCGTGAGTATAATTAATCATTACAAAGCTTCGGGTTTGCTAAAAGGTCACTCAGAGGTATACTTTAAACATGTTGACACATTTAACCCCTGTAGTTTGTAATTCCTCACTTTCTTTCACAATTAGCTTACTATGATCCATGATTTATTCGTTTAAGGGTATAAACATCATGTGGGGCTATTGTGAAGTATATTTATTCATTGTTGACACTTTGAACCCTTATATTCACATAGTTTCTTTGTTTGTCAACTTTAGTCCCTCTAAATCAATCCTTTACACGTTTAAAGCTCATGACACGTGTCGATACATTATTGGACATGAATTTACGAGGTGTTACAGCTTGATTTAGGACAAACGATTCAAGGTTTTTATTATCCTCCCCCCCCCCCACACTTAAATAACACATTGTCCTCATGTGTCCCAAAAAGGATTTATTTTGGAAAAATGTGTAAAAAGTATGAAAATAACAAAAAAAAATTGTTACTGACACTTGCAGCACGGCCCCGTGCTATGGGGACACGACCTCGTGTCCAAAGTGCCAGTAACAAATGAAATCAGAAGATTTACAGTGGGGTGGCCACAGGGGCGTGCTGAGTGAGCACGGCCCGTGCCACCTTCTGGACAGTAAATGTTTGACAACAGTAAGACGGGCACGGGGGCGTGTTGGGTGAGCACGGCCCCGTGCTGCAGCCACTGATTTGCAGAAAATGAGTCGGGAGGCTTCTGTTTTGCGTGCATGGGTTCTATTTTATCATCCATCTTCCTCTGTTGAGTGTGTCTTACACCTACAAGCTAAATACTTAAAAGAAAACATTAAACTAGATATTAAACTAAGATTAGACTAAATTTAAACTAAGATTAAACTACTTAAACTATTGGATAGTTCATGGAATGCCTCCATGATGCGCCACGTTTATAAGGGTCCTTGGCTATACCCAAAGTCGGTCAAATGTTACCCGCGTGGGATGACTCACATCCCAAGTTGTAGCGTTGTAGTGCATCGTTTAAGCTTGAGTCAATCACGTTGAGGTATTTGACCGGATCATCCTCCGCTCTTTGCCCAACTTCAAACGTAGTCTCCTTTTCACCAACCCTCAATGTTAGTTGTCCTTCGCTCATATCTACCATAGCTCGTGCGGTGGCAAGGAAGGGTCGTCCTGGTATGAGCGGAATTTCGGTGTCTTCTTCCATGTCTAAAATGACAAAGTCGACAGGAAAAACAAATTCTCCTACTTCTATCAATAAATTTTCTATGACACCTTGAGGGTATTTTACCTACAGGTCCGCAAGTTGGTTGCTCATTTTTAGGACTTAGACGAAAGTCCAATATCAAATATACATTAAACCCTAACTAGGACTGCAAGGGTTTGGTTTAATACCTTTCCGAAGTCAGATAACACTAAAAACTGCCCGAAAAGCACTAAAAGTCACAAATTCAACACTTTTCTGCAGAAATCAACATTTTAAGTTCTATGCAGTGTTGTAAAAGTCGGATTACTCAGCCGAGTACTCGGAGAGTACTCGGTCCTCGGACCCCCTCCGAGGCGACTTCCTCCTAGGCGGTCTCAATTAGTCGGCCTCGGGAGTACTCGGTGCCTAGTCGGCCTAGTCGGCGCCTAGTCGGACGTAGTCGGCCTAGTCGGTCTAGGCGGTCAACGTGGTTTGTTGACTTTTAATCGGTCAAACTCGGTCAAAATCGGCCTACTCGGCCTTGTACTCGGACTACTCGGCCTTGTACTCAGACTAGTCGGACTTGTATTCAGAATATTTGAACTTTAAACATGTTTCATTTTAAATTATACTCAGTTGACATGAATTATGCTTATTTTAACACATAAATAATATATAACAATTAATTTTCTTTATATTTACCATGTCCGCGTACTCCCCGAGTACTCTCCGAGTACTCCGATTACTCCCAACTCCCCAGTCGGCCGACTAGGGACCGCCTAGCGACTTTTACAACACTGGTTCTATGCAAGGTGTAAAAGTGTTGTCCAACTTAGAATTCATATGAGAATACCTTGGGGTATCATTTAAACCAATAACCATATCAATTCCTACAACTTACACAAGCTTAACATTCGAATAACGACTAACGGAACCAACGCCAAACGAATATCCGAACGATATCTAAACTTTTTTTAGTAATAATCTAACATTATTTGGATCATTTTAGGCTAGTAATGGTCACTTAACACATTGAAACACTTAAATCCCTAAAACATCTAAGCTTTTCTAACATCTTCTAAAAATACTAACACTTTTAATCAAGTGAAACAAGTTCACAACATGAGACACCCCCCCCCCATATCTCGGCCGCACATGTGGGACCCCCCCCCCCCCCGCCCACTTGTTGAAATATCTTGGATATTTACTTCCCTTTTGCAAGTTGATGAAGCTAGTCCTTGTTTTAACAACTAACATTCTAAGCTAACAAGATCATTACCCACTTTATTACACCATAACTTTCACATACAAACTCTCTCAACATTCATCACCATTTTAGCCAAGAACACCCATCAAACCCATTTCATTTCTAGCCATTTACTTGATGATCAAGATGGATTTCAATGGGACTTAGGAGGATCTAAAGCAACCACAAGTTGAAGCAAGCATTTCCATCCATCCAAGAGCTTTCAATCATCAAGATCATCCTTTTTCTTTGCTTTTATCATCATCTAGATCATTCCTAGCCACAAGAGCTAGAAGTGAGCTTCTAAATCTCTTTTTCATACTTATTTATGTATATGCTGTTTAAAGAACAAGTATTAACTTAAACAATCATACAAAATAAGATGAATATACAAAGAAGCAAAATGAAAATCATGATATATAAGATTGTTTATGTTGTGATTTAAAGCTTATTAATTGCATATTTGATCTAGTTATGATGAATATCATATGAATAACTTGTTAGATGATGTTTAAAAACATGATCTAACAAGTATACATGAAAATGTTAAAAGGCTTATGTTAAACATAATGTTTAATGGATGATTATAATCTTTGATATTGTTAAAGTATATAAAGTTTTTCACTAAAAATAATGCTTTTACAAGATTTATAAAAAGAAACATACAAGATGGGTTTTGTATAAAAGTTTGATAAAACTAGAAGTAAAGTATGATTTTTGAACTAGTAAACACATGTGAAGATCATACCAAAACCCTACATGTTTATGGTTTCATCTTGATAAGTTTATGTTGTAAATCTCATGTGTTTTTGCTTAGAAATAAAATGAGTATATTGTTGGTGATTTGAAAAGAAAAATATATGTTTTTATTAAACATGGCAAAGTCCATATTTCAAAGGAAATATGGCAAATTTTTCTTAGAAATCATATGTTATAAAAACTATCATTTTTGACAAAATCTTTATTAGAATAAAAAGATTTGAAAGAATGGTTTTTATAAAAGCAAAACTAGATATAAATATATATTTTTGAGAAAATATATATTTAGTTATCTTAACAACTTATGTGCTATGTGTTATTTGATTGTATTAGTTATATGTATGAAAGTTAGGAACTTGAATACAATGGTACAAATAAACACAAGACACATTACAGCTAAAGTATTACAAAACTACACATAAATACACCTTAAAAGCAAGTTATCGACAATCCGAATATTCGGACACAACTTATAGACAATACAGACATTTGGACAAATATACGGACTATATAAGTATTACGGACTATAATACATAATACATCAAAGACTTGGTAAACTACGTTTTTTTTTCTAAACCGAACAAGTAACCATATATATATTTTACAAAGTATACAAAATATATTACATGGTTTACCTTAAAAAGGTATTGTTTTTTAAATATATAAAGATAAATATATATTTCCTAACATCTAAAATATATTATTTTGGTGAAAGACTAAAATTATATTTTTAGAACTAATCTTAAAAATAGATTATTTTTAAGATTATTTTTATACCTTTTTACCAAGTATAGATTATATATTCTTATGAAATATATCTTAGAATATATAAGTATATATATATATATTCTAAGAACACAAGATCACATATAATGAACATGAGAACATACGTATTACTATATGTACAACTATATATCCACTTACGTCACCAACACTTGGTGAAAACACAACTATACAAATACAATACAACTCACAAGATACAAGAATATATATATTTGGCGAAATATATATACTAAACAGTTATCAGGTAATACATCTAAGATACAGTTCAACGAATAACAAATACATACAAGTCTTAACACATATTCAAGATAAAAGACTTGTACACGAGTCATTACAAAGACCGAAGTGTCTAACAAATATAGAACGTTTGTAGGTCGTGACACTATTCAGGACGACCGCACGTGAGATCACAGTACTTACAATTCACGGACACAATTCAGTGAGTTCATGTCCCCTATTCATTTTAAATGCTTTACAACTTTACAACTATAAGGGAAAATACATGTTCATAGTATGATAAGTCATGGAATGAAACACCTTAGATCATGTGCGAATAGGGTTATACAACTAAGCACCATTAATCCAGTTTGGACCTAGGTACAAGGGGTTAGATCTAATGGGTTTTGGTGAGCCCCACTCTTGGTCGTGGACCCATACAGAAGAGTGCGTTTGTGTCCCAGTCGATAGTAGTCAACACAAAATCGTCTAGTTTTGGATTGCTTCCTTTTCATCACACATATTAATGTCCTTGCAAAACATTAATGATCAACGATTTCATTGACGCTTTACATACTACATCATACATTTTACAAATACATCTTTTACAACTAAACTGCATGAACTCCCCAACTTTTGTTGATGTTTCCAACTTAACATGTATTTCAGGGAATTAATGGACCATGTCGGGAGTCTCAAAAAAGATAACAAGTATCAGAACTCCATACCAACTTTTGGACGGTTTGCCTATTATATACCGCCTCCTTGTGGCAATATAGTGGTCAAAACCTTAGTAGTTAAACTTTCATTTTGATGTATGAAACAATGACACTTTACTTTTCATATTAATGGTTTGTAACCGATACACTTAACTCTTGTGTGTTCTTTTGAAACAACTATGTAATGGCATTGGAGCATGTTTTATTCATATAGTATGTTCACTTATATTGATATTATGCAATGAAAACCGATCAGATCACACCTCGCACTTCCGCTACGAGCAGGTGTGACAAGTTGGTATCAAAGCACCGATTGTAGTGAACCAGGATTCTTTCTCGAGTCTAAGTCTACAATCACTAGGGATCTCTCAGGAAAACCTTTTGTTTATGTTGAATAGATCATAAATAAAATTGGACAGGTTAAAAGGTTTTCGTTTGCATAAACATTTTTCATGGTCCATTGCAACAAGAATTCATCTCATACAAATCAAGCAAGGACATTAAGCGTCTTAGCCTCTAAAATGGTAGGAATAAAATCTTAAGTTAATCCACACGACTCAATTAGGATAACTTAAAATGAACTTATGTGAATTCATATATTTCGTGTATATATATAAAGTGATGATTAATTATTAATATATATGTCGAACAACTTATTTACTAGGTTACAATGTCTTCATCTGAGGGTAGCAATGTGTACGACGACGTAGACCCAATGGAGTTAGTATCCGATGATGAGTATGTGTCGGAGGTTCAGGTTATTACATCAGACAGCGAGTCTGCATCCGACGACGATTTGGACGACTTTCAGCCGTTTGCACTACTAGGTGACATTATCGAGGATGACGTGTTAGCTAATCCCCTCTGCTCAACGACATAGCTATTATTGGTCACCCGGAGGGTGAACACGTAGTTGAGATCATACCCTTTGACGTCATTCCCCTTGCTGTCGCACCTTTTTTCATCGATCTCGACGATGACGACAACGTCATCCAAGTAATTCTAGTGGATCACGTGAATGATGACTTAGGAGATGGGGAAGTTCATGACTTGGTCATTTTAGATGTCGCATCACCTGTAGTCTCGGTGATGGATATCTCTTTAAATTCAGACACCGACTCCGATGTTCTCTCTGGTGCATCTGTTACTTCATCTGCACTCCAGGCCGTTGGCCTACAGAGATACCCAGACTTTGGGGATGATATCATGCCAGTTGAGCCAGTTATCCCTGCGCCTGTTCAGAGCTCTACTCCACCACATGCCCCGGTTCACGCACCTACTGATGAGCCTACACAAGCCCCTGTTTCAGATGGATCTACAGGCCAGATACGACTCATGCGTTTTGCTTCTACCAGATTACCCACTCGTCACCCAGACGAGACAGGACCGTCAGGACACGCACATGTACCACCTGGAGAGACCGGCCCATACTTGTCACACCCCCAAAATCCACATGCGAAGTATCGCCGCTTGGAGGCGTGACTGACCAGGATCAAGCCACCAATCATATTGAACATAACAAGTAATAAGTAAAATTCAACCACACAATATGAAAGGTGTTTCAAATAAAAAACGTAGTTAAGTGTTTAGCGGAAGCATAATTGTAAAACCCAATGTAAGTATTAAGTACGAAATAAAGTAATGTTTCTAGCATGGCACACACTGCCATGTCCCACAACGACCGCGCCTCCCTGTGCAAGCTCCATGAGTACCTAACGACCTGCAAGGCATGTAACAACGAGTCAACAACAAAGTTGAGCGAGTTCACAGTTGGTTGTTTAGTTGTAGCATTCGTTTCGTAAATCATATGTTCGTTTTGTAAACCATGTGTCGTATTAATTCGTATCGTGGTCTCCCAGACATGTTTGCGAAGATTAGTGGGGGCTTCCCATGTGTTACTAGACCGTGCGTATCGACTACTACGAAAATGTAAGTGGTGCCCTAAGTCAATGTCTATAAGCATTGACCCTTTGCCCATAGTCCATTAGTACACGCCCGTTCGAACGACACGATGTGAGGTTTGTTAAACCTAATAGCGCTATTAACTAATGACCCGCTCGCCATAGGCCTCGGCGATTAAGTCGATATAAATGAGGGACTTCATGATAGAGGTTTGGTCCAGTGTGTAATCTTGGCATCCTACCCACGGAAGATGGTTGTAGTTACCGTTTAAATCATTAACCCATTCCCAACCCTTGGGAATCCCATGCCTTGGAAAGAGTGTGAACTCACCTTGGTTTGCTCGGTATGCTAAACTATATGCTCACAAGTAATCAGTCAAGTCCTATAGTATGCACGATTACTCAATCAGTTCAAGTTCGTAAAGTTTCACATGCAATCAATACCACAGGGTGTGTTTGGCAGTTAACGTTACACATCACACAACATTTAATCACATCCATACAATTCATGTTTCAATAAATGTCTTTTGCAGTTTATTCTAATATAATTATCCAATAACACACTTAACAGAGTTAGCAAGCTTAATTGGATTAACATATATAACAGAGTTACATATTTAACAAAGTTAACATCTAACAGAACTAATAAACTAACTGAGTTTGCTGAACTAACGGAGTTAATACTTTACAGGTTTAATAAACTAACGGTGTACACGAAATCATATGTGACGATATCATTTGTTCGGCGAAAACACTTATGTATCAAAATCCCTTTCTGGCGAAAACCCTTTGGGCGACGAAATCCCAAGGGTTTTCGTCGGCTTAAGATGTGACGAAAACACTTAGTGTTTTCGTCTGGTCTTGTGTTTTCATTGGCCCTTGTGACTTCGTCTAACCCTAGACGTCATCATCACCATTTACCCAAATCAATACACTAAATCATTATCATCTTTATACAATCATCAGCAAGTTATTGTGATTATCAGGAACCCTAACCATCATTAACTGTTATGTGATTAAATCATCATCTCTATCACACAGGAGCATCAACCATAGTCAAAAGAATGAATACAATCATGAGTTTATAGATAACCCTAATTATTAACAGATTCATCATCTCCTGATGATAGCAAGTCAGATCATCATCATCACGCTACACTACATACTACTGAAATCTATCATTTAATCAGATAAAATAACGAAATCATACATATGGTCCTATTAATAACACAAGATCCCACACCCTAACCATGAACATGCATACCACAATCCACATAACTTCTGTAATTGGTTTTTCATATACAATACACATCGATCAAACAAGGAATCACGTAACAACTAACAATAGTGCGAACTAACCGAGATGGAAGGGTCACTAGATTGATCAAAAGGGAAGGCTTGAAGTCTTGCAGTTGCCGTCATACAGGGAAGGCAATAGGGGCTCTAGGGTTTGGCGATTAAGCTTTTTACGCAACAGCGGGGAACAGGTTATTAAAACAGATTACTGGGCCAAAGCCCATTTGTTGTTTTCGCTAGATAGTAGTGGACGAAAACACTACAGTGTTTTCGCCAACGTGTAGTGTTTTCGTGGGGTAGGATATTTGGCAAAGGATCCATTCTTAATTATAAACAATCATAATATTAATACCAAATATATTATTAACTTACACCCAAATATAATGCACACCAAATATATAAAACACACTTTGTAATAAGTACAAGGTTAAGTCGAATAGAGACCTTGAAAACTCGGGTTGTCACATTATCCCCAACTTGAAAGAAATTTCGTCCCGAAATTTAGCACGCGGTTACTGAGGAAGCTAGTTGTGTTGTGTTGTTTCCTGGTTTTCATGGGGTGTCACATCATCCCCCCGTTGGTTTGGAATTTCATCCCGAAATTCTGTAGTAGCTTCAGCCTCAGTGGTGGTTGCGCTGTTTCCGAACAACTGGGGATACTTGAGTTTCATTTGATCTTCTCGTTCCCAGGTAAACTCTGGGCGACGACGGGAGTTCCAACGAACTCGAACAAGAGGTATTCTGGTGCGCTTGAGAACCTTAACGTCTCGGTCCGTGATTTCAACTGGTTCCTCGACGAATCACAACTGATCGTCGATAGTGAGCTCCTTCAAAGGAACTATGAGGGTCTCATCTGACAGACACTTCTTCAGATTTGACACGTGGAATACGTTGTGAACACCACTGAGTTCTGCTGGTAGGTTCAGTTTGTAGGCCACCTTGCCTATTTTCTCAATGATTTCGAATGGCCCGACATATCGCGGATTGAGCTTGCCTCGTTTGCCAAAACGAACTACACCTTTCCAAGGTGAGACTTTGAGTAGCACTCGATCCCCAACCTGGAACTCGAGTGGTTTCCTGCGCTTATCAGCGTAGCTTTTCTGACGGTCACGAGCTGCCGCCATTCGTTGCCATATCTGAGCAATTCTTTCCGTTGTGTCTACTACAAGTTCTGGACCCGTGATCTGACTATCCCCCACCTCTGCCCAACAAAGAGGTGATCGGCATTTACGCCCGTACAATGCCTCAAATGGAGCGGCTTGAATGCTAGTGTGGTAACTATTATTATACGAAAACTCCACCAAAGGGAGGTGCTTTTCCCAACCATTGCCAAAGTCGATTACACATGCTCGAAGCATGTCTTCAAGAGTTTGGATGGTGCGTTCAGACTGCCCATCCGTTTGCGGGTGATAAGCTATGCTCATGTCTAATCGAGAGCCAAAAGATTTGTGCATCGCTTGCCACAGTTCTGAAGTAAAACGTGCATCACGATCAGAGATAATAGAGGTTGGCACTCCGTGCCTCGAAACCACTTCCTTTAAGTAAACGTCTGCTAGAGTGGAGAACTTATCCGTTTCCTTGATAGCCAAAAAGTGTGCAGACTTTGTGAGTCGATCCACGATCACCCAAATGGTATCATTTCCATGTTGAGATCTAGGCAGGCCAGTAACGAAATCCATGGAAATTTGCTCCCATTTCCATGTGGTATCTCTGGTTATTGGAGTAGGCCCGATGGTTTCTGGTATTCCGTCTTGACTCTCGCACAAGTCAAACACTTGCTAACGTAAGTTGCTATGTGAGCTTTCATGCTAGGCCACCAATACGTAGTTCTGAGATCGTGGTACATCTTATCCGAACCAGGATGTACCGAGTAACGAGACTTATGTGCTTCATCCATTATAAGTTCTCGTAAGTTGCCATAGAGGGGAACCCAGATGCGTCCTGTTACGTAGTAGGCGCCGTCTTCCTTTTGTTCTAACCGTTGCCTTGAGCCGCATAGCGCTTCAGCCCTAACGTTTTCTGGTTTCAATGCTTTTGCCTGAGCATCTCGTATCTGGGAAGGAATACTAGATTGGATAGTGAGTTGTAAAGCACGCACGCGTTTAGGTGTAGTATCTTTTCTACTGAGGCGTCGGCCACAACATTGGCTTTGCCTGGATGGTAGTTGATGGCACATTCGTACTCATTCAATAGTTCGACCCATCGACGTTGTCGCATGTTCAACTCCTTCTGTTTGAAGATATGCTCGAGACTCCTGTGATCGGTGTAAATGGTGCACTTGGTACCGTACAGGTAATGTCTCCATATCTTGTGTGCGAAAAAACAGCTCCCAGCTCCAGATCGTGTGTAGTGTAATTTCTTTCATGAACTTTAAGTTGGCGCGAGGCGTAAGCAATGACTTTATCCCGTTGCATCAATACACAACCAAGACCCTAAATTGATGCGTCACAATAGACCACGAAATCGTATGTGCCCTTTGGCAATGAAAGAATAGGTGCGCTACAAAGTCTATCCTTTAAGTGCTGAAATGCTGATTCCTGTGTATTGCCCCAACGATAGATAACGCCTTTCTGAGTTAGTGAGGTGAGGGGTTGTGCAATCTTGGAGAAGTCCTTGATGAACCTTCTATAGTATCCCGCCAAACCCAAGAATTGACGGATTTCTGTTGGTGTACGGGGTGCAGGCCAGTTCTTAATTGAGTCTACCTTGGATGGATCAACGTGTATTCCATCCTTGTTTACCACGTGGCCTAGAAAGTGGACTTCACGAAGCCAAAAGTCGCATTTTGAAAACTTAGCGTACAACTGCTCTGCTCGAAGTAGTTCCAAAATAAGTCGTAGATGGTGCTCGTGATCCTCCTGACTCTTCGAATAGATCAGGATGTCGTCGATGAAAACAATAACGAACTTATCCAGGTAAGGCTTGCACACTCTGTTCATAAGATCCATGAAGACTGCAGGTGCGTTTGTCAATACAAAAGGCATAACCATGAACTCGTAATGTCCATTTTTGAATAGTAGCTCGACCCTTGCAACTGATCGAATAAGTCATCAATACGTGGAAGAGGATAGCGATTCTTCACGGTCACCTTGTTGAGTTCGCGGTAATCTATGCACATACGGAAGCTACCGTCCTTCTTCTTTACAAACAACACGGGAGCTCCCCAGGGTGAAGAGCTAGGACGAATGAAACCCTTATTCAAGAGTTCTTGCAATTGCTTGGACATTTCTTCCAGTTCGGTTGGAGCTAAGCGATACGGTGCTCGAGCTATGGGTGCTGCTCCAGGAGCTAGCTCGATTTGGAATTCGACCTGACGATGAGGCGGAAGACCAGGTAAATCCTCAGGAAACACTTGAGGAAAGTCGCGTACAACTGGAATATCCTCTATCTTCTTCTCTCTCGTTGATGGGTCAGTAACAAGTGCTAAGATAGCGGTGTGGCCCTTTCGCAAACACTTCTGGGCCTTAAGGAAGGAGATGATGCCCACTACAGCACCACTCTTGTCGCCTTGAATTTCGAGAGGTTCTTTTCCAGAACGGGGAATACGAACAATTTTCTCTTTGGATAGGATCTCTGCTTGCTGTTGGGATAACCAATCCATCCCAATGACGATGTCGAAACTACCCAGAACTATAGGAATGAGATCGATAGAGAAAGTCTGACCAGCGAGGATAAGATTACAACCCTGAACTATGTGTGTGGCCTCTAGACTTTTAGCATTTGCTATTTCTACGACATGCTTGGTGTTCAAAAGTGTTGGTGTGCGCTTGAGCATTTGACCAACTTTTAGAGACACATAACTGGTATCGGCACCCGAATCAAATAAAACAGTAACATAAAAGTCGTCGAGAAGGAACTTACCCATCACTACGTTAGGATCATTCCTTGCGTCACCCTGACCCAGCACGAACGTTCGACCCCTGGCACCATTGTTTCCATCATTGTTTCCCCCGTTGTTGTTCCCATTGCCCTGATTATTGTTGTTGTTGTTGTTCGGATTTTGATTTAACTGGGGGCAGTCCCGCTTGAAGTGGCCTTCAACACCACACTGAAAGCATCCCCTGTTACCTCGTTGTCGCTGCTGGTTCTGTGGAGCTGGTGGTTGTTGTTGTTGGTTCTGATTCGCAGGTCGTGAGCTCCTGCAATCCTTAGCTTCATGACCCATCTTGAGACATCTCTGACAACGAACCTTGTTGCACTGACCATTGTGGTGCCTGTTGCATGTGTTGCACTTCGGGAGGTTTCCTCGATATCCACCCTGCCTTTGACTACCAGAAGATTGCTGACCAGGGCTCTGATAGTCATCAATCTTTCGCTGCTGTGCCTGGGACTGAACTGAAGTCGAACCCTTGCTGGAGGTTCCATCCCATTTTCGCTTGTTATCACTGGGAGTAGCAGAAGTAGTAATAGTAGTAGCACCAATACGCTTAGGCGGCTTGTTCTGTTCCACTGCTTGGTCTGTGAGCCGATGAGCAAGACGAGCAATATCCTGGATGGTAGCAAGGTTGGCCGATGTCACATGACTTTGAATTTCTGGTACTAAGCCTCTGAGGTACAGCTCAATACGCTTGATGGGAGGATCCACCATAGTTGGACACAACACTGCCAGTTCGTTGGATCGTTTCATGTATGCTTCTATCTCTGACCCCGTCATCTTCAGGTTAAAGAACTCCACTTCCAGCTTGTGGATGTCATCACGACTACAATATTCACGTTTGATCAGTTCCTTAAAATCATTCCATGGGGTGGCATTAGCAGCCGCCAGCCCCAGCATCTGAACTTGCGCGTTCCACCAAGTTAGCGCAGTGCCTTCGAGAGTACCCGTGGCGTACTTCACCCTACGAGCCTCAGGGCATTCACACATCTCGAAGACAGACTCGAGCTTTTTAAACCAATGGAGGAGTCCAACGGCTCCTTCAGTGCCACTGAAAGTACTAGGACGACAGTCCATGAACGTCTTGAATGTGCATACAGGCGGCTGAGCGTTCTGACCTGTTGTGTATATAAGAAAAGGATAAGGTTAAACACAAGAGTTGGTTTAGGAGTGTAGGATCTAAAGATCCTAGAGTGAGTTGCGACTGCAGGATATACCTCCTGCTTGGGCGGCTGAAAGTGCCGCAGCAACTTGGTGGTTAATCAGAGCCGTCAACTGGGCTTGAGTCATGTTAACACGTCCAGCCATGATCTTCATATCAAAGGAAACATGAGTGAGAGGGGTTCGCGAAAGTGCGATGACAGAAGAGAGTAAGCACACACGTGTTTTCAAACAATAGTTGTTACGTTTATCTAAGCATACCATGAGCAAAGTTCTATGTAATCTAGCAAGTAGGCAATGTAAACATAAATCATATCACCTAGAATGTCGAGTCTTGCACGTGGAGCGAAGAGTCGTTGTGGATCGTTGAGCACTGTTCAGGTTATAGTCTGGTTTTAATAAAAACTTTTTCCCTTATTAAAACCAAGTTCACTATAACCAATGGCTCTGATACCAATCTGTCACACCCCCAAAATCCACATGCGAAGTATCGCCGCTTGGAGGCGTGACTGACCAGGATCAAGCCACCAATCATATTGAACATAACAAGTAATAAGTAAAATTCAACCACACAATATGAAAGGTGTTTCAAATAAAAAACGTAGTTAAGTGTTTAGCGGAAGCATAATTGTAAAACCCAATGTAAGTATTAAGTACGAAATAAAGTAATGTTTCTAGCATGGCACACACTGCCATGTCCCACAACAACCGCGCCTCCCTGTGCAAGCTCCATGAGTACCTAATGACCTGCAAGGCATGTAACAACGAGTCAACAACAAAGTTGAGCGAGTTCACAGTTGGTTGTTTAGTTGTAGCATTCGTTTCGTAAATCATATGTTCGTTTTGTAAACCATGTGTCGTATTAATTCGTATCGCGGTCTCCCAGACATGTTTGCGAAGATTAGTGGGGGCTTCCCATGTGTTACTAGACCGTGCGTATCGACTACTACGAAAATGTAAGTGGTGCCCTAAGTCAATGTCTATCAGCATTGACCCTTTGCCCATAGTCCATTAGTACACACCCGTTCGAACGACATGGTGTGAGGTTTGTTAAACCAGATAGCGCTATTAACTAATGACCTGCTCGCCATAGGCCTCGGCGATTAAGTCGATATAAATGAGGGACTTCATGATAGAGGTTTGGTCCAGTGTGTAATCTTGGCATCCTACCCACGGAGGATGGTTGTAGTTACCGTTTAAATCATTAACCCATTCCCAACCCTTGGGAATCCCATGCCTTGGAAAGAGTGTGAACTCACCTTGGTTTGCTCGGTATGCTAAACTATGTGCTCACAAGTAATCAGTCAAGTCCTATAGTATGCACGATTACTCAATCAGTTCAAGTTCGTAAAGTTTCACATGCAATCAATACCACAGTGTGTATTTGGCAGTTAACGTTACACATCACACAACAGTTAATCACATCCATACAATTCATGTTTCAATAAATGTCTTTTGCAGTTTATTCTAATCTAATTATCCAATAACACACTTAACAGAGTTAGCAAGCTTAACTAGATTAACATATATAACAGAGTTACATATTTAACAGAGTTAACATCTAACAGAACTAATAAACTAACTGAGTTTGCTAAACTAACGGAGTTAATACTTTACAGGTTTAATAAACTAACGGTGTACACGAAATCAAATGTGACGATATCATTTGTTCGGCGAAAACACTTATGTATCAAAATCCATTTCTGGCGAAAACCCTTTGGGCGACGAAATCCCAAGGGTTTTCGTCGGCTTAAGATGTGACGAAAACACTTAGTGTTTTCGTCTGGTCTTGTGTTTTCATTGGCCCCTGTGACTTCGTCTAACCCTAGACGTCATCATCACCATTTACCCAAATCAATACACTAAATCATTATCATCTTTATACAATCATCAGCAAGTTATTGTGATTATCAGGAACCCTAACCATCATTAACTGTTATGTGATTAAATCATCATCTCTATCACACAGGAGCATCAACCATAGTCAAAAGAATGAATACAATCATGAGTTTATAGATAACCCTAATTATTAACAGATTCATCATCTCCTGATGATAGCAAGTTAGATCATCATCATCACGCTACACTACATACTACTGAAATCTATCATTTAATCAGATAAAATAACGAAATCATACATATGGTCCTATTAATAACACAAGATCCCACACCCTAACCATGAACATGCATACCACAATCCACATAACTTCTGTAATTGGTTTTTCATATACAATACACATCGATCAAACAAGGAATCACGTAACAACTAACAATAGTGCGAACTAACCGAGATGGAAGGGTCACTAGATTGATCAAAATGGAAGGCTTGAAGTCTTGCAGTTGCCGTCGTACTGGGAAGGCAATAGGGGCTCTAGGGTTTGGCGATTAAGCTTTTTACGTAACAGCGGGGAACAGGTTATTAAAACAGATTACTGGGCCAAAGCCCATTTGTTGTTTTCGCTAGATAGTAGGGGACGAAAACACTACAGTGTTTTCGCCAACATGTAGTGTTTTCGTGGGGTAGGATATTTGGCAAAGGATCCATTCTTAATAATAAACAATCATAATATTAATACCAAATATATTATTAACTTACACCCAAATATAATGCACACCAAATATATAAAACACACTTTGTAATAAGTACAAGGTTAAGTCGAATAGAGACCTTGAAAACTCGGGTTGTCACAATACTATCCACCGACTCACTCAGTTCCACATGTTCCAGTCGAGCACCTTGCGACACCATACTCTCCACCACATGTTATGCCCACTGCAGACCCGTACCATCCATCTCACTATCCAGGCGTCTCTACTGATGATCTTATTCTCTCTTTACAGCTTCAGGTTGACATACTTTTTAGCAGAATCCATGAGCTATAGCACCCTACTGAGGCCAGACCTCCACCCCCACCAGTTCACTCACCACCTCATGCTCCACCACCACCTGAGTTACCTCCACTACCACCTCATGTACCACCAGTTGATCTACCTTCTCGTGTACTGATGCTCGAGCAGTAAATAGACTTTCTTATCCGTCGAGTCTATGAACTCGAGGAGGAGGTTACTCATCTTCACAGTTTGGTGCTTCTGACTCCACCACCTTTCCTCCCTCCACCATAGACGTTTACTGGTAACCCGTTTTTGTGTACATAGTGACCTTACACCGAGTTTTGAAGCCAACTGAAAGACAGCAGATCGCACAGTCTGAAGGAAGACTTTTACCACTTTTGTATGTACTTGACTAGTATGACCGGGTTATGTAGCCCGAGTCCATTTTGTTTCCTTTCAAACGATCATGTAACCGGTTGACTGATATATATGAAAAACTTGGTGTTATCTTTTATATGCAATTAAATTGTCTGATTGTACATGTCTTATTGCTTGTGTTGATTGATTTATTCGCATGATAGATTTCTTGGTAATATTTCTATCAATGTTATAAATATTTTTTTATATACTTAGTAAAAATATTTGTTACAAAATCAATGCCTAATCTTTATCGTATTATCATTTGGAAGAATCATAGCACCCAAAAGGAGACCCCCACGCCAACGAACAGTTAATCCACCCCCACCTCCACCAATGCCTACGACTGAGGCAGAACTGAACGCATTAATAGAAGAAATGATATCACAAGCCAGCACTATATGAAGCATCGCGTGTCGAAACCAGTGGTGGCACTGGCGGATCAGGCGGTACTTCTGGCGGAAACAATGCTTTTGGTAATGTTTAGTTGTTTTGTTACAACTCATCCAATTCCTTTTTGTGATCTATTCGTGCGTTTCACTGTTTGCTCATTCATAATCCGTTTGTCCAATTTCAGGGTGCACGTTCAAGCAGTTTCTGGACTACAAGCCACTGAACTACGACAGCATAGGCGGTGCTGTGGCTTTCGTGCGATGTACTGAGAAAACAGATTCCACCATTAGAATGAGCAGATGCTCCGCTGAACAGCATGTCACTTTCGTCACTGGCCTGTTTCTCAACGAGGCCATTACATAGTGGAACTTACAAGTGCGAACTCTAGGTGATAGCACTGCTTATGCACTGACGTGGGATGAACTGAAGGAACGTATGAGGGATAAATATTGTTCGCATGCTGAACTCCAGAAGTTGGAGAATGAATTTTGGAATCTTACCATGATTGGAGCTGATATTACTGGATATACGCAAAGGTTTCACGACCTATCTCGCGTAATTCCTTATCTTGTATCACCAGAATACAAGCGTATCAAACGCTACATCTGGGGACTTGCTCCCGAGATTCGAAGTCTAGTTACTGCAGCTGAACCCGCGACTATTACTCAGGCTGTGACTTTAGCTGTGAGTCTCACTGAAAACGGGGTTAGGATGAATAAGTTTTCGGTGAAAGGGGATGAGAAGAAGGAAACTCATGTCGAGTCTTCCAATAGTGGAAAGAGGAAGTACTCGAACTTCAAGAAGGGAACTCATGGGAATAACAACAACAACAACAACAACAACCACAATGACAATAACCCCAACAATAACAACAACAGGAGACAAAATAACCCGCCAAAGGATGCAAGAGTGTTTGCAGCCACAAACGACACTGGCCCTAAGAAGTACCCTGGTACTTTGCCCAAATGCGAGCGATGCAAATACCATCATTTGGGCGACTATGTGACAAGTGTGGCAAGAATGGCCACCGTACTGAAGGATGTTGGGGAACTGGAACTGTAACTGGTACTGGAACGGGAAATGGAAACGGTAACAAGAGCGGGAACGGAAATGGGCGTGGTCAAGGATGTTTTGGATGTGGAAGCAAAGATCACTTCAAAAAGGACTGTCCTAAAGAAAACCCAGCTCATGGCAGAGTCTTTGTGATCGGAGCGAAGGAAGCGCGCCAAGACCCTATCTTGGTCACTGGTACGTTTCTCATCAACAATCATTTCGCATCCATATTATTTGATACCGGTGCCGACTTTAGCTTTATTTCTATGGAATTTAAAAATATTCTGGGCATAGAAACAAGTAAGTTAGACGTTCCTTACTCTATAGAATTAGCAAACGGTAAACTTGTCGAGTCAGGGGAAGTTGCTAAAGGATGCTCCTTAGAACTTGGCGAGCGAAGATTCAATATCGGTCTCTTACCCGTTGAGTTAGGTAGTTTCGACGTAGTGGTTGGCATGGATTGGTTATCCGATAACCAAGCCGAAGTTGTTTGTCATAAGAAGATCATTCGCCTACCACTACTGAACGGAGAGACACTTGTTATACATGGAGAGAAGCGCGACACACCAATGCGGATTATCAACTGTATGAAGGCATAGAAGTGCTTACGGAAGGGTGGTATTGCATTCCTGGCGCATGTTGTCGACAAGAAGGTCGTTGGGCCGCAGCTGACAGACATTCCTGTAATAAAGGACTTTCCTGAAGTCTTTCCTGAAGACTTGCCGGGACTACCACCATATCGACAAGTCGAGTTTCACATCGACTTGGTTCCGGGAGCTGCACCCGTAGCCGGATCTCCATATCGATTAACACCTTTTGAAATGTAGGAATTATCCACACAACTTCAAGAGTTATTGGATAAAGGATTCATTAGACCAAGCTTCTTTCCTTGGGGAGCTCCAGTTTTGTTTGTAAAGAAGAAGGACGGGACATTCAGAATGTGCATCGACTACAGAGGGTTGAATAAATTGACCATCAAGAATCGGTATCCACTACCGAGGATTGATGCCTTATTTGACCAATTGCAAGGTTCAAGCTTGTACTCCAAGATAGACTTATGATCGGGGTATCACCAGTTACGAATACAAGAGGAAAGCATATCGAAAATGGCTTTTCGAACTCGTTATGGTCATTACGAGTTTCTCGTTATGCCTTTTGGCTTAACGAATGCACCAACGGTCCCTGAGGCTCCCACTCCAAAGATGATACCTATGAACCCAAAGGACCCATATTTCTTACCTCCAAGTCTTGGAATCCCAAACTTGGATTATACCAGTCCTGACCTTATTCGTGATCCATATTATTCATTAACAATAGGATCCTTGGATTCCACCTTGCAAAGATTCCTAATATAAAAGATTTCGACTACCCACCAAAACCTACAATATCAGTACCGCACACAGTAAACCAAGGAGAAAACTTTCAGAAATAAAATGAAGAAGAAACTCCCTTTGTTATATTTCATTTCTCTAGTAGTTCCTATAAGGACATATATATCTTTTAAGTCCCTGCGTAGGCGAATTTCCTTGTTTAAGACCCGTTTAGGGAAATTATTGAAATTTTCAGGACTTTCTATGAAAAGTTTCCTTTTTGAATTTTACTTTGGTATTAAACATATACATATGTATTATGTCCTAAATCAGAACATCATTTCAATTTTTGATTACTCTGTCATTATATCTCAAAGAAAATCTTAAAGGTATAACCTAGCCTATATGTCATTTTAGACATAGCTATAATGGTAAAACCTTTTTAAGATAATAGATCCTTGTTAACACCTAAGAACGTGTTAGCACTCTTGACAAATGTGGTTCGAGAAAATCACAATAGTCATCCTTATATTGGATTCTTCCAATTTCTTATCTAGCCTAGTGATTTAGAAATCATGGCTCAAATCATCAAATAAAATGATCATATCATAAACATCCATTAGTGATGAAGTGCCTACGGGCTATATCTATTGTCCTAAAAGACAAGAGACAGTTGTAGTCTCTGACTCCCTATCAAGAAAGGTAATGAACTATGTTCAAACCTTAATGCCTCGATCCTATAAGATCATGGATCATAAATTCAAAACTATCCTCGTGACAAGGCCTTTTGTGCCATTTTAATATCCTTAATAGTTATAACTGGATTAAATATAATGAAAAGTTTAAAATAAACCTGATTATCAAATTAACCAAATATGGTCTATTTATACCATGGTTAATGAATCATTGTAAATTATGATTCCAAAATAGACTTCTAAACAAAATTATTGACAATTGTTTTATAGAAAACAAGCTTCAGCATGCCCGAATCATATGAGGTTAACAGTCATTCCAATATAAGGAATGACAACACCAGAATGAATATAACGGGTGTAGATCTACAAGCAATGATAGATAATGCTGTCACTAGAGCCATTGACAGACAATTCAAGGAACCAAGTGGTACTCGCACTAGGACCCAGTCAGTACCTCATACGAAGCCACCTTCCAAGACACATACATTTCATAAGGATGATTCTCATCATTCGTCGAATCAGAGGAGTGTCCCATCCAAACAAATTGTGCTCAATCAGGAGCCACGTGTCAAAACCTGTTCTTACAAATACTTTGTCTCTTGCAAACCAAGGGACTTTACGGGCGAAAAGGTGGCCATTGATTGTATGACATGGCTCGATGAGATGGACACTGTAGTAGACATCAGTGGTTGTGCCGAGCAGGATATTGTGAAATTTGTTTCACAATCATTCAAAGGAGAAGCGTTGGCATGGTGGAGATCATTGATCCAAGCCTCGGGGAAGATCCCGCTTTATAACTTATCTTGGGATCAATTTGTTGCACTAATCAAGGAAAACTTCTGTCCACAACATGAGGTGGAGAAAATCGAGACAGACTTCTTGACTCTGGTCATGAAGAATTTGGATTGTCAGGTATATGTGACAAGTTTCAACACCATGTCCCGCCTAGTTCCCTTCTTAGTCACCCCTGAACCTAAACGCATAGCGTGTTTTATTGGAGGCCTAGCACCAGAAATTAAGGGAAATGTTAAAGCATCTAGGCCTACCACATATAGGTCCGTGGTGGACTTATCCTTATCTCTCACTTTAGATGCAATCAGGAATAAGTCTGTTAAGACTTCTGACTAGGGAAAAAGGAAAAGAGAAGAGGAAAGCTCTCATCGATCCGACAAGAAGAAAAAGGGAAATTCTGAGCACAGGAAAGATTTCAAGTTCAAGAAAAACTCGAGTCAGTCTGATAACCGACCCAAATGCAGTAACTGCAGAAAGCGTCATTCTGGAAAATGTACGATCGACCCACATGCTAAACTATGTGGGATTTGCAAGACCAAGGGCGACAAGACTTTAGAATGCAAGGAGTTGAAGAACGCGACTTGTTACAACTATAACGAGAAAGGGCACATCAAAACCAACTGCCCAAAACTTGCAAAGAAGCCTGAAGAGGCCAAGAAAACAAATGCGCGAGTCTTCCAGATGAACGCCCAGGAGGTAGTACAGAATGATGACGTCACAACAGGTACCTTCCTTATCAATAATGTTTATGCTAGAAACTTGTTTGATTCTGGCACAGATAAGTCTGTTGTGGACAATAAATGTTGTAAATTGTTGAATCTGCCTATTAGAACTCTAAGACATAAAACATGAGGTAGAATTGGCTGATGATACCTTAGAGACTGCTTCAACAATTTTATATGGATGCTTTATATCCATTAGGAACCACTCTGTTCCCATATCCTTGTGACGAGCTTCCCAGCTATCCAAAATCATCAATATGACAAAGACAGATATGACATTTTGATCCCCTGTCAAAAAGGTAATGGACTAGGTCCAAACCTTAAATGCCATTGATGGTCCTTTTGTGACCTAGGCTAAATATAATTGATATACATTTAAATAACATTCATTAGGAATGTTCATACCATATTAGCCTGTATGGTTTAATGATACCATGGTTAGTATATGTCAAGTCATCAGGATGATGACTAGTTGTTGTAGTGCAACTAAGTAATTGTTTCATTTGGTGTTAGGGACCAAGTCTCGAGTATGACAAACTCAGATAAGACAACCGTCAATCGCGTCATTGATGATGCGACACAGGCTAATGATGCTACAATTGTGAACCTCAAAATTAACAGAGATGTTCTCCAAACTATGATTGACGCAGTTGTTGGAAAAACTATGAGAAAGATCATGAAAAAGTTCAAAGAGCCTAATGCTACTTGCTCCAAATCCCATTTAAAACAACAGAGTGCAAAGAATGGACCAAAAAGGAAAAGGGAGGAAGATAACTCCCAGACTTCTAAGAAGAAGGGTAAGCTAGAGCTCAATAAGAACCAACAAAAGTCCAATAAGAAACCTGTATGCAAGACCTGCTATAAAATACACTAGGGACAGTGTCGAATGGAACAAAGGCCAAAGCAATGTGGCGTCTGTAAAAGAACTGGTCATAAATCCCAAGAGTGTAAGGACATAAAGAATGCAGTCTGCTTCGGCTGTTGTGAGAAAGGCCACATCAAGACTACATGCCCTAAATCTGTCAAGGGAGGTATGGCTAAGAATAGAAAGCCTAAGAATGAAAGCGCTTAAACTCTCCCGATGAATGCCAGAGGCAGTTCATATCAATAATGACACCAGGTACATTCCTTATCATTTATCAGTATTATTAATGCTAAGAGTTCCGTTTTGGTACGGGTACCAATAAGTCCTTCATAGATTATAAGCATAGCAAAGCTTTAAAATTTTTCCATGAGAACCCCAAATATTAAGTGTAAGGTGAAACTTACAGGAGAAAATCATAGGAACCATTTCTTCTATTCTTGTCAGAAATCTTCATTCGTAAAAATCTTGAGTACTCTCTCTCTCTCTACAGATGGAGTACGTCAATATATGTTATTTTATTTTATTATCTCATTGATTTCTATCAACTGCGAATACCAGATTGTATGAGAAAAGCGCCATATGAGGATTGGTGTATCCTAATATGATCCATAGATTACTTCCATGCCTGATCAGTATGGAGGTTTAATGCATGGAACCACCGAGATATCCCAATGGTCATATTGTGCTAAAGTCAGCTAATGGTATTCAAAGAAGATATCCAGAATAGAAATGTCCAAATAAGTGTCACTAATTAAGGGATCCATGCATTCGTAAAGTAAATGTGTCATTTATCTGACACAGGAAAAAATAGATGAATCAAAGCTTGAGATTTAGAATCTCTGTAATCTCCTTGTGTCTTGATTATCTTCTCCAAAGAACTGCCCTGTTTACCTCCTAAAACAAGTAGAGTTAAGAATAACATCCCGCTTGGGGCTGCATTATTGTGAAAATCTCCATATAAATTAGTACCAGCAATAATGGAAGAATCGAAACCCTAATTAAATGAATTTAAGATAAAGATTCATAAAGCCTAATTCATAATTCTGAGAGCTCCGATATTATTAATTAAGAAGGACGGTTCATTATGCTTATGCATTGATTACCGCAACCCTACTTGGGTATCAATTGAGAATCGTTATTAGCTACCCAGGATCGTCGACTTGTTAAACTAACCATGAGGTTAGCTATTCTTTAAGATTGGGTTAAGCAGTAGCTGGAATAACTATCTCACCTTAAATAAGCTCTCCTATAACTGTTAGGATCTGAGTTTGATTGATTGTGGTTTTGTTTAACAAAATTGAAGATGAAATTGTATTAATTGCAGCGGAAATAAGATGGAAATAAACTTTCAACACAATCAAACGAGAGAACAATTCTAAACACACATGTTTGACATCAAACCGAATGATTATATTTCTTACAATCAACGATTACAATATGCATGCATGCAAAAGTCTCCCCCTTAGCCTGAGCTCACAAGATTGCTTGTACAGAATGACAGAGATGAAAGAGCTAATAGAACAGTACAGGGTACTGCTCTATTTATACTGTACAACAAACCACTGTGGCATCTTTGCTGACGTCACCATTGATAGTAACATCTAACTTCCTAACAACCTGAAACTACTGATCTATACAAACACTGTTATCTAACTACTGTTATGCTAACAACTGATTACAATACAAAAGGAAAACAAACAACTGATTCTTCATTCCACTGCTTCAGCCCTAGCAGTGCTTTGGTCTTCAGCAGTACTTGAACCAAATTAGTAGATTGACTAAGCAGTACTTTGTCTTCAACAGTCTTTGGGAAACAACAGTTGTTGTAGACCATCAGTAGTTATAAGAGATCAGTACTTAGGGGCAGCAGTTGTTAGAATCACCATCAAAGGGGAAAGACTGATGCAAATAACTGCTTATGCTGGATCCACTGCCCTGATCCAGTTTTGGCTTTATGTCATCTGTTCCTCTATAGGGTTCAATCCCAATAATCTCCCCCTGGAACAGATGATGTCAAAACCCTTCATTATTCTTGAATCTTTATTGCCTCATCAAAAGTTCCCTAACTTGTCCTTTAAATTGCAACTCAAAATCCATGGAACTTGTATCATCCTCATCCCTGCACAGCTCAAGCTCAAGAAGATCTTGTAAGTCTTTGACATCCAGGCCTAGTGTTTGATCTCTTGATATGTGCTTTACCTTCCCATTGGATCTGAGCAATGTCAATACGTGGGTCTGTTTTTCAGACTTCCACTTTAGTATCTTTGAATTCAATGGGTTTCTGGGGAGAGGTTTATTTGCAGATGAGTTTGGTGATGGAGGCCTTGTAATGACTGCTTGGGCAGAGTTTGCAGCCTTTGCTAGTTCTGGATTTTCAGCTATCATTTGCTGAAGGACTGTTTTGATAATGAAATCCCCTTGGGCTAGATCCTCAGCTGTTTCTTGATCCATTTGATTTTGTTTTTTTTTTCTTTGGTAAAGAATGGCAGTAGGCGGAGCAGTGGATTTCCTGATTTGTAGCTTTTGTGGCCTTTCTTGAACTACTGCTTCAGGATAATCTGGCTTTTGAGGAACCTTTGGATTTTCTTTCTTAATTCTTCCAACTTTTTGTAGCTGGTTATGACCTTATCCTCTGACCATCTTGTCACCTGATTCCTTGACCCAAAATCAGCTGTTATCAGCTCTTCCTTCATTCTCTTCAACCTTAAAGCTTTTTCAGGCACATTTTTCTTATATTTTGCCCATATAAGTGGAGTGTGTTTCACTTTGTCTTTAATCATTTTGTGAATTCTCTCCAACTCTTCTTCAAGCTCTTTGACAGACCATTCTTTGTACATGTATCTCTCTCCTTTATACTTCTTATACTTCATGATGTGATCAAGATAGTCTTTTCTTAGGCTTTCATCTCCCCTTTCTGATAACTTTTGACACAAGTCTTTTGAAAACTGCTCCAAGGTTCTGACTTGTGTGAGCAAGTACTGATAGTTCCTTTGGATTTCTTTGTCAGTTTTTCCCTGTGTGTTTCTGTTAGAGATATCTTCTGCCTGTTGTGCTTTCAACTTCAAGCATTCTTCAATATTGTTAGGCCTTGGATATCCTTGAAGAGATGGTAAGTATCTTTTGGCAGGGTCATCTTCAATATAAAAAGATTTTATCTCTTCTCTTACAGCTGGAGGATCAAGAGGATATTGAACACCTGCAGATACAATGGCAGTGCTTGAAGAGGAAGTTTTAACAGATGATAATGGAACAGGATTTGGTATGGTGACAAGGGTTAAAGGTTGTGATGTTGTTGGTGGTGGTGAAGGGTCATCATCTTGCAAAATTATCCTTTTCCTTTTTGGTTTAGGAGAGGCTGGTGATGGATTTGTGGGATCAGTGGTTGTGATTAGAGTGGTAGGTGGTTGACTAATAGCTGTTGAAACAACTGGTGTTTTAAACACTGTTGCCATTACAACTACTGATGTGTCAGTAGAAGTCTTCTGCTTTTTAGCTGGTGGTGTTTGAGTGGGTGGTGATGTAGTTGATGTGGTGGTGATTGATTTGGTGAGAGCATGTGTTTGAGTGGTGTGTGTTGAAGTGGTATTGGTGGCAGTTGTTTGGTTAACATCTACTGAAATCACTGAAGTATCAACAGCTGTTGACACAACAGGTGTTTCAACATCTGTTGGCTTGGAGGTTTGATGAGAGGGTCTTTTAGGAGGTTTAGGAGTGTGTTTTGTGGATTTGGAAGGTGTGGTTTTGGGTTGCCTTGTTTTTCTAACAGGCCTTCTTTTTGGCTTAGGGCTTTCTTGATCATCCTTCAGCTCAAAAGTTCCCTGTTCTTCCCTTTGCATCAAAACCTCTTTCTCCTTTTCAAACCTGGACTTCCCTTTTGCCTCCCTATCCCTTTTTAACCTTTCCTTTTCATCAGCAAGGGCATTTAGGGATTCATCAACCTTTTTCGAACCATCTGTCCTAGGGATGTCTGCAAGCATACTTGATTTATCTGGTGCAATGTACAGACCATCATCATACCCTTTCTTTTTCAACTGCTTCATTTTCTCCCCCTTTTTGGCATCATTGGGAGGAGGAGTGTCAAGAAAGACTACTGTTGGAGGAGCAGAGCCAGTGGTTTGTAACAAATGGGCCTTAATTGCCTTGATGTCTGCTTGAGTATCTTTGAATCTTGCATCCATGACATTTCTGATTTCTTGGATGTGAATCTCATGTTGTAAATCAGCATACTCTCTTTGTTTGTGGAGCAGTGGTTGAAACAGCTCCCAAAGAGCATCAGGGGATGGAGCAGTGGATGCAGATGGAACATGTGATGGTGCAGCAGTGGGTGTAGACTTTTGAGAATTTAACAACTGTTGCAGCATTGTTTTGATGTCTATAACAGATGATTCAATTCTGTCTACCCTCTCCGTCAATTCCTGATATTTTAAACTATCACCCAAGTTAATGGGATCATCTGATTTCCCACCAGCAGTGGTTGTATCAGCAGATGAATTAGGGAAAGAATTCCAAAAGTCATCCATTGATGCCCCTTTTTCTTGGTACTGGGGTCTTCTTCCTTCAACACTTGATAACTTTTTAATGGTACCAGTGGTTAAAACAAACTCACTGGTTGATATCAGAGGTGTTATAGAAGGAATTGCCTTCAAGGGAGTCTGATTGATGAAACAACTGGCCAAATGTAGATTTGTAGATCCAACACTTGTAGTTGCTGCTCCACTTGAACTACTGACAGGAATTTCAGGTAATTCCAGCAGTGTAACCTCCTCAGATGTTGGTGGGTTAACAGTGATAGAAACACCAGACTCAGTCACTTGTTGAGGTATATTCTCATTGACAGGTGATTGAGAAGAACTGATTTGTGTCTGGGCAATATCAACTGCTTCCAACAAAGGTTTTATTTGTGGTGGAATTTGTGAAGTGAGGATAGGGGTGGAAAGCGAATTTGCCCCGGGAGGTGTGCTGTGGATGATAGAATCAAGTGATCCTAGAGCATCATGTTTTGGTGTCCCTGTGCTTACAACCTGATCTTTTTGTGAAGATGCAGGAGGATTTTGAGGCAAGGGTGGAGATCTTTCTTCCATCTGCTGTGAGGAAGTAGCAGCAGTGGTTTGTGGTGACTTTTTTGTTGTCACTAGCAGTTGCTCTGGGATCTCATCTTCCAGAGTTGCCTTTTTAATGGGTTTGGGGGGCTTTTTGGATGATTTCTTTTTTGGCTTTTTGGTAATGGTAGGTGTGGGTTTCACAGCAGGGGTTTTACTACTGTAATCACCTTGAGCAGTGGGCTCAACAACAGGTGCCTGAGGAGCAGTGGTAGCTGCTGAAGTCTGCTCAAGTACCTCTGATTGTGTTTTGGAAGGTTTTAACATTCTTGTGAATGTTTCTGCAGTTAAACTGTTTATTTGAATAGGAGCACCCTGTATAAGCACATGGGCATTGTCCTTTCAAAACCTTTTATTGAAATAATAACTCAAAAACCTTGGAAATAATAAGAAAGCCTTTTTATTAACATTTTTGACCAAATCATTGAAGATTTCCTGGGAATAGTTAAAATTTTCTCCTTGGAGGATAGCATAACCCAGATATTGAATCTTCAATGGGATTTCATTGAAGGCAGTGGTTTTGTTTGACACACACATTAGGAGGGTATGAAATAAAAACCTTATAGCAGATGGAAAACTGCCTTTTTGTAAAGTATCTTTTTTTCATTTCTTCTTCATACCCTCTTTCAATGAAATCCCTTTGATACTCTGTTTTAGGGAAAGAACTTTTACCTTGAAGATCGTTGAGTTCAAAAACTTCAGAGATAGTTTGAGGTGTGATAGAGATTTTTACACCCTTTATTGAAGAATTTATAGCTACAACCTTTTTCTCCACCGTTTCAAGGGTTGCATTTTTCCAAAACTCCCTTTGAGTAGCAAGGTAGACGGTTGCATCGCAGGTTAACAAAGTTTTGTACTTTGAGGATGAAAGTGAGTCGATGATGGAATCAAAGGTTGTGGTGTCACTGGGTTTTTTCAAAGATACCCAAGTAATTGTGTGAAAATTTGAACGGAATCTCAACCGTGATTGAATCCTTTTGTGTGGTTTCACTGGATTTTTTCACCATGATTGAATCAGAGATGATGAAGATGAAATGAGGACGATGAGGGTTGTGAGAAAATTTGGGGAAAACTGTTTTAGAAAGGAATTTTGAATTCGATTCGACAGTGAAAACCCTGTTTGGGGTTTTGATCAGGGTTTTATAGACTGAAAAAGTGTATGCTGACGTGGCAGCGGTTACAAAGATCTGACGGATAAGTACTGACCACGTGCCAACCTCTGATGGAAGGATGAATAATGGATGACAGTTGTTTAGGAAACCACTGATGGATCAATACCAGTAGTTTACAAAGGTGAATGAAAACAGTGGGTGACTTTAACTATCAGTGGATAGCCTGTGTCAGTGGTTTAAAGTACTGAAGTTTGACAACAGTAGTTAACCATGATAATGAAGAAACAGAGGTTGACTTTCAGAAGTGGATAGCAAATAACAAACAGATGTTTGAACCAAACAGTGGTTATGGCAGACTTTTAAGGATTAATGAAAATTTTCATTTTTAGCTATTTTTAAGGATGAATTTCTGATTTTTTGAAAACATTTTAGTGCTTTTATTCATAGAAAATCAGGATTTTGCCTGTTATTCCATGTTTAGCATGCCAATCCTCGAGATTAAATTTTCAAAGGTGGATGTATCTAATGCTTTTGTTAGCACATCTGCCAGTTGATCTTGAGTTGGTACATGATGCAAAGAAATCAAACCTTTTTCATAGCAATCCCTCACAAAGTGATGTCTAATGTCGATATGCTTGGTGGTTGAATGTGAAACTGGATTTTTAATGATATTTTCTGCTGCTTGACTATCCAGCATGAGTGGTGTTTTCAAAGCAGTGATACCAAAATCCAGCAACTGGTTTTGAAGCCACAAGAGTTGGGCTGTACAGCTTGCAGCAGCAATGTATTCAGCTTCAGCAGTGGATGTTGAAACAGCTGCTTGCTTTTTGCTTTGCCATGAAACCAAGAAATTTCCTATAAACTGGCACCCTCCTGAAGTGGACTTTCTTGTGGTATTATATCCAGCAAAGTCATTGTCTGAAAATCCTGAAAGCTTGATATTCCCATTAGTTGGATACCAAATACCAAGTGTGGGAGCACCTTTTATGTATCTGAATATCCTTTTTACAGCAATAAGGTTGGATTTTCTAGGGGCTGATTGACTTCTTGCACAAACACATGTTGCAAACATGATATCTGGCCTAGATGCAGTCAGGTACAATAAAGACCCAATCATGCTTCTATATAAAGTTTGGTCAATCAACTCATCCTTTTCATCAGACAAGACTAGCTTTGTGGTTGCCATGGGTGTACTGCATGGTTTACAATCATTCATATCAAATTTGTTTAAAAGTTCTTTTGCATATTTGCTTTGATGAATGAATGTTCCATTTTGCATTTGCTGAACTTGGAGACCAAGAAAGCATTGCAGTTCACCCATTGCACTCATCTCAAACTCAGCTGTCATGAGTTGTCTAAACTCTTCACACATTTTATTACATGTGCTTCCAAAGATGATGTCATCCACATAAATTTGGACAATCATCAAATCCTTCCCTCTCCATTTTAGAAACAATGTTTTATCAATGGTACCTCTTTTGAAACCATTTGAGAGTAGAAAGGTGGAAAGAGTTTCATACCAGGCTCTAGGTGCTTGTTTCAAGCCATACAGAGCTTTGTTAAGCCTGTAGACATGATCTGGATAAAATGGATCCTCAAAACCTGGAGGTTGACAAACATACACCTCTTCTTGAATTATACCATAGAGGAAAGCAATTTTGATATCCATTTGAAACACCTTCATGTTGTGGTTGACAGCAAAGGCTAGGAATAGTCTTATAGCTTCCAATCTTGCTACAGGGGCAAAAGTTTCATCATAATCAATCCCCTCTTCCTGTCTGTAACCTTGAACCACTAGCCTGGCTTTATTCTTGACAACAATGCCCCTTTCATCAGTTTTATTCTTAAAGACCCACTTTGTGCCTTCGGACTCACATCCTCTGGCAGTGGTACAAGCTACCATACTTGTTGTCTTTGAAACTATTGGAGCTCCTCTTGCATGGCTTCTACCCAACTGTTTAGTGCCTCTTGGTACTTGACAGGTTGATGGAGTGATAGAAAACCAGCAAAAAGACAAATGTTTTGGGATTGGCTTCTTGTGAGCACCCCTTCATTGATGTTGCCAATGATTTGATCAGGTGGATGAGATCTCAAAAAGATTAAGTCTCCTTGGTATGGTATGATGACATTTGTTGGTGAAGGCTGCAGATGTGAATCATCTGAGCTAACAGCTGTTGAGGACTTTGAGGACTCAACATCTGTTTGAAATGGAGGTGGAGGAATTGGTGTAAGTGGTGTGACACTTGTTGGACTTTTATCCACTGATGGAAGATTTTGACCAACAGTGGTTGTGGATGTGGAAGCAGATGATGAAGGGCTACTTTGGTCAACAAGTGTTGAGGTAGCAGTGGTTGGGCTTTGACAACTGTTTTGAACACCTGATTCCCCAATGGAGGATTTGAATCTTTGTTGTGGGATCACAACTTCATATCCATATTCTTGTGGAGGAGTTTGAGATGGACCTGCACTGTTAGTCTTGACAACAGTATTTTCAAAGGTAAATTTATCAAGATCAAATAACTCTGCAAGATTTGCAGGAATTTTCATTGATGAAAGTTCATTGAACTTCACATGCAAAGACTCTTCCACTGTTTTGGTCCTGGTGTTAAACACCTTGTAGGCCTTAGCAGTGGTAGAGTATCCCAAGTGATAACCACTGTCTACTTTTGCTGCAAATTTTGAAATGGAATTTTTTAGGTTTAAAATGAAACATGGGCAGCCAAATACTTTGAAGTATGAGATCAGTGGTTTGATTTTATACAGAATTTCATAAGCAGTCTTTTCATGCCTCGGGTTTATTAAAACTCTGTTCTGGACATAGCAAGCAGTGTTTACTGCCTCTGCCCAGAAAGTTAATGGCAAACCTGAATCTGCAAGCATGGTTCTGGCTGCTTCAATCAAAGTTCTGTTCTTTCTCTCAACTACCCCATTCTGCTCTGGTGTTCTAGGAATACTGTACTGCCTTACAATTCCTTTTGACACACAGAAAGCATCCAACTCCTTATTCTTGAATTCTGTGCCATTGTCACTTCTAAAGACTTTGACTGGCAAGTCAAACTGCTTTTCAACTTGTGTCACAAAGTCTTGCAATATGCCTGTAGTCTCATCTTTAGAGTTTAAGAAATAAGTCCATGTAAACCTAGAAAAGTCATCAACTATCACCAAACAATATCTTTTCTTTTTGAGACTCATGACTTTAACTGGGCCAAACAAATCCATGTGCAGCATTTGCAAGCACTGGGTTGTTTTGGACTCTTCAATGGGCTTAAAAGAGCTTTTATGTTGTTTTTCTTTTAAGCAGGAAACACAATGCTCAGGACATGAAAATGATTTTTAAAAGAGCTTTTATGTTGTTTTCCTTTTAAGCAGGAAACCCAAACCCTTTGTCACTCATTTGAGACACACTAAGAAGGTTGAATTTTAGATTGTCTATTAGATTGACATTTTCAAACCTAACATTTCCAGACTGTACAGTACCAGAACCCATAACCTTCCCTTTACTATTATTACCAAAAGATATATCACCCCTCCATGAGTTTTGAATTCTTTGAGAAGGGCTCTACATCATGTCATGTGCCTGGAGCCTCCACTATCTACATACCAAAGACTATGTAAGCATGCAGAAGCTCCCTGCACATCAAGTAAATAATTAGTTCAAGAGGGTCTCCAAAGCCAAGATGGCTTTGGATAGGGTCTCAACATTGTCTGTGTTAAGTTCAGGTGGATGGACAATGGTTAGCTCAGGGGTTTGGTCAGGTTTTGAAACATTTTTCTCTAACCACTGCTGGGGGGTCATTTCCCATCAACTGTTGGAAACCAAAGGGATGCCTGTTCACTTTGGGTTTAGAGGGCCTTTTGTAGGCCTCATAAAAGTGTGGAACCCTTGGGTACGGCGGTTGACCTTTACCTCTTTGGTATTGGTTAGCAGGGGGTGCATCAGTCACCTGAACATCTCTTTTGACAGAGGTTTGGTTCAGCTGTTGTGTAACAACTGTTTGGACTGGCTGGAATTGTGGTTGTTTCTTGACTGGTGGTTTTGATGAACTCATTGGTGTTTTGGACATGTACTCATCCTTTTTGACCTCATAGGATTTTAAGTACACACGCTGCTGAGTAGTGTGGTTGGTTTTACCACAGATGGTGCAGCTCTTTGAAGGATGAATGATACTTATTTTGTTAATGTCATAAGCTTTCAAGTGAAAACAATCTTAGGTCAAATGATTTTTCTTTTCACAGAAATCACAAAACAGGTTTTTAATCTTTTCTTTCTTTTTCTTCTTTTCAGACTCCTTAGCAACAGAGTTTTGAACTACTGCTGGGATGTCCTTAAGAGGAATCACTTTTGCCTAGGGAGCTTTGACACCATATATAGTTGTGAAGTCCATTGGTTTGAAGTTTTCAAGGATGTCACACTCATCAGACCATGTCGGTTTAAATTGGTATTTTTCAATTTCCTCAAAAGTTGAGGACCCTACAGATCTTTCCAAAGTGATTTTGTTACCAAGTTTGTCAGTGATTTTCACTTCTTGGCCATCCTTGTTGGTTGGTATGAATTCAGCAGTGGTTTGAACAGATTTTTCAAAAGCAGTGTTTTCAACATCATCATGTTTTCTATAACCTATACCAAATGTGACATTGCTTTTAATCTGTTTTTCAAGCATGACCTCATAACCTTTGCAGGATTCCACCCACTTTTCACATGTGATCTGGGTGGTTTCCAACTCCTTTTTACAAACTTGATATTTTTCTATCAAAGTTTGAAGTTGGTCCTTGGTTATGCTCTGCTCTTGTTTGAGGCTACAAATTTCACTATCCTTTTCTGACAATTTGTTTTTCAATTCTTTTAAAGATTTCTCAAATTGTACTTCACAGGTTAGCAATTGTAACACCTTGAAAATTCACGTCCTATAATGTATTGACACGTGTCATAAGCTTGAACGTGTGAAAGAATGTTCTAGAGGGACTAAAGTTGACAAACATGAAAAGTATGTGAATATACGAGTTCAAAATGTCAACAGTGAATAAATATACTTTACAATAACCCTACATGATGCTCATACCTTCAAACGAATAAATCATGGATCATACGAAGCTAAATATGAAAGAAAGTGAGAGATTACAAACTACAGGGGTTAAATGTGTCAACATGTTTTAAAGTATACCTCTGAGTGACCTTTTAGCAAACTGATGTCTGTCGTTATGGACATGCAAAAACCTATTTAAACTATTAGTATAGAATAAGCAGGGTATCGAACCAAGGGAGGACTGTGGAAAGTGTCGTAATGAAAAGAATTGATTAACTATTACTAAATATGAAAATCAGTTGCTTGATTGTGAGAAATAGCTAAATTAACGAATAAAAATTGTGTTCTAAATCAATGAGAAGAAAGATGGTTCCTCCAGATTTCAGGTTTTTGCAGTTAAGTTCAACTATGTGTTTAATTGTAACCTACATAGACATAGGTATTTAATTCAGTTCATTAATTGTGATAATCAACGACTAAGTACTCCGGTCAATACATAACGGGAGGTTATCGAATGATTATCAATTACCATCTACAAACCCTAACCCTATGTCAAATATATCCCAATTACTAGAACTCTCGGGAACTGAATGCTTAAAGATTAAGGTTTAAATAAATGTAATTGTTTACAATCAATAAATCAAATCAATGGTGAAAAGCATCGAATGCTTAGATCACCACAGTAAAACAATTGTATCAACACATAATATCACCTAACTTACAAAAACCCTCCATCCGGAGAAAACCAAAAGAGTTTAGCCGCTCATGGTGGGTTTTTGATCTTCAATGACTTGAATAATAATTAACATCACCATCTTAATTATAATATGATAAAAAAAATGATGATGATAATTAATGTTGATGATGATGTTGTTTTGATGTCATGGAACTTTGATATCTTCACCTCCTCAAAAGTCTGCCTTGATCACGATGATGATGAGGATTTTGTTGACTTTCTTTTTTTTTTTTAAACCAAGTATGTTGGCTGCCAAAGAGATCGCCCCAAGAAGAATAATAATGATGTTGTTGACTAAAGTCTTCGTTGGACGATGTGATGATGATGGATTTTCTGTTGTTCTCCGCTCCTCTCTCGTGAGATGATGATTATATTATATTGTCCCTAGAAGTCCTCCCACTCCCCAACATTTAAAACCCTATATATCTTGAAAGGCCTTAAACGCCGTTTTTGACTTTACCAAGTCGTAGGCTACGAACTGAAACCGTAGCTTACGAAATATAAATTCTGTTCAAAATTCAGTCAATCACCACAAAACTCGTAAGCTACAAGTGTGGACTCGTAGCCTACGATCGCATCATATGTGATTCCTCCATTCTACACAACATCTTTCAACAACTTACATATTGACCCCTTGTAGTTTGTGTCTCCGTTCTTCTCACATATTAACTATATAATAACTTTCCATTAATTGCCAAATGACCCCTGAACTTATTACTCCTTTATTTCTTCCACTCACAAGCCTTTATATCACCCGAACAAGCTTTAGCATCCATCCTTGAGCTGCGATATCCCATCCTATGCTCACAACTTCGTCTTTAACCATCGTAAATGCACCGAGTTACGTGTTTTACCTGAACATCACAAAAATCTCGTAGTTACTTCATTCTAACCAAACAAACACATCAAATACACATAAAACATGATAATTAGACACTCTAAAGCTCGGATTTCACCCTCTCCATCACATTCCCACACTTGCCTTTGCTTGTCCCCAAGCAAACCAACTAGAACTAGTCACCATAGCAACAACACCTCTAAACCTCTTAACCGATTCAACCTGTTCAGTCCCAAGTCATACCCATCCCATAGACTGACACAATCGAGATTGACAGTCTGACAAGTAAATGATGCAATTTTAAAACTCAAGACTTGCCTATCTAAAACTAACATGTTTACAATTAGACACATGCTACACACCCCTCACAATGTACTCTCCCCTCAGGTTAATATCTGGACTAGCATGTAATGTGCTAGTATATAAACACTCAAAAAGCAAACATGAAATCCTGCAATTATAGGCTTGTATGACAATCACACCTCCACCGTATCATCTAACATGGCACATATCAAAAGGACTTTCGGGTTTTGGGCTTAGGGTAAAGGTAGGAAATTATTTTTCAGGTTTTTTTTTCTTTTCTAACTGGCTCACAAACAATAACCAAACCGTGATGACTTTATTCAACACAACTTATACTTTTGGGTTGGTTTCTACCCAAGAACATAGACAATATTCACAATACTTCTATTTTTGTTCTTTTTTTTTTTTCAATTTTCCTTCACATATTTTTTTTTCTTTCTCCAATTTTCTTCTTTTTTTTTTCCTTTTTCTTTTTCATAACAATATCATCACGGTCGGTTTTTCACAATAAACAATGGGCGAACAAACGAAAGGTAATTAGGCTCAACAGGGCTACTAAGGGAAATTTGGTGAATAACACAAAAGAAACACAAACACAAAGGGTGTAACGGGGAAAATCCTAATGCCTTTATCATCTACGTGCACATATCAAACCCACAGTCTCAGCATGCATCGAATCATACAAGTTCTAACACAGAAAAACACGTAGCCTGCACTCAACAAATGAATTCATTATATAATGTATCCTATCCGTCTACAGGCTCAAGATCTCACCAAGAAAAGGTAAAAGGGTTGACGACATGTAGCATATGCAATTAAAACATGTTACCCCTAGATAGACATCTCTTTTCAACTCATTTCCTATAAAACGCTTGTCAAACCTACTCTCATGAAACTTAAAAGGACAACCATGACAAGGGACTAATCTAGTCTACTACCGGTAAGAAGCGTATTAGTGATTGAAACTTTAGGTTTTCGTATCCAATTAGCTTGTTTAAGGCAATGAAAAATTTTAAAATTTTCAAAATTTTCAATTTTCACCAATTTTCATCGATTTCAACCACTTTCAATCGCTTCAAAGTTTTATCCACGAATCCCTTCCCGGGCTCCCCCATCCCCACACTTGGGATACATTGTCCCCAATGTATGGTGCTTTTAAAATATAGCCCGGGAAAACAAACCAACAATCCTAAATGAGCGGCTAACTCATCACAAAACAAAACAAACGAACACATCCCATTAAACAAAACAAAGGTTCACACCACCAAAAACAACAAAACACACCAAAAACAAAGTAAGATAGATAAACACATGCACCTGATCATGTGTCTGTAGTGATGCAGCTGTTGTGCTTTAACCGGAATAAACGTATTCCACAGATTCTTTGATATCTCACCGGGGATGTTGCAAAACATCCCCACACTTGAATTGTTGCATCCGTGATGATTGAATCAAGAACCTGTCAAAACACAACCACACCAAAACGAACCAAACCAAAGTACAATACTCTACATCCTCGGGCTACCTCCCGAGAGCGCTAAGTTTTAGGTCTTCAGCCAGACCGTACCTGACATTCAGGGTGGTTCAGCTGCACGTTTTCCTCCCCATTTCTCTCCATACATCATTGTCCAATCTTGTGGAAGGCTCGCAGCTCCACGCCAGTTGAGTTCAACCTCAGCCTTGTTGCCCCACTCACTCCCACCATCGGGTGGTTTTCCTGCAATTGCTCTTCCTCTCACAGTTGTCTTGTTCACCTGCCTTCCATCATTCGTTAATTCAGACCTGCAAAAATTACCTCCACTCGAACCAATCTCATTAGTAGCACCTGTGGGACTCACATCATTCAGAAGATCATAAGCAATAGATTTTAAAAATACATTAAAATACAGCTTACGATTCTTGTAACTTAAAATTACCATCCCATTCCTGCAGTCGATTTGTGCATTTGCTGTATACAGAAACGGGCGACCCAAAATTACCTTCGGTTGTGCGTAGGTCGGTGCGGGTGCATAATCAACCACCATAAAATCGACCGAGTAGTAGAACTCGCCGAGCTGAATTACCACATCCTTTACAACCCCTCGAGGTTGCTTTAAACTCGCATCCGCAAACATTGCCATTTGATCAATTGCGTGTAACGGACCAAAGTCGTACTGGTCATAAAGGCTACCGGGAAGAACACTCATCCCAGCTCCATAATCCAACAATGCCTTGTGGATTTTGAACTTTCCCACTCGAATCGGGACGATCGGCTCTCCTGAGTCACACCCATCTCCATCCTCATTTTCGCCACTTAAACCTGCAATCACATGGGAAACAGAAGAAGTTAAAAATTTATCATTCAAATTGTTTTTAGGAACGAAACTTACCCCGCTGATTGGTATATTCTTCCCGTGCTTGGGGTTCGTTTGAGTGTCACTGGGAAGCTTCCCGTTTTGCTGTTTCAACTCCTTCACATCGGTTGCAAGTTGGGCCATTTGTGTGGTTAATGATTGAACGGCTTTATCTCGCATCTCCTCCTTTTGAGCAAGATTTTTCAATTCAAGCCTTTGATTTTGTAAGTCAAGCTGAATTGCTTTCAACATCTCCATCATATCATTATTCACTTGACCATTACTATGCTGGTAATTTCGTTGGAAACCCGAATACATGTTCCCACTTCCCTGCATCATATTCACCTCATCCAGATTACCGATAATGTTAGGGCACTGATCAGCAATGTGCCCTATATCCCCACAATGACCACAAAATGGAAACTGACCATTTACCTCCGGTGGATTCTCTACTGCTCTCACTGTTGACTGTCGTGCACTTCTAGAAGATTGAGCCTTGCGTTTTGACGCCCTTGCATTTCTCTCCAAATATTCCCAATCATCTTCTTCGTAATTCATTCCAAAAGTACCATTGGATATTGAATTTACATCCCTGGCATCTTCATCTGTTAGGCCTTCGTGGAATGTATTAATAAGCTCCCATAAATATATCTCATGATGTGGACAGTTCTTGAGCATCATTTTGAAACGATTGAACGCTTCGTGAAATAACTCACCGGGCTGTTGTCGAAACCCTCGAATATCCTTCCTTGCATTATTAGTACGCAAATGAGTATAGAACTCATCTAAAAATTGCTGCTGCATTTCATCCCATGTGAAGATCGAAGCTGACGGTAGCGAATGAAACCATTGTTGTGCTTTGTCTTCAAGTGTGAATTGGAAAAGTACCAATTTCACATCATCAACTGAGAAACCTTGGCTGCTGATTGTGTTGCAACGTGCATCATATGCAGCAATGTGTAGATATGGTTCTTCATGTGCGTGACCATGAAACTTAGGCAGACTGGATATTGATTGCGTTCGTACTTCGAATGACCGCCCTCCTTGTAATTGCGGGATAACAACCGGCGATGGGTTGTTAACTATAGCAGGCCTGAAGTGGCTCTCTATGCCTCGAACTGGACCTTGATTATTTCTTCGTGGAATTCCTTCCGGTAAAATCACCGGTCGGTGTAGGTTTCGTGGCAACGGTCTTGCCTGACCCTGCATCTGAGGTACCGGCGGTGGTAATGGAATGTCCACTACCGGCCTTCTCGGAGCAGGCTGCTGATTGAGTGGGTCAGGTTGATGATATTGTTGTGGCATCTGTTGTATAGGCGTTGGTTGCACATATTGTTGATACCCTACGTTCCCTTGATTGACTCTCTCGGCCACACCCAATCCGACTGTTTGCCTCTCATAGCTACCCGTGTTAACCACTTGTCTCTCGTTTTGACCCACGTAGTTATCATATTCCTCATAGCCATCATCAAAATCTCCTGAGTTATTTCCTTGATCATAAATGGTCGATCTATACATATTTGGCATTGGCTGACTTTGCTGTGAAATAACTGGTCGGGCGGCTGGCGGAATTGATGTTGCATTAGATGCTTGAGTTTGACTTGGTGCTGCAGCATCATCGGGAATGATTCTAACATAAGGAGACGAATGCTGTAAATTGAGAGTCTGGGTTGCACTTGGGTATTGAAGGGATGTTGCTTGGGTGGAAATTGGTTGAGTGTTATCAAGGTTTGGGAAAAAGGTTGAGAATGATGGTACTGGAGATGTAGAAGTAGGTTGTGTAGACTGTGGTGGTGGTGGTGGTATGGTAGTGTTTGGTGAAGGTTGGGTAGGTGTTGGCGAGAATTGTTGCGGTTGTGAAGTTGCGGGTTGTTTCTCCGGTGTTGCTAAGTTCTCCATTGCTTTAGATGTTGGTATAGGTGATTGTAGAATCTTGTTCTCACGATGTAATACTCGTTTTGTATGCTTTACTGTTCTCTCGATCTCTGGGTCGAACACTAATGGTGATGACTTCCCGGAATTTCGAGTATGATGCATGCACTTACTAGATCACCTGCACAAACAAAAACAAGAAAACCTCGCGTAAATCCGAACAAAACAGAACAAACTAAAAAGGCACTATTTTTGGATTTTTGTATATTTAACTAAAACTAGAACTTAACACTAAGCACTTTGCGCACGCCTCCCCGGCAACGGCGCCATTTTGATGTCTGTCGTTATGGACATGCAAAAACCTATTTAAACTATTAGTATAGAATAAGCAGGGTATCGAACCAAGGGAGGACTGTGGAAAGTGTCGTAATGAAAAGAATTGATTAACTATTACTAAATATGAAAATCAGTTGTTTGATTGTGAGAAATAGCTAAATTAACGAATAAAAATTGTGTTCTAAATCAATGAGAAGAAAGATGGTTCCTCCAGATTTCAGGTTTTTGCAGTTAAGTTCAACTATGTGTTTAATTGTAACCTACATAGACATAGGTATTTAATTCAGTTCATTAATTGTGATAATCAACGACTAAGTACTCCGGTCAATACATAACGGGAGGTTATCGAATGATTATCAATTACCATCTACAAACCCTAACCCTATGTCAAATATATCCCAATTACTAGAACTCTCGGGAACTGAATGCTTAAAGATTAAGGTTTAAATAAATGTAATTGTTTACAATCAATAAATCAAATCAATGGTGAAAAGCATCGAATGCTTAGATCACCACAGTAAAACAATTGTATCAACACATAATATCACCTAACTTACAAAAACCCTCCATCCGGAGAAAACCAAAAGAGTTTAGCCGCTCATGGTGGGTTTTTGATCTTCAATGACTTGAATAATAATTAACATCACCATCTTAATTATAATATGATAAAAAAATGATGATGATAATTAATGTTGATGATGATGTTGTTTTGATGTCATGGAACTTTGATATCTTCACCTCCTCAAAAGTCTGCCTTGATCACGATGATGATGAGGATTTTGTTGACTTTCTTTTTTTTTTTTAAACCAAGTATGTTGGCTGCCAAAGAGATCGCCCCAAGAAGAATAATAATGATGTTGTTGACTAAAGTCTTCGTTGGACGATGTGATGATGATGGATTTTCTGTTGTTCTCCGCTCCTCTCTCGTGAGATGATGATTATATTATATTGTCCCTAGAAGTCCTCCCACTCCCCAACATTTAAAACCCTATATATCTTGAAAGGCCTTAAACGCCGTTTTTGACTTTACCAAGTCGTAGGCTACGAACTGAAACCGTAGCTTACGAAATATAAATTCTGTTCAAAATTCAGTCAATCACCACAAAACTCGTAAGCTACAAGTGTGGACTCGTAGCCTACGATCGCATCATATGTGATTCCTCCATTCTACACAACATCTTTCAACAACTTACATATTGACCCCTTGTAGTTTGTGTCTCCGTTCTTCTCACATATTAACTATATAATAACTTTCCATTAATTGCCAAATGACCCCTGAACTTATTACTCCTTTATTTCTTCCACTCACAAGCCTTTATATCACCCGAACAAGCTTTAGCATCCATCCTTGAGCTGCGATATCCCATCCTATGCTCACAACTTCGTCTTTAACCATCGTAAATGCACCGAGTTACGTGTTTTACCTGAACATCACAAAAATCTCGTAGTTACTTCATTCTAACCAAACAAACACATCAAATACACATAAAACATGATAATTAGACACTCTAAAGCTCGGATTTCACCCTCTCCATCACAAACCTGAAGCTTTGTTACGGTTAATTATGCTCACTAGAATGCATAATATAAATTTCATAAAGTTTCGTTATCGTATGAGAAAGTTATGATCAAATTTGTATGCGAGGGGTTAAAAGCGTCAACGACGAAGTTTATGACTTTTCGGGTAACAATAAAGTTAACCGAGGACTTATCAAAGTGGGTGTAAGTCTTGAAGCCCTTATAAGTCAATTTAGAGGGCTCATAGTGCAAGAATTAAATTCGAAACAACTTAAAATGGACCAAGGACCAAAACGCAAGAAATCAAAATTCTGATTTGGATCAGAAGGGGCATCGCGCGACGCGACGGCCCCTAGGGGGGCTACGCGACGCGACGGCCCCTAGGGGGGCTACGCGACGCGACGGCCCCTAGGGGGCTACGCGTGGCGCGAGGGGTCCTCTGATCCGCAAACTTTGCCTAGTGTCTGCCATAGCCCTTGTAACCGATTTAAACCAGATATTTTCACCTCATGGGCGACCCCTAATGATTCCTAGGCACTTAGGGACACTTGTTGGTGATCAAACATCAGTGGTAGCATGATTTGTCAACAATCTATGAGGTTTTAAGCACTATATAAAGGCCCTTGTTGCAACCATTTTGATCACACCTCACTTCTGCATTTCTGATCATTTCTGGAGCTCCAAAGCAGACTCAAGTGATCACTAATCGTGCATAGGACTTCAGTAAGTATGCTTAACATTTCTTAGTTAAGTTTTTGCTTAGTTTTAGCTTAAAAGTCAAACCGTCATAATTAACGGTTGACTTAGCGATTAATCATTGATGGTCCAGTGATTAGTCGAATTGAAAGTAGTTATAAGTTGGTAATTATGTGGGCATTAAACCCTAAAAAGGGCACCCTCTGATTCCCACTCTAACTAGACCATTTGTCGGGTCAAAGTTGATTAGAAAAAGTCAACATAATGCTAACTTTCAAATTAACATGTAATTAGCAATGTAGAAGGCATGTAAACTATTTTATCACTTGTATAACTTAGTAATTAATGTAAGAACATGTCTAAACATGTTCAACCCGACAATTTTCAGTAGAGACCCGGTTCGGAACCGAAAGTCGCATAATTTGACTTTTGCTTTGACTTTCAGTTCTGACCCGTTTAAGCATGTTTTAGAAATGCCTTAGAGCTTTAATTGGACCAGGTTACATGCTAGTATAACCCTCTGTGATTATACACCTTGGTTCAATAGTTATCCAATTAATATGCATGATTCCGTTAATTGCTCATATGTTGACCATTATGCCCTTTTCACCATAAAACGTGATTTTTGAAAATGTAAAAGAGTAGAAACCTTAATTACTGATATATAAACTTGTACCCAAAGTTTGACATCAGTTTGAGGTATAGATTGAGAGTTATGCTCATTAGCGTAATTAGAAAGCTTTTTAGCGATTAAACGGCATAATTAGCGTATAGCCCATTTAAACCTACTTTTCGATATCAAACTTTGTACCCATTGATGTAATATATTATTTTGGGATTTTTGAAGATTTTTAATTAATTTTAGGCTGAGCATAACTTAGAGTTATAAGCCTATTTCGGTAATTGTCGGTTTTGCCCTTTTGGGCTATAAAATGAGTTTTACATATCTTTTTGACCCCAAACCTTTTGCTACTGATTTTATATGATAAATAAATTATTTTAAACGTTCTGGAATGATAAAAATATCAGTTTTCTATATAGAACCCGGAAACGGCTTCTAATCGCCTTTTTAAGCGTTTTTAACGCATAGTATGTACTAAAACTATTTTAAACATACAAGGGTTAATACCTACTGATATTTTAGGTAAATTATAATATTTTAACAGTAAGCAAAAGTTTTTTAACTCAGACTTCAGTTTTGAGCTTTTCGGCTTATGTGAAATTACCAAAATGCCCCTACGGTGCATAGTTTGGCTATAATTGATAAATTTCACATATATACTTTACCCTACTGTTATAACTTACTAAATTGAGTATTTTTGCTGATTACATCAGACCTGTAACTCAGGTTAACACTTAAACTCTTTTATAACCTTGTAAATGACCAAACTACCCCTACGGGGCATAGTTTGTGTTTAAAATTCGTTTCGGGCGTAATAAAAGATATCTTACTGATGTCACAACATATTTGAGGCATATTAACTTAGGAAACCTGTATATGACTCTTATGGTTACCCGTTACGCCTCTTGCGCGTTCGGTTCGGCTTATGTAACTAGTTTGCATAAACTAGCCGAAACGGGTCAAACCTTATCGGTTTTATCTCAAAATCCAAAATGTGTTTAGATTACCCATATAAGAAAAGTCTTCAAACTTGTCGGGTCTAAATCACATTCTATTCCGGTCTTCGCTTAATCACGCGTTTGAACCGTATCATTCCTTAAACTAATCGGTCTAAGCTTAAGCTTAACTAAAGACCGTTAGGATTCTAATAGGTTATTATAAACCTTTGTTCCAGAATAGGAGAACCGGTAAAAGCTACCCGCATTTTCTAATTGTGAATTATACTTGCAAAGGTAAATACTTTTAACTTATTTTCCCTATACGGGCTTGGGGTACGGTATATAAAATACCGCTTGGTCGGGCATTAAATCTTCCATCGTATGGTGGTTAATTGATATTGATCGGCCCGTTTAAATTGTTTTGTTTACTTAAAGCCTTTGGGAGGTTAATGACCATGTCCCGGATATCCTTGGCATCATTTTACGAAATGGCCACGACCTAAGCGCGGGGTGTAGGCGTACACCCGTCAGTGCCAAAATAAATAATGTGGTGTGTCTATTGATCTTTAACCCGGTACGATCCGGGCTACTGAACGCATAAGGAACATGTAATTCTTTTACGAGATTATATATTTAAATAATTATCCCAAGTTATAAAATGTTTGTGCCATGTGCATCCAAATAAATTTTTAATCATTTTCAAAATGAGTCGGTTAATTGTATTTACCAGTGTAAACTGACGTATTTTCCCAAAAAGATTAAGTGCAGGTACTACTCGTAATCGGCTGGATTTCTCCTTAGCATCCAAAGAGTCTCGCAAGCTTAAGATGCCTAAAGTCTGTTGAACTACTGTTTCCTATTTACTTCTGATCCGTTCTGTGGATTACTTTTCAACTGTTTGTGATATTTGATATTACAATTATATTCGGTTGAAATATATCTTTCATTTGCTTCCGTTGTGCATATTAAATATTGTGTTGTTTGACTGTAATGTTGCCAACCACGTCACGATACTCCCCCACCGGGCCCACCGGTCAAATGTGGAAATATCAGGGTGTGACAGGTTGGTATCAGAGCCAACACTGAGTGAATTAAACACTAGCCTTTTGTGTTTAATCTTAGTTACACAATTGCACATTCCAAAATTTTCGAGTCTAGACAAAGAACATAGGAACAATCCAAATTTGTTTCAATGATTTTTAACTTTGTCTTTTATTTTATATATTCTTGTTGTTATCTTATGTCATATTGACAGGACTAAATATGCCGCCAAGATTTTTCAGACGAAGAGGACGAGGCAAGGGGCCAATCACCGCCACCAATGATTACGAAGCAGGGCCTTCGCACACGCGAGCTCCTTCTGCCACTGCGAGTGCTGATCCTCGAGAGAACAGGAGGAACCTTTTTGAGCCTGCTAGACGGTCTGTTTCACACAGTTCGACGCCTCCCTTTCATAACTCCTATGGGCCCCAGTCAGAAAACGAGCCCGACAACCCACAACCTTCTTATATACCTCTACAGCGATCCCTATCGCACCATTCCTTTGGAGACCCCACTCCCGTCTTTCAAGGCCGGTTTAACCCGGCAAACTACATACAAGAACCAGTGGGTTTTAACCCATTGGGGCCAGAGGATCATTTCTCCGGCGATCATGCAGAAGACATGGACGAGGACACGGATCCCGTCGAACCCGAAACAGGGACCCCCAACCATCCTATCGAGGTCTCAGATGGTTCGTCTTTTCATGGATCACCCTACCGTGGTCCAGACAGTTACCAGGCACGATTTAACCAGTTCGAGTGGTATTTTACACCCTCGCATCATTCGTCGCCTCACCAGCAGTAGCAGCAGCAGCAGGATCCCTCTGGGGATTCACGTTCCGTGGCTGTCACGCCACCGCCTCCTCCGCCGCCAGTTCATCAAGAACCTCCAGAACCGCCAAGGCGTAGGAGAACCGGCACACGTATGTCTGCGCGAGCAGGGGATTTCCACTTTAGCTCCCCTCGACACTCAAGTGGCAGTCATTATCCGCCACTACAGGAAGACCCGCAAATGGGTGGACCTTCAAACCCAGTTGCACCACAACCACCACCGATGGGTTTTGATAACCCGATTCCTGCCTACACTGGTTCAATGGCGTACAACCCGTTTGAGCAGCCGGCTCACACCAACTATAATTACGCTGAAGCCGACCCATACTTGGTAGCAGCCAACTATAACTCCCTTCATCCTGAAGGACCGTATGGAGCTCCTTGGGGAGTAGGGTACCCAACCCATGGGTACCCAATACCTGCTAGACCTATAATTCGGACACAATCGAAGCCGCCACCGTTTTCTCCCCCAGAACGGGAAGAAATTCTTCAAAGATTGGACCAGGTCGAGCGAAACTTTCACAGAGATCGCAGGGAGCGACAAAGTTTCTTCCAGGGACTGACAAGTTTAATAAAAGGGAAGAGCAAGAAGGACCATTGAATCCTTCAATTATTGATTGTATTTTCCTTGTTTCAGTTGAGCCCCTGCGTGGGCCTGTCTTGCTGTTTTGACCCCTGCGTGGGTATGATTGTCTTTTGAGCCCCTGCGTGGGCCTATCTTTCTGTTAACCCCTACGAGGGTATGTTGTTTGTTTAAGTCCCTACGTGGACTAGTATTTTAGTTTGACCCTTGCATGGGTAAGTGTTTGTTAAAAAGACCCGTTTAGGGCAGTATGTAATCTTTTAATAATTAATGGATGTTAAGTTTATAAATTTCATTTTGCTATTATATGCATAAATATATTACATGAAATAAATAAATCAAAATCATTCCTTTTAATAATAATCTGCCTATTAAATATTGAATAAGAATCTTAAGAGTGAAACCTAGCCTGAGTGTCATTGTAAAGACCTGGCCAAGATGGTAAGACCTGTTTAAAAGATTCGGATCCCTGTTAACATCTAAAAATATGTTAACACTCCTGGCAGACGTGATTCGTTAAAATCACACACGTCATTCTTATATAAGGATTCTTCAAAAGATTCCTAACCCAACTTAATGATCTCTGAATCATGGGTATAAATCATCAATTTAGATGATCATATTATGACCATACATTGGTAATATAGTGCCTACGGGCCTTGCTCATTTCTACATGAGCCAAAAGACAGTGGTAGCTATGACTCCCTGTCCGAAAAAAGGGTAAAGAACTATGTTCAAAACCTTCATGCTTTGATTCTCTGAAATCATAGCTTATAATTTAAAAATGTCCTTGTGACTAGGCCTGTTGTGCCACTAATAAAACTGTTATTGTTTTTATAATTAGGATAAATTATAATGAAAATCCTAAATAAATATGATTAACAAATTAACCAAATATGGCTTGTGTTACCATGGTTAATGAATTGCCATAAAAGACAATTCTATAATAAACTCACAAATAAACTATTGTCATTGTCTTATGCAACAGTTCAAATTAAAATGGCTGACTCGGATGAAATTAATAGTCACCCAAGGGAGAATAACGATAACGCCCGAATTAATATAACGGGTGCTGAACTGAAAGTGTTAGTAGACGACGCTGTTACAAAGGCCTTAGAGCGACAGTATGAAGAATATAGTGGGACTCGAAGTAGGACCCTATCTACACCACATTCAAAGCCACCCTCCAAGAAGGATGAACCCAGAAAAGGAGATGACGATCGTCACTCTTCAAATCATCAAAGTGATCCATCTCAGAAAATAATGCTGAATCAAGGACCCCGTGATAAGGGTTGCTCCTATAAATACTTTGTTTCATGTAAACCCAGGGATTTCACTGGGGAAAATGGGGCCATAGACTGTATGACATGGCTGGACGAGATGGATACTGTGGTTGATATCAGCGGGTGCGCTGAAAAGGATGTGGTAAAGTTTGTGTCGCAATCATTTAAAGGTGAGGCCTTAGCCTAGTGGAGGTCATTGATTCAAGCTACCGGGAAGATCCCATTGTACAACATGACATGGGAGCAATTTGTTGCCCTCATCAGGGAGAACTACTGTCCTCAACATGAGGTTGAAAAGATTGAATCGGATTTTCTGTCGTTGGTTATGAAGAACCTTGACTGCCAAGCTTACCTCATGAGCTTCAACACATTATAAAGATTGGTTCCGTATCTGGTGACCCCGGAACCCAAAAGAATAGCTCGTTTCATTGGGGGTTTAGCCCCAGAGATAAAGGCAAGCGTGAAGGCCTCTCGGCCAACTACTTTCAGATCGGTAACTGATATATCCTTGTCCCTCACTCTGGACGCGGTCCGACAGAGATCGCTGAGGAACACGGACGCTGAGAAAAGGAAACGTGAAGATGGCAATTCATGAAGGTCAAACAAGAAACACCGAGGAAACAATGACCACAAGAAAGGGTCTGAGTCTAGAAAGGATGGGCATCAGTCTGGTGATAAGCCCAAATGTAAGATCTGCAAGAGACAGCACTTCGGGAAGTGCAGATATGATTCGAACTCGCAGACTCAGTCGAAAACTTTTGCATGTGGGATATGCAAGTCCAAGGATCACAAGACCTTGGATTGCAAGAAGCTGAAGGACGCAACGTGCTACCGTTGCAATGAAAAGGGACACATTAAGACCAATTGCCCAAAATATGCAAAGAAAGACGATGAAGGAAAGAAGACCAATGCTAGAGTCTTCAGGATGGATGCGAAAGAAGCTGTGCAGGACGATAACGTGATCACAGGTACTTTCCTCATAAATGATGTCTATGCAAGAGTGCTTTTTGATTCAGGCGCTGATAAATCGTTTGTAGATAATAAGTTTTGCAAATTGTTGAATTTACCTGTTAAAACCTTAAGTGTGAAGTATGAGGTGGAGTTAGCAGATGGCACCATAGAAACCGTCTCAACTGTGTTAGATGGATGTGTTATATCCATTAAGAACCACTCTTTTCCTTTGACCCTACTTCCCTTTAAGTTAGCTGGTTTTGACATAGTTTTGGGTATGGACTGGTTATCTCATAACCAGGCCCAAATTGTCTGTAACAAGAAGCAAGTGGTGATTAAGACTCCATCTGGTGAATCACTTACCATTCGGGGAGATACCCAGTATGGACTGCCTGAGCAAGTGACTATGCTCAAGGCCTCTAAGTGTTTAAAGAAGGGTTGTGTCATCTACATGGCACAAGTGATTATTGATGAGCCGAAACCGAAGATGGAAGATATCCCCGTCATTTCTGAATACCCTGATGTTTTTCCTGAAGAACTACCTGGTTTACCACCAGATAGGCAAGTCGAATTCAGAATTGACATCATCCCTGGAGCAGCACCAGTTGCTAGGGCACCTTATAGGTTGGCACCAACGGAGATGAAGGAATTAAGAACGCAACTAGATGAATTGCTAGCCAAAGGTTTCATTAGACCTAGTTCGTCTCCTTGGGGAGCACCAATCTTATTTGTCAAGAAGAAGGATGGATCGATGCGTCTGTGCATCGATTACCGTAAGCTTAATAAGGTCACGATCAAGAATAGGTACCCATTGCCCAGAATCGACGATCTGTTCGATCAGCTTCAAGGGGCAAGTTACTTCTCTAAGATCGATCTGAGGTCAGGCTATCATCAATTGAAGGTTAAAGATGAAGACGTACACAAGACTGCATTTAGGACTCGTTATGGTCATTACGAGTTCCTGGTGATGCCTTTTGGGCTCACTAATGCACCTGCCGCATTCATGGATCTCATGAATCGCGTCTGCAAGCCCTACTTGGACAAAGTTGTCATCGTCTTCATTGACGACATCCTCATCTACTCGAAGAACAAAGCCGACCATGAGAAACATCTTCGATGTATTCTTTCACTACTTCAGCAGGAGTAGCTCTATGCCAAATTCTCTAAATGTGAATTCTGGCTTCGTGAAGTCCAATTTCTTGGACATGTGGTTAGCGAACGCGGAATCCAAGTGGACCCCGCTAAGGTTGAAGCTGTCATGAATTGGCAAGAGCCAAAGACGCCCACAGAAATTCGCAGTTTCTTGGGATTGGCAGGATACTACAGACGTTTCATTGAGAATTTTTCAAGGATTGCTGCACCCCTAACCTCCTTGACTTAGAAGAAAATAAAGTTCGTTTGGGGCCCTAAGCAGCAAGAATCCTTTGATATCCTTAAACAGAAGTTGAGCAACGCTCCTGTACTTACGTTACCTGAAGGTACCGAAGAATTCGTGGTTTACTGCGATGCATCACACACCGGGATGGGATGTGTGCTTATGTAAAGAGGCAAAGTTATTGCCTACGCTTCACGACAGTTAAAAGTGCACGAAAAGAATTACACCACCCATGACTTAGAGTTGGGTGCCGTTGTATTTGCACTGAAGCTATGGAGGCACTATTTGTATGGAATCAAGTTTGTGATCTATTCTGATCACAAGAGCCTCCAGCACCTGTTCAACCAAAAGGATTTGAACATGAGGCAACGACGATGGATGGAAACCTTAAATGATTATGATTGTGAAATAAGATACCATCCTGGCAAAGCGAATGTAGTCGCCGATGCCTTGAGTCGGAAGGAAAGGGTGAAACCCATAAGAATCAATGCCAAGAGCATTGAAATAAAGAACAGTTTGAATGAAAGGTTGTTAGCTGCACAGAAGGAAGCTGTGTTGGAAGCTAACTATCCTAATGAAAAGCTGGGAGTCACTGAAGAGCAATTATCTCAGGGCAAGGACGGAATCCTGAGGTTAAATGGAAGAATATGGGTTCCAGTTTATGGGGGACTTCGAGATATTATCCTCCAGGAAGCCCACAGCTCTAAATATTCCGTTCATCCTGGAGCTGATAAGATGTACCAGGATTTAAAAGCAAACTTTTGGTGGATAGGCTTGAAAAAGTCTATAGCCACCTATGTAGCTAAATGCTTGACATGTGCACAAGTCAAGGCTGAACATCAGAAACCGTCAGGTTTGCTACAACAGCCTGAACTTCCCACTTGGAAGTGGGAAATGGTTACTATGGATTTTATCACCAAGTTACCTAAGACAAGGAAAGGAAATGATACCATATGGGTGATCGTGGACAGACTGACTAAGTCAGCACATTTCCTACCCATCAAGGAGACCTATAGCTCCGACATGTTAGCCCAATTATACGTAGATAAGATTGTAGCTTTGCATGGCGTACCTGTGGCTATTATCTCTGACAGAGATACTAGATACACGTCGTATTTTTGGAAAAGTTTCCAACAATCTTTGGGCACGCGTTTAAATTTCAGTACGGCTTACCATCCTCAGACTGACGGACAGAGTGAGCGTACCATCCAAACATTGGAAGACATGCTACGTGCATGTGTGATTGATTTAGGTGGTAGTTGGGATAACCACCTGCCATTAATCGAGTTCTCTTACAACAATAGCTACCATACCAGCATTAAGGCTGCGCCTTTCGAGGCCTTATACGGTAGAAAGTGTAGAACGCCCGTTTGTTGGGCAGAAGTTGGAGATGTCCAACTGTCAGGTCCGGAAATAGTCTTTGAAACGACGGACAAGATTGTCCAGATTTGTGACCGCCTGAAAGCCGCCAGGGATAGGCAGAAAAGCTACGCAGATTTAAAGCGTAAACCTATGAAATTCGAGGTAGGTGAAAAAGTGTTGCTTAAAGTATCACCCTGGAAGGGAGTGATGCGATTTGGTAAGAAAGGCAAGTTGAGCCCGAGATACATAGGACCTTTCGAGGTTATCGAACGTGTCGGATCAGTTGCCTATAAGTTAAACTTACCGGAAGAGCTCAGTGGTATTCACAATGAATTCCACATCTGCAATCTGAAGAAGTGTTTCGCTGATGAATCACTGGTCATACCACATACAGATGTGCACATAAAAGAGAGCTTGAATTTTGTTGAAAAACCTGTGTCGATCGAGGATCGACAGGTTAAGAAGCTTCGAAGGAAGCATGTACCTATTGTAAAGGTGAAATGGGATGCCCGTAGAGGTCCCGAATACACGTGGGAGGTTGAGTCCACAATGAAAGAAAAATACCCTCAGTTATTTCAGTAAATCTTGAGGTCGAGATTTCTTTTAAGGGGGTGAGGATGTAACACCTCGAAAATTCACGTCCTATAATATATTGACACGTGTCATAAGCTTGAACGTGTGAAAGAATGTTCTAGAGGGACTAAAGTTGACAAACATGGAAAGTATGTGAATATACGAGTTCAAAATGTCAACAGTGAATAAATATACTTTACAATAACCCTACATGATGCTCATACCTTCAAACGAATAAATCATGGATCATACGAAGCTAAATATGAAAGAAAGTGAGAGATTACAAACTACAGGGGTTAAATGTGTCAACATGTTTTAAAGTATACCTCTGAGTGACCTTTTAGCAAACCCGAAGCTTTGTAACGGTTAATTATGCTCACTAGAATGCACGATATAAATTTCATAAAGTTTCGTTATCGTATGAGAAAGTTATGATCAAATTCGTATGTGAGGGGTTAAAAGCGTCAACGACGAAGTTTATGACTTTTCGGGTAACAATAAAGTTAACCGAGGACTTATCAAAGTGGGTGTAAGTCTTGAAGCCCTTATAAGTCAATTTAGAGGGCTCATAGTGCAAGAATTAAAGTCGAAACAACTTTCAAATTAACATGTAATTAGCAATGTAGAAGGCATGTAAACTATTTTATCACTTGTATAACTTAGTAATTAATGTAAGAACATGTCTAAACATGTTTAACCCGACAATTTTCAGTAGAGACCCGGTTCGGAACCGAAAGTCGCATAATTTGACTTTTGCTTTGACTTTCAGTTCTGACCCATTTAAGCATGTTTTAGAAATGCCTTAGAGCTTTAATTGGACCAGGTTACATGCTAGTATAACCCTCTATGATTATACACCTTGGTTCAATAGTTATCCAATTAATATGCATGATTCCGTTAATTGCTCATATGTTGACCATTATGCCCTTTTCACCATAAAACGTGATTTTTGAAAATGTAAAAGACTAGAAACCTTAATTACTGATATATAAACTTGTACCCAAAGTTTGACATCAGTTTGAGGTATAGATTGAGAGTTATGCTCATTAGCGTAATTAGAAAGCTTTTTAGCGATTAAACGGCATAATTAGCGTATAGCCCATTTAAACCTACTTTTCGATATCAAACTTTGTACCCATTGATGTAATATATTATTTTGGGATTTTTGAAGATTTTTAATTAATTTTAGGCTGAGCATAACTTAGAGTTATAAGCCTATTTCGGTAATTGTCGGTTTTGCCCTTTTGGGCTATAAAATGAGTTTTACATATCTTTTTGACGCCAAACCTTTTGCTACTGATTTTATATGATAAATAAATTATTTTAAACCTTCTGGAATGATAAAAATATCAGTTTTCTATATAGAACCCGGAAACGGCTTCTAATCGCCTTTTTAAGCGTTTTTAACGCATAGTATGTACTAAAACTATTTTAAACATACAAGGGTTAATACCTACTGATATTTTAGGTAAATTATAATATTTTAATAGTAAGCAAAAGTTTTTTAACTCAGACTTCAGTTTTGAGCTTTTCGGCTTATGTGAAATTACCAAAATGCCCCTACGGTGCATAGTTTGGCTATAATTGATAAATTTCACATATATACTTTACCCTACTGTTATAACTTACTAAATTTAGTATTTTTGCTAATTACATCAGACCTGTAACTCAGGTTAACACTTAAACTCTTTTATAACCTTGTAAATGACCAAACTACCCCTACGGGGCATAGTTTGTGTTTAAAATTCGTTTCGGGCGTAATAAAAGATATCTTACTGATGTCACAACATATTTGAGGCATATTAACTTAGGAAACCTGTATATGACTCTTATGGTTACCCGTTACGCCTCTTGCGCGTTCGGTTCGGCTTATGTAACTAGTTTGCATAAACTAGCCGAAACGGGTCAAACCTTATCGGTTTTATCTCAAAATCCAAAATATGTTTAGATTACCCATATAAGACAAGTCTTTAAACTTGTCGGGTCTAAATCACATTCTATTCCGGTCTTCGCTTAATCACGCGTTTGAACCGTATCATTCCTTAAACTAATCGGTCTAAGCTTAAGCTTAACTAAAGACCGTTAGGATTCTAATAGGTTATTATAAACCTTTGTTCCAGAATAGGAGAACCGGTAAAAGCTACCCGCATTTGCTAATTGTGAATTATACTTGCAAAGGTAAATACTTTTAACTTATTTTCCCTATACGGGCTTGGGGTACGGTATATAAAATACCGCTTGGTCGGGCATTAAATCTTCCATCGTATGGTGGTTAATTGATATTGATCGGCCCGTTTAAATTGTTTTGTTTACTTAAAGCCTTTGGGAGGTTAATGACCATGTCCCGGATATCCTTGGCATCATTTTACGAAATGGCCACGACCTAAGCGCGGGGTGTAGGCGTACACCCGTCAGTGCCAAAATAAATAATGTGGTGTGTCTATTGATCTTTAACCCGGTACGATCCGGGCTACTGAACGCATAAGGAACATGTAATTCTTTTACGAGATTATATATTTAAATAATTATCCCAAGTTATAAAATGTTTGTGCCATGTGCATCCAAATAAATTTTTAATCATTTTCAAAATGAGTCGGTTAATTGTATTTACTAGTGTAAACTGACGTATTTTCCCAAAAAGATTAAGTGCAGGTACTACTCGTAATCGGCTGGATTTCTCCTTAGCATCAAAAGAGTCTCGCAAGCTTAAGATGCCTAAAGTCTGTTGAACTACTGTTTTCTATTTACTTCTGATCCGTTCTGTGGATTACTTTTCAACTGTTTGTGATACTTGATATTACAATTATATTCGGTTGAAATATATCTTTCATTTGCTTCCGCTGTGCATATTAAATATTGTGTTGTTTGACTGTAATGTTGCCAACCACATCACGATACTCCCCCACCGGGCCCACCGGTCAAATGTGGAAATATCGGGGTGTGACAGCAATTTATCAACAAGGTTTTCATTTACCTCCTTAATCTTAGCAAATGCTATGATGCATTTGTCTGAACAAAGGTTTTTAAGGACCTGGGGTGATACCTTGCTTGCAGCCATCATTGCACAGTCACAAACATGCTCTTTCTCATCAGCCACCTTTTCTTCCTTTTCTCCATGTTTCTTCTCTTCTTCTTCAGACCAGGGGTCAGACAGTGGTTCTAACAGGGGTTCTGAATTTTCTCCCAACAGTATTTCATCCGCAACTGCAGTAACCACTGCTTCAGCAATTGTATCCACTGTTTCATCACTTGACTGTCCTTCATCAGCTGTCAGCCCATTTTGCACAGACTCCAATGCTACAAAACAAAAGTCATCACTAGAAATATCATTATTAGCAAGGAGGGCAAAATTTTCATCATCTAGCTCATCAGGTAAGCTACTCCAGTCAACAAAGCCTTGGGTGAAAAAGCTTTACTGATCTGGTTGAACCACTGCTGGTGCAGCTTGTTGTGGTTCAGCTGGTTGCACTTGAACCTGAGGAGCTGGTGCCTGGACATACTGTATCTGAGGGACAGTGGTTTGGACATAATGCACAGGAACAGGGATTGCAGGGTGTGCATAGTGAGCAGTGTTTACATGAGTAGCAGGGGTATAATGATTGTAATGCACAGTGGATTGGTTATTTTATGGTCTAGGGTTTGTGGTAGGGTGTGTGATAATTGGTCCAGATGTTTGACTCCTACACTCCCTAGCAAAATGACCTAACCTATTGCACTTGTAGCATTTTATCTTTGACTTATCCAACCCTACTTTTAAATTCCCATGTAACCCTGGAAATTTTCTCCTTGTCCTTTTGTAAAACTTGTTGGTTCTCACACTTAACAAAGCAAGTTGGTGCAGAATATCCATCTCTTCTAAATCAGTTGGATCAAAGTGCTGTAAATCATTGAGTTCAAAACACATATTATCAGAGTTCTGGCTTTCTCCATTTGCTATGAAAGCATAACTGGATGAGTGAGGATCAGAGTGGAAGTTACCACCAGCAGTTATGTCAATAAAATGATCATAACTCTGATCCTTACTACTGCCAGACTCTTCCTAACTCAAAAGAGCTGTGTTGCCAAATGCATAGTCATCTGCAACTTTGCCAGACTCTTGCAACTTCTTTTTCTGTTTAACTCCCTTTCATAGGTCAAGAGTCTACCATGAAGTTGGGTCAGGGTCAAATCTTTAAACCCAACAGAGTTTCTAGTCACAAAAGCAATTGTGTCCCATTTTTCAGGTAATGACCTAAGAAACCTGCTATTTTGTGTTGAATTAGCAAATTTAACATTAACAAGTCTTAGCTCACTAATGAGACAACTGAACCGTTCAAATTGTTGTGTTAATGTTTCACCCTTAACGTGATAAAATGTTTCATACTGTTGATTCAGAATTTCCCTATTATTTTCAATTACTTCTTCAGTTCCCCCAAACTGTTCCTTCAGTGCATCCCACAATTCCTTGGCACTGTTACAGTGTAACAGCCCAACATAAATCTCATTAGGTAGTGCAGATGCAACGATGCTGAATGCCTTGGCATCTAGTTCAATTTTCTGAAAATCCTGGTCCGTATAGTTCTCAATTTTCTTAGGAACAAAGACCTTGATATCCTCAGAACTCGGCACCATTGGAACATGTGGTCCAAAGATGACCGACTTCCAACATCCGGTATTCTGTTGAGCAAGGATGTGTCCCATCCTTCTCTGCCAGATGTTGTACTCATTTTGTTTCAACATAGGTGGTTTGAAGAGTGAACCGATGCTATTATTAACATCTTGTGATTGTGACGTCATCCTGGTTGTTTTACAGGTATTGATTAATCAACTTTGCTCGTGATTAAACCCTACTCTGTTTTTCAACAAAACAAACAATCGAAAGTATCAATGAGATCGAGCTAAACTTTTATGCCAAATTGATTGTTAGATCGAATTTGACTGTCCTAAGCTCTGATACCAATTGTTAGGATCTGAGTTTGATTAATTGTGGTTTTGTTTAACAAATTGAAGATGAAATTGTATTAAGTGCAGCGGAAATAAGATGGAAATAAACTTTCAACACAATCAAACGAGAGAACAATTCTAAGCACACATGTTTGACATCAAACCGAATTATTATATTTCTTACAGTCAACGATTACAATATGCATGCATGCAAAAGTCTCCCCCTCAACCTGAACTCACAAGATTGCTTGTACAGAATGACAGAGATGAAAGAGCTAATAGAACAATACAGGGTACTGCTCTATTTATACTGTACAGCAAACCACTGTGGCATCTTTGCTGACGTCACCATTGATAGTGACATCTAACTTCCTAACAACCTGAAACTACTGATCTATACAAACACTGTTATCTAACTACTGTTATGCTAACAAATGATTACAATACAAAAGGAAAACAAACAACTGATTCTTCATTCCACTGCTTCAGCCCTAGCAGTGCTTTGGTCTTCAGCAGTACTTGAACCAAATCAGTAGATTGACTAAGCAGTACTTTGTCTTCAACAGTCTTTGGGAAATAGCAGTTATTGTAGACCATCAGTAGTTATAAGAGATCAGTACTTAGGGGCAGCAGTTGTTAGAATCACCATTAAAGGAGAAAGACTGATGCAAACAACTGCTTATGCTAGATCCACTGCCCTGATCCAGTTTTGGCTTTATATCATCTGTTCCTATATAGGGTTCAATCCCAACAATAACTAATAGTTAGTATCTAAGCATCAAGGCTACTCCTTTGGAGACCTTGTATAGATGGAATGTTAAATATCCGTTGTTTGACAGAAGTTTGATAAGTCCAAAATTAGCAGGACCTGAAATTACCTTGGAAACAACGGATAAGATCATACGAATCCGTAACTGTCTGAAAGTTGCCAATAATCGGCAGAAAATCAATGATTGATAAGAATCGCAAACCTCTTAAGCCTTTAATAAGGGATAAGATTCAACGGAAAGTACCACCCAAGAAAGGTGTGCTGCATTTTGATATAACAGACAAGTTAAACTCTAAATATGTTGGACCATTCGGGAAAATCGAATATGTCGAGATCGGTAGCCTATAAGCAGAAACTTACCTAAGAAACTTGATGGTATTCACAATGTGTTTCCCACTAGTGATTTCAAGATATGGCTAGACAATAAGTCGATAGCATTATCACATTGATGTGTAGATTAATGAAAACTTATGGTTTACTAAGAAGCCAGTGTCGAATAAGGATCGACTAGTTAAGAAGCTCCAAAAGAAAACATGTACCTATTATAAAGGTCAATGGGAGTTCCGTAGAGGCCCCAAATATGCTACGAAAGATTAAATCCATTATAGGACAGAATGTACTTCCATCTTTTGAGCAAATCTCGAGGTCGAGATTTCTTTTAAGGGGATGAGGATGTAACACCTCGTAAAATCACGTCCAATGATGTGTTGACACGTGTACTAAACCTTAATAAAGTCAAATGTTGACTATGAGGGACAAATTTTGCGAAAGATCAAAAAATTTGATTATGGAAGGACTGAAAGTGTTTACATACTTAAACTAAGCCTCAGAATAACCTCACATGATATTCGTATTCTCATATTAAGCCACTTGTTGGATAAGCGAAATCGTTTGCATAATAAATCGTAAGTTTGCACGGCGAAGGGTTAGAAGTGTCAACATGTTTAATTATACCTCTAACTGACCTTTTATCGAACCCGAAACATTATTATATCTGGTCATATTCTTGGGAATACAAAACATTGGCCATTTAGGGCTTTAATGTCGATAAACAACGATACACACAAGACTGTGCGTTAAAAAGGGTTCAAAGTGTCAACATGTTAATTCTTACCTCTGAATGACCGTTTAACAAACCCAAAGCATCGTATTGTTCGATAATACTCTCGAGAATGCCCAATATGGATAACATAGAGCTTTGACGCAATAAAACGATAATACGCGCAAGCTTGCGCGTTAAAAGGACCAAAAGCGTCAACATTTAAAACTACACCTTTGAGCGACCATTTAAGCGAACTGGTGTGAACTGGAGTGTCGTAATACTCCATTATACTCTTGGGAATGCTTGTTATTAACTTTGTAAGGCTTTTACAACATTTCACGATAATACGCGCAAGTTCGCAAATTAAAGGGTTAAAAGCGTCAATATGCCAAACTAGGCCTCTGGCTGACTCTTTTAACGTATCAAGAAGTTTATGATGCTTGGTTATACTCTTGGATGTGTCTAATGTTGGAAATAAAAGGCCTTGTGTGCTAAAAACATCGTTTCGGATGAGTTCGGAAGTGCAGGGGCCAAATATGACAACAATTGAAAGTTGTGGTGAGCTGGTATGGTCCTTATTGACCGTATACAAAGACCCATATGGTCCGTATATGAATTCCAGTAACAGAAATATTGTGTGCAGCCCTTGTATCCTCCCTTGTCTCACATAAACCGACTCTAGGGGCTCTTTGATGGTTTTGAAAGCCTGGTAAGACACCTGGAATGATCTCAAAGCTCCTCTAAACACCTGGTAATCATCCAAAATCCTTCCAACAACTATAAATAGGGGTGAATTATTGTTGAAACCTCACACCATTTCTTGAGTTCTTGCTCTCTTCTCAAATCTGAAGATCCTGATCATTTGGAACCTCCTTTTGAGTTCTTTTCACTCCCTTGGACCATTTGTAAGTGTCCTTTCTTGGCTAGTTCAGTTTATTTGGCTCTTAAAGCCGAAAAGTCAAACGTTTTCGATAAACGCTTTAACTTTTAGTTAGACCTTGTACGGTCGAGCCATGGTTCGCAACGAACATGGCTACGTGATCGTAAGTAGGTAGGTATTAAACCCTCAAAAGGGCACCTCCCGATTATCATGTTTACTTGGTTAATTGTCGGGTCAAAGTAATTAAAATAAAAGTCAAACGGGTCAGTTTTTAAATAAAATTCACAACTGATAATATAGAAGCTATAAAATCAGTTTTGTCACTTTAATGACTTGGTAAATATTAATTGAACATGTCTAGACATGTTCAACCCGACAATTCTAAGTATAGGCTCGGTTCGCAACCGAAAGTCGCAAAAGTTGACTTTTGCTTTGACTTTCAGTTCTGACCCGAATTAGCTTAGTTTAGTTATGCCTTAGGTTTCCTTTGTGACCATATTATATGTTATTATAACCCTCTGAGGTTATACTATATGGTCCTTTAGAATTAGAGTTCATATGCATGTTTCCGTTATTTGTTTGAAAGTTGACTATTACGCTCTTTTGATATTAAAATGAGATTTTTATAAATGTGAGAGAATAAAAAGTTTTATTACTGATATATAAGTATGTCCTAGAAATTTGACATCAGTTTATGGTCTAAAATAAGAGTTATGCAAGATATCGTAAAACGAAAGCTTTTTGTTAATTAAATTTCATTTTTCGCATAAATCATATTTAAACCCAAATTTTTGGTACCAAACTTTCTACCCACTGTTATAATATAATATTTATGGATTTTTGGAAATTTTTGTCAAATTTTATATTGACCATAACATAGAGTTCTAGCATAAATTCGGTAATTGACGATAAAGCACTTTCGTTAATAAAAATGAGTTTAACATATGATTTGCATACCAAACCTTTTCCTACTGATATCATATGTTAAATAAAATGTTTTAAACACTTGAGACTGATCAAAATCTCATATTTCCTTAAACAACCCGAATATCGTCAAATACCGACTTTTATGCAAAATAGGCGCATAGTATGGTTTAAAACCATATTTAGCACCTAAGACTTGTTACCTACTGATTTTTAAAAATAAATTTTTATACTTTAACAGTAAGTATAAGTCTTGAACTCATATTTCCAAATTCGACCTTAAAAACATATGTGAAATGACCAAAATGCCCCTACGGTGCATAGTTTGGCCATAAATGATAAACCTCACATATGTATGATATCTTACTGATGTAACTTGATAAAATTAATATTTTTACAGAATGTTTTAGACCAGAACCTCAGTTTATATTTAAATCTCTTTTATAAACTTTAAAATGACCAAAATACCCTTACGGGGCTTAAATTGGTCTTAAATTCGTTTTGGGCATAATTGAAGATATCCTACTGATATCACAACATATTTTAAGCATAATAACTATTGGAACATGTACTTGACTCATCCGGTTACCCGTTGTGCTTATACGCGTTCGGTACGGTTTATGTAACTAGTTTGCATAAATTAGCCTAAACGGGTCAAACCCTATCTTTTTTACTTCAAAATCCAGAATGTATTTAGTTTACCCATTTTATACAAGTCTTCATACTTGTTCGGTCTAAATCACATTCTAATTCGGTCTTCGCTTAATCTTGCGTTTTGAACCGTAAACCTTTCTTAAAAACTAACTGGTCTAAGTTATAACTTAAATAAGACCCGTTAGGAATCTAATAGGTTAATAAAACCTTCGTTCCAGATTGAGAGCCCCGGTAGAAGTACTTGCACTTCCTGATTAGAATATACGGCTGAGTGTAATTTACATTTTAAGCTCAGGTAAATACTTTTAACTTATTTTCCCTTATACGGGCTTGGGATACGGTAAATTATTACCGCTTGCTCGGGTGCATAAACCTTTTAACCGGAAATGGTTATATTGTATAATCCCGTTTAAACCAGTATTGTTTGATAACATATAACATTGGGGGTTAACGACCGTGTCCTGGATATCCTTGGCTCATTTAAGAATTGTAAATGGCCACGACTTAAGCACGAGGTGTTGGTATAACACCTGTCCGTTGCATTTATAAAAGATATACTGGGGTAACCCGCCGTGAGCTTATACTTGTGGCGTGTTGTTAAATCTCGTTCGGTTTATTTAATACCGGCCCTAAATGTTGGACAAACATGTAAATCTGATACAAGATTTTATTAATATAATTGTCCCAAGTTATAAAACATTTGTGCCTTCTGCATTTAAATCATTTTCTTAAACATTTTCAAAAGAGTCGGTTAATTGTATTTACCAGTGAAAAATGACGTATTTTTTTCCAAAAGATTAAGTGGCAGGTATTTTCCATGAATGGATGGAAGCTTCGGGCGTTAATAAAGAATCTTGTGAATTCTAAACGTTTAAGTCTGTTGAACAATACTTTATATTATGTTTTATATGATCCGCATGTGGATCCAATCACGACCATTTGTATAATATTTCATTATACTTTATATTTCGGTTTGTATTAATATTTTACTTCCAAAACTTCCGTTGTGCATCAAACCGTGATTATTGACTATGATGATATCAACTACGTCACGATACTCCCCACCGGCCCCACCGGTAATACGTGGAAATATCAGGGTGTGACAAGTAAACTAGCAAGATCAAGGTTCTTACCACTAGCACAAGGCTAGGGATGATCAAGTGGAGAAATCAAGTGGGTAAAAGCAAATAGAGGAGGTCCTTGCACTTCCGTAAGCTCCTAGCTTCCTTGTATGACCTCTAACACCTTTGAATATGGTTGAAATGGAAGTAGTATGGATGAATGAAGGTGAGTGTGTGTGTGTTGAGTTCGGCCGAGAGCTCCAAGGGGGAAGGGAGTGTTGTGTGTTTTCTAGTGTGTGTAAAAATGAAAGGTATGAACTCAAGGTGTTTACTTATAACCATCCTAACTCATTAACTTGTGTATAATGTGCTCATAACAAGGGAACATGATCTAATTTTTAATTGAAACAAAATCAACATGGTTGGGGCCATGTTGGCCGTAAATAGGTGGGGGGGGGGGGGGGGTAGTAGCATAGGTTTTAACTAAGTTAGTTACTTTAAGGTAAAAATGTAAGTATTTGTTAGTTATGTTAGTTACTAGATATTTATAGGGTGTTATGATGTTCGGGGACCATAACTAGCTTGGTAATGTTAAAACAGTGCTTCTAGTAAAAATTTGGTGTTTCAGGTAGTGTCCGATTGTTCGGTTAGACACTGGTTCGTTAAGGTGCTAAACTTTGCAGTTTAGTGTGCTTTATGTACCCTTTTGTGACACTTTTGATTCCTGACACTTAGGAAAGCATTCAGGACCATTTAACCATATTTCTGCATAATATTAGATTGTTTAAATGCTGAATTTTGCTGAATTCAGCACTTTGGGTGAGTTTTAGGCACTTTCCTGCACTTAAACTATCTCTAGAAAGGCAGTTTTGTGATCCTCACTTTCCTACACACTATACTAGTGTAGTACTTGGTTTCTGTCTCATACTGGGTCTCAAAACACTGTCTGTCTATGTGCTAAGTTCTGTCAGCAATTTCCTGATTTTTCTGATAACTGTGCTAACTGTGTTTCGTGTATCATTTGAATCAATATAGTTTGCATGCAGTAATGATATGACATTATGCAATATGTGACACATGTAAGTATAATGCAGTAATCAGAAAGCAATTAATTATAATTCAGCACAGTCATTAAGCACTAATCATGGTTAATTAATTGTACGGATACCTGAATTTTTGACAGTTGTCACATTTCAATGGGACTTAGGAGGATCTAAAGCAACCACAAGTTGAAGCAATCATTTCCGTCCATCCAAGAGCTTTCAATCATCAAGATCATCCTTTTTCTTTGCTTTTATCATCATCTAGATCATCCCTAGCCACAAGAGCTAGAAATGAGCTTCTAAATCTCTTTTTCATACTTATTTATGTATATGTTGTTTAAAGAACAAGTATTAACTAAAACAATCATACAAAATAAGATGAAAATACAAATAAGCAAAATGAAAAACAGAGCAAAAGGTATTTGTTGCTCGAAAGGCTGAGTTCTTGGAACCTAAGTTCCTTATGGAAGGAACTAGTAGAACAGTGGAACTTGATGAGGATCAAGAACCATAAGTCGATACATGTTTGGTTGATACTAGCACTCAACAAGAAGTGGTTGATCAATACACACAAAACGTTCGCAGATCTGGTAGAATTAGTAGTCCACCTGAAAGATATGGATTTTTCATGGATGAATGCTACGTGGTAGATTCGGGTGAACCAACCACATACCATGATGAAATGTCAAAATCCGATTATGACAAATGGCTTGAAGCCATGAACGTAGAGATGCAATCCATGTATGACAACCAAGTATGGGAATTGGTTGTGCCACCTCTTAACTCCAAAGTGGGTGGAAATAAGTGGGTTTTCAGGAAGAAAACCGATATGCATGGTAACTTGGATACTTATAAAGCGAGACTTGTAGCAAAAGGTTTCACTCAAACTCAAAGGGGTGATTATGATGAGACCTTCTCACCTGTGGCGATGCTAAAGTCAATTAGGATATTATTTGCCATACCTGCATAATATGATTATGAGTTTTGGCAAATGGATGTCAAAAAGGCTTTCCTTAATGGATATCTTGAGGAAGATGTCTATATGGTTCAGCCTGAAGGTTTTATCGATCCAAAGCATCCTAACAAAGTATGGAAGTTAAAGAAATCAATCTATGGACTGAAACAAGCATCGAGAAGTTGGAATCACCGTTTTGATGAAGAGATTAGGGAATATGGATTCATCAAGAATGTCGATGAAGCTTGTGTGTATAAGAAGGCTAGTGGGAGCATTATTACTTTCTTAGTATTATATGTCGATGACATTCTACTATTTGGAAATGACATTCCAACCATGGAAGGTGTAAAAACTTGGCTTGGAAGTTGTTTTTCCATTAAGATCTTGGTGAAGTCGCCTACATTTTGGGAAGAAAGATCTATAGGGATAGATCAAGGCACTTGATAGGTTTAAACCAAAGTGCATACATTGACAAAGTCTTGAAAAGGTTCAAGATGGAGAACTCTAAGAAAGGTTTGGTACCTATTCAAGAGGGGACAATATTGAGTTCGTCTCAATGTCCAAGCTCAAAAATAAGCAAGAAAGAATGAAAGGAATCCCATATGCGTCAGCTATAGGATTCATTATGTATGTAATGATATGCACTAGACCGGACAAGTCATGCGCTTTAAGCATGACGAAAAGATACCAGTGAAATCCAAGTGACGATCATTGGATGACTGTTAAAAGTATATTGAAATACCTTAGAAGGACTAAGGATATGTTTCTAATATATGGATCTGGTGAAGAGGAACTCGTTGTAAAGGGTTATAAGGATGCGAGAATCGGAACTCGTTGTAAAGGGTTACACGGACACGAGTTTCCAAACTGATCAAGATGATTCTCGATCACAATCAGGGTAGCATTGTCCACTACAGAATCTGAATACATCGTCGCTTCATTGATCGAGATGATTCATATGGATCTGCCACTTGAATTATTAGCGATCTAGGGGTTGTCCCTACCATTCAAGACCCCCTAGAGATCTTTTGTGATAAGATGGTGCGATTTCTCAAATTGAGGAACCTCGTGCACATCAAAAGACTAGGCACATTGAGCGGAGATTTAACTACATAGGAGATGAAGTTGAAAAGGGAAAGATATGTATTTGCAAAGTTCACACTGATCAAAATATTGCGGATCCACTCACGAAGCTCCTTGAACGGGCAAAGCATGAAGGGTCATACTTGTGCCTTAGGACTTCGATATTCTAGTAATTGGATTTGATCTATTTTGTATTTGGATATTGGAACAATTGTTATTTTGACTCTTTTATGGTATTTAGAGTTATGTTCCATTGTAGCATGTTTAAATCCATGAATAAGTTACTTATTCTAAATGTCCGTAGTCAATCATACTTGTGGGAACGAATATGAATGAAATACTATTATGAACTTGGATTGGTGGATATTCATTAGGTATGAATATAGAGTAAAGTGTTGCTGCCAAAGTTCATAGATATTTGTGGGATTCAAATATTGGACTGACCCGCTCTCAAATGTTATTGCATGGAATATTTTGTGATTGATCATAAGTAATTTTGAGTAAAGGAGAATATCATAGTATCCTCTGACCTGAGATACATATTGGGTCTTAATATTCACCAAATATTATATCTTGACCTAGTTCTTCGTTGTCTGTAATAAGGCAGTACATAAGGCTAAGCTCAGGTGTGGTACAAGGTGATTGTGAGAGACGTATGTAGTCAAGAAGGGATTTGTTCCTTTTATTCGTTGAGAGTAAGATGTCTAAGGCCTACTAAAGTTAAATCAACAGAGAGTGATCACTCTATGTCTCTAGATTTAACATGACATCTGTAACGAAAGGATAAATGATAGATTCACCTAAATCATGTTCAAGTAAAGGACTTGAAGGGGATGATGTTATTGAATGGCACTGAGTCATACGTATTAGGGGTAGTAAACTGTAGTTAGGTGGTATTTACTGCTTGCATCAATCTTCTATGTATCTTGTGCAAGTGGGAGATTGTTGGACTCTGTATGCCCAAGACACATATTAAATTGATGTGGCTAGTACGTTATAATCCAAGTCGGGTCATACCCAATAACAAGCTAGACAAACACTTATAATATTTATTTATGATATGATCAAACACATAAATATTAACACTTAGAATATTTAGAAATTGGTTTTCTAAATAATTACACTTTAGAAACTAATAAATTACATGGATAATTTATTTTGAGAGAATATTTTATCTTGTTATTTAATGGGTTAAATAACATAATAAAAGGTTGTAATATATTGCATAAGTCTTATAACATGTGATGTTATAATTTTATAAAAGTTATAAAATTAAAACCAAGACTTAATTAAAAAAGAAAATTTTGAAATTTTTTTTATAAAACCCACAAGCGGGCCGCCCCCCATGGGTCTTCGCAAGACCAATTTTGGTCCAATGAGATTGCATGCAATTGTCATATTTAGAGGACTCATGATTTGGTGTTTGGAGTGGCTACTTCTCTCATCCTTTTAAAACATTTTTGCATGACAAAAATTGAAAGAGGACTTTGATACTCCTTCTCTAATTTTCGGCCAAGAGAAGGTTTGCAAAGGGGGTTTTCAAGTTTGAATTTTCAAGTGTAAGAACTCTCTAAAAATGCTCCATATTTTCGGCCATGTATGGTTGATCAAGAGGGGATTTTTCAAGTGAGTTTAAAGTGTAGAAATCCTAGCTAAACTTAAGGTGTTTGTTGGAAGGCTTGGGGTATACAAGCTTAAGGTCTTCTACTCTTGAAGATTACCATTCAAGAAGAATCATCCTCTTCATATCTTTTACTCTTGAAAGGTAGTATTCTAAAACACCCTATGGTTATGTTTGATAGCATGCATGTCCGTATATGGATCTGGGTATTGGGTTTTACATATAAAATGAATTTTATATCTTGTAAGTAACATGTTTTAAATAACTTTTCCGCTGCGTTTTAATTTTATATGGATAAAATTACTTTGATAAACATGTGAAAAACCCAACACCCTCTTCCGATGTGACGTTACCCTCAACCTAGTGGTTTGAGTCAGCAAGCATACAATCCCACTAGGTCGGAATAGTGAAAGATAATTAAGTACGTTATTAAAGCAAAATGTGGTGGACCCCTCTTCCGAGGTGGCGATCACCCTCAACCCATTGGTATGAGTCACCAGGGATACAGTCCTAGCGGGGTTGGATTAATTTTTTAATAATAGTTTAAGAATAAGGGATTCAAGCTTTTTGCATCTCTCCTGTGGTGGGTAATGCCCGCTCCGACTCATGAGACGTTACTGGGCTTGAAATAAGTTCTCGCAGGATCTATACACTGAATGAGACATAGGATTACCCAAACCACCCTTCTAACCCCCTTCCAGGCAATTAACATGCTTTATATAGACCGTAAAGACATGAATATGTTGAGTCAACAAACATATGAAGAATGATTGAATAAATTCGCCTTTAATATAAAAACTCTAATTATTAACGTCATTAATACATACCTAATTAAAAAGTAGCCAAAGTTTGGAAATCATAAAAGAAATACATAGTAGATAATCTTCACCAAGTGATGTAAGAATTTAGCCAAGCATGGCCTTTGTTTGACAAAGATTCTTACGATCAATCTTGGATCCCGACACTACACACACACTCTAAAGATGGAAAGATGGATGATGGTGGTGGATGATGGTGTTGTAGTGGTGGTGGAGTGGTGGCAAGTGAGAGAGAAGTGGTTTGCCAAGGGATGAGTTGAAGTGGAACCAAGCACTTCTATTTATAGCTGCCCTCAGAAGCTTCAGCACGGCCTGTGCCCATCTCTCTCTCTTTTCCTCATTAACTACTTGTCAGATGTTGTACTAACACGGCCCCGTGTGTCAACGACATGGCACGTGGCCAAAGTACTTGTTGTACTATTGAAGATTCTGAAAATCTTTGAGTTGACCACGCCCCGTGTTGGCTTAACACGGCCCCATGTTGGCTGCCATTTTTGTCTTTTGCAGTTGTCTTTTTCTTCTGCCCAGTATCCATCTTCAGACACGACCCGTGTTAGGTGGACATGGCCCCGTATCAGCCTTCTGTTCTTGTTATTTTGAGGTTTGGATATGAATTGGGGCTTGGCAAACTGCGGTAATTCCTTCTTCTTTTCATTTATGTTGGATTTTGCTGTCTTTTTGCTCCTTTTGCAAATTTAAGCTCTTTTATCCCTGAAAATATAAAAGGAACGAAAACACTAGATTTTTCCAACATTAGTACTAAAAAAGGGTTGCTTTTATGCTGTATTTGACACAATTTATATGTTGTATTTTAATCACATCAAATACCCCCACACTTGAATCTTTGCTTGTCCTCAGCAAAACTCTATTTCGTGGCTTACGCACCCAAATAGAATAGGTAGAAGAGAAGGTTTTTGGGTCTTATCTTTAGAGTTTCGGGTATCCAAGTTTTAAATCTATTTTGTTTTTATTTTATTTACAATCATATTCTTCATGATTTGTTTAAAACTCAATTTATGAAAAAATATTTACTTTGGGCATAATATGCCTTTATAAAATTCCATTTAGTTATATACAAATTTACACACCTCACAAGTATTCACTCAACACTCGCCCAATATTAAGTGAAACACTCGTGCCCGATTTGGAACTTACTCCTACCATAGGCATGACAATCGATCAAACCTCCTCCTTTTGACGTTAAATCCTTATAAGTATCAAGAGGACTTTGAAGGGTAGGTGGTGGTTCGGGTTTGGTATGTTTTATTCAGAGAAAGGGTGAAAATCGTAAACTATTGGTTTTTCTATTGGTTTTTTTGCTTAGCAAAAAATACTTTGGCATATTTTTCAGATTTTTCTCTTTTTTTTTTTGGTGCCAAAGTTGAAACTGAGCCGAAATCGTAACTTCATAACCGATAAGTTTACAAATATGAAGGATGAAAAAAATGAAAAGGGTTGTTTTGTGGGTTTGAAACGAAAAAGGTTTTTAAGGTTCAAAGGGTTTAACTAAGGGGGTGTTTTTGGTTAAAGCAAAGAAAATAAAGGTTTTTGTTTTGAAAACGGGTTTGTCCTAATGCCTCTTATCATTTACTTAACTTGGATTTTTGTCTGTAAGGACTTGGAACGCATCGGGTTGTCAAGTTCTAGATTCGTTAGAACCAAACGAGCTATTCACACAAGAAACGAAAATTTGAGCATTTAGTAAAGATGTATATTTTATGCTCGGTAATGGCTCAAAACTCACTTTTGTGGGAAAAGGGGTTATAGTGTAAAAATGTATATATAATAAAATTCTACAAAGATTTATCATGCCCGTTTTCGTAATTTTCTAAATTGGTTCTTTTTATCACGACGCTATCGGTTGTAAATTTGTAAAAACATAATTTTTAGAACTTGTTTACCCAACTAAACTTTAGATAAGTAAAAAAAATGAACAGAAAATTTTTGAAAAAGTTTGGGGTGTCTAGCGGTTCCAAGGCGAGTTTTGTGTAAGGCTTGTGTCACACCCCGATATTTCCACGTATTACCGGTGGGCCCAGTGGGGAGTACCGTGACGTAGTTGATTTCATCATAGTCAAACAACACAAATTTAAATGCACAGCGGAAGCAAAAGATAAATTCATTTCAACTGAATAAATTGTAATATTAAGTATCACAAACTAGTTGAAACAGATCCACAGGCGGATCGAAAGAAAAAGGAAATTGTTCAACAGACTTTAACATCTAGAGCTTGCGAGACTTGATTATTGATGCCTGGAGTAGCCAGCCTATTACATATAGTACCTACACTTAGCCTTTTTGGAAAATACGTCAGTTTACACTGGTAAATACAACTTAACTGACTCATTTTGAAAAAGGTTTAAGAAAATTGATTTGAATGCACTTAGGCAAAAATATCTTTTATAACTTGGGACAATTATTTAAAAATAATCTTGTATACAGTTTTACTTATTTGTCGTCCATTAGGGCCGGTTTGTAGAGCCGGTCTAGATTAACTGACACGCCACATGTATAATGCCCACAAGGTTGATTCCTTTAAGTGGATTACCAGTTTTTACTTAATGCAACTGTCAGGTGTACGCCTACACCCCGTGCTTAGGTCGTGGCCATTTCTTTGAATGATGCCAAGGATATCCGGGACATGGTCATTTAACCCCCAAAGGCCATACACCAAATAATACAGATTAAAACGAGTTATGTAAATACATTAATCACAATCCGATTTAAATGACTACATACCCGACCAAGCGGTATTATTATAATACCGTATCCCAAGCCCGTATAGGGAAAATAAGTTAAGAGTATTTACCTGAGCAAATTTATACAATTTATCCCAGCCGTATACCACCAAGCAAGTACAGATAGCTTTTACTGGGCTCCTAAATCTGGAACGAAGGTTTTTAATAACCTATTAGAATGCTAACGAGTCTTTAATTAAGCCTAAGCTTAGACCGGGTAGCTTTAAAAGAGGATACGGTTCAAACGCATGATAAGGCGAAGACCGGTTTAGAATGTGGTTTTGACCCAACAAGCTTGTATGCTTGTTTAATATGGGTAACTTAAACACATTCTGGATTTTGAGATGAAAACGATATGGTTTGACCCATTTCGGCTAAATTATGCAAACTAGTTACATAAGCCGATCCGAACGCGAAAAGTGCGTAACGGTAACCATATGAGTCATATACAAGTTTCCTAAGTTAATATGCCTTAAATATGTTGTGACATCAGTAAGATGTCTTCTATTATGCCCAAAACGGATTTAAACACAAATTACGCCCCGTAGGGGTATTTTGGTCATTTTAAAGGTTATAAAAGAGTTTAAATATAAATCTGAGTTTCGGGTCTGATGTAATCAGTAAAAAAATACTTAGTTTACTAAGTTATATCAGTAGAGTATAACCTATATGTGAAATTTATTATTTCTAACCATACTATGCACCGAAGGGGCAATTTGGTAATTTCACTTAAGCCTAAAAGGTCAAAACTGGAAATCTGAGTTTAAAACTTTTGCTTACTGCTAAAGTATAAAAATTTATTTAAAACCTCAGTAGGTATCAAGTCTTATATATCTAAAATGATTTTAATACATACTATGTGCTTAAAACGCGTAAAAAGACGATTTTAAGCGATTTTCGAGTTTTATAAGAAAAGCTGATATTTTTTATTATTCCAGAAGGCTTAAAATATTCTATCTATCATATTGGATCAGTAAAAAAAGGTTTGGTATCAAAAGGATTGGTAAAACTCATTTTATAGCCTAAAAGGGCAAAACCGACAATTACCGGATCAAGCTTAGAACTCTATGCTTAGCCTAAAAATAAATAAAAATCTCCAAAAATCCCAAAATATTATTTTATATCAGTGGATAAAAAGTTTGGTATCAAAAATCGGGTTTAGATAGGCTATACGCTAATTACACCGTTTAATTACTAAAAAGCTTTCTAATTACGCTAATGAGCATAACTCTTAATCTAGACCTCAAATTGATGTCAAATTTTAGGTACAAGTTTATAAATCAGTAACTAAGGTTTCTATTCTTTTACATTTTCAAAATTCATGTTTTAAGGTCATATGGGCATAATAGTCAACATTTAGGCATTTAACGGAAATATGCATATGAATCGGATAACTAATGAACCAAGTTGTATAATCTCAGAGAGTTATACTTATATGAAACCTGGTCCAAATAAAGCTCTAAGGCAATTCTAAACCATGCTCTAATGGGTCAGAACTGAAAGTCAAAGGAAAAGCCTACTTTTGCGACTTTCGGCTCCGAACCGAGCTTAAATTGAAAATTGTCGGTTTGAACATGTTTAGACATGTTCTTACATTAATTACCAAGTTATATTAATGACAAAACAGGTTGCATAGCTTCTACATTGCTAATTATGTATTTATTTGAAAATAAGCTTTCTGTTGACTTTTTAAGATTAACTTTGACCCGACAATTGACCTGGTTAGAGTGGAAATCAGATGGTGCCCTTTTAAGGGTTTATTGCCCACATAATTACCAACTCATAGGTACTTTCAATTTAGAATTTGACTGGACAAATTAAGATTAATGACGAAGTCAAATCTTAATTACGACGGTTTGAGTTTAAGCTAATTAACTAAGCAAAACTGAATTAAAGAAGGTTAAGGACACTTACAATAGTCCTAAGTACGACTAATGACTCCTAGGAATTGTCCTTGAGCTTCAGGAACCTCCAGAAGTTGAGTTGTGAATGATTTCAAATGAAGTGCTCAAATGGTGCAACCAAGAACTTCTTATATAGGACTTTTTGATGCCTTTAGATCATGACAACTAAGTCTATGGATGTTCCCTGATCATCCCAAGTGTCCCTAGGCCCTTAAAAACCATCAAACAAGCCCATAGAATCGAAAAAAGGTGAATTGAGGCGGTGTAACAGGCTGAAACTGGCAGCTGTGAAGTTTTTCTGCATCTGGGAGACTCAGGCGGCCCGCGTAAGGATTGGGCCTGACCTTACGCGGCCCGTGTCAAGGTCTAGTCCGGTCACAAGTTTGTAAAAATTGCATTTTTGGTCCCTGGTCCTTCTAAACGTGGTTTCCACTTCATTTCTTGCACTTTTGGCCCTCTAACTTGACTTTTAAGGGCTCCAAGGTATAAACAAACATTTTTAAGTCCTCGGTTAACTTTATGATCACCCGTAAAGCCTTAAATTTCAACGTTGACGCTTTTAACCCCTCGTATACGAATATTGTCATAACTTTCTCATACTTTAACGAAACCTTGTGAAATTTTTATCACTTATTCTCGTGAGTATAATTAATCATTACAAAGCTTCGGGTTTGCTAAAAGGTCACTCATAGGTATACTTTAAACATGTTGACACATTTAACCCCTGTAGTTTGTAATTCCTCACTTTCTTTCACAATTAGCTTCGTATGATCCATGATTTATTCGTTTAAGGGTATAAACATCATGTGGGGCTATTGTGAAGTATATTTATTCATTGTTGACACTTTGAACCCTTATATTCACATAGTTTCTTTGTTTGTCAACTTTAGTCCCTCTAAATCAATCCTTTACACGTTTAAAGCTCATGACACGTGTCGATACATTATTGGACATGAATTTACGAGGTGTTACTGTCACACCCCTTTCTGCGGCGGAAGCACGAGGTGTGATCATGAAAGGTTCTCATTGCATACGAAGAGTAAACATACTACATGCTCAAAAATAACTTCGAATATTACATTACCAAAAACATATGTCAAGTGTTTACAACACTAGATAACACATTGTCTTAAAAGTCACGACTTTATTTAAAGATAAACAAAGCGACATCCATGAGCATGAGTAAGACCACGCGCACATCCATCCTAGTTACCTGAAATACATGTGAGTTTTGGAAAAACGTCAACATAAAGTTGGTGTGAATTCATGCAGTTTTGTATTTCACGTTTGTATACTTTGTATAAAAACATAGTTGTGAATAAATCAAGTTTTTCTCGAGTACTCCACGTACTTCAAGTTATATATCGATCCTCTTGAGTACCCCACGTACTTCAAGTTATATATCAATCCTCTTGAGTACCCCACGTACTTCAAGTTATATATCAATTTTAGTATGGTATGAATTTTATGTAAATACAGTATTTCTGTAATTATCAGATTGTTAATGGGTTGCAAAGCCATTAACATGTGGCACGACATAGGAAGTCACCAAACCTAAGGCATTTAATTGGTATATTTTGAGACACAAAAGCACTACTCGATTCTCGCCCCGACCGAGTGTGAGGCTGCCAGGCACCCGTTAGATCTAACCTTTTGTTCTGCGGTCTAAGTATGTACACGATTAATGGTGCTTCTGTACCCTATTCGTGACACTATTTCTCATAACGCATCCTACTTGGTTCTCGTTCTCACCAAGCGCGTTTCTTGTTATCATTTCTCATAGCGCCTCATACTTGGTTCTCGTTCTCACCAAGTGCGCTTCTCATATTCTTATATTTCATCACACTTGGTTCTCGTTCTCACCAAGTGTACTTCTTGTATTCTTATATTTCGTCACACTTGGTTCTCGTTCTCACCAAGTGTACTTCTTGTATTTATATCATACCAATTATAAATTTTGTACATTTGTACATGTATTTCACCCCCGAAGTTATAAAAACTGAAAACAGTTAAAGAGAAAAGGGGGAGTATGAACTCACAACTTTGCGTTCCTTGCGTCGTAAACTTCACCGGATTTGCTTAATTAACGTCGTAACCTATACGCGTTTTCTTAACGTTAGTCACTAGACTTGCGTCGCACAAGTACAGTCACTCTCTTTTGTATATATTCTTGTGTTAAAAATATTCTCTATTTTTAACTACGTATCTTACTTATATTATTTTCTCTAAATAAATATAAGTCTTTTGTGTTTTGCACTTTGCACCCGAATTATGTATCTTGTATGTTGTATGTGTATTTTTATATTTCTACTCCTCATGAGTAATTAGTGTATTTTTAAGTCTTAATACACTAGCACGTATAACACATACTATATACACTTAGCACAAAAGTTGGTGATCAAATAATATATATTTTTCTTTCAAAAATATATATACTTATTATCCATTTTTATTCTTGAAAAATCACCATTTCTCATCACCAAAAATTAGGGAAACCTTGGTAATACTTTTAAATACATTTTTAGGGAATAAGTTTCTCAAAAACCTATACTTTTCTAAGTGTCAAAATTTATAAAAATTTTGACAGAGTTTCCCCTAAAAATGGACGTTTCCCATGTTTTCAAAACATGTGTTTATTTTCTTTTAAATCGTCAACAATCATCAACAACAATTATCAACAATACTCATCCACAATAATCACTAATTTCTCCATTTCATGAACTTGAATATTTACAAAAATGTGTAGTAACTTACTAGCACATTTAGTAAGTCTTGTTATCTTTAAAAATAATTTTAGTTTCTTAAAAACTTTATTTTTAAAGAATATGAAGTTTCACAACTTCTAGTCGGGATTTACAAAAATACTTCTTTGTTAAATTTTCTTGTTACACAAGTGTCTACACACTTGTTTATTTACTAAAAATGCTTTTAGTTCGGATAAGATCCGGGTTTTAAACAAGACTAATATTTTTGGCTTGGTTCTTCCGAAAAACCACTTGTAGATCTTTAGATCTACTAGTTTTGAACAATATTTTGCAAGTAAAAATACTTTTACACAAGTTCATGTTTCATGTGTGGTAGAGTTTCACCTTTTAACCCTTATATCTTCTAACATAACCTTATGTCATGATCCAAGAACATGACTACATCGGGTTAAATGGTGGTCCGAGCTACCACAATCATAGATCGGGTCTCAATAATCATACATTTCGAATACTACATCATTTACACAACTTATGTGCTATTAACCACCATTTTTAGTGTTTTAAGTAGACTTTAAAGCATCATCTTGCATGTTAACGAGTTTTATCCGATAAAAATCCTTTTAACCACTTTAGATTAGTTCAAATATGAGTTTTAAGCATTATACCTCTAGCTCGAGGCTAGGGAAGAATCTATGCGCAAAAGAGGTGGATAAAAGCTAGATAAAGAGGTCCTTCGAACTCCGTTTGCTCCAAGCTTCCTAATACGAGACCCTTAACACTTATAGATGCTTGAAATATGAAGATCAAGATCGAACTATGATGGATGGAATAAGGGTGTTGGGCCGTAAGCTTTGAGAGAGAGAGGAGGGTGTGTGTGTTGTTAATGTTCATGTGTGTATAACCTTGATCTTATAGATAATCTCATGTGCTAATACCCAAAGGTTCTTATGTCTAGATGATACTAAACATAAGGAATATAATAATAAATCAAGGACAAAGTATGTCCCCTTCTAGTTGGGGGACGGTTAGAGAGGGGGGGGGGTCTAGTCCGATTCCAACTAGATAGTTAGGGTAAAAGTTAGGTTAAACCAAGTTAGTTAAGTGTTTAACTCGGTTACTCGTGTGTAGTATGTTATGACGGGTGTTAGGGTATTCGGGGACCCTAACTGGCTCAGAAAAAGATAAATAATGAAAATAACAATATTTTCATGTTCCGGGTATAGTCCGGTTGTTCGGTTACATACTGATTCGTTAAAGTGCTAAATTGCACCTTTTAGTGTTTAATAAGTATCTTTGTATAACACTATCGATTCCCAACACTTAGGGAAATATTCTGGATAATAAGACGACATTTCTGCATAATATTTATATGTCTAAATGCTGATTTATTGCTGAATTTTATAAATTCTGCACTTAAAGTGCGTTTCGGGTGCTTTTTAGTGCTTATTTTTGCTTTCGTATTGCATATACATTAACCCTTGTATGTACTCTTGGGTTTTAATGCATTCTTGTCGTCGAACCTACACCTAGGTTCCAATTTTATTGTGTGACTGCTTTCTGCAGTTCTGTTGACACATTGTGTCTTACCGGTGAGTTTACTATTGTTTTTGACGCAACGCTCTCGTTTATGCATAAAGCAATATTTTGTAGTATACAACGTGCATGAATTCACTTGTTTAATCATGTGTTCAGACATTGCTGACAATTAAGCACATAATTGCAATCATTAAATAATGATTAAAGTGTACGGAAATTACCGGTTTGTGCCAGTTGTCACAGTCTCCCCCCGTTAAAAGAATTTCGTCCCGAAATTCAGGCTGGACTCACTCTCGCTGGAGTCTTCTTGAATAGGTGGGGATACTTTTTCTTGAACTGGTCTTCACGTTCCCATGTGTACTCGGGTCCGTGCTTAGAGCTCCAACGTACTTTGACAAGCTTCACACTGCTCCTCCTGGTCTTGTTGACTTTCCAGTCGGTAACCTCAACGGGTTGCTCTGTAAATCGGAGGGCTTCATCAATATGCACTTCATCCATCGGGATGGTCACGTTTTCTTGTGTTGGACTCTTCTTTAGGTTGGATACATGAAACGTATCATGTACTCCATTAAGTTCTTCCGGTAACTCCAACTTGTATGCCACGGTACCAATTCTCCTCAAAATTCTGAATGGTCCGATGTATCGTGGATTCAGCTTTCCACGCTTTCCAAACCTGACTACGCCCTTCCATGGTGAGACTTTTAACAACACTTTGTCTCCCACCTTGAATTCTACCGATTTTCTATTCGGATCAGCGTAGCTCTTTTGTCGCTCTCGAGCCGCCTTAATGCGCTCTCGGATCTGTGCAATCTTGTCGGTTGTCTCTTGTACAAGTTCAGGACCAACCATACGTTTATCTCCAGCGTCTGCCCAACATAAGGGCGATCGGCATTTGCGGCCATACAGAGCTTCGAACGGCGCGACTTTTATGCTCGTATGATAACTGTTATTGTAGGAAAACTCAACTAAAGGTAGATGAGTATCCCAGCTGCCGCCTAGATCCATGACACATGCGCGAAGCATATCTTCTAACGTTTGTATAGTCCGTTCGCTCTGGCCGTCTGTTTGCGGATGGAATGCCGTGCTCAGATCTAACTGAGATCCAAAGGCTTCCTGAAATGATTGCCAGATTCTTGAGACAAAGCGTCCATCTCTGTCTGAAATAATTGAGATTGGCACTCCATGTCGTGCCACAATTTCTCTTAAGTATATTTCAGCAAGCTTTCCAGTGCTGTCTTTTTCTCGGATCGGTAGGAAGTGCGCAGACTTCGTTAATCGATCAACTATTACCCATATCATGTCGTGCCCTCTCGGGGTCCTGGGTAATTTCGTTATGAAGTCCATCGAGATTTGTTCCCACTTCCACACGGGAATCTCTGGTTGTTGTAGTAGGCCGGACGGTTTCTGATATTCGGCCTTAACCTTAGCACAGGTTAGGCATTTTCCAACATAGACAGCAACGTCGCTTTTGAGTCTCGGCCACCAATAGTATTCTTTCAAGTCTTGATACATTTTGTCCGATCCTGGGTGGATCGAATATCTCGATTTGTGGGCTTCATTAAGGATGACTTCTCGTATGCCACCATAGAGTGGAACCCAAATACGCTTCTTGAAGTATAAGGCTCCCTCTTCGTTTGGCACCATGTATTTCAGCATACCCCGTAGGTATTCAGCTTTACGGTTCTCTTCTTTAAGAGCTTCTTGTTGTGCATCTCGAATGCGTGCTGTGAGGTTCGTTCGAATCGTCATTTCCAATGCCCGAACCCTTAGGGTCTTAACCCTTTCCTTTCGGCTCAACGCGTCTGCTACAACGTTTGCCTTTCCAGGATGGTACTTAATCTCACAGTCATAATCGTTCAGCAGCTCGACCCAACGTCGCTGGCGCATATTCAATTCCTTCTGATCAAATATGTGTTGTAAGCTTTTATGATCTGTGAAGATTGTACATCGAGTACCATATAAATAATGTCGCCAAATCTTCAAGGCGAATACCACTGCACCCAGCTCCAGGTCGTGAGTGGTATAATTTCTCTCGTGAACCTTCAGTTGTCTTGAAGCATAAGCGATGACTTTTTGGCGTTGCATGAGCACGCAACCCAAGCCTTGTCGTGAGGCGTCGCAGTATACCACGAAGTCTTTAGTGCCTTCGGGTAATGATAGTATCGGTGCATCGCAGAGCTTGTTCTTAAGTAGCTGAAAGGCTTCTTCTTGTTTGTGACCCCAGTCGTATTTCATGTCCTTCTGTGTAAGGGTCGTTAGCGGTTGAGCTATCTTTGAGAAATTCTCGATGAATCGTCGGTAATAGCCCGCTAAACCCAAAAATTGTCGGACTTCAGTTGGGGTCTTGGGAGCTTCCCAATTCTTTATTGCTTCAATCTTGGATGGGTCTACATGAATGCCCTTCTCATTCACCACGTGACCAAGAAATTGTACTTCGCGAATCCAGAATTCGCATTTCGAGAACTTTGCATAAAGTTTCTCTTTCTTCAATAGTTCCAGAATAGTTCGGAGATGTTGCTCATGTTCTTCTTTCGTTCGCGAGTAAATCAGGATATCATCGATAAATACTATCACGAATTTATCGAGATATGGTTTGCAGACGCGGTTCATCAGGTCCATAAAGACCGCTGGCGCGTTTGTCAATCCAAATGGCATCACAAGAAATTCGTAGTGCCCATAGCGCGTTCTGAATGCAGTCTTTGGCACGCTGTCATCTTGGATTCTCAGCTGATGGTATCCAGATCGAAGGTCGATCTTGGAATAGTAGCTTGATCCTTGCAGTTGATCAAATAAGTCATCAATCCTCGGTAGCGGATACCGATTCTTGATTGTGAGCTTGTTCAGTTCCCTGTAATCGATACACATTCGTAGTGTTCCATCCTTCTTCTTCACGAACAATACCGGAGCTCCCCAGGGTGAGAAGCTTGGCCTTATGAATCCTTTATCCAACAACTCCTGAAGCTGTGTAGATAATTCTTGCATTTCGGATGGCGCAAGTCGATATGGAGCCTTGGCTACAGGAGCGGCTCCTGGAACCAAGTCTATACGGAATTCGACTTGTCGTTGCGGAGGTAGTCCTGGCAGATCTTCAGGGAACACATCAGGAAATTCCTTCACCACAGGAATGTCTTCGAGTTTCGGCTCCTCAGCTTTCTTGTCTATAACGTGTGCTAGGAAAGCAACACATCCTTTACTTAAGCACTTCTATGCCTTCATACAACTGATGATTCGAAGAGGCGCGTCTCGTTTTTCTCCATGCACGATGAGAGTTTCACCATTTGCTAAAGGGATGCGAATGATTTTCTCATGGCAAATAACTTCAGCTTTGTTCTTGGATAGCCAGTCCATTCCGACTACTACATCGAAGCTACCCAATTGAATAGGTAAGAGGTCGATGCTAAAATTTCGTTCGCCAAGTTCCAGTGTGCAGCCTCTAACAACTTCGCTCGATTCAACAAGTTTACCATTGGCTAGTTCTATGGAATAAGGAATTTCTAATCTACTAGATTCTATTCCGAGTATGCGTTTAAATTCCACAGACATAAAGCTATAATCGGCGCCAGTGTCAAATAATATGGATGCAAAGTGATTGTTAATGAGAAACGTACCGGTGACCACGTTAGGGTCCTCGCGTGCGTTCTTTGCTCCAATCACAAATGCTCTAGCCTGGGCATTGTTTCCCTCTGGGCAGTACTTCATGAAATGATCATTGCTTCCACAACTGAAGCATCCTTGATTTCTCCCAGCTCCATTGCCATTCCGGTTACCATTGCCAATTCAATTTCGGTTCTTACCTTTAGTTCATCCCAAGTTAGGCCATAAGCGGCATCATCACCCAAAGTTTGGGCTCGTAGGTTCCACCAAGTCAGAGCTTCATCGACAAACAGTCCAGCAGCAAAAGTGACATGCTGATCCGCGGCACACTTGCTCATGCGGATAGTAGCTTCAGTCTTCTCCGTCCAGCGCACAAATGCTACTGCACCTCCTGTGCCGTCATAGTTCATCGGCTTGCAGTCGAGGAACTGCTTGAAAGTGCAGCCTTGAGCTACATTTCCTCCAGCCGAATCTCCATGCCCGTTACGTCTAGCATTGCTTGGTCCTCCACTGTCTTGAGTTCGGTTCGCCTCGTACTGGGCGATAGCAGCGGAGATCCTTTCTTTCAGTAGAGCTTCCAGCTCTTCGGCAATTCTTGGCAGCGGGGGAGGAGGAGGTTGGTTACGAGCGTTCACAGCTCTTCTGGGTGCCGTGTTCTGACGAACACAACCCATTAGGTTTAGGCATTTGTTTGATATCGTCATACACGACAGTAGTATCATATATATTCACAGGTATATATACCACATAAGTGGCATCAAACAATTATTACTCTAGCAGAGTACTTAGTAGGCTTGCACTGTGGGAATCTATACGTGACAAGACTTGCTGTGATTTCTGTGCACTGAATTCCATAATTATGTATGCATCCATAATTACGTAACTCCTTGCACAGTCCGCACAGTTCGTTTCATCCTCGTGTCTCTTCCTTCAGATGGGCCATCGCTTTTAGGTAAAGTCACGTATACTCGTGACATTCTACTTCTAGTACATGCTAATTATCACACATAATTGCAAGTAATTTCTAGTCAATGACAAGTGCTACTCAAGTGCACTCTAAGTCTCGTAGTGTCTTTTCTAGACTCATGTAGACAGTTTCAGGTAGTGGATGTCGCGGGACGTTTTATGCAATGAAAACTCTTTGAAAAATTGTTTTCGTGAAAGGATCCTAGAGATTGTAGACTAGACTCGAGAAGGAATCCTGGTTCACTACAATCGCAGCTCTGATACCAATCTGTCACACCCCTTTCTGCGGCGGAAGCACGAGGTGTGATCATGAAAGGTTCTCATTGCATACGAAGAGTAAACATACTACATGCTCAAAAATAACTTCGAATATTACATTACCAAAAACATATGTCAAGTGTTTACAACACTAGATAACACATTGTCTTAAAAGTCACGACTTTATTTAAAGATAAACAAAGCGACATCCATGAGCATGAGTAAGACCACGCGCACATCCATCCTAGTTACCTGAAATACATGTGAGTTTTGGAAAAACGTCAACATAAAGTTGGTGTGAATTCATGCAGTTTTGTATTTCACGTTTGTATACTTTGTATAAAAACATAGTTGTGAATAAATCAAGTTTTTCTCGAGTACTCCACGTACTTCAAGTTATATATCGATCCTCTTGAGTACCCCACGTACTTCAAGTTATATATCAATCCTCTTGAGTACCCCACGTACTTCAAGTTATATATCAATTTTAGTATGGTATGAATTTTATGTAAATACAGTATTTCTGTAATTATCAGATTGTTAATGGGTTGCAAAGCCATTAACATGTGGCACGACATAGGAAGTCACCAAACCTAAGGCATTTAATTGGTATATTTTGAGACACAAAAGCACTACTCGATTCTCGCCCCGACCGAGTGTGAGGCTGCCAGGCACCCGTTAGATCTAACCTTTTGTTCTGCGGTCTAAGTATGTACACGATTAATGGTGCTTCTGTACCCTATTCGTGACACTATTTCTCATAACGCATCCTACTTGGTTCTCGTTCTCACCAAGCGCGTTTCTTGTTATCATTTCTCATAGCGCCTCATACTTGGTTCTCGTTCTCACCAAGTGCGCTTCTCATATTCTTATATTTCATCACACTTGGTTCTCGTTCTCACCAAGTGTACTTCTTGTATTCTTATATTTCGTCACACTTGGTTCTCGTTCTCACCAAGTGTACTTCTTGTATTTATATCATACCAATTATAAATTTTGTACATTTGTACATGTATTTCACCCCCGAAGTTATAAAAACTGAAAACAGTTAAAGAGAAAAGGGGGAGCATGAACTCACAACTTTGCGTTCCTTGCGTCGTAAACTTCACCGGATTTGCTTAATTAACGTCGTAACCTATACGCGTTTTCTTAACGTTAGTCACTAGACTTGCGTCGCACAAGTATAGTCACTCTCTTTTGTATATATTCTTGTGTTAAAAATATTCTCTATTTTTAACTACGTATCTTACTTATATTATTTTCTCTAAATAAATATAAGTCTTTTGTGTTTTGCACTTTGCACCCGAATTATGTATCTTGTATGTTGTATGTGTATTTTTATATTTCTACTCCTCATGAGTAATTAGTGTATTTTTAAGTCTTAATACACTAGCACGTATAACACATACTATATACATTTAGCACAAAAGTTGGTGATCAAATAATATATATTTTTCTTTCAAAAATATATATACTTATTATCCATTTTTATTCTTGAAAAATCACCATTTCTCATCACCAAAAATTAGGGAAACCTTGGTAATACTTTTAAATACATTTTTAGGGAATAAGTTTCTCAAAAACCTATACTTTTCTAAGTGTCAAAATTTATAAAAATTTTGACAGAGTTTCCCCTAAAAATGGACGTTTCCCATGTTTTCAAAACATGTGTTTATTTTCTTTTAAATCGTCAACAATCATCAACAACAATTATCAACAATACTCATCCACAATAATCACTAATTTCTCCATTTCATGAACTTGAATATTTACAAAAATGTGTAGTAACTTACTAGCACATTTAGTAAGTCTTGTTATCTTTAAAAATAATTTTAGTTTCTTAAAAACTTTATTTTTAAAGAATATGAAGTTTCACAACTTCTAGTCGGGATTTACAAAAATACTTCTTTGTTAAATTTTCTTGTGACACAAGTGTCTACACACTTGTTTATTTACTAAAAATGCTTTTAGTTCGGATAAGATCCGGGTTTTAAACAAGACTAATATTTTTGGCTTGGTTCTTCCGAAAAACCACTTGTAGATCTTTAGATCTACTAGTTTTGAACAATATTTTGCAAGTAAAAATACTTTTACACAAGTTCATGTTTCATGTGTGGTAGAGTTTCACCTTTTAACCCTTATATCTTCTAACATAACCTTATGTCATGATCCAAGAACATGACTACATCGGGTTAAATGGTGGTCCGAGCTTCCACAATCATAGATCGGGTCTCAATAATCATACATTTCGAATACTACATCATTTACACAACTTATGTGCTATTAACCACCATTTTTAGTGTTTTAAGTAGACTTTAAAGCATAATCTTGCATGTTAACGAGTTTTATCCGATAAAAATCCTTTTAACCACTTTAGATTAGTTCAAATATGAGTTTTAAGCATTATACCTCTAGCTCGAGGCTAGGGAAGAATCTATGCGCAAAAGAGGTGGATAAAAGCTAGATAAAGAGGTCCTTCGAACTCCGTTTGCTCCAAGCTTCCTAATACGAGACCCTTAACACTTGTAGATGCTTGAAATATGAAGATCAAGATCGAACTATGATGGATGGAATAGGGGTGTTGGGCCGTAAGCTTTGAGAGAGAGAGGAGGGTGTGTGTGTTGTTAATGTTCATGTGTGTATAACCTTGATCTTATAGATAATCTCATGTGCTAATACCCAAAGGTTCTTATGTCTAGATGATACTAAACATAAGGAATATAATAATAAATCAAGGACAAAGTATGTCCCCTTCTAGTTGGGGGACGGTTAGAGAGGGGGGGGGGGTCTAGTCCGATTCCAACTAGATAGTTAGGGTAAAAGTTAGGTTAAACCAAGTTAGTTAAGTGTTTAACTCGGTTACTAGTGTGTAGTATGTTATGACGGGTGTTAGGGTATTCGGGGACCCTAACTGGCTCAGAAAAAGATAAATAATGAAAATAACAATATTTTCATGTTCCGGGTATAGTCCGGTTGTTCGGTTACATACCGATTCGTTAAAGTGCTAAATTGCACCTTTTAGTGTTTAGTAAGTATCTTTGTATAACACTATCGATTCCCAACACTTAGGGAAATATTCTGGATAATAAGACGACATTTCTGCATAATATTTATATGTCTAAATGCTGATTTATTGCTGAATTTTATAAATTCTGCACTTAAAGTGCGTTTCGGGTGCTTTTTAGTGCTTATTTTTGCTTTCGTATTGCATATACATTAACCCTTGTATGTACTCTTGGGTTTTAATGCATTCTTGTCGTCGAACCTACACCTAGGTTCCAATTTTATTGTGTGACTGCTTTCTGCAGTTCTGTTGACACATTGTGTCTTACCGGTGAGTTTACTATTGTTTTTGACGCAACGCTCTCGTTTATGCATAAAGCAATATTTTGTAGTATACAACGTGCATGAATTCACTTGTTTACTCATGTGTTCAGACATTGCTGACAATTAAGCACATAATTGCAATCATTAAATAATGATTAAAGTGTACGGAAATTACCGGTTTGTGCCAGTTGTCACAGTTACATCCTCACCCCCTTAAAAGAAATCTCGACCTCGAGATTTACTGAAACAAATGAGGGTACTTTTCTTTCATTGTGGACTCTACCTCCCACGTATACTCGGGACCTCTGTGGGCATCCCATTTGACCTTTACTATTAGCACATGCTTCCTTCGAAGCTTCTTTACCGGTCGATCCTCGATTGACAAAGGTTTTTCCACAAATTTCAAACTCTCATCTATATGCACATCCGTATGTGGTATGACTAGCGATTCATCAGCTAGACATTTCTTAAGATTGCAGATGTGGAATACATTGTGAATACCACTGAGCTCTTCAGGTAAGCTTAACTTATAAGCCACTGCTCCTACACATTCGATGATCTCGAATGGTCCTATATACCTTGGGCTTAACTTACCTTTCTTACCAAATCGCATCACTCCCTTCCAGGGTGATACCTTAAGCAAAACCTTATCACCAACCTCAAACTTCAGAGGCTTACGCCTTTTATCAGCATAACTTTTCTGCCTATCCCTGGCAGCTTTCAGGCAGTCACGAATTTGGACAATCTTATCCGTTGTTTCAAGGACTATATCAGGTCCTGTTAGTTGGACATCTCCAACTTCTGCCCAGCAAACGGGCGTCCTGCACTTCCTTCCATATAAAGCTTCGAATGGTGCAGCTTGGATACTTGAGTGATAGCTATTGTTATATGAAAATTCGATCAATGGAAGATGTTCATCCCAACTTCCACCTAGGTTAATAACACAAGCTCTTAACATATCTTCCAGTGTTTGAATCGTCCGCTCACTTTGACCATCCGTTTGAGGATGATATGCTGTGCTGAAGTTCAATTGAGTGCCTAGTGATTGTTGAAAACTTTTCCAGAAGTGCGATGTATACCTTGTATCCCTATCAGAAATGATAGATACTGGCACTCCGTGGAGAGATACAATCTCATCCACGTACAGCTGAGCTAACTTATCTGAGCTATGTGTTTCCTTAATAGGTAGGAAGTGAGCTGACTTAGTCAATCTATCCACTATCACCCAAATAGTATCATTTCCTTTCCTTGTCTTTGGTAACTTGGTGATGAAATCCATTGTCACCATTTCCCACTTCCAGGTGGGAAGTTCAGGTTGTTGTAGTAAACCTGACGGCTTTTGGTGTTCAGCTTTAACTTGCGCGCACGTCAAACATTTGGCTACATAGGTAGCTATAGACTTCTTTAAGCCTATCCACCAATAGTTCGCCTTCATATCCTGGTACATCTTATCAGCTCCAGGATGAACGGAATATTTAGAATTGTGGGCTTCCTGGAGGATAACATTCTGAAGTCCTCCATAAACTGGAACCCATATTCGTCCATTTAATCTTAGTATTCCGTCCTTGCCATAGGATAACTGCTCCTCAGTTACTCCTAACTTTTCATCAGGATAGTTAGCTTCCAATACGGCTTCCTTCTGCACAGCTAACAACCTTTCATTCAAACTATTCTTTATCTCAATGCTCTTGGCATTGATTCTTATAGGCTTCACTATTTCCTTTCGACTTAAGGCATCGGCCACTACATTCGCCTTGCCAGGATGGTATCTTATCTCACAATCATAATCATTCAAAGTTTCCATCCAACGTCGCTGCCTCATGTTCAAGTCCTTCTGATTGAACAGATGTTGAAGGATTTTGTGATCAGAGTAGATCACACACTTAGTGCCATACAAGTAGTGCCTCCAAAGTTTCAGTGCAAATACAACGGCACCAAACTCCAAATCGTGGGTTGTGTAATTCTTCTCATGCACTTTCAGTTGTCGAGAAGCGTAGGTAATAACCTTGCCCTTCTGCATAAGCACACATCCCATACCTGTGTGTGATGCATCACAATACATAACAAATTCCTCTATTCCATCAGGCAATGACAACACAGGTGCATTGCTCAACTTTTGCTTAAGGATGTCAAAGGATTCCTGCTGCTTAGGGCCCCAGTCAAACTTAATATTCTTACGTGTCAACGAAGTTAAGGGCGCAGCAATCCTTGAGAAATTTTCAATAAATCGCCTATAATATCCTGCTAAACCTAGGAAGCTACGAATCTCTATAGGCGTCTTTGGCTCTTGCCAATTCATAATAGCTTCAACTTTAGCGGGATCCACTTGGATACCACGCTCACTAACAACATGTCCAACTAGAGCTTTTCCTGTTGAAGCAGCTTAAGAATGCAACGGAGATGCTTCTCATGGTCAGCTTGACTCTTGGAGTAAATCAGAATGTCATCGATGAAGACGATGACGAATTTATCCAAATAAGGCTTGCAGACGTGATTCATGAGATCCATGAATGCGGCAGGTGCATTAGTGAGCCCAAACGGCATCACTAGGAACTCGTAATGGCCATAATGAGTCCTAAATGCAGTTTTGTGTACATCTTCATCTTTAACCTTCAGTTGGTGATAGCCTGATCTTAAATCGATCTTAGAAAAGTAACTTGCCCCTTGTAATTTGTGACACCCCGTTGAAATGTTCTCACTTATACTAGCTTGACAGTGACTGCCTTAACTTTCGGGACGAAAGTTCTTAAAACTTGGGGATAATGTGACACTCTGGGTTTTCCCGAGCAACCACCTTGTATTGAACTTGCGTGTATATATTATTAAATGGAAAATATGGTGTTGATCTTGATATGCTATGTGATCCTCGTGCTAAGTTATGTGTTGACAATGTGTAAGTATAATATACATAGATATATATATATAGTAAGCCGAGACCATGAACCCGACTCGAGACCACTCGGTCTCGAGTGAACATTAAACGGTTGGGCCGTGTGCACTTGAGCCCATTCGGAACCCATTAGGGTGTACCGACCTTAGAACGGGTATAAAACCCATGCCCAAGCCAACCTTCTCTCATTTTTGGACATTTCCATCATTCTCCCACACTCACCCACACACACTCTCCTACACTCCTTCAATCACTAAAACCCTAAAGTTCCACCAACACTCTCCTCCTTTCTTCTCGGAACAACCGGCGGCTAAGGAAGGAGCTCTCGGATCTCGGTGAATCCCTACACACCTCCACACTTTGGAACCGGTTAGTGCCTCCTTGTGCATAGTTGAAAGATCTTTGATATAGATTCTTGCTTATGAATGTTTTGTTTGACTAGTTCAAATGTTCCGTGTATGATCTCGTGATGGAATGGAATAAAAATGACAAGATGATAATTATGGCTAGCTTAGTGATGGATTTGGTGTGATGAAAATCAATAGGTGACTATATGTAAGGCATGTATTAGTATGACATTGTTATTGAAAGATGATATGCAAGGTGTTAGACAATAGGAATGTGTTGCATGTGTAGTCCTGGAAATATATGATTAGGAACCGGTGATGATACCCATTTGAGTGCATGCTAGGATAAGAATTTCTTAGACATTCATGCTTGTTGAATATGTAAAACCCTAATGATGAACCGTTTGAATGTTGTTATGAATATTTGAAATCTGGTTGTTTAATCTATTTTGATTAGTAATTAGACAAGAAAACATGTTTGTGTAATTTGATTGGATAGTACACAATTACATGAAATTGCATTTCTATTGGTTAGTACATCAGAGGTTCTAGAAGAACTTCATGTGCACGTATCCGGGGTTGCGAGTCGAGACTCCCGGTTGCGACTCGAGACCAACACGTGACAACTCGAGACCACAGCAGTTGCGACTCGAGACCTTGACCAAACAACTCAATCAAGGCAGACTTCAAGGACTCGGGACCGGCAAGGTCTCGACTCGAGACTTCATGATCTCGACTCGAGACAGGACTCGAGACCTCCGAGGTTGCGACTCATGCTGGCATCACTCGAGATCTCATGGTTGCGACTCGAGACCGCACGTTCTCGAGTCGAGACCACCTTGTCTCGACTGGGCTGTTTGTCTCCGTTATTGGGCCAAAAGTGTGTGGACTGTGCATACCGCTTTATTTGGACTCTGTGATGCTGTTAACTGTTCGTATGATTGGATGGGCCCAATAACACTCATGATTTGTATGTTAGGTGTCGACGGTTACTGTTTAACTGCTTACGTATTAGAACAGGCTCGATAACTTGCTGGATATTTATATGTTATGCATGCAATGTGTTAGCTATGTGTAGAATATACGTGATCTTCCTGTACCCAAACCTGACCTATACTGGTAACCATGTTAGGACGTGGTGACCAACGTACTTGACCAAGTAAACGGTCTGCCGAGCAACCCAAGGTGAGTTCACAACTTAAAGCATGCATTCCCGGTGGATTGGGAAACGGAACTAAAAACAACACTATCCCCTTGTGAGGGATACAAACTTACTTTTCTTCCCTTGTTACTGGGAACAAACTTACTTACTTCCCTTGTTACTGGGAACTCTTGGTTAATTACGGTTTATACGGAATGCAACGAGCAACACTAAACGAAACTCTATCACTTAAGTCCCTACCATTTAATACCGATTAGTCGCCGGGGCCTGGCGAACGGGTTATTAGTTAATAGCGCTATTTAGGTGTAACCAGCCTCACACCGACCCTTGTTACTGGGAACGGGAGTGAACTAATGTACTCTGGCAAACCGTCAATGATGATAGAACATTGACAAACGGGGCACTACGGAAACGTACGGTTAAGTAAGTATTCGGTATTGTAAAACAGTTTAGTCGCTTACTTGTGGGGTAGCTCCCCATCGCATGTATAAACGGATAAATTAACTGGTGAAACAAGTTTTTGGTAATTAAAAACTGGACAACTCGTGAACTCGCCAACATTTTTGTTGATACCCTACTGCATGCTTTGCAGGTACCCAGTGACTCAGGAGCTTGCAGCTTGGGAATGTGTAGTGGTCGTCTAACCCATGTGTTGGGTTTTAAATAAACTTGAACTATGAACTTTGTTTTGAAACTGTTTGGTCTATGCTTCCGCTGTTTACTTAAGCTGTTATTCGAACTTAAACTTTTATAAAACTTCGAACTATGATGTTTACTAACTAATGTGGTTGGTGAACATTTCTATTATTGACCAATGCTCAGTATAATTGGTGGCTGGATCCTGGTCAGTCACGCCTCCAAGCGGTGGTATTCCGCACGTGGATTTTGGGGGTGTGACAGATTAGTATCAGAGCCATTGGTTATAGTGAACTTGGTTTTAAAAAGAAAGCCTTTTTGAGAAAAACCAGACTATAACCTGTGACTCATGACGACACTACACTCCAAGGGCAAGACTCAGCTTATTAGACCTCATAGCTCGGACTTGTGTTTACTTGCTTGTTTACTTTATGTGTTGCTCTACTATACGTACTAGTGTGCCTAATTAGATAGATACGCATCCCTCTTCTATCTCATTCTCGCTATGTTACGACATCACACTCATACTGTGTTTTCTGGCTATGAAGACAATGAGTGGACACGGAAGAGGAAACGTTAACATGACTCTGGCTCAGTTCACTAACTTGCTCAACACGGTGGCTGCGGCTTTCGCAGCTCACCCTGGAGGTCAGCCTGCGCCTACGCAGCCACGTGTATGTACTTTCAAAACCTTCATGGATGGCAAGCCTCTCCCTTTCAACGGCACTGAGGGTGCCATAGGCCTTCTGCACTGGATTGAAAAGGCCGAAGCTGTCTTTGCTGTCTGTGAGTGTCCCCCTGCTAACTGGGTAAAGTTCGCGACTGGTACGCTTGAAGGAAACGCACTTTCATGGTGGAAGGCGCAGATTCAGATGCTTGGTCTGGAAACTGCTAATGCTACTGCGTGGGAAGATTTCAAGGACATGATCAAAGAGGAGTATTGTCACAGGGATGACATCCATAAACTCGAAAACGAATACTATGAGCTCAAGATGGTTGGATCAAAGATTGAGACCTACACCAAGCAGTCCAACGACTATGCTGCACTTTGCCCAAACATGTCCCGACCTATGTATCGAAGGATCGAATTGTACATCAAAGGTTTGGTCCCAGAAATCCGGAGCCATGTAACCTCAGCCAACCTCAATACCATACAGCCTGTGGTCCGTCTTGCTCACAAACTCACCAATCAGGCTGTGGAGGAGGGCAAGTTTCCCAAGAGGATCAGTGCTACTGCTGGAACTTCTAGCGATAACAAACGAAAGTGGGATGGAAGTCAGGGTAAGGATGCTAACCCCACTCAGGCCCCAGTTCAACAAAGGAAGACTGAAAGCAACAAGGGCCCTCAGCAACAGGGTGGCTATCGAGGAAACCACCCCAAGTGTAACAAATGTAACCGACACCACAATGGGCCATGTGGCAAAGGTCAGTGTCAGCGATGCAACAAGATGGGGCATGAAGCCAAAGACTGCAGGAGCCAGTTCCCAGCTAGGCAGAATCAGCATCAACCACAGCAACAGCAGCAGCAAGGAAACAACCGTGAATGCTACAAATGTGGGGCAACAGGGCACATGCGAAAGGATTGCCCTCAGCTGAACCAGAATCGCAACAACAATAATCGAGGTGCTGGAAACAACGACAACAACCAGGGAGCTGGAAACAATGCAAGGGCATTCGTGATTGGGGCTGCTGAAGCAAGGAACGACCCTAACGTGGTGGCGGGTAAGTTCCTACTTAATGATCGTTATGTTTCCGTATTATTTGATTCTGGAGCAGATGCTAGTTATGTATCTCTATGTATTAGTAAGAAGCTTAAGTCCACTCTTACGCCGTTAAGCTCTAAGCACATCGTTGAAATAGCTAATGGTTGAAACCTCGAGGCCTCACACGTTATTCGTAACTGCAAACTAGAATTGTCCGGTCAGACCTTCCGTATCGATCTCTTCCCCATCATTCTTGGAAGCTTCGACGTCGTCATTGGTATGGATTGGTTATCCAAGCATCGAGCTGAAATCCTCTGCCAAGAGAAAGTTGTTTGTATTCCCCGTCCTCCTGGCAAACCCCTTATCGTCCAAGGCGACAAAAGCAGAGAAGTCACAGGCACCATTTCATTCTTAAAAGCCCAGAAGTGTTTACGAAAGGGGCACACCGCTACCTTAGCACTTGTTCTTGACCCGCAGAAAAAGGAAAACAGGATTGAAGATTTTCCAGTTGTACGCGACTATCCTGAGGTATTTCCTGAAGAACTACCTGGACTCCCTCCTCACCGTCAGGTCGAATTTCAAGTCGAACTAGCTCCCGGAGCAGCACCTATAGCTCGTGCACCTTATCGACTAGCTCCCGCAGAACTCAAGGAACTCTCTACTCAGCTACAAGAACTTTTGGACAAAGGTTTTATCCGTCCTAGCTCGTCACCCTGGGGAGCCCCAGTGCTCTTTGTCAAAAAGAAGAATGGCACATTCCGAATGTGCATTGATTACCGCGAACTGAACAAGGTTACCATCAAGAATCGTTATCCACTTCCCCGTATCGACGATCTGTTCGACCAGCTGCAAGGGTCGAGCTATTATTCCAAGATCGATCTGCGATCGGGCTATCACCAGCTGAGAGTCCGCGATGAGGACATCTCTAAGACTGCTTTCAGAACCCGCTATGGTCACTACGAATTCCTTGTTATGCCTTTCGGAATGACCAACGCACCTGCGATCTTCATGGATCTCATGAACCGAGTGTGCAAACCCTACCTCGACAAGTTCGTAATTGTGTTTATTGACGACATCCTAATCTACTCAAAGAGTCAAGAGGAGCATGAACAACACCTGCGTCTTATTCTCGAACTGTACGCCAAATTCTCGAAATGTGACTTCTGGCTTAGAGAAGTCCATTTCCTTGGGCACATAGTCAATCAGGATGGGATTTATGTCGACCCCGCTAAGATCGAGTCCATTAAGAATTGGCCTATACCTAAGACTCCGACCGGAGTTCGCCAATTCTTGGGATTGGCAGGTTATTATCGAAGATTTATCAAGGGATTTTCTAAGATCGCTCAACCACTCACGACCCTCACTCAGAAGGGTGTTGCTTACAAATGGAGTGATGCTCAGGAATCTGCCTTTCAAGAACTAAAGAAGAACCTCTGTAGTGCTCCTATTCTTTCCTTACCTGAAGGTACCGACGACTTTGTTGTTTACTGCGACGCTTCTATTCAAGGGCTTGGTTGCGTGTTGATGCAACGCGAGAAGGTTATTGCTTACGCTTCGCGACAGCTCAAGATCCACGAACGGAACTACACGACACATGACTTAGAATTCGGAGCTGTGGTCTTCGCGCTCAAGATTTGGAGACATTACTTGTACGGCACCAAGTGCACGATTTACACTGATCACAAGAGTCTCCAACACATAATGGAACAAAAGGAGTTGAATATGCGGCAACGCCGATGGGTCGAACTCCTAAATGACTACGAGTGTGCGATTAAATACCATCCAGGCAAGGCTAATGTGGTTGCAGATGCCCTCAGTAGGAAGGAAACCAAACCTAAGCGTGTTCGTGCCTTACAGCTCACCATCCACTCGAACCTCCCTACGCAAATCCGAAACGCTCAGGTCGAAGCGTTGAAAGCCGAGAACGTCAGGGCTGAGTCCCTGCGAGGATCAAGAAAACGGCTAGAACAAAAAGAAGATGGTGCTTACTACGTAAACGGGCGTATATGGGTCCCACTTTATGGGAATTTACGCGAGCTTGTTATGGATGAAGCCCATAAGTCCCGTTACTCAGTACATCCTGGTTCGGATAAGATGTACCACGACTTAAGGACCACATACTGGTGGCCTAGCATGAAAGCCCACATAGCAACCTATGTCAGAAAATGTTTGACTTGTGCAAGAGTCAAGGCTGAGTATCAGAAACCATCGGGCCTACTCCAACAACCAGAGATCCCACAGTGGAAATGGGAGCAAATTTCCATGGATTTTGTTACTGGCTTGCCTAGGTCTCAACGCGGAAATGACACCATTTGGGTGATAGTGGACCGATTAACTAAATCTGCCCACTTTTTGCCTATTAAAGAAACAGACAAGTTCTCTACCTTAGCAGAGGTATACTTAAAGGAAGTGGTTTCGTAGCACGGGGTGCCGACCTCTATTATTTCCGATCGGGACGCGCGTTTTACTTCTGAGTTGTGGCAGGCTATGCACAAATCCTTTGGCTCACGCTTAGACATGAGCACCGCCTATCATCCACAAACGGATGGGCAATCTGAACGCACCATCCAAACCCTGGAAGACATGCTTAGGGCATGTGTGATCGATTTTGGCAAGGGTTGGGAAAAGCACCTACCGTTAGTGGAATTCTCCTACAATAACAGCTACCACACCAGCATTCAGGCAGCACCCTTTGAGGCATTGTACGGTCGTAAATGCCGATCGCCTCTCTGCTGAGCGGAGGTTGGTGATAGCCAGATCACAGGTCCAGAACTTGTGGTAGACACTACGGATAAGATTGCCCAGATTAGGCAATGCATGGCGGCAGCTCGTGACCGTCAGAAGAGCTACGCTGGTAAGGATAGGAAACCGCTAGAGTTCCAGGTTGGTGACCGGGCTCTACTTAAAGTCTCACCCTGGAAGGGTGTGGTTCATTTTGGAAAACGGGGCAAGCTTAATCCGCGATATGTCGGACCATTCGAAGTTACCGAAAAGATCGGTAAGGTCGCTTACAGATTGAATCTGCCTGAAGAACTGAGTGCTGTGCACAACGTCTTCCACGTGTCTAATCTGAAGAAGTGTCTGTCAGATGAAACACTCATCATTCCTTTCAAGGAACTCACTATTGACGAACAGCTACACTTTACTAAGGAACCAATTGAGATCACGGATCGAGAGATCAAAACCCTCAAACGTAGCCAGATACCTCTCGTGCGGGTCCGTTGGAACTCGCGACGTGGCCCAGAGTTTACCTGGGAGCGGGAAGACCAGATGAAGCGCAAGTATCCCCAGTTGTTCCCAAATGAAACTCCCAGCACTGAAGCTACAACGGAATTTCGGGACGAAATTCCAAACTAACGGGGGGATGATGTGACACCCCGTTGAAATGTTCTCACTTATACTAGCTTTACAGTGACTGCCTTAACTTTCGGGACGAAAGTTCTTAAAACTTGGGGATAATGTGACACTCTGGGTTTTCCCGAGCAACCACCTTGTATTGAACTTGCGTGTATATATTATTAAATGGAAAATATGGTGTTGATCTTGATATGCTATGTGATCCTCGTGCTAAGTTATGTGTTGACAATGTGTAAGTATAATATACATAGATATATATATATAGTAAGCCGAGACCATGAACCTGACTCGAGACCACTCGGTCTCGAGTGAACATTAAACGGTTGGGCCGTGTGCACTTGAGCCCATTCGGAACCCATTAGGGTGTACCGACCTTAGAACGGGTATAAAACCCATGCCCAAGCCAACCTTCTCTCATTTTTGGACATTTCCATCATTCTCCCACACTCACCCACGCACACTCTCCTACACTCCTTCAATCACTAAAACCCTAAAGTTCCACCAACACTCTCCTCCTTTCTTCTCGGAACAACCAGCAGCTAAGGAAGGAGCTCTCGGATCTCGGTGAATCCCTACACACCTCCACACTTTGGAACCGGTTAGTGCCTCCTTGTGCATAGTTGAAAGATCTTTGATATAGATTCTTGCTTATGAATGTTTTGTTTGACTAGTTCAAATGTTCCGTGTATGATCTCGTGATGGAATGGAATAAAAATGACTAGATGATAATTATGGCTAGCTTAGTGATGGATTTGGTGTGATGAAAATCAATAGGTGACTATATGTAAGGCATGTATTAGTATGACATTGTTATTGAAAGATGATATGCAAGGTGTTAGACAATAGGAATGTGTTGCATGTGTAGTCCTGGAAATATATGATTAGGAACCGGTGATGATACCCATTTGAGTGCATGCTAGGATAAGAATTTCTTAGACATTCATGCTTGTTGAATATGTAAAACCCTAATGATGAACCGTTTGAATGTTGTTATGAATATTTGAAATCTGGTTGTTTAATCTATTTTGATTAGTAATTAGACAAGAAAACATGTTTGTGTAATTTGATTGGATAGTACACAATTACATGAAATTGCAATTCTATTGGTTAGTACATCAGAGGTTCTAGAAGAACTTCATGTGCACGTATCCGGGGTTGCGAGTCGAGACCCCCGGTTGCGACTCGAGACCAACACGTGACAACTCGAGACCACAGCAGTTGCGACTCGAGACCTTGACCAAACAACTCAATCAAGGCAGACTTCAAGGACTCGGGACCGGCAAGGTCTCGACTCGAGACTTCATGATCTCGACTCGAGACAGGACTCGAGACCTCCGAGGTTGCGACTCATGCCGGCATCACTCGAGATCTCATGGTTGCGACTCGAGACCGCACGTTCTCGAGTCGAGACCACCTTGTCTCGACTGGGCTGTTTGTCTCCGTTATTGGGCCAAAAGTGTGTGGACTGTGCATACCGCTTTATTTGGACTCTGTGATGCTGTTAACTGTTCGTATGATTGGATGGGCCCAATAACACTCATGATTTGTATGTTAGGTGTCGACGGTTACTGTTTAACTGCTTACGTATTAGAACAGGCTCGATAACTTGCTGGATATTTATATGTTATGCATGCAATGTGTTAGCTATGTGTAGAATATACGTGATCTTCCTGTACCCAAACCTGACCTATACTGGTAACCATGTTAGGACGTGGTGACCAACGTACTTGACCAAGTAAACGGTCTGCCGAGCAACCCAAGGTGAGTTCACAACTTAAAGCATGCATTCCCGGTGGATTGGGAAACGGAACTAAAAACAACACTATCCCCTTGTGAGGGATACAAACTTACTTTTCTTCCCTTGTTACTGGGAACAAACTTACTTACTTCCCTTGTTACTGGGAACTCTTGGTTAATTACGGTTTATACGGAATGCAACGAGCAACACTAAACGAAACTCTATCACTTAAGTCCCTACCATTTAATACCGATTAGTCGCCGGGGCCTGGCGAACGGGTTATTAGTTAATAGCGCTATTTAGGTGTAACCAGCCTCACACCGACCCTTGTTACTGGGAACGGGAGTGAACTAATGTACTCTGGCAAACCGTCAATGATGATAGAACATTGACAAACGGGGCACTACGGAAACGTACGGTTAAGTAAGTATTCGGTATTGTAAAACAGTTTAGTCGCTTACTTGTGGGGTAGCTCCCCATCGCATGTATAAACGGATAAATTAACTGGTGAAACAAGTTTTTGGTAATTAAAAACTGGACAACTCGTGAACTCGCCAACATTTTTGTTGATACCCTACTGCATGCTTTGCAGGTACCCAGTGACTCAGGAGCTTGCAGCTTAGGAATGTGTAGTGGTCGTCTAACCCATGTGTTGGGTTTTAAATAAACTTGAACTATGAACTTTGTTTTGAAACTGTTTGGTCTATGCTTCCGCTGTTTACTTAAGCTGTTATTCGAACTTAAACTTTTATAAAACTTCGAACTATGATGTTTACTAACTAATGTGGTTGGTGAACATTTCTATTATTGACCAATGCTCAGTATAATTGGTGGCTGGATCCTGGTCAGTCACGCCTCCAAGCGGTGGTATTCCGCACGTGGATTTTGGGGGTGTGACATAATTGATCGAACAGATTGTCGATCCTGGGCAAAGGATACCTATTCTTGATAGTGATTTTGTTAAGCTCACGATAATCGATGCATAGACGCATCGATCCATCCTTTTTCTTTACAAACAGGATAGGTGCTCCCCATGGAGACGAACTAGGTCTAATAAAACCGTTGGCTAGCAAATCGTCTAGTTGTGTCCTCAATTCCTTCATCTCTGTTGGTGCCAATCTATAAGGCGCTCTCGTGACAGGCGCTGCTCCAGGGATGATGTCAATTCTGAATTCTACTTGCCTATCTGGTGGTAAACCAGGTAGTTTTTCAGGAAATACTTCATGGTACTAAGAAATGACGGGAATATCTTCGACCTTGGGCTTCTGTTCATCAATAGTCACCTGTACCATATAAATGACACAACCCTTCTTCAAACACCTAGATGCCTTGAGCATAGACACTTGCTCAGGCAGTCCATATTGGGTATCTCCCTGAATGGTAAGTGACTCACCAGACGGAGTCTTAATCACGACTTGCTTCTTACTGCAGACGATCTGGGCTTGGTTATGTGATAACCAGTCCATGCCTATAACTATATCAAAACCGGCTAACTTTAAAGGAAGTAAGGTTAATGGAAAAGAGTGGTTCCTAATGGATATAACACATCCATCTAACATGGTTGATGCGGTTTCTATGGTTCCATCGGCTAATTCAACCTCATACTTCACACTTAAGGTTTTAACAGGTAAATTCAGCAACTTACAAAACTTATTATCTACAAACGACTTATCAGCTCCTGAATTAAATAGCACTCTTGCATAAACATCATTTATGAGGAAGGTACCTGTGATCACATTGTCGTCCTGAACAGCTTCTCTTGCATCCATACGGAAGACCCTTGCATTGGTCTTCTTGACCTCCTCAGGCTTTTTGGCGTATTTAGGGCAGTTGGTCTTAATGTGCCCTTTTTTATTACAGTTGTAGCACGTAGCATCCGTAATCTTCTGGCAGTCTACTGTCTTGTGCTCTTTAGACTTGCATAACCCACATGCAAGTCGTCCTGACTGAGACTTGGTCTCAAGCCTGCATTTTCCAAAGTGGCGTTTTTGGCAAGTCGTGCACTTTGGCTTCTCCTCTTCTCGTTGACTACCCTTTCCAGACCCAAACTTCTTCTTGTGGTCCATGTTTCCCTTAAACTTCTTCTCAGACCCTCATGAGTTATCTTCCTCACGCTTTCTCTTACCTTCTTCAGAATTCTTTAGCGATCTTAGCCTGACCGCGTCTAAAGTAAGAGACAGAGATAGATCAGCTGCTGACCTAAAGGTAGCAGGTCTAGATGCCTTAACACTAGCCTTTATCTATGGGGCTAAACCCCCAATGAAGCGAGCTATCCGCTTGGGTTCTGGAGTTATCAGATACGGAACCAGCCTAGACAGGGTATTGAAACTGGTGAGGTAAGCTTGACAATCTAAATTCTTCATCACCAACGATAAAAAGTCTGATTCAATCCTTTCAACCTCATGCTGCGGGCAATAATTCTCCTTAATGAGAGCAACAAACTGATCCCATGTCAGATTGTAGAGTGGGATTTTTCCTGCAGCTTGAATGAGAGACTTCCACCATGCCAGTGCCTCCCCCTTAAATGATTGAGATACATACTTTACCACATCCCTTTCAGCACAACCGCTGATATCGACCACGGTGTCCATTTCATCTAACCAAGTCATACAGTCAATTGCCCCTTTTTCCCCAGTGAAATCCTGGGGTTTGCAGGAAACAAAGTACTTATAAGTACAGGACTTGGTACGCGGTTCATTATCGAACACTATCCTCTTGGATGGAGCACTGTGTTGATTAGATGAATGTTGATCATCATCTTTCTTTGGCTCATCTTTCTTAGAGGGTGGCTTGCTGTGAGCCTCTGAATGAGTCTTAGGCTTGGAATGCGGTGTGGATAGGGTCCTACTTCGAGTCCCGCTAGATTCATTATACTGCCGCTCTATAGCTTTTGTAACAGCATTATCTATTAATGCTTGCAGCTCCGCACCGGTCACATGTATCTTAGCATTTTCATGGTTTTCCACCGAATGACTGTTTTCCTCTTCTGACCTAGTCATGTAGCTTTAATTGCTACATAGAAGAAAATAAGGACAAGGTTTATTTGGAAGTCTATACAGTACTATCGTTCTTGACGATTTATTAACCATGGTTTTAATAACTATTTTTGGTTAATTTGTTAAGTATATACATACTCAGGATCTTTATTATAACCCCTAATTATAATTTAATAATAGCACAAAAGTTAAGTCACATGGACAGATTTAATTTATAAACCAGGATTTTACAGAATCGAGGTATTAAGGTTTGAATCAAAGTTCATTACCTTTTCTTGACAGGGGATTGTAGGCCACCACTGTCTTTAGTCCCAAAGAACGTTAATTATAGCCCGTAGGCACTTTATCCTTAATGGATGATTATATAAATAAGGGAAATTGGAATAACCCAATTTAAGAATGACTTATACGATTTTATCGAATCACATTTTGTCAAGAGTGTTAACATGTTTTCAGATGTTAACAGGGATTGGAATCTTTTGAACAGGTCTTACCACTTTGGCCATGTCTGCAACGACATATAGACTAGGCTTTACCTTTAAGATTCTTTTCATTATTAAATGCAGAACAATCCTCTGTTGAGATGTTAATATGGATCTGAATCTAATTGTGGAACTACCATCTTGGCCCTGTCTTAAGGTGACACATGGCTAGGTCTTGTCCTTTTTAGATTTTGCCATTTTATTATAATGGTAGATCTTATAATAGGAATGTTATTTTAAGTCTAACTGTTCCATTAAAATTTAAACAAGTACATGGTTGCCCTAAACGGGACTTCTAACTGAAATGACTTGCCCATGCAAGGGCTAATCAGAAAAATAACAAAGGAAACAATTAAGGACAAAATAAAACGAGTTTGGATTAGTCCTATGTTCTTTGTCTAGACTCGAGAATGTGCAACTGTGTAACTGAGATTAAACACAAAAAGGCTAGTGTTTAATTCACTCAGTGTTGGCTCTGATACCAACCTGTCACACCCCGATATTTCCACGTATTACCGGTGGGCCCGGTGGGGAGTACCGTGACGTAGTTGATATCATCATAGTCAAACAACACAAATTTAAATGCACAGCGGAAGCAAAAGATAGATTCATTTCAGCTGAATAAATTGTAATATTAAGTTTCACAAACTAGTTGAAACAGATCCACAGGCGGATCGAAAGAAAAATGAAATTGTTCAACAGACTTTAACATCTAGAGCTTGCGAGACTTGATTATTGATGCCTGGAGTAGCCAGCCTATTACGTATAGTACCTGCACTTAGCCTTTTTGGAAAATACGTCAGTTTACACTGGTAAATACAACTTAACTAACTCATTTTGAAAAAGGTTTAAGAAAATTGATTTGAATGCACTTAGGCAAAAATATCTTTTATAACTTGGGACAATTATTTAAAAATAATCTTGTATACAGTTTTACTTATTTGTCGTCCATTAGGGCCGGTCTAGATTAACTGACACGCCACAGGTATAATGCCCACAAGGTTGATTCCTTTAAGTGGATTACCAGTTTTTACTTAATGCAACTGTCAGGTGTACGCCTACACCCCGTGCTTAGGTCGTGGTCATTTTTTTGAATGATGCCAAGGATATCCGGGACATGGTCAATTAACCCCCAACGGCCATACACCAAATAATACAGATTAAAACGAGTTATGTAAATACATTAATCACAATCCGATTTAAATGACTACATACCCGACCAAGCGGTATTATTATAATACCGTATCCCAAGCCCGTATAGGGAAAATAAGTTAAGAGTATTTACCTGAGCAAATTTATACAATTTCTCCCAGCCGTATACCACCAAGCAAGTACAGATAGCTTTTACTGGGCTCCTAAATCTGGAACGAAGGTTTTTAATAACCTATTAGAATCCTAACGGGTCTTTAATTAAGCCTAAGCTTAGACCAGTTAGTTTTAAAAGAGGATACGGTTCAAACGCATGATAAGGCGAAGACCGGTTTAGAATGTGGTTTTGACCCGACAAGCTTGTATGCTTGTTTAATATGGGTAACTTAAACACATTCTGGATTTTGAGATGAAAACGATATGGTTTGACCCGTTTCGGCTAAATTATGCAAACTAGTTACATAAGCCGATCCGAACGCGAAAAGTGCGTAACGGTAACCATATGAGTCATATACAAGTTTCCTAAGTTAATATGCCTTAAATATGTTGTGACATCAGTAAGATGTCTTCTATTATGCCCAAAACGGATTTAAACACAAATTACGCCCCGTAGGGGTATTTTGGTCATTTTAAAGGTTATAACAGAGTTTAAATATAAATCTGAGTTTCGGGTCTGATGTAATCAGTAAAAAAATACTTAGTTTACTAATTTATATCAATAGAGTATAACCTATATGTGAAATTTATTATTTCTAACCATACTATGCACCGAATGGGCAATTTGGTAATTTCACTTAAGCCTAAAAGGTCAAAACTGGAAATCTGAGTTTAAAACTTTTGCTTACTGCTAAAGTATAAAAATTTATTTAAAACCTCAGTAGGTATCAAGTCTTATATATCTAAAATGATTTTAATACATACTATATGCTTAAAACGCGTAAAAAGGCGATTTTAAGCGATTTTCGGGTTTTATAAGAAAAGCTGATATTTTTTTATTATTCCAGAAGGCTTAAAATATTCTATCTATCATATAGGATCAGTAGAAAAAGGTTTGGTATCAAAAGGATTGGTAAAACTCATTTTATAGCCTAAAAGGGCAAAACCGACAATTACCGGATCAAGCTTAGAACTCTATGTTATGCTTAGCCTAAAAATAAATAAAAATCTCCAAAAATCCCAAAATATTATTTTATATCAGTGGATAAAAAGTTTGGTATCAAAAATCGGGTTTAGATAGGCTATACGCTAATTACACCGTTTAATTACTAAAAAGCTTTCTAATTACGCTAATGAGCATAACTCTTAATCTAGACCTCAAATTGATGTCAAATTTTAGGTACAAGTTTATAAATCAGTAACTAAGGTTTCTATTCTTTTACATTTTCAAAATTCATGTTTTAAGGTCATATGGGCATAATAGTCAACATTTAGGCATTTAACGGAAATATGCATATGAATCGGATAACTAATGAACCAAGTTGTATAATCTCAGAGAGTTATACTTATATGAAACCTGGTCCAAATAAAGCTCTAAGGCAATTTTAACCATGCTCTATTGGGTCAGAACTGAAAGTCAAAGCAAAAGCCTACTTTTGCGACTTTCGGCTCCGAACCGAGCTTAAATTGAAAATTGTCGGGTTGAACATGTTTAGACATGTTCTTACATTAATTACCAAGTTATATTAACGACAAAATAGGTTGCATAGCTTCTACATTGCTAATTATGTATTTATTTGAAAATAAGCTTTCTGTTGACTTTTTGAGATTAACTTTGACCCGACAATTGACCTAGTTAGAGTGGAAATCAGAGGGTGCCCTTTTAAGGGTTTATTGCCCACATAATTACCAACTCATAGGTACTTTCAATTTAGAATTTGACTGGACAAATTAAGATTAATGACGAAGTCAAATCTTAATTACGATGGTTTGACTTTAAGCTAATTAACTAAGAAAACTGAATTAAAGAAGGTTAAGGACACTTACAATAGTCCTAAGTACGACTAATGACTCCTAGGAATTGTCATTGAGCTTCAGGAACCTCCAGAAGTTGAGTTGTGAATGATTGCAAATGAAGTGCTCAAATTGTGCAACCAAGAACTTCTTATATGGGACTTTTTGATGCCTTTAGATCATGACAACCAAGTCTATGGATGTTCCCTGATCATCCCAAGTGTCCCTAGGCCCTTAAAAACCATCAAACAAGCCCATAGAATCGAAAAAAGGTGAATTGAGGCGGTGTAACAGGCTGAAACTGGCAGCTGTGAAGTTTTTCTGCATCTGGGAGACTCAGGCGGCCCGCGTAAGGATTGGGCCTGACTTTACGCGGCCCGTGTCAAGGTCTAGTCCGGTCATAAGTTTGTAAATATTGCATTTTTGGTCCCTGGTCCTTCTAAACGTGGTTTCCACTTCATTTCTTGCACTTTTGGCCCTCTAACTTGACTTTTAAGGGCTCCAAGGTATAAACAAACATTGTTAAGTCCTCGGTTAACTTTATGATCACCCGTAAAGCCTTAAATTTCAACGTTGACGCTTTTAACCCCTCGTATACGAATATTGTCATAACTTTCTCATACTTTAACGAAACCTTGTGAAATTTTTATCACTTATTCTCGTGAGTATAATTAATCATTACAAAGCTTCGGGTTTGCTAAAAGGTCACTCAGAGGTATACTTTAAACATGTTGACACATTTAACCCCTGTAGTTTGTAATTCCTCACTTTCTTTCACAATTAGCTTACTATGATCCATGATTTATTCGTTTAAGGGTATAAACATCATGTGGGGCTATTGTGAAGTATATTTATTCATTGTTGACACTTTGAACCCTTATATTCACATAGTTTCTTTGTTTGTCAACTTTAGTCCCTCTAAATCAATCCTTTACACGTTTAAAGCTCATGACACGTGTCGATACATTATTGGACATGAATTTACGAGGTGTTACAGCTTGATTTAGGACAAACGATTCAAGGTTTTTATTATCCTCCCCCCCCCCCACACTTAAATAACACATTGTCCTCATGTGTCCCAAAAAGGATTTATTTTGGAAAAATGTGTAAAAAGTATGAAAATAACAAAAAAAAATTGTTACTGACACTTGCAGCACGGCCCCGTGCTATGGGGACACGACCCCGTGTCCAAAGTGCCAGTAACAAATGAAATCAGAAGATTTACAGTGGGGTGGCCACAGGGGCGTGCTGAGTGAGCACGGCCCGTGCCACCTTCTGGACAGTAAATGTTTGACAACAGTAAGACGGGCACGGGGGCGTGTTGGGTGAGCACGGCCCCGTGCTGCAGTCACTGATTTGCAGAAAATGAGTCGGGAGGCTTCTGTTTTGCGTGCATGGGTTCTATTTTATCATCCATCTTCCTCTGTTGAGTGTGTCTTACACCTACAAGCTAAATACTTAAAAGAAAACATTAAACTAGATATTAAACTAAGATTAGACTAAATTTAAACTAAGATTAAACTACTTAAACTATTGGATAGTTCATGGAATGCCTCCATGATGCGCCACGTTTATAAGGGTCCTTGGCTATACCCAAAGTCGGTCAAATGTTACCCGCGTGGGATGACTCACATCCCAAGTTGTAGCGTTGTAGTGCATCGTTTAAGCTTGAGTCAATCACGTTGAGGTATTTGACCGGATCATCCTCCGCTCTTTGCCCATCTTCAAACGTAGTCTCCTTTTCACCAACCCTCAATGTTAGTTGTCCTTCGCTCATATCTACCATAGCTCGTGCGGTGGCAAGGAAGGGTCGTCCTGGTATGAGCGGAATTTCGGTGTCTTCTTCCATGTCTAAAATGACAAAGTCGACAGGAAAAACAAATTCTCCTACTTCTATCAATAAATTTTCTATGACACCTTGAGGGTATTTTACCTACAGGTCCGCAAGTTGGTTGCTCATTTTTGTAGGATGTGATTTTCCCAATCCTAGTCGGTTGAAACATAGAGTCCGGTATTAAATTAATGCTAGCCCCTAAGTCGGCTAGTGCATTGCTTATTGGTGATCCACCAATAGAGCAAGAAATGGTGAAGCTTCCGGGGTCAATCTTCTTTTGGGGGAGCTTTTTGAGGAGTGCTGCCGAGCATTCTTCACTAAGGGTGACTTGTTGGATAATTTCAATCTTCCTTTTTTGAGTGAGGAAGTCTCTCATAAACTTGGAATACTTTGGCATTTGAGTGAGGACTTCTACAAAAGGAAGATTGATGTGGAGTTGTTTAAGCAAGCTCATGAACTTAGTAAATTATTCGTCGGTCTTTTGCCGATGTAAACGACCGGGGTAAGGGACCGGAGGTGGTTTTGTTGTGTCGGTGTTGGTGTTTTGGGGTTGAGTATTTACTTGGTTATTGTCGGTAGGTGTTTTAGCTTAGATTGGGTTGGTTTGTTGTAGGTTTGGCTCACTCTCGGGTCCTACCTTCTAGCTTCTTAGATTAATTACATTTACTTGGGCTTTTGGGTTTGTTTCGGTGTTACTTGGTAAGGCTCTTTGTGGTCTTTCGGCGAAGTGTTGGGCTAGTTGACTAAATTGTTTTTCCAGATTTTGAATACTAGCCCGTTGGTTTCTCATTTCTATTTCGGTTTGTGAGAACCTTTCCAAGTATCTTTTGTCGGATTCGGAGAAGAGGCGAGTGATGATATCCTCAAGCCATTATCTTCCTCCTTGTTGTGATTGAAAACTTTGTTGCCCATTTTGTAGTTGTTGTTAAAATTAGATCGTTGATTTTGATTTTGTTGGTTATTACCCCCCGATTCCCTCCAACCAAAGTTGGGATGATTACGCCACTAGGGATTGAAAGTATTACTTTGGACTCCTGGTGGTCGTGGCCGGTCATTTAGGTAATTTACCACTTCCGTTTGATTTTCTAGATCTTTCATAAAACTCCAGTTTTCATGGGGGCCGCCACACCCTTCGCAAGCCATAACCAAAGTCGTTTTGTTCAATTCACGCTTCTTTACTTTATTAGTTAAGGCTTCGATTTGGGCTTGCAAAGAAGTGGATTCATCCACTTTGTGGGCGCCCGGGGCTATAGAATTTGAGCCCCTAGGAGTGTGCCATTAAAAACTGTTTTGAGCAAGTTCTTCAATTTGATCATAAATTTCCTCGGGTCGCCGATTTCCAAGGAGTCCCCCAGAGCCAGAATCAAGGATTTGCCTTGTGTGCGGTAAGAGTCCATTGTAGAAGGTGGACACTTGTTGCCAACGTTCAAGACCGTGATGTGGCCATTTCCTTAGTAGCTCCTTGAACCTTTTCCATGTCTCGTACAAGGATTATCCATCTTCTTGAGAGTAAGTGTTGATCTCGCTCATGAGTTTGGCTGTTTTAGTGGGAGGAAAATATTTGTAGAGAAATTTTTGGGCAAGGTCATCCCAAGTGTGTACGGACCCACTTGGGAGGGTTTTTAACTAAGCTTTCGCTGGGCTTTTGAGGGAAAAAGGAAACACACGGAGTCTAACGGCATCGCTAGAGGCTCCATTGATCCGAAAGGTGTCACATATTTCAAAGAAGTTGGTAATATGTAAATGAGGATCTTCATCGGCTAGGCCATGGAAAGTGTCGGAATTTTGGAGCATTTGGATAAGGTGTGGCCGAAGCTCAAAGTTGTTAGCATCGACATTAGGAGGGTTAATAGCGGCTCCAAGATTATCGACCGTAGGCTGTAGGTAATCCATGAGAGTGCGTTGATCCGCCATATGGGGTTTTTGGATCGAGGCTTTTTGTTGGTTTTTAGCTTTAAGGCGTTTTCTTAAAAAGCGCTCGGGTTCGTCAAGCGGTACGTTTATGTCTTTGTCAGAGGTGGAGGTCATGCACCAAACTGTATTCCTGCGAATTATATAGAATTGTGTGATTTTCTTTGAACAAAAACAAAAAGAAAGCTTGATCAGAAGGGTAGCACGGCCCCGTGCTGTGGCTGGCACAGCCCGTGCTATCTAGGAAAAACTTTCTGTTTTCAGGTTCCCGGTACTGGATGTTCAGCACGGTCCCGTGCTCCTGTAACACGGCCCCGTGTCAAGTGTTCCAGTAACAAGAAAACAGGTTTGCCCAGATACTTCAGATTTAACACAGCCCGTGTTGATCCCACACGACCCCATGCTAAATCTGCAGAAAGCAGAATTTTAGGAGAAAAGAAGAAAAATCAAAAGAAAAGATAGAAAAAAATGATTAGGCCGTTAATTTTAAGCTTTCTTAAAATCCTTGTGTCCCCGGCAACGGCGCCAAAAACTTGACGTGCGTGGTGAGTTATATGTTTTTAGTTATATTTTTAGCTCTTTTTACTCGTCGATTTCAAGTTTTAAATTTATAAAACACCATATTCCACTATCACTCCACACACACACTAGGGCAAGTATACCCATTACGGACGTAGTATAGTGATAGCAAGATACCGAGGTCGTCCAAGGACACAAGAGCTTTTAGTACCGGCTTATCGTCAACGTCTAATCGAACCAACTTTTGAGAAAAGATTTTTAAGCTAATAAAAAGATAAAAACATAAAATAAAAATAAAATAAAAAAGATAGACAAGAAAGAATCACTTGGATCCAACTTATCTTTCATGTACCCTTTTGATGATTTCCGCACTTTGAGCATTTTAAGAGATTATCTTAGTTATAGTAGTAGGGCCCTCTTCCGATGCGACGTTACCCATCAACCTAGTGGTTTGAGTCAGCAAGGATACAATCCCACTAGGTCGGAATAGTGAAAGATAATTAAGTACGTTATTAATGCAAAATGTGGTGGACCCCTCTTCTGAGGCGGCGATCACCCTCAACCCGTTGGTCTGACTCAGCGGGGATACAGTCCTCGTGGGGTTGGTTTAATGTTTTAATAATAGTTTAAGAATAAGGGATTCAAGCTTTTTGCATCTCTCCCGTGGTGGGTAATGCCTGCTCCGATTCGTGAGATGTTACTGGGCTTGAACCAAGTTCTCGCAGGATCTATACACTGAACGAGACATAGAATTACCCAAACCACCCTTCTAACCCCCTTCCAGGCAATTAACATGCTTTATATAGACCGTAAAGACATGAATATGTTGAGTCAACGAACATATGAAAAATGATTGAATAAATTCGCCTTCAATATAAAAAAAACTAATTATTAACGTCATTAATATATACCCAATTAAAAAGTAGCCAGAGTTTAGAAATCATAAAAGAAATACATAGTAGATAAGTCTTCACCAAGTGATGTAAGAATTTAGCCAAGCATGGCCTTTGTTTGACAAAGATTCTTATGATCAATCTTGGATCCCGAGACTACACACACACTCTAAAGATGGAAAGATGGATGACGGTGTTGTAGTGGTGGAGGAGTGGTGGCAAGTGAGAGAGAAGTGGTTTTCCAAGGGATGAGTTGAAGTGGAACCAAGCACTTCTATTTATAGCTACCTTCAGAAGCTTCAGCACAGCCCGTGCCCGGCTGGCACGGCCCCGTGCCCATCTCTCTCTTTCTTCCTCTTTAACTGCTTGTCAGATGTTGTACTAACACGGCCCCGTGTGTCAACGGCACGGCCCGTGGTCAAAGTACTTGCTGTACTATTGAAGATTCTGAAAATCTTTGAGTTGACCACGTCCCGTGTTGGCTTAACACGGCCCCGTGTTGGCTGCCATTTTTGTCTTTGTAGTTGTCTTTTTCTTCTGCCCAGTATCCATCTTCGGACACGGCCCGTGTTTGGTGGACACGGCCCCGTGTCAGCCTTCTGTTCTTGTTATTTTGAGGTTTGGATGTGAATTGGGGCTTCGCAAACTGCGGCAATTCCTTCTTCTTTGCATTTATGTTGGATTTTGCTGTCTTTTTGCTCCTTTTGCAAATTTAAGCTCTTTTATCACTGAAAATATAAAAGGAACGAAAACACGAGCTTTTTCCAACATTAGTACTAAAAATGGGTTGCTTTTATACCGTATTTGACACAATTTATATGTTGTATTTTAATCACATCACTTATAACACGCCACTCTCTACTTCTTGAGCTAATTGAGGAAGGTTGGCTTGTATAGCCTTTTCCACCACTTCCGAAACTTTCTCATTTAATGCGTCTTGACGTGCCATATCGTCGTCATTCAAGTCTCTTTCGTCCGTCATCTGCACAATTACGTTTTCATTTTATTATCAATTCACATTCTTTTTAACGTGTCAAATCACTTTCGTCTACATTCACTTTGTTCATCATTTACATCGATATATTTCAAATTAACATTCTACGTTCATTGTTCATTACATGTCATTCCATACCATCACATTAGACTTTCACTAATTTTTATTCCATAATTCTTGAACTTTTATAACCCTACATAGCATGTTATATCATGTGAAAACTTAACGAGACAATAAAATAGGCTTTCGGAAAGTATTGGAGTCTAAATCATGAAAAATTGAACACACAGCAAGCTGGTTTAGCAGGTCGCGTCGGCGACGGTCCCAGACCGCGTCATCGACGCCCTCTAGTTCTTTGCGTCGGCACCACAGCTGCGTAGGCAGTGTATTTGCACGTCGGCACTAGGGGGTGCGTGGGCGACGCTGTGTGTCGTGTCGGCGACGCCCGGTCTAGCACCAATTCGTAGCAACTTTGGTTTTTGACTATTCTGTCCATTTTTTTAGTCTGGTTCCAACCATACGGGTACTGTAACTCGCTGTATTACCCCCATTCTTACTTCCCCAATTACCAAGCTTAAAAATGTATACGGTAATACATCATATCTACTTATTTTTACCGAAAACTTAAACTTTTACCTCATTTGCGGCCTTGGAGCGAACACACCCATTGCACAAGATGTTGGTTTGAGTCCAAGCACTTGTAACACCTCGCAAAATAATGTCCAATAAAACAAAGACACGTGTCATGAGCTTTAAACGTGTAATGGATTAAATATGAAGGACTAGAGTTGACAAACAAAGAAAGTATATGTGTATAAGGATTCAAAGTATCAACATTCGATAATTATACCTTTCAACAACCCTACACGATGTTTATACCCTTAAACGAATGAATTATGAATCGTATGAAGCCGTTTGTGAAAGAAAGTGAAAGTTTACAAACCACAAGGGTCAAATGTGTCAACATGTTTAATTTATACCTCTGAGTGACCTTTTAACGAACCCGAAGCTTTGTAACAATTAAATATGCTCCCAAGAATGAGTGATAAAGATTTCTCAAGGTTTCGACATAATATGAAGAAAATACGATAACATTCGTAAGTGAGGGGTTAAAAGCGTCAACGTGGAAATTCAGGACTTTTCGGTGATCGTATAACTAACCGGGGACTTAACGAAGTTTGTTTATGACTTAGAGTCCTTAAAAGTCAAGTTTGGGGGTTAAAAGTTTAATAAAAACAAGTTAAAACAACTATTAGAAGGACCAGGGACCAAATGTGCAATTTCTGAAACTTTGTGACCGGATCTGGGCCTCATACCGGCCGCGTAAGACCTCTCTGGTCTCTTACGCGGGCCGCCTGAAAGTCACCAGCTCCCAAAAATAGCGACAGGTGCCTGTTCAGCCTGTTACACCGACTTATATGCATGGTATTCGATCCCAGGGGCTGCACCAGTGGTTTTTCATGCATAGGGACACTTTGGACTCATCAGGGATCACCCATAGACCTTGTTGGAATGATCTCATGCATTCTAAGTTGCTATATAAAGAGTTCTAAGTTGCAACATTTTTGCATTCTTTTGAAAATCATTCTAACTGACTTTCTGGAGCTCCCTGGACCTCAAGCAAGTTTCCATTAGCTTCTAAATCGTCCTAAGTACTTCAGTAAGCTTCCTTAACCTCTCTAATTCGTGTTTTATTAGTTTAATGACCAAAAGTCAAACTTATCATAATTTAAGTTTGACTTAGTGATTAATCACTAATGGTCCAGTAATTAGTCTAATTAAAAGTAGCTATAAGTTGGTAATTATGTAGGTAATAAACCCCTAAGAGGGCACCTACTGATTATCACCCTAACTTGGTCAAATGTCGGGTTAAACTTAATATTAAAAAGTCAACATGAAGCTATTTTGCAAATAAATACATAATTAGCAATGTAGAAGCTATGAAACTTGTTTTAACACTTAAATAACTTGGTAATTAACGTAAGAACATGTTTAGACATGTTCAACCCGACACTTCTGAGTTTAGACCCGGTTCGCAACCGAAAGTCGCAAAAGTTGACTTTTGCTTTGACTTTCAGTTCTGACCCGATTTAGCATGTTTTAGATATGCCTTAAGGTTCCTTTAGGACCATATTATAAGATAGTAAAACCCTCTGTGGTTATACTACATGGTTCCTTAATTATCCGATTCATTTGCATGTTTCCGTTAATTGCTTAGATGTTGACCATAATGCCCTTTTGATATTAAAACGAGGTTATTGAAATGTGAGAGGACAAAAATCTTTCTTACTGAATTATAAACTTGTCCTAAAAATTTGACATCAGTTTGAGGTCTAGATTAGGAGTTATGCTCAATAGCGTAAATTGAAAGCTTTTTATTAATTAAACGGCAAATTTGGCATAAAGCATATTTAAACCCGAAAATTGACACCAAACCTTTTACCCACTGATGTAATATAATATTTTGGAAATTTTGAAGATTTTTATTTATTTTTAAACTGAGTATAACATAGGGTTATTGCTTTGATTCGGTAATTGTCGGTTATACCCTTTTTGCTAATAAAATGAGTTTTGCATAACATTTTGATACCAAACCTTTTGCTACTGATTTTATATGTTAAATAAAATATTTTGAGCCTTCTGGACTGATAAAAATCTCAGCTTTCCTTATATAACCTGAAAATCGCCTAAAATCGACTTTTTACGCGCTTTAAGCACATAGTATGAATTAAAAACTATTTTTGTCATATAAGACTTAATACCTACTGATGTTTTAAGTAAAATTTGATACTTTAACAGTAAGCAAAAGTTTTGAACTCAGATTTCCAAATTTGACCTTTAAAGCTTATGTGAAATTACCAAAATGTCCCTATGGTGCATAGTTTGGTTATAAATGATAAATTTCACAATAATGCAATACCCTACTGATGTAACTTGTTAAATCAAACATTTTTTACTAATCATTTCAGACCTGAATCTCAGATTAATGTTTAATCCCTTTTATAACCTTTAAAATGACCAAAATACCCCTGCGGGGCTTAATTTGAGTTTAAATTCGTTTTGGCCATAATGGAAGGTATGCTACTGATATCACAATATATTTAAAGCATATTAACTTAGGAAACCAATTCATGACTCATTTGGTTACCCGTTTTGCATTATTCGCGTTCGGTTCGGTTTATGTAACTAGTTTGCATAAATTGACCGAAACGGGTCAAACCTTATCATTATTGTCTCAAAATCCAGAATGTGTTTAGTTTACCCATATTATACAAGTCCTCAAACTTGTCTGGTCTAAACCACATTCTAATCCGGTCTTCGCTTAATCATGCGTTTTGTACCGTAAAGCTTTCTTTAAAACTAACCGGTCTAAGTTTGAACTTAAGTAAGACCCGTTAGGAATCTAATAGGTTATTAAAACCTTCATTCCAGATTAGGAGCCCGGTAAAAGTTACTTGCACTCACCAATTGTTAAACGGCTGAGATAAATATTATATTTTGCTCAGGTAAATACTTTTAACTTATTTTCCCTTATACGGGCTTGGGGTACGGTATATAAAATACCGCTTGGTCGGGTATTGAATATTTAATCGTATGGAGGTTAAATAATTGAGATAACCCGTTTAAACATTTTTGTTTGCTTAAAGCCTTTGGGGGGTTAATGACCATGTCCCGGATATCCTTGGCATCATTCCATGAAATGGCCACGACCTAAGCACGGGGTGTAGGCATACACCTGCAGGTGCATATATATATATATAAAGATATAACCGCTTGTTCGAGAATAACTCGCCGCGGGACTATATCATGTGGTGTGTCTATTAATCTTTAACCCGGTATTCAGCCCGGGCTACTAAACGTATAACAAACATTAATCCTTTTACAAGTTTATATGCAAATAAGTATCCCAAGTTATAAAAAGATTATTTGTGCCTTGTGCATGTAAATCAATTTTCTTAAACTCTTTTCAAAATGAGTCGGTTAATTGTATTTACCAGTGTAAACTGACATATTTTCCAAAAGGTTAAGTGCAGGTACTAAGCGAAATTGGTTGGCTACTCCAAGAGTGATTAAATAAAGAGTCTTGCAAGCTTGGTTACTTAATAATCTGTTGAACTGTGTTTCTTTTATCTAGATCCGCCTGTGGATCATTTTTACATTCCGTTTGTAATACTTATGATACTTTCATTCGGTTTGTAATATTTTTACTTTAGACTTCCGCTGTGCATTTAAGCTGTGATTATTGACTATGATGATATCAACTACATCACGATACTCCCCACCAGGCCCACCGATAATACGTGGAAATATCGAGGTGTGACAGGTTGGTATCAGAGCCAACATTGAGTGAATTAAACACTAGCCTTTTGTGTTTAATCTCAATGACACAGTTGCACATTCCTCGACTTTCGAGTCTAGGCAAAGGACTTAGGACTAATCTTAACCTTTTATTTTTGTCCTTTATTGTTTTCCTTTGTTGTTCTTATGTTTGTTTGTCAGGAACAAAATGCCGCCAAGAATGAGAGGAAGAGGCAAAGCACCGTTGGCGATAAATGATCATGAAGCCGGGCCATCGCACCGGCGTACACCATCAATCAACCTCAGCTCCGATCCCCAAGAAGATTGGAGAACCTACCTGGAACCCGTGAGGCGTTCTGTCTCGCTAAGCCCATCACCCTCCTACTTAAACTCTTTCGGACCTCAGCCCGAAAATGAACCCCAAAACTCCTACCATTCTTTCATACCCCTTCAGCGCTCCAACTCACACCATACATTCAATGACCCAACGCCCTTCTTTCAAAGCCGGTTCAACCCGGCAAACCAAGTTGATGAACCAATGGGTTATAACCCGTTGGGACCGGAGGACCATTTCCTGATGGACATGGATGAAGATCCGGAACCCGCTCAACCGCCAACCGGGACGCCCACGCATCCCATAGAGATCTCCGACGGGTCATCTTTTCACGGTTCACCATACCAGGGCCCTGAAAGCTATGAGGCAAGGTTTGCCCAATACGATTGGGTGTTTACTCCCTCTTTCAACTCACAGTAGCAGCAGCAGGATCCTTCCGAGGATTCACATTTTGTAGCGGTCACGTCACCGCCACCACCACCGCCAGTACAGCAAGCGCCTCCAGAACCACCGAGGCGGAGAAGATCAGGCGCACGGATGTCCATGCGAGAAGGGGGTTTTCACTTCAGCACCCCCCAACCCTCCAGTGGCAGCCACTACCCGCCACTGCATGAAGACCCGCAAATGGGTGGGCCTTCAAACCCAGCTTCAGAGGTGGATTCTGCACCAGTTGCACCACCACCACACATGGGTTATAATAACCCAATTCCTACTTACGTCGGTTTCGCGGCGTATAACCCATTTGAACAGCCAGCTTATCCTGGCTATAACTATTATAATGCCCCTGCCGTCGACCCTTACGATGAGGCGGCCGCCTACAACGCCCTTCACCCCGAAGGACCATTTGGGACTTCGTACCAATCGGGGTACCTACCGCATGGGTACCAATACCCAATACCCCCTCAACCTCCGATTCAGCACCAGCTGCAGCCGCCACGGTTTTCCCCACCGGAACAGGAGGAAATCCTCCAGAGGTTGAGCCGAGTAGAACAAGAATTTCGAGAAGAGCGTAGGAACAACCGGGGATTTCTCAAGGGCTTAGCAAGCTTAATAAAAGGGAAGAAGAAGAGGGATCATTAAATCCCTATTTGTATTGTTGTTATTTCAATTTAGTCCCTGCGTGGGCAATTTATTTATGTATTCAGTCCCTGCGAGGACTTGTATTTCCCTTTTAGTCCCTGTGAGGACAAGTTATTTCAAAAGTCCCGTTTAGGGCAAATATGTACTTCTCTTAAATTTAGTGGAATGTTTTATTTAAATTTCATTGTCATCTTATGTATGAATATAATATATGAAATAAATCAAAAATATCATTCCTTTTTATAATAATTCTGCCATTTTATATTAAAAAGAATCTTAAAAGGTATAACCTAGCCTATATGTCATTATAGACCTGGCAATGATGGTAAAACCTATTTAAAAGAAAAGATTCAAATCCTTGTTAACATCTGAAAACATGTTAGCACTCCTGGCAGTGGTGATACGATAAAATCACATATGTCATCTTTATATTGGATTCTTCCAATCCCTGTTCAAACCTAATGATATATAAATCATGGGTTCAAATCATCAATTAAGATGATCATATATTAAACATCCATTGGCGATGAAGTGCCCACGGGCCATAATAATTGTCAAATAAGACAAAAGACAGTTGTAGTCTATGACTCCCTGTCAAGAAAAGGCAATGAACTATGTTCAAGCCTTAATGCCTTGATTCTCTGAAATCATGGCTTATGATTTAAAATGTCCTTGTGACCAGGCCTTTTGTGCCACTGATAATACCCTTATTGTTTTATAATTAGGATAAATTACAAATGAAAATCCTAAATAAATATGATTAACAAATTAACCAAATATGGTCTATGTTTACCATGGTTAATGAATCGTCAAGAAATGATGATTCCATAATAGACACCTGAATAAATTATTGTCAATATTTATGTAGCAAATCAAGCTACATGGCTGGCTCAGATGAAGTCAACAGTCACCCAAGGGAGAATCATGATACTACCCGAATTAACATAGCGGGTGCAGAACTACAGGCATTAATAGACAATGCCGTTACTCGAGCCTTGGATAGACGAGATGAGGAATCAAGTGGTACCCGTAGCAGGACCTTGTCTGTACAACATTCAAAACCACCCTCCAAAGTTCATACAGCCCGAAAGAGTGAATCTCATTACTCTTCGAATCAGAAAAGTGTCCCGTCTAAACAGGTTGTGCTCAACCAGGAGCCTAGGGTCAAAACATGTTCATATAAGTATTTTGTCTCCTGCAAGTCTAGAGACTTCACGGGAGAAAAAGGAGTCGTCGATTGTATGACCTGGCTCGACGAGATGGACACGGTAGTTGATATTAGTGGTTGCGCCGAGCAAGATATTGTGAAATTTGTGTCGCAATCGTTTAAGGGAGAAGCTCTAGAGTGGTGGAGATCGTTAATTCAAGCTACTGGGAAGATCCCGCTTTATAACATGACATGGGATCAGTTTGTTGCCCTAATCAAAGATACTTTCTGTCCTCAGCATGAAGTGGAGAAGATTGAGACTGACTTCCTGACATTGGTTATGAGGAACTTGGACTGTCAGGCGTATCTCACGAGTTTCAATACCATGTCTAGATTGGTTCCATACTTGGTCACACCAGAGTCGAAACGTATAGCTCGTTTCATAGGAGGTTTGGCTCTAGAGATTAAGGCGAGTGTGAAAGCATCAAGGCCTACTACCTTTAGGTCTGTAGCTGATTTGTCATTATCTCTTACCCTAGACGCGGTCAGACAGAGATCGCTTAGGCATTCAGATGAGGGAAAGAGGAAACGTGAGGATGAAAACTCACGTCGTTCAGATAACAAACACAAAGGGAACCATAAGAGTGCAGGGTTCAACAAGGGCAACCAGCATTCAGATGAAAAGCCCAAATGCAAGATCTGCAAGAAACGCCATCTGGGAAGATGCAGGTATGAATCAAAATCCCAATCACAGCCTAGAGCTTGTGGGATTTGTAAGTCAAGTGAGCATAAAATGATAGACTGCAAGAAGATAAAAGATGCAACCTGCTACAACTGCAACGAAAAAGGGCATATCAAGTCTAACTGCCTGAAATATGCAAAGAGGCCTGAGGAGGCTAGAAAGACCAATGCTAGGGTCTTTAGAATGGATTCCAAGGAGGCAGTGCAGGATGATAACGTGATAACAGGTACCTTTCTTATAAATGATGTTTATGCAAGAGTATTATTTGATTCGGGGGCGGATAAGTCATTTGTGGATAATAAATTTTGTGAGTTATTAAATCTACCTGTTAGCTAAGCATAAAATATGAAGTAGAGTTAGCTGATGGAACCACAGAATCTGCTTCAACCGTGTTAGATGGATGTTTTATATCCATTAGGAACCATTCTTTTCCATTATCCTTGCTCCCTTTGAAATTAGCCGGTTTTGATATAGTAATAGGAATGGATTGGTTATCTCATAACCAAGCCCAAATTGTTTGTGATAAGAAGCAAGTGGTTATCAAGACTCCTCATGGCGAGCCTTTGACAATTCAAGGAGATACTAAGTACTGAATGCCTGAGCAAGTGTCCATGCTTAAGGCATCAAGGTGTATGAAGAAGGGTTGTGTCATCTACATGGCACAAGTAACTATCGACGAACCAAAACCCAAGATCGAAGACATACCTATTATCTCTGAATATCCAGAAGTATTCCCTGAAGAACTACCTGGTCTACCCCCAGATAAACAAGTGGAGTTCAAGATCGATATCATTCCTGGTGCAGCACCCGTTGCAAGAGCACCTTACCGTTTGGCACCAACTGAAATGAAAGAATTGAGAACTCAGTTGGATGATTTGTTGGCAAAGGTATTTATTAGACCTAGCTCATCTCCTTGGGGAGCACCAATCCTATTTGTGAAGAAGAAGGATGGATCGATGCGTCTGTGCATCGATTATCATGAATTAAACAAGGTTACAATCAAGAATCGATATCCATTGCCCAGGATCGACGATTTGTTCGATCAGCTTCAAGGGGCAAGTTACTTCTCCAAGATTGATTTGAGGTCTGGCTACCATCAACTAAAGGTCAAAGATGAAGATGTACATAAGACCGCATTTAGAACTCGATAAGGTCATTATGAGTTCTTAGTAATGCCTTTTGGGCTCACTAATACGCCAGCAGCGTTCATGGATCTCATGAGCCGCGTCTGCAAGCCATATTTGGACAAGTTTGTCATTGTTTTTATAGATGACATACTTATATACTCGAAGAGTCAAGCCGACCATGAGAAGCACCTCCGATGTATTCTCAAACTTCTTCAGCGAGAAAAGCTCTATGCTAAGTTTTCCAAATGCGAGTTTTGGCTTCGCGAAGTCCAATTTCTTAGACATATGGTCAGCGAGCGTGGTATCCAGGTGGATCCCGCTAAGATTGAAGCCATCATGAATTGGCAAGAGCCGAAGACGCCTACAGAGATTCGCAGCTTTTTGGGTTTGGCAGGATACTACCGGCGGTTTATTGAAATTTTTTCAAGGATTGCTGCACCTTTGACTTCGTTGACCCGCAAAGTTTGATTGGGGTCCCAAGCAGCAAGAATCCTTTGATATCCTTAAACAGAAGTTAAGCAATGCACCTGTGTTAACATTGCTAGAAGGGATTGAAGAATTCGTGGTTTATTGTGACGCATCGCACACAGGTATGGGATGTGTGCTTATGCAGAAAGGCAAGGTTATTGCCTATGCCTCACGACAATTAAAGGTGCACGAAAAGAACTACACCACCCACGACTTGGAATTGGGTGTCGTTGTATTTGCACTGAAGCTATGGAGGCACTATTTATATGGTACCAAGTGTGTGATCTATTCTGATCACAAGAGCCTCCAGCACCTGTTTAACCAAAAGGATCTGAACATGAGGCAGCACCGATGGATGGAGACGCTGAATGATTACGATTGTGAAATCCAATACCATCCAGGCAAAGCGAATGTAGTCGCTGATGCCTTGAGCAGAAAGGAAAGGGTAAAGCCTATTAGAATCAATGCCAAGAGAATTGAGTTGAAAAACAGTTTGAATGAAAGATTGTTAGCCGCTCAAAAAGAAGCCGTATTAGAAGCTAACTATCCGAACGAGAAGTTAGGAATGACTGCTGAGCAATTATCGTATGGCAAGGATGGAATCCTAAGATTGAATGGACGAATATGGGTCCTGATCCATGGAGGGCTCAGAGACATTATCCTTCAAGAAGCTCATAGCTCCAAATATTCTGTTCATCCTGGTAGTGATAAGATGTATCAGGATTTAAAGGCAAATTTCTGGTGGATAGGTTTGAAGAAATCTATAGCCACTTATGTGGCCAAATGTTTGACGTGTGCTCAAGTTAAAGCCGAACACCAGAAGCCGTCAGGTTTGTTGCAACAACCTGAACTTCCCACTTGGAAGTGGGAAATGGTAACCATGGATTTTATCACCAAGTTACCGAAGACAAAGCGTGGGAATGATAATATTTGGGTTATAGTAGATAGACTGACCAAGTCAGCCCACTTCTTACCAATTAAGGAAACACACAGCTCAGATAAGTTAGCTCAACTGTACATGGATGATATTGTATCTCTCCATGGAGTGCCAGTGTCTATTATCTCCGATAGGGATACTAGATACACGTCACACTTTTGGAAAAGCTTTCAGCAATCGCTGGGCACCCGATTAAACTTCAGCACTTCTTATCATCCGCAGACAGATGGTCAAAGCGAGCGTACTATTCAAACGCTGGAGGATATGTTAAGAGCTTGTGTAATTGATTTAGGAGGAAGTTGGGATGATCATCTTCCGTTAATTGAATTTTCATATAATAATAGTTATCATTCAAGCATCCAAGCCGCGCCTTTCGAAGCCTTGTATGGTAGGAAATGCAGAACGCCCGTTTATTGGGCGGAAGTTGGAGAGGTCCAACTAACAGGACCTGAAATAGTCCTGGAGACGACAGATAAGGTTGTGCAGATACGCGATCATCTCAAAGCTGCCAGAGATTGGCAGAAAAGTTACGCAGATGAAAGGCGTAAACCTCTGAAATTCGAGGTAGGTGACAAGGTACTACTTAAAGAATCACCCTGGAAAGGGGTAATGCGTTTTGGCAAGAAAGGCAAGTTGAGCCCCAGATACATAGGACCATTCGAGATTATCGAATGTGTCGGAACGGTGGCTTACAAGTTAAACCTGCCTGAAGAGCTCAGTGGAATCCACAATGTGTTCCACATTTGCAATCTGAAGAAGTGCCTAGCTGAGGAATCACTAGCCATGTCACATAAGGATGTGCATATTGATGAAAGCCTAAATTTTGTTGAAAAACCTTTGTCGAATGAGGATCGATAGGTTAAGAAGCTTCGAAAGAAGCACGTACCGATCGTAAAGGTTAAATGGGATGCCTGCAGAGGTCCCGAATACACGTGGGAGGTTGAGTCCACAATGAAGCAGAAGTACCCTCATTTATTTCAGTAAATCTCGAGGTCGAGATTTCTTTTAAAGGGGTGAGGATGTAACACCTCGCAAAATAATGTCCAATAAAACAAAGACACGTGTCATGAGCTTTAAACGTGTAATGGATTAAATATGAAGGACTAGAGTTGACAAACAAAGAAAGTATATGTGTAAAAGGATTCAAAGTATCAACATTCGATAATTATACCTTTCAACAACCCTACACGATGTTTATACCCTTAAACGAATGAATTATGAATCGTATGAAGCCGTTTGTGAAAGAAAGTGAAAGTTTACAAACCACAAGGGTCAAATGTGTCAACATGTTTAATTTATACCTCTGAGTGACCTTTTAACGAACCCGAAGCTTTGTTACAATTAAATATGCTCCCAAGAATGAGTGATAAAGATTTCACAAGGTTTCGACATCATATGAAGAAAATACGATAACATTCGTAAGTGAGGGGTTAAAAGCGTCAACATTGAAATTCAGGATTTTCGGTGATCGTATAACTAACCGGGGACTTAACGAAGTTTGTTTATGACTTAGAGTCCTTAAAAGTCAAGTTTGGGGGTTAAAAGTGTAATAAAAACAAGTTAAAACAACTATTAGAAGGATCAGGGACCAAATGTGCAATTTCTGAAACTTTGTGACCGGATCTGGGCCTCATACCGGCCGCGTAAGACCTCTCTGGTCTCTTACGCGGGCCGCCTGAAAGTCACCAGCTCCCAAAAATAGCGACAGGTGCCTGTTCAGCCTGTTACACCGACTTATATGCATGGTATTCGCTCCCAGGGGCTGCACCAGTGGTTTTTCATGCATAGGGACACTTGGGACTCATCAGGGATCACCCATAGACCTTGTTGGAATGATCTCATGCTTTCTAAGTTGCTATATAAAGAGTTCTAAGTTGCAACATTTTTGCATTCATTTGAAAATCATTCTAACTGACTTTATGGAGCTCCCTGGACCTCAAGCAAGTTTCCATTAGCTTCTAAATCGTGCTAAGTACTTCAGTAAGCTTCCTTAACCTCTCTAATTCGTGTTTTATTAGTTTAATGACCAAAAGTCAAACTTATCGTAATTTAAGTTTGACTTAGTGATTAATCACTAATGGTCCAGTAATTAGTCTAATTAAAAGTAGCTATAAGTTGGTAATTATGTAGGTAATAAACCCCTAAGAGGGCACCTACTGATTATCACCCTAACTTGGTCAAATGTCGGGTCAAACTTAATATTAAAAAGTCAACAGGAAGCTATTTTGCAAATAAATACATAATTAGCAATGTAGAAGCTATGAAACCTGTTTTAACACTTAAATAACTTGGTAATTAACGTAAGAACATGTTTAGACATGTTTAACCCGACACTTCTGAGTTTAGACCCGGTTTGCAACCGAAAGTCGCAAAAGTTGACTTTTGCTTTGACTTTCAGTTTTGACCCGATTTAGCATGTTTTAGATATGCCTTAAGGTTCCTTTAGGACCATATTATAAGATAGTAAAACCCTCTGAGGTTATACTACATGGTTTCTTAATTATCCGATTCATTTGCATGTTTCCGTTAATTGCTTAAATGTTGACCATAATGCCCTTTTAATATTAAAACGAGGTTATCGAAAATGTGAGAGTACAAAAACCTTTCTTACTGAATTATAAACTTGTCCTAAAAATTTGACATCAGTTTGAGGTCTAGATTAGGAGTTATGCTCAATAGCGTAAATTGAAAGCTTTTTATTAATTAAACGGAAAATTTGGCATAAAGCCTATTTAAACCCGAATTTTGACACCAAACCTTTTACCCACAGATGTAATATAATATTTTGGAAATTTTGAATATTTTTATTTATTTTTAAACTGAGTATAACATAGGGTTATTGCTTTGATTCGGTAATTGTCGGTTATACCCTTTTTGCTAATAAAATGAGTTTTGCATAACATTTTGATACCAAACCTTTTGCTACTGATTTTATATGTTAAATAAAATATTTTGAGCCTTCTGGATGGATAAAAATCTCAGCTTTCCTTATATAACCTGAAAATCGCCTAAAATCGACTTTTCACGCTTTTTAAGTACATAGTATGAATTAAAAACTATTTTTGTCATATAAGACTTAATACCTATTGATGTTTTAAATAAAATTTTATACTTTAGCAGTAAGCAAAAGTTTTGAACTCAGATTTCCAAATTTGACCTTTAAAGTTTATGTGAAATTACCAAAATGCCCCTACGGTGCATAGTTTGGTTATAAATGATAAATTTCACATATATGCAATACCCTACTGATGTAACTTGTTAAATACAACATTTTTTACTAATCATTTCAGACCTGAATCTCAGATTAATGTTTAATCCCTTTTATAACCTTTAAAATGACCAAAATACCTCTGCGGGGCTTAATTTGAGTTTAAATTCGTTTTGGGCATAATGGAAGCTATCATACTGATATCACAACATATTTAAAGTATATTAACTTAGGAAACCTGTTCATGACTCATTTGGTTACCCGTTTTGCATTATTCACGTTCGGTTCGGTTTATGTAAGTAGTTTGCATAAATTGACCGAAACGGGTCAAACCTTATCATTATTGTCTCAAAATCCAGAATGTGTTTAGTTTACCCATATTATACAAGTCCTCAAACTTGTCGGGTCTAAACCACATTCTAATCCGGTCTTCGCTTAATCATGCCTTTTGTACCGTAAAGCTTTCTTTAAAACTAACCGGTCTAAGTTTGAACTTATGTAAGAACCGTTAGGAATCTAATAGGTTATTAAAACCTTCATTCCAGATTAGGAGCCCGGTAAAAGCTACTTGGACTCACCAATTGTTAAACGGCTGAGATAAATATTATATTTTGCTCAGGTAAATACTTTTAACTTATTTTCCCTTATACGGGCTTGGGGTACGGTATATAAAATACCGCTTGGTCGGGTATTGAATATTTAATCGTATGGAGGTTAAATAATTGAGATAACCCGTTTAAACTGTTTATTTGCTTAAAGCCTTTGGGGGGTTAATGACCATGTCCCGGATATCCTTGGCATCATTCCATGAAATGGCCACGACCTAAGCACGGGGTGTAGGCATACACATGCCGGTGCATATATATAAAAAGATATAACCGCTTGTTCGAGAATAACTCGTCGTGGGACTATATCATGTGGCGTGTCTATTAATCTTTAACCCGGTATTCAGCCCGGGCTACTAAACGTATAACAAACATGTAATCCTTTTACAATTTTATATGCAAATAATTATCCCAAGTTATAAAAAGATTATTTGTGCCTTATGCATCTAAATCAATTTTCTTAAACTCTTTTCAAAATGACACGGTTAATTGTATTTACCAGTGTAAACTGACGTATTTTCCAAAAGGTTAAGTGCAGGTACTAAGCGAAATAGGCTGGCTACTCCAAGAGTGATTAAATAAAGAGTCTTGCAAGCTTGGTCACTTAATAATCTGTTGAACTATGTTTCTTTTATCTAGATCCGCCTGTGGATCATTTTTACATTCTGTTTGTAATACTTATGATACTTTCATTCGGTTTGTAATATTTTTACTTTAGACTTCCGTTGTGCATTTAAGCTGTGATTATTGACTATGATGATATCAACTACGTCACGATACTCCCCACCGGGCCCACCGGTAATACGTGGAAATATCTGGGTGTGACAGCACTCTAACTTGTGCTTGAATCCCTCAAACCTTGGCTCTGATACCAACTTATAACGCCCATAATTTATGCAACCATTTAACGATAAATTACAAAAAAAAGAACTTGGAAATCACTACAAACGTTTTCTTTACACAACGTTTGAAATTTTAAACTTGACCCAAAAGAAAAACCATATTAACATCAACTAGTTATAACAATTCTAGTCATAAACACCATTAAACATTTTAGCAACAAAAACTACATATTTTCGACTTAGTAGAATTATTACAAAAGTTTTGACCATTTTTCAACGTTACTTTTGGAAGCACATTGTGGACGGATTTATAGTGTGTTCGTTCCAAGTTCGCCAAGCCACCTAAAGAGCGGATTTACCTACAACATAACAAAACTTCTATATCAATAACAATCAACACAAAACTAACTTTTATTCATCATACAAGCTTACTTCATTACTTCTACCATCAACGTTATTAGTTAACTTTAATAAGTACCTAATCGAAGTTGATTCATGAACCATAAGTTCAATAGTCCCCTTTCTAGTTAGCCCATACTTATCCATTTCATGACTTCGTAAAACATTCTCATTTACTTGACCCGTTTATAATGGGTCAATACATACTTCAAACTTTGAACAACACATACATCCGATTAACCCATTTATAACGGATTAAACATATTCATAACACATACATTCGTTTGATCCGTTTAAAGGGATCAAATATATCCATATCCTCTTTAACATGTACACCCAATTTGACCCGTTCATGTCGGGTTAATACATACTCATCTTTTTCGCATAGCCTCTCATCCATTCGACTCGTTCATGACGGGTCGGTTAGGATTCCTTCTTTTACATAATAATTCCATTCATATCACCCATTCATAACGGGTTAATCTACATACTATGATTTACCGTAAACTAACATTACTATGAGTTTCACATATAAACATTCTAATAACGAAATAAAAGGATATGCATAAAGTAACATACCTCGGTCTTGCGAGCTTTCCATTTTCTTGGTTCTTGGGCCTTCTTCCTTCACGCCGACAATTAACGCATCCGTTCATTTAGCCCAACGAATCCATTCCATCATATACAATGATTTCTCATATTCTAAACATGAATGTTATCATCAAATTTTGGAAATTTACGCATTTATTACTTTAAGCATTTCATCAAGAACTTGGTGTGCATTACATTAACAAAACATAAGGTACAAGTATTCTAAGCATACTTTTACTAGTTCATATCATGGATTATCATAATCAATCAAATTCACATATCCTTTTTAATCTACTTCGATTTTATCTATAAATTCTCTATTCATTCAAGATCACACAACAATATTACTTATAGGTGCATCTACATGATCATCACATTCATCATAATACTACATTAATTGGGTTTCTACTCTAAATCATTCAAATGACCCAAACTTAAGCATAACTATTATTCTATAGTGTAATCCTAACTCATATTTACACAATTTTCATATGAACTCATAGATGGGTGGGTTGAAACCCACTTTCTACAAAATCATGAGATTATGAAATTCAACATACCACTTATTGAGTAAGCGTAGATGATTGAAAATTAAGGTTCATGCATACGATTTTCTTTGAATTTCCTTTCCAATTTTATAAACTTCAAATTTGTGAGGGTTTCTTCCCCTTTCTCTTGCTTGGAGCGTCACACACACACACACACACACACACACACCAGATGTGTGTGTTTGTGTTTCTTATTTTGTTTTAATAATTTTCTTTCTCCTTGTACAAGTTTAGTCCCTCCAATATATGTGTTTACTTCAATTTTGGTCATAATTCATTCATAAGGCAATATTTCACATATATTCTAACTAAGTTATGTTTTCTAGTTATTTTTACACACATATCCACATTAAAACATTTTTGGGGTGTTACAATCTATCAATTACTCAAATCAGTATTTATCACTCGGTGGCAGTTCCGATGTGACGGTGGGCATACCACTCATTCGAAAGTCCCGATAGTGAAGATTATCAAGTAGTGTATACAAAACCCCAGACACCGACAGTAATTTCAGAATACAAAAACTTAATCACTGTAAGTATAAATGAAAAACATTTAGGGTTTTGCAATTCATTTGAGAAAAAGATAATGACTCACATTGTAGATTTAGGGTTTAGATTACTATAGCCTCCTGGTGTTAAGCCTGGGTTCCTAATAAAAATACAATGCAACACGTATTAGTGCATTAACCCAATTCAAACTTTAAAGATAATCACGAGATCAAAACCCCAACGTAGTTAACAAAGTATAGCCTTATCCAGGCAGTACTTTGACATCTGTTGATGGGTTTCAGATTGATCGGACATGGTATCGTACCCATGATCAGGGTTATGTACACTTACTATGGAGCAGAGTTTCACAGTTTAGGGGTAACGGGAAGAGAAAAGCAGCGCGAGAGAGTATAAGTTCGCGAAATATGATCGAACATGTGAAGGAGCTTCTGTCCCACGCCAAACCTTATATAGCTATCCTGGGATTCCCAGGCGCCACCGTGAAGGGAATAGGAGACTCCTCTGTGGCGCGGGGGCAACTAGCTAGGGCTAGCTCATCTTCGTCACACGTGTAGGCTTGCCACTTGTCGCACACTGGTACCACGTGTCCTGGTACTCCTCCGCGTATTGCGGAAGAATTAGGGGTATCCCCCGCGATGCTCCGGAGTGTCCTATTATTAATTTCTTCGTTTTTAGTGTTGGGTCGCACCGTACAAGTCCGGGGTTTAAATCAGGGTACCTCATAGGGTATTTTGGGAGTTGTTACACGTTGGCGGGTTGGTAATTAGGTGGCAGTTGGTATATCTTAACGGATCCTGTAACAACCCTCAAAATTTTCCTAACGACAACCCGTAATCGAAACCCCAAATGCGTGTCACACCCTGAATATTGCGGAAGCGTGATTATGTGTGACTTGCTTAATATCATTGCATTCAATCATAACAAACACTATATGATAAAACCATAGATGTTCATCCATTAAATAAGTTTAGGAACATAATAACAACATTGTTTTAAGACATAGGAATTCAATTTCGAGTACAAACCATGCAACTTGTTTAAGAGTTCACAAAGACTCGACAAAAGATATTAAATAAAACCAGGATTTGGAAGACGTGTCTCGTCCAGGAATAAGACACACTGACCAAACCCTAAGACCATGGATGACATCTTTTATTCTTAAACCACACTTGGAACTTTTGAACGCCTGCCAGATCCACATCTAATTCCCTGAAATACATGTAGTTTGAAAACATCAACAAAAGTTGAGCGAGTTCATGTGTTTGTTTGTGTGTATGAATAAACCTTTGAACCATTGAAAATATGTATGTATGTTTGTAAATCCCGGTATGAAAGCGTGATTACATTAACAAATCATAAGGTACAAGTATTCTAAGCATACTTTTACTAGTTCATATCATGGATTATCATAATCAATCAAATTCACATATCCTTTTTAATCTACTTCGCTTTTATCTATAAATTCTCTATTCATTCAAGATCACACAACAATATTACTTATAGGTGTATCTACATGATCATCACATTCATCATAATACTACATTAATTGGGTTTCTACTCTAAATCGTTCAAATGACCCAAACTTAAGCATAACTCTTATTCTATAGTGTAATCCTAACTCATATTTACACAATTTTCATATGAACTCATAGATGGGTGGGTTGAAACCCACTTTCTACAAAATCATGAGATTATGAAATTCAACTTACCACTTATTAAGTAAGCTTAGATGATTGAAATTAAGGTTCATGCATACGATTTTCTTTTAATTTCCTTTCCAATTTTATAAACTTCAAATTTGTGAGGGTTTCTTCCCCTTTCTCTTGCTTGGAGCGACACACACACACACACCAGATGTGTGTGTTTGTGTTTCTTATTTTGTTTTAATAATTTTCTTTCTCCTTGTACAAGTTTAGTCCCTCCAATATATGTGTTTACTTCAATTTTGGTCATAGTTTATTCATAAGGCAATATTTCACATATATTCTAACTAAGTTATGTTTTCTAGTTATTTTTACACACATATGCACATTAAAACATTTTTGGGGTGTTACAATCTATCAATTACTCAAATCAGTATTTATCACTCGGTGGCAGTTCTGATGTGACGATGGTCATACCACTCATTCAAAAGTCCTGATAGTGAAGATTATCAAGTAGTGTATACAAAACCCCACACACCGACAGTAATTTCAGAATACGAAAACTTAATCACTGTAAGTATAAATGAAAAATATTTAAGGTTTTGCAATTCATTTGAGAAAAAGATAATGACTCACATTGTAGATTTAGGGTTTAGATTACTATAGCCTCCTGGTGTTAAGCCTGGGTTCCTAATAAAAATACAATGCATCACGTATTAGTGCATTAACCCAATTCAAACTTTAAAGATAATCACGAGATCAAAACCCCAACGTAGTTAACAAAGTATAGCCTTATCCAGGTAGTACTTTGACATCTGTTGATGGGTTTCAGATTGATCGGACATGGTATCGTACCCATGATCAGGGTTACGTACACTTACTACGGAGCAGAGTTTCACAGTTTAGGGGTAACGGGAAGAGAAAAGCAGAGCGAGAGAGTATAAGTTCGTGAAATATGATCGAACATGTGAAGGAGCTTATGTCCCACGCCAAACCTTATATAGCTATCCTGGGATTCCCAGGCGCGCCGTGAAGGGAATAGGAGACTCCTCTGTGGCGCGGGGGCAGCTAGCTAGGGCTAGCTCATCTTCGTCACACGTGTAGGCTTGCCACTTATCGCACACTGGTACCACGTGTCCTGGTACTCCTCCGCGTATTGCGGAAGAATTAGGGGTATCCCCCGCGATGCTCCGGAGTGTCCTATTATTAATTTCTTTGTTTTTAGTGCTGGGTCACACCGTACAAGTCCGGGGTTTAAATCAGGGTACCTCATAGGGTATTTTGGGAGTTGTTACACGTTGGCGGGTTGGTAATTAGGTGGCAGTTGGTATATCTTAATGGATCATGTAACAACCCTCAAAATTTTCCTGACGACAACCCGTAAACGAAACCCCAAATGCGTGTCACACCCTGAATATTGCGGAAGCGTGATTATGTGTGACTTGCTTAATATCATTGCATTCAATCATAACAACCACTATATGATAAAACCATAGATGTTCATCCATTAAATAAGTTTAGGAAGATAATAACAACATTGTTTTAAGACATAGGAATTCAATTTCGAGTACAAACCATGCAACTTGTTTAAGAGTTCACAAAGACTCGACAAAAGATATTAAATAAAACCAGGATTTGGAAGACTTGTCTCGTCCAAGAATAAGACACACTGACCAAACCCTAAGACCATGGATGACATCTTTTATTCTTAAACCACACTTGGAACTTCTGAACGCCCGCCAGATCCACATCTAATTCCCTGAAATACATGTTGTTTGAAAACATCAACAAAAGTTGAGCGAGTTCATGTGTGTGTTTGTGTGTATGAATAAACCTTTGAACCATTGAAAATATGTATGTATGTTTGTAAATCCCGGTATGAAAGCCAATATTTTGTGTAAATGTATGTATGTTTGTAAATCCCGGTATGCAATGTAAGTATTTGTTAGTTATTAAATATTTATAGGGTGTTATGATGTTCGGGGACCATAACTAGCTTAGTAATGTTAAAACAGTGCTTCTAGTAAAAATTTGGTGTTTCGGGTAGTGTCTGATTGTTCGGTTAGATACTGGTTCGTTAAGGTGCTAAACTTTGCAGTTTAGTGTGCTTTATGTACCCTTTTGTGACACTTTTGATTCCCGACACTTAGGAAAGCATTCAGGACCATTTAACCATATTTCTGTATAATATTAGATTGTTTAAATGCTGAATTTTGCTGAATTCAGCACTTTGGGTGAGTTTTAGGCACTTTCCGGCACTTAAACTATCTCTAGAAAGGTAGTTTTGTGATTCTCACTTTCCTACACACTATACTAGTGTAGTACTTGGTTTCTGTCTCATACTAGGTCTCAAAACACTGTCTGTCTATGTGCTGAGTTCTATCAGCAATTTCCTGATTTGTCTGATAACTGTGCTAACTGTGTTTCGTGCATCATTTGAATCAATATAGTTTGCATGCAGTAATGATATGACATTATGCAATATGTGATGCACATGTAAGTATAATGCAGTAATCAGAAAGCAGTTAATTGTAATTCAGCACAGTCATTAAGCACTAATCATGGTTAATTAATTGTACGGATACCTGAATTTTTGACAGTTGTCACAATGCGTGCGACAAAACTTGTAATAATAAATCAGAGAACTTAGCAGTTAAGAAAACTTGGCGGTTGATGAACCAACCCGCACAAAAATACCCTTACTAAACTCACAATTAAAAACCGAACCATTTAGGATCAAGACCCGATCATAAGCGATAAGAATGGGCATGAAAATCGAGAAAAAACGCACGATTGAACAAAAAAGGCGGCCGAGGACATGTGTCACGATGTCGCGCCATGTGTTAGACCTATGCTGGACATGTGGCAGCCTAGGCCATGCTGACCTCCCAGGCGCCATGCGGGAGATTCCCTTTCGTTCTGTCATTCTAATGCTAGAACCCCTAAACCTCGAAACTCTACTCCGTAAGAAGTGTACTAAACCTTGATCACTGGTACGATACCCTGTCCGAGTAATCTGAAACCAATCAACGGATGCCAAAGTACTGTCTGAATAAGCCTATACTTTGTTAACTACGTTGAGGTTTTGATCTCGTGATTATCGTTAAAGTTTGAGTTGGGTTTATACATTAATACGGATTACATTTTGTGAAATTAGGGGTTAGAACCAGAAGGCTTAAATTCACTATTAACGTAGATGCTTAATTATCAGAAGACTCGGAAATATGAACTTACTTTTAATCAAGAAGCTTAGTATCAGAAGGCTTAGAATCAGGAAACCTGTTAAATCAAGAACTATAGATTTACAAGGTGGGTCATTCTCTTTTATTCAAATGATTTGTAAAACCCTAAATGTTTTCCAAGTTGTATTTACAGTGATTAAGTTTTTATAATCTGAAATTACTGCCGATATGTGGGGTTTTGTATACACTACTTGTCGAGTGTTGCTATTGGACAAAGAGTTAGCCAATAGTAATATGACCACAGTCACCGAATTGGGCGTGTGACAAATACTGATTTGAGTAATTGAAAGATATAAACAAATGTAAAAACTATTAATGTTGTGATTACAATACTGTGTCTTTTTATACAAATGAATGAACTCACCAGTATTTCCTGCTGATAAAAGGTTTTTAAACGCGTTTTAGGTGATTACAGTAGATCTGAATAAGAGTTGTGATACGGCACCAAAAGGCTTAAAGAAGTGGCTTATTTTATCAAGAGTGAATTGCAAGAATTGTCCTTTATCTTTATACCATTTTTCAAGCGGTGTCCTTTATGTTTAAAATTGATGTGTTTTATACTTTATGTTCCAAATTCTTGCATTGTATGTCCTTTAACCATCACCCAGTTAATTTTTTTCTATTAAATTTGGTCATGTGCCTTACATGTGAGGGCATTCTTGTCATTCCATCTTTAAAAGGACTAATTATGTAAATATAACTTTAAAAAACATTAAGTATGAATTAAACACCATTAAAAGGACTAATTATGTAAATATAACTTTAAAAAACATAAAGTATGAATTAAACTAAAAATATACACTCTCATTCCCACTCTGCATATTACTTACCACCGCCATAAACCATCTACCACCACCATCCACCCTACAACCACCACTTACTGCTATCACCTCCAACCTAACCCATTCAAAGTCTCTCTCTCTCTCCCAACTGTAACCCACCAGCAACAATTTACGATCAAAGACACTCGTCTTTCTCTCTAAACCCCACAACCAATTAACAATCAAATCCCAAAAATCCCACATCTCCAATTCAAATCAAGACACAAATACATCAGAATCTTCATCGTAGTCTCCCGTAAATCTAATCAAAGATGTTATTAAACTAGGATATAAAGGACACTAATTCGCTCATCAGATCTGGGGTAACTGGACTGGTTGATCTAAAACCAATTCGATAAACTTCGCTATCGCATACTGACTCGATCTGTTCCTCTCCATCAACGTCACAATCGCTTCCTTAATCATCTACACATTCATTCACTCAATCAGTTATTCAACAGTTTCACATCGATTATCAAATCGAACAAATTCACATCACTTATTCAATCTATCAACAGTTTCATATCGATTACTCAATCGAACAACAACATAACCAGTCCAATTATTCAGTCGAACAACAAATTCAAATCAATTATTCAGTCGAACAACAAATTCAAATCAATTATTCAGTCGAACAACAAAATCAGAACAGTTATTCACTCGAACAACAAAATCAGAGTCGTTTCAACCCCACCACAGATCTGGAGGTGGCCGCCGCCGCCTTTTTTCTCATCCTTATATCTGAGCTGGTGGGTGGTGGTTGCGAGTGGTGTGGTGGGGCAGTGGAGAACAGATGTGGAGAGAGGGGGTGGTGGGTGGCGGTTGTTTGTGGTGGTTGGTGGTGGACCTATGTTCAGAGAGAGAGAATGGTAGAGAGAGGGACAATGGTTATTAGACGTTGTATACATATACATATATATTATTTGTATATATAATATATATTATATTAATTTCTTAAATTTGTTATTGTTTTATTATTAATTAAAATATTTATATATATAGGTAAAAAGACTAAATTCCCCTTGGGTGATCTGATTTAACAATAAAATCTAACTAGGTTAGGTCTAAAGGATGGAACGTGTAGGATTTCAAAACATAAAATATAAAACTCATCAATTTTAAACATAAAGAACACCGCCTGAAAATGAGTATAAAGATAAAGGACAATTCTTGCAATTCACTCTTTTATCAATTAAATTAAGAAACGTTGTTTTATGTATTCAGATTTATCCCCTATTAAAGCTACCTTTATAAAATATGATTTTTATACCCAATTGTTATAAATAACAATTCCAGTGTTTCTAAACTCTGATATTTTTCCTAACTCACGATCCTGATGAAATTTCCGCTGCAATATTTTTAAAATAACCACCGGTACCACTTGACTGTTCACGGATCCTGTCCAGGATGTGGTCAGGGGTTGTGGCAGATCATTAGCTCGTACGGTTATTGTTAAAAACTGTTTTGTGTTAACTTGTTCGATAAATTACATTTCTTTTTGTTGAGATTTCAATCAAAACTAGATGGAAGCACCCCCGCGTTGCGGCGGGATACACCCATACCAACAACATTAATAACACACCATCACCAACGCCAAGTAACACTGAAAAAGAAAACGTAAAAACGTTAGACCACGCACGTTCGTAACAACGTGTAGAAAATGACGCATTAATAAAAGTTGTTACACCATAATCATGCACGTACCTTAAGTATAAGAGAAGTTATAACCATTTTGAGAAAAGTAAAAAACATTTTGTAGTGCATTTTGTTACTACATATATGCTGATATATTAAGCCCCCACGTTGCAGTGGAGAACATAAAACCGTGCCAAGTTGCTCCAATGTTATACTACCGCCAACGATCATCAACGCAGAAAAAACTCGTAAAAGAAAATAAATAAAAATGAAAAAAGTAACATTGGGCGAAACATAGATGTAAAATCATTGAACCACACACATCGATTGCGGCGTGTTAATACGAAGAAATTAGACCGAAACGTAAAACGTAGAAAAGAATAACTAAGTCGACATAGGACTTGCGAGTTGCGACGAATCTATCATATAAGAAAAATAGACGTAAAAACATTGAACCACATACGCACCTTACGTCGTGAATGGACACGAATAAAATTTAAATAAAATAAATTAATGTGTATTACAAAAATAAATACATGATTTAAATAAGTAAGAATACTAAAATAAAGAAATCATTAATGTGTATTACAAAAATAAATACATGATTTAAATACATGATTTAAATAAGTAAGAATACTAAAATAAAGAAATCATTAATGTGTATTACAAAAATAAATACATGATTTAAATAAGTAAGAATACTAAAACAAAGAAATCATAAAATAAAGAATAATAAAAATAAAGATAATAATAAAATATAATGTCATATGGACCTACAACCAAACATTTTTTAATAACAATAAGATACAATACATATATGCAACCATAAAACAATAGGTGCAACCAACCATTGCAAAAAAACACCTTATAAGCACAAAGTACAAACAATGATGCACAACATTGTTTTAAATTAATGGTATATAAATTTGCATTTTTTTGTCCATATTAGTGACATAAGATGTTGATATGATTTGATAGCTCCAAGAGAAAAAAATAACGTTTATTAAAGAATCAAGACTCATGCAAATGATGCCAGTCCAACTGGTTGATGCACCAGGGTTTTACCCATGATGCCCGGGTTCGATCCCCACTTGAGGCGGTTTATTCCCCTCTGTGGCGGCTCTCAATCCGTCAAGCCCTACGATGGGCGAGGCACCTGTGGGGTTTTTCCTTTGGACGCCGGTCACTCTCTGATGCCAGCTGGGGCACGGTTAAGACACTCACGTCTGGCCGGAGAGGGGCGACGGGCCTCCCCAATGCAGGGGGGTGTGGGGTGTCTCGCACCCAAAAAATTGTGACACCTTGCCGTTCAAAAAAAAAGAATCAAGACTCATGACCGTTTACCCTTATATAAAAAAACAAACTCTTAGTTTTTAAAAATTAAAATATTCTAAAGTGTCATATTTTTATTGGATGGATCAAAACAAGAACATTTTATAGAAAGAAGCTAGATACGTTTGCTTGATTTACAAGGGACCAAATTCCATTTATGCAAAGAAAATGTTATTGGTGTATGATATTAATTAACAATGCCATTCATGAATTATAATGTGACATAGCCATTTGAACAAGTTATATCTATAAACACAACATTTGATTTGACATATAGTTTTATTGAAAAGAAATATTTGCTATCAACTAACAATGTCATTCATGAATTATAATGACATAGCCATTTGAACAAGTTAATTATACCTACAAATGTAACATTTAATTTGATATGTAGTTTTATGAAATAAAAATATAATTAATTAACAGTTTTAAATACAGGAAATTAGTGGGTAATGAAGTAACTGACAGTTATAAATATAGGGGGCGGTTCCCCTAAGAAGCTTATTTTGCCTAAGTTGCCTAAGAAGCAATCTACACCATTTTTTTAAACAACCAATGGACCAGATTAGATCCCTAATATTAAACTAGATAAGTAAACAAAATAAAACGCGCGGGGGTATTTTCGTCATAAACAAAAAAATAGTACTGGACAAAAAGCAAAGCAGTTATTGACGATTCAAAAACAGTTCTTCTTCACTCTCTCTCAAAACTTCCCAATCGCTAACAAACGTCCCCTAAAATCGACAATCAGACAGACGAAAATCGAACAAACAACAACAAAAACAGCATCAACGATGGATTCAGAGAGTACGTTCCATTTTTTTTTTTTTTGCATTTTGGTGTATTCGTTTCAATTTTGTACGGTTTTTCTAAGTTTCTTCGAAATCAAATCGATTACACAGGTTCTAAGAGATCTACAAGAAGCCAGAAGCATAAAGAAACAAAACCTGATGACGATTTCGAAGGTTTGTTAAGGATCTGTAAACGAACAGATTTCTAGGGTTTTAATATGTCTAAACTGATTCATGTTCTGCATTTTATAAAACAGATCGATCGTTGTGTTTTAATGAAATAGTGCTGGTTTATTTTTTGTGCTGGTTTATTTTCTGTGCTGGTTTAACCTATGTGCTAGTTTAGTGTTTTAGAAATATCTAGCACAAAGTTGTGGTTGGTTTTCTGGTTTTGATACAAATATGTGCTAGTTGGTTATCTGTGCTGGTTTAACCTATGTGCTAGTTGGTTTTTTGGGTTCCAAATATGTGCTGGTTTACTATCTGTGCTAGTTTATTGTTTTAGAAGAAACTAGCACAAAGGGTTTAGTGTTTTCTAGTAAACTAGCACAAATTCTAGTTGGTTTACCGTCTGTGCTACTTTAGTGTTTTAGAAGAAACTAGCACAAGTGGTTTTTTGGGTTCCAAATCTGTGCTGGTTTACCGACTGTGCTACTTTTAAATTCAGGAGATAAGTAATATAAGTTTCAGTTGCTTTTTTGTGTGTGAAAACAGAGCTGTACAATCCCAAACCACTACAAATTGTACAACCAGGAGAACCAATCCCTACTTTTGATAATGAACCTTTGCATCCCATTCCACTCAAAGTTGTAAGACCAACAAAAAAGGAATATTATATGAGTCCGAAATTTTGGAATGAAGTAGCAATCTGGGGGCCAAGCTATACCAATCATCCTACTTCTGGTGGTGAACCTTCAGATCCCATAAAAGAAGAGATTGATGAGAAACCTGAAATCTCAGTTGTACAACCCAAAAAAGAAGAAGATGATGAAAAACAAAAGATCCCCATCCTACAACCTAAACATGAAGAAGATGAGGAAAAACCTATAATCTCAGTCAAGAATTTTGGAAGGAAGTAGCAATCTAGCCAGCTCCTGCTATGATCATCATGTTTATGTTGTTTGTTTTAGTTTTCTAATGTTATCAATGCTGTTATGTATTATGATCATGTTTTTCTGAACCTTATGTAACAATGATGTTTTGAATTATAAAAATCATGGTTTATTATGTATTAAATGATCAAAATGGTACTGGTTATTGTTTTTTTAATATATAGTACACTTTATAACTTGTGTTGGTTACTATGTTTCTTCTGAAATTACTTGCAGGCTCATCAGACAGTGACTTCGAACAACCGGAAAAGAAACAAAAAACAGCACTAAAAGCTGTTGCCACAAACCTTGAACCTATACGATCAACACTTTTCAAGGAATTTGATAAGAAAAAAAGAATTAGAATCAGGAACAGCCCAAAAAACCTTGCTCAATTCATGCAAGTGTTATCTGACGAACAGAAAGCAGAAGTAGATAACATGGGATTTGAAAGCATGAAGAACTTTGATATAACAAAAATACCAACTGATCTGGGATACTGGCTCACTAACAATTATGAACCTACAATCAACACATTGAATCTAGGTACACATAATGTAGTGATAACACCTAACCTAGTACAAGAAGTTCTTGGCATACCAATGGGTAAAGTGAAGGTTAAGGAGACTAAACCATCAATGAGTGATCCAGTTGTTGCAGAGTTTAGAAATCAATTTGAAATTGATGATGAACTGCCAAAAATGCATCATATTATTCATGTTGTGAAAGAACAGAAGGAGAGTGGAAGGCTATTTCAACTGAACTTTCTTGTAATGTTCAACTCAATAATGGCAGAGCTCACACACGGTGGCAGCGTCAACATGAAATTCCTTACAACATTGCAACCTGATGTAGATATTAAGGATGTTGACTGGTGCAGCTACGTGATCGACTGCTTGAACAGAAAGACAACAAGCTGGTTCCAATCTAAAGCAGCACATTACATCGGACCGATAACATTTCTAGTGGTATGTTGTAGTTATCTAAAAATGATCTATATTTATTGTTTTTTATCAAACATAATAACAAAAACTAACTTGTAAATCAATCAGTTGGTTTATGCTCATGATACATACCAAAGAACAAATCCAACACAGAAGATGATACCAGCTGTAATGTATCATAAAAATGATACAATTAAAAAGCTTGGTCCGGTGGTGGAAAGCAATAAAAGAAAGAGAAGTGAAAAAGATGGGAAACCAGCACAGAAACTCACCTTGACAACACAAACACCTACTCAAAAGGTGGTGAAGAGTAAGAAGAAAACAAGTTTGAAAGCAGCAACAACTGGTGAAACAGAAGAAAATGAAAAACGAAAGAATTTGAAGGTAAAACTGAAGATGAAGAAAAAAGCACCAGCTGAACAACCTCTATCCACATATCAAAAAATTTCAAAGGAAACTGATGAAGCTAGAAATCATTACTTTAGTGACTTCCCAGAATCTCTAGACATTACACAAAGTTTGGACATTCCACAATCCCAGGAAAAACTCTCACAAATTCCACCTACAAATCCAACAAGTGGAGTGGTAATTTCTATTTTATTGTGTTTATCTGTAGTATTACTGAAAAAAGTGCTGGTTTAGATGGTTATTGAAAAAATGTGCTACTTTTATGACATTTAGTGTTTGGAATGTTAAATTGTGCTAGTTTATACCTAGTATATGTTAGTTTAATGTTAGAATTTGGAATGTGAAATTGTGCTGATTTATATGCTAAAGTGTGCTGGTTTAAATGGATTGTAAAACTGTGCTAGTTTGAAATGTGCTACTTTTATTGTAAACTTTTATCATGTGTATGTAAAAATAAAAATGGAAAATGTGCTACTTTTACAATTTGTGCTACTTTATAAAAAGAATGTGCTACTTTTACAATTTGTGCTACTTTATAAAAAGAATGTGCTGGTTATCTTTTCAGGAATGGATTTGTCTGATAAAATCCAAAACAAAAGAGCTGGACATGCATGTCAAAGAAACACACGAAATGATTGCAAAATGTTTAACAAAGTACAGAGGTGAGGAGGTTGTGGATGCTGTGGATGAGTGGAGAAAAAGATTGGTAGTATATGGTGAAAAGTACAATTTCGAGAAGCAAGAATCAGAAGCAGGGAATGAAGAAAAGAAAAAAGGAGGAAGTGGAGAGAAGACAGAAGGAGGGAATGAAAAGGAAGAAGGGAATGAAGTTAAACTTACCCAATCACAAAAAAAAATGGTGGTCTCACAATTTGATTCAACTCCTTTCAGAATCACCAGTTCAATGTGGCCAGAGATTATAAAAGAAATAGAAAAGGCAGAACAAGCAGCAAGCAGCAAAAAAGATGGTGCTGATCATGGAGTTGGTGGTGAAGAAGAAAAGGATGCAGGTGGAGAAAAGGCTAAAGATGGTAAACTTGATGGGGAAACAACAAAGAAAGGAGGTGAAGATGCTAATGAACCACCAAAGGGAGAAAGTGACACTGCTGGTCAACCAGCAAAGAAAGAAGGAAATGAGGCTGCTGGTCAACCAGCACAGCAAGGAGAGGTTTTTAAAACACCAGAAAAGGAAACCAAAAAAGACAGTGAAAAACAAGAATTCATAGGTGAAGACCTAAACGCCGGAGACCAGAAGAAAAAAAGACAAAGCAAACGTACAACTCACCCTGCCGAACCTTTATGTTCACCATATATGCAGCGAGTTGTACAAATAAAAACAAAAACTGAAAAAAATGAAGAAAGGATAGCCGAATGGATGTTCTCGACAGTTGACGACCCCTGGTAAGTATAAAAACCAACAAAATCTTAATTGGATAAAAATAAGTATTTAAACTAATGTGTATTACAACAATGCAGGGTGTTTATATTTGAGACAGCATTTAGCACAACCCTTTCAAGGGTATTTCTGGAGTCGCTTCACCCGAACTTATACATACATGTCCAAGTCCTAACAGCTTGGTCATTGGTACTAAACAGTGAAGAGGTCTACAGAAGCAAAGGTTCACCGGCAAGAGTTTTCTGCCCATGCAACATGCTGGTATGTTTTCTAATATGTGCTGGTTTTAATAACAGATTAGAAAAAGCACATTTAACAAAATGTGCTGGATTATTACACATTGTGCTGGTTTTGAAATATTAATGTTTTATTAATAGCTGGTTAGTCTAATATATGAAATGCTATTATTGTGCTGGTTCATAACACATTGTGCTGGTGCTGGTTTATAACACATTGTGCTGGTTTCTGTGCAGGGAGAAAACAATTTCAAACCAAAACTGAACAAAAAGACCTGCACACAAAATTTCAGAGAAAACATTGCCGCGACATTGATGACTACCGGGTTTGAAACTATTAGGAAAGTGGACATGTTGTTCATTCCAATACTACAAAACAAGCACTACTACATTGTATGTTTTGATTTCAAGGGAGAAGACATCAAGATTATAGACAACATGAAAGGGAAAGCAAAAGCACAAAAAATGGCACGTGCTAAAAGAGTGGTAATATATTGATGCCCATTAATTCTGTGCTGTTTATTTTAATTATATTTGTGATGCTTAGGGATTTTGATTTTGAAAATTTTCAAATTACAGAAAGAAATTGTATGTGATTACCTTGAAGTTGAATACCCAACAATGCACCCAAAGATGTCGCCCTTGGAACCAGAAATAATGAAAATGTCGTGGCAAACGGAAAAGAACTTTGTAGATTGTGGTGTCTTTGCAATGAGACACATGGAGACATACACAGGGAAGCATGTGAGCAAGAAGGAATGGGATAGTGGGCTGTCGAAAGAGTCACCGGAACAAGACAAAGAGTTGGTTGAACTGAGATACAAGTATTTAAGCAAAATACTTTTATCCGACATCAACTTAGCAAAAGGTGAAATGATGGAACTGTTAGAGAAGTATGAGAAGATGGAGCCTGAAAAGAAAGAGGAATGCAAGAAAAATGCGGAAAAGAAAATCAATGACAGATTGAACAAGAAATATTGATTGTGTTGGTTGAACAATATAACATTAGTTTGGTAGTTGTCTGTAATATTTTGTGCTGGTTTAACAATTAATATGGTGTTGGTTTAACAATTACATTGTACTGCTTTAACAGTTATATTAGGAAAGTTAATTTTATGCTGGTTTTACAATTAATATTGTGCTGGTTTCACTATGACAATATGTGATGGTTTCATAGAAGAAGTTTAAAATTGTGCTGGTTTTATAATTGTGCTGGTTTTAAAGAACAAAGTTTAAAATTGTGCTGGTTTTAAACAGTATATTGAATGTTGAAAAATCAAATTCTTGACAATTGCATTTACAAATCAACAAAAACTAATAATGTGCTGGTTGAATGTTGTAAACATAATAAGAATACAAGAAATCCAAACTGAAATGAAAAAAATAACAAATCCAAATATCATGATATCCAAGACACACGACTAACTGCTCTTCTGGGAATCAGCAACAGTAGTCTTCATCTTACAAGTCCGACTATTATGTCCATGACCTCCACATATCAAACAACCTCTAGTTTTAGGTTTCTTTGATATTCTTGAAGATGATACCTCACGAAAAGACTTTAAGCGTTTGTTTGAACCACACCCCTTGTTTCTAATACCACTAGGTGGAAGAATGGTAGCAGAAGACGATAAACATGGCTGATCAGCACGAAGAATATTAGCTAATCTTGCATTCTTGTCAAGTGATTCTGCAGGAAGGTCAGCAGAATCAACCTTCAACTTCGACTCGATCACTTGGTCTCTATACAACGATAACAGGTCCATATTTGTAACAAGACGGTTAACAATATGTTCAGTTGCAGTCATTATCTCACGCACAATGCTGGAAGCACGTTCAACTTGATTACCAGCAGCATTTTGATCAAAACTCGAAACTTTTGTCTTTTTTGGAACAACATCTCTTGTCCAACGCCCCATAACATATTTTTTAGGGAACTCCTTTATACCACAAAGACGAAGAACACAAAAGGCATGCCTACATAGCAAACCATACTGCTCATATCGGTTGCAGCTGCATTTAATTACCATATCCTTAGGAGTAAAAAGAACCTACACAAATAACAAATGCTTTATATTGTGCTAGTTTATAACAAAGTGTGCTGGTTTATATATGTAAAATTCTAATTGTAAATATAAATCACTGTGCTACTTAAAATGTATTGTAAAAAGCAGAACATGTTTGTGCTACTAAAGGTATAAATAAATACCTCATGAAGGCCGGGAAGATTGACCTGTAGAATATAAAACTTAATTGAATCACCAACTTCTTCTTCACGCCTGCACATACAATTCTTGCAAGCAAGTCGAATTTCTTCTTGAACATCAAAAAATATCCCCCGAGTATAAATCTTTACAGCTTCCCGTTCCAATTCATAATTGGTTTTCATGGCAGGTTGTGTGTATCTGGTATCATGATCACGTTTGCTGCGCTTAAACCTCTGAGATTCCATTGCAGTATCAAAATGGCTCAAAAACTCAACTAATGACAATTTTGTGTTGGTTAATTGACCAAAAAAATGATTTTCACTCTCAGACCTAGATGTTGTACGCATAAGACCGGACATATGTTCATGACGATAGTATGCAGGAATCCAATCTGATCTGAGGTTGTACATATCAGACAGCCAGCTGTTACTAGTAAGGTTGTACTTAATCATTAAATCACACCATTGTGTCTCAAACTGTGCTGGTTCAAGAGCATCAGTCCATACAACAGCACATATATCTTCTTTAAAAACCTCATCTTGTGATAGCTCAGTACCAACCTATAACAAAAAAAATAATTAGTATATTAAAACAGCAAACAAATCCTAAAATGTGCTGGTTTATATGTTAAAGTGTGCTAGTTGATGTATAAACTTAAACTATGATGCTTAAACTGTGATGGTTTAAAGAAAGTGTGCTGGTTTAAAAGTGTGCTGAGTTATATGCCAAAGTGTGCTGGTTTAAAAGTGTGCTGATTTATATGCTAAAGTGTGCTGGTTTAAATGGATTGTTTAAAGTGTGCTGGTTTATATGCTAAAAGTGTGCTGGTTTAATTTATGCTGGTTTAAAAAATTATAACATTGTAAAACTGTGCTGGTTTAAGAAAGTTACCTTTTCAGAAACTTTGATCATTATATGCCACATACACAAACGATGTCTGGTATCTGGGAAAACATCTCGGATGGCAATTTTCATTGCAGCGTCCTGATCAGTCACAACCACCTTAGGTGCAACACCAAAAGCCTTCAAAAAACTTTGAAGAAGCCATTTATATGATTCAGCAGTTTCAGATGCTAACAAAGAACCAGCAAACGTGACATTGTGATGATGATTATCGATTCCAGTGAACGGAACAAATACCAAGTCATACCTAAAAATTGAATTGATTATATTACAACTGCTTGCTGAATTGTGCTAGTTTAATAAAAATATGAATAAATGATCTACAAAAAATGAATAAAATACCTGTTCGTACGGAACGTAGCATCAAAAGACATAACATCCCCAAAGACCTCATAATTCAGTTTCATTTCTTCATCAGCCCAAAATAATCCAGCAAGAGAACCTTTTTCATCACAATAAAATTCACAAGAAAAATTCGGCAAATACAGCTTCTTCTTCATAAGACGTTGGACAGCCATGTCCACATCAAACTCTCTAATGAACAAATTAATATCTCTTTTAAAATTTTTACAATCAGTAGACGTCACTCCAACCTTATCAAATCCACCACGAATCTTTCTCATAAGGTTGAATGCCCTAACTGGACCAATATTCATCTCAGAAAAATCAGAAAGCAGTTGCTCTTCAGTGAATGTCAACTTTCTAGACGAAGCTAAAAGATGATAATCCTCTTCATCAACAAAAGAATGATTATGCTCCTCAAATACATGAGAAATTCTATAAGTATTTTTTGGAGTTAAAGACATACGGATGTGTGCCTTACATCCGGTACGTTTAGAAGGTCTCCTCCTTCGGTCATTTAACTTTTTATCAGCACCAACACTATCATTTACCGTGTCAACAGCACAGGATGTCGCTGAACCCTCTTTCGCACAAACAAAGTACTTTCTAATCACAACACCATTTTTTGAAGATTGAGTATGCTTTCGACCCTCAAACCCAGATAACTTAGCATACTTCTTATAGAAATTAAAGGCAGAATCAATTGACTGGAAATGCATACCAACTACAGGTTTGGAAGAATCTGGAACAATAGGAGTATAATACTGATTACCAGTAGTTGGACAGATACGAACTCCTGAACAAATCAAAAAACCAGAACAAATAAAAGATATCAGCACAAACTTTACAATAAACCAGCACAAAAAACAAGCACAACTTTACCAGGCAAACTAGCACAAAATAAAGATATCAGCACAACTTTACAAAACTACACTTTAAAATATGATGTAATATAAAAAAACCAGCACAACTTCAAAAAACCAGCACAACTTCAGAACTACACTTTTAAATAAAAACCAGCACAACTTAGATCAAAACTAAAAACCTAAAAAGTAGATGAAATTAAAACTAGAAGGTATTTTACCATCGACAGTAGTAGACATCATTAAAATAGAGGAGGATAAATCAGCAAATCAATGAATGAACAGAGGAGCTAGGGTTCCAGCAAATTGATGAAAACGATGAACGATTCAGCAGGATTGATCTCAATCTCGCAGGTACCGGCAAATCGATGAAAACGATGAACGATTCAGCAGGATTGAGATTGAGATTTGCGATTGATTTAGATGTGGTCAGATGATGAAAACGATTGAATGAGATGTGGTCAGATGATGAAGCTCAATGAATGAATGAATGAAAAATATGAAAGAAGGAATGAAAATCGTGTGATTAAAACTAAGTACAGATCTGTTTGAAATTTGCATTTTCCAATATTACCCTTTCACCTAAATTAATGAGATTGCCACATGTAAGCTCAAGATTGCTTCTTAGGAAACTTAGGGAAGATTAAATTCTTAGTTGAACCTCTACCTATAAATATAATATAAAAATCATACCTATTTTATGTAATATAATATAATGCAACATGTATATTTTTTACCAACTTAACTACTTGTGTAGTGTTCACCTCTCATCGCCCCCATAATATGTAGTTATGCGACATATAATGTTTGTGTAAGAGAGCGGGGTTATGAAGGGTTATATTACATGGGTGTGTAGTGGTCACCCCCATCACCCTCCTATCAATTATTTTTTTTTAATTTAAAATCTAAATTTATAGAATTAAAAAAACAAATAACATTTCAATAATTTAAAAAAAAAACATTACAATAATTACAAACCCATTACAATAAAATTGAAAAAGACTATAAAACTTTTTTAGAGCCACCTCCAACGAAGAAGCTTCCAAAGCTTCAAATATGAGAAATTCCCTCGTTCCGCTTGATATTGCATTAAAGCTGATTGAACACTTTTCTCATCGCTTCCGCTTGATATTGCGTTAAAGCTGATTGAACTCTTTCCTCATCGCTTTCACCGATTTGACATTAGTAGATCGATAGAAATATTGTGCATTTGTTCTTGATATCGGTCCACTTAGCCGATATTGAATCCTATGGCCGGTAACCGGGTCCTCTACCGGCAAGTTCAAAATATAGTGCTCGGAAACGTTTCCAAAATAAAACTCTATTCGAACTGGAACCGATTTCATGATCCTCCGATACGTGGATCCAAGCCCGGACTAACGCTACCTCTTCTTCACCATCCCATATTTGAACCAGAACCGGAACGGGAGCAACAGATTGGTTGGGAGCATTTGTTTGGATTGGGTGTGAACTGGAATCGGAGCCGCTTGATCGATGAGGAACGAAACCCGGTTGTAAGGATGCACATTTGGTATAGTAAAAACTATAATTTTATAAAATATGAAAGGAAGAGAAAGATAGCAGAGGGAGTGGTATAAAAAATAGAGATGAGAGGTTTATATAGGGTTTATATAAACTATAATTTTATATAGGGTTTAGTTTGTTAAAAAAAAATAGAGATGAGAGATTTCCGTTCAACGGTAATATTTTCATAACATCCATCAATTTCTCCTATTACCGAGCTCGCGGGATTCAAATTCAACAACCCATAGCGCCCAAGGGCGGTGTTCTCCGACGCTATGGGGCGCCAAGACGGCGGGTCACGGCCGACTACACATCGCCTAATGTAATTACTATACAAGTTCCAATCTCGGTATTTAAACGTGTAAAAATATTCATCATATTGATTTATTTTGATAAACTATGTTATATAAATTTGAATTGTGATAATAGAAAACGTTTTTATTTATATTATAAAAGATTTAATAAAAAAACATTATACTCTATGAAAAATCAATGTTAAAGACAGTTTCCCAAAATATCATCCAACACTAAATTAATAATGTGTGGTGTCCACTAGAACATGACACCAATGGTCGATAATAGCTGAAAATTTTGAGAAAAAGATATGTAAATGACATTGATGGGTTTTATCATTGATTGAATATACCGACATTTATTTTATTAAAAATTTATAATAACAAACATTTTATCCCCTTAAATATCCAAAAATAAATATAAAATTCGAATCCTTTCACTTAACATTAACCAAACAACAAGGATCAAAAACGACTCGCACAATGTAAACAATGAGCCGTTAACATAAAACAAGAGCTTCACAAAAATGTGTCACTAGAAGCATGCCACATAAACATAGTATGTCGGCTTAAGACATGAGTTGGTACATTATGCTGACTCACATGACACGAGTAGAGGGTGCAAACGAGCCGAGCTACTCTCGAGCTACTCGAGCTCGGCTTGAAAAAAAGGCTCAAACGAGCCGAGCTTATACGAGCTCGAGCCCGAGCCTAAAAACAAGCTCGTTTAGTAAACGAGCCCGAGCCCGAGCTTCGCTTATCGAGATCGAGCCGGCTCACGAGCCTTAACGAGCTTTCTTTTTATATATTTTTTATTAATATATTAAACATATATTTAAATAATAATATTTACCATTTATATAAATATAAAAAATAACTAAATTATATGTATAACAATAACTATAATTAATAAAAATTATTTAATAAATACTAAACGAGTCGAGCCCGAGCTTGAAAAATTACCTTCGAGCCGAACTCGAGCTTTAGAAATAAAGCTCGAATTGAGCCGAGCTCGAGCTTTCAAATGCTAAACGAGCTTGAGCTCGAGCCTGATCGAGCTCGGGCTCGACTCGGCTCGTTTGCACCCCTACAGGCCACCTTCCCATTGTGCCAGTTCATCTACCACGTTATTCTTAACTAAAAATGGCCATAGATAAAATTTTATGAAATTCATAAAGTTATACTACCTCCGTCCCATTAAAAGTGTCCTATTTTGAATTTTCAAGGTCTTTATTTATAAACTTTGACTTTAATTATATATTTTTTGTGTTATATAAAACTTGATGAAAATTAACCCGATAAAAATACTTGTAAAACACACTCAAATCATATAACTTTCATCAAGTATTATCTAACACAAACAAAATTATTTAAGGTCAAAGTTTATAAATAAAGACTTTGAAAATTCAAAATATGACACTTTTAATGGGACGGAGAGAGTATTTGATTATATCCAATTAAGTTACGTTGTCATTAAAAATATATTAAATAAACTCTATAAAAAACAAACAAAGATTCTTTGGACTAAATGAGCTGACTTAATGTTCACTCTACCAGGGCGAAGCTTAAGAGGGGGGAGGAGGGCCCGACCCCCTGAACTTTTCACTCAATAGTGTTATATATGTAGTTTTCGTATAGAAATTTTTTGGTATATACATTTTTGACCCCTCGGTTCTATAGAAATTTTTTGGTATATACGTTTTCGACCACCCGTCTTCATTGTCAAGCTTCACCACTGCTATAACAACCCTCGAAAAACACCTTATAACGCTCCGTAAACAAGAAACCGAGACCGCGTAACGTTATTTTTATCAAAATTTAAATAAAATGAATTTTTAATCCTGTCGCGGGCCGCGACAAGCTTGTGGAGTTCAATCGCGGGGCACAACGGACTTGTGACTTGCCGAACACCCATGTTGCCACGTGTCACACACGTGTTGGGTCTAAGGTGTGACTAGGCAACCCTAGCCGTAGCTAGGGTGCCACTCGCGGGGCGCGAAAGGAAACGGGGGGCGGGTCGCGGGGCGCGAGAGACCCCCGAAACTTGTATAAATTGAGCAGACATTCGACATTTCGACTCGTTCATCAATCTTTCTTTCTCTCTAACATTTCACATGAAAATAATAGCCAAATACCCCCCTAAATCACGAAGCCCTGCCCCATTGTAAGTATTTTAACCCCCGATCACTAATTCGTTACCATACCCGATTAATCTAGGACCCAGCAACGCATGTCAAGGCTCTGCCTGACTAAGTACGTTGGGGTTTTGTCTCGTGATGTATGGATAAAGTGATTTGGGTTATTTTACTAACACGCGTGCATTGTGTGTTTTTAATAGAAACTCAAGATAATAATCAGGAAATATCACCAAGAAGCCCGTAGAAAAACATAAGTTTACAATGTGAGTCATTCTTCTTTTTATCAAATTGTTTTACAAAACCTCAAATGTTTTTTCAGTTATACTTACAGTGATTAATTCTTTGTATTCTACAAAATACTGCCGGTATTATGGGGTTTTGTATACACTACTTGATAATCTTCACAATTGGACACGGATAGCCAATGTGTGATATGACCATAGTCACAGATCCGTCGAGTGACAAGTACTTGGAGTTTTTGGTTAGATATAAACATTGTAATCGCTCTTAATACTGTGAAGTTATAACAAATTATATTTTATAAATTAGAATGTACTCGCCAGTATTTCTTGCTGATAAAATATTTTTAAAACGCGTTTCAGGTAACTTGATGTGAAGCTATTAGAAGCCAGCTATGGAGCACTGAAGGCTTAAATAAAGTGGCTATAAGTTACCTGAATAACGAAGAAATTATGATTTCAGCAAACTAGGGTTTATCCATATAACAGTATTATAAATGGAATATGGGTTTTATCCCATTTGTTTAGTATAAAAGTTTGATGTTTTGAAACTCTGAATTTATTTCCTAACTACGATCCTCATGTCTTATTTCCGCTGCCAAATTAATAAACATCGATACCACCTGGCTCGTGCTCGCGGCTCCCGCTCCCGGGTTGGGGTCGACGGTTGCGACAGAAGGTAGTATCAGAGCCACTGGTTTAACTCATTTAGGTGTTCTTTTAATACCTAAATTTTTATATTTATGTTAGGAAATTTATATAAATAACTTTTGTGTTATTCTGTGTAAATATATATGTTATTATTTTATGTCAATATGACAATTTCTTTTAAGTTACAGTATGAGTGATTAGGGTACTTCTGACGCTTATCGTCACCTACCTCATTCTCCAATGGATGAAGGATCATCCCGGCCAACCTCCGAATACGTAGCTGATTCCGAGGAAATTTTTGTTTTTAAAGACAAATCCGAAGAACCTTTTCCCCCTAAGAAAAAGAGGATGGTTTAGTAGAACAAAAATGGAAAGGAGAAAAAGAATGAGGAAAATTCAACAACAAGCAATACTAAATAGAACTGAGAGAAATACCCAAAATCCAGTAGCTAGACCTGTACGGGAAGAGGAATTAGATAGGCAACTAGCCAACTTTCATATGTTTAGAACTGTAGAAATTGACCTCAACCAAGTAGTAGTACCAGAACCACAATTACTACCTTTATACCCTGAGCAACCAATAGCACCTATGCCTATGTTCCCAGAACAAAACCAAGAAAATCAACTACCAATCCCAGCTTTCGATCCCAACGAATTACCCAGGTTACCAGCCCCAAATCCCTTAGAACAATGATGGAACAACGACTGGGCATTTCAAAATTTGATAAATAACCCATAACTTTTCATGCCAAACGTAGAACCAGAACCAGCTCACCTGCAACCTATACCAGCCCAACTGCCACCCATGAATCAGGAAAATCTAGAAGAGATTCGCAACTACGGTGAAGAGTTAATTGAGGAGGGAAACCCGATACACCAAATCGGGGAAAATCTCGTCTGGAAGTACGACGAGAGGGAGATGCAGTATTAGAAAACTGACGCCTAATATAATATATATATATATATATGTGTGTGTGTGTGTAATTTCTGTTACTTAGAAAAAAACCACTATATAAGATAGCTATAAATTAATATATATATATATATCTATACTACTTTAATAAGCATATAGGAAGGACAGAAATGGTCATTTGCCACTTTACAACCATTTGAAGCCCATTGTACAACCTTTAAAGCACAAAGGTGTTGAAAAATCCATTCAACACGCGGACCAGCTCATATAAACTAACCGGATCTCTTTGACCCGGTTTACTCAAATGGATCCAATATATACTTTCTTTCACTCAATCTAAACCCTAATATTCATTTCATTACAATCCGCCCCCATGCTTCTTCTCTCTCTCTCTCTCTCTCTCTCACCAGACGCGGTGTCTGCATGCGACGGATTTCACCGGCGATTTCACCATCCTTCTTCTCAGGTACCGTATTTTTAACGTTATCGGCATTTTTTGTGAAATTTTAGGGTTTGAGTTAGATCTGGGAAATTTTAGGGTTTCTTTCTCCGGCGATTCCGACATCAGATCTACCGGGTTCAACTTCTTTTAGGGTTTCTTTCTCCGGTGGAAAAAAGATCCAGGTACTTTTTTTTGGCCAAATGTTTTCTTAGATCTATCGTACCACCGTCGACTTAGAGGTTGTTTTGTTTGTTCTGTTATAGATGAAGATAGAGCGGTGGAGATACCGTCGACTTAGATCTACCTTACCACCGTCTAGCCAGGTAATTTTTTCTGCTGAAATTTTTCTCAGATCTACCGTCATTTTTTGAGGATTTTTGATGAATATTGACAGATCTAAGGTTACACGACTAAGGAATATGAGAACCATAACTTTGTAGATCTGAGTTCTTAGAGGAATATTGACAGCCCGGATCTGGTATGTTTGTAGCTGATTATGTTTGTTACAGATCTGGTATGTTTGTAGCTGATTTACATGCTTATGTTACTGATTATGTTTGTTACAGATCTGGTATGTTTGTAGCTGATTATATTTGTTATAGATCTAATGTTACTGATAAGATTCAGTTTTGCTTTTACAGTTGCCGATGGGTGGTAAAGGAGTTGTGTACTCCAGATTTTGTGTACTCCGGATTCATTTGACAAAGGAGTTGTGTACTCCGGATTTTGTGTTCTAAATCTGTTTGAACTGAAAGTGTTTGAGGCTGTGATGCAAAAGCTGAGCTTGTGTTCTTAATCTGTCTGAACTGAAAGTGTTGAGTCTATGATGCATAAGCTGAGCTTGTGTTCTTAATATGTCTGAACTGAAAGTGTTGAGGCTATGATGCATAAGCTGAGCCTGTGAGGTTACATATGTGTTTCTTGTGCTTAAAACACTTGTACATCATGCTTTAAAGGTTGTTTAAGTTTAGTGGCAAATTACTCTTGTACATCATGCTCTAAAACGAGGTTACATAACACAATAGATTGTGATGATGATTGTATTTTGAGGCTACATAGAAGATCCGAGTAGCATCTTGGCGGGGCAATATCCAAGTTGCATAGTTCTCACTCTGCAACCGTGTGTTGCAGCCATGGCTTTACCCGTAGTTGTGTTCATCTCTCAATTACATGTCTGAGTCTTCCAGATGTTTTGATAAGCAAATGAGCAGGTGGTGTATCGAAATCAATCAGCTATATATTGAACTGTGATGATGATTGTATTTTGAGGCTACATAGAAGATCCGAGTAGCATCTTGGCGGGGCAATATCCAAGTTGCATAGTTCTCACTCTGCAACCGTGTGTTGCAGCCATGGCTTTACCCGTAGTTGTGTTCATCTCTCAATTACATGTCTGAGTCTTCCAGATAGTTTGATGTTTATTGTGATATTTTGCTTACACAACATATATTGAACCGATTTGGAGTTGCTAGCGTTTCAGTATGAAAGCAAAACAGAGAACAAATAGAGTATTTAGTCTGAGTGAAAGAAAGTATATATCCGGAGGGTTCTTCATGTTTGTTTTGCTTTGAAAAAACAGAGTGTGTTTATTGGTCATTTGAATGTGTTTGATTCGATGATAATCAGTTATTTGGGTATTTTGGGTACTTCATGTTTGTTTTGCTTGTGAAAAAACAGAGGGTTCTTCATGTTGTGTAGCTGATTATGTTTGTTACAGATCTGGTATGTTTGTAGCTTTTGCTTGTGAAAAAACAGAGGGTTCTTCAGCTTTTGCATCACAGACAGATTAAGAACACAAGCTCAGCTTTTGCATCACAGCCTCAAACACTTTCAGTTCAGACAGATTAAGAACACAAAATCCGGAGTACACAACTCCTTTGTCAAATGAATTCGGAGTACACAAAATCTGGAGTACACAACTCCTTTACCACCCACCGGCAACTGTAAAAGCAAAACTGAATCTTATCAGTAACATTAGATCTATAACAAATATAATCAGCTACAAACATACCAGATCTGTAACAAACATAATCAGTAACATAAGCATGTAAATCAGCTACAAACATACCAGATCTGTAACATAAGCTGAGCCTGTGAGGTTACATATGTGTTTCTTATGCTTAAAACACTTGTACGTCATGCTTTAAAGGTTGTTTAAGTTTAGTGGCAAATTACTCTTGTACATCATGCTTTAAAGCGAGGTTACATAACACAATAGACTGTGATGATGATTGTATTTTGAGGGTACATAGAAGATCCGAATAGCATCTTGGCGGGGCAATATCCAGGTTGCATAGTTCTTACTCTGCAACCGTGTGTTGCAGCCATGGCTTTACCCGTAGTTGTGTTCATCTCTCAATTACATGTCTGAGTCTTCCAGATGTTTTGATAAGCAAATGAGCAGGTGGTGTATCGAAATCAATCAGCTATAGTTTGATGTTTATTGTGATATTTTGCTTACACAACATATATTGAACCGATTTGGAGTTGCTAGGGTTTCAGTATGAAAGCAAAACAGAGAACAAATAGAGTATTTAGAATGAGTGAAAGAAAGTATATATCCGGAGGGTTCTTCATGTTTGTTTTGCTTTGAAAAAACAGAGTGTGTTTATTGGTCATTTGAATGTGTTTGATTCGATGATAATCAGTTATTTGGGTATTTTGGGTACTTCATGTTTGTTTTGCTTGTGAAAAAACAGAGGGTTCTTCATGTTGTGTACTCCAGATTTTGTGTACTCCGGATTCATTTGACAAAGGAGTTGTGTTCTTAATCTGTCTGAACTGAAAGTGTTTGAGGCTGTGATGCAAAAGCTGAGCTTGTGTTCTTAATCTGTCTGAACTGAAAGTGTTGAGTCTATGATGCATAAGCTGAGCTTGTGTTCTTAATATGTCTGAACTAAAAGTGTTGAGGCTATGATGCATAAGCTGAGCCTGTGAGGTTACATATGTGTTTCTTGTGCTTAAAACACTTGTACGTCATGCTTTAAAGGTTGTTTAAGTTTAGTGGCAAATTACTCTTGTACATCATGCTTTAAAGCGAGGTTACATAACACAATAGACTGTGATGATTATTGTATTTTGAGGGTACATAGAAGATCCGAATAGCATCTTGGCGGGGCAATATCCAGGTTGCATAGTTCTCACTCTACAACCGTGTGTTGCAGCCATGGCTTTACCCGTAGTTGTGTTCATCTCTCAATTACATGTCTGAATCTTCCAGATGTTTTGATAAGCAAATGAGCAGGTGGTGTATCGAAATCAATCAGCTATAGTTTGATGTTTATTGTGATATTTTGCTTACACAACATATATTGAACCGATTTGGAGTTGCTAGGGTTTCAGTATGAAAGCAAAACAGAGAACAAATAGAGTATTTAGTCTGAGTGAAAGAAAGTATATATTGGATCCATTTGAGTAAAACGGGTCAAAGAGATCCGGTTAGTTTATGTGAGCTGCTCCGCATGTTGAAGGATTTTTCAACACCTTTATGCTTTCAAGGTTGTATAATGTGCTTAAAATGATTGTAGCTGATTATGTTTGTTACAGATCTGGTATGTTTGTAGCTGATTTACATGCTTATGTTACTGATTATGTTTGTTATAGATCTGGTATGTTTGTAGCTGATTATGTTTGTTATAGATCTAATATTACTGATAAGATTCAGTTTTGCTTTTACAGTTGCCGGTGGGTGGTAAAGGAGTTGTGTACCCTAGATTTTGTGTACTCCGGATTCATTTGACAAAGGAGTTGTGTACTCCGGATTTTGTGTTCTTAATCTGTCTGAACTGAAAGTGTTTGAGGCTGTGATGCAAAAGTTGAGCTTGTGTTCTTAATCTGTAGCATTCATACACGAAACACTTGTACATCATGCTTTAAAGGTTGTTTAAGTTTAGTGGCAAATTACTCTTGTACATCATGCTTTAAAGCGAGGTTACATAACACAATAGACTGTGATGATGATTGTATTTTGAGGGTACATAGAAGATCCGAGTAGCATCTTGGCGGGGCAATATCCAGGTTGCGTAGTTCTCACTCTGCAACCGTGTGTTGCAGCCATGGCCTTACCCGTAGTTGTGTTCATCTCTCAATTACATGTCTGAGTCTTCCAGATGTTTTGATAAGCAAATGAGCAGGTTATGATGTATAATATGTCTGAACTGAAAGTGTTGAGTCTATGATGCATAAGCTGAGCCTGTGAGGTTACATATGTGTTTCTTGTGCTTAAAACACTTGTACATCATCTATACTACTTTAATAAGCATATAGGAAGGGCATATGTTTGTTACAGATCTGGTATGTTTGTAGCTGATTTACATGCTTATGTTACTGATTATGTTTGTTACTGATTATCCATTTGAGTACGACCATTTGAAGCCCATTGTACAAGCATTTAAGCATGAATGTGTTGAAACTTTCTTTAACACGCGGAGTAGCTCATGGATCCTAACCGGATCTCTTTGACCCGTTTTACTTAAATGGATCCAATATAAACTTTCTTTCACTCAATCTAAACCCTAAATTCATAAGCTGAGCTGAAAGTTTTGAGGCTATGATGTTGAGGCTATGATGCATAAGCTGAGCCTGTGAGGTTATGATGCATAATATGTCTGAACTAAAAGTGTTGAGGCTATGATGCATAAGCTGAGCCTGTGAGGTTATGATGCATAAGCTGAGCCTGGCGGGGCAATATCAAGGTTGCATAGTTCTCACTCTGCAACCGTGTGTTTGCAGCCATGGCTTTACCCGGTTTGTAGCTGTGTTCATCTCTCAATTATATGCCTGAGTCTTCCAGATGTTTTGATAAGGAAATGAGCAGGTGGTGTATCGAAATCAATCTTCCCCTTAGGCGATTTAGCCCGCCGCAAGGATTCGGTTTGGCAGGAATTTTCTTGTTATACGGTTGTGGACCAGCTCAATGTGAATGCTGGAGTACTTTAGAAGTCAAGTTGGGTCCAAGGCTTGGAAGAAGGTGGGAGTTCTGGATTTCGCTACGATATGGAGACTTTGGACGAGTAGAAACGAGAAAGAATTTAATGGCAACAACATTCCGATCGCTAAAGTGTACGAGTTTTGTTTTAATAGTCATTATGTATGATTTCAGAAGCTTTGACCATGTTGATATGTGTATTTCAATTTGTTGTATTTATGAACACAGATTATATTAAGAAAAAAAGAAAGTTATTTTTGTATTGTGTAATCATCATCTTCTTAGAGTTTTGGCGTGGTTTGATTTCATTCTTTGATGCGCAATGGAAAGAATCTTACTTTCACTTATACTTGTAGCATTCATACACGAAAACTGACCCGACCTGAGACCAACCCAAAATTCATACAAAGTGGTTTAGTTATATTCTTTTGACTAAATGAATATTTTTTAGTTATACTTGTAGCATTCATACACGAAAACTTACTTTCACTTATACTTATATTCTTTTGACTAAATGAATATTTTTTTTTCATGGGTTACATTTTATTTTTCATGGGTTACATTTTAATTTTGTTACATCCCTGTTTGATTTGTTAACCCGTCCTATTCATTTCCACCTTTGATTTATATTTTAACTTTCAGGCTGTAATGAACGTTCAACCAGAACTAAACGGAAAACTGACAGGTTTCGCCTTTAGACAAAACGTATATTAAATGTAAACTTTTAATACATACAATACAGAGACAAAACGTCATACCAACTTCGTAGACTTGACAGAACTTACAGACTCGATAACAAAAGACCGTAACATACAATACAGAGACACGCAATTGTGGATCTTTGCTGACGGGTGCACTTCGGAATGTAGCAGATATGAATGAATATAACCCCAGTGGTAGATATGTAATTAGTGAGCTCTGGAATTTCAAGGAAAATCGAAGAGCTACACTGGGGTTATATTCATTCATATCAATCACTTCCTTATGTGCACCGCACCATCTTCTAGGAGGTTGTCAAGTGTTCTCGCCTTCGTAGTTGGTGTTTTGCGTATCTTTACATCCGCAGCCATTCTGTACAATATTTTCACAAACAAACCTGAACAAAGCAAAACAAATCAACCCTCTGTTTTTTCAAAGCAAAACAAACAGGAAGAACCCTCTGTTTTTTCACAAGCAAAACAAACATGAAGTACCCAAAATACCCAAATAACTGATTATCATCGAATCAAACACATTCAAATGACCAATAAACACACTCTGTTTTTTCAAAGCAAAACAAACATGAAGAACCCTCTGTTTTTTCACAAGCAAAACAAACATGAAGAACCCAAAATACCCAAATATCTGATTATCATTGAATCAAACACATTCAAATGACCAATACCCAAATAACTGATTATCATCGAATCAAACACATTCAAATCACCAATAAACACACTCTGTTTTTTCAAAGCAAAACAAACATGAAGAACCCTCCGGATATATACTTTCTTTCACTCAGACTAAACACTATGCTTTCACATTCAAATCACCAATAAACACACTCTGTTTTTTCAAAGCAAAACAAACATGAAGAACCCTCTGTTTTTTCACAAGCAAAACAAACATGAAGAACCCAAAATACCCAAATATCTGATTATCATCGAATCAAACACATTCAAATGACCAATAAACACACTATGTTTTTTCAAAGCAAAACAAACATGAAGAACCCTCTTTTTTTTCATAAGCAAAACAAAAATGAAGAACCCAAAATACCCAAATAACTGATTATCATCGAATCAAACCAAAAATCAAAATGAGGAACACATTTAAATCATCGAATCAAACCAAAAATACCCAAATAACACATTCAAATCATCGAATCAAACCAAAAATCAATATGACAAAAAATATCAATCCGAAACTGATCCGATCACCAGAGATTTTAAACACTGTTTTGGAGCTTCAAGATGTTTCAAGTATCAATATTGATGTGTTCAAATAACTACACACTTGTTTCTTCGCATTTGATTCAGAAATTAAAACAAACAAGTATCATAGTTTCAATAAACAACCTACATCTGTACTCTAATCAGCCAAATGATCACATGAGATCTGAAACTATAGAATCAAACAAAACAAAACCTCTGTTTTGAAGATGAACCTGATGAAGATGAAGATGAAGATGATGAAGATGATATGTTCGATGAAGATGATCTGTTCGATGTCGATGAAGATGATGATGATTATAATCGGCGGTGTTGGGTGTTGGGAATTGGAACCTGATGTTGAGAAGTGTGATCGAAATTTCTACATATTGATATAGTGTAGATATTTTAAGGGTTTAGGTTAAGGGTATAAAGGACTTTTCATACCAACAATTAATAAACTAATGAAAACTCAAGGTTGGTAACATGACCCAGGTTGCTAGTCGATCCAAGACCACTCCACGAAATTAGATATAGCTATTTTTAATGTTTTTAGGTAAACATGTAAATTGTCGTTGCATCACGAATTTGGTTTTGGTTATGGCTCAAAACTGAACCTCCCCGTACATAGCCCTAAACTCACCAACCTAAGTGATATGTTTCCCGCCGCATCGCGCGGGTAAACGACTAGTATATATATATATAGGGAGAAGATCATGCGAGAACCACCTCTTATTGCGAGAACCGCGAGAACCAATGTGAACACAACCAAATATGCCTAAAAATAGCTAAAAACCACACAAAAAATTTTTTATTTTTTTTTAATATTTTTTATATAAAAATCGCTACTTTTCGAAGCCAAAAAAAATTAAAAAATTAATTTTTTTTTTAAAAAAAAATTTGGCCACTAAAAGTAGCGATTTGAGCATAAAAAATATTAAAAAAAAAATTAGATTTTTTTTTTATTTTTTTAGGTTTTTTGGGGGTTTAGTTTTTAGCATTTTAGCTTGGGGGGGGGTAGGTTTTTGGGAGGTGGGGGAGGGGGGTTTAGGTTTTTTTTTTTGGGGGGGGGGGGGGGGGTTAGGTATTTTTTAAGGTTTTTTGGGGGTTTTAGTTTTTAGCATTTAGCTTGGGGGTGGGGGGGTTTATGTTTTTTTTTTTGGGGGGGGGGGTGGGGGTTAGGTTTTTTAGCTATTTTAGGTTGTGTTCACATTGGTTCTCGCAATAAATGGAGTTCTCGCATGAGCCCCTCCCTATATATATATATATATATATATATCGATGCATAGTTACTAACTTTCAATATTCCAGTTGTTTGTACTAGATGCAAATATATATATATATGTATGAAAAAGAGTAAAAGTCGCAATGCTCGACGATTTTGGTTCAATATGCTTGAGTATTTGTTTGTTTAATTTATTTTGTGATATTAACACCTGATAATGTTTACAATTCAGATGTCAAACGAAGTAAATCAGGAAGTCCAGAATAATAATAACGAGAACCAAGTGAATAAGAGTGCTATAGAACACATAGTAGCTCAAGAAATCATAGATGCCATGTTATATATTATCGACACTATTAATAAAAAGGCAGAAAATAATTCCATAATCGGTAGTAAACGTACGCCCATTGAGCCAAGTCATAGCGTGAATGGAAATCACGGATTATTTATCCAAGCTCCGATTCCAAAAAGAAGAAGGACCATCCCATATGGTTGTTCTTATAAAGAATTCTTATCCTGTAAAACAGAGGCAGTCTTAAAAATAAGTAAGTGTGTAGATGAGGATAAGATCATGTATGCTTCTAATCTCTTTAAAAATGCAGCCTTAGAGTGGTGGAATATCATTCTCCAGTCAATAGGAAGTGACAGGGTTTACATTATGGAATGGACCAACTTTAAAGAAATAGTTGAAAGGAAGTTATGTCCTCCTCATGTGTAACACCCTAAAACGTTTTGGCCTTAAGAGACACAGCGGAAATACCGACTCAAAAATTATAACAACCCTCCAAATTATTTTTCTGACACCCTAATATATTTTAAAATACCCCTATATGTCTTTAAATACACCCCCCGTATGTGAAAATCGAGCCCTAAATATGAAATGTCATTAAAAATAAAATAAAAACAAAATTTTATAGGCTGTCGTGGGGTACGCAACCTTTGGCTACTGCCTACGCGGGCCGCGAGCAGGCAACAAACGAGACCTCATCCTGTGGTGACACGTGTCAACACGTGTTGAACCTAGTTCGTGACCCGGATCAGCTACGCCTAGACCCCCTACGACGCGGGCCGCGTAAGCTTATGCTTACCTTTACGCGGGCCGCGAGAGAACCAATTTTCAGCCCTATATAAGAAGGCCTCGGGATTTCATTTTCAGTCGCTCATTTCTTTTCTTTCTAAACAAATTCTGAAGTAGTAGGCATAATATACGGGTATTATATCCCCCTAATTAGTGAGGTTCTGCTCCGTTGTAAGTATTATAACCCCAGTTTCGTATTAGATACGCTGCCCGATTGATCCAGGGTTCCGTAACGATTGTCGTGGTTCTGCCCGAGGTAGTTGTTGGAATACCGTCTTGGGGAGGGTATCGTTAATATAACTAAAGGGTTATTATACTAACATATGTACATTTTTGTAAATTATAGATTAACTGTCACACCCCCAAAATACCACCTAGGGAATGTCCCTGCTAGGCATGTGACGTACCAACAATGAGCCACTAATTACATTGAACCCATACAAGTTTCAAAATAAAATCCTCAATTAATAATGAAAAACACCATCAATAAGTTTAAATGAAACCCAACTTGTTCAGCGGAAGTAAATAGTAAACCAATGTTAAACCGTTTCAAAAACCAATGTATGATATCAATAGTTCAATCACATGAATCCCTCCAGTCGACCCATGACCACTCCAACTACTCCAAACAGCAAGTTCCAAATCCAAGACATCTAAGGACATGCGAGCATGCAACAAGTGTATCAGACAACGCTGGTGAGTTCACAGCTTCTCGAAAACGTTAGTTACCAAGTGTTTATTCCAGTTCATTAACAAATGCAAAAGTAATATTGATAATATCTCGTTACTGAACAAGACGGCTCCTGATGTATGTTTTTCCCGTTCCCCAGTACTCCTATCAAAACACTGGGCATGACTGGGTCATTAGTTCACACCCGTCCTCTCCGGTATGGGGTGAGGGTGCCAAACCTAAGTAGCGCTACTAACCAATACCCCGTTACCTCCCCGGTAACAAAAGATGGGACTTAAGAGTGATAGAGTGAGATTATTATCCAATATTCCAGTTTTACCCAAAAGACTTATCCCTCCCCGGGATACCCACTGACTGTCCCAACCACCGGGACACATGCTCTAGTGTAGTGAACTCACCTTTGATTTGCTCGGTAGGACTAGTTACCCGTTTACCAGTGGATCAAACACGTCCTAGCATGAGTACCAGTATCAAGCAGTTTTAAGTTTACTTATACGTTGTTCACATTTACTCACGTAGTATGCTTTCATCAACAGACATAGTATAACACTTAATCGTGCACGAATTCCATCATTTAAAGTATGTTCGCATACTAGGTGCTACACCTAATAAGTTATACTTCGCCTACCACGTTTCAAGTATTCAAATAACATCACATTTCAAACATACAAAACGTGCAAGTTCATGTACCACTCGTGGCCCGTAGACCCAACGTGCGAGACCCAGGCCCAACCCGTCCCGGCCCGCAACCCAGGTGTGGTCACTGTTTCAGTTTCTGGCCCAATTATTTAATTCCCGAAGCCCACCAGCTAAGTCATTTGTTTCTCATGTGAAGCAGCCCAAGTTAAATTCAATGATGTGTGGCCCAAATTTAATAGGCTAATCGACATGTGTGTGTTCAACCATTGTATGCGGCCCAATCCTAATTCATGTTAACCCTTACCGAATCACAACCATATGTGCCACATCTACCCTTTTTATTCAAGATTTATATTCCAAACCAAATCAAATAACATATCATCCATCGAACCTAACCTATGCCACTAATACCATATCGTGTTTATTAATTACATCACACAAATCTCTTTTAAAACTCCATGATCAGAATTGTACACGCAACAGTTTAATTATCAAGATAGTTCCTATCGACTAGTGATGATTCTATGAAACTTCTAAACACATAATCAAAATATACACATAAGTTAACAACATTGCAACTTATAAACAGGCTAATATCTAACACTAATCAACAAGCATGTCCTCGGCCAGGTGTGTCAAAACATCAACTCAAAGTAACAGGTAATTATAATACACTAATTCAATTAATTTGTATAAGATCACAAGTAATCACAAACAAACATAATTGTTAATCAAATAGTTCACATATGCATGCAATCTTATTAAGCATAATCCGCACGTAACACGATCAAGCACTTGAGGATTAAACAAACATGAACTCACTAACCAGAAGTCTGACTGATCAAGATGCTATTACAAGGGGGTGTCCACAACCGTATGCAGGAGATGAAAGAGGGTAGGGTTTTAGTTTGAGTTTTGTGTTAATCATTGATCATGTTACGTATACATAATATTAATAATAATAGTGTTGGGGTCGGTTATCCTATTAGGCTGAAGTGGGCTCAAGCCCAATCAATTAATTGTTATCATAACCTATGTGTGTATCAGCCCAATGTATAACGAGAGTGTGTTTTATGCGTGTATTGGAGCTAAAAACACTTGTGTTTTTATTAGTTAAAAGCCAACTGAAACTCAATATACAATTTAGAAACCCTAATTATAATTCATATTTATTAACTTTAAGTGGTAAATTAAAAACCTGTAAAAACATATTTGGCCCAAATACAAAGTAAACAGTTCAATTATATTCGGCCCAAATACAAAGTGTACGAATCTAATATTAACAAGTTTTATACTAGCACAAAACGTTCAGCACAAGAAGAGGAATGCATAACGAGGGATTTGGATCACAAGATTACACGACACTGACCTCGAAAGTTCAGGTTGTCACATCATCCCCAACTTGAAAGAAATTTCGTCCCGAAATTTGACAAGTAAGCACAGAGGAATGAAGTGATAGATCAAGATTGTTGCAGGTTTTCCCCAGGTGCCACATTAACACCGGGAAACCCTTAAATGAAGTCTAAGATAGCAATGTGAGTTTATCTTCTTTTTGTAACTGCTTTTTATAATCTATTTTTACAAAACCTTAATTGTTTTACAATGCGATTAAGCGGTGATTGAGTCTTTGTAGTTCTTCAATTACTGCCGGTATGTTGGGGTTTTGTATACAAAATGTGGAACACGTTACAATTGGACAACGAGTTAGCCAATGTGTAATATGACCCACCAGTCAGGATTGACAGTACTGAATGAGTAATTGTGTAGAAATAAACATTGTGATCGCTCTCAATACTGTGTTAATTGATGAAACTTTTCTTGATTAAATTGGGATTCACTCACCAGTATTTCCCACTGACAAATGTTTTTAAAACGCATTTCAGGTAACACAACGTGAAAGCCAATTAGGAAAAAGCCAGCTCGAGAGCATTGACGGCTTGGAAAAAATGTGGATATAAAAGTTACCTAAAAGACGATGTTTTAAATTCAATAAAATAGGGTTTATCCCTATAAATATGTTGTAATAAGAAACTTGGGTTTTACCCATGTGATTATTAATATAAAATATGGTGGTTTTACTCTGATAAACATTTCCTAACTACGGTCCTGATTTACTTTCCGCTGCCAAATTAATAACTGATACCACCACAAACGAATGTTCGCGTCCGCCCGTTCCCAGGACAGATAAGGGATCGGGGGTTGCGACAGAAGGTGGTATCAGAGCTAAGCCACTGATTCAGCCACATAAGTGTTCTGCTGACATCAAAATATTATCTAAAGTGTTAGGAAATAAATTATGAAGATACGTGCATAATTGTATTTTACTGTTATGTGTTATTTGACTATTTGTTAGTTTACAGTATGAGTGATCAAGGACTCTCAGACGTGTATCGTCAGTTGTCCGATTCACCTAGGAGTGAAGGTACTTCTTCCCAGCCTGCCCTCTCTGGGTATTCCGCTGATCAGGAAGAAGGGATGTTTGCCTTTAAAGCTCAGTCTGAATAGCCATTCCTTCAGAAAAAGAGAGGATGGTTCAGTAAGGGAGCATTTGAGCGTAAGAAAAGAATGCGAAAGTTGCAACAGCAAAGAGTCCTAGCAGCCGCTAAGCGAGAGTCAGATGCCCATACACAGGATATGCTTAATAGGAGCTTAGCCAATTTCCATATCCTAGCAACAACTGCTGCCGACCCAAGTCTGGAACAACTAGTAGCCCCACAACCCTTACCTTTAATTCCCACCCAGCCGATGGACGTAGAAATGCATGATTTCAATCCTGAGGAAATACCTACGATACCAGTCCCTAATCCCTTAGACCCAAATTATGATCCATGGTTCGATGATCTTAGGGACTATGTGCCACGCTACTACTTAAACGAAGAAACCTTACCGAACTTAGCAGCATATCCAGGTCTGGACCCTCTAGATCCCTATTATAACAACGATGAATACATTAGGGAAATATTAGAGAATCCGTACCCTCAGGAGAATCCCATGCCACTGTACCCAGATCCAGTACCTACACCTGCACCCCCAATGAGTGCAGAGAATTTGCAAGAACTCCGAACCTTCGGAGAAGAAATCTTAGAAAGTAGTGAGAGAATGAGGTATGTAGGAGAGCAACTCGTCTGGAAATATGACGAGCGTCATATGGATTTCAGGAGGAATCCATATCTGTGAAGGTGATAGTGGAGTTGGTAATAATAATAATAATAATAATAATAATAATAATAATAATAATAATAATAATAATAATAATAAATCTATCATAGTATAGACCACTTTGTGGTTAACAATGCATAGTAGTGATGTAATTTTAATTTAAGTCTTAGTGTGTATTTGACGCCTACTATAATAGAAAGAGTAAAGTCGCAATGCACGACGCTTTTGACAAATATGTATATTGTGTGGTTATTGCGTAAACTATTAATTATTCTGTGATATTAATAATTGGCAAATGTTTAAAATTCAGATGGCCGGCCAAGTGAATCTGGATAATAACCCAGAAAACTAGAATGATAATATGAATCATGATAACAATGGAAATCAAGTGGACAACAGTGTTATCCAACATATAGTGGCACAAGAAATAATAGATGCAATGCCATTCATTATCCAAAATGTTAGAGAAGCCGATAACAAGAGTAAACATAGTAGTAAGCGACCAACTGAACCTGAAAACAGCGTGAACAATGGACCTATACTTCAAGTGCCCAACTCCAAAAGAAGAAGGACCATGTCTTATGGTTGTTCTTATAAAGAATTCTGGTCTTGTAAACCAATGGAATTCTCGGGCAATGAAGGGGCTATTGCAGCTCTACGCTAGATAGAAAAGACTGAGGCAGTCTTAAGAATAAGCAAGTGCGCAGAAGAAGATAAGATACTATTTGCTTCTAATATGTTTAAGAATTCAGCACTAGAATGGTGGAACACTATCCTCCAAACCAGGGGAAGTGATAGAACTTACAATATGGAATGGGAAGAATTTAAGGATAAGGTGGAAAGGAAATTCTGCCCACCCAATGAGAAGGAACAGATAGCAAATAAATTCCTAAACCTTAGGATAAATGGAGTGGATAGTAAGGGGTACACTAAATTATTCTTTGAATATGCCCGAATAGTGCCAACCATTGCTTCACCTGAACCAGTCTTAATCTCTCGTTACATATGGGGATTGATTGGTGAGATTAGGCATGTAGTCAAGGCAGCTAGACCTCAAACCATAGAAGAAGCTGTAGAACTAGCGAATACCTTAACTGATAAGTTAGTCCATACCCGAGAAGAGGATCAAAGAAGGAACCTAACCCAGAAGCTTACACAAGAATTTCGTTCTGGAAATTCTAATCGTGGGAAAAATGTAGGCTCTACTTCTGCACCCTACTGTAAGAATTGCAAAAGAAAGCATTCAGGAAGATGCTCCATATACTGTAATTTCTGCAAAATATCGGGACACAAGGAAGAAGATTGCAGGAAAAAAAATAGCAACAAGATATGCTACAACTGCGGAGAAAAAGGCCACATCAAGCCAAACTGTCCAAAGCTAGCTCCAGCTACAAACAACAAGATCACTAAAAATGCTAGAGCATTTGTTCTAACTGCAGAAGAAGCAAAGATGATCCCGGGTGTGATCACTGGTACGTTTTTAGTTAATGATGGTTTTGCTAAAGTATTATTTGACTCTGGTGCGAACCAAAGTTTTATTAATACTTCATTTTGCAAATTACTCAATCAACCATTAACTAAACTCCCACAAGAATGTATAGTAGAGACAGCAAATGGGGAAACCATTAAGATTTCTGAAATCTTGCAGGGAGCAAGAATAGAAATTCTAAATCAGAAATTTATTGCAAACCTTTATCCAAATCTGGCAGGATTTGATATTGTATTAGGAATGGATTGGTTAATAACCAACAAAGCCAGTATTTTGTGTGATTAAAAGTCAATTCAAGTAAATTCACCAAGGGGTGAAAAGATCACAATAAAAGGATATAAAACCTCTAGATCCACAAAATTCATCTCTGTGATGAAAACAGCAAGTTACATAAGAAAAGGATCATTAGTGTATTTGATTTCTATAACCACTAACACTAAAGGAAAAGAATTAAAAGATATTCCAGTAGTATCCCAGTTTTTAGATGTATTTCTAGAAGAATTACCAGGACAACCTCCATGCAGGGAAGTTGAATTCAGAATTCACCTGTTACCAGGGACAGCACCCATTGCCAAAGCACCTTACCGTTTGGCACCTGCATAAATGCAAGAACTAAAGAAACAATTAGACGAATTATTGGAAAAAGGATTCATACAGCCAAGTTCATCACCTTGGGGAGCGCCGATTTTATTTATTAAAAAGAAGGATGGATCAATGCGTATGTGCATTGACTACCGTGAATTGAACAAAGTCACGATTAAGAATCGGTATCCATTACCAAGAATAGATGACCTGTTTGATCAGTTGCAAGGAGCACGATTTTTCTCAAAAATCGATTTAAGGTCAGGATATCATCAATTAAAGATACAGGAAGAGGACATTCCTAAAACCACCTTCCGAACAAGGTATGGCCATTATGAATTTACTGTCATGCCATTTGGTTTAACCAATGCCCCAGCTGCATTCATGGACATGATGAACCGAATATGTAAGCCATATTTGGATAAATTTATAATTGTCTTTATAGATGATATTCTCATTTACTCTAAGAGTAAAGAGGAACATGCAAAGCATTTGCACGCACTTCTAAGTTTATTAAGGAAAGAAAAGCTTTATGCTAAGTTTTCGAAGTGTGAGTTTTGGTTAGAACAGGTACAGTTTCTTGGACACCTAGTCAATCATGAAGGAATTCAAGTGGATCCAACAAAAATCGAGGCAATTACTAAATGGAAAACCCCTGAATCACCAACCGAGGTTAGAAGTTTCATAGGATTGGCTGGTTATTATAGAAGATTTATTCAAGATTTTTCTAGAATAGCCATTCCCATAACCAAGCTAACTTGTAAATCCGTTAAGTTTGAATGGGGACCAAAACAAGAAGAAGCCTTTAGAACCCTTAAGCAAAGATTAACCCATGCACCTATACTAGCATTACCAGAAGGAACTGAAGATTTTGTAATCTATTGTGACGCTTCTAAATTAGGTTATGGATGTGTGTTGATGCAACGCCAAAAGGTTATAGCTTATGCATCCAGACAACTTAAGAATCATGAAGAGAATTATTCAACTCATGATTTAGAATTAGGAGCTATAATTTTTGCTCTTAAGATTTGGAGACATTACCTATACGGTAGTAAGTTTACTGTTTTCAATGATCATAAGAGTTAAAGATATGTCTTTGGGCAAAAAGAATTGAATATGAGACAAAGACGCTGGATGTAGATGCTTAGTGATTATGATTGTGATATCCAGTATCATGCAGGAAAAGCAAATGTAGTTGTTGATTCTTTAAGGCGAAAGTATTATGAAAAGCCAAAAAGGATACGTTCTTTTAAATTAAATCTACAAGTAGATTTAAATGAGCAGATTAGAAAAGCACAAGAATCAGTAATCAAGGATGATACTGAAAAGTTGAAAGGAATGATTAAGGAACTAGAACAAGGAACAGATGGAATATGGAGATTCCATAAGAAAAGAATGTGGATACCTAAAATAGGAAATCTACGTCACCTTATATTAGAAGAAGTCCATAAATCTAAGTATACGATGCACCCTGGAAGTGATAAGATGTATCAGGACTTAAGAAATAATTTCTGGTGGATAGGAATGAAAAAGGATATAGCAGCTTATGTTGCAAAGTGTTTAACCTGTTCACAAGTCAAAGCTGAACATCAGAAACCTTCAGGTTTATTACAACAGTTAGAAATGCCTGTTTGGAAATGGGAATTAATAACAATGGATTTTGTTACTAAATTACCCAAAACAAGAAAAGGTAATGATACAATCTGGGTGATTGTAGACAGACTAACTAAGTCAGCTCATTTCCTACCAATGAAGGAAACTTTCAGTATGGAACAATTAGCTAAATTATATGTAAATGAAATAGTTTCATTACATGGTATTCCTTTATCAATTATTTCTGACAGAGATAGTCGTTTTACCTCTCATTTTTGGACAAGTTTCCAAAAAGCAATGGGAACCAAGTTGAATCTAAGCACAGCTTATCATCCTCAAATGGATGGACAAAGCGAAAGGACAATTCAGATAATGGAGGACATGCTTAGAGCTTGTGTAATTGATTTCAGAGGTAATTGGGAGGATCACTTACCATAAATAGAATTTTCTTATAATAATAGTTATCACACAAGTATCAATGCTGCATCATTTGAAGCACTTTATGGACGAAAGTGCCGAACTCCAGTCTGTTGGGCAGAAATTGGAGAAAAACAACTATCTGGACCTGAGATAGTACAAGAAACAACAGACAAAATCATTCAAGTCAAGGAACGACTGAAAACAGCACGTGATAGACAAAAGAGTTATGTTGATAACAGGCGAAAGCCGTTGGAATTTCAGGTAGGAGATAAGGTGTTATTAAAAGTCTCTCCTTGGAAAGGAGTGGTAAGATTCATCAAAAAGGGAAAGCTAACCCTAGGTATGTTGGACCTTTTGAAATTATTAGAAGAATAGGACATGTAGCCTATCAGCTACAACTGCCAGAGGAAATGGCAGGAATACATGATGTATTTCATGTATCTAATCTCAAGAAATGCTTAGCTGATGAATCATTAGTTATGCCTCTTAAGGATATAGAGATAAATGAGCAATTAAAGTTTGTAGAAAGGCCTCTACAAATTGAAGACAGGAAAATTAAGAACCTCAAGCACAAGAGATTAGTTCTGGTCAAAGTGAAGTGGGACTCCAAAAGAGGACCAGAATACACATGGGAGCTTGAATCAAAAATGCAAAGGAAATATCCACACCTGTTCCAGTAGACCTCGAGGACGAGTTCTAAAACAAGGTGGGAGGATATAACAACCCTCCAAATTATTTTTCTGACACCCTAATATATTTTAAAATACCCCTATATGTCTTAAAATACACCCCATATGTGAAAACCGAGCCCTAAATATGAAATGTCATTAAAAATAAAATAAAAACAAAATTTTATAGGCTGTCGCGAGGCGCGTAACCTTTGGCTACTGCCTACGCGGGCCGCGAGCAGGCAACAAACGAGACCTCATCCTGTGGTGACACGTGTCAACACGTGTTGAACCTAGTTCGTGACCCGGATCAGCTACGCCTAGACCCCCCTACGATGTGGGCCACGTAAGCTTATGCTTACCTTTACGCGGGCCGCGAGAGAACCAATTTTCAGCCCTATTTAAGAAGGCCTCGGGATTTCATTTTCAGCCGCTCATTTCTTTTCTTTCTAAACAAATTCTGAAGTAGTAGGCATAATATACGGGTATTATATCCCCCTAATTAACGAGGTTCTGCTCTGTTGTAAGTATTATAACCCCAGTTTCGTATTAGATACGCTGCCCGATTGATCCAGGGTTCCGTAACGACTGTCGTGGTTCTGCCCGACGTAGTTGTTGGAATATTTTGTCTCGGGGAGGGTATCGTTAATATAACTAAAGGGTTATTATACTAACATATGTACATTTGTGTAAATTATAGATTAACACCAGGAAACCCTTAAACGAAGTCTAAGATAGCAATGTGAGTTTATCTTCTTTTTGTAACTGCTTTTTATAATCTATTTTTACAAAACCTTAATTGTTTTACAATGCGATTAAGCGGTGATTGAGTCTTTGTAGTTCTTCAATTACTGTCGGTATGTTGGGGTTTTGTATACAAAATGTGGAACACGTTACAATTGGACAATGAGTTAGCCAATGTGTAATATGACCCACCAGTCAGGATTGACAGTACTTGTCACACCCTGTCTTTTGCGGAAGCGTATGATGTGTGACTAGCTTGTTATCATTGCATTCAATCATAATAAACAACTACATGATCAAAACGATGTTCATCCATTCATGAAAATTTGAGTATTACAAACACTTGTTATTTAAGTTTTCAAAACACGACCTTTGACAAGGTTACAATTCAACAAAAGTGGATGACATCTAAACTTGTAGTCTACTTCTAGTTACGACACTTGCGCCCAAGATCCATCCTGTCACCTGAAATACATGTAATTTTGGAAAACATCAACATAAAGTTGAGCGAGTTCATGCGTTTTTGTATTTCACGATTTTATACTTTGTATGAAAACATAGTATGTGTCATGTATAATTCAAGTCTTTCTTGAGTACCCCACGTACTCAAGTATAATTCCCGTTTTCTTGAGTACCCCATGTACTCAAGTATCATTCAAGTGTTCTTGTGTACCCCACGTTTTAAATGATTGTTTATACAAGGACATTAAGGCACGTGAGGACATAGGGAGCTTTAGTATATTCTCCTTCAAGGCATGTGAGGACATAGGGAGCATTAGTGTTTTCTCCTTTAACTGTGTCGATTACCCTCGACTGTGTCGATTAACCTCGACTACGTCAATTTCCCTTGACTGTGTCGATTACCCTCGACTGTGTCGATTAACCTCGACTGTGTCGATTAACCTCGACTGTGTCGATTTCCCTCGACTGGGACACCGAAGCACTCAAGTGGTCACATAAGGACCATGAGTGGGGCTCGGCCGTACCCGTTAGATCTAACCCTCGTCCCTAATTAAGTATTAATGGCATCTCAATATCTAGTTTAAGCTCACATGATCTAGTATTTTCTAGGCTTTTCTTAAAGCTCATCAAATTGCACTCACCACGAGTGCTTCTCGTATTCTTTTGTATTCTCAAATCATATTGCACTCGGTACTCGTTCTCACCAAGAGTGCTTCTCGTATTTTTACCATTTGTAAAAACTGTAATATTTGTAACATGTATTTCACCCCCGAGATTTATAAAACCAAAAACAGTTAGAGAAAAGGGGGAGCATGAACTCACTACTTTGCGTTCCTGCGTCGTAAACTTCACCGGATTTGCTTATCTAGCGTCGTGACCTATACGTGTTTTCTTAACGTTAGTCACTAGACTTGTATCGCACAAGTACAAGTCACTATCTTTTGTGTATATATTTTCTTGTGTTAAAAATATTTTATATTTTTAACTAAATGTCTTACTTATATTATTTTCTCAAAAATAAATATAAGCTTTTTGTATTTTGCACTTTGCACCCAAATTATGTAGCTTGTATGTTGTATGTGTATTTTTGTATTTTTACTCGTTACGAGTATCTCCAAGTCGTATTATTTTTACTCTAAAAATAATATATACCTAGTTTACAAAAATCCACCTCCGAATACTTGGTCATTTGATAACAAAAATCATGGCGAAGTTTGTTTGGAAAACCAGTCAAAAATATATTCATAACACTTGTCACCAAAAATATTCTAAGTGTTATTTTCTGGAAAAATTTCGCCAGAGTTTCCTCTATAACTGGAGGTGGCCACGCTTACTAGCGTATCATTTTCTTTTAAAAATTCAACCAATCAATTTTCCGTCATCAAAATACCATCTTCAAATATCAACTAGTCAAAATAAACATAAATCGCATACACATGAACTTGCAAGTTGTGTAAAATTATGTAGTAACTTTTCAACACATTTAGTGAGTCTTTCCATCTCTAAAAATAAAATCATTATCTCGAAAATTTTATTTTTAAAGAATATGAAGTTTTACAACTTCTAGTCGGTATTTACGAAAATATTTCTTTGTTAAATTCTTTCGTTACACAAGTGTCTACACACTTTTTGGTTCTCAAAAACACCTTTAGTTTAGGAAAGATCCGGTTTTAAAACATGGTTTTGTCTTACAGTTGGTTCTTCGAAAATACCACTTGTAGATCTTTAGATCTACTAGTTTAGAACCCCATTTCATAAGAAAAATTGTTTTTACACAAGTTCATGTTTTATGTTTGAAAGGGTTCGTCATCTAAAAACTTTACGACTTAACATAAGGCTGGTTCATGTTCCATGAACATGATCTAGCGTGGTTTGATGACGATCCATTCCAACACTAGCAATCAACAACAATAAATAATCATAACAGAACTAGTTTCAAAAGTTTTACACTAACATTCATTCATTAACCACCATATTTATTATTTTTAGTAGACTTTTAGTTTTGGTCTCTAGTGTTCATGATTTTTACCCGTTAAATTTCTTATTAACCACTTTAGATATGAACAATAGGATGTTTAGAGTCACTTACTACTAGCTCGAGGCTAGGGAAGAAACTAGACGAAAAATAGGCGGTTAATAGCGTTGTGGTGAGGTCCTTGGCAATCCGTAAGCACCGGGTCTCCTTGTACGAGCTCTAACACCTTTGCAAGTGTGTAAAATGGCAAGATACAAACTTGAAGGTGGGTGTGTGGGTGTATGTGTGCTCGGCCGAGAACCAAAGAGAAGGGAAAGAGAGTTGCAATTTTTGTGATGGTTGTGAAGTGAATGTTATGAACTAGTAGTAATATTTATAATCCCATCATCTCTAATCATCCTCTAGTTAATGTGTCTTCAAGATATGGAGCATATAAGATTAAATTAATCAAAGTTTTGTGGGGTGTCCCCACATGGGAAACGAACTCGTTGGGGGGGGGGGGGGTATCATGGTTGAATTCCAACTAGTTAGTTAGTAGCTAGTTTATTTTATTAGGAATTTAATTTAGGGTATTATGTATGTTGTAATTTATAACGGGTGTTAGGGTGTTCGGGGACCCTAACTAGCTCAGTAAAGTATAAACAATGTCATTGACAATATTTTTATGCTCCGGGTAAAGTCCGGTTGTTCGGTTAGATACCGATTCGTTAAAGTGTTAAATCACACTTTTTAGTGTCTTTTAAGTATCCTTTTGTAACACTTTCGATTCCCGACACTTAGGGAAATATTCTGGCTGAAAAATTATATTTTCTGCATAATATTCGTGTGCTAAAAGCTGAATTATTGCTGAATTATACAAAATTCTGCACTTAAAGTGCGTTTCGGGTGCTTTTTAGTGCTTATTTTTGCTTCCCCAAGGTATATATGTAAACCCTTGTATGTATTCTTGGGTTTTAATGTATTCTTGTCGTTGGACCTACACCTAGGCTCCACTTTTATTGTCTGACTGCTTTCTGCAGTTCTGTTGACACAGTGTGTCTTACCGGTGAGTTTACTAATATTTCTGACGCAACGCTCTCGTTTATGCATAAAGCAATATTTTGTAGTATACAACGTGCATGAATTCACTTGCATGGAATTCAGAAATTTATTTGTCTTGTGAACTGGATCATGTACGTTCATTAAAGCACAGATCACTGTTCATTTAGTGTACGGAATGTACGGAAAAGTGACGGTTGTCACAGTCTCCCCCCGTTAAAAGAATTTCGTCCCGAAATTCAAGCGATGCCATCGGTCGCAGGGGAGTTGTGAAACCAATATGGTCACTTAGATTCATGATTTGTCTTCATGTTCCCATGAAATCTCTGGGTTATGTCGTGAATTCTATCATACTCAAGTAGATCAATCATGTCTTTTCTGTATCTTGTGGACTCTTGGTCCATAACCTCAACAGGTTTCTATAGTATCACGGACTCTTGGTCCAAAACCTCATCAGGTTTCTATAGTATCACGGACTCTTGGTCCAAAACCTCAACAGGTTTCTAAAGTATTGTGGACTCTTGGTCCAAAACCTCAACAGGTTTCTATAGTAATTCTTGTCGTTTGTCATTGACGTGAATCTTATTTGTGGGAACAACAACTGCTCCTTGGGTCAGACTCCTCTAACGATTAGACACACGAATGTGTCGCGATCACTACGGATCTTTTTCTGGGAGTTTCATCTTGTGAACAATGGTTCTGATCCCTACACCGGAGATTCAACCTTTTCGTTTTCCAACTCACACTACGCCTTCTCTAGGCGAGGCTCTCATTTTAGTCATACTTCTTGTCTCATATTCTTACGATTTCTGCCGCTCATCGGCGTAATCTTTCCGTATTCTGCGGGCTGTCCTGATATGGTCACATATCCGAACGATCTTGCCTCTAGTTTTCCTGGGCCAACTCGGGCCAGTAGATTGTTTATTCCCGGTCTCTGATCAACACGACGGGGATCGATTTACTATGTTCCGTCTGAAGCTTCGCACGAAGCGGTACTGTTGTAGGAAAACTCTACTAAGGGCAAGTGAGTGTTCCGACTTTTTATCGAATGTTTATCACACAAGCACGTATCGTGTTCATACAGTCTGCATCGTTCAGCAGCTCAGTTCATATTCGAGTTCTTACGATCATCGGTGTGCTGCAACCCTTGTGATTAGTAAAGATCGTGCAGCGTTTTCTTTCAGGTAATGACGTCCAGTTTGCGGCGCGCAATTAGTGTATCTATCTCAAGGTCTTTTCTCATGATTCATTAATCAATGTGCCGCGTACGCAATGTTGTGGTCTCGTTGCATCGACGTACAATCGAGACTTTGTCGAGAGACGTCACATAATTGCAACTCTAGCTCCTTATCTCTTGGTTGCAGGGTTGGCATGAATTTCGTTCTTATCCACCATGTATCTTCAGTTCTCCCTCCGCGAACTCGAAATCCGCTTTTCGTCATCATTGCACATAACTGTGCTTTCTCTAAGAGTTGCAAGGTAAATTGCAGCTGTTGCTCACGACCTTCCTTGGTCGTTGGCCATATAAGAATGTAGTCAATAAGTATATGACTTATCCAGGTATGGCTCACACGTTCGATTCATGATATCCATGAATATTGTCGATGCATGTGTCAAGCCAAATGATACGACAAGGATCTCGCAATGCTCGAAGCAAGTCCTAAAGGTCGTTTTAGGGATATTTCCTCTTGTATTCACAGTGGAGGACCTCTTGTCCTCAAGTTGATCTTTGAGTGGTAACTGGAACCTTACGATTTGTATGTTTTATGTCATCAGTCCTTGGCAAAGGATTCTGAATTTCAATTCTCTGGAATTTATGCAAAAATGGAACTGTCAACTTTCTCCTCAAGTCCTTACCTAAGGATGTTATGTCCTTAATTTCCTCTGTCTAGCCGCTCTTGCGGTTATATCAGAGGTTTATGCTTCGCGGACGAAGCCAGTCGGTAAGGCGTCATTCGGCGCTGATGCCGCTTCCGGCACGAGGTTCATCACAAACTTCTCTTGTCGTTGTAGAGGTATTCCTGGCAGGTCTTCAGAAAAGGCTCCTGGAACCTCTTCCATCACGGGGATGTTCTCAGGCTCTGTAGTCTACTCGGAGGCGTTTCTATGCCTCTTCGACCAATGAGGAATGTCGTAGATCTGTCGCCTTGTGGGATCTAGCATCCTTGCACCTATTGCAGGAAGTTTGGGTTTCATCATTCGCAAGAGGGATGCGACTGATTTTCTCATATCAAACGACGTCAGCTATATACTTAGATTTCCGATCCATGCTGACTATTATATTATGACTTCGCGAGTCAAGGGTAACAGAAGGTTCAGGCCTTCTGAGTCCTTAAAATATAATTCCTTACTTGCTTCATCTGCTTCAACTAGCCTTCTATATGCTTATTTCGAAAGAATATGGGACGTCTATTTTATTTGAAACTAGGCCAAGCAGTTTCTTATGTTCTAAGCATGCAAGGTTTAAGTTGGTGCCAGTATTAATTAAAAGTAGATGCATTAGGTTGGTTAATAGGGAACGTACCCGTAACCGCATCTGGATCCTGGCGTGCTTCACGAGTTTCAATCATGAAAACCCTTCCTTGTTTGTTTCTTCTTAGGGCAATCTTTCCTAAAGTGCCCTGCTTCACCACATCTGTAGCAACCTGGTATTCTCTTATTTCTCCCATCTGGGTCCTTTGCCCAACAGGCGTCCTTGCTGTGTCCTTCTTTTCCACACTTTCTGCACTTAGTCCTCAGACATCGACCTTTATGGTGAAAAGTGCATTCCTCGCACCTCAGCTTAGTTCCCGAGTAAATCTGATCACCAGCCTTATTAGTGGCTCCAACAGTTTTCCTTCCAGGCGGCGGGTTCACTTTCTTTCTTTCGCATGTTTTAGAGCTTCCATAGTTTACTTGGGTGCTCATCTTTAGGTTCGAGGACTTCCTCTTCTTGTTGCTTGACGACTCCACATGAGTCTCTTTCTTGTTATCCTCAGATTCCGAAAATTTTCCTGCACGTAGAGCTTCTTCAGTAAGAGTGACACTCATATCGATAGCCTCTGCAATGGTTGAGGGCTTTGAGGTAGTAACCATGCTCCTGATCTGAGGTGCAAGTCCCCAAATGAATCGTTCAACCCTTTTGAATTCCGATTTGACTAAGTAGGGGACGACCCTAGACAAGTCGTGAAATCATTGGACGTATTCACGAATCTTCGGTTCGTCCATTTTTAAGTTCCAGAACTCCACCTCAAGCTTCTGGATTTCAGCCCTAGAACAATATTTCTTTTCCATCATTTCCTTGAGCTCGTCCCAGCTCAGTGCATAAGCAGCATCTGCACCAAGGGTTTGAACCTGAAGGTTCCACCAGGAGAGTGCGCCATCTACGAATAACCCTGAGATATAAGTAACACTCTGTCGGGGCGAACAGTTACTCATTCTTAGAATGGAGTCAGTCTTTTCTGCCCAACGAACAAATGCAACGGCACCTCCTGTGCCATCAAAATTCAATGGCTTGCAGTCCAGGAATTGTTTATAGGTGCAGCCAGTTGGAGGGTTATTTTCAGTGGTGCCATCGCTGTGCTTAGAGCGGAGGGCTTCATGTCGCGCAATTGCCTGTGAGATGCGTTCTTGCAGCTCGGCTTCTGTCCTTGGCAACGTACTGGTGTTTGTGTCTCGCCTGGGCGGCATTCTCTTCTGCCAAAATGGTATGAAGTAGGTTAGACAACATTCCAATTTTCTATGAGATACATAGCACCATAAGCCATTATGTAATCACCCAATTTCATACGTATATATAATCAGTGTATAAGCGAGGAAACAGTTACTGAGCCCTCACATAGGCTTGCCAACTTGGCTTATTGTTTGTAATAAAATGAGCTCGAGGCCACATCGTCTCGTTCATTCAAGTTTTAGTTGTTTCCTGCTACATTGGTTTTTCTTAGGTCTTTGGCTTTACTGGTGCGTATAGTTTCCCTTAGATGGGGTTGTCCGTGTCGAGGTGGTAGGGAGTGTATCGTCACTGATTCTTCCTGAATGTCATTCCACCTCTCTTGCTTAAATATCGTTTTCCCAAACGTCTCGTATGCAGGTAGAAGTGTCAGTCACGAAGTAGGCTAAGACAGGCTTCCTACTTTCTATCGTGCTAAAGCACTGATCTATGAGTTGTTCTACCAGATGAAGGCGAGGACACCTATAGATAAATTTTGTGTGGTTTTCATTAGCTCGACCCGTAGAGTCCACCAGGATTTCTGTGCACTACAAGTCGTTATTACGTGGGCCCCCGTAATAATAAATTGTCTTGCACAGTTACCCCAGTTTTCTCTCGTCCAAGCAGATGATCAATCAAGGAGGGGACACTACTGTCCTTATACCTCTTGTCATGGAAAGGACCATTGCAGTGGTCCACGCGCTAACACTCGTTGTTGTTACGCGCGAATAGGCACGATGATTAGATGAAGTAGGAATAGAGAGAATTCCTGGTAGTTGGAGGGGCACCTTCAAGATGAATACTTCATCTTCCTTTTCCGGTCAAGTGCGTCGTCAATCTTGCTTCTCATAAGCCGCAGGGATCTCGTCCCGTTGATCAAGAATTTGTTCAAGGTTGCCGCCTCTGCCTCGTCATCATCGCCGTAGTCTGGCATCTTCACGTTCGAGGGGGAAGAGCAGCCATCTCCTACGGAAGTAAGCTCCGACTCTTGTTTGGTAGACACTCCCAGCCATGAGCTTTGCAAAGGAAGCGAGGTCGGTAGCTTCATCGTGCGAGTTATGTATAGTAATAGGAGTCGGAGTCGAAAGTATCTTATTCACGTCAATAATCATTCCGTACACTTATTTGTATGTATGTATATCAATAACATATATGCTACTTAGCATAATCAAGCAATTTAATGCATTATATCACGTATAACTCTCGTTTTTTGGGGGTCATTTTGTTTTTGGAAAGTCTAACTCGTGTAGACTATGCTTTGGTTGGCACCTTATTTTAAAGGTATTCCTCACTAATGTCCTTGCCTTGTCACTTTTTGAAAAGTGTCTAACTTGTGGATCTTGGCGCTTTCGTGAATGCAATGAAAACCTTTTTGTAAAATGTTTTTGTGAGAGAACTCTAGTGATTGTAGTCTAGAGTCGAGAAAGAATCCTAGTTCACTACAATCGAAGCTCTGATACCAAACTGTCACACCCTGTCTTTTGCGGAAGCGTATGATGTGTGACTAGCTTGTTATCATTGCATTCAATCATAATAAACAACTACATGATCAAAACGATGTTCATCCATTCATGAAAATTTGAGTATTACAAACACTTGTTATTTAAGTTTTCAAAACACGACCTTTGACAAGGTTACAATTCAACAAAAGTGGATGACATCTAAACTTGTAGTCTACTTCTAGTTACGACACTTGCGCCCAAGATCCATCCTGTCACCTGAAATACATGTAATTTTGGAAAACATCAACATAAAGTTGAGTGAGTTCATGCGTTTTTGTATTTCACGATTTTATACTTTGTATGAAAACATAGTATGTGTCATGTATAATTCAAGTCTTTCTTGAGTACCCCACGTACTCAAGTATAATTCCCGTTTTCTTGAGTACCCCACGTACTCAAGTATCATTCAAGTGTTCTTGTGTACCCCACGTTTTAAATGATTGTTTATACAAGGACATTAAGGCACGTGAGGACATAGGGAGCTTTAGTATATTCTCCTTCAAGGCATGTGAGGACATAGGGAGCATTAGTGTTTTCTCCTTTAACTGTGTCGATTACCCTCGACTGTGTCGATTAACCTCGACTGCGTCAATTTCCCTTGACTGGGTCGATTACCCTCGACTGTGTCGATTAACCTCGACTGTGTCGATTTCCCTCGACTGGGACACCGAAGCACTCAAGTGGTCACATAAGGACCATGAGTGGGGCTCGGCCGTACCCGTTAGATCTAACCCTCGTCCCTAATTAAGTATTAATGGCATCTCAATATCTAGTTTAAGCTCACATGATCTAGTATTTTCTAGGCTTTTCTTACAGCTCATCATATTGCACTCACCACGAGTGCTTCTCGTATTTTTTTGTATTCTCAAATCATATTGCACTCGGTACTCGTTCTCACCAAGAGTGCTTCTCGTATTTTTACCATTTGTAAAAACTGTAATATTTGTAACATGTATTTCACCCCCGAGAGTTATAAAACCAAAAACAGTTAGAGAAAAGGGGGAGCATGAACTCACTACTTTGCGTTCCTGCGTCGTAAACTTCACCGGATTTGCTTATCTAGCGTCGTGACCTATACGTGTTTTCTTAACGTTAGTCACTAGACTTGTATCGCACAAGTACAAGTCACTATCTTTTGTGTATATATTTTCTTGTGTTAAAAATATTTTATATTTTTAACTAAATGTCTTACTTATATTATTTTCTCAAAAATAAATATAAGCTTTTTTGTATTTTGCACTTTGCACCCAAATTATATATCTTGTATGTTGTATGTGTATTTTTGTATTTTTACTCGTTACGAGTATCTCCAAGTCATATTATTTTTACTCTAAAAATAATATATACCTAGTTCACAAAATAATCACATAATCACACAAGCGATAAATATATATTCTAAATATATATTTAGTAAGTTTGTTTACAAAAATCCACCTCCGAATACTTGGTCATTTGATAACAAAAATCATGGCGAAGTTTGTTTGGAAAACCAGTCAAAAATATATTCATAACACTTGTCACCAAAAATATTCTAAGTGTTATTTTCTGGAAAAATTTCGCCAGAGTTTCCTCTGTAACTGGAGGTGGCCACGCTTACTAGCGTATCATTTTCTTTTAAAAATTCAACCAATCAATTTTCCGTCATCAAAATACCATCTTCAAATATCAACTAGTCAAAATAAACATAAATCGCATGCACATGAACTTGCAAGTTGTGTAAAATTATGTAGTAACTTTTCAACACATTTAGTGGGTCTTTCCATCTCTAAAAATAAAATCATTATCTCGAAAATTTTATTTTTAAAGAATATGAAGTTTTACAACTTCTAGTCGGTATTTACGAAAATATTTCTTTGTTAAATTCTTTCGTTACACAAGTGTCTACACACTTTTTGGTTCTCAAAAACACCTTTAGTTTAGGAAAGATCCGGTTTTAAAACATGGTTTTGTCTTACAGTTGGTTCTTCGAAAATACCACTTGTAGATCTTTAGATCTACTAGTTTAGAACCCCATTTCATAAGAAAAATTGTTTTTACACAAGTTCATGTTTTATGTTTGAAAGGGTTCGTCATCTAAAAACTTTACGACTTAACATAAGGCTGGTTCATGTTCCATGAACACGATCTAGCGTGGTTTGATGACGATCCATTCCAACACTAGCAATCAACAACAATAAATAATCATAACATAACAAGTTTCAAAAGTTTTACACTAACATTCATTCATTAACCACCATGTTTATTATTTTTAGTAGACTTTTATTTTTGGTCTCTAGTGTTCATGATTTTTACCCGTTAAATTTCTTATTAACCACTTTAGATATGAACAATAGGATGTTTAGAGTCACTTACTACTAGCTCGAGGCTAGGGAAGAAACTAGACGAAAAATAGGCGGTTAATAGCGTTGTGGTGAGGTCCTTGGCAATCCGTAAGCACCGAGTCTCCTTGTACGAGCTCTAACACCTTTGCAAGTGTGTAAAATGGCAAGATACAAACTTGAAGGTGGGTGTGTGGGTGTATGTGTGCTCGGCCGAGAACCAAAGAGAAGGGAGAGAGAGTTGCAATTTTTGTGATGGTTGTGAAGTGAATGTTATGAACTAGTGGTAATATTTATAATCCCATCATCTCTAATTATCCTCTAGTTAATGTGTCTTCAAGATATGGAGCATATAAGATTAAATTAATCAAAGTTTAGTGGGGTGTCCCCACATGGGAAACGAACTTGTTGGGGGGGGGGGGGGGTATCATGGTTGAATTCCAACTAGTTAGTTAGTAGCTAGTTTATTTTATTAGGAATTTAATTTAGGGTATTATGTATGTTGTAATTTATAACGGGTGTTAGGGTGTTCGGGGACCCTAACTAGCTCAGTAAAGTATAAACAATGTCATTGACAATATTTTTATGCTCCGGGTAAAGTCCGGTTGTTCGGTTAGATACCGATTCGTTAAAGTGTTAAATCACACTTTTTAGTGTCTTTTAAGTATCCTTTTGTAACACTTTCGATTCCCGACACTTAGGGAAATATTCTGGCTGAAAAATTATATTTTCTGCATAATATTTGTGTGCTAAAAGCTGAATTATTGCTGAATTATACAAAATTCTGCACTTAAAGTGCGTTTCGGGTGCTTTTTAATGCTTATTTTTGCTTCCGCAAGGTATATATGTAAACCCTTGTATGTATTCTTGGGTTTTAATGTATTCTTGTCGTTGGACCTACACCTAGGCTCCACTTTTATTGTCTGACTGCTTTCTGCAGTTCTGTTGACACAGTGTGTCTTACCGGTGAGTTTACTAATATTTCTGACGCAACGCTCTCGTTTATGCATAAAGCAATATTTTGTAGTATACAACGTGCATGAATTCACTTGCATGGAATTCAGAAATTTATTTGTCTTGTGAACTGGATCATGTACGTTCATTAAAGCACAGATCACTGTTCATTTAGTGTACGGAATGTACGGAAAAATGACGGTTGTCACAGTACTGAATGAGTAATTGTGTAGAAATAAACATTGTGATCGCTCTCAATACTGTGTTAGTTGATGAAACTTTTCTTTATTATATTGGGATTCACTCACCAGTATTTCCCACTGACAAATGTTTTTAAAACGCGTTTCAGGTAACACAATGTGAAAGCCAATTAGGAAAAACCCAGTTCGAGAGCACTGACGGCTTGGAAAAAATGTGGCTATAAAAGTTACCTAAAAGACGATGTTTTAAATTCAATAAAATAGGGTTTATCCCTATAAACATGTTGTAATAAGAAAATTGGGTTTTACCCATGTGATTATTAACCCGTTCCCGGGACAGATAAGGGATCGGGGGTTGCGACAAAAATTCTTTCTTATATTGTCTATATGACATACTTGAAGGTTCATTTATAATCCGTCGGACACTTCTTGAAAGGATTTACAACATTCATTCTTGATTAACGCGTTAAATGTGATACCATAAATACAAGCTATGAGACCGCTCTTCCTGTACAATCCTTGCTCTTCGACTCGATCTTCAACCTTTTAGTCTCCACAATTAGGTAGGTGTTAAACCCTCAAAAGGGCACCTCCTAATTACCACGTTTACTCAGTCAATTGTCGGGCCAACCTTCTTAATAAAAGGTCAAACGAGTCAGTTTTTACTAATAAATTCATAACTAATAATACAGAAGTTATGGAACATGTTTTAACCCTTAAATAACTTGGTAATTAATATAAGAACATGTTTAAGCATGTTCAACCCGACAATTCTGAGTTTAGGCTCGGTTCGCAACCGAAAGTAACAAAAGTTGAATTTGGCTTTGACTTTCAGTTCCGACCCGATTTAGCTTAGTTTAGATATGCCTTAGGATTCCTTTAGGACCATGTTATAGGTTAGTATAACCCTCTGAGGTTATACAACTTGGTTCCATAGTAATCCTAGTTCATTTCATGTTTCCGTTATATGCTTAAAGTTGACTATTATGCCCTTTTAACATTAAAACGAGATTTTTGAAAATGTGAAAGGACAAAAACCTTTGTTACTGATTTATAAACATGTCCTTAAAATTTCACATCAGTTCATGGTCTAAAATGGGAGTTATGCTCAATTTCGTAAATTAAAGCCTTTTTATTAATTAAACGGCATTTTCAGCATAAAACCTATTTAAACTCAAATTTTGACACCAAACATTTTACCCACTGATGTAATATAATATTTTGGGATTTTTGAAGATTTTTATTTATTTTTAAACTGATCATAACATAGGGTTCTCGTATAGACTCGGTAATTGACGATAATGCCCTTTTCACTAATAAAATGAGTTTTACGCATCCTTTACATACCAAACCTTTTTCCTACTGATTTTATATATTAAATAAGTTATTTTAAACAGTAAAAGCTGATCAAAATCTCAGATTTCCTTAATCAACCCGAATATCGTCAAATACCGACTTTTATGCGATTTAGGCGCATAGTATGGTTTAAAACTATATTTGGCGCCTAAGGCTTGTTACCTACTGATGTTAAGAATAAATTTTTATACTTTAACAGTAAGTAAAGGTTTTGAACTCAGATTCCCAAATTTGACCTTTAAAGCCTATGTGAAATGACCGAAATGCCCCTACGGTGCATAGTTTGGTCATAAATGATAAATTTCACATATATATGATATCTTACTGATATAACTTATTAAAATAAATATTTTTACTGATCATTTTAGACCAGAACCTCAGATTTATATTTAATCTCTTTTATAACCTTTAAAATGACCAAAATACCCCTACGGGGCCTAAATTGGTTTTAAATTCATTTTGGGCATAATGGAAGGTATCCTACTGATATCACAACATATTTAAGGCATATTAACTTGTGGAACATGTTCATGACTCGTTTGGTTACCCGTTATGCATCTTTCGCGTTCGGTACGGTTTAGGTAACTAGTTTGCATAAATTAACCGAAACGGGTCAAACCTTATCATTTTTATTTCAAAATCCAGAATGTGTTTAGTTTACCCATATTATACAAGTCTCCATACTTGTCGGGTCTAAATCACATTCTAATCCGGTCTTCGCTTAATCTTGCGTTTTGAACCGTAAACCTTTCCTTAAAACTAACCGGTCTAAGTTACAACTTAAATAAGACCCGTTAGGAATCTAATAGGTTAATAAAAACCTTCGTTCCAGATTGAGAGCCCCAGTAAAGGTACTTGTGCTTGCTTATTAGAATATACGGCTGAGTATAAATTGCATTTTAAGCTCAGGTAAATACTTTTAACTTATTTTCCGTTATACGGGCTTGGGATACGGTATTATAAAAAATACCGCTTGGTCGGGTGTAGAAACCTTTTAATCGGAGATGATTAAGTTGCATAATCCCGTTTTAATCAGTATTGCTTGATAACCAATAACATTAGGGGTTAATGACCGTGTCCTGGATATCCTTGGCTCATTTAAAAAGTGTAAATGGCCACAACTTAAGCACAAGGTGTAGGCATAACACCTCCTGTTGCGTATGTAAAAGATATACTCACTCGTGAGGTAACTTCTTGTGAGTTATATTTGTGGTGTGTCGATTAATCTTGATCGGTTTGTTTAATCACCGGCCCTAAATGTTGGACAAACATGTAAATCTGTTACAAGATTGTTACTAATATAATTGTCCCAAGTTATAAAAGAATATTTGTGCCTTGTGCATCTAAATCAATTTTCTTAAACATTTTCAAAATGAGTCAGTTAATTGTATTTACCAGTGTAAACTGACGTATTTTCCAAAAAGGTTAAGTGGCAGGTACTGTACGTAATTGGCTGGGAGCTCAGGGCGTTAATAAGGAATCTTGCAAGTTCTGGGCGTCTAAAATCTGTTGAACAATGTTTATATTTCTGTTTTAAGATCCGCCAGTGGATCCCTATACAACTGTTGTGTAATATTCTATTATACTTTTGAATCAGTTTGTATTATCTTTACTTTAGACTTCCGCTGTGCATTGAACTGTGATTATTTGACTATGATGATATCAACTACGTCACGATACTCCCCACCGGGCCCACCGGTAATACGTGGAAATTTCGGGGTGTGACAGGTTGGTATCAGAGCCAACATTGAGTGAATTAAACACTAGCCTTTTGTGTTTAATCTCAATGACACAGTAGCACATTCCTTGACCTTCTGAGTCTAGACTTAACATAGGAATACTCTCATCCCTATTCTGTAAAATATTGTTTTCGATTTTATGTATTTTGAATATGTCGCCAAGCAAAGAAGCCGTAATGGAAATTCTCCACATTCGAAGCCTAGAAATGCCGAGCTTCGTACCGCGGCTAGGATAAACGTGCAATCAAGGAGAAAACATTCAGAAATAAAATGAAGAAGGAACCTCCTTATTTTATTTCATTTCTATAGTAGTCCCTATAAGGATATATATATCTTTTAAGTCCCCACGTGGGCAAATTTCTTTGTGTAAGATCCGTTTAGGGCAATTATTGTGTTTCATAAGACTTTCTATAAAAAGTTTCCTATTTTGGAATTTACTTTGGTATTAAACAGTATACGTATGTATTATGTTCTAAATCTGAACGTCATTTCAATTTATATTGCTCTGCCATTGTATATCAAAGAAAATCTTAAAGGTATAACCTAGCCTATATGTCATTTTCGACATAGCTAAGATGGTAAAGCCTTTTTAAGATAATAGATCCTTGTTAACACCTAAGAACGTGTTAACACTCTTGACAAATGTGGTTCGAGAAAATCACAACAGTCATCCTTATATTGGATCCTTCCAATTTTCTTATCTAGCCTAGTAATTTAGAAATCACGGGTCAAATCATCAAATAAAGATGATCATATTATAAACATCCATTAGTGATGAAGTGCCTACGGGCTAAAATTGTTGTCCGATATGACAAAAGACAGTTGTAGTCTTTGACTCTCTGTCAAGAAAGGTAATGAACTATGTTCAAACCTTAAATGCCTCGATCCTATAAGATCATGACTTATAAATTCAAAACTGTCCTCGTGACAAGGCCTTTGTGCCATTTCAATATCCTTAATAGCTTATAGTTGGGTTGATTATAATGAAAATTTAAAAAAAAAACTGATTATTAAAATTAACCAAATATGGTCTATTAATACCATGGTTAATGAATCATCGAAGATGATGATTCCAAAAATAGACTCCTAAGCAAAATTATTGGCGATTGTTTTATAGAAAACAAGCTTCAGCATGTCTGAATCGGGTGAAGTCAACAGTCATCCCAATATGAGGAATGACAATACAAAGATGAATGTAACGGCTGCAGAATTACAGAAGATGATAGATAAAGCTGTCACTCAAGCCATTGACAGGCGGTTCGAAGATTCAAGTGGTGCTCATAGTGGGACCCAATCAGTGCCTCACACAAAACCACCTTCTAAGACACATACGTCTTATAAGAATGATTCTCATCATTCTTCAAATCAAGAAGTGTTCCATCCAGACAAATCGTGCTCAATCGGGAGCCACATATTAAGACCTGCTCTTATAAATACTTTGTCTCTTGCAAACCAAGGGACTTTACAGGAGAAAAAGGAGCCATCGATTGCATGACATGGCTGGATGAGATGGACACAGTAGTAGACATCAGTGGTTGTGCAGAGCAGGATATTGTGAAGTTTGTTTCACAATCATTCAAAGGAGAAGCGTTGGCATGGTGGAGATCATTGATCCAAGCCACGGGGAAGATCCTACTTTATAACTTGTCTTGGGATCAATTTGTTACACTGATCAAGGAAAACTTCTGCCCTCAGCATAAGGTAGAAAGGATAGAAACAGACTTCTTGACTCTGGTCATGGAGAATTTAGATTGTCAGGCATACGTGACAAGTTTCAACACTATGTCCCGCCAAGTTCCCTATTTAGTCACCCCTGAACCTAAACGCATAGCGCGTTTTATTTGACGCCTAGCACCGGAGATTAAGGGAAACGTTAAAGCATCTAGGCCTACCACATATAGGTCCGCGGTGGACTTATCCTTATCCCTCACTTTAGATGCAATCAGGAATAAGTCTGTCAAGACTTCTGGCAAAGGAAAAAGGAAAGGAGATGAAGAGAACTCCCATCGATCTGACAAGAAGAAAAAGGGAAGTTCGGAACACAGGAAAGATTCTGAGTTTAGGAAAAACTCGAGTCAGTCTACTAACAGACCCAAATGCAGTAACTGCAGAAAGCAACATTCTGGAAAATGTACGATTGACCCACGTGCTAAGCTGTGTGGAATTTGCAAGACCAAGGGTCACAAGACTTTAGATTGCAAGGAGTTGAAGAACGCGAGTTGTTACAACTGTAACGAGGAAGGGCACATAAAAACCAACTGCCCAAAACTTATAAGGAAGCCTGAAGAGGCCAAGAAAACAAACGCGTGAGTCTTCCAGATGAACACCCAGGAGGCAGTACAGAATGATAACATCATAACAGGTACCTTTCCTTATCAATGATGTTTATGCGGGAATTTGTTTGATTCTGGTGCAGATAAGTCTATTATGGACAATAAGTGATGTAACTTGTTGTATCCGCCTGTTAGGACTCTAGACATATAACGCAAAATAGAATTGGCCGATGATACTTAGAAACTGCTTCATCAAGTTTAGATGGATACTTTATATCTATTAGGAATCACTCTCTTCCAATATCCTTATGGCAAGCTTTCAAGCTATCCAAAATCATAAATATGATCAAGACAGATATGACATTTTGATCCTCTGTCAAAAAGGCGATGGACTAGGTCCAAACCTTAAATGCCAATGATGGTCTTTTTATGGCCTAGGCTAAATATAATTGATAAATACATTTAAATAACATTCATTAAGAATGTTCGTACTATATTAGCCTGTATGGTTTAATGATACCCTGGTTAGTATATGTTAGGTCATCAGGATGATGAATAGTTTTTGAAGTGCAACTAAGTGATTGCTTCATTTGGTATTAGGAACCAAGTCTCGAGTATGACAAACTCGGATAAGACAACCGTCAATCGCGCCATTTATGATGCGACGCATGCTAATGATGCAACACTTGTGAACCTTAGAATTGACAAAGATGTTCTCCAAGCTATGATAGACGCAGCTATTGGAAAAGCTATGAAAAAGTTCGTGAAGAAGTTCAAAGAACCCAATGCTACTTGCTCAAAATCCCATTTAAGACTACACTCCCTTACTCACGAGAAGAATCTTATTCATACCTCGGATGCAAAGAATGAACTAAAAAGGAAAAAGGAGGAAGATAACTCCCATACATCTAAGAAAAAGAGCAAGCTTGAGCTTAAGAAGAACAAACAAAAGTCCGACAAGAAACCTGTATGCAAGACCTGCAAGAAGCGCCATTACGGGAAATGCAGATTTGAATCTAAACCTCTACCTTGTGGGATCTGCAAATCAAGTGAGCATAAAACGTTGGATTGCAAGGACATAAAGGATGCAACCTGCTACGGCTGTAACGAGAAAGGCCACATAAAGACTACGTGCCCTAAATATGCCAAGGGAGGTGCGGCTAAGGATAGAAAGCCTAAGAATGAAAGTGCTTAAACTCTCCCGATAAAGGCCTGAGGCAGTTCATATCAATAGTAACAACAGGTACATTCCTTATCATTTATCAGTAATGTAAATGCTAAGAATTCTGCTTTGATTCGGATACCAATAAATCCTTCATAAATTGTAGGTATAAGCAAACTTTTAAAATCTTCCATAAGAACCCTAGATATTAATTGTAAGGTGAAACTTACAGACGAAAATCATATGAACCAATTCTTCTGTTCCTGTCAGAAATTTTCAATAGTAAAATTCTAGAGTACTCTCTCTCCAGATAGAGTACGTCAGTATACGTTAGTTCGATATCTCTTTGGTTTATATCAATTGCGAATACCAGATTATATGTTAAAAGCGCCATATGAGGATTGGTGTATTTTGATATGTTCCATAGATTGCTTCCATACCTGATCAGTATGGAGGTTTAATGCATGGAACCACTGAGATATCCCAATGGTCATATTGTTCTAAAGTCAGCTAATGGTATTCAAAGAAGATGTCCAGAAGGGAAATGTCCAAATAAGTGTCACTGAATAAGGTATCCATGAATTTGTAAGGTAAATGTGTCACTCATCTGACACAAGCAAAGATAGTGGGACCAGGACTCGAGATTTGGGAAATCTCTGTAATCTCCTTGCGTCTTGACTATCTTCTCCAAAGAAGTACCCTGTTTACCTCTAAAGACTAGTGGAGTTAAGATTAACATTCCGCTTAGGGCTGCATTATTATGAAATCTCCATGACGATTATTACCATCATTATTGGAAGAATTGAAACCCTGATTAAGTGAATTTTAAGATAAAGGTTCATAAAGCCTAATTCAATATTCGAAGAATTCGGTATTATTAATTAAGAAAGACGGTTCATTTTGCTTATGCATCGATTACCGCCACTGACGGGTGGTCCGTAGGACAGCCCTTAAGTGGTTTAAAAAGATTAAAATTCCATGCTTTACTTGGTTATTTGCTTGAACTTAGTAACTATGAGTGTTCGTGTGGTTTTACAGGTTAACCATCTAAATCGGTAAAGTTGGATGGCTTGGATGCGCAAGAATTATGAATGAATGAGAAAGGGCATCACTTCTTTAGATGAACAACATTATTTATCATCAATTTTGTGGCAGACAACATCAAATCACATCACATGAATTAATTTGGGGGTCACTTTTGGTGGTGAATATTCTATGCACATGAATTCTAAGGATGAGGAACAAAAGTCAAACATCATTTATCATTATCATCATATAAATCATCATCCCAATAGTGGGCGGCAGACATCGAAGTCAACAAGCAAACAACATAACATCGATTCATCATCATCGATGGCTGTTAGTTTGTTATTGGGCCGCCAACATGAAAAGCAGCAACATCACGTGAACAACTTTTAGGACTTGATACATGGCAGCATACATATTTTCTTGGACAATAGTGGGCTGCCATAGTTACAAGGGGGTGTCTTTGATTGGACCGCACACATCATCATTATTAAATACATGGAGACTTCTTAGTGGGCCGCATATGTTTTGGGCGGCACATGTGAAGTAGCAGGCGGTCAACAAGCATATCATCGGATTGGTTCTTTTTGAGGCGGCACCTTTTGGACTTTTGTGAAGATCACATCGAATAAGGGGCATGGGCTCGCTGACTTGGGCTTCGGTTTCAAGAGTGATCATCACACGTGGGATGATTTGGAGGCAGAAGACATTAGGGATTCTCTTGGGGCCGCACATGGGCTTGGGAGTAGCAACATACATGCAGACATGGGCCAACATATCAATTGTCAACAACACACATCATCGGCTGACATACGGAATCATTGGGGGTCACGTGAAGGAAAGCAAACATTGAGAATGTCACCGTAAATTACGGTTGGAGCCGTAATTTACGGTGGTGTCAGCGTGAAAACATGTAACTGCCACTTTTAAGTTAGTTTTGGGGTGTCTTTTCATTATCACTCATGATTGGACGGTTTTGGATCATCTTAGGGGCGATTTTGCTTGATTTTGCTTGGTTGTGAACAATTCTTATCATCCGGTTTGTATTTTCGATTCATATGAACATTGGTTTGATTATGATGATGATTCACCGAGCCATGTCCGGCTAAACTCTTCGGTGATCATCTTAGGTGAATGTTTCTTGAACTTTTGTGTGTTTATTTCCGAATTTCTAGAATGATAACTTGCGTTGCTTGAATGTCATGGTGTATGTTTAATTGTTTGTAACTTGTTAATTGATATTGCAATTTCTAGTCTCAATCGTACGTTCTTGGTGCCGTTGGCAATCGAGATATCACGGGAAGGGTTAGGGTTGGTTATTGATTAATTGGTCATCGGGAAACAACCTCGCGTTTATATAATCCGAGTACTTTGTTCCCTTTTATCACTTCGATTATACATACACGAGTTATGTCTATGTAACTCTTTCTAGTTGGAATTGCACACAATCGTTTAAAGAAACTGGAACCTAGGATGGTCATTGTTCTCTCTTAATCTGTTTTAAAACCTACATTCGATTTGCCATTCGTTTAATTTAGTTTTCTAAATCAACAAACCAAACTCTTGAATTTTAATTTCTGCAATTTAGTCTAATATTAGTTTAAGTACAAAGCTATACAATCGACACATCTTCCACATACTCCCTGAGTTCGATACCCTACTACCGCTATCTATAGTTGTATTTGGGATTAAATTTGCGTGACCCACGACAATCACGTCAAATTTTGGCGCCGTTGCCGGGGAGTAGTGCGCAACGTGTGTTATCTTGTGTATTAGTTTAAAAAAAAAAATTAAAAGAAAAAAAAAATTTTAAAAAAAAAAAACCAAAAAGATTTCTTTTATGTTCATGATTTACACTTGGTAGTTGAGTTGTGTTGTGCAGGATGACAGGGCATTACACAAATTTCAACTTATTTACGTGTAGATTGTGCAAAGGCCCACTTCATCCGAGTATATGTTGTGGGGAGGCCCAATATAAGCGTAGAGAAGAACAGATGAGAATGGACGAGCGGAATGTCCATTATGATGAGTTTCACCCACATGATTCATATTATGATTCACCTTACAAGTCGAACATGGATTATTATGATGAATATTCCCAACTTTCATATGAAGGCCCTCAGATGTACGATCAAGATTATTATCATGTTCAGTATACATTTGATCAGTCTGGTTATGAATGTGTAACTCAACAACCTACTTTGCACTATCAGTCACATAAATCTGAAAGTCTTGGAGAGATGATGAGAAAGAGACACATGGTTCATGTTGAAAAAGAATTAACAAAACCTCATTTGTCAATGGAAGAACGAGTAGAACTTTTGGAATGGAAATATGATTTGTTACCAAAAGAGGTGAAAGAGATGAGGCCAGGGACGTCGATGGTGGAAAAACGTCAAGCAAAACAACACTGGATACATGTGCAGATTGAACAAATGACACCTATGGGTGATGTAGAAGAAAAGGTTGTGAGTTCTCCCGAACTTGAAACTGAATTATTAGGGCCAAATGAGGAATATACAATTGAAATTATTGTGGAGGAACCACCTATGGAGAGCAAAGTGGAGGGCCTTTTACTTGATGAACCAATCAAAGTTGATTACAATTCTCCGGCTGTGGTGGTTATGGAAACCAAGAGTGTTAAGGATGCATGTTTAGAAACTAGGAAGGTGGCACTTCATGATGTGGGAGATTTCATTCATAAGTTATGTTTATGGGAGAGTTTGGATTTGTTGGGCACAGAAAACGAAGTAGTGAAGTGGAGAGTAAACTACCGAGCATTTGTTGGAAATTCGGTAGGAAAATGTGGATTTAAAGAATTTTGCAAAGAAAGATGGGACGTGACAAAGCACACACACAATAGAAGAATCAAACACCGTGCTTACATCAGCAACGAAAAAGGTAAATGTGCATTGAGACCACCTTGAGGCATATCAGGTATGGTCTGGCTGAAGACCTTTAAACTTAGCGCTCTCGGGAGGCAGCCCGAGGAAGTAGAGTATTGTATTTGTATTTTGTTTTGTTTTGCTTTGTTTGGTTTTGTTTTGGTGTTGTGTTTGTGTGTTGGCAGGTTATTACGTTTCAACCCTCACGGATACAATGATTCAAGTGTGGGGATGTTTGGCAACATCCCTGTTGAGATATCGGCGAATCTAAGAGATGTTTTTGAACCGGTTCGATTACCGCAGCTGTATCACTACCAACACTATTGATTTACTAATCAGGTCGTGTCTTGTTCTCATCTTTTGTGCACCTTTGTATATATTCATGTTTTTGTTTATGGTTGGGAGGTTGGGTGGTGTAGTGTGTGATTTTTTGTGGGTTGGTGCTTGTTGGTGGTGTCATGTTTAAAAAGAAGAAAAACATAAAAAAATTATAAAATGAAAAATCCAAAAAGAAATTTAGGGTTTGAGAGTTTAAGCAAAGGTTGATGTTGTGGTTTAAAGCGATCCTTCCCTCAAAGCCATACATTGGGACAATGTATCCCAAGTGTGGGGATGGGGGAAATTTTTGAGAGTTTTAAAAATTTTGTAAACCCAAGCGAAAATTGTTAAAATTTGAAAACTTGATATTGTGCCATTTGACACACCGACACCCATTCCTAGTCTTTTCTTGGTGAGGATTTGAGCCACACATGATTGTTATTGATATTTCATTGTTTGAGTGGCGGTGTGCGTTGTGTGTTAATAGAACTTGTGTGTGAATACTTGTTAAATCCTAGAACTAGCATGCTTTTGAAAATGATAGGGAGACTTTTAGGAAGCCTCGTCTAGATGTGTGAGAGTGCGGGATTGGTGGGTTGGACCTCATACGTTACATATATGAGTTTGGTATTGTGAGGGGTGGGGGTTTGGTCCTTAGAAAGCCACGTTGAGCCTTAAACCATTCGATTGTAACCCGAGCCTACTTCCTACAAAAATTTTACCTTTTTGAGATGACCCGGTTTAGGAGATTTAGTATGTAGTATTGATGTTCTTGTATATATTGTTGAGTTTGATGTGTTATGAAAAAAAAAATGATAAAAAAAAATGAAAAAAAATAAAAGAGAAGAAAAAAAAGAAAAAGAGAAAAAATATGAAAAATACAAAAAGAAGTATTTAGTTGCAATAGAGTTGAGAATGTCAAGAAGCTTTGTATATATTTTTGGCGTTTGCTTCGTAGTAGTAGACATAAAAAAACCGGGTCAAATCAATTAGCTCTTTCATATGTATTTCACCATTTTCCTACCTTGACACCTAGCCCCGTTACAACCCGCAAGTCCCTTTGATTCTAAAGCATGTTAGATATTTGTTAGGATGAAACTTGATTTGTATACAAGCTTATTGTCGCACACACACACACACACGCATTGAGTGGTTTAGCATATTGCTAATAATTTTTGTAACCGAGAGATTTTTGTGAGGGGTGTGTCTTGTGGTATGATTGAAAGTTAGTAAAAGGACGGCACATTTAGCTTGGGTTGCATGTTTGATCGCTTTGGTTTTGAAATAGTTTTTGAATCGGTTGCTTGGGACAAGCAACGGGTAAGTGTGGGGATGTGACGGGTGGTCCGTAGGACAGCCCTTAAGTGGTTTAAAAAGATTAAAATTCCATGCTTTACTTGGTTATTTGCTTGAACTTAGTAACTATGAGTGTTCGTGTGGTTTTACAGGTTAACCATCTAAATCGGTAAAGTTGGATGGCTTGGATGCGCAAGAATTATGAATGAATGAGAAAGGGCATCACTTCTTTAGATGAACAACATTATTTATCATCAATTTTGTGGCAGACAACATCAAATCACATCACATGAATTAATTTGGGGGTCACTTTTGGTGGTGAATATTCTATGCACATGAATTCTAAGGATGAGGAACAAAAGTCAAACATCATTTATCATTATCATCATATAAATCATCATCCCAATAGTGGGCGGCAGACATCGAAGTCAACAAGCAAACAACATAACATCGATTCATCATCATCGATGGCTGTTAGTTTGTTATTGGGCCGCCAACATGAAAAGCAGCAACATCACGTGAACAACTTTTGGGACTTGATACATGGCAGCATACATATTTTCTTGGACAATAGTGGGCTGCCATAGTTACAAGGGGGTGTCTTTGATTGGACCGCACACATCATCATTATTAAATACATGGAGACTTCTTAGTGGGCCGCATATGTTTTGGGCGGCACATGTGAAGTAGCAGGCGGTCAACAAGCATATCATCGGATTGGTTCTTTTTGAGGCGGCACCTTTTGGACTTTTGTGAAGATCACATCGAATAAGGGGCATGGGCTCGCTGACTTGGGCTTCGGTTTCAAGAGTGATCATCACACGTGGGATGATTTGGAGGCAGAAGACATTAGGGATTCTCTTGGGGCCGCACATGGGCTTGGGAGTAGCAACATACATGCAGACATGGGCCAACATATCAATTGTCAACAACACACATCATCGGCTGACATACGGAATCATTGGGGGTCACGTGAAGGAAAGCAAACATTGAGAATGTCACCGTAAATTACGGTTTCACCGTAATTTACGGTGGACATGAATTGGCATTTTTTTCTTACCGTAAATCAGTTCATCTGGGCCGTAAACATTCTTATGTCCACCGTAAATTACGGTGGAGCCGTAATTTACGGTGGTGTCAGCGTGAAAACATGTAACTGCCACTTTTAAGTTAGTTTTGGGGTGTCTTTTCATTATCACTCATGATTGGACGGTTTTGGATCATCTTAGGGGCGATTTTGCTTGATTTTGCTTGGTTGTGAACAATTCTTATCATCCGGTTTGTATTTTCGATTCATATGAACATTGGTTTGATTATGATGATGATTCACCGAGCCATGTCCGGCTAAACTCTTCGGTGATCATCTTAGGTGAATGTTTCTTGAACTTTTGTGTGTTTATTTCCGAATTTCTAGAATGATAACTTGCGTTGCTTGAATGTCATGGTGTATGTTTAATTGTTTGTAACTTGTTAATTGATATTGCAATTTCTAGTCTCAATCGTACGTTCTTGGTGCCGTTGGCAATCGAGATATCACGGGAAGGGTTAGGGTTGGTTATTGATTAATTGGTCATCGGGAAACAACCTCGCGTTTATATAATCCGAGTACTTTGTTCCCTTTTATCACTTCGATTATACATACACGAGTTATGTCTATGTAACTCTTTCTAGTTGGAATTGCACACAATCGTTTAAAGAAACTGGAACCTAGGATGGTCATTGTTCTCTCTTAATCTGTTTTAAAACCTACATTCGATTTGCCATTCGTTTAATTTAGTTTTCTAAATCAACAAACCAAACTCTTGAATTTTAATTTCTGCAATTTAGTCTAATATTAGTTTAAGTACAAAGCTATACAATCGACACATCTTCCACATACTCCCTGAGTTCGATACCCTACTACCGCTATCTATAGTTGTATTTGGGATTAAATTTGCGTGACCCACGACAATCACGTCAAATTTTGGCAACGATTAAGAATCGCCATCAGCTGCCCAGGATCGTCGATTTGTTCGACTAACTGTAAGGATTAGCTATTTCTTAAGATTGGTTTTAAGCAGTAGTTGGAATAACCATCTCACCTTAAACAAGCTTTTCTATAATAGTTGATATATAAGTATCAAGGCTGCTCCTTTGGAGACCTTGTATAGATGGAATGTCAAAGGTCTGTTTGATGGATAGAAGTTTGGTAAGTCAGAATTAGCAGGACCTGAAATTACCTTGGAAACAACGAATAAGATTATACGAATTCGTAGTCAACTGAAAGTTGCCAATAATTGGTGGAAAATCAAGGATTAATGAAAGTCGCAACCCTCTTAAGTTCTTGTTAAAGAATAAGATTCAACAGAAAGTATCACCCTGGAAGAGTGTGCTGAAAAGTTAATACAACGGGCTAGTTAAGTTCTGATATATAGAACCATTTGGGAAATCGAATATATCAAGATTTGTAACCTATAAGCTAAAACTTACCTGAGGGGCTTGATGGAAATCGATGTGTCCCACACTAGTGACTTAAGGGTATGTTTCGCCGATAAGTCGAGAGCATTATCACGTAATGATATGCAGACTAATGAAAATTTATGGTTTGATGAGAAACCCATATCAATTAAGGATCAACAGGGTAAGAAGCTCCGAAAGAAAGTATGTACCTATTGCATAGGTCAACTGGGTACCTTAGAGACCCAATTATGTTGTGGAAGATTAGGTCCATTATAAGACAGAAAATACTTCCACATTTTGAGCAAATCTCGAGGTCAAGATTTCTTTTAAGGGGGTGAGGATGTAACACCTCGTAAAATCACGTCCAATGATGTATTGACACGTGTAATAAACCCTAATAAAGTCAAACGTTGAATTTAAGGGACTAATTTTCGAAAAATCGAAAACTTTGAATGCGAAAGGACTAAAAGTGTCAACGTGCTTAGTATAAGCCTTTGAATGACGTTACACGGTGTTCCTATTCACATATGAGCCACTTGTTGGTCAAGAGTAGTCGTTTGCGTAATTAATTGAAAGTTTGCGCAATAAAGGGTTAAAGGCGTCAACATGTTAATTCTTACCTCTGAGTGACCTTTTAACAAACCGAGAGCTTCATGATATTTGATTATAATCTCGGGAATGCCAAATATTGGTCGTATAAGGTTTTTATGCCTTTAAGTGACGTTACGCGCAACTTTTCAAGTTTAAGGGGTTAAAAGCGTCGATATGTTTAATTATACCTCTGAAAGACCTTTTGACGAACCCAAAGCATCGTGATGGTTAATAATACTTCCATGAATGCCTAATATGGATTAGATAAGGCTTCGATGCTTTTAAACAATGATATGCGCAAGTTTGCGCATTAGAAGGACCTAAAGCGTCAACTTTTGAATCTACGCCTTTTCGTGACCATTTAAGAGAACGAGAGCGTAGTAAAATTTAAACACATGCTTGGGAATACCCATTATGGGCCATGGAAGGCTTGGATATTATTAAACGACATTTCGCGCTACTTTGTGCGATTAAAGGACTATTTGCGTCAAATTGCAAAAGTCTGTCGATTCGTATGGTATCGAACCTTTCGGAATAGGGTCGTAAGTTAAACATGCCCTAAATATCCTTTATATATCTCGGATATAGGCTTAGAGGTGTTTGGTACGCAAAAATAAACTTTTATGTCAAGCAGGGACTAAAAGTGTCAAAAAGTGCACAAGTTTGCATTTTCGCGCATATCTTACGTTCTGAATATATCCGGACATCCAAAATTTTATGTAATCACTAAAATATTTTATTTTAGTTTTTGGCGTGATAAAATTCCATTCGTCGCGTAATTTGGAACGTTTTTCGTGTTTGTTCGTGTTTCGTCGTAATTAGCCGAACAACGCAACCGTACGACCAAACGAACCGACATCCAACATATTTTTTAGCATGTTTTATGTTCCCTATGTTTAGGCATCATTGTAGAGCCTTGAAAATGGCTTAACCGGCCTTAAATGTGTCAGAAATGACATTTAACAAGATCAAGGACTGAAACTGTATGTTTTAAAAGTGTGTTGCTGATCTGATCTGTCAGGCAGGCCGCGTAGAAGGTAGGCTGACCTTACGTGGGGCGCGAGAGCCCCCAGTTCTGCAGAAAACCAGTTTTCAAGTCCAGCAGCTGGTTTTTGATCTTGCACTTGGTTTCTTCAAGACTATGGGCTTGTTTTAAGCACCCATAGTATTGAAATTCAGTGGGTATTACTTGTACGGTCCAGATTGAATCTCGTTTATCGAGGAACGATCCTAACGGTTGTCCAAAATCTATATAAACCCATGTTTTTTCATTCTCAACTTGCTCATCTGCTCTTGCTCTCTGATCTTGGGGGAAGCCTGGCCATCTTAGGAACCTCCTTTAGTCCATTGGACCCTTTGTAAGTGCCCTTTCATGGCTAGTTTGTTTTATTTGGCGTTTATAGCCGAAAAGTCAAGCGTACACGATAAACACTTTGACTTTTAAACAGTTAAGCCATTGTTCGCAACGGACATGGCTACGTGACCGTAATTAGGTAGGTGTTAAACCCTCAAAAGGGCACCTCCTAATTACCACGTTTACTCAGTCAATTGTCGGGTCAACCTTCTTAATAAAAGGTCAAACGAGTCAGTTTTTACTAATAAATTCATAACTAATAATACAGAAGTTATGGAACATGTTTTAACACTTAAATAACTTGTTAATTAATATAAGAACATGTTTAAGCATGTTCAACCCGACAATTCTGAGTTTAGGCTCGGTTCGCAACCGAAAGTCGCAAAAGTTGACTTTTGCTTTGACTTTCAGTTCCGACCCGATTTAGCTTAGTTTAGATATGCCTTAGGATTCCTTTAGGGCCATGTTATAGGTTAGTATAACCCTCTGAGGTTATACAACTTGGTTCCATAGTAATCCTAGTTCATTTCATTTTTCCGTTATATGCTTAAAGTTGACTATTATGCCCTTTTAACATTAAAACGATATTTTTGAAAATGTGAAAGCACAAAAACCTTTGTTACTGATTTATAAACATGTCCTTAAAATTTCACATCAGTTCGTGGTCTAAAATGGGAGTTATGCTCAATTTCGTAAATTAAAGCCTTTTTATTAATTAAACGGCATTTTCAGCATAAAACCTATTTAAACTCAAATTTTGACACCAAACCTTTTACCCACTGATGTAATATAATATTTTGGGATTTTTGAAGATTTTTATTTATTTTTAAACTGATCATAACATAGGGTTCTCGTATAGACTCGGTAATTGACGATAATGCCCTTTTCACTAATAAAATGAGTTTTACGCATCCTTTACATACCAAACCTTTTTCCTACTGATTTTATATATTAAATAAGTTATTTTAAACAGTAAAGGCTGATCAAAATCTCAGATTTCCTTAATCAACCCGAATATCGTCAAATACCGACTTTTATGCGATCTAGGCACATAGTATGGTTTAAAACTATATTTGGCGCCTAAGGCTTGTTACCTACTGATGTTATGAATAAATTTTTATACTTTAACAGTAAGTAAAGGTTTTGAACTCAGATTCCCAAATTTGACCCTTAAAACCTATGTGAAATGACCGAAATGCCCCTACGGTGCATAGTTTGGTCATAAATGATAAATTTCACATATATATGATATCTTACTGATATAACTTATTAAAATAAATATTTTTACTGATCATTTTAGACCAGAACCTCAGATTTATATTTAATCTCTTTTATAACCTTTAAAATGACCAAAATACCCCTACGGGGCCTAAATTGGTTTTAAATTCATTTTGGGCATAATGGAAGGTATCCTACTGATATCACAACATATTTAAGGCATATTAACTTGTGGAACATGTTCATGACTCGTTTTGTTACCCGTTATGCATCTTTCGCGTTCGGTACGGTTTAGGTAACTAGTTTGCATAAATTAACCGAAACGGGTCAAACCTTATCATTTTTATTTCAAAATCCAGAATGTGTTTAGTTTACCCATATTATACAAGTCTCCATACTTTTTGGGTCTAAATCACATTCTAATCCGGTCTTCGCTTAATCTTGCGTTTTGAACCGTAAACCTTTCCTTAAAACTAACCGGTCTAAGTTACAACTTAAATAAGACCCGTTAGGAATCTAATAGGTTAATAAAAACCTTCGTTCCAGATTGAGAGCCCCAGTAAAGGTACTTGTGCTTGCTGATTAGAATATACGGCTGAGTATAAATTGCATTTTAAGCTCAGGTAAATACTTTTAACTTATTTTCCGTTATACGGGCTTGGGATACGGTATTATAAAAAATACCGCTTGGTCGGGTGTAGAAACCTTTTAATCGGATATGATTAATTTTCATAATCCCGTTTTAATCAGTATTGCTTGATAACAAATAACATTGGGGGTTAATGACCGTGTCCTGGATATCCTTGGCTTATTTTAAAAGTGTAAATGGCCACAACTTAAGCACAAGGTGTAGGCATAACACCTCCTGTTGCGTATGTAAAAGATATACTCACTCGTGAGTTAACTTCTTGTGAGTTATATTTGTGGTGTGTCGGTTAATCTTGATCGGTTTGTTTAATCACCGGCCCTAAATGTTGGACAAACATGTAAATCTGATACAAGATTGTTACTAATATAATTGTCCCAAGTTATAAAAGAATATTTGTGCCTTGTGTATCTAAATCAATTTTCTTAAACATTTTCAAAATGAGTCAGTTAATTGTATTTACCAGTGTAAACTGACGTATTTTCCAAAAAGGTTAAGTGGCAGGTACTGTACGTAATTGGCTGGGAGCTCAGGGCGTTAATAAGGAATCTTGCAAGTTCTAGGCGTCTAAAATCTGTTGAACAATGTTTATATTTCTGTTTTAAGATCCGCCAGTGGATCCCTATACAACCATTGTGTAATATTCTATTATACTTTTTAATCGGTTTGTATTATCTTTACTTTAGACTTCCGTTGTGCATTGAACTGTGATTATTTGACTATGATGATATCAACTACGTCACGATACTCCCCACCGGTCCCACCGGTAATACGTGGAAATATCGGGGTGTGACAATTAATATTTGTTGACATCATTCTTAATCTAGACATACGCAATTAAATGACCATTCCACATTCTTCTATTGATGCTATCGTTTTATGTTTGTCTTTCCGAGTACAATCTTGCATCCAATCATCAAATCTTCATAAGGACACAATAGTATACCTGCATTTTCATTTCATTCTCAAGGCACACGATTAGTAACATGAATACTCAAATGTATTGAAGCCATGTATACATATATACAAGCCCCATTCTTTCATAAACATTAAATCCTACTTCGTGCATACGTATATTTATACACACATACATACCTACATACATACATCCATACAAGCTCTTACATACCACTTACATTCCCACATGATTATACTAACACATCCTAGTCACAAACATCCATATAAATAAGTCTCATACGTATCAACCTACATGCATACTTATTTCTAATCGTGCTTACCTATGGATTCCATTACTAACATGTAGGTAAATCCATACCCATACTTATACATGCCTCTAGACTTAATTCATTCCCACACATACTTTTGTACATGCTCATCACACCTTATAAACACTCTTCAATGAATTTGTGTAATGATAATCCTTTCTTTAACATTCCTTCAATCATACTTTCTAACGGGTATAAATGTCAAATCCCTTCTAACTTCTATATCTGGTTCAACATCAATTCCTTATCAGTTAATCTCTGAGGTATAACCCAGACAAGTTACCTGGTCATCTAGGTTATCAGGCATAACCCAAACTAGTTACATGGTCATCTAGGTGGCATAACCCTGACTAGTTACATGGTCATCTAGGTTATCCGGCATAACCCAGACGAGTTACATGGTCATCTAGGTTCAGGCATAACCCAGACGAGTTACCTGGTCATCTAGGTTATCAGGCATAACCCAGACGAGTTACATGGTCATCTAGGTTATCAGGCATAACCCAGACGAGTTACCTTGTCATCTAGGTTATCAGGCATAACCCAGACGAGTTATCTGGTCATCTAGGTTATCAGGCATAACCCAGACGAATTGTCATAGCCCATACGTTTATTTCACCCTGTCGGTATGCCAGCCGTATGCTACGACAAGCATCAACAAAGAATTCAAACCTTGTACAAATCGAACTTCCATGTACTTTCATTTAATCATAATCAAGCTCCATATCCTTCTAAATCTTAATCTCGTGATCAAATCAACTACTACATCACGCCATACTTCTTTCTACATTTTGACCCGTTCGTTTCTACTGTGTAGTTTTGACATAAACAACTATCTTCGACTTACCATAACACTTCTTACTTTGGTACTTACTCTTACCCATAATCTTCTTACATGGTTTCCTATATTCAACACACCAAACTTCATTTATTAAAGAAGAAGTGATTCCAGAAATCACTTACTTTAAACGTTTGTATTCGTATCCGTTTCCTTGCTTCCTTTTGACCCTTTAGCCTTCCATGCTTCCATCCATCTTGACATGATCCCTATAATTTCATGTCATTGCATTCACATTCCTGTTACTATACATGATTGTATATATTAATGATCATATCAAATTCATATTCCACATTTGACCTTCACTAGTCAATTCTAACAAACATAAGGCATATTCCCACAATCATATCTCTTCAACTCATATAATTCATCACGTCGTCACATATAACACACATTGATATAACACGTACCATATAACTTTCTATAATCTTACAATTGTGACAACAAGTCCAACTATGCTTCTTATGCGCAGTTGACTTTCAGAAGTCAACAGTTTATCATATGAACTTTCGACTTAACCTCATACATCCATGACATCATAATAGGCTATAGAAATGACGCTATATACATTTCATATTCACAACGCAAATGTGCTTACAACCACATTCAAACTAGTAATTTAACATAATCTCAGCATCATTATCATATTTCATTCATATATATATATATATATATATATATATATATATCAAGTCGTTTCATACAATTTCGCATCCTAACTTCACTTAGACATTTCATCATACACCTGGTGTGCATACTACTTTATAAGCACAATGTACAACTAATTCATGCATAATCTTCTAAGCTCTTACTTAGTTCATCAAATCTTCTTACTAATCAACTAGTATCATTCACACATAGACATCAAACATATCAAACACCAATTTCTTTTAAAATCATCTAACAAGAATCCATTATACATAACATGATACATCAATATTGAACAAGAATTGGACATGGATGATATATCCATGTCACCATCTTCACCATAACAATTGGGTTTCACCTTAAAACATCAAATTAAGCAAAATCATGCATAATTCATGTTCTATATGGTGATTCTAACACCTATACATGATCAATTTCATACTAATTCACGGATTAAACATAACCCACTTCATACAAGATCATCAATCTAAGTTTTAAGACATACCTCATGATCCCCTTGTGTAGGTGATCATTAATTCATGTTCATTTATAGGTTTGAGCTTCGATTCACCCTTTAATTTGAAGATCTTTCATAACTAGGGTTTGGCTCCCCTTGTGTTCTTCTGAACATTCCAGACACACACACATACGATGTGTGTGTTGTGTGTTAAATTCATGTTTTATAAAACGAGGGTTTTCCCATGTTACAATTTAGTCCCTCTAGTTTGCCATCTTATCTCTTCTCCCATAACTTTCTTCCTTACTCTTAAAAGTTAACATTGCATTTAACTAGGTTATTTGTTCCTAGTTATCCAACATCATGTTAAAATATTTAAACACCCACTTGGGTCAATAAAGGTATTTTGGGGCGTTACATCATGAAAAAAAAACAGATTGCTAATAAGTTCCTAAATCATAGAATGAATGGTGTAGATTGCAGGGAATATACTACCACATTCTTTGAATATGCAAGGATAGTACCAACTCTAGCCTCACCAGAACCAGTGTTAATTTCCCGTTACATCTGGGGATTAATCATTGAAATCAGACATATAGTCAATGCAGCTAGACCACAGACCATAGAAGAAGCCGTGGAACTTGCTAACACTCTGACAGAAGAATTGGTACGCACACAGGAGGAAAACCAGAAAAAGAATCTCGCTCAAAAGATTACTCAGGAACTACATTATGGTAATTCCTACCACGGAAAAGGAACAGGTTCTTCCTCTTCACCCTATTGCAAGTTTTGCAAAAGGAAGCACTCAGGAAAATGTGCTGTGTCCTGCAACTTTTGCAAGTTACCAGGACATAAGGAAGAAAGCTAGTGCCAGAATATGCTACAACTACGGAGAAGCTGGCCATATCAAGCCGAACTGTCCGAAAATAGATCTAGCGGCAAACAACAAAGCAAAGGCAGCAGAAGGACCCAAAAAGAATGCCAGAGCATTCGTACTGATAGCTGAAGAAGCCAAGATGATCCCTGATGTGATTGCCCGGTACGTTTTTAGTTAATGATGTTTATGCTAAAGTATTATTTGACTCTGGTGCCAACCAAAGTTTTATAAATACTTCTTTCTGCAAACTTCTCAATTCACCACTAACTAAACTTCACCAAGACTGTCTGGTGGAAACGGAAAATGGAAACTCTATAGAAATAAGCGAAATCCTTCAGGAGGGAAATATAGAAATTTTAAGTGATAACTTTACTACTATTCTCTTACCAATGGATCTAGCTGGATTTGATATCGTATTAGGAATGGATTAGTTGGTAGCCAATCATGCACATATTTTATGTGATCAAAAGTCTATAGAAGTATGTATGTCAACTGGTGAAAAGATCACAATTAAAGGATACAAGCCAACCAGATCAACAAAATTCATGTCTGTGATGAAAGCTGCAAGTTATGCACGGAAAGGAGGAATGGTGTATATGATCTCAGTAATCATTAACACTAAAGGATTTCGTCCTCGAAATCATAATACGTACCAAATAAGGAAGGGTATAAGCGTCTCATCTCTTCTTCGGACTCCCAAGTGGTGTCCGATCCCTTCCGATGTTCCCATTTAACCTTTACTCGATCGATTTATTTATTCCTTAAGCTTTTAACTTTTCGGTCAATAATTGCGATAGGCTTTACGGCATAGTTCAGTTTATCGTCTACTTCAATGTCGTCATAGCTTATATAAGTTGTTTCATCAGCTAGGCACTTTCGAAGATATGAAACGTGAAAAGTGTTGTGTATACTGCTCAATTCTTCCGGCAGTTCGAGTCGGTAAGCTACTTTACCCACACGTTCAACAATTTTAAATGGCCCAATAAACCTTGGGCTCAATTTCCCTCTTTTTCTGAACCGAATGACCCCCTTCCACGGAGATACTTTAAGCATGACCCTATCACCACCCTGAAACTCGATTGGTCTTCGTCTTTTATCAGCGTAAGACTTATGTCGGTCTTGAGCAGCTTTCAAATGAGTCCGAACCACTTCAATTTTCTCATTAGTGGTCTTGACTACATCTTTGTGGGTGAGTTCCCGCGGACCCACTTCACCCCAACATACTGGGGTCTGACATTTTCTGCCATAAAGCATTTTGTATGGAGCCATTCCAATACTGGAATGATAGCTGTTGTTATACGAAAATTCAACTAGTGGTAGATAGACATCCCAGCTACCACCAAAATCAATGATACATGCTCGTAGCATGTCTTCGAGTGTTTGAATTGTTCTTTCGCTTTGCCCGTCGGTCTGAGGATGATATGCGGTACTAATAAACAACTTAGTACCTATCTATTCTTGAAAATCACGCAAAAATTTTGAAGTAAACCGAGTATCTCTATCAGACACAATGGATACCGGCACTCCATGGCGGGCTACGATTTCATTCATATTAACTTTGGACATCTTCTCAGATGTGTATGTCTCACGAATTGGAATAAAGTGAGCACTCTTTGTCAATCTATCTACGACTACCCAAATGGCGTCGAATCTACGAGTTATTCTCGGTAGTTTGGTTAATAGATCCATGGTGATATGTTCCCACTTCCACACCGGAATGTCTAACGGCTGAAGTTTACCGTAAGGCTTCTAGTGTTCTGCTTTTACTTGTAAACAAGTTAAGCATTTTTCGACATACTTAATTATGTCTCTTTTCATTCCGGGCCACCAATAGTTTTGTTTCAAGTCTTGGTACATTTTGGTAGCTCCCAGGTGTATGGAATAACGTGACTTGTGAGCTTCATCAAGAAGAAGCTTTTTAACACTACATGTTTTTGGGACCCATATTCTACCAAAACGGATTTTCAATCCATTATTACCATCCACCAAGTCTTTGAGCTGGCCCACAATTCTTTCCCTTTTTCCAATTCTCTTATTTTGTAGCTTCGATTTGTGCCTCTCGGATTCGCTCGAGTAAGCCCGAGGTAACTACTAGTTGCATCGACCGTACTCGAATGGGTGAATATTCTTCTTTTCGGCTTAATGCATCTGCCACTACGTTGGCTTTTCCCGGATGATAGTGAATTTCACAATCATAATCCTTCACCGTCTCTAGCCAACGTCTTTGTCTCATATTCAACTCCTTTTGATCAAAGTACTTGAGACTTTTATGGTCAGTGAAAATAGTGCATTTCACACCATAGATGTAATGCCTCCAAATCTTTAAGGCAAAAACCATTGCCGCCAATTCAAGATCGTGTGTCGGATACTTCTTTTCATGGACCTTCAATTGTCTTGAAGCATACGCGATCACTTTTCCTTTTTGCATAAGTACACACCCTAGACCAAGCTGGGATGCGTCAGAATATACGACCATGTCATCAGTTCCATCTGGTAAAGTTAATACCGGTGCACTAGTCAACTTTTCTTTAAGTATTCGAAAGGCATCCTCTTGTGCGCTTTTCCATAAAAAAATTTCATCCTTGCGGGTCAACTTGGTTAATGGCGTCGTGATTTTGGAGAAATCTTTTATAAATCTCCGGTAGTAACCCGCAAGTCCTAGGAAACTCCTAATCTCTGATGGATTTTTCAGAGGTTTCCATTTAAACACAGCTTCTATTTTGGACGGGTCCACCAACACTCCATCGGCACTTATAACATGCCCTAGAAACTGCACCTTGCGTAGCCAAAAGGCACATTTCGAAAATTTTGCGTAAAGTCTTTCACACCTAAGCATTTCTAGTACTTCACGCAAATGGTGCTCATGATCCACTTCGCTCTTTGAATACACTAGAATGTCGTCGATGAATACTATCACCGACTTGTCTAGCATCGGTTTGCAAACGCGGTTCATGAGGTCCATGAAAGCCGCAGGTGCATTCGTTAATCCGAAAGACATTACTAAGAATTCGTAATGTCCATAACGCGTTTGGAATGCCGTTTTCGGTATGTCTTCATCTTTCACCTTCAACTGGTGATAACCCGACCTTAAGTCTATCTTTGAAAACCAACTGGCGCCTTGCAACTGATCAAACAAATTGTCGATCCTCGGAAGCGGGTATCGATTCTTTATCGTGAGTTTATTTAACTCCCGGTAATCAATACACATTCGCATGCTTCCGTCTTTCTTTTTTACGAATAATACGGGCGCTCCCCACGGAGAAACGCTAGGCTGAATAGATCCTTTGTCTAGTAGATCTTGCAATTGCGACAGTAATTCTTGTAGTTTCGATGGCGCTAATCGATACGGTGCTTTGGCTACCGGTTTTGCGCCCGGGACTAACTCGATTCCAAACTCCACCTCACGCTCGGGTGGTATCCCCGGTGGATCTTCCGGGAAAACATCTTCAAATTCCCGTACGACCGGTACGTCTTTAATTTCTGGTGACTCTTTAGTTAAATCATGTATGTAAGTCAGATACGCCTTACATCCATGTTGAACAAGCTTATAAGCTTCCATAAACGATCATACTATGGGATTACAACTTTTCTCCCCATATATAGTAACATGTTTCCCTCTCGGAGATGTTAGTTGTATCTCCTTACGGTAGTATATTACTTTTGCGTGATGTCGAGATAACCAATCCATTCCGATTACCACTTGAAATTCTCCCATTGACATGGGAATTAAATCGACGAAATATTCTTCATCGTCAATGCTCAATTTGCAATTCCAGCACATATCGCAAACAATAAAACTTTTATTATTACCTATTTCTACTTCTAGAGGCACAGGTAATTTTGTTAAGAGTAAAATGCACGGATAGTCCCTGTGGTTTGGTGAAATTTCACCTTTAGTCCCCAACTTTTCAAAATTACACTCTTAGTCCCTGTGGTTTGACAAGTTGTTACTCGGATAGTCCCCAAAGCGGATGGATGTTAGTTTTTCTAGTTAAGTGGGTGTGAAATGGCAAGGACTATCCGAGTAACAACTTGTCAAACCACAGGGACTATCCGAGTAACCTTCATCCGCTTTAGGGACTATCCGAGTAACAACTTGTCAAACCACAGGGACTAAGAGTGTAATTCTGAAAAGTTAGGGACTAAAGGTGAAATTTCACCAAACCACAGGGACTATCCATGCATTTTACTCTTTTGTTAATGTAAATGTATGGTGTTGAATAAATCGATGTGAAACAAAAGATCTATTCACACCCGTATCAAATAAAATTCGTGCTGGAATTGAATTTATAAAAAATGTACCTGAAACTACTTCAGGTTCAACTTTGGCCTCTACGGTCGTTATGTGGAAAGACCTTGCCCTTGACTTCTGGGCGTTAGACTTCGTGTTAGTTGTTTCTTTGTTTCCAACCAATTCTGGGCATTCAGACTTCTTATGTCCCGGTTTGTAACATTTATAACACACCGACACTTTTCCCGGGCAATTAGCAACCACATGTCCAACTTTTCCACAAGTAGGACATGGTTTGTTCTTAAAATAACATTCGCCCTTATGAGATTTCCTACATATCTAGCATTGAGGTAACCCCCCCCCCCTTTGATAATTCCTTTCTTCGGAACTTCATTAGGCTTTTGTTTCTTCGTAGGGCATGGATTCACATCCAACACCCTCCTTTCGCCTCTTTCAATCTGTTTTTTCAGTTCAATCTCTCTTTCGCGTGCGGCATTTACGATCTCTGTAAGATGTCCGTATTTCGAGGGAACCATAAACTCCCGATACTCCGCACTTAACATATTGTAATATTAGTAGATTTTATGTTCTTCGGTTTGAACTAACTCATCACAAAATCTGAGCTTGTCAAGAAACACTCCTGTGATCTTGTCTATCGACTCGCCCCTCTGCCTTAGCTAAATAAACTCTTCTTTGATCTTGTTCATCACGGCTTTTGGGCTATGGTATCTAAGGAACGGTGTCTTGAATTCCTCCCACGTTATAGTTCTCGTGGCCTTGATTCCTTGTTCCTTTTTAAGATTGTCCCACCAATCTTTCGCCTGACCTCTTAATTGACCGGTCTCGTATGCCACGAAGTCAGTCTCATCACAATGGGTTCTCTCGAAAACCCCTTCTATGTCGCTAATCCGTCGTTAGAAAACGATCGGATCAACTTCACCATTATAGATTGGGGGTTTACATGCCATAATTTTATTATATGGACATGCTTTCGATTTACTTTATCTCTTTCTTGCGTGAGACTTTCTTTCAATTCGTTCATCTTATCATCCACCGCCGATAAGATTGTGGTTTGTAGTCTATCGATGAACTACGGTAGACTAGCTTCTAAAGCCTTTCCGACCTCTTCGGAAATCTTATCTTTCATTTCCTCAGTTAGATGAGATGTCGAATCACCTCTGGTTGCTCCAAACATTTCTTTAACTGAAATGTCCATAATAGTTAATTAATAACTATTTAATTCATTTCCATTCCGTTACATGGAAATTTATATCCCACACACTTAATCATAAGTGACGTGTTATTCTTTTTCGGTTTGGTCAAGCATATAACTTGCCTTACCTTTTATACTTAGTGTATTTCCCGGGTTCGAGCGTATTAATACACTCCACCCATACACTTTTACATCTTTTACTTTATTTAAATCTTTCAATCTTGACTCGTTTATAATTAATTATTACCGGATGTCTTGATCAAGCCTTAAACCGAACACATTCGTCTTAAACCTTAGGCTCTGATTACCAACTTTTAAGACCCTTACATTTATTTAATATTTCATATAATATTATGCATTTAAATACCATTTTTCAAAACATCGGTGTCACAACCCCTGGCCCCTATTTCCTGGGAACGGGCGGCCATAAGCCAGTTTCGGTGGTATCGGTTGTTTAATCATTTTGGTAGTGGAAATTTCATCAGGACCGTAGTTAGGAAATATTTTATCAGAGTAAACCACCATATCTTTATAAACATAATATACCACATTCTTATAAATAATATAAGTGAAAAACCCAAGTTTTTATTACAATCTGTTTATAGGGATAAACCCTATTTTATTTAAATAAAACATCTTCTTTATTTTAGGTAACTTTTATAGCCACTTTTCCAAGCCTTCAGTGCTCTCCAACTGGCTTCTATTTTGGCTTTCACATTTTGTTACCTGAAACGCGTTTTAAAAATATTTGTCAGTGGGAAATACTGGTGAGCGAATCCCAGTTTAATCAAAACAGTTTTATTATTTCACAGTATTGAGAGCTATCACATTGTTTCTATCTACACAATTACTCATTTAGTACTGTCAATCCTGACTGGTGGGTCATATTACACATTGGCTATCTCGTTGTCCAATGGTAACGTATTCCACATTTTGTATACAAAACCCCAACATACCGACAGTAATTGAAGAATTACAAAGACTCAATCACTGCTAATTACATTGTAAAATAGTTAAGGTTTTGTAAAAACAGTTTGCAAAAAGGATTACAAAAAGAGGATAAACTCACATTGCTATTTTAGGTATTCCTGCCATTTCTTGTGGCAGTTGTAGCTGATAGGCTACAGGTCCTATTCTTTTAATCATTTCAAAAGGTCCAACGTACCCGGGACTTAGCTTTCCTCTTTTTATGAATCTTACCACTCTTTTCCAAGGAGATACTTTCAACAATACTTTGTCTCCTACCTGAAATTCCAGTGGCTTTCTCCTGTTATCAGCATAACTCTTTTGTCGATCGCGTGCTGCTTTTAGTCTTTCCTTGCTTTGTATAATCTTGTCTGTTGTTTCTTGTACTATCTCTGGTCCAGACAATTGTTTTTCCCCAATTTCTACCCAATAGACTGGAGTTCGGCAATTTTGTCCATAAAGTGCTTCAAACGGTGCAGCATTGATACTGGTATGATAGTTGTTGTTGTAGGAAAACTCTATCAATGGTAAGTGATCATCCCAACTTCCTCCGAAATCAATTACACAAGCTCTAAGCATATCTTCCATTGTCTGAATCGTCGTTTCGCTTTGTCCATCCGTTTGAGGATGATAAGCGGTGCTTAGATTTAACTTGGTTCCCATTGCTTTTTGGAAACTTGTCCAAAAATAAGAAGTAAAACGGCTATCTCTATCGGAAACAATTGATAAAGGAATTCCATGTAAAGAAACTATTTCATTTACATATAACTTAGCTAACTGTTCCATACTGTAACACCCATCTTAATTACTACTTGAATTTAACAATAATTCTTAAGGTTTTATATAAAAGATGTCTAATTTAAAACATAAGTTCTAAAAATAAAGTTCTAAGGTAACAAACATTAGTCAACTACCGACTAATTTAAACATTCATAAGTTGTTTAGCAAACTGTTTACATCATAACATCGTCTAAACAAAATTATTTTACGCGGAAGCTTCAAAAGTTCGTGTTCGGTTCTTCATAAGCTTGCTTGACCGCCATCCGTATTCTTGCAATACCTAGAAACTGAAATGTTTACATAAAAACTAGTATTAGGGTTCTTAGAAGTATTACATAATCGAAACTACGATCAAAACGGATTCGATTAGCTATATTATGCAAAAATTTACAAAAATTCCAGGGTTCTACCGTAACTTACGGTATATACCGTAAATTACGGTAGTCATTTGAAACTTCTGGTCCACCGTAAATCAGTAATGAACCATCGTAAACTTCTGATCTCTACCGTAAGTTACGGTGGGTACCGTAACTTACGGTAGCCCCTGCAACTTTGTGTTTTGACTTTTTGTTTGTTTTGCCCAAACACCATTCTCGGGTTTCTCATTCTAACAAACCACACATTGATTTCTCGTATTCTAATATGTTCTTTATTATCAATAACAATGATCAAGTAACCATGTTATGATGCGTTAACCACGCATTATTTGACTATCCGACCCGTTTGGCTCATCTACGGAATCCTCCATTACGATGACTACCAACGAGATTCCAACCAATTCTTGACTTATTATACAATTTAGCGAATTCTATCACTTTAAGTCAACAAAATCTTTATTCTACAATTCTAATACACATATGCTAGTTATCAAAATTACCCAATGTAACAAGTCAAGTTACATACCTTCAAAGTAAGCCTTTCAAACGCGATTCGCCACCTGCTTGTCCGCTTGACGCTCCTGCGTCCTTTCCTATAGAGTTCATTTATAACATGTTTAGAACTCCCTTTAAACCATATATCGCGTAATACACCGAAACATCATAATTATGCGTTTCAACTTTGAATTTCAGTTTTAAGCCTTCTTTGAGGCATTTTCACAAACACTTTAAGGGCAGATTTTTTTACATGATTATATAGCAAGTCCCTAGCTTATCTTTTAACCCAAATTTCACATCAATCAACCTATTTTACATAATTGTTAGCTTCTAAAATTCTGAAGTCACTTCAAAATTGTCAAATTACTCTAGAACAACACCCAATTTCCTAGTGTTTATCAAATTATACATAACCCACTAATCACCTACTATGGTGTTCATAGATTTCACTAAAAAATTCACATGATTTCACATGTGGTTGCCTAGGTTTCACTCCTAGACACTATATCTTCCTTATTCTACCCAAATAGCAAACATGCAACATAAAGTTTCAGATTTCCCAATTTCATGAGAATTTCAAACAGAGAATTAACACCAAATTTTACATACCTTGTAACCCCCTTGTGATGAGGATCACTAATCTATGTTCGGATTTTAATTTGGGACAGAAATTAGCCTTCAATTGATCAATTTTGTGCTGAACTAGGGTTTTGAGGAGGAGCTTGTGTCGCCCCTGTCTCCTGGTCGATCTCCACCAAACACAGACAAGGGTGTTTGTGTTTTATTTATTTTATTTTATTAATATTAGTTTTCATTTTAATACCTTTGGCCCTCCTACTTTCATTCTTTATTTGTTTTCACCCTTAACTACTCTTAAGTCTTTAACTAACTAGGTTAGTGTCATTTCTAGTTAGTTTATCTTACAAATTTATTTACAAATTAATTGCGATTTAAGGAATTTGTATTTTCGGGATGTTACAAGTCCACCCCCCTTAAAAGGGTTTCGTCCCCGAAACCAAAGTACGTACCAAATAAAGTAGGGTAGAGACGTCGCATCTCCTCCTCGGACTCCCACGTAGTGTCCGAGCCTTTCCTATGCTCCCTGTTGGTGCATCCGTCTGTCGTCTACGTCTTCGGTCGTGTCTCAGTATCGTTGCGAAGATTGTTCAAGCATGATGTCATGATGACATCAGCAAAGTGACATCATTCATGACATTATTACACAAGAAGACAAAAGGCTTTGCATGGAAATTGTGTTTTCGTTCATTTGGTCAAAGCTGATTTCGTTCTTATGTCAGTCATGGTATCGCTCATATGTCAATTGTTAATTCCGCTTATGTGTCAAGTGATGATTCCGCTTTTGTGTCATGACCTTATGAGCGGAATCATGCATGCTATATATAGGATACATGAGCGGAATCACAAAGAGTTGAGAGGTGTGTTCTTCCGGTAAGCCACGAAGTGCTGCCGAAGTGTTGTCTGAACGTGTACTCGTATTATTGATCAATACAACAACAGATTAAAGTGAATTCTCGCTAAATTGTACTCGGTTTGTCTGTTTCCGCCGTTCAAACTGAGATAAACTCTTCTAAGCGACTCGTTTAGGTCCGAATTCGATCCTACAATTGGTATCAGAGTCAGCGAAGAAGAGTTTTACACAATTCAGCCGATAAATCTGTTTCTACACCTTTCTTTTTCGAAAATCAAAAAAATTTTCGGTCGGAATCGCTTTAAATTCACACAGTGTGTTCGTAATCATGTATAAGTAAATCCTTGAAAGTTTCAAAGCTTGAATCGACCTAAAACATCGAATTTTTGAGGTTTCGCTTTTACGGATTCGTGAAAAAGTGACATCAGCAGGTTTACTCGTGATTCCGCTCTTGTGTCACTTGAGGTTCCGCTTTTGTGACAACCAGGGTCTCGCTTTTGTGACAACTAGGATATCGCTTATTGTGACACTTAGAATTTTGTGTTCATCAGATCCAAAGTGTCAGTATTTCACGTGATTGTGCATCGAGTGTGTGAAATATTAAACGAGGGTGTCAGTGCATGCGGTATTATCATTTCGGGTCTCGTGTTTGGATTGATAAGTCATTGTCTGAACATTAAACTTTGAAAAAGGTTGTCAGCTTGCATGTGAAACATAAATTGAATTGATATTATCGGTTATCATGTGAACAAGTGTTAGTCAAATTGTTATCACGTGAATTCATCTGATTGTGTGTCAGGAATTTGGGAATTCATATATAGTTTGCATGTGAAAAATTAATTGAATTTCAGTATCCATGTGATATTTGTAAGTTGTCAGCCACATTGGTTTTAGAAGATAATCAATTAGAATATAGAAGACAATTCATGTGAACTACTGAAGCCCATTACAGACTCTCGGCCCAATCAGTGTTTTGAATATTTAAAGGTGTTGTGGGTTTCAAAGTGTTTGGTCACGTGATATTCGAATTGATATTAGAGTTGTTGTCGGCTAAGTGGGTTTGTCAGTAACCCATGTGAATCACATTTATTTCGGCTCAAAGTTTGGATATATTTTGAAAAGCAGCGGCCCAATCAAAGAGTTTTTGAAAAATATTATTTTCGGCTATTGAGTGCCAGCACATGTGATAGTGGTTTTAATTGTAATCTGATTGTGTGAAGTGATACTGTTAGGTGGCCCAATCTTTATTCAACAACAAGAAGTCAGGCTCGTCACGTGATTAAAAAATTGCGGCTCAATCAGAAATGGAAAAAATGTTTGATGAATAGAAAAACCATGATCTTGTATCATATAATAGTTGGTTTCGAGGGATATTGAGTAGAAGTTATCAAAATGTGAACGAGAAGGCTTGGATTATAAGATTCGAAAATTTCATGTGTTTGAAAAATGAAAAATTGAATGAGTTAGAAAGACGATATGGAGTCTTAATAGAATATCTGAAAAATAACGAGATAAGATTGACAGAGGCTGAAAAGATATCAAAGTTTGCACATGCATTACCTGCAGAATGGGATGATTTTTTGAAAAACCTAAGAAAGGATTCTAGTTTTTCAAAATTATCTCTATATGAGTTCATCAGTAAACTTGAAAATCATAAATTTGAAAATGAAAAGAAAAGGAAAGCGTTGTTAAATGATATAGAAAATATTTTGGAAAAAATAAATGTGGATGTATTAATTGAAATGAAAAGAAGGGTTAATGTGTGTCTTGGGGCAAAAGATGTTATGAAATACGATATGAAGAGGGGTTGTTATATTGATGAGAATATGAATCCTCTTGACTTCGTTAAAATCTTTTGTGCAGGAACTTATAAGATGAAGACAGAGCAAGTTCAAAAGAATGAAAAATCTGTGGAGATTGATTCCTCAAGTGACTCAGTGTGCTCCAAATGTGAAAACTTTAAGACTGACAATGACAAACTTTTGAAGGATACGGAAAGTTTGAAATCAGAAGTCGAGAAGTTGAAAGATGAGAAGCAAACTGATGTAAAACAGATTCAGGATTTACAGGGAAATTGTGAAAAGCTGAAAGCTGAAAATGTTAAACTGTTAAATGACTTGAACAGTTTGACATCAGAAAACAAAAGTTTGAAAGAAAAAGAAAAGGTTTTTGAAAGCAAAAAGAAATTTTCAGAAGATGAAGATTTCTGGATAAAGTTAGAGAACAAGAATTTGAAAGCAAATGAAACAAAATTTCAAGAACAGATAAAAGTTTTGGAAAATGAAAAATCTGTTCTTGAAAACATGAAGAATGAAAATGAAAAATCTATCAAGTCTCATCTTGAAAGAATATCTCAGCTTGAAAATGAAGCTGAGAATTCAAGGAACAAAATTGATGAGCTTAAAAAGAAATTGAAAGGTTTTGTGACTTCAACTGAGTTCCCCTGTCCAAAACCGATCAATTCTGTTCCAATAAGTGACGATGTCACAAACTTTGATAATGTCAAAGTTGAAGATTGTGATGAGAAATCTGATGATGAAAATAAAAAATTCGAAAAACAAAAATTGTTTTTGAAATTAAAAGAAAAGTTTCAAGAAACTGTTCCACAATCAACTGAAAAGGGAGAATGCTCTAAGCAAAAACCTTTGAAGAAGAAAGTGGAACAAAAACAAAAAGAGAAAATTTTGAAAAATGTTCAAAAAGATAATAAAAGCTCATCAGATCGATCATCCAATCAAAATAAAAAATTACAAAAAGTAAAAAATGAAAATTCAAAAATTGTTGGCAATAAGTGGTGCAGGTCGGACCACAGTGCTCAAAAGTCAAATCCAGCAAACAAGAGGAGCAAGGATTATCACCAAGCCAAACAGTGCTTTGATCTAAATGTTTGGACTGACAATGGTGATTGGTACGATAACAGAGTGTGTTACCGATGTGGTTATCAAGGACACATTGCTGTTAACTGCCAAAGTTGGAGTTATGAGACGAGGAGATGTTTTAATTGTAACATCAAAGGTCACATTGCCAGAGATTGTACAAGGAGATCAAATGAAAGATTGAGGGTTAATTCTCAAAAATTGGCAAAGAAATCAGTCAAAGTCAAGCCCAAAGAACAGAAGGTTCAAGAATCTAAAGTTCAAGAAACGAAAGTGAAGCTTTCTCAGGGGCAGAAAAACAGACTGAGAAAGAAGAGAAAGAAAGCTAGAGAGTATCTAGAGAAAATCTTGTCCTCGGGTTCATCTGTTGGTAAAAATAAGAGTTCTGATGAATCGACTTCCTCGATGGCAAAGTCAAGCAAGACGAATTCATCGGATACAAATCTGAGGACGAAAGAGGAAAAGAAGAAGAAAATGGTCGGCGATGAATCTGATGTGTCAAAGTCAGACAAGCCACCATCAGGCAATGAATCTGACAGGTCAAAGTCAGACAAGCCATGTTCAGGCAATGATTCTGGTTCGTCAAAGCCAGAGGAGCCATTGGTTGAGGTAAAATTGGAGAATTCAGGTTTAACAATGGATGATGAAAATTTTCCATCATTGTTGAACAAGAATTCAAAATCACCCAAGGACCGTCAGGCTTGGGTGAATCTGTTTAAATGAAAAACCTGACTTGCCGGAGATCCCAAGTTGGTAATCGTGGATCATGAATCGGCATCATTCTTTATCATGTTTGTATAATGTGTTTTTGAGAAGTTTTGCAGGACTTGCCGGAACTCCCAGGTATGTAAGCGAGGAGTAGGAATCGGCACCTTGAGAATTCAACCAAAAGATGGTAAATTGGTTGAAAAGCAGGTTTAAGTTGTATGGTTGTGATTTTTACAAGTGGTTCAGAAGTTGAATTGGAATGATCTTACAAGTGGTAAATCAGGGACATTAAGTTGTATCTGATTTCCTACATATGATTGGTAAAACAATGTGATGATTTGATCCCCAATTTTACAAGTGGTAAAATCAACAAAACTTATTTTCCGGAAAAACCATTTTGATTAAAACAAACTTAAGTGTTTTGAGATCACAATGGGAAAATAGTTTGTTGTGAGGGGGAGTTCTGATTGTTTATGCCAAGTGGATGGCGAATTGAAGTGATTCGATATCAGTTGTCATGTTTGTGTACAGTTTGTTTTCAAATTTCCTAAAATGTGTTTGCATTTTAGGGGGAGTAAAATTTTAGAAAATCCAAAAACATTTGAAAATTTGAAAAAGACAAAAACATGATAAAAAATTCAAAATGAGTTTTGTTGTCAAAAAGAGGAAATGATAGTAGATCAGTTGGACTGTCACAGCATGCTAAAGAAATGTAAAGTTAAAATGTGATAAACGGTCTCACTAACGATGTGACGATAGGCTCAGCTAGACTAGTAGATTTGCGAAAACGATACAAACCTAAATGAAAAAGCCTAGTTCTAGTGGGAAACATGGTCAAAAGCATAGTACTTAGTTTTGTCCTTCTTGACTGTGTACCTACTCGGTAATCGCTGATTGTCGAAAGACATAAAACTGGTTAAGTTTGTGAACTTTCACAACTTTGCTAAAAAGTCGCTGTGATTGTGCATTTTATTTTGCAAAGACTTAAACTTGTTTTATTTCTTTATTTTGTTTAAGCATCGGACATCCTCTGCGTATACGTGAGTATCGACCTGGATGTTGTTGCCTAAACGTTCTGCTTTATTTTCTTTGGTGTTTCGTTTAAGCTTTGGACCTCCTCTGCGTATACGGGAGTATCGACCTGGTGGTTAAAGCCTAAACAATTTCAACTTGTTTTATTTTCTTATTTTGTTTAAACATTGGACTTTCTCTGCGTATACGGAAGTATCGACCTGATTGTTAATGTTTAAACATTCTGCTTTGTTTTCGCACAAATCACAGTTGATAAAGTTTAAAGGCATTACTTGAGTCAGTGTATTGCATGATGAGGGGATATGCTAAGATCGTGGGGTCCATAAGAATTTAGTGCAAATTAATATACTTTAACGTATCGGTAAGCATTTCGAAAGTTTTTAGATTGAGTTTAAGTGGAAAACAATATCGTCAATTCATGTGAATCGTTTAGAGCTTAAAATGTTTAAAGCTTAACGGTGCTAGTGATTGGTCACAAAAACTGATATGATCCTCTTTCGCAAACTCACAAAAAAAAAATAGTGTCTGTACATATCTTATTTCTGCAGTTAATTTCTGTTATTGCATTCATGTTTCCATCATTTTGAAAAGTCCAAAAAGATTTTCGACAACTGATGTTGGAAAGCTGATATTCAAAATTTCAAGTGCTGAACATGATGAACTGGTTTGGGAGTGTGTGTATTGAATTGAAAAATTTTGATTTAAGAAAGCAATTGAGTTTAGTTAATCGAGATCATTAATTTGAACTTGATGTAACTATTTCTAGTAAGTTTTTCTTATTGAGTTAAGTAAAAACTTATGTGGTGGTAAGAAAATTTATGCAGGTGATGAGCTTAAACAGAATTAAAGCCAGGAATTGATCTCAAGGTGATAGCTAATTCCAGACAGCGATCCCATCATGATGAGAGGGGGAGTCTGACGAGGTTAGAGCCAAAGAGAAGATCCTGGTATATGCTAAGAAAGAAAAGAGACTGATAAAGACTGAAGATGCGAAGACTCGACACTGAAGACTCCGTCAACATCCGAGGGGGAGTTTGTTGGTGCATCCGTCTGTCGTCTACGTCTTCGGTCGTGTCTCAGTATCGTTGCGAAGATTGTTCAAGCATGATGTCATGATGACATCAGCAAAGTGACATCATTCATGACATTATTACACAAGAAGACAAAAGGCTTTGCATGGAAATTGTGTTTTCGTTCATTTGGTCAAAGCTGATTTCGTTCTTATGTCAGTCATGGTATCGCTCATATGTCAATTGTTAATTCCGCTTATGTGTCAAGTGATGATTCCGCTTTTGTGTCATGACCTTATGAGCGGAATCATGCATGCTATATATAGGATACATGAGCGGAATCACAAAGAGTTGAGAGGTGTGTTCTTCCGGTAAGCCACGAAGTGCTGCCGAAGTGTTGTCTGAACGTGTACTCGTATTATTGATCAATACAACAACAGATTAAAGTGAATTCTCGCTAAATTGTACTCGGTTTGTCTGTTTCCGCCGTTCAAACTGAGATAAACTCTTCTAAGCGACTCGTTTAGGTCCGAATTCGATCCTACACTCCCACTTGATCTTGACTTGATCGATTTGTTTGTTTCGTAAGTACTTGACCTTTCGATCTAAAATCTCCACTGGTCTCACCGCATAATTCAGGCTATTATCCACTTCGATATCGTCGTAATGGATATAAGTTGTTTCGTCTACTAGACACTTCCGCAATTGCGACACGTGAAACGTGCTATGTATTCTACTCAATTCTTCCGGTAGCTCGAGGCGATAAGCCACCTTGCCAATCCGCTCGATGACTTTAAATGGCCCAATAAATATTGGGCTCAACTTTCCTCTTTTTCTGAACCGTATTACTCCCTTCCACGGCGATACCTTCAGCATTACCTTATCGCCCACTTGAAATTCAATCGGCCTCCTTCGTTTATTCGCGTACGAATTTTGTCGATCCTGAGCCGCTTTTAGGTGAGTTCGGACCATGTCGATCTTCTCATTCGTAGTTCGGATTATATCAGTAGGTTCTAGTCCTCGTGGACCCACTTCTCCCCAACATACCGGGGTTCGACACTTTCTACCATATAACATTTCATACGGGGCCATTCTAATGCTTGCGTGATAGCTATTGTTATATAAAAAATTCGACCAAGGGTAGATAGACATCCCAACCACCCCCAAAGTCAATAATGCAAGCCCGCAACATATCTTCCAACGTTTGTATTGTTCTATCACTCTGCCCATCCGTTTGTGGATGGTAAGCGGTGCTAATGAACAGTTTAGTTCCCATTTGTTCTTGGAATTCACGCCAAAAATTCGAAGTAAACCGAGTATCTCTGTCTGACACAATGGATATCGGTACCCCATGACATGCTATGATTTCATTGGTGTACACCTCCGACATCTTCTCAGATGTATAAGTCTCACGAATCGGAATGAAGTGAGCACTTTTCGTCAATCTATCCACGACTACCCATATAGCATCAAATCCGCGGTTGGTTTTGGGCAATTTGGTCAACAAATCCATGGTGATTTGTTCCCATTTCCAAACTGGGATGTCCAATGGTTGCAACTTACCATATGGCTTCTGGTGCTCCGCTTTGACTTGCAAGCAGGTCAAACATTTCTCCACATATTTCACAATATCTCTTTTCATCCCGGGCCACCAATAGTTTTGTTTTAAATCATTATACATCTTGGTTGCCCCCGGATGGATGGAATAACGGGACTTGTGAGCTTCATCTAGTAGAAGCTCTTTAACTCCACATGTGTTAGGAACCCAAATTCTATTGAAACGTGTTTTCAAACCGTGATTGCCTACTTCAAGATCTTTAACTTGGCCAAAAATCCTTTCCTTTCTCCAGTTTTCCGTCTTTACTGCTTCATCTTGTGCCTCTCGGATTCGTTCAAGTAAGCCCGAGGTCACAATGAGATGCAATGATCGTACTCATATCGGGACATAATCTGCCTTTCTGCTTAGGGCATCCGCCACCACGTTTGCCCTTCCGGGGTGATAGTGTATTTCACAGTCGAAATCTTTCACCGTTTCTAACCATCGCCTTTGTCGCATATTTAACTCCTTCTGATCGAAGAAGTATTTTAAGCTCTTGTGATCGGTGAATATGGTGCACTTTACCCCATATAAATAGTGCCTCCATATTTTTAATGCAAATACCACCGCAGCCAACTCGAGATCGTGTGTGGGATATTTCTTCTCGTGTATCTTCAATTGCCTCGAAGCATAAGCTATAACTTTGCCCCGTTGCATCAAAACGCATCCGAGCCCCGATAGTGAAGCATCCGAATAAACCACCAAGTCTTCGACCCCGTCCGGCAATGTTAGTACCGGAGCTTGAGTTAACTTCTCTTTTAGCGTTTGAAACGCTCTTTCTTGATCGACACCCCAAATGAACTTTTCTTCCTTCTGGGTCAGCTTTGTTAGCGGCGACGCAATCTTGGAGAAATCTTGAATGAATCTCCTATAGTATCCCGCAAGCCCCAAAAAGCTTCTAATTTCCAAAGGGTTCTTCGGGGGATTCCATTTCGACACGGCCTCGATCTTTGACGGATCTACCAATACTCCATCGGCACTTATGATGTGGCCGAGAAATTGCATCTCTCGTAGCCAAAAGGCACATTTAGAGAATTTCGCATACAACCTCTCTCTTCTAAGTGTCTCTAACACCTCTTGTAAGTGGTGTGCATGTTCAGCTTCACTTTTTGAATACACCAAAATATCATCGATAAACACGATAACTGACTTATCCAACATTGGCTTGCAAACCCGGTTCATGAGGTCCATGAAAGCCGCGGGTGCATTTGTCAGCCCAAATGACATCACGAGGAATTCGTAATGTCAGTATTGCGTGCGGAAAGCCGTCTTCGGCACATCTTCCTCCTTGACCTTTAATTGGTGATACCCCGCTCTAAGGTCATTTTTTGAAAACCAGTTTGCACCTTGTAGTTGGTCGAATAAATCATCTATCCTCAGAAGCGGGTATCGGTTCTTTATCGTGACTTTGTTTAACTCCTGGTAATAGATAAACATGCGCATGCTTCCGTCTTTCTTTTTCACGAACAGTACCGGTTCGCCCCAAGGAGACACGCTCGGCCTTATGAATCCTTTGTCAAGCAGGTCTTGAATCTGGGACATCAACTCTTGTAATTCCGACGGTGCGAGTCGGTACGGTGCTTTAACTACGGGTTTTGCGCCCGGAATCAATTCGATCCCGAACTCTACTTCCCGTTCAGGCGGTATCCCCGGTAAATCCTCCGGAAACACATCTTCATAGTCCCGTACTACCGGTACATCTTCAATCTTCAGTGATCCTTTCTTGGGCTCATTTGCGTATATCATGAATGCCTTGCATCCTTGCTTCATAAGCTTGTGAGCTTTCAACATTGAGCATATTATGGGGTTACCTCCTTTTTCGCCATAGATAGTGACGTGTTTCCCGCTCGGAGATATTAGCTTTATCTCTTTACGAAAACACACGACCTTCGCGAGGTGCTGAGATAGCCAATCCATCCCAACGACTACTTGAAATTCCCCCATTGACATCGGGATTAGGTCTATCAAGTATTCCTCATCGTCGATACTTAATTTGCAGCCTCGACAAACATCACAAACTATAAAACTTTTGTTGTCCCCTATTTCAACTTCTAAGGGCACAGATAATTTCGTCACTACAAATGAAGGATGTCGAATAAATCCATGCGAAATGAAGGATTTATTCGCACCCGTATCAAACAATACACGTGCTGGAATTGAGTTAATTGTGAATATACCTGAGACCACATCGGGTTCTGTCTTTGCTTCAGCCACGGTAAGTTGGAAGGACCTAGCCTTCGCTTTGGGAGCTTCTGCTGGAGATTCCTTAACGTCTCTCTTTCCGACTAAGTCCGGGCATTCGGACTTTTTGTGGCCGGGTTGATAGCATTTGTAACAAACTGAGACTTTACCCGGGCATAGCGACGCCGTGTGCCCCGTCTTACTACATATAGGGCACGGTTTGTCTTTGAACCGACATTCCCCCTTGTGTCCTTTCCCGCACACTTTACAACTTGGCGACCCACCTTTAGCATCCACTTTCTTTCCCGATTCTCCTGTTCGAGCTTTCTTTGTAGGGCTTGGATTCACATCTTGCGCTCTTCGCTCACCCCTTTCAACTTGTTTCTTCAACTCGATTTCTCGTTCCCGAGCAACGTTTATGATTTCGGTAAGGGTCTCGTATTTTGAAGGAGTCATAAACTCCCTATATTCAGCGCTCAACATGTTATAGTAGTAGTATATCTTCTGTTCTTCGTTCGTCACCAATTCACTACTAAACTTCATCTTATCCATAAACATCGCCGTAATCTTGTCTATGGTCTCGCCCTTGTGCCTAAGTTGCATGAACTCTTCCTTGATTTTATTGATGACCGCCTTGGGACTATGATGTTTAAGAAACGGTGTCTTAAACTCTTCCCATGTCATGGTTCTTGCCGCTTCGGCTCCTATTTCATTCTTTTTGTTGTCCCACCAATCTTTGGCTTGACCTCTCAGCTGGCCCGTTACGTAAGCAACAAAATCACTTTCATCACAATGGGTCCTTTCAAACACCCCTTCAATGTCGCCCAACCATCTTTGGCAAATTATCGGGTCAACTTCCCCGTTATAGATTGGCGGTTTGCACGCCATAAATTCTTTGTATGAGCACCCTTTACGTTCTCCCGATTTCTCCTTCATAAGGTTGACACTATCTTCCAACCTTTTAACTCGCTCTTCGACAACTGACAATACCGTGCTTTGAATTTTGTCTATAAACCCGGATAGACTACCTTCGATTGCCTTTCCTACCTCTTCGGCAATTATCTCTTTCATTTGTTCGGTGCTTGTCGGCACCGGATCATTATCGTTTCCTTTCGACATCTTGAAACTGAAATGTTTACATTAAACGTTAAACATTTCATTTATAACATTGCTTCATTTGTTTCGGTTTAGCCAAGTTCCCAACTTGCTTTAACCGTTCACATTTAATGCACTTTCCGGGTTTGAGTGTGTTAACACGCTCTTCCCATGCATATCAATTCATTTCTCATTTCTTACATAAGATATAATCTATTAAAATAATAAATTAATTCTTACCGGACGATCGATCAAGCTTGAACCGAACACTTGTTGACAACCTTAAGCTCTGATTACCAACTTGTAACACCCATCTTAATTACTACTTGAATTTAATAATAATTCTTAAGGTTTTATATAAAAGATGTCTAATTTAAAACATAAGTTCTAAAAATAAAGTTCTATGGTAACAAACATTAGTCAACTACCGACTAATTTAAATATTCATAAGTTGTTTAGCAAACTGTTTACATTATAACATCGTCTAAACAAAATTATTTTACGCGGAAGCTTCAAAAGTTTGTGTTCGGTTCTTCATAAGCTTGCTTGACCGCCATCCGTATTCTTGCAATACCTGGAAACTGAAATGTTTACATAAAAACTAGTATTAGGGTTCTTAGAAGTATTACATAATCGAAACTACGATCAAAGCGGATTTGATTAGCTATATTATGCAAAAATTTACAAAAATTCCAGGGTTCTACCGTAACTTACGGTATATACCGTAAACTACGGTAGTCATTTGAAACTTCTGGTCCACCGTAAATCAGTAATGAACCATCGTAAACTTCTGATCTCTACCGTAAGTTACGGTGGGTACCGTAACTTACGGTAGCCCCTGCAACTTTGTGTTTTGACTTTTTGTTTGTTTTGCCCAAACACCATTCTCGGGTTTCTCATTCTAACAAACCACACATTGATTTCTCGTATTCTAATATGTTCTTTATTATCAATAACAATGATCAAGTAACCATGTTATGATGCGTTAACCACGCATTTTTTGACTATCCGACCCGTTTGGCTCATCTACGGAATCCTCCATTACGATGACTACCAACGAGATTCCAACCAATTCTTGACTTATTATACAATTTAGCGAATTCTATCACTTTAAGTCAACAAAATCTTTATTCTACAATTCTAATACACATATGCTAGTTATCAAAATTACCCAATGTAACAAGTCAAGTTACATACCTTCAAAGTAAGCCTTTCAAACGCGATTCGCCACCTGCTTGTCCGCTTGACGCTCCTGCGTCCTTTCCTATAGAGTTCATTTATAACATGTTTAGAACTCCCTTTAAACCATATATCGCGTAATACACCGAAACATCATAATTATGCGTTTCAACTTTGAATTTCAGTTTTAAGCCTTCTTTGAGGCATTTTCACAAACACTTTAAGGGCAGATTTTTTTACATGATTATATAGCAAGTCCCTAGCTTATCTTTTAACCCAAATTTCACATCAATCAACCTATTTTACATAATTGTTAGCTTCTAAAATTCTGAAGTCACTTCAAAATTGTCAAATTACTCTAGAACAACACCCAATTTCCTAGTGTTTATCAAATTATACATAACCCACTAATCACCTACTATGGTGTTCATAGATTTCACTAAAAAATTCACATGATTTCACATGTGGTTGCCTAGGTTTCACTCCTAGACACTATATCTTCCTTATTCTACCCAAATAGCAAACATGCAACATAAAGTTTCAGATTTCCCAATTTCATGAGAATTTCAAACAGAGAATTAACACCAAATTTTACATACCTTGTAACCCCCTTGTGATGAGGATCACTAATCTATGTTCGGATTTTAATTTGGGACAGAAATTAGCCTTCAATTGATCAATTTTGTGCTGAACTAGGGTTTTGAGGAGGAGCTTGTGTCGCCCCTGTCTCCTGGTCGATCTCCACCAAACACAGACAAGGGTGTTTGTGTTTTATTTATTTCATTTTATTAAAATTAGTTTTCATTTTAACACCTTTGGCCCTCCTACTTTCATTCTTTATTTGTTTTCACCCTTAACTACTCTTAAGTCTTTAACTAACTAGGTTAGTGTCATTCCTAGTTAGTTTATCTTACAAATTTATTTACAAATTAATTGCGATTTAAGGAATTTGTATTTTCGGGATGTTACACATACTGAAAGTTTCCTTCATTGGTAAGAAATGAGCAGACTTGGTTAATCTATCTACAATCACCCAGATTGTATCATTACCTTTTCGTGTCTTGGGTAATTTGGTAACAAAATCCATTGTTATCAAATCCCATTTCCAAACTGGCATTTCTAATTGCTGCAACTATCCTGAGGGTTTCCGATGTTCAGCTTTAACTTGGGAACAGGTTAGACACTTGGCAACATAAGCTGCTATATCCTTTTTCATTCCTATCCACCAGAAATTCTTTCTTAAGTCTTGATACATCTTATCACTTCCAGGATGTATTGTATATTTAGACTTATGGGCTTCTTCTAATATTTGGCGACGTAGGTTTCCTAGATTAGGTATCCACATTCTTTTCTTATGGAATCTCCAAATTCCATCTGTTCCTTGTTCTAATTCCTTAATAATTCCTTTTAATTTTTCAGTTTCGTCCTTGATTACTGATTCTTGTACTTTTCTAATATGTTCATTTAAATCTATCTGCAGATTTAATTTAAGAGAACGTACTTTTCTTGGTTTTTCGTGATATTTTTGACTTAAAGCATCAGCTACTACATTAGCCTTTCCTGCATGATACTGAATATTACAATCGTAGTCACTAAGAAATTCCATCCATCGTCTCTGTCTCATATTTAATTCCTTTTACCCGAAAACATATCTTAGGCTCTTATGATCAGTGAAAACAGTAAACTTACTACCGTAGAGGTAATGTCTCCAAATTTTAAGAGCAAAAAATATGGCTCCTAATTCTAAATCATGGGTTGTATAATTTTCTTCATGATTCTTAAGTTGTCTAGACGCATAGGCTATAACCTTTTGACGTTGCATCAACACACATCCATAACCTAACTTAGAAGCATCACAATAGACTTCCAAGTCTTCAGTTTCTTCTGGTAACGCTAGTATGGGTGCGTTGGTTAATCTTTGCTTAAGAATTCTAAAGGCTTCTTCTTGTTTTGGTCCCCATTCAAACTTAATGGATTTACAGGTTAACTTTGTTAAGGGAATGGCTATTCTAGAAAAATCTCGGATAAATCTTCTATAATAACCGGCCACTCCTAGAAAACTTCTAACCTCTGTTGGTGATTCAGGGACTTTCCATTTAGTAATTGCCTCGATCTTGGTGGGATCCACATGAATTCCTTCATGATTAACTAAATGTCCAAGAAATTGTACTTCTTCTAACCAAAATTCACATGTTGAAAATTTAACATAAAGCTTTTCTTTTCTCAGCAAATTTAGAAGTGCATGCAGATGCGCTGCATGTTCCTCTCTACTCTTAGAGTAAATGAGAATATCATCTATAAAGACAATTATGAATTTATCCAAATATGGCTTACAGATTCGGTTCATCATGTCCATAAATGCGGCTAGGGCATTGGTTAAACCAAATGGCATGACTAGTAAATTCATAATGGTCATACCTTGTTCGGAAGGCTGTCTTAGGAATGTCCTCTTCATGTACCTTTAATTGATGATATCCTGAGCGTAAATCGATTTTTGAAAAGAATCGAGCTCCTTGCAATTGATCAAACAGATCATCGATTCTTGGTAATGGGTACCGATTTTTAATCGTGACCTTATTCAATTCTCGGTAATCAATGCACATACGCATTGACCCGTCTTTCTTCTTGACAAACAATATATGTGCTCCCCACGGCGATGAGCTTGGCTGTATGAATCCCTTCTCCAACAGTTCATCCAGTTGTTTCTTTAGTTCTTGCATTTCTGCTGGTGCAAATCGGTAGGGTGCCTTGGCAATCGGTGCTGTTCCTGGTAGCAGGTGGATTCTGAACTCAACTTCCCTGTCTGGCGGTAGTCCTGGTAGCTCTTCTGGAAACACATCTGAGAATTGAGATACTACGGGGGTATCTTTCAATTCTTTTCCTTTAGTGTTAATGATTATAGAAATCATATATACTAGGGATCCTTTCCTGGCGTAACTTGCAGTTTTCATTACAGAGATGAATTTTGTGGATCGAGTTGGCTTTTTTTTTTTAATTGTGATCTTTTCACCCTTTGGTGAACTTATTTGGATTTACTTTTGATCACATAAAATACTGGCTTTATTGGATATTAACCAATCCATTCCTAATACGATATCAAATCCGGCCAGTTTCATTGGGTAAAGATTTGCAATAAAACTTGGTTTAAAATTTCTATTCTTGCTCCCTGCAAGATTTCTGAGATTTGAATGGATTCTCCATTTGCCGTTTCTAATAAACATTCTTGTTGGAGTTTAGTTAATGGTTGATTGAGAAGTTTGCAAAATGAAGTATTAATAAAACTTTGGTTCGCACCAGAGTCAAACAATACTTTAGCAAAAACATCATTAACTAAAAACGTACCGGCAATTACATCCGAAATCATCTTGGCTTATTCTACAGTTAGAACAAAGGCTCTAGCATTCTTAGTAGTCTTGTTGTTCATGGCTGGAGCTAGTTTCGGACAGTTTGACTTGATATGACCTTGCTCTCCACAATTATAGCATATCCTATTGTTAGATTTCTTCCTGCAGTCTTCTTCCTTGTGTCCAGATATTTTGCAAAAATTGCAGTATATAGAGCATCTTCCAGAATGCTTTCTTTTGCAGTACTTGCAGTAAGGTGCAGAGGTAGAACCTACATTTTTCCCACGATTGAAATTTCCAGAACGGAATTCTTGGGTATGTTTCTGGGCTAGGTTCTTTCTCTGGTTTTCTTCTTGTGTACGCACTAACTCATCAGTCAAGGTATTTGCTAGTTCTACAGCTTCTTCTATGGTTTGTGGTCTAGCTGCCTTGACTACATGTCTAATCTCACCAATTAATCCCCAGATGTAACGGGAGATTAATACTGGTTCTGGTGATGCTAGGGTTGGCACTATTCTAGCATATTCGAAGAATAAGGTAGTGTAACCCTTGCTGTCTACTCCAGTCATTCTAAGGTTTAAGAATTTATTGGTTATCTGCTCCTTTTCATTAGGATGACAGAATTTCCTTTCTACCATATTCTTAAACTCAGTCCATTCCATACTATAGGTTCTGTCACTTCCCCTAAACTGGAGGATACTGTTCCACCATTCTAAAGCTGAATTCTTAAACAGTTGGAAGCAAACATGATTTTGTCTTCTTCTGCGCACTTGCTTATTTTTAAGACTGCCTCAGTCTTCTCTATCCAACGTAGGGTTGAAATGGCCCCTTCATTTCCCGAGAATTCTATTGGTTTACAGGACCAGAATTCTTTGTAAGAACAACCATAAGACATGGTTCTTCTTCTTTTTTGGAATGGGCACTTGAAGTAATGGTCTATTGTTTACACTATGACTGAGTTCATTAGTTGGGCGCTTACTTCCACTATTACTTTTATTATTTTCAGCTTCTCTAACAGCTTGAATGATATTAGGCATAGCATCTATGATTCCTTGTGCAACTAGGTTTTGGACGACACTGTGATTTAATTGATTTCCGTTATTATTGTTATCCGGGTTTTCTTGATTCACTTGTTCGGCCATCTGAATTATAAACATTTACCAAATATTAATATCACAAAACAATTATTTAATGCGAATAATCACACAACAACCACATTGATCCAAAATCATCGTCATTGCGACCTTTACTCTATTTTATATATAATATGCATCTATATCTATTACAAACGGTTCTGGAATTTAAAACACAATATTAATATGCATCAGAAATTATAGGATTATCTAGGAAAAAAAATTTTCAAACTTACACACATATATTTATATATTATATTATTATTATTATTACTATTATTATTGATAGGGGTTCAGCCAGTACTGCATGTTACGCTCGTCATATTTCTAGACGAGTCTCTCCCCTATTCGTTTCATCCTTTCACCTCCATCTATTATATCCTCACCAAAGGTGCGGAGTTCCTGTAGGTTCTTAGTGCTCATAGGTGGTGCGGGTGCTGATATTGGGTCTGGGTACTGTGGCATTGGTTCTTCGTGAGGATACGGGTTTTCTAAGATTTCTCGAACATATTGGTCATTATCCCAGTAGGGATCTAGAATGTCAAGGTCTGGGTAGGCTGCTAGGTTTTGCATTGGTTCATCCTGAGGATACAAAGCTAAATATGACCTATTATCATTGAACCACGGGTCATAGTCTGGGGGATGGGGTGCTTGAACTCTAGGGATTTCAGCTGGGTTAAAAGCAGGTCCTGGAATTTGGTCTACTAGGTTAGGTTCGATTTCCATGGGTTGTGTTGGAAACAGTGGTAATGGTTGTGGTGCGATAACTTGTTCTAGATTTGGGTCTGTAGCTGTGGTAGCTAGAATATGGAAATTGGCTAGTTGATTATTGAGTATTTCTTGAGTCTGGGCATTCATTTCTCTATTCACGACTGCTAAAGCTCGCTGCTGCTGTAACGTTCTCATCCTTTTCCTATGCTCGTGGGCTCCCCGACTGAACCATCCTCTCTTTTTGGTAGGGAATGGCTCTTCGGATTGCGCTCTGAACACGAAAATCCCTTCTTCAGTGTCAACTGAGTACCCCGAGGGGGAAGGCTGGGAAGAAGTTCCTTCGTTCCTAGGAGAGTTGGACAATTGACGATAAGTGTCCGATGGTCCTTGATCACTCATACTGTAAACTAACAAATTGTCAAATAACACAAAACAATAATATACAGATACGCACGTAATCACGTAGATTATTTCCTAACAAAATGGATAAAATTTTGGTGTCAGCAGAACACTTCTGTGGCTGAATCAGTGGCATGGCTCTGATACCACCTTCTCTGTCACAACCCCCGGCCCCTATTTCCTAGGAACGGGCGGCCGTAAGCAAGTTTCGGTGGTATCAGTTGTTTAATCATTTTGGCAGCGGAAATTTCATCAGGACCGTAGTTAGGAAATATTTTATCAGAGTAAAACCACCATATCTTTATAAACATAATATACCACATTTTTATAAATAATACAAGGGAAAAACCAAGTTTTTATTAAAATCTGTTAATAGGGATAAACCCTATTTTATTTAAATAAAACATCTTCTTTATTTTAGGTAACTTTTATAGCCACTTTTCCAAGCCTTCAGTGCTCTCCAACTGGCTTCTATTTTGGCTTTCACATTTTGTTACCTGAAACGCGTTTTAAAAATATTTGTCAGTGGGAAATACTGGTGAGCGAATCCCAGTTTAATCAAAACAGTTTTATTATTTCACAGTATTGAGAGCTATCACATTGTTTCTATCTACACAATTACTCATTCAGTACTGTCAATCCTGACTGGTGGGTCATATTACACATTGGCTATCTCGTTGTCCAATGGTAACGTATTCCACATTTTGTATACAAAACCCCAACATACCGACAGTAATTGAAGAATTACAAAGACTCAATCACTGCTAATTACATTGTAAAATAGTTAAGGTTTTGTAAAAACAGTTTGCAAAAAGGATTACAAAAAGAGGATAAACTCACATTGCTATTTTAGGGTTTTCCTTTGTGGTTTTCTGGATATAATCTATCTAAATAAACAATGCACACGCGTTAGTATAATAAACAATTTTTACATTAGTTATACCCTCCCCGAGACAGAAACTCCAACGACTACGTCGGGCAGAACCACGACAGCCGTTACGGAGCACTAGATCAATCGGGCAGCGTATATAATACGTAACCGGGGGTTAAAATACTTACAACGGGGCAGAGCTTCGTTAATTAGGGGGGTATTATGCCCGGATATTATGTATACTATAGAGAAATTGAGAGAGAATTGTGGAAATGAGCGACGAAAACTGAAGGCCGAGCAAAGCAATTTATAGGGCCTGACTGATGGTCTCTCGTGCCCCGCGACGGAGACAGGGCCATCTTTCGCGGCCCGCGAGCTAGGGTTCATAGGCCTTAGCCTTGACCAGTCATAGGGGTAGGGTCGACACGCACGTGACACGTGGCGGCACCGGGCTGCGCCACTTTGCTACTCGCTCGCGCCCCACGACGAACTCGGGGGTGGCTGTCGCGCCCCGCGAGGAACCATTAAATTTTGTTTTTATTTAATTTTTATAAAAATAAAAGTATTCGGGGCCGGTTTTCGTATACGGGGTGTATTTTAGGACGTATAGGGACATTCTAACTATATTAGGGGTGTCGGAAATTATTTTAGGAGGGTTGTTATAATCGGTGTAACGACATTTACATATAGTTCAAAACATTCAAACTATATTTAAAAAAGTTTAAAACATTCAAAAGATATTTATAAAAGTTCTACACAAGTTTTTCGAAACAAAGGAGACTAATATAGTAGCGGAAGCTTCATTAGTTCGTGTGTTCGGTTTTCGAGCAAGCTTGATCACCATCCGAAAGATTTTCGTAGTTACCTATAATCAAAATGGTCATAAACGTCAGTTATGTAACACGTCCGCGACGCAAAACAAACAATGCAGCAGTTTTTGCTGGTTTTAGTACCCGTCGCGCGCTGCGACGGGATTTAGAATACCTATCGCGTGGCGCGACCATTGTCACGGGCCGCGACCACAAATACATATGGCCGTTGCATGACGCGAGGCCCTTGTTTCGATAGAAGGTTTTTAATACATACCTGCATTTTTCCAGCCAAACTAGTTTATACCAAAACGACCATAACTTACTAAATTTTGATCCGATTTACATCACGTTTCTTCCTACGTGATCGTAATTTGTTCTTCTATAATATGGAGTAAAAATCTGATATCCGGATTAATAAAATTCATAACTTTAAGCTATCGGCTTATTATTATTTCAACTTATTTTGACCCGTTCATGTTTTAAACATCAATTTTATCAAAATCATTTTCAGTTCTACACTAATATCATAACAACGGATGTATCCTAATACTAGGGCCAATAATAACAAGATTATGCGCCCGTTATCTGATAAGCAATTTGCTTATTTAACACATTCGACTACAACTAGTCAAACATTATTAACACAATTTCCTTTATATGGAATATTTCATTTCTAGTCATACTCAACCTGAGTTTTTGACTTTAAATATGCATTTCTGATTCTCGGATAATGCATATAATGACTTTCTACCCATATCTGGGTATTATTTCGGAGTCATTTAATATGCAATCTTTCCGGTTTTCATCAAGACCCACAATTAACCCATTCGGTCTTTTTAGCGACATCCATCGCTTTTATACAACCAAAGTATCATTACTTTAGTCGTTTTGACCCGTTTGGTTTACTAGCGAAATCCATCGCTTTTATGCTACCAAACATTCATCATTCGAGTCATTTTGACCCGTTTGACTACTATAGTGAAATCCATCACTTTATATATATCCTAACTTATCGTTAGACTCTAATTAATCCATTCGGTTTATTCATACAGAATCCACCATTTTAATGTCAACCGAACTTCATAACATTTCATTTGTCATTTATCGTAAATAGACATAAAAATATGAACGAAAATCTACGAAGCATATAGTCGCATACCTTTAAAGCTTTCCTTTTAAGTGGTTATCCATTCCGCCTTGACCACTCGATGATCCGCCCAAATTGCCTATTGAAGGGGTATGGTCCCAAAAACCATGCGCAAGCGCAGAGGACCATACCATAACCACATTCCAAATTCATCTCAAACAGACCTTGCGCGTCTGCGCAACGAGTTTAAAGAAGGTTTGGAAGGATCAGTCTTTAACAACCATGCGCCGGAGAAAGAAAGACAAATATTCAATTAACACCCTTGCGCGGGCCCGCGCAAGGGTACAGTTAAGCTTGAAGTTTTAACAAGAGAAGACAAGTCTTGAATTCATCTGCGCGCATAAAAATAAAGACTTGAACAAAGGAATCTTTTTTGTTATAACAGAATGGACACGTGGCAAAGGATCAATGGTGTACAGCTGTAGATCTTCTAGAAGGCATTAAATGTCCATCGTGCACAACCTCATTCGGTTATAACCGAATGTGACGTGGCAACATCTGGAACCTTCATCTAAGTCATGATGATGGCAACAATTCACATGCAAATCTAGATCAAATCACTTTCCACGTGGCATCTCCCCAGCCATTGATCAAAATCGCAATCCGTGTGAGCATGGATGGGGAGCTAACTGTTAACGGAAAAGAGGACTCCGTTATCTCCTCCGTGATATTTTTGGCGCCAAACTTCGGCTATAAATATGAGAATTCAGGTACAAGTTATGCATTCACTTTCACTCTTACTACTTCATCTTCTTCTTGAGATCACTGTACTTATTCTCACGCCGGAGGGTGGTCACGGAGAGAACCCCCATTCTCCCCGTGGCGAGTCTAACGGCTTTCTGTTTTGCAGTGATTTTCGGTGAAGTAGTATCCAACAGTTATCGGCGAGAGGATTAACCCTTTTATGCAGAAACTCTACCCCCAGATCTGAATTGATTCAAGTCACTTAGATCTGGTGTTTCTTCATTGGCGCCCACCAATTTCTTCTTTTTTCAATCTCATATTCTCGTTCGATTTCTTCATCTCTTCTGTTTCTATGGCAGAAGGTCTGTCAAATCTCCCACCAGGTCCTCGGCCTGAGAGCAGAGGCAATTTTTCCTATGTTTCTCGCATCGACGGAATCGTGGAAGAAGTATCTGATGATAATGATGTTCAGCATGATGTCAATCATGTGAACGATCCTATCACTCCAGGAGTTCAGCCGGCGGATCCGATCAGTTCCATTTTACCTCCTGGTGAAACCCCGATCTCATGGTTCGTTAAATCTCAAAGTGCTTTAAACGCCGTTTATGCACGACTTTGTGCACAAACCGGTACAACAGCACCGCAGGTGCAGAAACCTGCAGCTCAGGTGCGAGCCCCAACTGCACCTCGAGTTTTGCATTATGATTCACCATCACGCATATCGGTAGAAGATACGGAGGTTTATTCTCAGCCAAAACCTAGATATGAGTCCACTCATTCCGGCACTAGGCGTCGGGATTACCGGGAAGAACAACACTCTCAGAGACGTGCATCTGTACATTCACGACTGGGCCCGCGGTTGTCTCAGAAACGGGACACCCAGTACGATGTATACGATAAAACATATGATAAAGGTGATAGCACGAGTGTGTTTAATTGGTTGCAAAAGGATCATGCTAGTTAGAAACCGAAGATACGTGCGGAGTATAATCCAGAGGCTGAGCATAATTACAACTTGGTTTACCGATCGGCTGAAGCTGCTGAGAATTCCAAGTTTGTTAGGGAAATTGCATTGGCTCCCCTTGAGCGTGCAAAATTACCATCAAACGTAAGGAAGTTCAACGGATTGGCTGATCCTGATGATCATCTGCGCCTGTTTACCAGCGCAGGACTTATTGGAGGACGGACGTTACCTATGTGGTGTCACTTGTTTCTTCAAACCCTCACAGGTGCTGCGCGCCTATGGTTTGACAACTTGCCAACAGGTAAATTAACTTCCTGGAATGATCTTAAGGAAAAATTCCTGGTCCATTTTAGTTAGCAGCGTCGTTCTATTCGAGACTCCTCAGATGTTATGAACATCTGGCGGAGAACTCATGTTTCAATATTCGACACACAATGCGTTTAACTAATCAATTAAGTGATTCTTTCATATTTCTCAATATTTCTAAATCACTTAGACATTTTGTCGAACATCTTAAGGGCGAGATTATTATACTAACATGATCATGTTCATGATTAATAAATTAACCATATTAAATCATCATTTTCATACTCATATGTCTAGTATGAATTAAAAGACACTTAAACTTGCATCATAACAATCAAGTAACATCAATTATCAGTATAATTCAAGTATTCATCACAAAACCCATATAACACATGTATGATGAATCTTTCAACCACTAGGTTATGACATGAAATCATTAAATTCTTATCTAGGGTTTGCTCCTAGACTTGAAATCCTATCAATTTTGCCATAACATCAATCTTTCATTCAAGAATTTCATTTATAGAAGTTCATGACAAATCAAAACATCACCAATGATCAAAATTGAACATACCTTGTGATCTACTGACTATAGAAATCACGAATTTAGCTTGGATTTGATTCCTAACTTGATTTCTCCTTTGAAATTGAGTGATATTTGGTGAATTTAGGGTTTTAGAAGAACTTTCTTGTCCAAGGGTTTTGGTCGAACAGGGCACACACACAGTGTGTGTTTTGAGCTTATCTCATGTTTAAAAAAATTAACTTTCAAGAATGCCCCTTTTAGTCCTTCATCTTTTATGATTTGTAAAATTGGTTAGAATCTCTTGATTCTTTATCATTTTATAACATATAATTAACTAGGTGAAATATCCCTGGTTTTATTTTCATAGTTTATTACCAATATAATTAATTGTACATATATATACAGGGTAGGGATATGGTAAAAAGTGTCTAAAATGTGAGAAGGGTAAGAAGTGTTTTAAACCATTGGATATTAGAAGGACCTTATGTAAAATTGAAGGGCAGTAGTGACTTTTCCAACGTTTCAAATATGGTAACCGTTTCAAAACCCCCATCAATCTCCTATAAATCAGCGAATTTATGGTAACTGTTTCAAATCACCCATCAATCTCCTAAAAAATCAGCGAATTTCTCGTACTGAATAAATTCTTCGATTTCCTTCACAACAACTTTTATAACACTATAAGAACAGTATATTACATGATAAAACACTATAGGAAGATATAACACTATCTGTTTACTGTAAGACACTATACATAAATAAAACACTGTTGATGGGGGATAAAACACTATGAAAAGGAATAGTATATTACATGATAAAACACTATAGGAAGATATAACACTATCTGTTTACTGTAAGACACTATACAGAATAAAACACTATTGATGGGATAAAACACTATGAAAGGAACAGTATATTACATGATAAAACACTATAGAAAGATATAACACTATATGTTTACTGTAAGACACTATATAGAATAAAACACTATTGATGGGGATAAAACACTATGAAAAGGAGATTAAAGATGCCTGTACATAATATAACACTATTGACTGGGGAATATAACACTATAACAAGAACTTACCGTAAACAATTAAATGTATAGAACAATTCGAATTCGAATCAAATCCCTGATATATCGCGTGATATATCTCATCGCCAGTTTTTGGCAGTTATATTTGGAAATCAATTAATTGATAATAATGGAAAATTACTAATACACCCTTTTGAATTAATTAAGATAAATGACACTTGTCATTCCCAAATTATTTCTTACACTTCTCACAAAAGTCTCACTTTGTACAGAATCCTCTACCTATATATACATATATATAACCTATATATACATATATATAGTTTAATATTTTTGAGGTGTTACACTCCACACCGTTTGGTGGCATCTCTAGCAGTATTACGAACGGGTTTTTGTTGTATCATAGGAAACACTTTCGTGAGCAATGGAAGATAGTAAGAAGGGAACCGTGCTAAATACGAGATATAAAAAAAGAAATTTGAACGTTTTTGTCCATTCAATTATAACAGCTCGTTGGAGACACTGGTTTGAAGCGTTTTTCCTTTTCCTTTGTTTTAATACAATTTCTTCTTCATTTCAATTCATATTTTTTAAACAATTTTGTACTATTAAATTTCACACATTACAAAAGACAGTTCCTTTATTAGTGGCATAACCATAACATTTTAGTTGTTGGGTCATCGCAAGGTTCTTTTCTCTATTATTTACGATTAGAGGGTCCAAGTCATTTTTTTATTTAAAAAATCGGATTTTATATATAAAATACGACAAATTCCAGTGACCGGGGGGGGGGGGTCAACGGACCCTCTTGACCCCCCTCTGGTTCCGCCCCAGTCCTTTATATTATTTTAATTGAATAAAATAGTAATGGTATAATGTATTTTTGTTTTATAACAAAAGACAGTTCCTTTATATTATTTTAATGTAATGTAATAGTATAATGTATTTTTGTTTTATGTTTATTTTTTAAGTAAATAAATAGTAAAATAACACCCTGAATGCAACTGCATGCAAAATGATGATTTATTTTAAACAAAAAACTTGACACATGTTAAAGTTAAAAATATTTTTATTTCTAAGCATGAAATGGGTGATCTGTTTGTGCTTTCCCACTACAATAATGTTCATATTTAAAAACTAAAATGCCTTTTAAAATATCATTGACCTATTGTACATTATTTAGCCTGGCACACTATACATATATATACACACACGCATCAAGCCTCTAAACAACACAAGATTGCTAGTAAACATTCAAAGAATATTTATTATTCATCTCTCGGCCGGCAATGGTCAAGATGATTCGCTACCTGATCACTCTATTTACTCTCTCAATAATCGCAGTAGTCAACCGCGGTGAGGATATCATCCGTTTGCCATCGGAAAAACTTGACTTCTCGGATGATGACTCCGTTGGGACCAGATGGGCCATCTTGATCGCGGGTTCTAACGGTTACGAGAACTACAGGCATCAGGTGATCATTACTAAAACCCAAGTCAAATGCTTGTTTTGATTATGATTAATTTATCATCGTTGTTAAAAACATATAATTAACAGCCACAAACCCGTCATGTTAAAAAATCTCTAACAAATCCCCTTTTAAATGGCCAGAAAAGAATTCCACTCATCCTTTAAACACTCATTTTTACGTCCATTTTCAAATTAATTTTTACAAAAGAAAGTTATAACAATATGTATTACGTCCATTTTCAAATCATTTTTTACAAAAGAAAGTTATAACAACTAGGGTGTTGCACCCGCGCTTCGCGGCGGGGCGACCCGATTTTTGATCGGATACAAAAGTATGTCGACACGTGTCTTACATCGACTGGAAAAATTAGAAAAGTATTTAGAAAACGTAAACATGTATATAAGCAAAGTAAACTAATGGGGAATCAAATTTATTAAGTTAAGGGACTAAATATGTATATTAGGAAAGCTAGAGTAGAAGGACAGCAAAGTTAAAGTAGAGGGACTAAACATGTATATTAGCAAAGTTAACTAATGAGGAATAAAGTTTATTAAGTAGAGGGACTAAACACATGTATTATGATAGTTATAGTAGAAGGACTAAACATGTAAAATAGAAAAGTTAAGGGATAAAAGCAAAAAATTATTTTGACCGACCAGAGGTCGCCACTTGGCTATGTCGGATTGGCCAACCGACATAGCCTTTTAAGTGTTTATATAATATAACTAGTTTAGAACCCCGTGTATTACACGGGTTGAATAAATGTAATTTTATATATTAAATAATAAAAAGTTATATCTTTATGAACCCTGTATATTGTACGGATTAAATAAATGTAATTTTATATACCAAAAAATAAAAAAGTTATATCTTTAAGAACCATGTGTATTACACAGATTAAATAAATGTAATTTTGTATACTAAATACTAAAAACGTCATAACTTTAAAAAACATGCGTATAATCGGGTTGAATAAATCTACCAAATAATAAAAAATTACATCCTTAAAAACCCCGTATATTACACGTGTTGAATAGATCTAAAAAAAGTTATATGTTTAAAAACCATGTGTATTACACAGATTAAATAAATGTAATTTTGTATATTAAATACTAAAAACGTCGTATCTTTAAAAAAACCGTGTATAGTCGGGTTGAAAAATCTACCAAATACGTAATAAAAAAATATATATCCTAAATAAATGTAATTTTGTATATTAAATACTAAAACCGCCGTATCTTTAAAAGAAAACTCATGTATAGTAGGGTTGAAAAATCTACCAAATAATAAAAAAAAATTATATCCTTAAAAACCCCACGTTTTACACGAGTTGAATAAATATAATTTTATATACCAAATAATAAAAAAAAATTATATTTTTAATAAATTAGGATAACATTTAATATTAATTTTTTATTTATATATTTAATATAAGATAAGTAGATAAGAGATGTATTTGTTTTAAAAATATATTAAATTAACAATTTAGATTTAAAAATAACATTTTATTAAAGTATGATAAGATTTAATATTAATTTATTATTTATTTAGTTAATATAAGATAAATATAGATTTAAGGATACAATGACACGTGTCCAAAAGTTGGTTTCTTTTATTATAGTAGTTAGATATGTATAATAGTAAAAATATGGATAAATATCTTTAAAATATTAGTTGTGCATAGAGGGCTCAATCACCTCGTCTCCGTTTGCAATTCGGACACATTCATCGATATGTAAACAAATATTTGAAATTTAAAATCACTTTAAAAGATTAGCAAATCTATATAAATATATTTTTATTTAGATGTTGGGTAATTATATAAATATAAAACAATATATAAATATATAGTTATTATCATATAAAACAATATATTAGGGACAGATCCTGTATAAAGGGGAAAACATGCGAATGTGTTGGTTGATTGAAGAGACCACAATGAACCAAAGAAGATTACTTGGATTAAATTGAGAGTCGTATGAAAACTATCAGAACGAACTATTTGATCAATATTGTCAAAAGTTTGAACGGATTAAACTAAATTTTCACAAGAACAGAATTGGGATTTTTGAGAATAATGAAATACTGTATGAATTGATTTTTGTGAATAGACCTGTGTGTGTCTTTCTTGTGGCTTTTGAGAATATCCTCAAATCCCAAAACTCTCGGATAAGTTATACTCCTCATAACCAACATCTACTATTAAAGTTAGATTCACAACTAATGTGAATGGTCGGCCAATGGCCTAGGCCCATTATAATTAACTTAATATTAACACTTTAATTAAGCCCAATACTATTAAAGTTAGATTCACAACTAATGTGAATGGTCGGCCAATGGCCTAGGCCCATTATAATTAACTTAATATTAACACTTTAATTAAGCCCAATATCAATAAATAAATTAACTAGGCCCACACCCGATTCCACACCCAAACTCGTTATAATAATCAAGTCCGCTAGTCCTGCATCACCTAACTCGATTAAGTTATAATAAGAATGCCTATTCAGCGAGTTAATCCAATATCACTATGGTAGTCGATAATCACTAGAATTGCCAGTAATCCTCCCCCATTTTAATGATATCCATGATTAACTTAACTAAATTTCTCAAATAATTCAAACTAATGCTTAAATGAAAATATCCTGAGTATTGAATTTTCATCTTAATAAATTGCACGGTCCAAATATCCGAATATCAGAGTGTCTCTATGGATTGTATCTTTGCTATCCATTTGAATACTTGAAGCTAAAATACACATAAGATTACAACCCATATGTTCTTACTTGACACTATATTTTACTAGCTTGTGTCCAACCCTTCAAAGAGTATATCAAAGCCAAGTCCAAGCTCCTTGAAGCGGCTAAACTTCATACTTTTATAGGTAATTTCTTTATTCTTGCACCTGCATATGCAAGTTATCAAAGAACTATTAAGAAGTTATACTTTAACCTACTTTATCTTGCAATCTAAACACAAACCTTGGGATGATTTTGATGAAGTATTCCAATATCTTTATGACAAGCTTTCCACATTGAAGTTTGCATCTAACGTTGTATTAGATGGGAATTGGGTGTCTTGACATAGATATTAAAGTATGGACTTTGAACCCGTCCCTTTGGCTGATTTGTTCATGAGATCTCTTCGTAACCCTTTAGTTAGATGATTAGCCATATTATACTCAGATATTACAAAATCAACAGATATCACTCCATTCATGATTAATTCTCTAATCATGTTATGTCAAACACCTAGGTGTCTAGACTTTCCAATATACACTCGGCTGTAAGCCTTAGCCAAAGTTGTTGCACTATCACATCTGATAGAAATAGGTGATATCGGTTTTAAGCACAAAGGAACCTCAAAGATCAAATTTCTTATCCATTCAGCTTCTTTACCAGTTGTTGGTAAAGCTACAAATTCATATTCCATTGTTGAATTTGTGATGCAAGTTTGCTTCTTTAAAGCCCAGGAGATAGCCCCTCCACCAAGTAAAAACACTCATCCACTTGTGGAAGAATGATCTTCCAAATTGTTTATCTAATTTACATCAGTAAACCCCTCAATTACTGAGGGAAAACCTAAATAACACAAACTATAATTTATAGTTCCTTTCAGGTACTTAAACAATCTGTTTATTGCTTGCCAATGATGTGTGCTTGGGTAACTTATATATCTACTAAGTTTTCCCTCAACATAAGCTATATCAGGCCTTGTGCTGATCATAGCATACATCAAACATCCTACTGCTTTGGAATATTCAAGTTGAGATATGGGGCTACCTTGATTAGGCATAAGCCTAATGTTAGGATCGATAGGAGTTCCAACTAGAGAATAATTTAAACTATTGAATTTCTTCAAAATTTTCTCAATATATGTGATTGAGAGATTGATATACCATTGCTCTCTCGAGTGATCTTTATACCAACAATCACTTCTACATCCCCATATCATTCATGGCAAACTTTGATGACAAGAACTCTTTGGTTTTAACAACTAGACCTAAGTCAGTACCAAATATCAACATGTCATCCACTTATAGATAAATTATAATTCCTTTTTCCTGAGGAGTCAAATTTGCTATATACACATTTTTTAGCTTGATTAAGTATGAAACCATCTGACAAAACTATATTATCAAATTTTTGATGCCACTGTTTAGGAGCTTGTTTCAAGCCATATAAAGAATTAACTAGCTTACAAACCTTATGTTCATTGCCTGGCATAATGAAACCTCCTGATTGTTTCATAGATATATTTCTTAATCCAATTCACCATTCGAGAATGCAGTCTTAATATCCATTTGATGAATTACAAGATTGTAGATAGCTGCTAAAGCCAACAATAACCTGATTGTGGATATTCTAGCCACTGGAGCATATGTATCAAAGAAGTCAATTCCTTCTTTTTGTCTGAAGCCTTGTATCATCGGCCTGGCTTTAAATTTATCAATGCTTCCATCCACTTTCATTTTCCTTTGAAAATCCATTTACATCCTAATGGTTTACATCCAGGAGCTAAATCTATCAACTTCCAAGTTTTATTTTGCATAATAGAATAAGTTTCATCTTGAATAGCTTCCTTCCAAAAGGAAGCATCCCTTGAAGCCATTGCTTCACTAAAAGTTTTTTAGTCATATTAAATACTAAAACAATATTGATATTGGTATTCAATTTTATCCCTTGATTCTTCAACCAAATAAAGTTGGAAATCATCACCAAAGTTCTTGGATTTCCTAACCCTTGTATTTTCCTTGATTCAGTACTAGTGGAAGGTACATCTTTTGTATTGGTAGAGTTTCTTTCAAAAAATTTCAAACTCTGAGGCATATCTTTAAGTCTAGGTGCTGAGGAGAACCTATTCTCATTCCCAAAATCTCCATCTCTTGACTCAGTTACTGAGTGAACAGACACATAATCATTTGGTTTTGTCACATTAAACCTATGAACTGGTGAATGTTCAGCATATCCAATGAATATACAATCAATGCATCTTTCACCTAAGGTTCTCATCTTAGGTTCAGTGAGCCTTACTACAGCTCTACAACTCCAAACTTTAAGGTAACTTAAGTTTGGTGCCTTTTTGTTCCAGAGCTCATAAGGAGTTACCTTGGTCTTTGGACTCTATTCAATAAGTAGCAGGCTGTTAACATAGCCTCACCCCAAAATCCTTCACTCAAACCCGAATAAGACAACATGGAATTAACCATTTATTTCAATGTCCTATTATTCCTCTCAGATACACCATTTTGTTGAGGTGTATAAGGAGCAGTGGTCTGATGTATGATACTAGTAGATTGGAAATAAAATGGAACATAATATTCACCACCTCTATCAGTACAAAGATTTTTAATCAATTCCTGTTGATGCAATTCTACTTCTTGTTTATATATTTTAAATTTATCTAAAGTTTCTTCCTTTGTATATAACAAGTAGATATAACAGAACCTAGTAGCATCATCAATAAATGTCACAACATATTTCTTGTTCCCAAACGAGGGAGTACTAGGATAATCACATAAGTCAGAATGAATGAGTTCTAAAATCTTAGATTCTTTTTTGACATTTTGAAAGGTTTTCTTGTTATCTTGGTTAACTTGCAAGTGTGACGTTGATTATTATTTATATAAAAAAAAACGAGTATAAGACTCATTTTTGACGTGTCCTTCATTCTAAAATAATTAGCATGTCCTTATCTAGCATGCCATAAATTTGATTCATTATCTACTTTATTACTAGAAGAAGCAACGCAAACGGATTCTTTAGCAAACAGAACATGAACATTTAACTTAAACATACCATTAGACAAATATCCAAATCCTACAAAGGTTCCATGTCTAGACAAGATAAACTTGTCAGACTGAATGACCTGTTTAAATGAATAATTGTTTAATACAATACCCGACAATAAATTCTTCCGTATGCCCAGAACATACAACACATAAACTAGTAATAAATGTTTGATAGAAGTAAATACAAGCTTGACTTTCCCGGCACCTTTGATAGGGTCGGTTGCTACATTTCCTATTCATAATTCAGATCCATCATCAATAGGTTTGCATTCTTCAAACCACCTTAGATCTTTTCATGCATGTACCATAGCGCTCTCGAGTCTACTGGTGGTGCATATTTTGTATGTCCGCCACTGTGCGAATAGGCTAGATAGAGCGTGTGTCGAATATTGTATAGTTTAGTGTGAAAATGGACAAGGTTTTGTAATGTAAATGTACATTCGTACGGATGGAGTCCATCCGTGCAGATGGACATATCAGATCCGTCCGTAGAAGTTGATCCGTCCCAGGTGCTCATCTGCAGATAAAGTCCATCCGTGATTACTGATACGTGCGGATGGACTATGCCTATAAATAGGGATGAGGTTTCCTCATTTGGACAAGTTTTGATTCCCAGAGGGGACATGCTGTCCAATTGGTTTCGCGGTTATGTAGCTTCAAACATTGAATAAGAAACCAGTTTAAATTAACTTGTTCGGTGCTTACTCTGCTTCTACTCCTTTCTTAGTAATAATACGCTACCGACCCGGTTATATCGGGGCCAAAACTCCGTCAAACCTACCGAATCTTGGACTCTCAATTGGTATCAGAGCTACGGTACCGATTAAATCAATCTAACAGTTGATTGAATCACCTACGCTCATAAATTTTGGATTTTTTGGAGGTTTTGACGTTAAACATCAAATTGAAGGTCAATTCACGGATGGAATTTGAAATTGAAGACATCATTAGGTTCGTGATTGATTTTCGCACAATCGTGTGAAGTTTTATCATGAAATTCACAGAAATAAAGATTCTGGATCGAAAAATGTGATTGGAAATGTTCTTGAGAAGATCAGCTTCTTTGGAACGGATGCACAGGTTCGCACGAACCAGCAGTCCAGGTTCGTACGAATCGACTGTCCTGATTCGCACGAATCAAGCATTGGTACTAAAATGTCATTTGATCTAGAATCAGCCCATTCGCACGGATGGACCTACTCCATTCGAACGAATGAGCAAATGCCTACAAAAAGTCATTTTTTGATCGCAATGACGAGATGAGTCTCCAGAAAAATTTGGTGATTGAAATTTTTTTCGAGTTTTTAACGACCAAGCTGGGTTATTCGGGGATATCTTCTAGTGCTTCAGAGATCGAATATGATGATGCGATCACAGGTTGTGGAAATTAGTGGGGTAGTCATGATGTTGGTGCAGAATGTTTATTATCTGGGTTATCTGACTATTAATGGGCTGTAACGTAAAATCCGCAATAATGAAAAACTGACGTTTAAGAGCCAAAATGTCATATTTTCGATATAGTCAAGTTTTTCAGAGATAAGAGAAGATTGAATTGATTTGAGGGGGAATTCAGTGATAAGATGTCAGAATTTGCCAAAATGAGGGGGAATAAAAATTTCATAGAATATATTGAAATTCTGGCATTTTTGAAATTCGTGACAATGCAACAGTATTCGGGTGGTTTCGACTTCAGATTGTCCGGAAATGTTAATCTGATCGTGGATGAAAGCTTCTGAGATCTGGATTGTCTGGGAAGATGAATCTGATCGTGGATGAAAGCTTCTGAGATCTGAATGCGTTACCAGATGATTTGTTATCCGATGAAGATTTGCTGATTGTGGAGATTATCGTTTATACTGATCAATCATTCAGGAGTGTGCTTAAAGGTGATCACGGAAAACGGGATTTCAGATTTTCATGAGTATTCATACTCTTGAAGTTTATCTGTATAGTGTTTGAATTTTCTATCAATTGTCGGTTGGGTTTTTGAAGATAAGATAATCGAGCTGGCGGAATGCTCAATGGTGCTTAACTGTTAAATCAAAAACCGAACGCGGATGTGGTTAAAGTCGAAACAGAGATGCTGCAATGATTAATTTCTAGTTGGTGATTTTTCATGAAGATTGCATTACAGTAATTCAGAGGAGGTCGGAAACCAGGCAAACAAACACCTGAAGATTTATTTCAAGGGGAATTTGTGCATAATATAGACAATGCAAACCCGGGTCATCAATCAAGGGGGAATCGATCGAAGATTTCAAGATTCCTTATTGAAGTTGCAGAATAATCAAAACACAGCTCTAATTTTCAAAGTTCACGATTCGACAGTGACGGCCAAGGGGGAATCTGTTGGTGCATATTTTGTATGTCTGCCACTGTGCAAATATTGTATAGATTAGTGTGAAAACGGAAAAGGTTTTGTAATGTAAATGTACATTCGTACGGATGGACATATCAGATCCGTCTGTAGAAGTTGATCCGTCCCAGGTGCTTATCCGCAGATAAAGTCCATCTGTGGTCACTGATACGTGCGGATGGACTATGCCTATAAATAGGGATGAGGTCTCCTCATTTGGACAAGTTTTGATTCCCAGAGGGGACATGTTGTCCAATTGGTTTCGCGGTTATGTAGCTTCAAACATTGAATAAGAAACCAGTTTAAATTAACTTGTTCGGTGCTTACTCTGCTTCTACTCCTTTCTTAGTAATAATATGGTTCCGACCCGGTTATATCGGGGCCAAAACTCCGTCAAACCTGTCGGATCCTGGACTCTCATCTACCCACCATGCAAATTAATCATCCTCAACACAAAATGATTCAGTGATAAAGGAAACATAATTCACAACCAAATTATTATTAAAATCCGAATAATTTTTCAAATTTAAATTGAAATTCGAATTATTATTCATTCCTTTTGATGGATATGTATTAATATCAAAGTGTATCAATGGATCCGAATTATTAGCCATGCCTTTTAATGGATCTGACAACAGCTGTTAAGATCTGCCCTGTATAAGGGCCCTTCATAAAGCAGCCATCCAAACCCAAAATGTCTCTACCACCTTGTTTAAAATCCTTTCTTCAATGCTCCAAAGAAAATGTAGATCCTTTTAAATTGTATTGTTTCACTAGCTAGATTGGGCTCCCTTTCTACCTCAAGCTTGATTGTTATGCCTGGGTTAGTTCTGAGCAACTTATCACAGTAATCCCTTAGAAGCAGATACTATGCAGTGTAGTCACCTTGCACTTTTTCAACAGCCATCACCTTTGCCTTGAATACTTTCTGAAAAGACACTTAAACTTGGTTCTTCTTTTCAATCAGATCATGTAGTGCCTTTAAAGGTATACTTAGATTTGATTCAGTTGTTGGTTGTATCTCTTTGGCAATAGAGCTTACAGTGTATAGCCTCATATGCCTAGTTTGTAAACATTTGTGTTCGTGTTTATATGTTTTCACCAACCAAGTTTATTCATCTTTCTTTCTTGAAATGTGCAGTACCCAAGGACAAGTGGGTTTATCCTTTTTATTTAAAGAAGTGGACCCACTCACTTGTGAACTCCTATCTACTTTTCCAGCCAAAGATTCTCTACTTTTTTGTTTGCCCCTCCATGCTTCTTTTTATTACCATTTGATCCTCTTGATACAAACATAAGATTTATCCCTAGACACACCACCCTAAACCTATACATTTCATTCCTTTTGATAAGTAACTGTCTTTTAGTTCTAATTGCATGTAAGTTGACCATATTCTTGATACCCTCTTTGTTGGAAAAGGTTTGACCAACAAAGAAAGGTTGCTCATCTAGAGTCTTGCTCTTGCATTGTTTCTTTCTTTTCCTGCACTTCTTAACAACTAGATTTAGAACATTTTCACCCTCATCCTCACTACAACTTTCAAAATCATCTAAATCAAAGTTCAATTCATAATCATCATCTACATCAACTTTCGCGTCTTTACCAACATTGCAGTAAAGTGCATCCATGTCAACTGGTATTTCTACAACCATGTTATCAACATCCCCTATCCTATCATTTTTCTGCTTCATCAACAGTTGCTTGACCATCTATCCTGTCATCTTTATAACCATTCCTATTTATATCATCATTAACTGTTGCATGATCATTTATCATATCATCTTCTATTGCATTCCTAGATATATCTTCAACAACAGTTACATGATCAGAATCATGATGATCATTAACTTCCTGAAACTCTACAACATTCACAGTTGAATTCTTAGTATGAGGAACATACTCTAAGGCTAGTTGTCTCCTTCTAGGGTTGGATGGCTAAGGGTTAGAAGGTTGAGGGTCATCATCTTCTAACTCCTTAATGATAACATTAGACGTCTTGATTGGAGAAGTAAAATGGTACTCAACACCCAACCTAGAAGACCATTGCTCAGTAAACACCTCTATCACTTTAAACTAAGGAACATGCTCAATCAACAAATGCACGTCTTGATCATTACCTAATGGCCTTAACCTATCACTAAGTTGTGTTGGAGGAATTAAGAAGTGATAGAACATAATATCTACCTTAGGATAGCTTATTTCCCTAATCGTGTGATTTAACTCGATAACATATAATACATCAGAATCCACCATGTCTACATAGTCGATCGTTCCATCTACATACCTTTTTACTAGAGAATTCACAAACACTCCACCATGGTTGATTCTCAAAGTGGAGATATTAGGGCTATTGGTTGTAATCAAACAATCAACACTAAAAAATTAGGGATACAGTTAAATATTAACACACATTATGTTAACAGTCTAAAAGTACAGATTTTTTTATGTTTAGAAAACATACCATACACTTCCTGGGGGTCAAACTGCTCGTTTTTGTCACGTATCCACCACATGGTTAGCACCATTGTTATTTCGCTTGATCGTTGACGTTTTGGTTAGGGTTTGGTATCACAATTCAACTTGTAGTAGTTGGGTTATCGTTGGAGAAGATGATTAGTCTCAGAGCAGAATAAGGGTTTGGGTTAAATGAGGTATTATTGTGAATTAAATAGGTATCAGATGTTTTTTTATAACTGAATTGACTTAATTGCCCCTCATGTGTGGGACAGATGACCTTTATTTAACCATGGTGATGGATGGTATTAATTGCAGAGGCAAAAATAGTTAGATAAAGAGACGTTGAAGGTACAGATGATAAAAGATTCATTTTTGAGCTAATAGGGTAAAAGTGATATAACCACAGGGGCCAAAATCGTAATTTACTCTTATTAGACAAAGTGTTATAGTATAGGGACTAGATGTGTAATATGGTGTTCTATATAAACACTCACCTCATGTAACCCTAATTACACAATTACAATCTAATACAAGTCTGATTACAAATTTAACTACTCTTAACATTATGTTAATTATCTAAACATACCAATTTGGTATTTTGAAGTGTGCCACCACAAGTTATATGTTTAGTATTTAAAGCTTGGCCCATTTGTTTTCCATTAAAACCATCACAACCCAATGTCATTGTATTAGAATTTTCAAGTGGGCCAGATTTTGGGCCACACTCAGTTCGCTGACCATCAAAGCCTAAAGACTTTTTCATAGTTGGGCCACATTTGTTGTTTCTAAACAAACCACAACCCAACGATGGTTATTTTAAAATTCCTTTTGGGCCTAAGGCCAGGCGGGGCACTGCGTTATAGTTTAACCGTGTGATAGTTTAACGCGTGATATTCCCACCGCCACTCGAAAGATCAACGCGTGATAGTTTAACGAAAACCGATTCCGTGATTTTTTCAACGCCGTGATGATATTATTTTGTGAGGGTAGTTGTTGGTTGGGGGGAAATTGTTGGGTGTGGTGGTGAGTGATGACCACCCCCACTAAAAAAAGGTTGTGAGTGATGGAAAAATGGTTGCTGACATGGCGGAACATGATTGGATATTGTGAGTGATGAAATTTTATCACTAGTGACCACCCCCCTCCCCTAAGTTTGAGCCATATTTATTGTTCTGTTAAAAACATGTATCACAGCCAACATGCTTTATTGTGTTGGATTTCTTTAAATTCAATTTTGAATTAAAAACAATTTTAGTTTTGTAACAAATAATTTTCACACATGTAATTCATTGACACAAAATTTTGCTTGTGTGTGTTATTTTCATTAACAGTGGGTGCAAATGAAACCTTTGTCATTGTCAAGCACTCACTAGAATCAACCAAATTTATATATGAATTAGAATATGTACCCATTTGTGCCGGTGGATCCTTGGACCCACTTGGACCAGCTCCACCCAAACCTTTGTTGTTTCCCGGAAGTTTCACCCTACAATCCTTTTTGAAGTGTCCCATTTTGTTGCACCTCCAACATATCGTTTTGCCATTCTTTGTTTGCTACAGGCAGATGTATGCCATGCATATCAGCTCTTGAAAACTGGTGGTCTCAAGGAGGAAAACATTGTTGTTTTCATGTACGATGACATCGCGTATAATCGGTATAATCCCAAACAAGGAATCATTATCAACAGCCCAGAAGGTGTTGATGTGTATCATGGAGTCCCAAAGGTCTATGCTTCATTCTTGAACATTGACTATAACCAAATCAACAACTTTTTAAATCTTACAAATCACTTTGTTGCACCTCCAACATATCTTTTTGGCCTTTTTGTTTGAATTTTTATCACCATGATCAAACTTGCGTTTCTTGCCCTTGAACTTGTTATAGTTACCCAATTTCCCTTCATGTTCCACCATATTAATTGAAGACTGACCAACGACACTTTTACTCTTATTTTTATCAACTTCTTGAACCCGAAGAGATTCTTCGATCCGAATGTGACTTCCCAATTGGACCAAAGTCAATTTTTCCTTTTGATGTTTAAGGGTGTCTTTAAAATCTTTCCATAGGGGGGGGGGGGGAGTTTATCAATGATACTTGAAATGGAAATTGACTCGTCCATATACAAATTGTGTTGAGTGAATTGACCCAATATGTGCAATAGTTCATTATATTGCTCCAAAACCATTCTATTATCAACCATATTGTAGGAATTAAAATTACTTAACATAAATTTTTTGCTAGATGCATCCTTTGTCATATACTTGGATTCAAGAGAATCATAAAGATCCTTGGCAGACACTTCATTATGGTACAAATCAAACAAATCATCACACATTCCATTCAATATATGCCCTCTGCATATATAATCATCATTTTCCCACTTCAACCTTTTCCTCTGTTGATCCAGGATTTCGTTTTCCCCTTCTTCAGGCATCAGTGTACTTAGAACGTACACAACTTTCAGTGTGGTTAACAGGAAGTGCATCTTCTTTCTCCTGCGCTTAAAATCCTGCCCTTCAAATTTCTCCAACTTCGTGAATTTGCTTGTCATGTCGCTTGCAGATTCACCAGTAGTAATGTCAAATAGTTCGTTCTTTGTTGGTTGATTGAAGAGACCACAATGAATCAAAAGATATTGCTTGGATTAAGCTAAGAGTCGTATGAGTACTATTAGAACGAACTATTTGATCGATATTGTCAAAAGTTCGAACGGATTAAACTCAATTTTAACAAAAAACAGGATTGTGATTTTTGAGAATAATGAAATACCATATCAATTGATTTTTGTGAATAAACCAGTGTGTGCCTTTCTTGCGGTTTTTGAAAATATCCTCAAATCCCAAAACTCTCGGATCAGTTATACTACCCATACATCTAATATTAAAATTAGAGGGAATTGAAGATCACAATCTCAAAAAATAATGTTAAAAGAGGGGATGGTTAATCATGCATCATGTGGTTACGTTGATAGCCGAAAGACAAGGGAGTACATGCACTAATTGGTCTTTGTCTTAATTGCCGAGTGTTATGTGCCTTATGTTCAAGGCTTGATGCAAAACTACCATCGAGCCGGCGACCTCACTGGAAGCAGTCTTTCTATTCCTACGGGGTAGAGGTAAGGCTGTCTACATCCTTAGCTTTGCTATTGGTGGGATTTACTGGGTATGTGATGATCATGAATCTCAAAAAATAAAGGAATTGATCTTTTCAAATTAAATGGAGATCACAATACACATTCACACCTGATGTGAATGGCCGGGCAATGGCCTAGGCCCATTATAATTAACTTAATATTAATACTTTAATTAAGCCCAATATCAATAAATAAATTAACTAGGCCTAGACCCGATTCCACACCCAAACTCGTTACAATAATCAAGTCCGCTATTCTCGCATCACCTAACTCGATTAAGTTATAACGAAAATGCTTATTCAACGAGTTAATCCATTATTACCTAAGAAGTCAATAATCACTAAAATTACCAGGAGAATGTAAGAAACCACCAGAATGTGACACTTGTACTTCAGGCTAGGGTCATAATTGTCCATTCTTAATCATGTATCAAATGTGTGTAATCACATAATTACATAATGGTTCGTATGGCCACATTGGTGTTCTAGCTTGTCCATTCATATGCGTAGGAGATGCTCTTAGAGACTTCGTTTTGAATATTAATGATTAATTTTATTTTGACTTTTTAAAAATTATCACTAAATATTAGAAATTAAAAATTAGATATATCACTAATACAAGGCAGAAATAAACAAACAATGGAGTAGTAAATGAAAATATGAACGGAAAAATAAAAAAAAAATGTTGAAAAATGGAGTAGTAAATGCCATTCTTTGTTTGCTACAGGCAGATGTATGCCATGCATATCAGATCTTGAAAACTGGAGGTCTCAAGGAGGAACACATTGTTGTTTTCATGTACGATGACATCGCGTATAATCGGTATAATCCCAGACAAGGAATCATTATCAACAGCCCAGAAGGTGTTGATGTGTATCATGGAGTCCCAAAGGTCTATACTTCATTCTTGAACATTGACTATAACCAAATCAACAACTTTTTAAATCTTACAAATCACTTGAAACAGGATTACACTGGGGATGATGTGAATGTCGACAACTTTATTGCTGTTTTGCTCGGGGATAAAACTAAAGTCAAAGGTGGAAGCGGGAAGGTTGTGGATAGCGGTCCAAATGACCGCATTTTCATTTACTACTCTGACCATGGTGGTCCTGGTGTGCTTGGTTAGTGACTAACTCCTTTAAAACTGATATAACTAACTATATTGTTTTATGGTATTTTTGTAAATGTTTTCAGGGATGCCAACAAAACCTTACCTGTATGCAAATGATCTTAATGAGGCCTTGAAACAAAAGCATGCTTCCGGAACATACAAAAGCTTGGTATTTCTTTATTCGATACAGTGTACTATCGTATGCTATTAGTATAGTGATGTTGATTTCGGACTTGATATATCTTATCTCCAGGTGTTTTACCTTGAAGCCTGCGACTCTGGAAGTATATTTGACGGTCTTCTTCCTCAAGGTTTAAATATTTATGCAACCACAGCCTCTGGCCCAAACGAGGACAGTTGGGCCACCTATTGCCCTGGGAAGTATCCTAGACCACCCCTCGAGTACGACACATGTATAGGTGACTTGTATAGTGTTGCTTGGATGGAAGATTGGTATGTTAAATTACTATAATACCCTTTAACTAGTTTAGGAAGTTAAAAAAAATTACTTATGAGCATACTTATTAATAACAGTCTTCTTTGAACACATGTAGTTTAGTATCATACTGTTATTCTATTGATTTTTAATTGGTTATATTTCTGCTTACAGTGATGTACACAACCTGCAAACAGAAACTATCAAGCAGCAGTATAAACTGGTAAGAACTACAGATTTTTCTAGTGTTTCTCACGTGTAGATATGGATCGTTCACCTCCATCGTAAGTACACAATATATATATTATCGCGTTCACTTTTACGGTTATTTAATTTTTGCAGGTTAAGGAGAGAACCTCAAATAACCACTATTATCGCGGATCCCATGTGATGCAATACGGTGACTTGCCACTTAGCACAGATAGTCTTCACCTGTATATTGGTACAAACCCTGCAAATGAAAATTTCACTTTTAATGAAGAAAATTTCCTATTTCAATCACCGGAAGCTGTTAACCAGCGCGATGCTGATCTGTTACATTTCTGGCATAAGGTTTGTCTAACCCAAACCTTGCTCTTTCCTTCCCTCTTCATCATTCACATCATAAATCACAAAGTTTTCGGCCAATTTACTTAAAACGGGAAATAAAGCTCCAAAATTATTTTACTAAAACGGTTAGCGTTTATGTAGTAGTATGGTTTTTGTAATCATATCGAATATTTATTATAAAATTCAGGATAAGAGATGTAACAAAAAAAAAGTTTGCAGATCGGGCCTACCCGTTTGACCCACACTTCAAGATTGTTTTTTGACCCAATACCCAACCCGCTTGATTGCGTATTGACACCTCTACATTTATCTATTTTGTGACAGTACCGGAAGGCTCCAGAAGGTTCTGATATGAAAACCGAAGCTCAGAAAAAGTTTATGGAAGCCATGTCTCATAGAATGCACGTAGACAGCAGTATACAGCTCATTGGCAAGGTTTTGTTTGGATTGGAGAAGGGTGTCGAGGTGCTAAACACTGTTCGATCTGCCGGGAAACCTCTAGTTGATGACTGGACCTGCCTTAAAACATTTGTAAGCCTCTAAATCCGCCATTCTCGTTTAGTATAGGACGAAATTTTCTTACATTTCATGCTCATCTATATATAGGTGAGGACGTTTGAGACACATTGTGGGTCCTTATCACAATACGGCATGAAACACATGCGAGCCATTGCGAATTTGTGCAACGCTGGAGTCACAAATGACCAGATGGCTGCTGCATCATCACAAGCGTGCACCACCTTCCCCTCAAATCCTTGGAGTTCACTTAGAAGTGGTTTCACCGCATAATGTTCTTGATTCTTTGGAGATTAATCGACCCGCATGCTTAAATTCACCACATATCATATATCTGTTGTTAGTCTTCAACTGTGTATAGCTTCATATATTTACATGTACATCATCCTATCCAGCTATAATCAGTTATATGTACCTACACATGTTTATTAGAAATCAGTTACAGTGTTTCAATAAGAAAAACAAAAGGGACCATGCACCCAAATTGTCTTTAATCATGAGCTTTAAATTAGGGGTGCAAACGAGCCGAGCGGCTCGCGAGCTGCTCAAGATCGGCTCGAGTAAAAACTTGAAACAAGCCAAGCTCTGCAAAGCTTGAGCCTAAATTAAATCTCGTTTATTTATCGAGCCCGAGCTCGAGCCGGGGCATGTGAAGCTCGTTAGGCTCATCGAGCCTTAGTGTAATATTAGTTTTTATTAATAATTAATAACATTTACCCCTTATTTAAAGTTTTCTAGTAAACGAGCCGAGCCAAGCTTATTTAAACTTGTTTACAAGCCGAGCCCGAACCTAAAAATTAGTTTGTTTAGTAAACGAGCCGAGCCCAAGCTTCACTTATGGAGCTTGAGAGCCTAAACGAGTCTATTATTTATATTATTTTTATTTAATATACTAACTAATAGATAATAAACGAGCTGAGCTTGAGATTTGAAAACAAAGCTCGAGCTCTCATAAGTTATTCGAGCTCGAGCCTGGTTGAGCTCGAGCTCAGCTCCGCTCGTTTGCACCCCTACGTTAAATGTAGGGAAAATTAAAAAGTTTCCCTTTTATTTAATGATAGACCTGAAACTGAAAAATTAACAACTAAAACTGTAAACAATCTTTGAGACTAAACTTGAACAATTTAAAAAATACATAAATAAACTAGCTCGTATGCTTAAGCTTTGATCTGCAATCCATCAAGTGTACAGCTTCAAAACAATGCCTACAACAGCAGATATTTTTTACAGAACCACCTCATGTCATAATCTTGGCATACATACATCCTATTGTATACAATACTCAAGGCATTCAGGCCGAAGTTACAATCATAGAAGCACAAAGTACAACACCAGTCGTTAATCAATCTTCCCAACACAAACGAAATCTAATCCGAATCATGTTGCTTTCTTTCTTCTTGTATGGATTGGAAAATCCGTGCTACAGATGCAGTTGCTGACCGTGCATTATGAGGCACAACTCTAATAACCCGAGGGGGGGCCACTGTTTCGACCCGAGATGGTTCAGGACCAGGACTGGAAACAGGAGGAGAGGTTGGGAAAAGAGGAAGGGCATTTTGGTCTTTTGGTGTATCGCTTCGACTGCTTGCTGTATTGGCTTGGACCTCGGTATCTTTAGAAGCATTTGGAACCGCGTGTCCATTTTTCTCGGGTTGAAGGTTGGTTGAGCCTTGGTATTGCAGGGTGAAGGGGTTGGTTGGCTCGAACCTGGTGGAGCTCGAGACCATTGGGTTAGCCATTTGCATACTGTAGGAAGGAAAGTAACCATGACTAGCCGGAAGCGGAGGAGTGAAAGGGTTAACCCCTGTGGGCACTTCATAATGAGGATGAGAAGGTTGTGCACCATAGTTTGCCAAATGATGTCCTATATAGTATTCAAAATATACAAAATCAGCTTGAATATACATTATTAAGTTAATGTAAAAAAATACCAACATACTGTATATTAATGTTCTTGAAGTTATTTAATATTTTTAATAAAAACAAAACTTAAAAAATAACTTTTTACACCTAAAACGGGTCAAGATTTGATGAAGTGATGTTCCCAAGTGTTGACATGGATGATTTTTTTATAATATAAGATGGTATGCTTTTGCATTTAAAGCAGTTAAAATTTATGAAGTGGCGTCCCACATCATCAAAAGAGTCTACATGTCAGCAAAAAGTTGTTCACGTAGTGCCTCGACATATGATTATGTTAGTAATCGAAATTTTTAACAAAAGTGCACAAGTGTATTTTTTTCGTGCAAAGTGAGAAAGCATGTTGTTTTTATATGATATTAAACTGATAACTTTTTACTCCTATTGGCTGGTGTAAAGATTGCTATAAAAACCGCAAACTATTAATTAAAAAAAAGAAGACTTACCAGTCCCAGGCATGGATCCAGGGGGCCCGCAACCACCATAAACCGGGTTCATGAACCCAGAAGCAGGGTACGGTTTGTAAACAAGACCTTCAGATGGAGACATGACAGGGATCAGCCATTGGGGTCCAGGTGGCGGATTAAAATTCCAAGAGCCCATATTTTGATCAGATGGTGGCATCGGGTGCCCACCAAACGGTCTGCAATATGTTGTCTGACTACCATTTTGCACAGAAGATAAAGACGCTTTCCCCACCGCATTCTCGGCCGAGAACTCCATGTCATCATTCGGTTTCTCGAGGTCCTTTATGTTCTTAGGCGTATCGGTTAGAACATACTTGATAGGAATTTTCTTGATTGGAGAAACTTTTGGTGGTTTCGGCAAATACGCGTTTTCTTCAACCAAAAGCTGAGGCGATCCAGCAATTAGTTTCTGAACCTGTTTTACATAATCAAGTTTGAATCCTTCATGTTGGGCTTAGTTAAACAGAATTGAATAAAGGTACAATAACAAATATACTAAATATATCAGTAAAAAATGGATCCAAAATCCACCCACAATATAGTATAATGTACAAAGTATCCTAAACCATTTTATTTTAAAAAGGGAAGAGAGAATTTCATATATACCCCACAAAGCAAGAATAATATGATATTTACCAAACAAAAATTAATAATATCAAATATATACATTTTCATCTTTACGAACTTTATACCCTCCCCTTAATACTTGGTTTATGTTTTAGAGAGTTTGTAGCGTAAGAAGATTGAGAAGTGTATAATGGTCATGTTACAGATTTTACTTGATGAAAATGGGAAAATATGAAATTTAAAGTGTTTTTTTATGAGTAAATTTGATATTAGTTTTTTTTAGTTGAGTAAATATATTATCATGCAAGTTTCGAGAGGGATATATGAAATTGCCCCAAAAGAATATTTCTAAACACAGGCTATGGTTAACAGCCATATCATGATTATTTTTTACTACTTATGAATATATAGTTAATCATAAACATGAATTCGTTGATATGGACCCAATTTTGAAAATATTAAAGTATAAAGTAGTTATGCGTAATTAAATTTGACACAATAATTGCTTACAAAAAGCACAAAATGTGTTCCCGGTCAACTCAACTGTACCAAAAATTCTCATTTTGACCAGTTACCCAACCAGCTGACCCGCCCACCTCTAAGCAAAATCGTACTTTATTCCAAGCTTGCCACAATTTTGACTTAAGGAACAAACATATGAGAAAAAAGAGTGTAAATGCAGAGGTATTAGTTAAAACCATATAGGACCAAATAGGCAGTTGACTTGACTTACCTTTATCAATCTGTGGAGCTCGAACACTTGAATGGCAAACACTCTTTGTTGGCTGTAAACAAATGGAAAGTAAATGACACAGGCTCAAACACAGACAGTGAACAGTCTGATTACTTTGGAAACATAGCCGGCCTTAAGGGTGGGCGGGGAGGACCACCGGCCAGGGTCCGATATTTCGAAGGGCACGTTATTCTAAAAAAACTCCGATTTGCATATGTAAAAAAATAAATTAATAGGGTATACCTATACAAACACTAACATAGGCCCACTTACAAAACTATTTTTATGGTTTATATTAGTTATTAGCCAATTGACATTAGGTTTAAATCTTTAGTGAGCCCAATACTCAATTTCGTTAAGGCCTAAGGGCACGTTTTTTAAACCTCGAACAGGGTATACGAATTATCAGGGCCGGCCCTGTTTGGAAATTACCGGCTAATTGCATAAAGCAGTAATCAACTTTGGTCCAATTTCAAAATCTTTAATATAAGGTAACCAACATTCAAATATTGAGTTAAAGTCAAATGACCTGGTAAATTTCAGATGAAGAATCTAGTATCGGATAATCAGTTCAAGAACTTCAAAAAAAATTACACGAAGTCACGAATAAAAAAAAACTTACTTGACAATAGCTCGTCTTGCCTTCCAAAAATGTTTTTGACCAATAAGCCCCACAACATCATCAGGAGAAATATCAACTCGACAAATCGAATCAACCATCGAATTCTCTGACACAGCATCCCCATTGGTTGGATCATTAGGGCTTTGCAAACCTTCTTTTTGAGTTTCCCTTGATGGAACTGAATTATTCTCGTAACCGGTAGCTTTCGATGCCTCATTTACGACATTATCACCCCACAAAGTGGTATCTGCTTGCGAGTTGACTCCATGATCCCTTAAACTCTTGTTATTTAAAGCATTTCTGTGACTAAAACTTGAAGATTCATTGGTCTCATTCACTGGAGATTTAATGTTTCGTTGGGGCTGTTGATTTGAGGCGGAAGTAGCAAAATCTTGAGAGTTTTCTTTTTGAAACTTATTTTTGTTTTCTTTAGCGTTGTGATTGTTCACCAGACGACCTGAAAAGGCTGCACCAGAAGGGGCGACGCCTTCATTTTCTCTATTATGATGACTCACACTTCGATTTTGACTTGTTCCAGATTGTTGGTCAAAGACTGGGACCGTAAAGTCATCTTCTTCTTGTCTCCTTTTATGTTCTTGTTGCGCACGGTGATTGTGGAAATCAGAATGGCGAGTTTCGGGCTTCTTGGTCCGGTGATTTGAAGAAGATTGTTGAAGTGAAGAAAATGTACCTCTTTCATTCATGGTTGCCTAGAATCATATGAAAACAATAAGTTTATTGGTCATTATCCAAAGAATTTAAAGTTTTCCCGCCATTCGTGGCCATAATGTGATTGTTAACTAGACATAAATGAACACCATATCAACTCGTTCTATATCCCAATACATGCATAATGTAAGATTAATCGATGGTTACAAAAATCCTTAAAGAAACTTGTAGTCTATGTACACACATCATAATTTCAAATATTGTCCTTCTAAATTATAATGAAATCACAAACACGTGTCGCATAAAATGTTAAGTTCCAAGTTTCCAACGTCATCAGCTTATTGCCGGATCCACGATTTTCACACACAATATGTAGCAATGTAACAAAGTTAAAAAAAATTAAAGGTATCAATCTCGACTCATTTACTTATGAATGGGTCGGTTTGGGTTATTTTCTTATCTTCATGGACCAAATTAAAAAAAAAAAATTAAAATGATCGAAAGTTGCCGAAAGTGTATTTTAATGCATACAACCTCCGAAATAACTTTATATAATGATTCAAATTATTATAGTGTCCTTAAGGTCATTTTGGAAGAATAACTTGCATCAAATACTCAAAACAATATTATCCGTACAAAGTACAAACAAACTAATAGCATCAATTTGGGTCTACGACATTCCTTTGTACACCTTCTTTTGAAAGTCATTGAGATCAAATATGCTACACCCTACATGTGAAGTTACACACAACACCAAGATTTGCATAGGCAATACATATATGACATGAATCACTTTAAATCAAACCCTAAACTATTTCTTTAACTCACCTGGTTTGAAGATGAGGGCACCCCACCATTGAACCTCTGTGAAGGGATACTAAGCTGTTCATAAAGAGCCATTTTGTTCCTAGGAGGTGCCCTTGGACCTCCTTTTTCTGTGTCATTCACATGAAGCCTTGGAAACATTGGCCCCATAATTTTATCCTCATCTTTCCCTCTTTTCATCCTCACCCCCTTCAAAAATTCAACCACACAATCACAAAAAAAAAAAAAAAAACAAAACCTATAGTTCATATCATTTTCAAAATTGATATTAAAAATATAAGCTTTTCCATATGATTTTGTTAAATATATTATAATTCATAGCAAGAATAATAGATAGAACAATAATGGAGCAACAATTGCATTTGAAAACCACCAAATTAGACATAAAAAAATCAGTAACACAAAAGCAATTAAAATTATACATACTTACAGATCCCAATTTTAACTTGAACAAGAATCAATTCCTCAAGAGCCCTAAAATGTTCCTCTTTTGCTCCAACCAATTGCAGCCAAAATTCTCCCCCAAATTTCAAGATTTCTCCGACCCAGAACAAATCAAAGCAAACCCACTTCTAGATTGCAAAATCAAGAAACCCCAAATAGCAAATTCAGTTTTTTTCCTACAAAATTAAGATTTTTTGTTGATTGCAGAGGAAAATGGTGTGGGGTGTTGAAGGGTTGTAATTTGGTGAGAATAACATGGGAATTAGCTAAAAATTTAGGGGAAAAGGTCCGATGAAAATTAAGAAATTGCAAAAGTGCAGAGGAAAGGGACCCACAAGTTGTAGATAGAACAAAATCTTGAAGGTAATTCAGACATAAAATAGCATATCTATCCGATGTGATTAAAAAAAAAAAAACAATGGGAGTTTAACAGGGGATGGGTGCAATAGAATAGGGGAAAATTATTCAGAGGTGAAAGTGTAGCCACGTAATCAACATCATATAATATGAGATCGTTATCTAAGAATAATGTTATTAAAATTGTAGAGTGTATATTTTAGCAATGTGTCAATTCGGTTAGAGTTGACGTGAATCTAATCTAATAAATGCTTATATGGTAACATAACTTGACTTTCAATATAAACTTTGGTTAATTATTTTGGGACGTAGGTTTCTCTTATTTTTTAAGGGACTTTTCCGGTGATTGTCTTTTGTGTTTATGCCCAAAAGATGTCGTATGTTATTATATGTGATTTACATTATATTGTGTCACTTTGATCAATTTCTTGGTATGTGTGACTTCTTATTTCTATATTCTTTGACTTGGTGTGTTGGTATGCAGTCCGAGGGTCTCTTTGGAAGCAGTCTCTCTATCCCTATGGATAGAGGCAAGGTATGTTTACATCCCACCCTCCCCAGACCCTATAAGTAGCTTTGTTATTTGTGGGATTTACTTGGTATGGTTGTTGTATTTATGTTACATCAAACGTCTTTTAAACTATTTAGTTCTCTTACATGTCCTGTCATGATCTCCCGAACTTTTCAATCAGTAGTGTTTGGTATGTAGTTTTCGTATAGAATTTTTTTAGGCATATACGTTTTCAACCCCCGGTTTTATAATTTGTTTAGGTAAATACGTTTTCGACCTCTCAGTCGGAAATCTCAAGCTTCGCCACTGATCATACCGATGACCAAGTGTACCAGATGGAAAAGCAAAATATATGTATGGACAAATTGATTGGTGAACGAATAAAGAATAATAAACATGACTTAAATTGCTATACTATACTGAAGACACTTTACTTTAAGAAAAAACATTTAAATAAATGTTTAGTTTATGATGGGGGTTAGGATATAATAGGAATTTTTTTGGCTAGGAGGTTAGGAAGTAATCTTGACCATCAATTGATTTAATTAATGGCTAAGATTAATTGGTGAAATTGAAGAGAAGAAAAGAGTCGCATGGGTTTTGTGTAAGGGTATTCTAATCAATCCAGAACAATAGTTTATCTCTCCTCAAATTCTCCACCATTTTTTAAATGTTAATAACTTTTTCATACGATAATATTTTTTTTATAAAAATTGCACCAAAAAACGAGTGTTTTTTTATCTTTAAAACGAGTATAATATTGCTATATTTTTGAAAAAAAAAATCGAAAACCCAGTGCGTAAAACGCAATGGAATAAGCCCAGTTGCATAAAACGCAATGAAAAAAAAAGTAAAAAATTATTTTTTTTAAACGCAATGCACAAAAAACACAAAGAAATTTCTTCTTTGTAAAACGCAATGGCCATAAAACACAAAGAAATGTCTTATTTCTAAAACGCAATAGCCTAAAAACACAAAAGAAAGTGTACTTTCTAAAACGCAATGGACTGAAAACACATAAAAATGCGTTTTATCTAAAACGCAATGCACAAAAAACACAAAGAAATGTCTTATTTCTAAAATGCAATGGTCAGAAAACACTTAAAAATGTCTTTTTTCTAAAACGCAATGGACTGAAAACACATAAAAATGTGTTTTTATCTAAAACGTAATGCACTAAAAACATAAATAAATGTCTTATTTCTAAAACGCAATGGTCAGAAAACCCTTAAAAATGTTTTTTTTTTCTAAAACGCAATGGACTGAAAACACATAAAAATGTGTTTTACCTAAAACGCAATGGATTAAAAACACTTCAAAAATGTGTTTTTCTAAAACGCAATGGACTGAAAACACATAAAAATGTGTTTTACCTAAAACGCAATTGATTAAAAACACTTCAAAAATGTGTTTTTCTAAAACGCAATGGGCATAAAACACATAAAACTGTCTTATTTCTAAAACGCAATGGCCTAAAAACATAAAAGAAAGTGTTCACTCTAAAACGCAATGGACTGAAAACACATAAAAATGTGTTTTACCTGAAACGCAATAACTAAAAACACTTCAAAAACTGTCTGAACCAGGAAGTAGGATATCAAAGACTGTTTACGAAAATCAGGCAATTTCCAGAAAATTAAATTTTCGGATGCAATTTTATTAAAGCAATGGACTAAAAAAACTGTCTACGAAAATCAGGCAATCGACCCCCAGCCAGGGGCTCTACCCTCTTGGACCCCGCCAGGGGCTGCCGCCCCTTGGACCCTACTCCCAGGGGCGCTGCCCCGGACCCCCGCCAAGATCGTAAAACGCAATGACTCAATTCAAAAACTCATATCGTAAAAATGCAATTCAAGAATTTCTTACATGGATCGAAGCCGATTTCTTCAACAATTGACGAAATTTGAATGATAGAAAACACTTATCAGCGATCGAATCGAATAGATCGAGTGATTCGCTTTAAAATCACGGGAAAAATGAGATATTGTATGAAGTTAAACTGAGTTTTTTTCAAAAAAAGTTAAAGAACACATCGATTTGGTGTTTGAATCATTGATTGGTGACGAAAATCGCACTATAATGTAGTGATTAGAGATCAAAAGTGAAGAAAAGGTTGAAGATGGTGGGTTTTGAAAATTGTGGGTTTTGAAGTTACTGGGGAGAAGAAGGAAGTAGAAATGATACGATTGACTAAAATACCCTTCCTCTTTATTTTAAATTTTGCTACATGTCATAATCCTATTACTTCCTATTCTTTCTAGCCAAAATAAACTTTCTATTTGATTCTCACCCTAAAAAACTATACAAGATTAAATATTAATAACGAGAGATAAGAGAAAGTTATAAATTAATATAAGGATGATTTGTACTTGAAAGTGTAATTTCTTGTTGACAATGGTAAAATTAACAGATAGATGTTAAAAATACTAAAAAAAGACAAATAAGTATAACCCCATTGACACCCTGTGATATAAACCCATTGACACCTTGAGTCCTTATTTTGAAAATTTGTTATTTTGAGTCCCTCACATTTCCAGTTGACATCAATTTACCTCCTTCTGTCAATTTGGCTATTAGTAATTGAGTGAAAAGACTATTTTGCCTCTAAGTTTTATTGTTAAATTTCACAAATACCCTTTATTAAAATAAAGAGTAAACTTTCGTTTCGCTCCATGTGCTTTGGTCGTTTTTAATGGTTTTGCCCCAATCATTTAAAAACGGTCATTTTCCTCCAATTGTTTACTATGTTTTTCCCATTTGCTCCCCGCCTCTAACTTCATCCAAATTGTTTGTTAACTGAAAGGGTATTTTGATAACATAATACCCTTAGTTTTATACTTGAAGTTACCAATACACCTTTTTAGTTAACAAACAATTTGGATGGAGTTAGAGGCGGGGAGTAAAATGGGAAAACATAGTAATAAACTATTGAAGGAAAATGACTGTTTTTAAATGATTGGGGCAAAACCATTAAAACGATCAAACCACATAAATCAAAATAGAGCAAAATGAAAGTCTACTCTAAAATAAATTAAAAGGAAAAAACCACAACCAACAAGGAAACATAGTCGTGTTCATATTTTGAACTAAAACAACAATGTAAAGTTTGCTAACCCAAACTACCAGATTGGTTTCTAAATCTAGAAAACCTAAAAGGTGGAACCAAAATGTGATTACAAATCGTAAGAAACAAGATATAAAAATTACTAACCTTGATATAAAAACTGAGACGAAGACGAAGATGGTGTCGTTGTCGGAAATCCAACGTCACAAGGTTTTTAGAGAGGGAAACAGTTTGGTGGTTTTGTTTTTAGGGAGAAAAGTTTTTAGTTTTGAAGGTTTTTGAGGTTTTTAGGGAGAGCACACACGGTTTGGTGCTCTTGTTTTTAAAAACTCGAACACTAAAAGGAGGGAATGGGGTCGAGTGGAGGGTTCAAATGAGAAGAAATTCTTTGTAAGAAGAAAAAAGAAGAAATTTCAACCAATAGGAATGCTTCATTAGACTTCATTTAATATTTGTACTTAATGTAACTATAAGGGTATATTAGTAAACTTACATACATCATTAATTGGTAGTTTCATCTTTAATAACTAATTATATTAAATTTGTAACTTATTTTTAAGATATATATTTTTCACAAAAAATAAAAATAAAAATTCTTTTAAAGTGTAGGATAAATACGAGGCTTGTAGGATAAATTACGAGTTGTGTAGGATAAATTTCAATATGTGTAGGATAAATTTCGAAATGTGTAGGATAACTTTTGATGTGTGTAGGCAAAAATATTTAGTGTGGAGGATTATAGTTTTAATGACTAATTAATTAGTCAAACATAATAATAAATGAGATGAGAAAAAAACTATTTAATATTTTACAATTATACCCTTTTATTCTTTTTCTTCTCAATAAAATTTTCTTCTCAAATGAACATTCCCCATGGGGTCAAATACAAACACTTAAGTTTGTAAGAACCGTAAGAACCAACACATAATTGACAAGTGTCTATCAATAAAAAATTAGTTTAGGGGTAACTTAGACCTTTTAACGTTATTTATTTATAACTAATTAAAAATAATTACAAAAAAATATAACCAGCACAACACTATATAATTAGCATAACATCCTTAATCGTTCTTCGTTATCAGCACATCGTCCTCGATCGTTCTCCATTATCAACACACCAGATGTGCTGATTATATCTACTTTTGGTGTTTATTTGTATTATTTTGTAATTAACACATAATCAGCACGTTATCAGCACAATTATAAAACACATTTTGTTAACTTTTTTAAAAATCACTTTTATAAATACAAAAAAGGTATAGCAATATGGTACTCATATTAAAGGTAAAAAAATACTTGATTTTATGGTATATTTTTTTTTTAAAAATAATGAAGTATATAAAACTTATTTTAGTTTAAAAAACCTTGGTGGAATTTGTATTTAATGGAAAATGGTCAAATGACTAGCAATTTTACAAAATTACCCCTAATTTGTTAGTAGTAATTTTTAATTATAAGGGTTTTATTTATAATCAATATCAACCCTTGATTTAAATTATCAATGGTTCAGATCTGTTCTTACGGTTCTTATAATTAGCACTGTTTGTACAGGATCTCAACCCCTAAAAGGAGTATGATGGGGACGGGTTAACGACGCAGGAAAATGGTGAGTCTAGTGGCCCTAAAGAGGAGTATAATGGGGAAGGGTTGACAACGCCAAAAAATAATGTGTGAAAAGATTGAAAACTTCGAAAAGGGGAAGCATGTTGTCTTCAGGTGATACTTTCTTGATTTTGCGATGGGCATCTTCTCTTGAACCATTTTTTGTTCAAATCTTGATTTTTTGGTGGGTTTCTGATGTGCAAGGGTTTTGTTTGACTTGAGGTTTTTATATGATGAACGCTAATTGTGATCTGGTGTTGATTAATTGTGATGTGTTGATTAAATGTGATCTGATGTGTTAATTGTGATGTGTTGTTCGATTAATTGCGATGATATTTGAAGATTGAGGTTATTATAAAATAAAGTATATAAAAATAAAAATAATAAGATTAGGGTAAGATTATGTAAATACCCCTGGCTCTAACAGTCAAACTAACGTTGACTTCACATAGAGGGGTGGATTGATGTGAATTGGAATCGTCGGAGACTCAAGTTGACGAATTTTCAAAACAGGGACTCAAGATGTCAATGAGGTTATACCACAGGGACTCAAACTGACGTTTACAGAAAATAAATTTACAATTTAAAATAATATAAAAATTAAAATTAAAAAGAAATTACAATTTAAAATTTAAAATTAAATAAGAAAAAACAAAGTAAATAAGCAATCAACGAAACCCCAATACCAAAGTCCTCCCCAATCGGACTCATCACTTTGACAACTCATCGAATCCAAATTTCTTCCATCTTCATCATTATTCAAAACCCCTTTTTCGTTTCTACCTTAATCGGTCATTCAGTTTCATATTAACCCTCAGGTATGCTCGATTTGTTCTTACTTTTGAATTTTGTTGTACATATGTTTGTTCTCAACCCACCAAACAATTGTGGGATTTCGTAATTAAAGTTTCTTGCTTTTGATCGGATCAGATCAGATCAGATCAGATCGTAGGGCTTTCAAATAAGAAGGCTTACAATGTTTTCGCGAATGTTTGGCAAACCTAAGCCAGAAGCTACAACTGTGACAACCTTAGACAAATTAAATGAGGTACTTTCCCTTGTGTTTTCCTCCTGCTGTTATTACACAAGTTTCATTTGTTGTCGATATCTGTGTGGTTTTGTAAAAGGGTGGGTGTGGGATTCTTACATTCACATGAACCTAAAATGAAATTTGCGGGTTTGGGTTTACTCTAAATCGGTTGGGGGTTTTCGGGTTGAACCACACACAATGTTTATTTTTATACATTTTCTTAAAGAATATGTGTTTATGTCAAATTTTAAAAGATAAAAGAGCAACAACAACAACGACAACCATGCCCAGTAAATCCCACAAATAGCAAAGCTACTTATAGGTCTGGGGAGGGTGGGATGTAGACAGACCCTGCCTCTATTCATAGGGATAGAGAGGCTGCTTCCAGAGAGACCCTCGGCTCGAAAACGAACAGCATATCAACACACCAAGTCAAAGAATATAGAAATAAGAAGTCACTCATACCAAGAAAGTGATCAGATTGACACAATATAAGGTTTTATTTTAGTCGTAATTGTTTTATATACATGTGTGTTATTTATTGTAGATTTAGAGGTATCAATATGTAACAGAAAGAAAAACTAAATAAATAAAATTCCGGGTTAAAAAGCTTAGTTCTTATCAACCTACAAATAAGTGTGTCGTGTTCGGTTTCATGTGTCTGACATGATTTTCGGGTTCGTGTCGAGTTCCATCTCTTACCTGCGAATAAGAGACATTTAACATCCCTTTTCCAGGTTTGTCAGTTTTTGTCCACTCTCTGTTGGTGATACATGTGTATATGTTAGTTTAGTAGAATAAGGATCGCTTAAGTCTTTACTTGTGCTACGTGTGGAAGCTAGTGGCACGTTTGTTGCTAAGATAGAGTGTGTGCAAGTCCATTGTAAGTGTGAATGAGTATATAACACTTCGCTGTAACTCAATTAAGGGGCTGTCTGGCAACTTCTGAATGGTTAAGTGCTGAACTAGTAAGAGGTCTGAACCATTAAGAGCCAGTATAATGCTTAACCGTTCAGAGGCAATTGTCTGACCAATTCAGATTAGAGGTCTTAATCATTTAGACTCTCAATATAATGCTTAACCATTCAGAGGACCAATAAGTGCTGAACCAATAAGAGGTCTGAACCATTAAGAGCCCCATTAAGAGCTAAACAAACAGCCCCTAAATCTGAATGAATGATACTATCCAGTTCACATTCCTCTCTCTAAGTTGTATTGTATTGGAGATCAATTAACCATTGATAAGTTTTGGTCTGAATTGATGGAGTTGCATCATTGGTATCAGAGTATACCTTCCTCAGACCTTAGCTGGATTTCAAACATAACGATGAACATGAAAAGGTAGTAATTCTATCAAGTCACTCTGGGGATGCTTTGTACTTCCATCAACAACTTCAATTTGCTAAAACACTTAGAAGCAAGCAAGGCTTAGATGTAATGCTCAATTCTGTGAACTCATCAACAATGTTTACTGAGTTTTCAAGCACCCTATTCATAAAGAATAGTCTGTTAGGAATCTCAATGCAAATAGATCAAGTTAGTTGTTGATGTTTTGACCAAAGACGAGAACATGAATACCTAGTAATGGTTTGTCATTTTGTCTCTCTAAAATGGAAGTTGGGTCTTCAATTTTGGTCAAATTCAAGGAAAGCAAGTTTAATACATCTAAAGATGTAGCGGGTACATACAAGGGGTCCTGTTTAAGATATGATGCAATTGGTCTAGGGAATGTTCACAATGACTTTGGAATGGAAATGTGTGGTTGGTTATGTTTTTTGAACTACAACATAACAAGAGAAGATAAGGTTAAGATTGCTCAAAATAGTATTAATTGTAGAGTTATTGTACAACAGAATGCCGTATTTTATAGTGATCACAACTGATCTTTTGGTGCCATAGAAAGTTTAATAGTATGGATTACAAAGAAGTAGAAGTTATAAGAGAGGAGATCTTCGGATGAAATAAACATCTTAAGGGATTTTAAGATTGTGTCAATCTGAAAGCTATCTAGAAACTCAAATCATAGATGCTAGCTTGGTTTTATAAAACACAACCAGAAAAACGTCTTAAGGATCGTGAATTGCAGCAAGTATATGAAGTGGTCTAAATCGCGTGAGGCTTGAGCTTCATTTAAGCGTGGGGCAAGGAGAGGGTGCGAGTTGGAGCAGAATCTGCCCCGAAATAGGGTGAGAGTGAAGTTGAAGTGGAGGATGCCATACAATGTCACTTTTGAATAGGATGGTACTAATGCATGTCTATTTTCAAGTGAAGGGAAAGCTTAAGGGTGCGTTTGGTTCACGGAATGTTTTGGAATTGGAATTTGTGTAGGAATTGAAATTAGAAGGAATTGGATTTGGAATTTAAACATTCCAATAGGAATTGGAAATTGTTGGAATTGGAATCTCAATTCCATTTTTGATGTGTTTGGTTGTCAAATGAATTGGAATCTATCACCCCGGCCTGCACCACCTTCGGTTTGGGTCAAACGGTTCGGGTCTAACCGGCATTGAAACGGTGTGGGTCGAAACCGTGCTGGTGGGAAATAGTTCGGGTCGAAACGGTGCGGGTCAAAACGGTCGGAGATTCCAATGAATTTACTTGAATTCTTTCACGTATAGGAAGGAATTTGAATTCCTTTAGGTAAAAGAATTTGAAGGAATTCAAGCCAAAATCCAATTCCATTGTCAACTAAACGCATGAAGATTGGAATTAAGATTCCAATTCCAACAAATTATGTGAACCAAACATCTTTGGAGTCGGAATTCAAATTCCAATTCCATTGAATTCCGGCGAACCAAACGACCTTAAGTATTTACTTGTGTAGTGTAACTAAAGTGGAAGTTTTTTTGAACGACGAATTTCTTGCTCCTTGTGAGACTTGAACCCAAGACCTCACGCTTAGGTGTTTTGCCTTGCCACTGGTTGAAGTTAGTTACTTACATGTAGGTAATTAAGATAGAGTGTGTGCAAGACCATTGTAAGTATGAGCAAGTATATAAAACTACTTCACTATAAATTAGTTAAACATAAACGAATTATATTATCCAGTTCAACTTCCTCTCTCTAAATTCCTTAGTTCTATTGTTCTACACTTCCTTTGTCTAACTTTCGTAAGATATTCTCAACCATGCTTACCTGGTTGTGTGTAGATCAACTGACCACTTATAACATTCAGTCTCAATTGATGGAGTTGCAGCATGATGTTGGCTGGAAATATTGGTTTTTATTTCTAGTAGTCTACTTTGAAACACATGTTTTTGGGTTATGGATTCCCGCATTCTTATGTCAGTTTCTTGTACAGAATTTCCTTTTACTTGACTATAGAATCTTTATAATGGAAGCGTGAGTGCACATTGTTGCTTATGACAGTTTGGTTTCCATTATAGTTAGTTCCAATCACTCTTTTAGCCCTTCTCTTACCAGTTGGTGCTAGAAGCTAATTTCTCGCCCTGAAGTGACTATGAGCTTGTGAAATGTTATTATATGTTCTTTCTTACGTTGTTTGATAATTGATAACTTCATTGGCTTGCATTTATGGTGAGTATATAATATTTTGTCATCAGATCCATGTGTTAGAAAGGCTTTTAATGCATGTAATGACCCTTGACATGTTATTCCAATTGTACGTGTATTGAACAATTTAGTCATTTGTGCAGACACTTGAAATGCTAGAGAAGAAAGAAAAGGTACTTTTGAAGAAAGCTGCTGCTGAGGTTGAAAAGGCGAAGGAATTCACTAGAGCAAAAAATAAACGGGGTATATACTGTGATTTTAAGAATTTTTTCATGCATTCTTGCAGTTTGAATTTGTTAGCTGTGTACAGTATAGTGGGGGTGTTAATATATGTATACGCACATGCACACATCTATATGCATGTTTGTATGCTTAGGTATATGTACATGAAGAATAACACATATGTGTGTATGCTTACCTTAGGTATACGTAGGGCTGTAAACGAATCGAACGTTCAGCGAACCCTTCGTGAACCGTTTTGGCGGAAAGTTCGTTTACGTTCGTTCGTTTAAATAATGAACGAACATGAACAAGAAATTCCATTCGGTTAGTTAAATGAACGAACACGAACAGATGTCCCGTTCGTTCAATTACGTTCGTGAACGTTCATGTGTTCATGAACATTCGTTCATGTTCGTTTTTTATGTTCATTAAAGATCTTTTAGCATTTATTTATTTTATCTAAACTATTTATATTCTTTGAATTCTTATTTATCTTATTATCCAAACAAATAAAATAGGAAACTCTATCTCCACCTTGTTTATACACCACACCACTTTCCTTCTCATTATTTACATCTAAAAATACTAGACCTTTGTTCAACCATTAGGGCTCAAGGTCTAGCGCCGCCTCTCGCCATCCACCTCTAGCCACCGTTGTATTCGCTGATTTTATATAGTGTTCCTTTGTGTTCAGTAACACGTTCCTTTCCTTAACGAACGAACACGAACAAAAAATTTTGTTCGATAAGTGTTCATGAACCGTTTGTGAACACATTATATCCTTAACGAACCAACACGAACAAGGCCTTGTTCGTGTTGGTTCGGTTCGTTTACAGCTCTAGGTATATGTACATGAATAATAACACATTCCTAAGCATACACACATCACACATGCATATACTGATGTACATACACATCTACAAGTGTGTGTGTGTGTGTGTGTTTACATGTATGCATAAACCTTGTATTTAAGTTCTCCACTATAATCCTTATTCTCCTGTTGTTGGAGAAGTTAAACCGTACTAACTATGTTCTTTCTTTCTCTCTCAAAATATGGGAATTATTCAGCGGCAATACAATGTTTAAAGCGAAAGCGACTTTATGAACAGCAAGTTGAACAGCTTGGCAATTTCCAATTGCGTATTCATGATCAGGTTCCTTTGGAAGTTTTGTAATGTTATTTAATAGTTATGTTTTATTTGCACAAACAATTAATCTGTATATGTGTCCCTGTGTACACCAGATGATAATGCTTGAAGGTGCAAAAGCTACTACGGAGACTGTGGATGCCTTGAGAACTGGAGCTAAAGCAATGAAGGCAATGCAAAAGGCAGTGTAAGTTCAAATTCTATCATTAGTGCACCAGTTTCAACTTAAAAATTGGTCATTTTAGTTAGAATCTTTTTTTGCTTATAAATTTAATGTATTATTGAGATACAGGAATATCGATGATGTCGACAAGACAATGGATGAGATAAATGAGCAAACAGAGAACATGAAACAAATTCAGGAAGCATTATCAGCACCTATTGGTGCTGCAGCTGATTTTGATGAGGCATGCACTCTTTTAACTTCTTTTTATTTTTTCATATATATATTTTGACCTCAAATCTGATGAGTTATTCAATTTTGAGAATAAAAACATCACCTTACCAACATTTATATAAGGATTAATTTCATATATACCCTTACAAACTTGAAAATTTTCATATATACCCAACCAAATTTAAAAATATCATATATGCCCTTACAAAATAGGTAAAATATCAAGTATACCCAATTTATTAATAACAATCTAATAAATAATCATTTTTTAACTCCAAGTTTTTTATACAACACATTTTAAGCTTAAATTTATTTTTACCCATTTTTATTTTTATTTTTTTATTTTTTCCCATAAACAATAGTCTTCTCCATGTATAATATTTAAGCTAAATTAATTAAGCTAGAAATGCGTAAATATAACATTTGAAGTTAAAGGTCATATATGAGATTTCAAAGTTTTAGAAAAATAAGGATAAAATTGTCTATTAAGTTGTTTTTAATAAATTGGGTATACATGATATTTTAACTACTTTGTAAGGGTATGTATGATTTATAATTTTGCATGGGTATATATGATATCTAGCAAGTTTGTAGGGGTATATATGAATTTACCCCTTTATATAAAAATCCTGTTGTTTTAAATCTCGCAAGTATTTTATTTGTACCTCAAAAACATCAAAAGTAGACCTTACATACGAATTATTTAAAATAAATTACCGTAACATTTTTATTGAAGCGATGTGGGGTTTATTAATGGCGAAAGTATAAAAATGCAGGATGAGTTGGAGGCTGAACTTGAAGAGTTAGAGGGAGCTGAGTTGGAGGAACAGCTTCTACAGCCTGCAACAACTGCACCTGCAGCACCAGTGTATGTGCCAGCTGGAAGACAACAAACACGTCCAGCTCCCCGCCAGAACACAGCTGAGGAAGATGAACTTGCTGCATTGCAGGCGGAAATGGCACTTTAAAGGTCACTTTCTTATTTCAATTTTTATTTATTTATTTTGTGCATCTGTTTTCTTTTCGGTCGTTAGTGTGTTTAATATGGACCTTAGGTGATTTTGATACCATTTGACTTATTTGAAATCATTAGCAGTCTGTTAGAAAACCTATTGTGAGTTCCATATGTGGCATCTTATGTGGCATTTATGCTAAACATTTGGCCATCTTGATTTATTTTTGAGTATGATACATAGGACTAAAAAGTCAACTTAATCCATTGACCGCTTGACGCATGGCTTAACTGTTTTTGCCATGTGTCTCAATCTCATTCGCACATTTTTAGGTGTATGAATCATTTTTATAATAACCACTAAAAGTAAGTTATTTTTTTGTTGACAAATATAGTCAATGTTAGAATTTGGTATATCATTTTTCGATATAACATGAGAATAAAAATAGTTTTGCTTCTTAATATACAAAATTGACAATGTTTATGGTGTACTGCAGTTTCAAGTGCAACTCCCACTTGGAAGAATTTGTAAAGACCGGGTGCAACATTGTCGGTATCATATCAATTCGTTCACATCAATACGTATTGTTTGTGTGATAATATGATCAACAACTTTTATCTTATGTGGAACGGAAAATTATCCTTTATCCCAGTTTTTACGTTTGTTATCGGCTTTTTTAAAATCTGTGTTATTTCTGTTTATCGGGTTAATAAGTTTATTAGCTTCTTGTAACATCTCATATACACACCAAAGTGTGAAAGTTGCATAAAAAACTAGATAATAATGTCAACAAGCAGTTTAAAAAGGAAGATTTGGAAACTTAGGGATGTGCCATGAATTTCTACTACTCGAGAATGGATAGGATGTAAGCTTTTATGAAGAGACATAGGACAAACAAGGGTCTCTAAAGTTGTGTGGCGTTTAATGTAAACTAGTAGGATTTCTTGCGCTACGCATCGGGCTTTCAGCCGGTATCAGTCGGTTCTTTACAATATTAATACGATACCGGCACTTGGTATAACAATTGACATGTGTTTTGCATCAATCAAATGTCCTAAAAACGAATACCAGTGCCTTACTAATGATGTTCAGACGATATCGATTTGTTTTGTCACGATACTGTACCAGCACCGGCACTCAATATAGCTTATGATACGAAAAAAATACTCTATTGCGAATTGAACTCTATTTTTAACAAAGTTTTTACCGGTATATTAAGAAAACTATAAAAATGGTAAGAAAAATTAATTGTGTTCGATCCATTTGATTTTGAACAAGGCTTTCATCGAAATGTATATAAAAATAAAGCATGTCGCAACGGTATTCCGAATTTTATAACGTGTTATATTATATTATTAGAATGACGAAAAGGGGAAACATTGTCATTTTATATAAAAAAAACTAAACCATGGGATAAGTTTGATGACACGTAGTTTGTGCCTCAATCAATGTGCATTATTTTTGACTACTTGATTTGAACAAAATATATCAATACAGATAAAAATAAGCATGTCGCAACAAATGATTCAGGAACACAACAGTCTATTGACATCACACACAGAGATCTCTAGAAGAATGATGTAAACAATGACATTAAAAGACAGGCGTACACAACAAGTCTAGCCAGAAACGTGCAAGGAAAAAGTAAAGATGTGCAAAGAAAAAGTATAGATTTGGATAAATAAAACTCATACAGAACACATGCAGTAGACAGACAAGCAAATGTTGTCTTGTCGTTTTTTCTTCTTTAATTTGTAACTGTTTCTTTTTCTTCATCTTCTACAAGAGAGAACAAATGTATTATAGTGCATTATTAGAATAGCTCTATTTATAGTCGATATAAGATAGAGATTTCATTTGTAAATATCATTCTAAATAATTCAATAAAATCTTTTTATTCTCAATCTTTGTTATAGCACACTAAATTCCTCTCCGATACTCTCTCTCTCTCTCTATATACATAAGTTATAACGGGACTTGTGAATCGTCCTTTTAATTTTGTATGACAATATAAACAAAGAATGTTATTACATCAAGTATTACAATTTAAACAAAAATAACGTTCAAAAGCCCCTTATCCTTAATATGGTTATATAAAACTCATACAGAACACATGCAATAGACAGACAAGCACATGTTATCTTGTCGTTTTTTCTTCTTTAATTTGTAACTGTTTCTTTTTCTTCATCTTCCACAAGAGAGCACAAATCTATTATAGTGCATTATTAGAATAGCTCTATATCTAGTCAATATAAGACAGATGTTTCATTTGTAAATATCATTCTAAATAATTCAATAAAATCTTTCTATTCTCAATCTTTGTTATAGCATACTAAATCCCTCTCCGATACTCTCTCTCTATATATACATAAGTTATAACGGGACTTGTGAATCGTCCTTTTAATGTTGTATGACAATATAAACAAAGAATGTTATTATGTCAAGTATTACAATTTATACAAAAATAACGTTCAAAAGCCCCATTATCCTTAGTATGGTTATATGTACAAATATTGTCTAAAACTTTGCAAGGTTTCTTCATCATCCAGTTTTAGTTTTGTTAACGCTCGCTTTTCTATTCGACGGATCCATTCTTTGCTTACACCATAAAACCCCCCGATTTCCTCAAGTGTCTTCCTTTGATACCCTTTGAGCCCAAATCTTAAGGTCAACACTTTCCTCTCCCGCGCGTCCAAATCTTCCATTCGGCTGTACATTTCGTTGATCATATGTTCCTTCATAAGAGCTTCTTCAGGAGTCATCATTGTTGGATCAGGAGTACCTTCCTACACGATGATTACAAAAACAAAAACACGCAAAACATGTTGATGAGCTTGTTAGTTAAAGAGCTAAGGTATTCTTTTATACCCCAGAAAACCCATCATGTGAAATCTCAAATACCCTGCTAACCAATGGGACCAGGTAAAGCGCAAGCATGCAACTTGCGTTGGGTAAGTGGCCTTCAAGGGGTTGCTGGATTTGAACATGAGACCTCTACTAGAGGAATCAAACACTTACCACTACGCAACCCCTTGAAGGTTTAGGTGTTAAGACCTACCAAGTCACATGATTATAAAAACAGGCCAGCCAAAACTTTTTAGACACAAAGAGGGTGGTTTGGATGTGCGTTTTAAGACAGATTAGTAGATTACTGTCTCGAAGTCATGTTAATCGGTTATAAGTGTTTGGAAAAACACATTCTACTTCAGATTAAGGATAATCAGATTCATGTCAGCTGTATAGAGAGAGAGAGAGAGAGAGAGAGAGAGAATCTTTTATTATTTGTTTTTCAGGTTTGTTTTTCTAGTCTATAAAGTTAGAAAAAAAACATACCCAAAACTTCGCATTTGTTTGATTGATGGAACCGACAACTCTTAGGCATTTGGTAGCTGATTCAATTTTAGCCAATGAAAGACCACTGAATTTGGCAATCTCACAATCATCTGGGCATCTTCCATCACCTTTATCTAGTGCTTTTCGGGCTTTCTGTATCTTACTTATAGCCTTGCTCAATGTAAACTACATAAATTCGTAAATAAAACAAACCAAAAAATCATAATGTCATAAAAAAGAAAAATAAAATGAAAAAATAAGTCACTCGTCGGAAAGCAAGTACATACAGGGATTCGTATCTCTCTAGAATGCCGAGACAGCAACATTAACAATGATTTCTTGATCCAATACTGTACATAAGTTGAAAATTTGTATCCTCTACTGCGGTCAAACCTTTCTGCACCTTGAAGAACACCAACATTTCCTGCCTGCAAATTTTAGGAACTTTTAGCCTTGATTTTGTGAATTTTTGTTTTTATAGTATTCCAAGAAAGATACCAAATATACCCCTCCCAGATCCCCCATACTCATAGTCAACAACCTTGGTCATATGGTCAAATCCACACCCTTGTTACTCTTTAATGATCCAAGCGTCGTGGATTCGAGTCATGTTTAAAGATAAAACAGAAAGATTGCATACAGCGCGTCTTGGTGCGCAAAGGTCAATCTTTATTGATCTAAAAAGTTCATATTATGCTTTATCTCTAACGGGTAAAATAAAAAAGCCAGGTCATAGGTGAAAATGAAATGGGTCAAACGTCTACCAAATATGCATTTTAATGCATAAAAAAACCTCCTCAATCATTTTATTCCAAATATTAGATTAGAATATTATTCAACTTTGTAATCATTACACAAAAATGTTTTGGGTCACCCATACTAAAAAGTATATGTTATGACATGTTACCCAACCCGCTAGACAGTGTGTAATAGAGTTGGAATTATTATAAAAACATATGCAAATGTTAAGTTTTAAGTTTGATATAAAGCAAACCTGGATTAAGTCTTTGAAAGCTATTCCTTGACCATTGTAGTTCTTTGCAAGGTAAATAACCAACGAACGCGTACTTCTCAAAAGCTCATCCCTGCAACGCCACCCAAATTGCAAGTTTTCAAGCAACTCTTTCTTGTCTACTCCAGCAGCTGCAGCCCAACTGTTAAAACTAACCATGGGGCCCGTTTCTTCTTCCAACATCATCCTAATCCTCTCCAAATTAGCAACCATCTACATAACCAGTGAGCTACATCAGGAACGATACAAATCAACATGACATGTGAAGGTGTAAAAGTAATATACTAGCACCTGGGGGTGTTTGAAAATGATTTTTTTTAATATGCAAATTGTAGTTACCGTAATTAGCTTTTCATTTTGGATAAACAAAATCTGTTTCTGGTCATTTAATAGTTCAATAATCACCTTCATAATAGCTGCTTCAAAAACTGATTATCAAATGGTAAAATGAAATTGCCTAATTACCCCTTATTTTGACTAACTTGAGAGACTTTATTCCATCTCACAAGAATGTCCGTTTTAGATTTAGTTTATTTATTTAGGGTTTAGGGGGGTCTCACTGGAAGCAGCCTCTCTATTCCTACGGGGTAGAGGTAAGGCTGTCTACATCTTACCCTCCTCAGACCCTACCTTTGCTTTGCTATTTGTGGGATTTACCGAGTATAATGATAATGATGATTTAGCCATAATTTGACAAACGCTCGGACACCTAAGTATCTTATTGTTACAGCTTCAAACAAAACCACCTATAGCCGGTGTAACACTACTTTTTATCATCAATTATTCAATATCACATATTCACTCCCAAAAGGCATATCCAAACACCCCGAAAGTTAAAGTTGGATACTTATATCGTTATAGGGATTAAAGGGGAAGAATTCAAGTATTTGTTAAATATGATAGGATAAAAATATGGAACCTTAACCCCTCGTGATAGCTCGGCCTCATTCCTAGTGATTTTGATTCTTCCACTTTTCGAATTTGACAGTCTTCTTGAAGAAACGTTGACGCGTCTAGAGTTCTTATGGTTAACTGCTTGTGAGTGAAATTCCACTGTACAAACTTCATTGACCTTCTTTAATGTACGTTCTCTTTTTGACTTTCTTTCAACCTTTCTTGTAGAAGGCACAATAGGCTTGATGGTTTCTTTATTTACAGGGTTATTTACTAATGGGTATTTAGGGATTTCAGAAAATGACGTACGTAGAAACTTCGAAGCTCCAATCTTTTCTAATTGAACCAGTATGTCTTGTTCTAATGTTACCACATCTGAATCAGCAAATGTATCCTCCAACACAACAAGATTTTCCAAGAGTAACCTGTATTGTGATATCTTTTTTGCTTGTAAGCTTGTAAGGAATGTTAATTTATCGTCTTGTAACAAACTGCGGACGCTCCTCTGATCAAAACCATAAAGTCAACAACAGGAAATAAACATGTAAATTTGACATTTGAGGTCAAACATACTAAATTTAACTTTAAAGATCTACATGACCTTGGTTTTTAAAATGCGTGAGGCACTGCTATTTGTTTTAACTTTGGATCCCAAAGCCAATGCATGAGGCGCGCGCATCACGTATGTGAGACGTTTGTTATTAAAAAGAAATACTAAAAACTTATTAATAGAAAGTATTTAACAAGTTAACTTTTAAAAACGCTAAAATATTAGATATTTTCACCATCTCTGGTCAGATTTGTTCAATCGATGGTCTATTTTTTTTAAATACTCAAACTCATTGCCCAATCGATGGTCATATATGTTCATTCACATTTGAAAAACTCAGACCCCGTGCAATCGATGGTCTAATTTGTTTGAATACCGGTCAAATACATAAGGCACCGCACACATTAGCCACATAGATGCGTATCATGGAATCACAGCGCAACAACTGCAACGATGCATTTCCACCACCGCATCAAGCGCATTATGTGCGCCTGATGCGTACATTTGTAAACCAAGATTGCATAACATTGTTGATAACTTGTAAAAAATACTATGTTAATTACCTATAAGAAAACAAATTTTCCCAATTACTTTCCAAACAGCTAACAATCTAGACTTTTTAATGAGTAACATGTTTGACCTCAAAATCAACATGTGCCACTTATTCTTGTGTCATAGAACCAATGCAACAAAAAAATGAACACGAAACCTTAAAACTGTTGGTTTCCATGTAATCAGTATCCAATATCCGGGAAGTTGATGACGAACATGCATTTCCGCTAACATGATCATTGTAAGAAGAGTCTCCTTCCACAGGGAGAGACACCCTTGCCATATCATAATTCACAACCTTGCTTTTAACTGTCAAACAAATTCAGATATTGCAGAACAAATTAACCACAATTAAATCAGATATTGAAACATTAATCATTAAATCAAACCCACCAATCATCAACTGAGCTTCAATTCAAACAGAGCAAACAGAGTATCATAATCATGGCATAAAAAATTGCAAATTACTAATCAAAATTCCAATTTTTAACAAACCCATAAGCCCAATTCAACCAAGATCATGCTTCAAACACATAAACGCAATTAGAATTTATAAAACTGAACCAATAATCAGCAAACTAAACCCATTAATCATCAATAGAGCTTCAATTCAAACAGAGCAAACCGAGTATCATAATCAGGGCATAAAAAATAGCAAATTACTAATCAAAATTCCAATTTCCAACAAACCCATAAGCCCAATTCAACCAAGATCATGATTCAAACACATAAATGCAATTAGAATTTATAAACTGAACCAATAATCTAACCAGCAAATCAAACCCATTAATAACCAATTGAACTTCAATTCAAACAGAGCAAACAGAGTATCATAATCAGGGAAAAAAATAGCAAAATACGAATCGAAATTCGAATTTCCAACAAACCCAAAAGCCCAATTGAATATTAAGAAGCCACCCATAAACAAACGCGATAAAATTGATGGGATACTTACAGGATGCGTGTGTGGATGAGGGCAGAGATGAGGAAGTGGAAGAGAGACGAGGTTGAACTGAGAGACCCCATTTCAAATTGAGCCTGAAACCGACACCCATGAGAGAGGAGAGTTCATGAAAAGATGATGATAAACAGAGTTGGGTTTGTGTAAATTTGGGGTGGCATCAGCATCAGCTCTAGGCCACTGGTTCCCCATCTCAATTTCATACATCAAAAAGAGGTTTTTATTTGATTTTCCTACGAATATTTGATAGAAAATATCTTGGGTTATTTACTAATTTGCAAGGTGCACTACACATTGTACCGTGTGTTTATGTTTATTTATAACTAGGGAATTTTTTATTAAAAAAAGTAGCGAAAAAAAGGGGACGGTAGAGAGAGCACGTTTAGCACCATACGCTAGGGGTGTATAGAATTCGATTCGAAATTCTACTCAGAGCCGGCCCAATGGGCTTCCCACCCTAGACACAAGCCTAGGGCCATCCAAAATGAAAGGCCTCCAATTTTTTTGATGGTTCATTATATACTAGGCCCATTTTTTTTTAAACTAAACATAAGCCCAAAGAAAAGGCCTGAATGTCTAGTGAGAAGAAACTAAAAGGCCCAAATCATCGCACATATATCACGAATCGTCCCCTGAAAGATTGAAATCGCTGTTGTCTCCTGAAACGTCGCCTAAATCATTGAAATTCGCTGCTGTCTCCCACACAATTCACGAATTCGTCGCACAGAGAGAAGAACAGAATGAATCGTCGCCTGAATCATCGATTGGTTACATGTATTATTGTATTAACGTCTATATATTTTCTCCATTCAGTTTATTCAGTCATCAAACAAATTAACAAACTTACAAACCCTCAGTGCTCAGTTCTCGATTTGATATCTGTTCTTGGAATCTTGATTTGTTCTCTATTGATATCTGTTCTTGGAATCTTGATTTGTGGCAGCCGTGGAATACAGTTCTCGGAAGTCGGAACTCAGTGGCATAGACTCAGATTCTCGGATCAAGTTGTTGGAACTTAGTGGCATAGAGTCAGTGGCACAGGTTCGATATCTGATTTTTATCCTGAATCAAGTTGTTGTTTAGGGTATTAGCGCTTATTCTTGTTTCATAGTTTGTTTTTTTCCTGAATCAAGTTGTTGTTTAAGGAATTAGGGCTCATTGTCCATCTCTTAAATAGATTTATATTTTAGGCTTTTAGCAATGTCAAATCGAATTCGAACTTTTGAATCCGGTCATTCAAAAAGGCTAAAAAAACGCAAACAAGAAGCTTTAATTGAATCACAAAAGGGAGCACTTCTAAAATTTTGTACGCCTACAACAAGTCAACCTACAAACGATAGTGATACACCTACAAATAACGAACCTACAAACGATAGTGATACACCTACAACAAGTCAACCTACAAACAATATTGATACGCCTACAAATAATGAACCTACAAACGATAGTGATACACCTACAAATAATGAACCTTCAAACGACGAAAAACCTACAAATGATGAATTTACAACTGATGAAATACCTATAAATTTTGTTGATCCAAGTCAATGGAATAATATTAGTATTGATCTAAGAGATATACTCGTAGAAAAAGGTCCGATTAAAATTCATGATTACGATTTTCCACAAGATGAACACTCAAGAAGCTTTAATACATCTCACTATATGCGAACATTACCAAATGGTGAAACGCTAGAAAGAAAATGGTTGATTTATTCTATAGATTTAGATAGAGCGTTTTGTTTTTGTTGTAAATTGTTTAACGTGAATCAATGTACTAGTAGCTTAGCTAAAGAAGGTAATAACAATTGGAAAAATATTAGTAGTAAATTAAAAGAACATGAAAAAAGTAAAGTACATATTAACAATATGAGAACATGGATGGAATTAGAGATAAGATTGGCGAAAAATAAGACAATCGATAAACAAAATCAAAATCAAATAAATAAAGAAAAAGAACATTGGAGAAATGTGCTAAAAAGAATTATTGCCCTTGTAAAGAGTCTTGGTACACATAATTTAGCATTTCGTGGGACAAATGAACAATTGTATGAAGAAAACAATGGTTTATTTTTAGCCGGTATTGAGATGATTGCAGAATTTGACCCGATAATGCAAGAACATGTTAGACGCATACAAAATAAAGAAATTCACAATCATTATCTTGGACCCAGAATGCAAAATGAACTAATACATTTATTATCAAATGAGGTCAAAACAAAAATTATTAAAAAGGTTAAAGAAGCAAAATATTTTTCAATTATTCTTGATTGCACACCCGATATAAGCCACAAAGAACAAATGTCCATTATCTTACGATGTTTAGATATTTCGCCAACTTCAATAGAAGTTAAATAATACTTTTTAGAATTTTTAATAGTGAATGATACAACCGGTAAAGGTCTTTTTAATTCTATTACCGAGGAACTTAATAGAATAGGACTTAATGTGGATGACATTAGAGGTCAAGGTTATGATAATGGTTCAAATATGAAAGGAAAACATAAGGGAGTACAAAAACTATTGTTAGAAGTTAATCCTAGAGCCTTTTATGCTCCATGTGGTTGTCATAGTTTAAATTTAGTTCTTTCTGATATGGCTAGCGCTTGTGACAAAGTTCAATATTTTTTTGGAACCATACAACGTATTTATTCTATTTTTGCATCATCCACTAAAAGATGGAAAATTTTACAAGATAATATACCATATTTAACTCTTAAATCATTATCACAAACACGTTGGGAAAGTCGATTAGAAAGTGTTAAAGCAATTAGGTTTCAAGCTCCAAAACTAAGAGATGCATTAATGGATTTGTATCGTGATAGTACTGAGGCTAATGTTAAAAGTGAGGCTAAATCTTTAGTTGAAAATGAGTTGGAAAAATTTGAATTTTTATTAGCGATGGTTATTTGGTATGAGGTTTTACATGCTATTAATGTAGTTAGTAAATACTTACAATAAAAAGATATGTGTATTGATATTGCTATAAAACAACTAGATGGACTTATTATTTATTTTAAAAAGTTTAGGGATGAAGGATTTGAAAATGCTATGATTGAGGCTAAAGAACTTGCTTTAAAGATGGGCATTGAACCTAGTTTTCGTGAAAAACGTGTTATTCGTAGAAATAGAAGATTTGATGAAAATGTTGATAATGAGACTTTGAAAACTCCTATTGATTGTTTTAGAACGGATTACTTTTTATACATAGTAGATCAAGCTAGTGTTTCACTCGAAAGTAGATTTGCTCAGTTTAAAGAGTTCGAACAAATTTTTGGTTTTTTGTTTAGTATAAAAAAGTTAAAATCTTTAGATCAAAAAATTTTAAAAGAGAAGTGCATTTATCTGGAAAAGTTTTGGAACTATGATAATCATATTGATATTGATGGTTTAGATTTATTTGAAGAACTAAAAATGCTAAGAGAAATTATACATGTAGAATCTGACACACTTACTAATATATTAACTTATATTAAAAACTTTAATTCTTTTCCAAATGCATATATCGCCTATAGAATTGTGTTAACTATTCCTGTAACCGTTGCTACTGCAGAACGTAGCTTTTCCAAATTAAAACTAATAAAAAATTACTTAAGATCTACAATGTCACAAGAAAGATTAAACGGTTTAGCTATTATGTCAATCGAAAAAGATTTTTTAGAAGAACTTGATTACGATAATTTCATCAAATAATTTGCCTCGGTTAAAGCTATAAAAGTAGATTTTATTTAAACATATACTATAATTATAGAAAACATATGACTTTCAAAAAAAAAAAAAATTTTAACTACGCCAATTATAAACTTTTTAGTTTATAATTGCCGGTCCCAAGCCCGGATAAAGGAGGAGGGTTTTGTTACTAAATATGTTGAAAATGATAATTTTGCAAAAGGGCCACCACTTCGTAGTTCGATTAGGGCCTCCGAAAACGTAGGAACGGCTCTGATTCTACTCGATTCGAATTCGATTAATAAGTTTGAATTTGAGTTAATTTGTATTTGAGTCCAGTAATCTAATTCGAATCGAATTTGTGATTTTCGATTCGAAATTCGAATTCAATTTATGAGTTGTGAGAACTTAGAGAACTCGGCCTTACGAAAGGTTCTTTCAATTTTTTTTTTACCAAAAATCCTTAAAAAAACATATTTTCCATCCTTAGAGAATTCGTAGCTGATGATAACAACGAATTCATAATGGCCATAGCGAGTACGAAAAGCGGTTTTAGGGATATCTTGTTCCTGAATTCGTAGCTGATGATAACCAGAACGTAGACCGATCTTAGAGAAACACGTAGCGCCTTGTAGTTGATCAAATAAGTCGTCGATTCGGGGTAGAGGATAGCGATTCTTGATAGCGAGCTTATTGAGTTCCCTATAATCGATGCACATTCAGAACGATCCATCCTTCTTTTTCACGAAAAGGACAGGTGCGCCCCACGGTGATGTGCTAGGGCGTATGAAGCCTTTATCAAGTAATTCCAGGAGTTGACTAGAAAGCTCACGCATTTCGGACGGAGCGAGGCTATAAGGAGCTTTAGCGACAGGGTTAGCTCCAGGAATGAGGTCGATACGAAAATCGATGTCACGAGTCGGGGGTAGACCGGGTAAATCGTCAGGAAAGACGTTAGGAAAATCACGAACCACAAGTACCTTTTTCCGTCGGCTTCTTTTCCTTTTCCGCTACTACAATGTGTGCTAAGAAAGCCATGTATTCCTTTCGGAGATACTTGCTTGCCTGAATGCACGACATAAGTTTTAGTTCTTTCGAGGATACTTCGCCATAAACACAGAGTTGGTCGCCAATAGATAGAGAGAAACGAATCATCTTTTCGAAACAAACAACTTCAACACGATTTTCACGAAGAAAATCCATGCCTACTATGACATCGAAACTACCAAGTTGCATCGGAATGAAATCGATCGGGAAAACGTGATTGTTGAGCTCGAGGGTACAATCACGAAGAACAAAATTGACGGTAACGGTTCTTCCGGTGGCAATTTCTACATCGAACGTCGTTGGGAGGTTAGCGCGTTTACGTTTTAGTAGCTTTTCGAATTCAAACGACACAAAACAGTTATCGGCTCCAGTATCAAATAAACACGAAGCATAATTACCGTTAACGAGAAACATACCGTTGACACCATTGTTGTCAGTCTGAGCCAGGAGGACGTTGATGTTGAAAGTTCTTCCACGGGCTGCTTGTTGTGGCTGCTGCTGCAGCTGTTGTTGTTGTTGTTGTTGTTGTTGTTGCGGTTGTTGCTGCGGTGGTTGCTGCTGCGGTTCTTGTTTCATAACTCGATTCGGGCAGACGTTAGCAAAGTGATTAGGGTCACCACAGGAGTAGCAGGCTCGTGCATGAACAGCGGGTGCATGAGCTGCTTGGTTGACCTGAGGAGCGGGGAGTGGAGCTGGCGGTGCTGGAAGAGCTTGAGCAGCTTGTTGACGCGGACCTGAACGGCAGTGAGCGGTGAAATGCCCATAAATGTTGCAATTTGCACAGAAACGACAATTCACCCCTGCAGGGTGATGGTAGGTGCAAGTAGGGGAGAGAGGATGAACACCAGTATACGCACGCTTAGCAGGCGGTGCGTTGGTGTTAGGAGCTACAACTTGCCGGTTCTGCTTGCTGGGTTGTACGGGAACAACGTTGAGAGGAGCGAAGGTAGTAGCGTAGTTCTTGTTGTTGTTACCCTTGCGCTTGCAATTTTGACGTGAAGACTTTGAACCTTGTGATGCTGCAGTTTCGGTAGCGGGAGTTGCGGTGACTTGGTTGAGATTCTTGGTTGAGGTTTTGAAATACCCAGCTAAGACTCGCTTGTCGTTGATCTCAGCTGCGAGTTGGTAAGTCTCCTCAATGGTAGCAGGTTTAGCTGCCTGAACAAAGTCAGCTACACAGTCTGGTAGAGCTCGAATATACTTCTTGATCGTCATATCAGGTATTGCCACCTGGCTAGGACAGATGATACTGAGCTGTTTGAAGCGAGCGGTGAGACCAGCGTTGTCACCTCCATCTTGTTTGATATGCCAGAATTCATTCTCCAACTTTTGAACTTCATGAGGAGGACATAACTCCTTCATCATAAGCTCCCTAAGTTCCTCCCAAGAAAGACCATAAGCTGAATCATTACCGCGCCTGTTGCGCTCAGCAGTCCACCAGTCCAGAGCCCTGGACTGAAAAACTCCAGTAGCATTAACAGTACGCAGATTTTCTGGGCATCCGCTTTGCCTGAAGGTGAATTCGATTGAGTCAAACCACTGGAACATAGCACTGGGTCCATCTTCACCAGTGAAGTTATGTAACAACCCTTGGTAAAACCAATACCCTCATAAATATTATGACACTTTAGTATATTCTAAAATATTCCAATATGTCGTATATTACACCCCGTATATGAAAACCGAGCCCAAATTATGTTTTAACATATAAAATAAATCAAAAATAAGAAAAAATGGAGTTGAGGCCGGCCGCGTAGACCCACCCCAACATCTCACGCGGGCGGTATCAAGACTGGAATTGACTCCGTTGACTTCTTAAGTTGATACGGGCCGCGTAAGCTTAAGCTTACACTTACGCGGGCCGCTAGAGATCATGAAACGCGGAGACATCCGGTGCTGACACGTGTCGACATCGTGGCGGTCTAGAGGATGACCGGGACAAGCTATATGTTGACCAGATGGTTGACGCGGGCCGCGTAAGGCTTAGGCTTATCTTACGTGGGCCGCCTGGAAGTCAGAATCCAGCACTATATATAGAACTCATCAGTTTACGTTTTTCGTCGCTCACATTTCAATCTCAAATCACAATTTCTGTAGAGAAGTTATAATACACGGGTATTATACCCCTAATTTAGCGAGGTTCTGCTCCGTTGTAAGTATTGTAACCCCAGTTTCATAATAGTTACGCTGCCCGATTGATTTAGGGTTCCGTAACAACTGTCGTGGTTCTGCCCGACGTAGTTGTTGGAATGCCGTCTCGGGGAGGGTATCATTAATAATTTCAAAGGGTTATGATACTAACCAATGTACATTTGTATAAATTATAGATTATACCCAGGAAACCCTTACAAGAAACCTAAGATAGCAAAGTGAGTTTATCCTCTTTTTGTTAATGTTTTTGGAATAATTTACAAAACCTTAATGCTTTACAATGTGATTAAGCGGTGATTGAGTCTTTGTAGTTCTTCAATTACTGCCGGTATGTTGGGGTTTTGTATACAAAATTTACTACACTGTGAGTAGTAAGTCAAGGTTGACAGTACGTTACCATTGGACAATGAGTTAGCCAATGTGTAACATGACCCACAAGTCAGTGGATTGATAGTACCAAATGGAGTAATTGTGTAGACATAAACATTGTAATCGTCCTCAATACCGTTTTAATCGATAAAATATTTCTTGATTAAACTGGGATTCACTCACCAGTATTTCCGACTGAAAAATGTTTTTAAAACGTGTTTCAGGTAACCCAATGTGACAGCCAATTAGTAGAAAGCCAGCTGGAGAGCACTAAAGGCTTGGGGATAATGTGGCTATAAAAGTTACCTAATAAACGGTGTTTTAAATTCAATAAGATAGGGTTTATCCCTATAAATGTATTGTAATAAGAAACTTGGATTTTATCCATGTGATTATTAATATAAAATATGGTGGTTTTACTCTGTTTAACATTTCCTAACTACGGTCCTGATGAAAATTCCGCTGCAAGATTAAATAACCTGATACCACCACAACTGAGATCGCGTCCGCCCGTTCCCGGGAATAAGGGATCGGGGGTTGCGACAGGAGGTGGTATCAGAGCCTAGCCACTGGTATGAGCCAAAGAAGTGTTCTGCTGACACTTAAATTCTAAATTGTGTGTTAGGAAATAAATTACGGAAATACGTGCATAACTGTAATTATTGGTTATGTGTTATTTGACTATTTGTTAGTTTTCAGTATGAGTGATCAAGGACCATCAAACGTGAATCGTCAGTTGTCTGAATCACCTAGGAGTGAGAGTACATCATCACAGCCTGCCTTGTCGGGGTATTCTGCTGATCAGGAAGAAGGAATATTTGCCTTTAGAGCTCAATCTGAAGAACCATTTCCTAATAAGAAACGAGGATGGTTCAGAAAAGAAGCTTTTGCTCGTAGGAAGAGAATGCGAAAGTTGCAACAGCAAAGAGCTTTAGCAGCTATTAAGCGAGAGACAGATATCCATACTCAAGATATGCTAAATAGAAGCCTAGCTAATTTCCATATCTTAGCTACAACTGTTGATGACCCAAGTCTGGAACAACTAGTAGCCCCACAACCACAAAACCCAGAACAACCTATGGAAATAGAAAATCAGGAAAACCAAGTGGAGATGCACGACTTTAATCCAGAAGAAATCCCTAGAGTGCCTGCACCAAACCCCCTAGATCCAAATTACGACCCCTGGTGGGACGACAATAGGGACTTTGTGCAACGTTACCCTATCCAGGATTATCCACATATACGGAACATAGAAGCCTACCCAGGTATGGACCCTTTAGATCCCTATTACCAAGATGATTATATTAGGGAAATATTAGAGGATCCTTACCAATTTCATGAACTGTCACCCCCATATCAGGAAACCGCACCCCAGATTCCAAACCCAGTCCGAGAACCTGCACCCCCAATGAGTGCAGAAAACGTTCAAGAACTTAGGACTTTCGGGGAGGAAATTTTAGAAAGCAGTGAGAGAATGCGTCAGGTGGGAGAACGTCTCGTATGGAAATACGATGAACGTAATATGGATTTTTGGATAAATCCATATCCGTGAATGAGATGGTAAAACGATGGTAGTAATAGTAATATAATAAAATAAAATAAAATATGTGTGTACGGATGCATAGTACTATTAGTGAAATTTTCTTTCTGCTGGTATTGTAATTTATTTCTGTACTAGTGTGTAATAGACGCATAGTATATGAAAAAAGTATAGTCGCAATGATCGACGCTTTTGGCAAAAATGCGTGTCATGTGATTAACTATATTAAGATATTATTTGTGATATTAATATGAGGTAATTGTTTAAAATTCAGATGGCCGACGAAGAAAACCAAGGAAATTTGAATAATGATAACCAGAATAACATTAACGTGGTTAATGAGAATCCAAGCATCAATAACAATAACAATCAAGTGGACAATAGTGCTGTCCAACACATAGTAGCACAAGGAATTATAGATGCAATGCCTTTTATTCTTCAAACTGTTAAAGATGCTGATAATAAAAGTAAGCATAGCAGTAAGCGACCAAGCGAACCAGAAAACAGTGTGAACAATGGACCTGTACTTCAATTGCCTATTCCCAAAAGAAGAAGAACCATGCCTTATGGTTGTTCTTATAAAGAATTATGGTCTTGTAAACCAATGGAATTCTCAGGCAACGAAGGGGCCATTACAACCTTACGCTGGATAGAGAAAACTGAGGCAGTCTTAAGGATAAGCAAGTGTGCTGAAGAAGATAAAATACCGTTTGCTTCTAATCTGTTTAAGAATGCAGCACTAGAATGGTGGAACACTATCCTCCAGACAAGAGGAAGTGATCAAACCTACAATATGGAATGGGAAGAATTTAAGGGGGGGATATTCCACGGTCCTCCCAACCGCTGGAGTGATCACACTCCACAAGCTAGCTTAGCCCCATAGCTGCCTGGGGGTGACTACCCAACCGAGAGCGAAGAGCTTGGCCGTGGGTTGCGGACACCAAGATTCGAACCCGGGACCTCTAGGGAGAGGGTGGGTGAGGCTGGCCAACTGGGCTACCCCAGAAGGTTGAATGGGAAGAATTTAAGAATAAGGTAGAAAGGAAATTCTGCCCACCCAATGAGAAGGAACAGATAGCAAACAAATTCCTAAACCTTAGGATGACTGGTGTGGATAGTAAGGGATACACTAAAATATTCTTTGAATATGCCAGAATAGTGCCAACTCTTGCTTCACCAGAACCAGTGTTAATTTCCCGTTATATTTGGGGATTAATTGGAGAGATTAGACATATAGTCAAGGCAGCTAGACCTCAAAATATAGAAGAAGCTGTAGAAATAACAAATACCTTGACTGATGAATTAGTCCGTACTAGAGAAGAAGATCAGAGGAGGAACTTAACCCAAAGGCTTACTCAAGAATTTCGTTCTGGAAATTTAAATCGTAGGAATATGGGTTCTACCTCTGCACCATACTGCAAGGTCTGCAAGAAAAAAGCACTCGGGAAAATACTCCAATCTCTGCAACTACTGCAAGATGCCAGGACACAAGGAAGAAAATTGCAAGAGGAAATCCAGTAATGGATTATGCTACAACTGTGGAGAGAAAGGTCATATCAGGCCAAACTGTCCAAAATTGGTCCCAGCTGCAAACAACAAGAATACTAAAAATGCTAGAGCATTTGTTCTGACTGCAGATGAAGCCAAGATGATCCCAGATGTTATAGCTGGTACGTTTTTAGTTAATGATATATTTGCTAAAGTATTATTTGACTCTGGTGCGAACCAAAGTTTTATTAATACTTCGCTTTGCAAAATTCTAACTTAGTCATTAACTAAACTACCACAAGAATGTCTAGTAGAGACAGCCAATGGAGAAACCATTAGAATTTCTGAAATCTTGCAGGGAGCAAGAATAGAAATTTCAAATCAGAAATTTATTGCAAATCTTTATCCCATGAATCTGGTAGGATTTGATGTTGTTTTAGGAATGTATTGGTTAATAGCCAATAAAGCCAATATTTTATGTGATCAAAAGTCAATACAAGTGAATTCACCGAATGGTAAAACGATCACAATTAAAGGAGATAAAATTTCTAGGTCCACTAAATTAATCTCTGTGATGAAAATTGCAAGTTGTGTGAGAAAAGGTTCTATAGTGTATTTGATTTCTATAATCACTAACACTAAAGGAAAAGAACTAAAAGATATTCCAGTAGTATCTCAATTTTCAGATGTCTTTCCAGAAGAATTACCAGGACTACCTCCAGACAGAGAAGTTGAATTCAGGATTCATTTAATACCAGGAACATCACCGATTGCCAAAGCACCTTATCGATTGGCACCTGCAGAAATGCAAGAATTGAAGAAACAATTAGATGAACTGTTAGAGAAGGGATTTATACAACCAAGTTCGTCGCCATGGGGAGCGCCAATATTGTTTGTTAAAAAGAAAGACGGATCAATGCGTATGTGCATTGACTACCGTGAATTAAACAAAGTCACGATTAAGAATCGGTACCCATCACCAAGAATCGATGATCTGTTTGATCAACTAAAAGGAGCTCAATTTTTCTCTAAAATCGATTTAAGGTCAGGATATTGATGCGTGTGAAGTGTTATATATATTAGGTGTATATTTTAAGCCCCTTTAACACTTATTTTAGCCAAGTTTTAAATTTATAAAATACGATATTTCACTAACACTAAACACACATATGGGCAAGTGCACCCATCGTGAGCGTAGTATAGTATTGGTAGGATACCGAGGTCGTCCAAGGACACAAGAGCTTTTAGTACCGGTTTATCCTCAATGTCTAATCAAAATAAAAAGTTTAGAAAAACGTTTTAAGCTAAGAAAAATAAAAACTAACTAAAATGCTGAAAATAAAAATAAAAGAAAAACAGATAGACAAGATGAATCACTTGGTTCCGACTCGTATCTAGTATAACCTTTGATTATTTCCGCACTTTTGCACATAATTAAGAGATTATCTTAGTTATTGTAGTAGGCCCCTCTTTTGAAGGTGACGTTACCCTCACCCCAGTAGTTTGAGTCAGCAATGATACAATCCTAAAAGGGTGGATTATTGGAAGATAATGAATTAAGTTATTAATGCAATATTATGGTAGGCCCCGCTTTTGGCGGTGATGTTACCCTTGGCTAAGTAGTCCGAGTCAGCAGGGATACAGTCCTAAATAGCCGGGTTAAAGTATTAATAGTAGTTAACTTATGAGGGGGTCAAAGAGTTTGGACCCCATCCATCCAATACCATGAAGCATTGAAGGAGGTCCTACTAAATTTGACCCAGGTCCATTGCAGGACCTCTAAACGCTGAACAATGGCAAGACCTTTACCAAACCGTTCCCTTAACCCCCGACCAGGTAGCCAACATACCTCCATATAGACCGTGGAGATATGAATGGTGAAAATCTTTTATTTTATATAGACAGTAAAATAATGCCAAGACACCACGGACAAACGATAAGGAAAGATCACCTTCAACATAAGTAACTAGTTATTAAAGTCATTAATACAAAACCAAATAAAAAGTTCAAAAGATTAGAAAAAAAAAGTATTATACTAGACACTTTGTCTTCACCAAGTGATGTAAGAGACTTAGGCAAACATGGCCTTGATTGTCAAGAACTCTTACGATCAATCTTGGATCCCGAGACGACTCACACACTCTACGATGGACAATGGATGATGGTGGTGGATGATGGTGTTGTGATGGTGGTGGGTGGTGGATGAAGTGTGAGAGAGGTGGTGTGCCAAGGGATGAGTTGAAATGAAACCAAGCACTCCTATTTATAGGCTGAACAGAAGGCTGGGCACGGCCCCGTGTCCGCTGGGCACGGCCCCGTGCCTGTCTGACACTCTCTCTCCTCATTAATTGTAATTCACAATTACAATTAATGCGCCTGTTGTACTTTCGACACGCCCCCGTGTCCGCTGGACACGGCCCGTGGTGGGCAATAGAAGCTTCTATAGGTTTGTCTTTTCTGCTGCTTCTTGGGCACGGCCCCGTGCTGGCTGAGCACGGCCCGTGTTCAGTCTTCTGCCTTCTCTATTTTGCTTGGGAAGATGCCGTTGAGGGGTCGGGCAATCCACTTATGTTCCTTTTCTTGTATTTATGTTGGATTTAGCTGTCTTTTTGCTTCTTTTGTGTTTTTGAGCTCATTTAATCCTGAAAATACAAAAGGAAGACAAAAACACTCTTTTTCCAATATTAGTACTTAAAAAGGGTTAGTTTTATGCCTCATTTGATGTAATTTATATGTTGCATTTTACACACATCAAATACCCCCACACTTGAACTTTTGCTTGTCCTCAAGCAAAACTCCTTAATATGTGGCTTACACTCCCAAATGGAATGGGTAGAAGAGAAGGTTTTGGGCTTGTCGTAGAGTGTCGGGATATCCAAGATCTTTTTGGGTTTTATTTTTATCTATTTACAATCCTATTCGTAATGATTTATTTAGAACGTTTCATAGGAGAAATTACTTATTTGGGCATAACATGCCTTTTTAAAATTCCATTTATATACAAGTTCACATACCTCACGGGAGAAATCACTCACACTCGGCCGAAGGTGTATTTTTAGTGAATCACTCGAGAGCGGCATGGAACTTATTTCTACCATAAGCTTGCCAAGCAATCAATCCTCCTCCTTTTTAACTTTTATACCTTTGTAAATATCAAGAGGACTTTGTGGGTTAAGGGTTAGTAGAAAAAGGGTGAAAAAGCGTAACAAGTGTCGGTTTTCGTAGGACTTTCTATTTTTGTATCTTTTTATTTTGATGAAGCTTTTATTCAAACAAAGTTATTTTTGATGAACTTGTTTGTTTATTTTCTTTTTGCTTCATCATCAACACATTTTTTTTTATCATACGAAAAACCGAACTTGTTACTAAAACAAAGGGTTATAAATAAAAAGGTTTTGGTGGGTAAAAGGGTTTTTTGGTTTGGGTGATGAAATGAAAAGGTTTAGGCTCAAAGGGGCTAACTAGGGGGATTTTTGGGTAGGTGGTAAAAGAAAAAGAAAAATAATGGTGTAGAAAAAAAAGGGTTAGTCCTAATGCCTCCATCATTTACTTACTCGGGTTTAAGTTGATAAGGACTGGGAATGTATCGTCATGGCAAGTTCTAGAGTCGTAAGAACCAAGCGGCTATTCACACAAGAAACGAAAAATGAGCATTTAGTCTAAAGATGTAAATTTGTATGCTCAATAAAGGCTCAAAACTCACTTTTGTGGGAATGGGTTTTTATGTGATCAAGTATATATAATCAAATTTTAACTAAGTTTGTCATGCCTTTTCATAATTTTCTTATGTTGGTTCTTTTTATCACTACGCTATCGGTTGTAAATTCGTAAAAATATAACCTTTTTGAGAACTTGAATTTCCCGAGTTAAACCTAAACAAGTAAGAAAAATGAAATTTTTGAAAAAAATTTGGGGTGATTAGCGGTTCCAATAGAGTTTTGTGTAAGGCTTGTATTTAGGACTTGCAAAATTTCAAGGTTTTAGCATCCCCCCCACACTTAAATTACACATTGTCCTCAATGTGTCCCAAATATAAATTTTAGGTTGATTGGATGTGTAAAAAGGTGTAAAAAGCAAAAAATTTGTGTTACTGGCAGCCTGGACACGACCCCGTGTTGAGTGGGCACGACCCCGTGTTCAGGTGCCAGTAACGAGAACTTACAGAAGGTGAACACGGGGGCGTGTTGGGTGGGCACGGCCCCGTGTCTGACAAAAATCTGCAGGACAGTAACCAAACAGCAGGTCTGGGAGGTGAGCACGGGGGCGTGTTGGCTGGACACGTCCCCGTGTGGACAGTCTGAAAGCCTGAAAAACAGGTTTCTTCCCCCGTCTTTTCCATCCTGGTCCTATAAGTGCTGAGGCTTAGCATTCCAAGCCTCGGTTTGTACCTGTGTCATCACTTACTACCACACCAAGTAACACAAACATCCTACATTACCATAGTCAATTGTTCCAAGCATAAAGTAGAAAAAGAAAAATAAAACGGAAAATAAAAGAAGTCAAGGAAAGTAAATTGTTCAACATTTGGCACGCAGGCCACCAATTGTTCGATAGTGAAAAAGGGTTAACCTGGGAAGTCATCAACCAACCGCTTCCTCCTCTGCTCCTCTCGCCTACTCCATAGCATCGTCGTCATCATCATCGTCATCATCCCCTCCATGGCGTGCAATGTGGTCTCGTATGTATCCAACATCGTCTTGGATCTCGGATAGGTTTCTCTCGATAGCTCCGACCCGGTGGTAGGTGTTGCTCGCCATGTTGTAGGTATTCCTAGTACACATAAGGTTTTCCTGTAACAAATCATGCAAACTTTGAAAGTTAGGAAAACCGCCTCCCGAGGAGGATGATTGGCCCGGATCACCGTGGGGTTGGTACTGATACTGATGATGTTGCGGAGCTGGGAGGACAAGCGCTTCTTGCGGGTTCCATGCATGACCTTGCATCCTTTGGAAGGTTACCGTCCCGTCTTCTGCCTCATAAATTAGGTTCATTGAGAGGCATATGTGAATATCCACCGTACCCGACCATGGGCTCCTCTCAAATGACCTAGGTATGTGGGCGAAGTGCTTGAAAAGACGGTACACCCATCCCCCAAAGAAAATAGGAGTTGGTGCACTAGCAAGGCGGTTGTGATGCATGTTTCGGAGCATGAGGAACGGAACATCGAGCGGCCTGCGGTTGTGAATGCAGTGGAGGACAAGCAAATCTCTTAACCCAACGACGCCACTACTTTCATGCCTTTGGCTAAGAGAATAGCCGAGGAGCCTATGGATGTATCTGTAGAGCGGATCCCTCAGCTTTGTACTCTTAGTGCTGCTCGAAATGTAAAATCCTTCTCCAATCTGAGCCCACATGGCTTGGCGTTCGTTGTCTTCAATCTCTCTCAATCCCCCAGTATTTTCTTCGTTTCCCGCATCCTCTTCTGCATACAACCCGATAATTGACCCAAACTGTGCCATGGAGATCGAATACCTCGTTCCGCCACATCTGAATGACACCCCGTCATTGTCGAACGGGTCGCACCTTGAAGTGAATGCAAAGGTGCTATAAAATTCTAAGGTGCATTGATGAACGGAACGGAGTCGCGTTGTTAGGGCGACTCTGAGTGGTCCCGTGACGATGTTGTTGAAACGGTCAATTTGATTCACCATGGTTAGCAATTCTGTGCAAGCTTGCCTCGGGTATTCTTCGGGCCTCGTTTGAAGAAACTCATATCGAGCTCTTGCATCTAGCTCATTGGCGTTGAATCTCGTGAATTTCCTGGCCATCTGCAAGAATACACCAAAAGTTAGCACGAAACAGAAATGTTTTCGGACAAAACTGCAAACAGCGAGCTGGACACGACCCCGTGTCCAGAGGTCTGTTACTCAAAAATCCCATTTTTCGACCCGGTTTCGAAAACTTGAAAATTTTTGGTCCAATAGGTGCGGTTTCCCCCGAAAATGAAACCCTAAGTGCCTTTTTTCCCAAAATAACCCGTTTACCCTATTAATTTTATCTTTTTTCGGTTCAAGAACAAGGGTTTGGGGTTTTTGTAAGAAATCGGGTGAATCTATGAACAATTTAAGTGTATTTACTATCCTTAACACTAATCTAACTAAATGCAAACAGATCTAAACAAAAATTTGAGGTTCGATCCGGATGAACTTCAAGAACCCTAGATTTTCCCCAAATTCTTGGTGGTTTAACTACATGCAAGTAACTAATCTAACTACTAATAGTGATAGAATCATACCTTGATGTTGTTAGATCGATAGGAGACGTTGAAATTTTGCGAAAAATCGCCTGGAACCAGAGCTTTTGTGGGGAAACGGGGCGTGTGTAATGAAGAAACTGTTTTGAAAAAAAGGATTTTATCCCGTCTGCAGCGCGGACACGGCCCCGTGTCCAGCGGACACGGCCTCGTGCCGAGCGTGTTTTTTTTAAGTGCACGTGTGAGTGCCCCTTTTTCCCATAAGCTATGGTTAGAAAACTTACCGCTTTGTTTTGTCGTCTCAATCGTTCGTAACTTACCAGGCATGATGTTTTTATTCTTCCACCGTTTGAAGCGAGATCTTTTCTTCCTCATCCTCAATGAATCCTTGATAGAGTTTCAGCCGTTGGCCATTGACCTTAAATGGTGGCCCATTTCGAGATTTAATTTCTACTGCACCGTGTGGAAAAATATGGGTGATGGAAAAAGGTCCTGACCACCTAGACTTTAATTTACCAGGAAACAATCGAAGTCGTGAATTAAACAAAAGAACTAGATCCCCTACCCGAAATTCATTAGGTTTAATATGTTTGTCATGCAAATTTTTCATTCTTTCCTTATAAATTTCAGAGTTTGAGTATGCATAATTCCTAAGCTCGTCTAATTCATTTAATTGATAAAATCGATTTTTACCAGCAAATTCTAAATCCAAGTTTACATTTTTGATTGCCCAGTAGGCTTTGTGTGCAATTTCTACTGGCAAATGACAACTTTTTCCATAGACTAGCTTATACGGGGTTGTACCTATTGTTGTTTTATAAGCAGTTCGAAAAGCCCATAAAGCATCATCTAATTTATCAGCCCATTCCTTTTTATTTAACCCTACGGTTTTTTCGAGTATTCGTTTTAAACCTCTATTAGTCACTTCGGCTTGTCCGTTTGTTTGAGGGTGATATGCTGTTGAAACCCGGTGATAGACCCCATATCTTGTTAAAAAAATTTCAAGTTGATGGTTGCAAAAATGGGTGCCTCTATCACTTATTAAAGCTTTAGGTGTGCCAAAACGAGAGAATAATTTTTTCAGAAATCTTACCGCGACTCTTCCATCATTTGTTGGAAGTGCCTCGGCCTCGGCCCATTTGGACAAGTAATCTACTGCCACAAGTATATATTTGTTTCCTTTCGATGGTGGGAAAGGTCCCATAAAGTCGAGTCCCCACACATCAAAAATTTCACAAACAAGAATGCCATTTTGTGGCATTTTGTTTTTGGAAGAAATATTACCTGTTCTTTGGCAAGCATCACATGTTTTTACAAGAATTTGGGCGTCTTTGTAAATGGTTGGCCAATAAAATCCTGAATCAAATACCTTTCGTGCGGTACTAGCAGCACCATGATGTCCTCCGTATGGACCTTCATGACAATGGCGGAGAATTCTTCGTGCTTCACTACCATGTACGCATCGTCGGACGAGTTGGTCGGCACACATTTTGAAAAGATATGGATCTTCCCAAAAGTAGTGTTTCACATTGGCAAAGAATTTTTTTTCTTTGATGATGTGGCCACCCTTTTGCGACTATACCGCTAGCTAGGTAGTTAGCATAGTCGGCGTACCATGGTTCTTCCTTGTATTCCACCATTTCCAGGGACTCAGTAGGGAATTTTTCGTTGATTTGCTCGTCCCTGGTTGCTTCCAAAGCTGGGTCTTCTAAGCGTGAAAGATGATCTGCTGCGGTATTTTCTGCTCCTCTTTTGTCCTTGATTTCAATGTCAAATTCTTGGAGGAGTAGAATCCACCTAATCAAACGTGGTTTTGCGTCCTACTTTTTGAAGAGATATCGAATGGCTGCATGGTCTGTATAGACTATAGTTTTAGAAAGAACAAGATAAGAACGAAATTTATCAAAAGCAAATACCACAGCTAGTAATTCTTTTTCAGTTGTTGTGTAATTTTCTTGTGCATCATTAAGTGTTTTACTAGCATAATAAATTGGGTGGAAATGCTTTTCTTTTCTTTGTCCCAAGACAGCTCCAACTGCAAAGTCACTAGCATCACACATGATTTCGAAAGGAAATTTCCAATCAGGCGCTATCATGATAGGTGCATTGACTAACATTTCCTTTAGGGTTAGAAATGCTTGATTGCAATCCTTGTCAAAGATGAAAGGAGCATCTTTTTCAAGTAATTTCGTTAGAGGCCTTGAGATTTTTGAAAAATCTTTGATAAACCGTCTATAAAATCCGGCATGCCCTAGGAAACTTCTGATAGCTCGTACGGAGGATGGAGGTGGTAATCTAGAAATGGTATCTATTTTGGCTCGATCCACCTCCATTCCTTTGCTTGAGATCTTGTGACCGAGTACTATTCCCCCCGTTACCATGAAATGGCATTTTTCCCAATTAAGGGCGAGGTTAGTTTCCTCACATCGGGATAGCATTCGTTCAAGGTTATCGAGGCATTGGTCATATGAATCCCCAAAGATAGAAAAGTCGTCCATAAAGACTTCCATTGTCTTTTCTATCATGTCATGGAAAATAGCTACCATGCAACGTTGGAATGTTGCTGGGGCATTACACAGACCAAACGGCATGCGTCGATAAGCAAAAGTTCCATAGGGACATGTGAAAGTTGTCTTTTCTTGGTCTTCGGGCGCTATCGGGATTTGAAAGTAACCTGAAAAACCATCCAAGAAACAATAAAATTTATGACCGGATAATCTTTCTAACATTTGATCAATGAAGGGTAAAGGAAAGTGATCCTTTCTTGTTGCTTCATTTAATCGTCTATAATCTATACATACTCTCCATCCTGTGATGGTTCTCGTTGGTATTAGTTCATTCTTTTCGTTAGTTATTACCGTTAGGGCTGTAAACGAACCAAACGTTTAGCGAACAGTTTGTGAACCGTTCGGCGGGAAGTTCGTTTGTGTTCGTTCGTTTATTAAACAAACGAACACGAACAAAAAAATCCGTTCGTTTAGTTAAATGAACAAACATGAACAGAGGTCACGTTCGTTCGTTTATGTTCGTGAACGTTCGGTAACGTATTCGCTTGTGTTCGATAGTGCATCAGTGTTTTTAGTTTTTATATTTATTTAAATATATCAAAATTCTGACAAATTAAATATCTAATAAGTGTCAGTGTATTAAAAATTCTGTTCATGAACGATTGTTTGTGTTCATTTGTGTTCATGACATTAGTTTGTGCTCATTTGTGTTCGTCAACGTTCGTTGCCTAAAATTAACAAACAAAAAAAAAACGAACACGAACAAGTTCATTTCCTTAACAAACGAACACAAACATAAAATCCCGTTCGATAAGTGTTCGTGAACGGTTCGCGAACACTTATATTTTTTAACAAACGAACACGAACAAGGTCTTGTTCGTGTTCGTTCGGTTCGTTTACAGCCCTAATTACCGTCATACCTCCTTTCTTTGGAACTACTTGAACGGGACTTACCCAAGGACTATTGGAGATAGGATAGATAAGTCCGGCGTCAAGTAGTTTGATGACTTCGTTTTTAACCACTTCTTGAACATTTGGATTTACTCGACGTTGTGGTTGTATGACCGATTTGTAGTCATCGTTCATCAAAATTTTGTGTGTGCACATAGAAGGACTAATTCCTTTTATGTCTACAAGTTTCCAAGCTATTGCATTTTTGTGTTTTTTCAAAAGATCAATTAATTTTTCTTTTTCTAAGTTATCTAATTTAGACGAAATAATTACAGGTAAATTACCATCCTTGTCTAGAAAAGCATATTCCAAACCTTTTGGAAGTTCTTTGAGCTCAAGTGGTGGGTCTTTAGGAGACTCCTTATTTGGTTGCTCATTTCGATCAAGAACTTTAAAAGTTTGTTCTATGGCGACCTCTTCTTCAACAAAGTGGTCAATCTCTTCACTTGTATCGGGTGGTTCATCTTCATCTTCAATTAGGGGGTCATTATTGCCGAATGGATATTTCATTGACCGTTCGAGATCGACACTTCTTTTAAATGCCCCTAATTGAAGAGGTAGATTGTTGAACTTCCGGTTTTTCAAAGCTTCGTGAGTTTTTACAAATGGTCGTCCCAATACTAGAGGAGCGTCATCGAGGATGACAAAGTCGGTTGGGATCACCATTTGATTTGTTTGAACCAAGACATCTTCAACTATACCGATTGATTTTATTACTTTCCGATTGGATAGAAAAATGGGTATTTGAAGTGGAGAAAAATCACTAATACTTAATTTTTCGAAAATGTAGTTAGGCATTATGTTAACACAAAGATCTTTATCGATTGTGACATTATTAATAAACGAATTTTGAAAGAAACATGGAACCGGTGTAATGTTAATTTCAAATGGGTCTTCTTTTATTAGTGACGTTTGATCATTAGTTAACTTAACACTTACCGTTTCGTCAATTTTAGTGTTAGTGTTTAATTCTTTTAAAAACTTAGCATGAGTGGATACTAAACAATGGTTTTCGAAAGAAGGTGACAAGAGATTAATTTCTTCAAAATTAGACTCTTCTTGAATTTTAACGTTGTCGGACTCACCTTTTTCGTTGTTTAACTCATGTGTCGGTTTTTCACTTATTTGTTCTTCCATTTTTACATTTTCAGTTATCTCTTCATTTTTTAATTCTTCTCTTGCGCGGGACTCCTCTTCCCTTGCGCGAGCTTCTTTTATACATCGATCGATAACTCTAATGTGTTCTAATATCCTATCGGTCATTTCGGTTATAGAAAAAGAATCGGAATTTTCTAAGCTTGAATCCGGTTGTTCGACCCTTTGTTCCTCATAATACCCATATGAAGTCGATGGTTCGCACCATTGTTCTTCATTGTAAGCATATGATGGATAAGGTTCGTAATTTTGTTCTTCATAATACTCATATGAGGTGGGTTGTTCACACCATGGTTCCTCATAATAAGCATATGAAGGTGGTTGCTCATATCTTGGTTCCTCAAAGTATGAGTACGAAGGCTCATACCTTGGTTCATCAAAATATGAGTATGAGGGAGGAGGTTCATACCTTTGGTCTTCATAGGATGTGTATGAAGTTGATGGCTCGTACCTGGGCTCCTCATAGTAGGTGTATGAATTGGATGGTTGATATGAGTGATTATTTTGAATCGAGCGTGCATTATGACAATTAGTGCAATAATTACCTCTATAATCATCCTCATCATAGGTGTAGTTGTAACCTCCTGAGTATTGATCCATAAGAATCACTCAGCAGACCACAACCGAGTCTCGAGATCAGAAAACAAAAAGAAAAACGGAAACAGAGGCTGGACACGGCCTCGTGTTCAGTGGACACGGCCCCGTGTTCAGGATCTGTATCTGGGCGTTTTAATTAAATTTACTGATTTCGTTGAGCACGGGGCGTGTTCAGTGAGCACGACCTGTGTTCAAGCTACTGTTACTGGGTGTTTTTATGAAAATGTGCAGCACAGCCCCGTGTTCAGTGAACACGGCCCCGTGTACAGGTTACTATAAATGCAAAACTAAACTAAAATGCAGAAAAAAATGCGCGCGTTTACAAAGGTTTTGAAAAACTGATTAGGCCGTCGATTTTAAGCTTTCTTAAAATCCTTGTGTCCCCGGCAACGGCGCCAAAAACTTGATGCGTGTGAAGTGTTATATATATTAGGTGTATATTTTAAGCCCCTTTAACACTTATTTTAGCCAAGTTTTAGATTTATAAAACACGATATTTCACTAACACTAAACACGCATATGGGCAAGTGCACCCATCGTGAGCGTAGTATAGTGTTGGTAAGATACCGAGGTCGTCCAAGCATCAATAACAATAACAATCAAGTGGACAATAGTGCTGTCCAACACATAGTAGCACAAGGAATTATAGATGCAATGCCTTTTATTCTTCAAACTGTTAAAGATGCTGATAATACAAGTAAGCATAGCAGTAAGCGACCAAGCGAACCAGAAAACAGTGTGAACAATGGACCTGTACTTCAATTGCCTATTCCCAAAAGAAGAAGAACCATGCCTTATGGTTGTTCTTATAAAGAATTCTGGTCTTGTAAACCAATGGAATTCTCAGGCAACGAAGGGGCCATTACAACCTTACGCTGGATAGAGAAAACTGAGGCAGTCTTAAGGATAAGCAAGTGTGCTGAAGAAGATAAAATACTGTTTGCTTCTAATCTGTTTAAGAATGCAGCACTAGAATGGTGGAACACTATCCTCCAGACAAGAGGAAGTGATCAAACCTACAATATGGAATGGGAAGAATTTAAGAATAAGGTAGAAAGGAAATTCTGCCCACCCAATGAGAAGGAACAGATAGCAAACAAATTCCTAAACCTTAGGATGACTGGTGTGGATAGTAAGGGATACACTAAAATATTCTTTGAATATGCCAGAATAGTGCCAACTCTTGCTTCACCAGAACCAGTGTTAATTTCCCGTTATATTTGGGGATTAATTGGAGAGATTAGACATATAGTCAAGGCAGCTAGACCTCAAAATATAGAAGAAGCTGTAGAAATAACAAATACCTTGACTGATGAATTAGTCCGTACTAGAGAAGAAGATCAGAGGAGGAACTTAACCCAAAGGCTTACTCAAGAATTTCGTTCTGGAAATTTAAATCGTAGGAATATGGGTTCTACCTCTGCACCATACTGCAAGGTCTGCAAGAAAAAAGCACTCGGGAAAATACTCCAATCTCTGCAACTACTGCAAGATGCCAGGACACAAGGAAGAAAATTGCAAGAGGAAATCCAGTAATCGATTATGCTACAACTGTGGAGAGAAAGGTCATATCAGGCCAAACTGTCCAAAATTGGTCCCAGCTGCAAACAACAAGAATACTAAAAATGCTAGAGCATTTGTTTTGACTGCAGATGAAGCCAAGATGATCCCAAATGTTATAGCTGGTACGTTTTTAGTTAATGATATATTTGCTAAAGTATTATTTGACTCTGGTGCGAACCAAAGTTTTATTAATACTTCGCTTTGCAAAATTCTAACTCACTCATTAACTAAACTACCACAAGAATGTCTAGTAGAGACAGCCAATGGAGAAACCATTAGAATTTCTGAAATCTTACAGGGAGCAAGTATAGAAATTTCAAATCAGAAATTTATTGCAAATCTTTATCCCATGAATCTGGTAGGATTTGATGTTGTTTTAGGAATGTATTGGTTAATAGCTAATAAAGCCAATATTTTATGTGATCAAAAGTCAATACAAGTGAATTCACCGAAAGGTAAAACGATCACAATTAAAGGAGATAAACTTTCTAGGTCCACTAAATTAATCTCTGTGATGAAAATTGCAAGTTGTATGAGAAAAGGTTCTATAGTGTATTTGATTTCTATAATCATTAACACTAAAGGAAAAGAACTAAAAGATATTCCAGTAGTATCTCAATTTTCAGATGTCTTTCCAGAAGAATTACCAGGACTACCTCCAGACAGAGAAGTTGAATTCAGGATTCATTTAATACCAGGAACATCACCGATTGCCAAAGCACCTTATCGATTGGCACCTGCAGAAATGCAAGAATTGAAGAAACAATTAGATGAACTGTTAGAGAAGGGATATATACAACCAAGTTCGTCGCCATGGGGAGCACCGATATTGTTTGTTAAAAAGAAAGACGGATCAATGCGTATGTGCATTGACTACCGTGAATTAAACAAAGTCACGATTAAGAATCGGTACCCATCACCAAGAATCGATGATCTGTTTGATCAACTACAAGGAGCTCGATTTTTCTCTAAAATCGATTTAAGGTCAGGATATTGATGCGTGTGAAGTGTTATATATATTAGGTGTATATTTTAAGCCCCTTTAACACTTATTTTAGCCAAGTTTTAAATTTATAAAACACGATATTTCACTAACACTAAACACACATATGGGCAAGTGCACCCATCGTGAGCGTAGTATAGTGTTGGTAGGATACCGAGGTCCTCCAAGGACACAAGAGCTTTTAGTACCGGTTTATCCTCAACGTCTAATCAAAATAAAAAGTTTAGAAAAACGTTTTAAGCTAAGAAAAATAAAAACTAACTAAAATGCTGAAAATAAAAATAAAAGAAGAACAGATAGACAAGATGAATCACTTGGTTCCGACTCGTATCTAGTATAACCTTTGATTATTTCCGCACTTTTGCACATAATTAAGAGATTATCTTAGTTATTGTAGTAGGCCCCTCTTTTGAAGGTGACGTTACCCTCACCCCAGTAGTTTGAGTCAGCAAGGATACAATCCTAAAAGGGTGGATTATTGGAAGATAATGAATTAAGTTATTAATGCAATATTATGGTAGGCCCCGCTTTTGGCGGTGACGTTACCCTCGGCTAAGTAGTCTGAGTCAGCAGGGATACAGTCCTAAATAGTCGGGTTAAAGTATTAATAGTAGTTAACTTATGAGGGGGTCAAAGAGTTTGGACCCCCGCCATCCAATACCGTGAAGCATTGAAGGAGGTCCTACTAAATTTGACCCAGGTCCATTGCAGGACCTCTAAACGCTGAACAATGGCAAGACCTTTACCAAACCGTTCCCTTAACCCCCGACCAGGTAGCCAACATACCTCCATATAGACCGTGGAGATATGAATGGTGAAAATCTTTTATTTTATATAGACAGTAAAATAATGCCAAGACACCACGGACAAACGATAAGGAAAGATCACCTTCAACATAAGTAACTAGTTATTAAAGTCATTAATACAAAACCAAATAAAAAGTGCAAAAGATTAGAAATAAAAAATATTATACTAGACACTTTGTCTTCACCAAGTGATGTAAGAGACTTAGGCAAACATGGCCTTGATTGTCAAGAACTCTTACGATCAATCTTGGATCCCGAGACGACTCACACACTCTACGATGGACAATGGATGATGGTGGTGGATGATGGTGTTGTGATGGTGGTGGGTGGTGGATGAAGTGTGAGAGAGGTGGTGTGCCAAGGGATGAGTTGAAATGAAACCAAGCACTCCTATTTATAGGCTGAACAGAAGGTTGGGCACGGCCCCGTGTCCGCTGGGTACGGCCCCGTGCCTGTCTGACACTCTCTCTCCTCATTAATTGTAATTCGCAATTACAATTAATGCGCCTGCTGTACTTTCAACACGCCCCCGTGTCCGCTGGACACGGCCCGTGGTGGGCAATAGAAGCTTCTATAGGTTTGTCTTTTCTGCTGCTTCTTGGGCACGGCCCCGTGCTGGCTGAGCACGGCCCGTGTTCAGTCTTCTGCCTTCTCTATTTTGCTTGGGAAGATGCCGTTGAGGGGTCGGGCAATCCACTTATGTTCCTTTTCTTGTATTTATGTTGGATTTAGCTGTCTTTTTGCTTCTTTTGTGTTTTTGAGCTCATTTAATCCTGAAAATACAAAAGGAAGACAAAAACACTCTTTTTCCAATATTAGTACTTAAAAAGGGTTAGTTTTATGCCTCATTTGATGTTATTTATATGTTGCATTTTACACACATCAATATCATCAATTAAAAGTACAGGAATAGGACATTCCTAAAACCGCTTTTAGAACAAGGTATGGTCATTATGAATTTACTGTCATGCCATTTGGTTTAACCAATGCCCCAGCTGCATTTATGGACATGATGAACCGAATATGTAAGCCATATTTGGATAAATTCATAATTGTATTTATAGATGATATTCTAATTTACTCTAAGAGTAAAGAAGATAATGCAAGGCATTTGCACGCACTTTTAAGTTTATTAAGAAAGGAAAAGCTTTATGCTAAGTTTTCTAAGTGCGAATTTTGGTTAGAACAGGTACAATTCCTTGGACACCTAGTCAATCATGAAGGAATTCATGTAGATCCAACAAAAATCGAGGCAATTACTAAATGGAAAACCCCTGAGTCACCAACTGAGGTTAGAAGTTTCTTAGGATTGGCCGGTTATTATAGAAGATTTATTCAAGATTTTTCTAGAATAGTCATTCCTTTAACTAAGTTAACCTGTAAATCTGTTAAGTTTGAATGGGGAGTAAAACAAGAAGAATCCTTTAGAATCCTTAAACAAAGATTAACCCATACACCTATACTAGCATTACCAGAAGGAGCTGAAGACTTTGTAGTTTATTGTGATGCTTCTAAACTAGGTTATGGATGTGTATTGATGCAACGACAAAAGGTTATAGCTTACGCATCTAGACAACTTAAGAGTAATGAAGAGAATTATTCAACCCATGATTTAGAGTTAGGAGCTATAATTTTTGCTCGTAAGATTTGGAGACATTACCTTTATGGTAGTAAGTTTACCATATTCACTGATCATAAGAGTTTAAGGTATATCTTCAAGCAAAAGGAGTTGAATATGAGACAAAGACACTGTATGGAGATTGTTAGTGATTATGATTGTGATATCCAGTATCATGAAGGAAAAACAAATGTAGTGGCAGATGCTTTAAGCCGAAAGTATCATGAAAAGCCAAGAAGGGTACGTTCTCTTAAATTAAATATGCAAGTAGATTTAAATGATCAGATAAGAGAAGCACAAGAATCAGTAATCAAGGATGATTCTGAAAAAATAAAAGGTATGCTAAAAGAATTAAAGCAAGGAACAGATGGAATTTGGAGATTCCATAAAAAGAGAATGTGGATACCTAAATTAGGAAACTTACGTCATCGTATATTAGAAGAAGCCCATAAGTCTAAGTATACGATGCATCCAGGAAGTGATAAAATGTACCAGGATTTAAGGAAAAATTTCTGGTGGATAGGAATGAAGAAGGACATAGCAGCTTATGTTTCTAAATGTTTAACTTGCTCATAAGTTAAAGTTGAACATCAGAAACCCTCAGGTTTGTTACAGCAATTAGAAATGCTGGTGTGGAAATGGGAATTAATAACAATGGATTTTGTTACTAAATTACCCAAAACTAGGAAAGGAAATTATCTGGGTGATTGTAGATAGGTTAACCAAGTCAGCTCATTTCTTACCAATGAAGGAAACAATTAGTATGGAACAATTATCTAAATTGTATGTAAATGAAATTGTTTCTTTACATGGTATTCCTTTATCAATTGTTTCTGATAGAGATAGTCGATTTACCTCTCATTTTTGGTCAAGTTTCCAAAAGGCAATGGGAACCAAGTTAAAGTTAAGTACGGCTTATCATCCACAAACGGACGGACAGAGCGAAAGGACAATTCAGACAATGGAAGACATGCTTAGAGCTTGTGTAATTGATTTTGGAGGTAATTGGGACGATCACTTACCTTTAATAGAATTTTATTATAATAATAGTTACCACACAAGTATCAATGCTGCACCATTTGAAGCACTTTATGGACGAAAGTGCCGAACCCCAGTCTATTGGGCATAAATTGGGGAAAAGCAACTATCTGGACCAGAGATAGTACAAGAAACAACTGATAAAATTATTCAAGTCAAGGAACGACTGAAAGCCGCACGTGATAGACAGAAAAGTTATGCTAATAACAGGCGAAAACCATTGGAGTTTCAAGTAGGAAATAAAGTATTGTTGAAAGTCTCTCCTTGGAAAGGAGTGGTAAGATTCATCAAAAGAGGGAAGCTAAGTCCCAGGTATGTTGGACCTTTTGAGATTATTAGAAGAATAGGACCTGTAGCCTATCAGCTACAACTGCCAGAGGAAATGGCAGGAATACATAACGTGTTTCATATATCTAATCTCAAGAAGTGTTTAGCTGATGAATCATTGATAATGCCTCTTAAGGATATAGAGGTAAATGAACAACTCAAGTTTGTAGAAAAACCTCTACAAATTGAAGACAGGAAAGTCAAAAATCTAAAACACAAAAGACTAGTTCTAGTCAAAGTGAAGTGGGACTCCAAAAGAGGACCTGAATACACATGGGAGCTTGAATCAGAAATGCAAAAGAAATACCCGCATTTATTTCAATAGATCTCGAGGACGAGCTCTAAAACAAGGTGGGGAGAATGTAACAACCCTTGGTAAAACCAACACCCTCATAAATATTATGACACTTTAGTATATTGTAAAATATTCCAATATGTCTTATATTACACCCCGTATATGAAAACCGAGCCCAAATTATGTTTTAACATATAAAATAAATCAAAAATAAGAAAAAATGGAGTTGAGGCGGGCCGCGTAGACCCACCCCAACATCTCACGCGGGCGGTATCAAGACTGGAATTGACTCCGTTGACTTCTTAAGTTGATACGGGCCGCGTAAGCTTAAGCTTACACTTACGCGGGCCGCTAGAGATCATGAAACGCGGAGAAATCCGGTGCTGACACGTGTCGACATCGTGGCGGTCTAGAGGATGACCGGGACAAGCTATATGTTGACCAGATGGTTGACGCGGGCCGCGTAAGGCTTAGCCTTATCTTACGCGGGCCGCCTGGACGTCAGAATCCAGCACTATATATATAACTCATCAGTTTACGTTTTTCGTCGCTCACATTTCAATCTCAAATCACAATTTCTGTAGAGAAGTTATAATACACGGGTATTATACCCCTAATTTAGCGAGGTTCTGCTCCGTTGTAAGTATTATAACCTCTGTTTCATAATAGTTACGCTGCCCGATTGATTTAGGGTTCCGTAACAACTGTCGTGGTTCTGCCCGACGTAGTTGTTGGAATGCCGTCTCGGGGGGGGGGGGGGGTATCATTAATAATTTCAAAGGGTTATGATACTAACCAATGTACATTTGTATAAATTATAGATTATACCCAGGAAACCCTTACAAGAAGCCTAAGATAGCAAAGTGAGTTTATCCTCTTTTTGTTAATGTTTTTGGAATAATTTACAAAACCTTAATGCTTTACAATGTGATTAAGCGGTGATTGAGTCTTTGTAGTTCTTCAATTACTGCCGGTATGTTGGGGTTTTGTATACAAAATTTACTACACTGTGAGTAGTAAGTCAAGGTTGACAGTACGTTACCATTGGACAATGAGTTAGCCAATGTGTAACATGACCCACAAGTCAGCGGATTGATAGTACCAAATGGAGTAATTGTGTAGACATAAACATTGTAATCGTCCTCAATACTATTTTAATCGATAAAATATTTCTTGATTAAACTGGGATTCACTCACCAGTATTTCCGACTGACAAATGTTTTTAAAACGCGTTTCAGGTAACCCAATGTGACAGCCAATTAGTAGAAAGCCAGCTGGAGAGCACTAAAGGCTTGGGGATAATGTGGCTATAAAAGTTACCTAATAAACGATGTTTTAAATTCAATAAGATAGGGTTTATCCCTATAAATGTATTGTAATAAGAAACTTGGATTTTATCCATGTGATTATTAATATAAAATATGGTGGTTTTACTCTGATAAACATTTTGTTGGACCGTGTCGTGACCCTAAACGATCAGTCAAGGTAGTTCATCTTCACGTGTAAAGGCGGAATTAATGCACGCAAAGTAACAACAGCTTTTCCTTTCAATTTCTTCTCTTTATTAGCTTTCTAGAATGATTTTGACAGAGTTTTGTTACCAAGCTAATGACCTAATATCGCTCCAATGGTTACCATGAATGATCACATGTAGGGTATTTATACTAAGTCTGATTTCGCTCCAATGGCATGTCCATATGAGCGAAATCACATGAAACTGATTTCGCTTATATGGCATGTCCATTAAAGCGAAATCACATGTCCCTACAAGCGAAATCCCATCTAAACAACCATGTACATTAAAGCGAAATTAACAATTAAAAACCCTAATCTTGGCTTTCTTGACTTTCTTGATTTAAGACTTGATGAAGATGCAGTCAACAGACATTCTTGTGCATCAACAGACTCCCCCTTGGATGTTGACGTAATCTTCAGCTCCTAAGTCTTCAGTCTTAGTCTTTTCTCCAACTCTCTGTCTTTACAAACTTCAGAAACACAATCTGTCTCTAACTTCCATTTTCCCTTTGACTGTTGATCCAGACTCCCCCTTTCACAGACTCCCCCTCTCGATATGCTAGAATCTGAGAAATCTGGTTCAAGCTTTGACATTTAGCTTCCATTTGGGAATTATGAAGTTTTCAACCTATTAACCTGCACATCCTCTACCTCAACATAAGTTTCACAAATTTATAACAATTGAATTTAGTAAACTTACTGATAGAAATCAATTATTCAACAAACATACTAATTACATCAAGTTCAAATGAATGACCTTGATAAATTAACCACACAGTCTTTCAAAACATTTGTATATGACATTCAAAGTTTTCAACATATTCTCCTAACCCAATTCATCATGTTTAGCACTTGAAATTTTGAATATCAGCTCTTCAACATCAGTTATCGAAAATCTTTTTGAATTTTGATTTTAAAGAAATGCAGTAAACAAATATGTACAAATAATATTTTTGTGAGTTTGTGTAAGAGGATCATATCAGTTTATGAAACAAATCACAAGCACCGTTAAGCTTTAAACATGTTAAGTTTTAAACGATTCACTTAGATTATCAGTATACCGATCCACTTAAATTTTCACACAAAGTTCAACTGCTTCGAGATACGAGTTTAATGTCTTAGATACTTAAACTTATTCGCGTATCCCACCTCAGAATATACTCCCGTATCCAGATCCCAATATTCAGTCTTACAGGTAATTATAACACAAATGATATCTGTAAGGGGTAATAAATTATGAAGAATCATGAGAGCTCAGGTCAGAACCATCGTTCAGCAGAGAGATCATGACTCAACTTATGGGTGTGTCCCCTTTAGAGGATCTTTTTGCTTACAACAGCATTGCTAAGCAATTTTATTGTCTTATCATTGATGCTGAGGGTGATGCTGTGTTTCAAGCATTTGCAGAAAGTATTATTCGAGGACTAGGTCAGAACTACCGTTCAGCAGAAGTCCCGGAATAATACCCCAGGTATCACTGAGTATAAAAACCTAGTATATCAGAATATGAGACCTTTCAAACAAGATTTCGGGGGTTACCCATATATCCGAGAGATGTTACCCACGATATAAGCAAGTTTGAAATTTAGGTTTATATCTCGTCACAATTTACTAAATGTGCAAAAACCTACTGACACATCATCAGTGAGACCGTTTATCACATTTGACATTTCATATCTTTAGCATGCTGTGACACATCATCAGTGAGACCGTTTATCACATTTGACATTTCATATCTTTAGCATGCTGTGATCGTCTACTGATGTACTATCATATCCTCTTCTTTAACACAAAACTCATTTTCATTTTTCAATGTTTTTGGCATTTTCAAATTTTCAAATTTTTTATTTAAAAATTTTTCTCCCCCTAAAATCAAAATATGTTTCAATTTTGATTTTCAAGGAAAATTTGAAAACAAACTATACAAGAAACGTAACAAACTGATATCGAATCGCTTCAATTCGCCATCCACTTGGCATAAACAATCAGAACTCCCCCTGACAACAAACTATTTTCCCATTTAGATTTCAAAACACTTAAGTTTGTTTTAATCAAATGGTTTTTCCGGAAAATTAGTTTTGTTTGTCTTTTCACAAACTTGGGGTTTCATCACCTTGTTCTTCTTTAACCATTTTGAAAGATTTAACAATTAAGACCCTTGTCAATAACAAACATTAGTAGAAAATCAAGTACAACTTAATGTCCCTGATTTACCACTTGTAAATCGAAATATCACAGTTACCATCCTGTGAATTTCTCAAGAATGATGCCGATACCTGCTTCACACTTACCAACCTGGAAGCTCCGGCAAGTCAGGTTTTTCTATTTGAAAAGTTTCACCCAAACCTGTCTGTCTTTGGGTGATTTAGAATTCTTGTTCAACAATGGTGGAAAATTTGCATCATCCATTGTTAAACCTGAATTCTCAGATTTTACCTCAACACTAGGCTCCTCTGGCTTTGATGAACCAGAATCATTGCCTGAATATGGCTTGTCTGATTTTGATGAGCCAGATTCATTGCCGACAACCTTCTTTTTCTCCTTTTTCTCTTTTATCCTCAGATTTGCATCTGAAGAATTCAATTTAATTGGCTTTGCATTCGAGTGAATTAATTCATCAGAACTTTTATTCAATCTGTCCTTTGAACCCGATGACAAAATTTTCTCGAGATACTCTCTCGCCTTCTTCCTTTTCTTTCGCAGTCTGTCTTTCTGCCCCTGTGAAAGTTTAACTTTCTTTTCTTGAATTATCTGATCCTGAACTTTAGGTTTTAGAACCTTCTGTTCATGGGGCTTGACGTTGACTGGTTTCTTTGCCATTCTTTGAGATTCAACCCTCGATCTTTCCATCGATCTCCTTGGGCAATCTCTGGCAATATGTCATCTGATATGGCAATTATAGCATCTTTTTGTCTCATAACTCCAATTCTGGCATTTAACAGCAATGTGTCCTCTCACACCACATGTGTAGCACACTCTGTTATCGTACCATTCACCACTTTCACACCATATGCTTAGATCATAACATTGTCTGGCTTTGTGGTAATCATCACTCTTCTTGAAAACTGATTTTGGCTTTGAAGCACTGTGGTCAAACCTGCACCACTTATTACCAACATTTTGTGAGTTTTCATTTTTAAATTTTTGTGATTTTTGATAATGATTGGATGACTTATCTGATGAGCTTTTATTTTCAATTTTAGAATTTTTCAAATTTTTATCTTTTTGTTTCTGTTCTACACTCTTCTTAACAGGTTTTTGTTTAGAACATTCACCTGTTTCAGTAGATTGCAAAACAGTATTTTTAAATTTTTCTTGTAAATCTAAAAATATTTTTCGTTTCTTTTCTTTTTCATCATCAGATATTTCATCACAATCTTCAATTTTGACTTTGTCAAAATTTTTGACATTGTCACTTATTGGAACTGAATTGATTGGTTTTGGACACTCATATGGTGCCGAAGTCACAAAACCTTTCAATTTATTCTCAAACTCGGTAATTTTATTTCGAGCAATTTCAGCTTCATTTTCAAGCCGAATGATTTTCTGAAGATGAGAATTTATTTCAATCTGTTTTTCAAGATTATTGTTAAAAATAACAGATTTTTCATCTTCTAAAACCTTCATTTGACTTTGAAAATCTTTTTCTTTTTCTTTCAAATTGTTAATTTCCAATGTCAAACTGTCCAAACTACTCAACAGTTTGACATTTTCTAACGTCAATTTCTCACAATTTTCTCTCATTTCGAGAATCTGTTTATTATCAGATTCTTTCTCATCCTTCAAACTTTTGATTTCCAGTGTTAAAATCTCCACATCCTTCAAGAATTTGACATTGTCTGTTTCTGATTTTTCGCATTTCGAGCATTTTCCGTTCATCTTTCCATCATCAACTTCTTTCTGTGAAATTACTTCTTCAAAAACCTGCTGTTTTTCCGTAACAGCTTCTTTCTTAATTTCTTCAATTTCTTCAACATCTGCTGCCTTTTTATTCATCTTTTTAGCAGCAAGTTTATTCTTGAGCTCGTCAATTTGTTCTGCAAAAGAATCATTAACCATTTCAGATGAAAATAACTGTTTATAAAACTCAAGTTTCTCAAGTTCTTTGCTATCATCATCACACTCTTCATCAGATGAGTATGAATGATAAAAAACTGGAACTTTTTCTTAAATAACTTCTGAAACTTTTTCATCTTTTTCAGAACTAACTTCAAAACTCTTTTCTATTTTATCCACAACAATTTTTGAATCCTTGTTTATTGAAAATGATTTTCTAGAATTTGGTTTTCTGGCAAGAATATCAATAATATCCATTGAATTATTGTTAAAAATATCATCTCCAAAGGAACAACCATATTCATCATCACTATCCATATTTTGATAACAATTTTTGCAATGTCAATCACTTTCAAGTGAAATTTCCTGCTCAAACAAAATCGCCTTGAATCACCTGCAAACAAACAAACAAGCAAACACTTAGTAAAATTTTGAAATTTTTAAAAATAATGACACACAAGCGAAATCAGTCAGATTGATTGATAAGCGAAATCAATCAATGTGACACAAAAGCGAAATCTGTTATGTGACAGATAAGCGAAATCACAACAATGTCACAAAAGCGAAATCACTTTTGTACTTAAAAGCGAAATCACTTATGACCGTATAAGCGAAAACACTTATGTTCGTATGAACGAAATTACTACTCGTCCGGATGAGCGAAATCAGTAATGTCCGGATGAGCGAAATCAGCTAAGTCCGTATGAGCGAAATTAGATCGATTAACTTTCGATGTATACTAAAGCGGAATCACGATTTTACTGATTTTTACGCAGAATTTCAATCTGAAACTTTCAAGGGTTGTACTACACTTAATTCCGATCACAATGATATGTTTAAAGTTCAAATTTGACCGCAAATTCGTTCCAGATCTGAAAATGAAGTTTCCGTTCGTGAACCGATTGAATTTTCTTAAAATTGATTGAGTTTTACTTTGTTTTAAAGTCTGATACTTTTACGAATTATTTAACAACTAGTTTCGCTCAATATACTTGAACTTCAAACCATTATGTCCGTAGGAACTTGTTTAATTCGAAAAAATAAAAGAGAAATTGAGTAGAAATGTGATAATAGTGTCGAATCAGCTGATGTAGTATGAACTCCTCGTCCTGAAGCTCTGATACCACTTGTTGGACCGTGTCGTGACCCTAAACGATCAGTCAAGGTAGTTCATCTTCACGTGTAAAGGCGGAATCAATGCACGCAAAGTAACAACAGCTTTTCCTTTCAATTTCTTCTCTTTATTAGCTTTCTAGAATGATTTTGACAGAGTTTTGTTACCAAGCTAATGACCTAATATCGCTCCAATGGTTACCATGAATGATCACATGTAGAGTATTTATACAAAGTCTGATTTCCCTCCAATGGCATGTCCATATGAGCGAAATCACATGAAACTGATTTCGCTTATATGGCATGTCCATTAAAGCGAAATCACATGTCCCTACAAGCGAAATCCCATCTAAACAACCATGTACATTAAAGCGAAATTAACAGTTAAAAACCTTAATCTTGACTTTCTTGATTTAAGACTTGATGAAGATGCAGTCAACAGACATTCTTGTGCATCAACACATTTCCTAACTACGGTCCTGATGAAAATTCCGCTGCAAGATTAAATAACCTGATACCACCACAACTGAGATCGCGTCCGCCCGTTCCCGGGAATAAGGGATCGGGGGTTGCGACAAATTAGCAGGACCGCAGGCCTTGAATTGCTTAAAGCTGAAAGGCGCTTTTGGAGAGTCGCTCTTCGATTCAACAGAGGACTTGCTGCTGACCTCGTTGATCTCACTGACGATCTGAGGTATGACCTTGGCCATTTCCTTGGCCACCAGTGAAGCGATGCGTTTGTCAGCATGGTCGCATCGAGCGGCGCGTTGAGTATGGGAACAAAATGACGACATTGTCTGCAGCAGACATCATCATATGATTTAGACGAGATTTGATTATATCGGGTTTAGTTTTGAAAAGTCTAGCGTTTAACCAACATACTTATTCTTATTAGGTAGAACACAGTAACACGTCAAGCACATAGGGCACATAGTCACGTATGCACATAAACCACATAAGCACGTATACACATAGACACATAAGCACGTAATTCACATATTTTGCACGTATTCACCTACATATCTTGCACGTATTCACCTATCTTTCCAAGCCGCGTAGCGCGTTCGAGAGTTGCGAGCGATAGCGAGCAGCGTAAGCGAGTAGCGCAAACGAGTAGTGCTGCGAGCAGTATAGCGTCGAGTGTAGCGTACGAGAGTTCTTAGTTTGAGTTACGATTAGTTAGTGTTCGGATTAAGAGAGCTGTGCGAGTTGTGCGCGTTTTAGTAAAGCGAGGAGCGAAAAGCGATAAAGCGTAAAATCTTCCAAAATCGAAACATATAAACATACAAACAGATAAAATCGATAATTCATAGAATCAGCAGTTGTGAGCTCAGAATCGAAACAGAGTGTCTTGGGTGTTAGACATCGACTACCCAAAGTGATTCGACTATCCACAACGACCTCGAGTACATGCTCTGGCCTAATAGACTGTGCTCTCACCGAAACACGGCGAACGACACGCATCCTTCCAGTTACTACGTGACTCGAGTCATTGGAATCCATCGAGACTTTGGTGAGAGTTTTGTAAAATCAAAAAAAGGAGTGGAACAGGTCATTAAGACGCGGGTTTCACCCCTAACTTAACAACTTCGTTCCTGAGAGTGTGGTAAAACCACGAGATAGAGAGGGAGAATTTCGTCGAGATATGGATGTCACTCCTAACTCAACGAAGATTCTCGTGCTGAGAGTAAAATACGCGTAGAGTGAGCGATCTCATCGAGAGTTCTTGGTTTTCACACCTAATCTCGATCCAATCACTCGTTTGTGTTATACGAGCGTTTTCGAAAATGTGTGTATTGTGTTAGCCTTAGGAAAGGCAAAAATGCGTTTTCAGCCTTAGGAAAGGCTCTTTTGTGCGAAGCTGTAGTATGCGGTGTTCGCACAAAGATGTAGTTTTCGCGAGAGTATCAAAGGTAAGCTCATGCAAAACCCCTACTGGGTTCGCACAGAGTCGGTCTGTTGGTACTTAGACTATAGACTAGGTTAATCCTAAGACTCGACCTAATTCCCTATAGTTATGGCTCTGATACCAATCTGTCACACCCCAACCGATGGCAGAATCATCGGGGCGCGACACTAGGCGAACCAGATTGCTCAAGAGAATCCATAACTACTATTAAATGGCAATATTTAAAAGGTTAATTGTCCCATACCAATCAACAAACATCCCACAACAATTATTACAGATAGTGTGTCTTAAAAGCAAAGCAAAACAAGTCCAACAACCTAGATTTCTATTAGTGGAGTTTCTAGACTGACTATCTTGATTTCCAGCATAGCATAACATCAACCTGTCAAATACGTTAAAATAAAGTCAATACATAAAATGTAAAGGTGAGTACACAAGTTTGCATAGCATATAGTAGCGAAAAGCGTTTTACGCATAACCAACATGTATCACGTAACGGGCGAAGCAAGTAACTATCACACAATGATTACAACTTAACCACGAGACTGCGTTGTAGAGTATGCGCGACACATGTCCAGCGGACACGTGAAGTAAAGTGATGTGATCCCTAGCAACCCCTGTCCACGACAGGTGCTGAGTCTAAACAATAGTACTATCGTTGTTAGAGGCGGTATAGTGTAACACTGTATAAGCATAGTACAAGCATTCATAGTTCACGTATAGCATGCGGGGGCGATTAGCGTTAAAAGTGTTTGCGTTGTGTGTTGTTGTATTTTGATAGAGAACGTATGTAACACCCAAAGGGCGTTAAAGGAAAATGGGTTTGAGTATACTCACAGTTCGTGTTTAGCTAGTAAACACAGACTTGATTGGATTGCAGGGAGCATTTGGGAGTTAGCCTGATCATAGAACAGTAGCGCAAGCGTTGAGCAAAATGTCGGATGTGCTAAGTGTCGAATGATGATGCGAACGGATGAGTATCCATTCGAACGGATGGCCATTCGAATGAGTGTGTGGTGTTTGTAAAATTTGTTAAAGTTTGAAGTTTAGCCGAATCGTTTAAGTAAGAGACATGTCACTTGGTCGGATGGTCATTCGAGTGAGTGATCTGTTATTTTGAAAACTTCGTAAAAATTTTCTAAGTAAAAGTCTGAAATTTAACGGAGACGGCGTGATGACGTGTCAAACAACGGAAAACACACCAAGTCCAGCTCATTCGATTGAATGGTCTCAACCCATTCGATCAGACTCACTGATCCTGATTAAGTTTCATGTTCAACCCGTTAATCGGTCATCTCTCCGGTGGAAATCCGTTTTCAAGCCGGCTCTCAACTAAGGGTTAAGTAGAGAGTCTGAATGAGTCTAGATTCCATCGGTTTTGTGTTAAAAGTTGAAGAAAGTTGAAAACAGTTGAGAAGTGTTGAGATCTTGCTGAGATTTAAATTAAAAGTGTGGAAATCTTTCAGATCTAGAACCATTCTCGATCAAATGGTGTTCCTTAACCATTTGCCAGAGCAAAACGATGGAAACCACCTTCAAGAGGTCCAAATCAGTGATTTCAGAGAAAAAATAATGTTTGTGCGTGATTTTGATGGAGAAGATGATGTAAAAGTGATTAAGGATGATGATTGTACAAGATTTGAGGAGAAATACTTACGAAAGAGCCTTGAATCGCGAGGAAAGTGACTGAGAGCGACTTGAGTGCGTGTGGTCAGATGGAGATGTAAAATCAGTGAAAGGAGGTGTACGGGTACTATTTATAGTATGAGAGTGAGAGTTAAGTCGGTGGAGAGTGGCGAGGTGTCGGATGGCTGTTTGGTCGGATGGGTTGTCCGGTCGAATGGCCACTCGGTCGGATGGCCATCCGAGCGGATGGTCATTGGACGGAAGTCCATTCGATCGGTTGCTCATTCGATCATCCGAGTTGCGTTTTGTTAGTTTTCCGACTTTTTTTCGTGTGTTAAGTGTTGCGTTTCATTTAATCGAGTTGCGAGTGAGCGTATAAGCGTTGCGTTGAGATAACCACATAACATCAAACAAGTAATCACACAAATAACACACATAACATAAATAAATGCAATAAGTAATTCCGCATTTCGAGTTTGCGTTTGCGTTGCGATAGCGTTTAGTCTAAACAAGCGATGTAAGATGCGATAAAATACGTTAAGTAGTAAGCGTTGTAAATAGCGTTAAAATGCGATAACCGCGTTTTGAATAAGCGTTGTAATCATGCGTTTAAAATGCGTGTTGAAAACATAGTTTAAACCCTTTTGCGATAATCGAAATCTCGGGAGTACAAGCGATTAACCAACGAAATGACATCGATGAGTAATGACCCGAAAAGCCGGGTTGTTACAGTTCTGCACCCAGAATCCCAAATTGCCATCATGATCTGGCTTAGTGTCCCTTTACACTCCGCAGAACATATGGCTTAAGTTTATGACTTATGTGAAAAATAATGACTACTAGCATATTTTGTTTGGATCTCCAACCTCTTAAGATTTGATAATGAGTTTTAGTCGACTCCCGATTCTTATTGTATCACTGATCATACAAGCTAACGACCGAGCTCATCTCAACTCTATTATGATCTAGACTAGCTCGGCTTACCTCGAAAATTACTCATGTCAATTTCAAACAAATTGTTCCAAATGAGTTTGGAATCACGAGATACGTGACAAAGAAAGAAAAATTAGATGGACAACACCATATCTCTACTCTTAAATCAAGGCTTTCATATTCTCACATCCCTATATCTTATTTTCACACTATCTCTGTATATATCTATGTATGTAATTAGATAAGGGTTAATGGATTTAAACACCCCCAACTATGGCCATTTGGCCGATGGCACTCTCAACTTTCACTTTGGCTCAGACCACTCCCAACTTAACACATCGATTGTCATGGCACACCCTCGTTAAATATTCTCTAACCAGGATAGTAAAATGAGCATATGTGGCAATTTAAGCTGATGTGGCATGTATGACGTGTCATACATGATCTGATGTGGAACATTACCAATGATCATCATTAAAAAAATAAAACAAAAGAAAATTAAAAAAGCATTACCCATGTCGCCGGTGCTTCTGGCCGGAAAGCTTAATTACCATCGCCGTCATCTACAATCTCTGTCGTCGTCTTCATCTTAATTACAAACACGTGTTGTCAGCCATATCAACAAGCTCTGAGTACATAATTACACCCGACCCACCCATTTAGCCACCAGATTGAATAACTCGCCATAAATATAGTCGAAAAAGTGTTTCATGTCGTCACCAACGTGAATAACAATTGACCGAGAGATGAAACTTGAATCACAAAATTCAACAACTTGAACAACAAATCCAAAGAGTAGTTAAACAACAAAATTCACTCAAAAGAAATAACCAAATATCAACTAAAGAAAGCTTGTCGGAAACCATGAACACCACCATCGCCGGTGCTTCTGGCCTCTCACTCAGTCACTCTCGACTCTCCGCCTCTCCAGACAATCCAGTCTTCAATCCAGTCACCGGCGGTGACACTCCGGTCTTCAAAGATCAAACAACTGTCGGACAATCATCAAACAATCCAGTCACCGTCCGGTCCACTCTCACACTCACACGCAGTCGGACAATCACGTACATTATCGGACAATCATCAAACAAGTGAATCGCTGCTTAAATGTTTTTATAGTTTCTGTAAATCGTTTCTGTTTCAAGCTTGTTGAATGATGAAACCTGTTTAAGCGATAATCTGTTCGCTGGCAAAGGGGTCGTTTGGAAATGTTTTACTTATGTATTTCAATTATGTATTGCTTTTGATTCAGTTTTTGTTGTTGATGCACATTTGTTAATTTAGGTGTTGAGATAAACCGAGCGAAACCGATCGAAATCGATCCGATTGATTTAAATTCGAACCGATCTCGAGCGCCACTTTTATGCTCGGTTTTATAAATTCGAACCGAACCGATCCGATCGGTTGTAATTCGAACCGATCTCGAGCAGACCCTCGCTCGGATCGGATCGGTTCGTGAACACCCCTAGGGAGAGATGTATGAATATTAAACCCCTTAATAAATTTAAAAGAAAACTCCCTAAATCAGTCTAGTAAAAAATAGGGTCCTAATATTAACACATGGGAAAACTTATTTACACATGGTGTATACGGGCCGTATACTGTTATACGGCCCGTATAGAATAAAAACAACTGACAAAGTCTGCTGGCACAGACTTTGTCAAGTTGTTTTATTCTATACGGGCCGTATAACAGTATACGGCCCGTATACACCATGTGTAAATAAGTTTGAATGGTCGTATACAATGTATACGAACGTGTATACGGGCCGTATAACAGTATACGGCCCGTATGGAACGAAATTTTGATTTTTAAAATATTTTAGAGTGGTGAGGTGCTCAAAATAAAACATCAACAAGTAATAAAGATTGAAGAACAAGAAAACGTGTCGTATGACTGTAATAAAACGGAAGCTATCAACGCGGGATTACGGGCATGGTGTTATTCTTTATTTAATATTTATAGAATAAAAGGAAGGGTGAGGCATTTGATGAGAGTTGTAAGGAGTCTGAATAAAACGGAAGCTATCAACGCGGGATTACGGACATGCGTTTAATTCCCAACATATTTGTTTTGTCACGTACATTTCGTAAGAAACTTTTCGTGCACTGAACCTTCACCTCCAATCATTTCCTGGTCAAATCACACACTATAAAGTTTAAACTTATCGTGTGTTGTAGTTTGGAAAGATGACCGAATAGAGATCTGAATAACAAACTGTGGAGAACTTGTTTGCGTTATCCACCAACAATCCGTTCATTATCTGTTGTTATTTAAAACAATAGCAATTAACGTTCGGTTGAGATAACGGACATCCAACTTTCAAAATTCAAATCAAACTAACACGAAGTATCTCGAAGGTATCATATTCTTGGTTCAATACCATGTGAAAAAAGATTCTTGCCAGCAGACTTTTGTTGGTTCAATACCAACTGCTCGAAATCCCTTTCGTTTCATGGATTTCCCTTTGGTTGAAAACTTTTCATCACCGGTTTCTACAGCATAAGCACATACACAGGGGAGAATATTCTCGAAATTGAAGGAAAAGAAAAAATGGTTGTTGATGTTTTTTCTCTATCAGGATTTTGTTGAGTCGTCGGGAAAACTTTTCCTCAGGGGAGGGTGAGTAGTATGAGTCTGAGTCCATTGTGGTTCGTGAATGTTGGAAGAACCCGACACGTCTTCTGCTGCCTCTTCGGTTGGTAAAAGACATAGGATGGCTTTTAATACAGGCTCTTTGTCGGTTGTGGTTGATTTATAGGAGGAGTTGTGGTTGATTTATAGGAGGAGGTTATGAAACGAATATATGTTTATGCGAACATCCTTATTTTGTCACGTACATGCGTTTAATTCCCAACATCCTTATTGTATCAGACTCTCTCCCCTCCTGATGCAATTTTCACAGTGGTACCAATGTCCTGCTACTACAATCCTTCCAACGATCCTTGTCTTGAAAGACAAGAATACAACGTTCATGTATCACAAGGAATGACCGATCTAAGGCAGAGAACCTGATTTAGATACACAAATTCATCACCGGTTTCTACAGCACAAGCACATACGCAATGAAGTATTAAAAGATGTTAGTTTCTTGACAGTATGGTTTCTCGACAAATGATTTCTCTATTACAGCACTCTTCTGAAAGACAAGAATACAACGTTCATGTATCACAAGGAATGACCGAGTTTGGAAAACGGACGAAATCCACGAAGACACTGTTGGAATTTGTGGATTTCGGTTGGTTCAGAAACTTAACAAGAGAAGCAACTAAAAAAGGAAAGAAAGACCTTATTTTACCATTTTTACCATATGTATACGGGCCGTATACCGTTTATACGGCCGTATACGCTCGGTAAAAAACAAATTTACCGATCGTATACAATGTATACGACGATTGTATACGGGCCGTATATTCTGATACGGCTCGTATACTATGGTAAAAAATGGTTAAAAAATGGTGTATTCTCTTTAATCTCTTAGAACGATCCTTGTATTGAGAACCTGATTCTGGTTTAAACAATGGAATTTGTGATTCAACAGAAATAACTGAAAAATAACTCGCCATTCTCTTGCACCTGTATACGTTGCAAGGTATAGAATGTTTGTAGTATTCTTGGTTCAATACAAACTCTTCTGAAAGACAAGATAATGGTTTCTCAACAAATGAAGATGAAGATGAAGAAACGAGAGTTTGTTTTGAGAAATTTACAAGGTAAACCTGAATTTTTAGATTTTTAGACACTTACTTGAACATGAGTCTGAGTCCATCGTGGTTCGTGAATGCTTCGATTTCAACAAATCTTTCAAGGTCTTAAGTGATGGACAACTAGTTAAAAGATGTAGAAGAGTTTGTGTATAGATCTTTAATGTGAGATTCTTCAAGTTTGCACATTTTGAGAAAATACCAATGTGTTTGTCAGCTTCGTAAATACACAACTTAACAAGATAAGCAACTAAAAAGTTAACATTCAGATTCAGATTCAGAAAGCAGATGTTTAGTAGTGTTTGAGACAATTGATTTCTCTTGCGGTTACCAGGCCTATCATCTCCGTCTACGTTTGGTTTCTTCGTTTATTGGATCGTTCTAATAGATTAAAGAGGTTTTTACCATTTTTTACCATATGTATACGAGTCGTATACGGTTTATACGGCCGTATACCATTGGTAAAAAATATTTTTACCGATCGTATACAATGTATACGATGGTTGTATACGGGCCGTATATTATTATACGGCTCGTATACTATGGGTAAAAAATGGTAAAAAAAGGGTTATTCTCTTTAATCTATCAGAACGATCCTTGTCGTGATGATTCGAAACATTCACGAACCACAATGGACTCAGACTCATACTACTAGCAGTAGAACCCGACACGTCTTCTGTGATGATTCGAAACATTCCGAATAACTAGCAGAAAAACCCGTATACGGTGATTGTTTATCCATAATATTCTTCATAGCCATATTCCCACTCACAATTTGTTGATACATATCGTCCGTTCAACTTGAGTATTTTTTCTAACTTTATGCTTGCATCCACCACAGTGAATATTAACTTTGTGTGAAAGAGTTTGGAAACCGGACGAAATCTATGAAGAAACTGTTGGAATTTGTGGATTTTGGTTGGTTCAGAAACTTAACCAGAGAAGCAACTAAAAAAATACAATTGATTTCTCTTCCGGTTACCAGGCCTATCATCTCCGTCTACGTTTGGTTTCCTCAACGAAGAACCATCAGCCATTATCAACCCTTTTTTCCTTTGGTTTCTGGTTGATTTTTGAGGGTGAGGGTTTTGAATTGATTCCTGCGCTCAAGTTTCAACTACTGGAGTGAAAATTGGTAAAAAATGGTTTATTCTCTTTAATCTATTAGAACGATCCTTGTAACCATCAACCGTTCAAGTTGATATAGGAGAGTACTGAACAACCGAGATAACAGCTCCGGTATTTTTCACCAACCCATCTTTGGTAGTGTTTGTTTGAGAACCTGATTCAGATACACAACGGTCTCTTTGCTTCGTCTACTAGAACTATTTGTGTATGCATTCTTTTGGTAGTTAACAACGCTAATTAGAAAAAAATCTGAAAAAATTAATCATATCGATTGCAATAACAGGATGGATGTGACACACAAAGATAGATAAAATGTCACAGTTGTCAAGACTGTTTGTCGGGTTTCCAATGCTCACACAGGGTGATAAACAACGCTGATACACGTAACATCTAGTTATATTCAGATTTAAACAATGCCTGCCTCAATCTTCAATACTTCAGTAAAATACCACTAGTAGAAGAACCTGACACGTCTTCATGTAACAGAGAATGTTTTAGAAATTGAAGGAGAATGAAAAGATTTGTTGAAATCGAATTTGACAACTATGACAGCTTATTAAAAGTATCGTGTGTTGTAGTTTGGAAAGATGACCGAACAGAGATCTGAATAGCAAACTGTGGAGAACTTGTTTGTGGCAGGTGCTTCTACTAGTTACTCGGAATCGATAAATAACCAACACGAAGATCTCTGCGATCGCTAAGGTTTTCATCAACGGACTGATCGGTAACGTTACTCTACCTGTGCTCCGATTTAAGCGGCATGTTCCGATCAACGTTTATCGACATTGTTAAAGGTGATGAAGAGTTTTAGAAACCCTAGAATGATTGTGTTTTTACGGGAATAAAACGTGATACTTGAAAAAAGCCAATATATACGGCCCGTATATAGTTATACGGCCCGTATACATGTCCTAACATCAAAAACCCACAAAAATAAATCAATTGAGCCGTATACGTTTTACAAATCGTATACACATGTATACGACTCGTATAACTGTATACGGGCCGTATATAATAAAACCAAAAAAAACATTCTCTGCGCATTTTCCTATTCAAAAACATTCTATACGAGCCGTATAATTGTATACGGCCGTATACAATAGGGGATGTGAAAATAAGATATAGGGTATGTGGGAATAAGTCACCCAAAAAATAAAATTGTCCATTTTTTTCCATTTCCTCCGGAGAAAGCAACAAAACTTTGTATAAATTTTCAGAATCTTGCGCCTCAAACTTGCTTTTTCTAAATCTGAGTCCCAAGATTCAATCATTAATTAAATAAAAAACACTTCTGATCCAAATAAAAGCTTCATTTCGATCTAAAAATCACTTCTTCAACCCTATTCTTCTCCAAAACCCTCAAATCAGATTCACTTAAGATCGTAACTTTACTTCAAGAAATCACACACCCACTAATCAGTGATCATCATAACCCATAACCCACGATCCAAAATTTCAGTTCACGAACTGGGTATAACCGAACCAGATCGACCCTGTTTTTAGCCGAAAACCCCGGTAATTTTAATGTTTTGGAGGGAGCGTGAAAGGGAGATCAACAAAGAGCAAAATGGAGGTCCTCTTTGTGGGCAGGTTCGAGTTCTTGTTGTTGGAGATTCAGGTAACTGTTTGTCTACATTTGATTGTTGTTCTGTTGAATAGCTAGATTTGATGTGATTGTAATGAGGTTAGGTTGTGTTGGCTGTGTATGGAGATTTAAGGTGTTCATTAGTTGAGAATTAGGGTTTTGTGTTTTTTTTTTTTTTGGGTGCTTAACGTTGATCTGTTATGGGTTATTTAGTTAAAGTGTGTTTGGTGATGAGCAATGTGATCAGGCTAATGTATAGTGATATAAGTTGAGGGTTTTAGGGTTTGAGTAGGATTATTGGGTGGTTATGTGATAAAAGATTCAGTTCACAGTTTTGGAAATGTGTCTACGTGTAAGAGATTTAGAGGTTCAACTGTTCAAGAATCTGTTGATGTTTCATTGCATAAAAGTACGGAATGGCCGATTTCATGGAGATTTCTGCAATTTTAGGTTATTGGGTTTGTATCACTTTTGTTTCCCATATCTTATACCGTTTAGTTCTATGAATGACATGTAAACCATATTTTCAAGCTGATCTAGAAATCTACAGCCTACGTATGATGTGAGGGGGAAATTCATGCAACAAAAGGCGAATCTGACTAAGAATCCGTTAAACAAACCTCTTTATAGCTGCTGAAGGCGAGTTGCAATAAAATGTCTTGCAACTAAGTGCCTTCTTTTGTCACTTTAAACTTAAAATTAGAACATCAACCAGCTTCATCTACTTTGGTTTCTTTTATTTCTATTGTTTAATCACTTAATGTATAATTGTGCATCTATAGGTGTGGGGAAAACTTCTCTTGTGAATCTAATTGTGAAAGGTACAGTAACGAAGCATCCTCCTCAAACAATTGGATGTACAGTTGATGTGAAGGTATGCCCACAAATCATTTCTTTCTCCATAGATAGCTTGCACTAAAGAAATAATGGCTTTTATGAAGTAATTTCATTTTATTTTGTGCAGCATTTTACTTATGGAAGTGCCGGTAGTTCTTCAGATAGTGTTAAAGGCGACAAGGAGAGAGAATTCTTCATTGAACTATGGGATGTCTCCGGACATGACCGTTATGCAGACTGTCGTTCCATTTTTTATTCTCAAATAAACGGTATGTGTTGTTGAAAGTTGAAACTTGTTATTTGTTCATACTTCATCCTTTCTTGAAAATTACAAGAGAGAATACACACATTTTTAAGAATTTGATAGCTTTATTGCTGTTTAATTTGTGCTATTTGGCTTAGTATATTAAAAATTTGTGTGCCTCGGACTTGGGGAGGGAAGTCTTTCTACACGATGTTTCCCTCGAATTGAGGGGATGATTTGAAGTGCTTATTTTGACTTTAAGAAGTATAATTAGATAATCATATAATCTTTTGATTTAAATTAGGGATAATCCTTGAAGGCCATCTGCCTAGCGCAAGTTGCGTTTTGTCTTATCCCATTAGTTAGCAGAGTATTGGTCGGGTCCCATGAGTGTAACGTACTAAGAACGATTATCCTAGTTTTTAATGAAATGTTCTATCTTTTATAGTTTTACTTCTTTGCTTTGTTGTGATGTAAAATCGATATAAATGCCGATATATTTATCTTATTCCATATATATGAGTATGATTATTTTCAAGAATCAGAATTATAGATATTATTTTCATAATGAAAACAACTCTATAGATAAGGATTAGGAAAAGTTAGGGATCATGCCTAATTTGATTATTAAATCAGGGTTAGATGGAGGCTGCCTCTCAAAGGCAGATTGAATTTTGTATTTCATTATTATTTCCTTTTTTCAGTAAAAATATAATCTAGGTCCTATCAGTATTTGGTTAAATTTGCACCTCCCAACTTTAAGTTGCTATTTTGACATTAAATGTGCGTGCAGGTGTTATCTTTGTACATGATCTCTCTCAAAGAAGGACAAAAACAAGTTTGAAGAAATGGGCTGCGGAAATTGCAGCCACAGGGACATTTTCAGCCCCGCTAGCAAATGGCGGTCCAGGTGGCCTACCTGTACCATATCTTGTGATTGGTAACAAAGCAGATGTGGCTGCCAAAGAGGGTACAAGAGGTAGCAGTGGCAATCTTGTTGACATGGCTCTTCAATGGGTCGAGAAGCAGGGTTTACTTTCATCAAGTGAGGAACTACCTCTGGTTGACAGTTTTCCGGGAAGTGGCGGACTTATGGCGGTAAGACATGCATCAAGTTGATATGTTGTTATTGGTGTGTTGGTCAATTTTCTTTTAATTTGATCATTGAGATCCTAAAAATAGAACATGTTGAAAATGATTATACTATAGGTAAAAGTTGGTTGGTGCCGTAATAGTGTGAAAGCAGATGTGGCATAACGAGTTGGTTTAAAACGCTAAAACTGTACGGGCTGGGTTGGTTGACCCAAAACACTTTTCGTTTTGTTTTTAATATTTTTAAAAATATAATGTTTCAAGTATGATTACGAGTTTACGACTGCTTATATTATTTCACTGATAACCTAATTATTTAGTAAATTCTGCGCATTAAAATCCCAGTTTGGCGATTTTAACCCGTTTGACTATTTCTTTTAAACTGTGTCAAGTAGTATATGTGTTTTTTTTTTATAAAAATAATGGATTTTGTGATTGTTTTCTATAACTTATAGCAATTTTATACATTATTATTTCTCTTTATTAACCCTTGAGAATATCCAGGCTGCAAAAGAAGCAAGATATGACAAGGAGTCTGTGATGAAGTTTTTCCGTATGGTATGCAACTATTTATTTACATCGAGTTTGGTCAACATAGTCAATGATCTAAAATCTTACGTGACTAACTTTTCAGTTGGTAAGAAGAAGATACTTTTCAGACGAGTTACCTCTAGCAAGCCCATGGTCTACCTCAGTCCAAAGACCGTTGCAAAGGCCCGGGGACAATTTGATCGAGGAAGAACAACCATACACCAGTACAAGGTACGTGTGTGTAACTTTGTTTTGACCAAACCCTAAACCCTAGACCCTAAAGCCACTGTATACATTGCAGAACGTTTGGTGATCCGTACAAGTACAATGTACTACCACCACTTCCGGCTCAACGAAACCTGACCCCACCTCCCACTCTTTATCCTCAGCAGCCGGTGTTGACGCCTGAAAACAACTACTACAGCATCCCAAGATTCAACTTGAGTGGAGCTCAAGAATTAAACACTATTAGATCCAAACGTAACGATATTAATGTATGATTTGGCTTTCTTTTTCTTACTATATTGATTGAAAACAAACTAGCCCATTCATTTTTTGACCCGCGCCAGGGTGTGTTGTTCGTGGTAACTTGGTTTGATTTCTTGTATCGTCGAATTTAATTCATTCTGGTATCGTTGGAATGATGAAATTAGTGTGATCATGCTATATACGTATGTGTACATCTTTTGTAATGTGTTGCATCATGTAATAAATCAAACAAATATTTTTAAGGGTTTGTTATTTTGTCTAACTATTTGCGATTAAAAAATCGGAATTTTAGTCTTAAATGTGTGTGATTATGATTTATAATGAGGCAACTATCACCCATAAAATACGACTGGGATCATAAAATAAGCATCCATAGACCAAAACCGTTTGTATAAATTATCAAACTATCCGGAGTTTTGAGTGTAGCATAGTAAATATTACAAACCCGAACCTCAAAAATTGTGTCAGTCACATGAACTTGAACACCGCATGCTTGTGTGTGTCAACACGAACAAGACTCGTTGGCCTGATTGTTTATTATTATATTTTTCATTTCAATACTATAAAGTTACAAGTTAAGGAAAAAAAAACTATGAAAGTGTATAAACCATGTCAAGACTATTATGCTGGATGTTAGTTTCTCTTTTAAGATAATAATTTTGGCATAAAAAATATTCCACCAGTACTTAAGCTATGTATAAAACATGTTTTATAAAATTATATAAAAAACATGTTAAATAAATCTGCAAACCTAAGAGACTAAACAGTGCCTGAACGCGAGGGTAGAGGAGTGGCGAGTAGCTCTAGAGAGCAAGGGCCTAAGGATTAGTCGAACTAAGACTGAGTATCTACACTGTGATTTCAGTGGTGTAGCAGATGACGATGACACCCAAATCACCATTGAGGATCAATTGGTCCCGCAGGCAACTAAATTTAAGTATTTGGGGTCGTTTGTACAAAGGGATTGCGACATAGATAGTGATGTAACCCATCGCATACAGGCTGGCTGGTGTAGATGGAAGGCAGCCAGCGGGGTATTGTGCGATAGGAGGTTCCCAACTAAACTAAAGGGGAAATTTTACAGGGTAGCAGTTAGGCCCGCTATGCTATATGGAACAGACTGTTGGGCTATCAAGAAGACACAAGCGCGCAAGATGGAGGTAGCAGAGATGAGGATGCTGAGGTGGATGTGTGGACACACGAGGTTAGATCGGATAAGAAATGAGGTTTTTAGGGAAAGATTAGGAGTGGCTAGTATATCGGATAAGATTAGGGAGGGGAGATTGAGATGGTTTGGGCACGTAAAGCGGAGGCAAACGACGGCACCATTTAGAGTAGTGGAAACTCTTACTGTGGAGGGGAGGAGAGGAAGAGGCAGACCCAAGCTGACATGGGATGAGCAGATTAGGCATGATTTACTAGAGTTGCATCTGTCTGAGGACATGGTCCAAGATAGGACTTTGTGGAGGCGTAGGATTAGGGTTAAGGACTTCTAGAGGATATTGCAGTAAGGTCTTAGGTGTATTTTAGGGACGTATGTTTTTCTTATTCTTTAAGGGACTTTAACGGTGAGTGACCTCTTGTGTTTATGCCCAAATGTTGTTGTATGCCATTATACATGATTTACATTATATTGTGCCACTCTGCTCACTTTCTTGATATAGGTGGCTTCTTTTTCTATATTCTTTGACTTGATGTTTTGGTATGTTGTTCGCTTTGGAGCCGGGGGTCTCTCTGGAAGCAGCCTCTCTATCCCTAGGGATAGAGGAAAGGTCTGTCTACATCCACCCTCCCCAGACCCTATAAGTAGCTTTGCTATTTGTGGGATTTACTGGGTATAATTGATTGATTGATTGAAATAAATCTGCAAACCTGACTAATATTTGAAACTGGCTCAAACTCGTATAAACTAAAACCCAAAATCACAAATCGTGTATTATATCCGGCCCTAACTTCAATCAGCCCTCAACACATAGGAGTGACAATGGGTCGAGTATGAGACTTTAATCTCAGTCGCATAGCCGGTTATAAAATCGCATCTCATATCTGATCTTATATTCATTGGGACCCATTATTACCCATTAAATTTGTGGTAAAAAAAATGAAAGGCATTTTTTTTAAAGGCATAATTTGTGGTATATTTATGTAAATATCGTGTATACCCGTCTATGATCTTATATGCTTAATTATTGCACATTGGGATGCCTATCACCCGATAAACTCACATCAAAACAGACTTTATTTGTAGTTCTATGCATTAATACTTTGTTATCTTTTGTTTGGAAGATCAAATGTTATTAACATGCCTGTATTAGTTAAGAGCACACAGAAGCCCACAGCCAGACTACATGTAAGATGCTTGATGGCTGAAATATTTAAAGCAGGTCAATTCTGGTTTGTATTTGTTTAATAACAAGCCAATTGGTAGAATAAACAAAGCAAACTAAAAATATAGCATTTCAATGAGTTGAGCAAGTTGCAAGCTTCGAGACATTTTGGACCCAAGGAGGGGGGGCTCGTGGCATCGCTCTTATGCTCTACACACAACCAAATAAGGTTGTTTACAACCAAAACCTGCATCACGCTTATCTATTTTGCATATCAACTTTTTTATCAAGTAAACTGTTTTTACATATGAGCCTACAACAAACTCAATTTTTTACCCAAAAGTACATGAGACGCTACCTCAAGCCCATGGTGCGCCTTTTAAAACAAAGGTTACAGGGTCAAAACTCAAAAGTAACTATTACAAAGTCCAAATCATTTCCTTTCAAATAAATCAAAATGTATTGTTATTATTATTAAACTATTGTTTAACTACTATTTTTTACAAAATTCAAAAGAATTTAGAAGCAAGTTGAAAATGATGCATGACTCCACCCAAAAACGTGACAGGCGTGTCGTTAAGTCGTTTATCTACTATGCAGATCAAATATTATTGTTTGAGCAAGGCAAGCTCAAAGCTCGTAGTAGCCATCAATGAATATATAATGCAAAAGTGTAAGTTAGCCAACTTGTTCACTTGTTCCACATAGAGCAAATAGCAATTCATTAAAACACATTGTAATTGATCGATATTATTATACCTTATATTAAATGGTACAAAAGAATCGCAATGTTCGCTTGTTCATCTACGGATCTAGAAGCACTAAGGCTTCTTTTTCTTTCCGTTTAGTAATATCTAGCCAACTAATTCAATAGCGAATAAGAATCCCAATCGGAATATATAATAAAAAATAGCGGATTTTTGAGTCTGAACTCAAATCAAATGTATGATTTAGAATGCATACCTATAAATCGCATCAGCAACTCCATCTTCATCATTGCTGACACCAATTACGTTAGCTACAGCTTTTGTTTTCTCTGACCCGTTACTGAGAGCTATCCCTAAAGAAGCCAATTCAATCATCTCAATGTCGTTTTCACCATCACCAATCGCCATTACCTCATCTGCAGTAACACCAAAATGGTCAAGCAGCATTCTGACTCCACTGCCCTTTGAACTGCCAGGTGGCACGATTTCAAGCATATCGGGCTGTGCTTGGACAACAGAGGCACGACCCGCTGTTGCTTCTGACCAGTATGGCCTCAGTGTGCCAGCCACCCCTTCAGCAGTGTCCAAAAATAACACCTTCTGTAGTTTCAGTTTAAACAAGTGAACAAGTCAACAAACGTGACGTAAGCACATGAATAAATAAAATAATCGGGTTGATTTCGTTTTGGGTAAACAAGATATTGCATGTTACCCAATTACCACCTATAATTAACACGACAAGCAAAAACGAATGGGTTCATGGGTTGACCTGTTTAAACCGTTTACTTTTTTTGATAATGTCCTTTAATGTCATAACTTATAAATGGTTGGAAATTTTATGTAAACTATATAAAATAAAAAAGAAACTGGCATCAGCTTTTAAGATTTAACATAATTGTTTTACATACATTTGCATTTTTTGTTTCAGATTTGTGATTTTAGAGTATTAATATGTAAAAATAAAATATATGTGGGTAAAGCGGGACGTATTCACGTCAACCAGTGAATATTCATGTTTGGGTTCACGTGCCTGGCATGATTTTCAGCTTCATGTCTTGTGGGTTCACGTCGGGTCCGGTCCGTCAACCCACAAACAAGATGTTTTAGCCACCTACCTTATAAATTATGAACATTTTAGAAACAAAGCATAAGTTGATCTTTTATCATAAATAATTACCTGTACTTCACCACTACTTAATAGGTGATCCACCGAAGACATAATCTCTGCCTGTCAAAAGTTAATGTTTATTAGATGCCCACAGATTACCACTTGCCATAACCGCACAAATAAAAGAGAATGATGACTCAGCTACCTTAGGCTCATTATATATGGTGTGGAGCGAGTCCACTAGCGGATGGTTAAATAAGGTCAAGCAACGATTCTCGCTGAATGCAATAAGTGGGATATTGTGCTCAACAGAGTAATTAAATGCCTGTAGTATTGCAGCATATTTGACATTCCAATTTAAATTAGAAAGAGATTAGTGACCATTAAATACATGTGTTCCAAACTCTTTGTCATTTGTTTATGATTTAACAGGAAATACCTCTCTGCAAACATCTATATCCAAATTTCTTCTGTGAATTTCCCGTCCTTGTGTACCATAAACAAGCAAACCCTATAAGAATTAGAGAAAATGTTTTAATACTAAACTCAAAACACCCCATATAATATCAATCAGAGTTGCTAACACATCAAACCTGTATGAAAACACCTGGTGAATACTCTGAGGCAATTCCATCTCTGCCTGCCAGATCTACCGACTTCAAAAGAGTAAGAACAGCTGGCCGGGTCTGTTTCCAGTTATTACGTGCAAGCTAGTGAGAACTCAAGCAGCCAAAAATGGATGGGTAGGGCCCCTATGAACGTTTTTTGATCAAGAGAGGTTGGGTTGCAGTGGGCTGTTTTAGTACGGGTCGTCCCATGAACATGTATTTTGACAATATTTTAGAAACATATTATTTTAATAAAACTCTAATTGTATAAAACAAAACGATTTAGGCGACTGTAAGCACACTTTGGGCAACTTCCAACCCGATTCCCTTTTAGCTATATACCTTTATTTGACCAAATTAAGTTGTTAAGGATAAACCATAACCCAGTTCGACACGTTTATAGGTAAGTGAATCGTAATTGTCAATCATAGAGAAGAAAAAAAATCTTACTTTTCCGGTAGCTATAACCACTTTTACGCCTCTTGATGAAGCCTCTTTTAAAGCCTTTGCATTTGTCTCAGATATTTGACTTTTGCTATTCAGCAGCGTACCTTATGTCCATTAATATGCATGACATTTAATAATCATGTGTGGATTATGCAAAAATATGTGTAAAAAACATGTAAAGTCAAACTTACCATCCATATCACAGAAGATATAACTGAACTTTGGCTTGTAGAATCGAAGACTACCTTCTTTCTTCCTTCCTTTTGACAATTCAAATGTAAGGATACTCTACCAAAACTTACTTTGAAGTTTGAACGACAAAATCAGAAGGTGCCAATTCTGACACATTTACTTATGAATGAGCCTATTTGGGTTATTTTAGTTGCCAAACGGGTCAAATGAAAAGGTATAGCTAAAAAAGGGAACGAAAACATTTGAAACTGGCAAAATACTATTTAGCGCATTGACTACTTATCACAAATTTAAAAAAAAAGTGGTTCATGTCAGCCCAACAAGTGCTAAAAATGACACATTTTAACCAACACCATTTTTTACCATTAACCATCCTGTCTGCTCCATCCATATTTCCACCTCTATGTAGTTAATGCGGTAAAAAATCGGATAGCGATCAAGGACTGATATTTGAGATATCGGTTATCGCGGTGGGATACTGGTAATTTTAATTTCATTTAGAGTTTATATATATAGCAATTTAACACTAACAATTCAGCATACTACCCATAGTTGTCAATAGCGGCTATAGCGACCGCTATAGCGCGCTATGTAGCGAAGCAACCAAGTGTCACTATTTGGGTCATAGTGACTAATAGCGTGAATAGCGACAATTAATTTTTTTTATGTAAATAGCAATTAGATATAGCTATAAAATAGCTGGATTTATAGGTTTTTGTTAAATATACATGTAAAATAGCATATATACCAAGGTATTTTGATATAATATACATATAAAAATTTTCAAAATTCTTTTTCTAGTGTATCGCTATTTATAAAATAGCGGTCGCTATTCGCTATGTAGCATATAGGTCCCTTGTCGCTATTCGCTATTAACAACTATGATACTAACATTAACAAATTAACCTTTTGCAACTTGCAGAACACCAACAATTGTAGCAAGTAGGACCTGATTAAGACTTAAAACACTAACAGATAACAATTAAGACTTAAAACACTAATAGTAGCAACAAGAAGAAAGGCGAATGGTAGAACTAAGAAGAAAGGTACTGATATCTGGAAAATCGGTGATATATCGCCAATAATATCGGATATTCTGACCGATATTTGACACGGAGACTGATAACCGATATATCGGTGATATACGGTATATATTGGCAATATTAGCTACATAGTTCCACCTCCAAACAAAATTTATATTCTTGAACCTGAGAAATATAGGGATAACTATTATAGTAACAGAGGATGTGCAAGAGTACATACCATCAGTAGGAGTATTTGGTAGAGGGTTTTCATCATCTTCAGCAGTAGATGCACTCTGGATCAACCCTTTCCCTTTCCATCCTAAACTTTTCAAAAGACGTTCCTCCTCACCCTCCATCTCCGACTCGGCTTCATCACTCAGCTCATGATCGAATCCCATTAGATGCAACAACCCGTGAACCTACAACGCTAAAGTGTAAGTCACCGTTTCTTTTAAATTCAAAGTAAGATGGAGCCCAAGTAGCCAACGGTATTAAAGTTAGGGATTGGGTGGCTTAAGCTACAAATTAGTTTATCATTTATCCAAACAACTTTAATGGGTCAAAAAAGTTTTTAGCTAGAAGGGAAACTGATTGCAACTGCCTTTATACTTGTGTATTTACATATATCTACTCATTTGATTTATCATGTACTCGCTATGCATGTAAATGTAAGTATGCATATGTACATGATATGTATTCATATATGTTACTATGTTAGAGTCTTAGAGAATAGAGATAACTATATTACTAGAATAGGTTTCACCGACATAAGATATATTTTGTTTAGTTTCCTTATTTAGCCTATCCTTGTGTATATACTAAGGTATTAGTCTGACTATGAAATACCAAGAAAATGAGAAATATATCCAGAAACACTCCACCGATCTGATGGCATACAAGTCTACAATATATGTGTAATACACATTTATATGCATGCACACGTATGATTAGGTTCATTAGAAAACCATTTAAAACTTAAAAACCGAGAAAACTACTACCAACCAATCATTTTTTTTTACTTTTACTTTTTATTTCCTTTAGTTATATGTTTAGTATTGTAGATACAAAAATAAAAATTAAAAAATATATGTAGATTGATGAGGTACATATATGTAGCTTGCAAAGGTACACATATGAGGTATATATATGTAGTTCACAAGCTACATATATGTAGCTCGTCGATCTACATACATTTTTTTTATTTTCTTTTTAATTTCTACAGAAAATAGTAACACATAAAAAATGAAAAAAAAAATCTTGTTTAAGTTTTCTAATGATCCATTTCCTACACACGTATGTACATACATGAGCATACATATACATACTATAACAAAATAAATAAAGATTCAATTCTTTTTTTAAACATAAAATTGCTTCAAATATACAGTATAAGTTTTTGACGAACCAGAAGAATACGTATCTCGTCAAGAAGAGTGTGCCCTCTTTCCTCAGCTTGTCTTACCGCTGTTTCCACTGAAATTACTATGTCACCCAACATTAACTGCACGATGGAAACGGCATGTCATTTTATGTTTACTAATTCATTCCATAACATTAACATTAGTAACAGCCCATTTGGGCATTTGGTTCACATAATTTAACGGAATTGGAATTAATTCCATTGAGAATTGTGTTTGGTTGGTTAAACAAGGAATAGGAATTGTGTAAAGATTACCAACAAGCCCCAATCCCAAATAAACTATTGTAACAAATCATTCATTGTGAAATCGTAAACAGCAGACTAATACAGATCGATAGAACCAGAAGCGATTTTTCAATCTCTTTCTTTATATGAAGTTATTAGAACCAACTCATACCATAATCAGCCATTTCGAAAAAAACGATTCAAAATTGAAACCCAAAAGAGCTTTTTCAAGCTTTGTTCATAAAAAATCCACCACAATTGACTACTGGAATCAAAATCGACCATTCAGAAAAAGATTCAAGCTCTATTCATCAAAACCCATAATGCTTTTCATTAGAGAACATCGAACCTTAAATCCATTTAAAAACGAGCATTCTGAAATAAATGCTGTAGACATACCTGTACAAATCAATGATGGAGACAATTCTAGGGTTGAGGTTGTTGCAATTCTACGAACAGAGATAATTCCATTCATAACGATTGGCCAAGGGTAATTTTGTGGAGGAGAAGAAGTGGGAATTGGGGAAGATAAAAAGTTAATTTTGTCATTTTATTGTTCTGAACATTCCATTTCAATTACAAATTCATAAACCAAACAAAATACAAATTTTCAATGGAATTAATTCCAATTCCCTCACATTCCAATTCCTTTTAAACATTCTAGTCCCACCGTCAATATTATACGAACCAAGCGACCCCTAAGTTTTCATCTTACAAAATTAACTAGGGGTGTGAATTTCTTACACGAGCTGAAAACAGGTTTTGGGTTTAGTCTAAACGGGTTTGGGTCAGTTTCAGGTTGAACCTGGTCGGGTTGGCGGGTTGACCCGTTTAACCCATTTATATTATATTATATTTTGACAATATGTTTTATGTTATAAATTAAATTGGATGTGTATTTTATGCCAAAATTATAATTAAATTGATAATTATAAAAAAATAAAATAAAAAAATTCGGGTTGAACGGGTCGTGTTTGGGTTCATATGTAGGACACGATTTTCGGGTTCGGATTGAACCCGCCAACCCGTGGACCCGACCTGTTTAGCACCCCTAAAATTAACCGTAGCACCCCTAAAACTAACCCTGGTAGATTTAAAAAGTGATGTTTTTTTATTACTTCTTTTAATACTTTGAGATCATCATCCACCTTTCACTCGACACCAAAACATTCATTTTAACTTGAAGTTAAAAAGTAACTCGTTTTAGACTCCAAATCAAATGTCAATTTCCCTAAGTAGGGAGTATCTCATTGTTGGAGTGCTTACCATTGGAAGCTTGAGTTCAGGGACATGCTGAGACATAGAAAGAACATCAGTAGCATAATCCGCATTTCTCCAATCTTTATTTAGCTGACGGATGAAATCGTCATTGCAAAGAAGTATTGATAACTCAACATTCTCATATTGCCCAACATCATCAATGGCAGGATCTCTTGTTTTATAATCTGAATCTTTTAAACCATCAAATGCTAGTTTCATAGCCATTGGAACGTTCAGACGAAGCATTTCTGCAATATCCTGCCATATTTAGAAAGAATAGTATTATAATCAAGTAAAGCCTCTCTATTATGTAGATAAACAGACGCACTAAACTTTCATTATGATTCACTTCTATACTTTAACAACAGACTTATTAACAGAGCATAGCATTATAGCAATCCTGGGTGGTTAACTAGTCAATAAATTGTAATGAGGTCATTGCTTGTGGACTAGAACATACGCAATCAACTATAATGGTATTTTTGTGGGTAAAGTTCTTGTACAAATAATCTTAACATACTAAACATACAAATTGAAGGAAAACTCAAAAAGACAAGGTGGCATTTTTGTAATTATCAATAACTATCAAAGTTACTCTACAAATATACCTAAAAAAACCTAACCACTCCCCCCACCCCCCAAAAACCTAAAAAAAACCTAACCCCCCCCCCCCCCCCACCCCCCAAAAAACCTAAAAAAACCTAACCCCCCCCCCCCACCCCCCACCCCCCAAAAACCTAAAAAAAACCTAACCCCCCCCCCCCCCCCCAAAAAAAACCTAAAAAAAACCTAACCCCCCCCCCCCCCTCCCCCACCCAAGCTAAAATGCTAAAAACTAAACCCCCAAAAAACCTAAAAAAATAAAAAAAAACACACAAATTATTTTATTTTATTTTTTTAACATTTTTTATTAAAAAATCGCTACTTTTAGTAGCAGCAAAAAAAAAAAAAAAAAAAAAAACAAATTTTTTCTAACGAAATGTAGCGATTTTTTAATAAAAAATGTTAAAAAAAAAATTTGTGTTTTTTTAGGTATTTTTGGTTGTAACTTTGATAGTTGGTGGTAATTACAAAAATGCCACCTTGTCTTTTTGGGTTTTCCTTCAATGTGTATGTTTAGTATGTTAAGATTATTTGTATTTGATCTTTTGCCGTATTTTTGTAATATACCACATTGATTGGCATGAGAAGATGCAACTGATACAGTTGTGCAAATCTCAGTATGTCACTGTCTCACGGAAAAGAAAACAAACTCTCGAGGCATGAATGTGGAAGATCTTGAAAGTTAGTGATCACTGTTATCTTTTGCTTACCTATAATAATGTATGTTGTATCAATATTCCGTTAATTGTAATATTTCAAAGTGTGTCAATCCTCTATCTCAACAATTAAAGGTTTCAAACTTTCAAAGCATACAGCATTTCTTTACATCCTAGTCAACCAAGGTCCAATCATTTAGCAGTTACACAACCTAACATGTCACAGACAGTAACTCTTAAAACTCGTGATCAAACTCATCTCCGTAAAAAAAACACTATATTTGTAACATATAGTTCTGGAAACAGGCAATAAAGTCCACTAAATCATTTAAAACCCTTGCTAGCTTCCAAAAATAATGTAAGAAGTTAAGAACATACAAATTCAAGATTAGACCGTAAATCAAGCCGTTTACCTCAATAGTGATCTAAATACAACCTTAAATGATCAATCCTATAACATCAAAATGACATAGTCTAATACATTTCATTCCACTAGCCATAAACATGCATTAACAGCCCAATCATATTCAAACCTTGTTTATCTATACCTGCAATTCCCATATAATTAGTATTCTCACCTATCTCACACCTAGAATACATGATCCCTAGAAATTCAAACCGGTAATAACACACAAAATCTATACAACCTAACTAAACATCTGTTCAACCAAAACCTACAGCAACTTCAAAACCGAAAACACGCAAAATCAATCAACACAAACGATAACAACAAGTAACAACCAGAATTTCAGGATCATCAGGCAACTGCTCTTCAACACAAATCTTAACATCAAGCTCCAACTCCTTCCCCTTCTCCTTCCTCCTAACCAACGAACGACCTCGCACCTTCCTGTACCCTCGCTGCGACGCGTACACCTTCCGGAACCTTCCAGAACGCATCCAGTCTCCATCGCGACTAACAGAACCGAACAACCCGCCAAACAGTGGTTTAGAAGTTGAAATTGAAGCGGAAAACGGAATGTTAGGGCGTGAAGAGGTGACCGGTGACCGGAAGGTTGGGAGGCTGGATGACGGTGAACAGACTGAGCGGAAAATGAGGGCGGTGGCGGCCATTGAAGAGAGGTGTGGAGAAGAGTGGAGGTTGCGGAGGAGGTTAGGGATAGGAGGGAGGCGAGACCTCATTCGGACCGGAGATGGTGGGACTGCTGAAAGTGATGTTTTGACCGTATATTCGTGTTCCTCCCGATATTGACTATCCGCCGGTCTGAGAAGTGAGCCGAACCGAACCGGATAAACGTTTCAACCCGGTTTACCTTGTTTGATTTGTGGGTTGGATGGTAGCATTCCTTCTCCATCGCGGTTTTTCGTGGAAACCTGGGATTAAGGTTAAGTATTTTTAGGGGAGGGTACAATTGTGTTTTAGGTGTAGTATATGCTCGTAGATATGCTTACATGCTAGGTGGAACTTACATGCGTTTCTCATCTTGTATCTATGTGTATATGTTTTTGTGTTGTTATATTTGTCTTGTTTACCATGTACTCTTTCACTCCTCATGTTATATTGGTAACTTCATACACACACACCTCATGTTCTATTTGTTTTTTTCTAGGGTGTTTTGGAGTCGAGGATCTCATTGGAAGCGGTCTCTCTATCCCTAGGGGTAGAGGTACGGTGTGCCTGCATCCCACTCTCCCTAGACCTTACCAGTAGTTTCACTATTTGTGAGATTTTACCGGGCATGACTGATTGATTGATATAGTAACATATAACAAAACCGAACCAAGGGTGAGCTCCGGCTTCACTCGTTTAAAAGTCAAGCCGAGTCAAGCCGGTTTGTTTATTTTAACGAGATGAAATTATGGGCTCGAGCTCGGCTTGTTAAAATCGTCAAGTAGTCTCGTTTATTAAAAAAGGTTTTATTTTTAATATTTTCTTACACATGATATGTATAAAACCAAAAACAATAAAACTAATAGTATTAAGGCTAATAGAATACATGGTATTTATATATATATTTTTTAAATCAATATTACTAATTATTATTATTATTATTATATATATATATATATTGTTATAAAACCACTGTGAAAAATAGAATTACTCTTGTGTACAACTGATCAAACAAAAAGGCTCATATGTTTGCCAAGAATTTTCTTCTTCTATTATCTCTGAATCATCGATCTCATATGCATACATATATATACAATCAAATTACTATTTGGAATGTGATATATTATTGTCTGTTTTCAATAATTCATAACACTCCCCCTCAGACATATTATCACCATTCACTTGATCAATAATCCATATGTTCCAAGTTGGATGACAATTTTCAACTTTGGGGTTTAACTATGGAATGCTGCCTCGTTAAAAACCTTGCTAGGAAAACCCAGTGGGACAAAAACGTAGCTAAGGGAAAAAGAGTGCAGTGTATAGTCTTCTCCTGATATTTCTGGATCATATATGTTGCCTCATTAAAAACCTTACTAAGAAAACCCAATGGGATAAAACTTAGTGAAGGGAAAAAGAGTGCAACTTGTATAGTACTCCCCCTCATTTTACAATTTGTAACGTGTTACATTCTATGTACATGACGCATACCAATGTCATGAACGTGTTTCCTGAAAGTTGTTGTAGGGAGTGCTTTTGTGAAAAGATCAGCTGAGTTGTTGCTGGATTCGACATATCTCATCTCAATATGTTTGTCTTTAATAAAGTCCCGAGTATATTCAAAGAATCTTGGAGGTATATGTTTTGTTCTGTCACTTTTGATATACCCTTCTTTCATCTGTGAGACACAAGCTGCATTGTCTTCATAGATTGGAGTTGGATTTACATCTTTCTCTAGTCCACAAGATGTTAGTATGTGTTGTGTCAAAGATCTTAGCCATACACATTCTCTTGAAGCTTCATGTAGTGCAATTACTTCAGCATGATTTGAGGATGTTGCAACAAGTGTTTGTTTATGAGAACGCCATGAAATTGCAGTTCCTCCATTCTTAAATACGTATCCAGTTTGAGATTTTGCTTTATGGGGATCAGATAAATAACCTGCATCTGCATAACCAACTAACCCTTCTTTTGAATCATTAGGATAAAATAAGCCTAAATCAACAGTACCTCGAAGATATCGAAAAATATGTTTAATCCCATTCCAGTGCCTTTTAGTGGGAGCTGTACTAAATCTTGCTAACAAATTAACAGCAAATGAAATGTCAGGCCTCGTACAGTTAGTAAGATACATAAGTGCTCCGATACCACTGAGGTATGGTATCTCTGGACCAAGAACCTCTTCACTATCTTCGCAAGGGCGAAATGGATCATTATCAATATTGAGTGATCTAACAACCATCGGGGTGCTCAAAGGATTTGCTTTGTTCATATTGAAACGCTTTAAGAGTTTTTCAGTATAAGTTGATTGATGCACAAGTATTCCATTATGCATATGCTCAATCTGTAAACCAAGACAAAATTTGGTTTTTCCAAGGTCTTTCATTTCGAATTCTTTCTTTAAAAGAATGATTGTTTCTTGAATTTCTTTATGCGTCCCAATCATGTTTAGATCATCAACATATACAACTATTATCACATATCCTGATGTTGTCCTTTTAATAAATACACATGGACAAATAAGATTATTTGTATAACCTTTACTTATCAAATATTCATTCAAACGGTTATACCACATTCTCCCAGATTGTTTCAAGCCATATAAAGATCTTTGCAATTTGATTGAATACATTTCTTTAGGCTTTGAATTTAATGCCTCTGGGATTTTAAACCCTTCTGGGATTTTCATATAGATATCATTATCAAGTTATCCATATAAATAAGCTGTAACAACATCCATAAGGCGCATTTCTAAATTTTTAGAAACTGCTAAGCTGATTAAATATCTGAAAGTGATTGCATCCATAACAGGGGAATATGTTTCCTCATAATCAATTCCCAGCCTTTGAGAAAAACCTTGAGCTACAAGTCTAGCTTTATATCTTGTAATTTCATTTTTCTCATTTCGTTTTCTTACGAAAACCCATCTATACCCTTGTGACAACCCTCACCAAACCAGGTATCCGTACGACTTAATTAATAATTAATTACTGCTTAATTACTGTGCTTACTTGAACTTGTGGATAAACTGCTACTTGAATACTGATACATGTACTTACTTGCATCATACTTTACTTGCTGTCCCTCCATGTTTTGCTTACAACACCTTTGTGACAACCTTGATGCACCAAAAGCACAGTAGCACAATAACGGATAACCCACTAAACGTGCTGTTATAGCCAGCACCAGGCAGGTACCGCCTCTAAGGCCTGTAAGAGCCAGAGATAGTTTGCTACACTAGTAGAGAGTGTAGGGATATAAGGGTTGTAGAACTGCGTCACTAGGAATGAGATTACAGTGACCGGATGTGCCTAAAACGTACTCTAAGTACAAAATTCAGCACTTTAAATAATAATTCAGCATCTAGCTAACTAATAAAGTGCCAAAACATGAGAAAAATATTACTAGACACTTTCCAAAGTGTCGGGAATAAGTTGTGTCACTAAAAGTAATAATAACGACACTTTAAAGCTTTGTTAAGCACTTTAACGGATTACTATCCAACCGAACAACCAGATTATATCCGGAACATAAAAATATTGTCATTAACATAGTTTTTTTTCTTTTTCTGAGCCAGTTAGAGTCCCTGAATACCCTGACACCCGCTGTAATGCATGACACACTAGTAACCGGGTTAATCCCTAAACTAACTAAATTAAACTAACTAGTACCTAATGTTTAGTTGAAATGGAACCGGATTACCCCCCCCCCCCCCAACCGAGTTCGGTCACAATGTGACCCCCATTGTACTTCTCTTGATTATTTAAATCAAACATGCCTAATATCTTGAAGACATGAGGACCTTTGGTTATTAATCTTGGATTTTGCCTATAAGTACTAAGCTTAAACCAACATGATCATCACAACACATCTCAACAAAACTCTCTCTCCCTCTCCTTGCTAAACTCACGGCCGGACACCCCCTTGAGCACCCATCCATTTTCGGTTTTGATCTTCTAATTTCAAGAACATACAAGTGTTAAGGATCACCTACAAGGAAGCTTGGTGCAATCGGAAGGCGAAGGACCTCACTCTATTGCTTTTATCCACTCATTTTGCGTCTAGATTCTTCCCTAGCCTCGAGCTAGTAGTAAGTTGCTTGAATCACACTCTCGAACTATTTTGAAGTGGTTAAAATGTTATGTAACGGCTAAAACTCATAAGCATACAAGTTGATACATAAAAGTCTACTAAAAATGCTAGTAATGGTGGTTAAAAGCTTGAATGTTGTGTAAATCTTATAGTATTTGTTTTGTGTGGTTATTTAGGCCCGATCTATGTTGTGGTAGCTCGGATCATCGTTTAACCCGGATTGGTCATGATCATGGATTATGACATAAAGCTTGTTTAAGTGTAACAAGGGTTAAGTGATGAAACTCTACCACACATCAAACTTGAACTTGTGTAAAAATGATTTTACTTACGAAATAGTGTTTAAAACTAGTAGATCTACGGATCTACAAGCGGTATTTTCAAAGGACCGAGTGCCAAAGAAACCATATTTTTCTAAAAATGGATCTTACATGAGCAAGAATGATTTTTAGAACACACAAGTGTGTAAACACTTGTGTAGCACTAAGTTTCGACAAATAACTATCTTTGTAAAGATTGATAAGAAGTTGTAAAGATGGAATTTCTTTAAAAACGTGGTTTTTACGAAACCGGATTGATTTATATAAAGATCCACTAAAAGTAATGGAATTTACTTTATATTCTTGGATAAAACGCAAGTTCATGTAACATATGCGATATACATATTTATTTACTAGTTTGTTGTTTTGGACATTGTTTTGATTGAATGAAAAGAATGTTGGTTTGATTTATAAAAGAAAATGATACGCTTAAAAGCGTGGCCACCTCCAGTTACAGGGGAAACTCTGGCGAAATTTTTCCAAAAACCTAACACTTAGAAATATTTTCACTATAAGTGTTAGAAATACTTTTCGACTTGTCTTCAAATTATAGATTTCGCCACGACTTTATTTACAAAACATCGGAGGTGGGATTTCACAAAAAAATAAAACTTGGTAAATATATATTTAGTATATATTTTTCATAAAGTCACTTGATATGTGTTTATGATTATTTTGTGAAAATACTAGTATTATTTTTAGGGTAAAAATAATACTATCGAATGTTAATGGATCCAAAATAATACGAACGTCTCTACGATAAATATATAAGTTACACCGGTAATTATTATTACCACTCGATCATTAAAACGTAACTTACGCATTTTAAGAAAATATGACTTAACGCGTATTTTTGTCAAGGTATTATTTTGGGAAGATTTATGTAATAGAAAATATAATAATTTTTGAGAAGAATATTTATATTTTGGAGTTAGAAATAAAATATATTTTAAGTGAGACTTAATAATGTATTTCGAATTTTACGAACGCACATGTATAAATCCCCCATCCTTGGGAAGGAGAATAATTACCAAGTATTTACAAAAATATAAACACGAAATAGTTGTCTAACTATTTCCCAAAAACTTAAACCTTAAGCCAAGGCACAACCGTCCCTCTAATAGACTTAGCACGTGTAGGTCGTCGCACAGCTGCTTGATCAGGAGATATACTTGGTAGAGACGCACCACTGTGAGTTCATGTCCCCCTTTTCTCTTAACTGTTTTCAGTTTTCAAAACTGCGGGGGTGAAATACATGTTACTATGATTACGAGTACTTTATACATGGTATGGTTAGCGTAAGGAGGGTTACTACTTAGATCATGTGAGTGGGTAGGCGGGAACTGGAGGCCATTAATCCTCATTGTAGGACCGAGGGACGTAAGCGGTAGATCTATCTGGGTGTAGCGAGCCCAACCCCTGAGCCCGCCTAATGGACCAGGTGGTGACTTTGTACCCAACGCAAAATCTGCTAGGTTTGAGTCTTCCTACTTGCACTTCACACATATCAATGGCTTTGCAAACCATTGGTGATCTCTTTTTTCTTATTTGCTACATACCAGGATTTTATACTTACAAAGGTTTTACTTACTCACTACACATGAACTTGCTCAACAATTTTTGTTGATTTTTCCAACTTACATGTATTTCAGGTAATTAAGGATCTGGCATGGTATGCTGCGTTTTCCCGCTGCATAAGGGTTATGAGGTCATCCAAGTTTAGGAGATGTGGCTTTTTCCTGGACGAGTCACAGTCCTTAAACTGCGTTTATTTCACGTTGGTGTTGTGTCTTTTCAAACAACGTTTCTTTTTAAGTTATCAGGTTGTAGTGTCTATCGCATGAGTTAACGCCTTATGACAATGATTGTGTTACTTATGTTTCAAAACTTAATTCAATGGATGATCTTGCATGATTTTTATTTCATATAGCTTTGTTATGATTAAGCTATGGTATTAAGAAGTTACACCAAATTAACCACGCTTCCGCAAAGCCAGGGTGTGACAACCCTACAGGCTTTACTGCCTTAGGTGTAAGAATAATGGGTCCAAAAACCTTTCTTTTGTTAAGAGAATTTAATTCAACTTGCATAGCATCTTTCCATTTATCCCAGTCATGTCGATTTTGACAATCATTTACTGATTTTGGCTCAGGAGTATCATCTCCATTCATAATCTCACTTGCCACAGAATAAGAAAATATATCATTATTTTCTATCTCATCTCGGTTCCATAATATATGTGTATGACCATAATTGATCGACAATTCTTTATTGGAATCATTTACTTATTCCTGAGGGAAGGTTTTTTCATTCATTCCTTCCTGAGGGAAGGTTTTTTCATTCACTCCTTCCTGAGGGAAGGTTTCTATATTATTTTCTTTATGGTCAATTTCCTTTTCAGGAGCTTTTCTTTTTTGAGGATGTTTATCCTTTGAACCGACTGGCCTCCCACGTTTTAAACGTTTCTGGGATTCAATAGCTATATTATTATTCCTTTGCTTGTTTGGAATTTCAACTCGAGCTGGAGCATTAACAGCGGGTATATGAGATTTAGTTACTTTTTGTGTATCAGTAAATGTATCAGGCAACTGATTTGCAATTTCTTGTAGATGTATTATCTTTTGAACATTTGTTTCACATTGTTTTGTTCTAGGATCAAGATACAATAATGAAGGTGCACACCATGATAAATCCTTTTCTTTTATTTTGTTTTCTCCCCCTAACTCAGGGAAAATTTCCTCTTTAAATTGGCAATCAGCAAATCGAGCTGTAAAGACATCACCCGTTAAAGGTTCAAGATATCTTATGATAGAAGGTGTATCATATCCTACATATATTCCCAACCTTCTTTGAGGTCCCATTTTTGTGCGTTGTGGTGGTGCAATAGGAACATATACTGCACATCCAAAAATTTTAAGATGGGAAATATTTGGCTCTTGGCCAGAGACAAGTTGTATGGGAGAGTACTTGTGGTTTGCACTTGGTCTTATACGAATTAGTGATCCAGCGTGTAAAATTGCATGGCCCCAAATAGTCACAGGGAGTTTTTTTCTCATTATTAATGGTCTAGCAATTAGCTGTAGACGTTTGATTAATGATTCAGCTAAACCATTTTGTGTATGTACATGTGCAACTGGGTGTTCAACAATAATTCCAATGGACATGCAATAATCATTAAAAGCATGTGATGTGAATTCACCCGCATTATCAAGTCTCACTCTTTTAACTGTATAATCCGGAAAATGTGCTCGTAATTTAATAATTTGTGCCAGAATTTTTGCAAAGGCTACATTACGAGTTGATAATAATGAGACATGAGACCATCTGCTGGATGCGTCTATCAAGACCATGAAATATCTAAATGGTCCACATGGTGGATGAATTGGTCCACATATATCACCTTGAATTCTTTCAAGAAACATAGGTGATTCCTTTTCAATTTTTGATGGCGAAGGCCTTGTAATTAATTTCCCAAGAGAACATGATATACAAAGAGGCATTTTATCTATTTTGTGGATCTTTTGATCTTTCAATGAATGCCCATGTGTATTTTCAATGATCCTTTTCATCATTGTGGATCCTGGATGCAATCACTTTCAGATATTTAATCAGCTTAGCAGTTTCTAAAAATTTAGAAATGCGCCTTATGTTGAAATCACAATAATTTTCTTTGACTACCATAAGTTTCACATTTATATGTGCACGTGGCACATTTATATATGTATAATGCAAACCCGAATGGAGCATTGGCAGTTTCTCAAATATGTGACCTTTCTTTACAATATTTAAATATTTTTTACTTTTATCAGTTCTCGACTGAGTATCATACCCATTATGATATATATCCTTGAAACTCAACAAGTTTCTTGTTGATTTAGGAGAAAATAGAGCGTCCTCTATTAAAAGCTTTGTACCATTAGGTAATACAATATTAGCTTTTCCCACTCCTTTTATCAAGTTTGAAGGACCTGATATTGTATTAATGTTTCCCTTTGTTGGTTTCAATTCATAAAAATATTTTTGGGATTTTAGAATAGTATGTGTGGCACCACTGTCTGCTATACATATATCTGCATTGTTTGTTTGTTCTTCTGTTCCAGTGAAATTCATTTTTTAATCTTTATGCGTAAAAAGAATAATTAGTACATAAATAGTATGAATTTACAAAACAAAAACAGCTTTTTCATTGCATGAAAGAGAAATAATTAAACATACTTACAAAACAAAACAACTTTTTCATTGCATGAAAGAGAAATAATTAAACATACTTTAAACATAAAAATACACTGATATTTATTGGGTTTTAACAATATTTCTTTCATGGTTCCGGTTCAAAAAAATCTGAGTTATTGAGATCAGTATTGACATGGTTAAAATTTTCAATATGGTTCAACTCAGTATTGACATTGTCAACATTGTTGATGTGATTTACTTCCTTTTCTTCCTTTTCCAAAGATGCTTGATATAGTTGACATAGATGTGAAGGTGTACGACAAGTTTTTGCCCAGTGATTTGCACTTCCACATCTAAAACAAGAACTTTCATTATTTGTGGACGTACCAGCTTCATTTCTAGCCTTATGTTGCTGGTTAAAATTGTTATTCTGTGGTGCATGGTAATTATTAGTTCGTTTGCCACGACCACGACCACGATTATTTTTCCATTTGAATGAGTGGTTGCGACCACTAAAATGAGTTCTGTCAACATTGTTTCGACCACGTCCACGGCCTCGTCCACGGCCTTGTTCCCATTTTCGCCCATAATTGTTATGATCATTATTATAAGCAATATTTGCTTCTGGTATTGTCAATGATCCTGTGGGACGAGCTTGATGGTTTTTCATTAATAACTCGTTGTTTTTCTCTTGTATAATGAGAATCATATTCAACTCAGCATATGTTCTAAACCTTTGCAACCTATAAGATTGTTGCAAATTTATTTGTGATGCATGGAAGGTAGAGAAAGTTTTTCCTAACTTTTCATCTTCGGTTTTTGGTTACCCACAAAAATCAAACCTTGAACATAATTTTAATAAAGCAGATGTGTAATCATTTACACTTTTGAAATCTTGGAATCTGAGACTATCCCAATCAGCTTTAGCCATAGGGAGTAATGAATCCCTTTGATGGTCAAATCTGTTTTTTAAATTTTCCCATAAAACACTTGGATCATCATAATTAAAATACTCTAATTGTAGTATTTCATCGATGTGTTTATGGATAAAGACGGCAGCTATTGCTTTGTCTTGTTCATCACATGCGTTTTTTCTGCAATTGTTTCTAGTACACCCATTGACTTTAGGTGTCTTTTTATATTTGCAGTCCAGGGCATATAGTTTTCTCTAGAATTTTTAAGAGCTAAAAATTCGAGCTTTGCAATACTCGTCATTTTATTACTAAACATAAATAAGATAAATATTAGAAACATTAGATTTTATAAATAAATGTTATTTTCAAAAAAAATTATAAATAAATGTTAGATAACATAAATATAAATGTTAGGTGCATAAATAAATGTTAGATAACATAAATATAAATGTTAGGTGCATAAATAAATGTTAGATAACATAAATATAAATGTTAGGTGCATAAATAAATGTTAGATAACATAAATGTAAATGTTAGTTGCATAAATAAATGTTAGATAACATAAATGTAAATGTTAGGTGAATAAAAGAAATTTAGATTGTTAGTAGTCCCAAAGTTATTAGATATCCATAGTATGAGGTCTCCTGCACTGATTTTAACTCATAATAGAATTCATATTATATATATATATATATATATATATACATATGAAAAACTTACTTCTTTGCTCTACTGATCTTCCTGCTTGAGCTCTCGTGCTGATAACGTGTTATAAAACCACTGTGAAAAATAGAATTACTCTTGTGTACAACTGATCAAACAAAAAGGCTCATATGTTTGCCAAGAATTTTCTTCTTCTATTATCTCTGAATCATCGATATCATATGCATACATATATATATACAATCAAATTACTATTTGGAATGTGATATATTATTGTCTGTTTTCAATAATTCACAACATATATATATATATATATATATATAGCGCGAGGTTCATTGGGGAACACTAAAAAGTGGGGAACCGGGGAACACTCTTAAAAATTTAACTTAACATGTTAAAAATTATTTTTTTTAACATCTTTTTCGACGCTTCTCCTTATATATACTTGTAGAAGCATTTTTAATAAAAAAAATCAAAAACTGTAAATATTAAAAAAAACAATTAAAAAAAAAAGGCTAAAACATGTTTTTTTTAGAAAAAAATATTTTTTTACTCGACTAGTTTCTCCTCCTTTTTATAAAGAAAAGCGCTGAAATTTAAAAAAAAATATTTTTAACATGTTAAGTTAATTCTATAAGATATAACTGTTTTTTAAACATTTTTTTATATTTTTAGTTTTTTATTTTTTTTATCAAAAATGTTTCTACGTGTATTTATAAGAAAAAGCGCCGAAAAAAAATTAGAAAAATATTTTTTTTAACATGTTAAGTATAATTTTTAAAAGTGTTCCCCCGTTCCCCACTTTTTTAGTGTTCCCCAATGAACCCTCCCCTATATATACATATATATATATATATATATTAATTCATAACATCTCAATAGTAATAATTTTGTCTTTTAGTCTATTTCGTTTTTTATTGTAAACTTTTATTTTCACCCCTATAGTTTATTTATTTTAGAGTAAACTGCCATTTTGGTCCTTGAGGTTTGGTCACTTTTGTCATTTTAGTATAAAACTCAAACTTTTTTGCATTTGGGTCCCCGTGGTTTCAGTTTTATTGCCATTTTGGTCCAAAAGTGAAATCAGGTCTATTTGTCTTATAAAATTATGCTATTTTGTCATTTTCCTCAAGGGCAAAATGATCATTTTACATATACTTTTTGTTTTCCATTTTTTTAAACTTTGTTTTATTGTATTATTATAAACTAGTTACACCCAACTCCACCATTATCTCTTCCTCAGATGTTAAAACCCAGTTGCAAGAAATACATACAGATTGTATAATCTCAAGGTTCAATTCCTCCGGCGTCAACATATTGACGCTAGGGTTTGGAGGTGAGAGATAGTCGCCGGAAGTGGAAACGATGGGGACAAATTCGATTAGCATCTCGCCGAAGCTGACGATTAAACCTCCATTGTTGCTGACCATTTTTTACTAAGAAGAAAAGTTACAGGAAATTTGAAGAAGAGGGTTTGGAGGTGAGAGATGGTCGCCGGAAGTGGAGAGTTCTCCGGCCAACTCCGGCGAGCACCTTGTGTAACATCTGCAAAAAAAAAATGGATCTGAGGTTTGTTCATCGGATAATCCGCTCACCGCCAAACCTTCCAATTGGTTTCCAAAACCCATATCAATCAAAGATTACAAAACAATAATTTCTGTATAAACCTAATCGATATCACACACATTTTCGGTCCCTAGAAATTTGTTTTGAGAACTGAACACTCACAATTTGTTTCCGTCCCTCGAAATCGCATTCTATTCTGATCTTTACCACCACTGCCACCGCTACAAGTTTTCCGACAAAGCGTCGGCATCGATGCAAGCATCGATTTGAGGTAATAACCCTATCAACCTACTCATTTTAGTTACCGAATTAAAGCTCTTTTGTTCAAACAGTTAGTTGTGTAAGCATTAAACGCAAGTTTGAAATTTAGATTGGAATTGAAATTGATTACCGACTGTTAATGTGGAATACCAATTTTGGGTTTGGAGGAGAGAGAAAGAGAGATAGAGGGGTCTTTAAATATAATAAAAATAAAAAAAATGACCATTTTACCCCTGAGGAAAAGGACAAAAATCGGGATTTTTTTGGAGAAATCTGAGCTGACTTTACTTTTGGACTAAAATGACAATAAAATTGAAACCACAAGGACCCAGATGCAAAAGGTTTGAGTTTTAGACTAAAGTGGCAAAAATGATCAAACCTCAGGGATCAAAATGGCAGTTTACTCTTTATTCTATTTTTTACTATTTTCTTAATCACTTTACTTTTACCTTAAACTTTAATAAAGTTATCATACAACTCTTAAACTTAAATAAAGTTATTGGTATAAATTCAACGTCAACTACATGTTAGTTCACGTGAGACACTTGGTACTAGAAATTCGTGCTTTTGTTTTACACTTTTTCCCGATTTTGGTCATCGTTAGGTTAGTACTGTCCCCCCCCCCCCTCTTCAACACTAGTAGTACGGTTTTGTGCCTCTGTCCTGCAACCCGGGGGCTTAAGACTAGTATATATTAATTCATAGCATATTAATGAATAGTATCTATTTTGTGTTTTATTACTTTTTTTTTCTTTTTTTGGTTTTTTCCATTTTTTAGGTTTTGTTATTTGTACTTTAACTTTGACACTTATAGCCCCTCAACTTTTCAAAAACTTTGTAAAATGTCATTTTTATTCCATGGAGTTTTATGTGCTTTCTTTTATGTGCGCGTCAATAGAAATACAAATTGGTTAACGTTTCGACGTAGATTTTTTATGTGTTCTGTTGGGTCAAATATAATATATTTTCATCCTTATACTTATATAGGTTTCGACGTAGATTTTTTCTGAGTTCCGTCGGGTTAGGTATAATATATTTTCTGATTTCTGTCGGGTCAAATATAACATATTTACGCCCTCTCGACCCCATATTCGTAGCACAGTTTTACGCCCCCGACCCGCAACGCGGGGGCTTAGGACTAGTATATAATAATTAATAAGATAATAATCAATAGTAACAATTTCGTCTTTTAGTCTTTTATATCGTTTTTTATTGTAAATTTTCATTTGTAGCCCCCGTAGTTTAATTATTCTATGTTTTTTATTACTTTATTTAAGCACTTTACTTTTCTACCCTTAAACTTTAATACAGTTAAAATATAACTCTTAAACTATAATAAAGTTCTTGTTATAAATTTAACGCCGTCTACGTTTTAGGTCACGTGAGTCACTTTGTGTTAAAAAATGTGTTTTTGTTTTACACTTTTACCTAGTTTTGGTTATCGTTAGGGGTATTCATCGAATCGAATATCAAAATTTTGAATTGCTCGAATAGAAGTTTTCGAATAATTCATTTTTCTTGAATTCGTATTCGATTCGAAATTGATTAAGAATCATCGAATCCGTATTTGATTAAAATTCCCAATTCGAATTCGATTCTAATTTGATTAAAAGTTCGAATATGAATCGAATTCGGATAAATTTGAATAAATTCGTTTTGATTCAAATTCAGTTAAAATATGCAATAAATTCGTTTTAGTTGTGGGCTTTGTAATGGGTTTGGTAATGGGCTATTTTAATATTTTAGAATAAATTTTGAAATTAATTTATACTATAGCCTAATAAAAGATTAATATGTATTATATATAAAAATAATAAATAAATATGTGTTATTTTAATTCGAATTTCGAATCGAAATTAAAACTATAAATTCGTATTCGATTTAATGGACTCGAATTGAATTGAATTTGAATTCTTAATAATCGAAACGAATTTTTGATAATCGAATTTCGAAAAAACAAATTCTGATCACCCCTAGTTATCCTTCGGTTTACGCCCTCCGCACCCCCCCCCCCCCCCAACACGGGTAGTTTGGTTTACGCCCCCTGCCACGCAACCCGGGGCGCTTAAGACTAGTTGTTACAAAGCACAACCCTTACCTACAGTAGCTAAGGGGTTTGTCTTTTAATGTATTTTCTAATTATAGATCATGTTCTTTACTATATTTGCTATAGAACTTCTCAATTTTAACTTTTTTAACATACATGTTTAGTCACTCTACTTTAATAAATAAAAATTCCTTCGTAAATAAACTTTTCTTATATACATGTTTAGACCCTCTACTATAACTTTGCTAATATACATGTTTGGTATTCATTTCCGTATTTTGTCTTTTAGGTTTTTTCCTTTGCTAACGTGACAAACCAAACCAACTCCAACCAAACAATATCGTTACCGGAATCCGTATTATCAAAGCCGATAATTTCTTTTTTTTTTCTTTTTCTGTTTCGTCTTTTATTGATTTTTTTGAATATGTATTTTGACGTTTCGGTGTTCTCTTCTCCATGGTTTTACGTTATCTCTTTTCAGTTGCTACACCCAATGCCAATACTGTATTAATAATCAAACTCCTACCGCAATGAGTCGGGTAAAATTTCTAGCTAAAACTATAGCCTAATGATTTATTTCTTTCATAAAAAATAACCATATCACTAACTAAACATCATTGCTTATAGTTTTATTAGAGTTTAGGTTATAATTTATATATGTATATATACATACACATACTAGAAGGGTGTATGCGCGATGCGGCGGGGAACATGGACATTGCCTAGGGTGTGCATGGTCCAATTCAATTTGGTTATTAACCTCAACCGAAATCGAAACCAAAGTCATCGGTAAATCTATTTTATCAATCATTCGGTTTTTGGTTAATTGGTTTGGTTTATTCGGTTAGATTGTTGGTTTTCAATTCAATTTGGTTAATAACTAAACCAAACTTGTATTAAAATTTTTCCTTAGAAATACATGAAATGGATGCATAAGTAAATGAAATGAATGTATAAATACATGAAATGCAAGTATATAACATGATATACAAGTGATGGAGGTATAAAAGTTATAAACATATAAAAGTATTAATGGTTTGGTTCAGTTAATATTTGTTTTTCGAGGGTACGAAAAAACGATAACCATTTTTTGTTAATTTGGTTTTCGGTTAACTCGATTATTGATTATTTTCGATTAAGTTTCGTCTGCTTTTAGTTCGGTTTTGGTTAACAGTTCGGTTATTGCTCACCCTAGACATTGTTAATCACTTAACATATCAAGTTATTCAATTAAAAAACTATAGCAATATTATATTCAAATTAAAGAGAATAAAATGCTCATTTTATGGTATAGTTTTTTTTTTTTAATATTAACTTATGAAAAAAATTTATGATCATTTAAAAATCGTGAAGGTAATTAGTTTGAAATAAATGGGCAAAAGTGTAACTGTTATGTAACATCCCGAGAACAAATTTGTTAATTAAATCAAATAAACGGGGGATGAGCGGTTAAAATACCATTAGTGGTAAAGATTAACATAACAAACATTATGATTTAAAGAAATAAATCTAATATTAATTAAAGGTGAATGAATGCTTTATAGAAGATAAAGTTTATAAAAGGCTCGGGCTACCGGACTTAGATTAAACCAGGTCGGTCATATCGAGACTTCGGATGGTAGGGACTGGGCTAGTCCTGTCACACCCCAACCGATGACGGAAACATCGGGGCGTGGCACTGAGCGAAACAAATTGTCCAAGATAGTCCATAACAACTATTAGTGACAATATATTTAACGTTAATGTCCCATACCACTACATATGAAGCAAAACAATTATTACAGATATAAGTCTAAAAAACAAAACATTGTTCTGACAACTCAGATTATTTAGTGGAGTTTCTAGACTTCCTACTCGATTCAGCAAGCATAGCATTCTATCAACATGTCACATACGTTAAAATAAAGTCAATACATAAAATGTAAAGGTGAGTACACAAGTTTGAGTAGCATATAGTAGCGAAAAGCGTTTACGCATAACCAGCATGTAACACGTAACGGGCGATGCAAGTAACTATCATAACTATGTTCACACTTAACCACAATACTGCGTTGTAGAGTATGTGTGACACATGTTCAACGAACACGTGAAGTAAAGAGACGTGATCCCTAGCAACCCTAGTCCACGACAGGTGCTGAGTCCAAACTATAGTACTATCATTGCTAGAGGCGGTATAGTGTAACACTGTCTAGCATAGTACAAGCATTCAAAGTACACGTATAGCATGCGGGAACGGTTAGCGTTAAAAGTGTTTGCGTTGTGTGTTGTTGTGTTTTGATAGAGAACGTATGTAACACCCAAAAGTGCGTTAAAGAAAATGGGTTCGAGTATACTCACAGTATGTGTTTAACAATAAACACAGCCTTGATTGGATTGAAGGGAGCGCATTGGAGTTAGCCTGAGCATAGAACAGTAGCGTAAGTGTTGAACAAAGTGTAAACGGAGTGTCGAATGGTGATTAGGTCGAGTGAGTATAACCCATCCGAGCGGATGGTCATCCGAGCGGATGGTCATCCGAGCGGATGACCATTCGAACGGATGGCCACGAATGAGGTGTGAGTGTTTGTAATTCGTTTTGAAAATTTTGAAGTTTTCATTGTAGCGTTTAAACAGTGCAAATTGTTTATGCCAAGTCATCCGGTCGGATGGTCATCCGGACGGATGGCCATTCGATCAGATGGCTATTCGATCGAGAAGTTGCTAGTTTGAAGTTTAATCAAGTAGTTTTGAACAAGGACAGGTCACTTGATCGAATGGTCATTCGATCGGATGGCCATCCGATCGGATGATCATTCGAGTGAGCGATTTGTTATTTTGAAAATTTCACAAAGTTTTCTAAGTTCAAAAGCCATCCGATCGAATGACCATTCGAGTGAGCGATTTGTTATTTTGAAAATTTCACAAAGTTTTCTAAGTTCAAAAGTCGAGTTTTTAATGGAGACAGTGTAATGACGTGTCAAAAAACGGAAACAAACCAAGGTTCAGCTTATTCGATCGGATGGGAATCACCCCATTCGATCAGACTTGCTGTTCTTGACGGAGCTTCATGTCTGACCCGTTAATCGGTCATCTCTCCGATGGAAATCCGTTTTCAAGCCGGCTCTCAACTAGGAAATGAGTAGAGAGTCTGAATGAGCATGGATTCCATCGGTTTTGTGTAGAATGTTGAGAAAAGTTTGAAAATAGATGAAAAGTGTTGAAATCTTATTGAGATTCAAGTTACAAGTGTGGAAATCCTTTAGATCTGAACCATTCTTGATGAGATGATGACACACAACAGTTGGCATAATCAACTGAGTGAGAACCACCTTCAAGGAGTCCAAATCAGGAGATTTCGGAAAGAAAATCAGTGTTTTTTATGGAGAAGATGATGGGGAAGTGTGTAGTGATGATGATTGTACAAGATTTGAGGGGAAATACTTACCAAAAAGCCCTGAATCATGAGAAAAGTGACTGAGAATGACTTGGGAGTAAGTTGGTCGGATGGAGATGTCACATCAGTGAACAGTAGTGTATGGGTGCTATTTATAGGGGGATAGAGGAGTTAAGGCGGTGCAAGTAAGTGGTGTTTGGGTCGGATGGGTGTCCGGTCGGATGGGTGTCCGGTCGGATGGGTGTCCGATCGGATGGTCATCTGGATGGATGTTCATTCGGATAGCCGCGTGGTGCGAGTTAATTTTCCAACTTTCGTTTCATGCGTTAAGCGTTGTGTTGCGTTTAAGCGTGTTGCGAGTATGCGTTGAGCGTGTAAGCGTTGCGTTGTGATAACAACATAACATCAAACAAGTAATCACACAAATAATCACATATAACAACTAAATGAGTAAAAGTAAAGCTGCGTTTTGAGTATGCGTTGCGTTTGCGATGAGAGTGCGTTGCGATAGCGTTTAGTCTAAACAAGCGATGAAATGCTATAGAATGAGTGTAAATAGTATGTGTTGTAAATAGCGTTAAATGTGATAACTGCGTTTAATAAGTGCTGAAATCACGTGTTTAAAATGCGTTGAAAACATAGTTTAAAATAGTTAACCCGTGGCGATAATCGATATCTCGAGAGTACAAGCAATTAAGCAAGAAATGTGCCATCGGTCATTTATTATTATAATGACCCGGAAGGTCGGGTTGTTACAAGTCCATATTTAAAGGTTGAAAGGTAAAGTTTATGAAAATATGAACTTGGGGATTTGTGCATTAAAAACCTTCGGACTCAATTAGTCTATTCATGCAGTTAATTGATGTAACTACTAAAAGAATGGTGACACACTTTCTTAAGACTAGTTTGTGTTTATAAACATTTACTAGGTTAAATAATGGTGAATAAAACATTAACTCTTAGTTAAATATTGAGAGTTGAGTTAGATTTGGGGTTATATACTCACAAGGGTAATTGGGGCTAAGTTGAGGGACCATTTGTGACTTTTTGCAAGTTATAAAAATGGTCAAAATAGGGGTGGACTATGATCAAAATCAGAACTTGGGTTCTAGATGATGATGAAGATGACGACATGGATGAGCAAGAGAGAGAAATGGGTCAACATTGATGCTTGATTTCTCAATTGAAGCCTTGAATGAATGAATTTTGGTGATAATCACGTGTGTTTCACCATGAGGTATGAATTTTTAGACCTAGATGATGATATCACTCCATGAGGAGATCTATTGGTGTTTAATATTGGCTCACAAATCTGAAATTGATGATGATTTCATGAACTATAGATGCTTCACATGCTACCCTTCATGATTTAAATGTGTTTTCGTGTTCAATCTCGAAAGTAGACTCCATTAATCACATGTAGAAGGAGGTTTCGTGGTATTGGGTGTGGGTGTCGATTTTGGGTGAAACCCATGATCATGTTTGGTCAACTTGATAAATAGATTGAAAGAATGTAATGTTTTTCTATGCTTTGGTAGCTGATATTTGAAAGAGATACGATGTTTGATACCATGAGTTAGGAAATTAGACATGAATTACATGTAAATTATGCCTTAAATATTGTACGCACACCAAGTGTTTATAGAAATGGCTCAAAGAAAGTGGAAGTTATAATTGAAAACTATGGAAAACTCATATGTGGACGAGCCCTATATGCTCCGGAAGCCATCCAAGCATAGTTTATTTCACATCTGAACATGAAGACCTGGTTCAGATGTTAAATGGGCCAAAAACATCAAATTCAGTGGCTATGTCGAAAAGACAGCATGGTGTTTGGGCTAAAAATAAGTTGTCCTAATTTTGTAAAAAAATATTTAAAAACATAAAAAAAAAATCATATGAAGGTGTATTATATATGCTTGGAAAGCTAATTAAGTCTTCTTCTACAATCCATAATTGAACATGTTGAAGTACTTCAGATTATAAATGAGTTAAAATGATCGATTGCAGTAGCTACATAGAAAGTTGCTGCACAAATAATAAGTTTTTCTAAGCCATTAAAAATTGGATACGTCAACGTGAACAAATAAAACTTGAATTGTCGCTTGTATTTGATTATGTGCATCTATTTAGGTGTATTAGAAGTATTTAAGATAATTACAAATGACTTATACAAGTATTATGTACTCGTATGCTAAGAATGTTCTAAGTCAGTGCACATGGCATACCTAAGGACAGTTTGACTTTTAAAAGTCAAACTAACCTAAAGCTAATGCTTTAATGAATTGGTGTGTGAATCCATGATATGTTGCGGTCGTTTATAGGATGGCTAACCTAACAAATCTTGTGGGTATTGTGTTAAGTTTGATCTTGTCAAGCTAGTGGAAGCTTGGAAGGAACAAGTCAAACACGCTAATGAAGTAAAGAGTGTTTAAAAGGGGTGCATGTAAGTGACTTATACTAAAAGTTCATTTACAAATTTATAATCCCTTTGTGATAGATAGGAATTGTTTAATTGACTATTTTCATTATGGAAAATTTAAGTTATCCAAAAGGGTAATTTGGGAATTTAGGTTAAACTCAAGGTTGGATTGTAACCTTAATAACAGAAAAATGGCTGGTCTAATTACGGATGTATATAAATGTAAATATATTTTACGAATAATCTAGTGGGAGTTAGATACTTTATTTACTTAAATCATTATCATATTACGAAATGGTTGCATAGTAAGCCGGAAACTTAGTTTTTATGAAATTTTGGTCAAGTGGACCAACGGGTCATTCGGGTCAAATTTTGATGTTATCACCATTTGAACTTAGTATTTAACGATTTGTCTTGTTGAGTTCTATACCTACAAGTAAGCTTAATGGTAAGGGCATGCATCATTAGACCTATAAAAGAACAGATGATATCCAAAATCCAAAACATGATCCACTGATCAAGTAATAACCAAAAGAATGGACTAGTCTCTACCCAAATATAGTGAATCTTGAACTCTTAATCAGAACATTTGTTCAAGACTTCAACAAACATCTAATCAAGACTTGGAACCTTTGTTCAAAATAATGTAACATCTATTTAAGCTAAAGTCTGTTGAAGACCAAACCCTAATCAAGTCTAACGTCTGATGAAGAAGACCAATCATCTGTTTGGCCATACAGATGTTTGGACAACTGCAACAGAGGATAGCTTAGACAGTGGTTTCTTAATGTAACAGTACTTATCAGTGTTTAGAATTAGCCTAGATCATTTGTTAGGATTTGCACATATGTTTGTAACAATTGTGGAATCTTTTCTGTTAGGAATGTTAGATGTCACTATCAGGGTGATGTCAGCCAATCACTGAACAGAGCTTTCGTACTTAGTATAAATAGATCACACCTGTTAGTGATCCATTTATCATACACTTCCCATTTTCTCTTATACGAACTAATTTGTTTACGTGATTAGCTGAGGAGGAATCTGTAGTGTCAATTGAGTTGTAAAACATTGAATCATTTTAATGAAAGCAATCAGTGATTGATGATGACTTCTGGTTTGTGAATTTTATTGTGATCGATCAATATTTATTTACAAACAAGAAACTCAGTTCTAGCAATTGCCATGAATTATCAAATGGAATCGCAAGGTATTGGTAACGGGTCAATTATTTGACCCCGCCATGTATTTGTAATGGGTCATACTTTTGGTAAGGTTATATGACACAACGAAAGGTGGTTGAGCCAAATTTAGGTAATAATCCACCTCATATGTGGTAGAATAACGAGTTAAAAAGAGTCTAAAGATTTCATCTAAACTTATAAATTTATTCCGGTTAGGTAAAGGCTTTAAATTGACCAAAGTGCCCTTCGGGTAATGGGTTTGGGTAAACCACCTATAGGGGTAAAATTGGAATAATGGGTCCTACGATCGAGTTGATCATTTTGTGACAAATGGCAAAATATCCAGTAATTTCGTACAACTTTATCAGTATTTAAATTAATAATTTTTTTGCTTTTGACTTAGTGTAGTATGATAACAAATTCGCCAGGATTCGAAACAGTACAAAACTATATCCTAGACTGTCAGCAGAAATGCGAACACACTATTCATGCCAGGCTACTCGCGGTACAGCCCGAAATGGCAAAAACAAAATATGGAAATATATCCAGAACAAATTATTCATAAAAACATTAGTTATGAATAACTTATAAATAATACTTTTCGGAAAAATTATTGAAGAAACACAGAACTAATTTCAGGTTATTACTTGGGTTTATGTTTCAAACATGAGGGTTAATCTTCTTAAATCCTTCCTGAGCTCGTGTGTGATAATCCTTCCTGCAAAATAGCAACACCGTTAGCTCGTTAAGAGGGGAATATGGGGGTTTCCCTCTTAACCAGACTCAAACATGAGAATAAGTAACTGCTTTGAGGAAAATAAGTGTGTGGTAAGAGTGAGAGTAGAGAGAACGGAATGTTTAACCTGAGTATGGAGGTCGCTATTTATAGCCGGAGTGGTGTAGGAGGAGATGGGTTGATGGGTCTTGGGCCTGAAGGCGATGACAAGGAATATCCTCTTTGTCTCACTGGTATCGAGTATCGACCGTTAGTGGCTTCTAGAAGATCTTCGTTGCTGGCGCACCCTGATTGGAGCCACGTGTCCAAGTTGTCGTCCCTGTTGCCCCTCTGACATCAGCAGGTGAGTGGAGATCATGGGGCAGTTGTCGCCGCCCCCTGATTGGTGCCACGTAGCCGTCCTTGTATACCTTTGGTCTCCTGCATGATTGTTAATCGTGCAGCACGATATGGTACAGCCTGTTGGACGCTGATTGGCTCGCCTTTCTGCCACTTGTACCTTTGGTACTTCCGGAAGTGGCCCTACGCCGTAACTCTCGTACGACCTTGTTGTGTGCGCAACTAGCCGGCGTGAGTTTGTAGGAGTTGAGGGCTCTTATTCAGGATGTTAAGTGTGAAACTGATGTTACCTCTTATTTGGTCCTCGCGCGGAGCTCAGGTTTTACCTAAGTAGCCCGCACGGGGTCTGTAGATTAATCAGTTTATTGAGTAAGGAGTATGGTCCAGCGTGCGACCCGAAATGGTCTGCGCAGCTTTTTGGGACCATACCCCTTCAAGTCCCCCCAGTCAAGTGCTGCTTCCATGCACGAAGTAAATGGTTGGAGCTCTGGACTCAGAAAAAGGAAAGTGTGTTGGCCTTTAAAAGTGCTTGTTAGGTCTTGGTAGGCGGCGCGCGTGTAAGTGGTTGCCGACTACTACGGCGCGGCTACCAGAGTTGTCTGTTGATAGCTGTTGCTTTTGAGTGTTAGCGCGCAGGCTCATTGGATAATGGTGAATGCGGCGCGGTCTTTGCTAACCTCTGCATGAAGTTTTGTAGTAAATTTGAGCGGGAAAACTCTCGAAATTTGAATTCTTACAGGTTCGTGCAAATGTCGTTGATGGCGACGGTTGAGTTGACTGCTGACACGATGATCATCATGCTATCACTGACGATTCGGCTCTCTGTCAGGCGAGTGAGGCCCACGCGTGTGTGGTAGCCGCCACTCCGAGAATCCCGCCTGACGTGGTGGTTGCTGATTGGCTACGCGCGCGATGATCTCGGCACGTTTACCCATCACATTAAATGCGATGTGTATATATATCTGATCGTCGAGAGAGAAGATGACATCGTTTCCTTTGCAGTTTCTATTCTTCTCTCTCTGATCTTCAAATCTTCAAGTTTTTCTTGAGTTTTCTTCGAGTTTTCCCAGAAATTAGTGAATCTTCATACTAAAATACCCATGGCTGAAGAAGAATCAGTGCAAGTCGAAGAAGGTCCACTCCCTGTTCTTAAGTGGGATCAGGGATTGTTCGAACAGATCACTAGAGGGTTTCGGTTCCCACTGGAATGGGATGCAAGGTATCCCCGACAAGGTCAGACGGCCGCCAACGCACCACCGGGATACATAACTCTGTTTGAATATTTTTTTCCTACAAGGGAACTTCCGGCTGCCGGCGACCGAGTTATGGCGTCGAATCTACATTTCTATGGTTTCCACATCTCTCAGAAGAGTCTGGAAGGGATGGTGATGTGACAACTGTCAAATTTGCATGCATCCGTACAATTATTAAATAATGATTAGTGCTTAATGACTGTGCTGAATTTCAATTAATTGCTTGAATTTCTTTCTGATCATTATCATTATACATACATGTGCATCATATATTGCAAATGACATAACATTACTGCATGCAAACTTTATTGAGTCAATTGGTGCACGAAACAAAGATAGCACAGTTATCAGACGAATCAGAAAAATGCTGACAGAATTCAGTAAATAGACAGACATTGTATTTAGACACAGGATGAGCCAGAAACCAAGTATTACACTAGGATAGTGTGTAGGAAAGTAAGGATCACAAAACTGCCTTCCTAGTGATAGTTTACGTGCCGGATAGTGCCTAAAACTTACATAAACTGCAGAATTCTGCAGAATTCAGCATAAATTAGAACAATTCAGCTATTTAACACAATAATATCATGCAAAATTTATGTTTTATTGTCCAAAATAACTTACAAAGTGTCGAGAATTGAAACTGCCATAAAAGGGGCTTTATACCTCGTGAAACTGCGCAATTCAGCACTTTAACGAACCGTAACGAACCGAACAACCGGAAAATAACCGGGACATCAAAATTTGTCTAGAAGTAATGTTTTTATGATATTAAGCTAGTATTGGTGGTAGAACACCTTAAAAATCATAAAAACACCTAAACACACTTAAACGTACTTAAACCTTCTAGTTTTAACTTTAAACCCCTAACTTCCAAAAATTTACATTTTACCCCCCCCCCATTCACCAAATCCGGCCCCTATAGGCCCCACACACCTTTTGAATATTTTATTTAACCTTGTCCCCCTAATTTAGTGCATGAGATCCCATAGGAAGATTATGTTGGAACTTTTTTTCTATAAGACCCTAAGTAAATTCACATTGTCCATCATTCCTTAAAAACTTCATCTTCTTCCTTTGGCTCCCTCTTGCTCACGACTCATTACTCCCACACATAACCTACCATTTTCATTCATCTCCCCCCCATTCCACATATGAACAAAGGTGTAAGAAGGTGTATTAGGAAGCTTGGAGCTTTCGGAAGCTAAAGGACCTTCACCATTTGCTTTTATCCACTACATTTCTTCTCTTGATCATCCCTAGCCTTGAGCTAGTGGTAAGAACCATGATCTTTCCATTTTACTTCTATTTTAAGTGGTTAAAAGAAGATTCATAATGTTAATCATGAAGAACACTAATAAATAAGAAGATGTAACATGAACATAAGCTTGAAATTATAAGAAAACTTAAAGAAATCATGTTGTTTAGTGTTGTTGTGATACTTGATGAATGATTACTTATGAAAATGATGTAGATCATCAAATGATCTTGCTAGATCATGATTAAAAACATAATCTAGCAAGATGAGAGAATGGAAATTTTGTAGGATGATAGATCATCCACACATAAAGCATGAACTTGAAAGAACAATGTAACGCCCGTCTTAAAGAATCAAGATTTTAAAAATCTTGATTACATATTTTAAGGCTAAAATGTGACTTTACAAAAACTTGTTATACCAACATTCCCAAATGTTTACAACATTTCAAAAACAAATTTGTAAGTGTTTACATAATTCACTTATAACAACACAAATCAAGATTTGACGCGGAAGCTTCATTTAACGTGAGTTCGGTTCTTGCTCCTCGCTTGATCTTCATCCATGACTCTCGACGTTCACCTATGATCAAAACCAACTTAGAAGTCAGTTTTGATAGTTAAATAACAAGTACAACAAGGTAATTGGGTCAAATAATCGAAATAAACAAAAAATCAAAATTTTCAACATTTTAGGCCGTCGCCGCGCGCGACGGCCAAGGGATTTGGCCGTCACTTGATCAAAATTTGTAAGTGTTTACATAATTCACTTATAACAACACAAATCAAGATTTGACGCGGAAGCTTCATTTAACGTGTGTTCGGTTCTTACTCGTCGCTTGATCTTCATCCGGGACTCTCGAGGTTCACCTATGATCAAAACCAACTTAGAAGTCAGTTTTGATAGTTAAATAACAAGTACAACAAGGTAATTGGGTCAAATAATCGAAATAAACAAAAAATCAAAATTTTCAACATTTTAGGCCGTCGCCGCGCGCGACGGCCAAGGGCTTTGGCCATGGCGCAACGCCACGGTCCTATTTTGACAGAATGTGTGATGCTGGTGCTGCATATTCCCAGCCAAGCTTGATTTTACGAAAACGAGCATAACTCTTTCGTTATTGATCCGATTTACACGATTCTTTTTCCTACGTGATCGTAATTTAATTCTCCATCACATGGAGTTATTAACAAAGTTTTAAACTTTTAAGTCTTTGGCTTATGCTACACATAGGAACTTTTGACCCGTTCATGCATAAATCAAACAAACCTGTTTGTTTGATCCGAATTTCTGATGTACCTTATTTCTCCAATCTTGTCTATCATATTAGGTTCAATTTACAGATTTTACAAGTATTTTTTACCCACTTTTACTCATATGCAACTTTTGACCCGTTAAGGGTTTTTAAACATATTTTGACACGAATCGCTTTCTTTCAATTTCTAGCATCGCATTCTCATATTTCTTATCAAGTAATCAGCCACCACAACTATATGTGTGGTGGGTTTTAATGTGGAAATCCATATGTTCCGAGTTTTACCCCTCGGATCATCATTTTACGGCAAAGACTCATGTAGAGTCATTTGACCCAAGTATTTACATCTTTCACTATCTATACTTATTCTAAGTATTCATTTACTCATAAAGCTCGTTTCCAAATAACCTTTAAAGGTCGTTTGTTCAATTTAGCTTATAGGGGCATTTTGGTCACTTTTTAACCCTTCTATCACAACGAAGGACTTTTAAAAGCCATATTTGACCAACATCCCACTTTTAAAACTATGACCTTGCATTTAAGGTCATTAGGTTTCAAAATACCATGAACACCATTTAAATCATTCGGTTTACTTATTTAAAGTAACCAAATGTCTATTTTACTTGACTTAGCTCTCAGTGAACCTGCAGATTCAATTGAGTAGTTGACATATTACACATACCTGTCTCGGATCAGTATATTGACCCGTTTCGATACCTTGACTTAGTAGCCGCTCAACAATCGTGAAGTAAATATCCATTTGATATTTATTCCTATAGTCATATAACTCAACAAACCATTAGTCGATATTGTCAAAGGGTGATAATTTCACCTTTTGACCCGTTTGGTCTAAATGACCGTGAAACTCTATGAGATGATATTTATTGCCATCTTATCCATATGTCTAACTCTGGTTACACCGTATAATCGTTTTACTTGTAAATCATCTATTGATTCTTTTGACCCATTATAACCTACGTTATAACGTGTCTTTCCAAAACTAACGGTTATTGTCAACAAGTGACCAAAGTTCCATTTTACCCTTATTATTTGCATTGGTTTACCATACATGGTAATCATTAAAACTCATTATCTTTTAGTCATTTCATGACTATCTGACCATATTAGCTCCTTTTATCCATTAAACATGATTTATGACCATTGTCTTTTGTTCCGGACCACACTTGTCGTGTCGGAACATCATAATTTAAAACAAGACTTACTATACACGACCTATCAAACAATAGGTATTAAATAATTAGGGTGTAAGCTTTACTTACATTACATCCAGATTATGCTTTTCAGTCATTCTTTCTTTGTTTGACCCGTTTCGTTCCCAAGCTTTCACCTAGCTTGTTAATCGTCAACTATCATTGTAAATTGTAAGATGGTTAGACTAGTCATAATTATTCACGACTATTCCATCCTACGCTCTTTATGTCAAAATTATCATTTGATCATATCATTGGTCATTTTGACTTTAAAAAGTCAAACGGCCTATTAACACAAATAATTTACACGAAGTAGCTCGACTATTCGTTTAATTACTTGGCCAATTATCCGGTATCGTCATTCTTATGTTACCGGTTAAATCACTTTAACACATGATGCTATCAACATCTTTCTAATCAAGAATATTTCATCATCTTATCATATCATACTAAACTTACTTCATATTAAGTATGATTTATATACTCAAACACACAATTTGTTCAAGTATTTCCTGATTACTAACATGCATGATGATTCTAATCATAATCATATCATCAAATCCATCTTATGACTAATACCCACTTAGCCTAGTGTGGGAATTCGTTCAATCATTCAATTCATAGCATGCTAGGTATGATTTTCACTTAGGGTTTTGTTCCTAAGCAAGTATACATTACTAATCTAGCCATAGCTTCTCTAATCCATGCCTAATTTGCGATTAGGATGATTATCCAATCTTTACAACTTCACCAAATGTCAAGATTTTACATACCTTATGATCCCCTAGCTTGGGTGATCATTAATCCATGTTAATTGTGAATTTTGACTCCATTTGGACCTTCAATTTGATGATTCTAAGTGAGATTAGGGTTTTGGTTCTTGGAGAACCTTTTGGTCGATGTACAGAACACACCTTTTGTGTGTGTTTTGTATTTTAAGTTTATTTTATAATTAAACTTTCCATTTACCCGAATATGGCCCCTCTTGTTTGGTTAGTTATTAAGTAGGACACAACCTACTTATTTCTAATAACATTCCCACTTATTAACTAGGTTAAACATTCCTAGTTACATTAGTGGGTTCGGAAAATCTACAACTTAGTTTATTTTAAGTCTCGTTAACTCGGGCTTCGATAAACTCTATTTTCCCAAAAGCTTTCGTTCAGCTTTTATTTAATATCAGGCTTATTTATTTAAAAATCCTAATATTCACCGGGTTACTTTTACCCCTAACGGTAATTTACCCTTCTTTTAGTACTAACGTAGTTTAATTACCAAATCCATTTTCGGGGTGTTACAAGTCTACCCCCCTTAAAGAGGTTTCGTCCTCGAAACCTTTTCTTACATAATTTATCGAGTTTAACTCCATGCATTTGCTCTCGATAATCAATTGAGCATTGCTCATATTTTAACCAATTGTTAGTATTACCAGAAAAGTATGGTAATATCTTTTTGGTTATTAATCATCTACATATCTTGTATGACATAATGCAACTTGAAATAACGTAATCTCGTTATTTCCACTAGTTTAATTAACTTAACAATATTCATCGCTCGGCTCTAATGTGATTATACTTCACATTGCACTTTTTGACCGTGATCATGTCATGTCATGCCGAATTTTATATCAACTTTTTATTTTCAAAAATATCACTTTTCGAATATATAGTCTTGCACCTATTAGTGTCAAGACTTATATCTTTCATGCTTACTATTTATATGTCTATCAGAATTCATATTTGTAAAAACGTTATTTCTTACCAAAACTGAAGTTTTAGTTTAGCATCTTCTCTTTAACTTTTGTCAATTATCCATACCGGGATATTGACAGTCCAAAATTTATTCTTTTACGGTCTTTGTTGTATGCGAGGATTCTCAATTGATTCCCTCGCTTTATCTAATTAACCCGTTAGGTTTTATCACTTAGCCTTATAGGCTATTTTGATTAGACTTTCACCTCTTTAAGGCGAAGTCCTTATAATTTCTTTCTAATCATGACCCATGGGTCGTTTTAGTCTCGTAGACCTTTCATTTGTTTATAACCCTAAAGGTTATGTTGATCCCGTAGATCATTCCTTACTCATGTCATTCTTAAAATACATGTTTGGTGTCAAGGCACCCTGTTTTTGTTTAAAGAATCATTTGGTTTCAAGCTTAGGTTCCGTTAACCTTGATTGTAGTTTCGTGGCTACAATTGTTTTCTTTCGGACAATTTTTTGACTTTATGACTTCTCACATCATTTATGTCTCAGTTCTTCTTATGCTTACTGTTATTTGATTTGCATATATTCTTATTTGGTTATGTCCCATTACCGGGCTCATTACTCTTTTGCATTTAACACTACCTTTATCTGGCTAGCGCTTGTTTGTGCCATCCGACATTATATTGTATTCAACCTGTTTGACCTATTAATGTGAAATCCATCACTTATAAACAATCAACTTTATTCTTTATTCAACCCGTTCGACCTCGAATAGTTGAACATATTTATTCAAAATTTCTATTTACGAGATTTTATAGTCATAACTCGTAATCCAAGTCTTTTGATTTTTCAACCCGCGTTCACGTCTCTTGATTTTCACATGTGTTTAAATTCCTACCCATCAACCGGGTGTTTTACCGAAGTCGTTATTATTGCAACCCTCCCGGTATGCATTAAGACCTCGCTTCATTTTTATATTCCAACTTTGTCCTCAAGTTTGACGTTTTACAAAAACGGCCTGTTAAGAGGCATATTTGCATTTTCCGGGTTCGAGTGTAAGTACACTCCCTCCCAATGCATATCCTAATCATTTTACATGTTTGCATTCTCCGGGTTCGAGTATAAGTACACCCCCTCCCAGTGCATACCTTAATCGTTTTACATGTTTGCATTCTCCGGGTTTGAGTGTAAGTACACCCCCTCCCATGCATACCTTAATCGTTTTACTTGTTTGCATTCTCCGGGTTCGAGTCTAAGTACACCCCCTCCTAGTGCATACCTTAATCGTTTTACATGTTTGCATTCTTTGGGTTCGAGTGTAAGTACACCCCCTCCCAGTGCATACCTTAATCGTTTTACATGTTTACATTCTCCGGGTTCGAGTGTAAGTACACCCCCTTCCAATGCGTACCTTAATCATTTTACATGTTTCTTTGTCCCTTCACTCGGGCTCATTAACCTAATATAATACGCTTCCGTCACTCGGCTGTGCGTTTACATTATTATCAAATATTTTGCTTATCTGATTCATTTGGGTACTTTTTAATTTGTTCCACTCACCCCGTCCTTACTACATTGGATGTAAGCATGTCCATCATAAAAAGTTCATGGTACCACGTGCTCACCACTTACTTGGCCAGAGTAAGCGATCAATACCTGGTATACATGACCTTTTTATAATTTTCACATTACACCCCATGTAAGTAATGCCTCTATTTGTTTCTCTTGGAAGCAATATCCCGGATAGATTTTTTGTTCGGGTTTTTCCAAGTTTTTAATCTACATATGAAACTTTCAATCTCTACGTATTTGTTGCATATTACTATTCACATAATAATTTAAAATACGCACCTGTAAATACTTGCCCTAACGGGCTTTTTATGTCGTTAACTTTGTTCGCGATCGTCACACGATTTAGGTCCTTGATGAGTATGCTCTGCTTGTCATACCTCGGACCGTTCCACCATCATATCTGCAATTTGTTAAACTCTCGCTATCTTCAGATGCGAGTGTCCTTCAATTAAAACATTTACAAGAATTAGTAACATCAACTTCAATAATCACCCGTATTATAAAACAAGGCTTTTCTACTATACGCGTCAACGCGCGCAATTTCTTCAACTATATTTATCATTTAATTGAGGTAACGTTATCACACGATAGCCCTATGTATTGTTTACAACACTTTAGCATGCTAAACTATTAACATACATGTACTTACTGGATTTGCGATCAAGCCTCGAACCGAACACTTTATTCTTTTAACCTTGAGCTCTGATTACCAACTTGTAATGCCCGTCTTAAAGAATCAAGATTTTAAAAATCTTGATTACATATTTTAAGGCTAAAATGTGACTTTACAAAAACTTGTTATACCAACATTCCCAAATGTTTACAACATTTCAAAAACAAATTTATAAGTGTTTACATAATTCACTTATAACAACACAAATCAAGATTTGACGCGGAAGCTTCATTTAATGTGTGTTCGGTTCTTGCTCGTCGCTTGATCTTCATCCGGGACTCTCGACGTTCACCTATGATCAAAACCAACTTAGAAGTCAGTTTTGATAGTTAAATAACAAGTACAAGAAGGTAATTGGGTCAAATAATCGAAGTAAACAAAATATCAAAATTTTCAACATTTTAGGCTGTCGCCACACGCGACGGCCAAGGGCTTTGGCCATGGCACTACGCCACGGTCCTATTTTTACAGAATGTGTGATGCTGGTCCTGCATATTCCCAGCCAAGCTTGATTTTACGAAAAAAAGCATAACTCTTTCGTTATTGATCCGATTTACACGATTCTTTTTCCTACGTGATCGTAATTTAATTCTCCATCACATGGAGTTAAAATCCGACATCCGGATTAACAAAGTTTTAAACTTTTAAGTCTTTGGCTTATGCTACACTTAGGAACTTTTGACCCGTTCATGCATAAATCAAACAAACATGTTTGTTTGATCCTAATTTCTGATGTACCTTATTTCTCCAATCTTGTCTATCATATTAGGTTCAATTTAAGGATTTTACAAGTATTTTTAACCCACTTTTACTCATATGCAACTTTTGACCCGTTAAGGGTTTTTAAACATATTTTAACACGAATCGCTTTCTTTCAATTTCTAGCATTGCATTCTCATATTTCTTATCAAGTAATCATCCACCACAACTATATGTGTGGTGGGTTTTAATGTAGAAATCCATATGTTCCGAGTTTTACCCCTCGGATCATCATTTTACGGCAAAGACTCATGTAGAGTCATTTGACCCAAGTATTTACATCTTTCACTATCTATACTTATTCTAAGTATTCATTTACTCATAAAGCTCGTTTCCAAATAACCTTTAAAGGTCGTTTGTTCAATTTAGCTTATAGGGGCATTTTGGTCAATTTTTAACCCTTCTATCACTACGAAGGACTTGTAAAAGCCATATTTGACCAACATCCCACTTTTAAAATTATGACCTTGCATTTAAGGTCATTAGGTTTCAAAATACCATGAACACCATTTAAATTATTCGGTTTACTTATTTAAAGTAACCGAATGTCTATTTTACTTCACTTAGCTCTCAGTGAACCTGCAGATTCAATTAAGTAGTTGACCTATTACACATACCTGTCTCAGATCAGTATATTGACCCATTTCGATACCTTGACTTAGTAGCCGCTCAGCAATCACAAAGTAAATATCCATTTGATATTTATTCCTATAGTCATATAACTCAACAAACCATTAGTCGATATTGTCAAAGGGTGATAATTTCACCTTTTGACCCGTTTGGTCTAAATGACCGTGAAACTCTATGAGATGATATTTATTGCCATCTTATCCATATGTCTAACTCTGGTTACACTGTATAATGGTTTTACTTGTAAATCATCTATTGATTCTTTTGACCCATTATAACCTACGTTATAACGTGTCTTTCCAAAACTAACGGTTATTGTCAACAAGTGACCAAAGTACCATTTTACCCTTATTATTTGCATTGGTTTACCATACATGGTAATCATTAAAACTCGTTATCTTTTAGTCATTTCATGATTATCTGACCATATTAGCTCCTTTTATCCATTAAACATGATTTATGACCATTGTCTTTTGTTCCGGACCGCACTTGTCGTGTCGGAACATCATAATTTAAAACAAGACTTACTATACCCGACCTATCAAACAATAGGTATTAAATAATTAGAGTGTAAGCTTTTGTAACACCCATTTATATTTTTAAACATTATATAATAAAGATACTTAATTATATACATAAAGTACCTTGAGTTACTTGACTACAAGATAAAAAGTTTCAAAGTGTCACTTACTAGTCAACTATCGACTAGTTTAAAACATTCATAATAAGAGTAACAAGTCGTTTACATCAAAAACTTTGTCTAGATTAAGTTAAGTTAACGCGGAAGCTTTCAAAATGCGTATTCGGTTCTTGATAGCGTGCTTGACCATCATCCGGTTAGTTCCAACATCACCTAGAGTCAAAACCAGTTAAAATGTTAGTTTTGACATTTAAATGTAATGCATAAACAAGATCCTGTGTCAAAATATAAATAAAACAATCATTCTCCAATTCTGGATCTGCCGCGTGTCGCGGAAGAATGCAGGTAGGCCGTCGCGTATCGCGGCGGCTTCCGCGTGTTGCGGGGAATCAAATGGGATCTTCCGCGTGGCGCGGGAGAACCCCTTTTCCAGCAGGTGCAGGTTTGAAACCTGCACTTTTGCCCAGCTCCAGAAATTCACATTTTTCCAACTTCAAAAGGGCATAACTTTTTACTCGCTCGTCCGTTTTAGTCCATTCTTTTTCCTATGAGTCCGTAATGAAATTACGGAGCCAACCATGTAGATTTCACATCACAGAAACCGAATTACGAGCAAATGCTTCATGAAATCCTTGTTTTCAATTATTCAACCCATTAGCAATAAGTGCAAAATACCATTTTTCTGTTCTAAGACTTTTTGGACATAATTACCCAAATCCCCGAGCTTATAAACCTTAGCGTATTCGCGCCATCCCATGGCTTTACGCTCACATTAGAACTTAATGCTTGTTTCCTAAAATTCAAGCACTCCGCTTCAAGCGACACTTACAATTTATTTCTATTGTTTGACCCGATATCTCGGGCTCGTAACTCAAATTAATATGATCGATGCATTGGCGTAGTGCTATCCAACACTTAATGCAATGTGAGACCTTCGAGTCTCGACGCATAGGATTCTTTTTTTAAAAAGCATCATTTTGACCCGTTTGTTTGTCGCATGAAAACCATCACTTGATGACAAGTCAAACCTTTTCCAAATCAATTCCAACCATTATTTTGACCCGTTGGGTTTGTCGAGTGAGTCACATCACTTCATTGACACTCCAACATGGCTATTTTAAACAATAGTATCAACAAGCATATTTATTTAACTAGTTTGACCCGTTTGGTTGTCGAGTGAGTTACACCACTTCATTGACATACCAAACGTCATCATTTCGCCATATCAATATTAAACATATCTACGACTAGGTTTATCTACATAAATGTAACGAGACGACAAGTCACGTACCTTTAAAGTGCACCCTTCAAATGCGTATCTCCTCCGGCTTGTCCACTCGACGATCCGGATTCCTCGCCTAAAGAGTTCAATTCACATTCAATTTTAGAACTCTTTTCATAGTTATTAACGCATAATTCGCTAAAATAACCAAATATGCGTTTTCATCCGATTCTTAACATATTAACCCTCACTTAGGCATTTTAACGAATACCTAGCGGGTCTGATTTTACATAACCAATACTAAGTTCATGTCTTGTTATTTCCATTGCTATCAACTTCATTTAGGGATATCAACACATAATTTTTAACATCAATATTCCGGAAATTCCTTCTCAAATTCAGATTTCACTAGAACAAGCATTATAATCCTAGTGTTAATCTAATTTCTACAAACCCATTGATCACCTACAATGGTGATTATAAACCCTACAAGTATGATGCAAGGTTTTTTTTACAAGAAATCATCTAGGGTTTATCCCTAGACACCATATCACTTCTAATTCCAACTATACAACAATCATGCAGGTTCAAATTCAAAACTCATGAGTTCATCTAAAATTTGAAGTGGAACCAAATATCGAAATTTCACATACCTTACGATCCCTTCGTCGAGGTGATCACTAATATGTGTTCAGATTTCGTTTTAGACTTGATTTAGGCCTCCAATTTGTGAGTTTTTTGAGAAAATTAGGGTTTGAAAGAAACCCCCTGGTCGCCCCTTTCTTCTGTACGACCCAAACACACATTCATGTGTGTGTTTGGTGTTTTATTTATTAATTAAACTTTCATGTTTCAAGTTTTTGCTAAACAGGTCCCTTAACTTTTGATTATTATATTTTAGCTGTTATAAACCTTATTATATCACCCCGAGACTCGTAGCTAACTGGGTTATAAATTCCTAGTTAGTTGATTCTCATTTGATTAATACTTTATAATGAAAATATAAAGTTTTATATTTTTGGGGTGTTACAGCTTTACTTACATTACATCCAGATTATGCTTTTCCGTCATTCTTACTTTGTTTGACCCGCTTCGTTCCCAAGCTTTCGCCTAGCTTGTTAATCGTCAACTATCATTGTAAATTGTAAGATGGTTAGACTAGTCATAATTATTCATGACTATTCCATCCTCCGTTCTTTATGTCAAAATTATCATTTGATCATATCATTGGTCATTTTGACTTTAAAAAGTCAAACGGCCTATTAACACAAATAATTTACACGAAGTAGCTCGACTATTTGTTTAATTACTTGGCCAATTATCCGGTATCGTCATTCTTATGTTACCGGTTAAATCACTTTAACACATGATGCTATCAACATCTTTCTAATCAAGAATATTTCATCATCTTATCATATCATACTAAACTTATTTCATATTAAGTATGATTTATATACTCAAACACACAATTTGTTCAAGTATTTCTTGATTACTAACATGCATGATGATTCTAATCATAATCATATCATCAAATCCATCTTATGACTAATACCTACTTAGCCTAGTGTGGGAATTCGTTCAATCATTCAATTCATAGCATGCTAGGTATGATTTTCACTTAGGGTTTTGTTCCAAAGCAAGTATACATCACTAATCTAGCCATAGCTTCTCTAATCCATGCCTAATTTGCGATTAGGATGATTATCCAATCTTTACAACTTCACCAAATGTCAAGATTTTACATACCTTATGATCCCCTAGCTTGGGTGATCATCAATCCATGTAAATTGTGAATTTTGACTCCATTTGGACCTTCAATTTGATGATTCTAAGTGAGATTAGGGTTTTGGTTCTTGGAGAACCTTCTGGTTGACGTACAGAACACACCTTTGGTGTGTGTTTTGTATTTTATGTTTATTTTATAATTAAACTTTCCATTTACCTGAATCTGGCCCCTCTTGTTTGGTTAGTTATTAAGTAGGACACAACCTACTTATTTCTAATAACATTCCCACTTATTAACTAGGTTAAACATTCCTAGTTACATTAGTGGGTTCGGAAAATCTACAACTTAGTTTATTTTAAGTCTCGTTAACTCGGGCTTCGATAAACTCTATTTTCCCAAAAGCTTTCGTTCAGCTTTTATTTAATATCAGGCTTATTTATTTAAAAATCCTAATATTCACCGGGTTACTTTTACCTCTAACGGTAATTTACCCGTCTTTTAGTACTAACGTAGTTTAATTACCAAATCCGTTTTCGGGGTGTTACAAACAAAATATTTTCTTGAAAAATAATGGTCAAAGTGAGTAGTGATACTTGTAGATCTAAAGATTTATGGATGATTTTTCAAAGAAACCAAGCTAAAATATAAGATTTATTTAATCTTGGTTCTTACATAAACAAACCTTATTTTTGGTGGTTAAAGAAGTGTAGAAACACTTGTGTAACAAGAAGAATTCATAAAGAAACATTTTTAGAAATGATGATCACAAGTTGTAAAGACCCATATTCTTTAAAAATGAAGTTTTTAAATAACTAATCACACTTTAGAAGGTAACAAGGCTTACTAAGAACACTAGTAAGTTCCTACAAATTTTTACAAAGATTCAAGTTCATGAAATGGTAGTTATTACTTGTTTTTGGCAAAATTGATAAGTAAAAGTTGTTTATTGTCGATTGTGGATTGATTGTGTTGATTTTTACAAAAGAAAATGATATGCTTGAAAGCATGGAAACCTCCATTTTTAGGGGAAACTATGACAAAATTTTTCTAAAAATATAAACACTTAGAAAAATATTTATAAACATGCACTTACAGGTGTATTTTCAACAATAAATTGTTACATAAACTTTGCCATAATTTTTGGTTACAAAAATACAAGTATTGCAGGTTGGTTTTCATAAAAAAAGTGACTAAATATGTATTTAGGAAATATATATTTAGAAGACACCATGTGTGTAATTATTTGTATATTTTGTGTATTAGTTATATTATTTTAGGATTTGGAATAATATAACACATCAAAATACCAAGAATTACAATCCAAAATATTACGAAAATTCCAAGGATATGAAGATACAAGTTATACACAAAATATCGATGAAACCGAACCAAGGAATATAACTCACAAAATATTCCGGGAATAATATTCATGTGCATATTTTGGTAAATAATATTTTGGACACCAAGGAATGAAAATATGATTTTTACAATTACTACAAGAATATGTCTTATTTTTTACAACGGAAAAATATATTATTTTTGGCAAGTATGAATACATATTTTTCTTGAGATTTTTAGAAGATATATATTATTTTTAAGAAATATATATTTTCTTACACAAACACGAAATACAATATTTTTGGGATGAAAGATATACTTTCTCAAATAAATAGGAAATATATCATTTTTGGAGAAAAATAAGTTTATATATATTTTCTAAGTTAGACTTGAAAATATATTATTTTTGGAACTTATAAGAAAATACAAATATTTTTGCCAAAGAAAAATTATAAATAATTTTTCTAAGTAATATCTAATGAAATATATATTTTGGAAATATATGTTGGTGAACTTTTATTCCGGAAAAATTAATACGAAATTGAGTATAAGAATACTTAAAAACAATAAAGATATGTATTTTCGTACATATAAATACACTCCGGAATACGACACCGTTACATGGCAAAATATACAAGTACGAGAAAACAAATACAACTACTCCCATCCTTGGGAAGGATATTCATGTACTAATACAAAAGTGTGATAAGTTAAAAGTATATTATTTTAACTATTATTCCAAAATTTAACAAATATAATTTAAGTTAAAATATTTATTATTTTAACAAAAAATTATATACCTGGAATAACATCGATGACACAAAGAAACGTAACTCAAAGGCACTAATTAATACTAAGTCAAGGCACAACTCGATCGTCTAATGAACCATAGCACGCATGTTGGATATGAAGAACGCAAAGCTGTGAGTTCATGTCCCCCTTTTCTTTTAACTGCTTTCAGTTTTATAACTTCGGGGGTGAAGTACATGTTACAAAATGATTACAAACAATTGCAATTGGTATGGTTAGATTTGGAAAGTACAGTAGATCATGTGAATGGGTAGGCACACTCTTAAGGCCATTAATCCTCGTTGTAGGACCAAGGGACATGAGTGATAGATCTATTTGGGTGTAGCGAGCCCCACCCATGAGTCCATTGAGTGGACCATGTGGTGACTATGTCTTATTGACAAAGTCTGCTAGGTTTGAGTCTTCCTGCACCATGTCACGTATATTAATGTATTAGCTACACATTAATTGATCTGTTTCCTTGTTTCTTTCATACCGGATTTCAAGTACATACAAACATACTTACAAATGTTTCAAAGGTTTATCCACACACACATGAACTCGCTCAACTTTTGTTGATGTTTTCAAACTACATGTATTTCAGGAAATTAAGTATGGATCTGGCGGGCGTTGAAGTTTTCAAGTGTTGTTTGGAATAAAAGATGTTATCCGGTGTCGTATGGTTTGGGCGTATGTTCCCTATCCTGGATAGGATGCATTTTCAAAAGCCAAGTTTTCATTAGTATCTTTTGAGAAGTCTTTATGGAACTCTAAAACAAAATTGTGTGGTTTGTAATTCAGATTTGAAGTCAGTATTTGGCTTCTAAAACAATGTCGTTGTAATGTTTCAAAACTTAATCAATGGATGAACATCTTGGATTTATCATATAGTTGTTTGTTATGGTAGAATGCAATGATATTAAGCAAGTCACACCAAATCACGCTTCCGCAAAAGTCAGGGTGTGACAGTTTGGTATCAGAGCTTCGATTGTAGCAAACTAGGATTCCTTCTCGAGTCTAGACTACAATCATTAGGGCTCTCACGAAAATATTTTCACAACATGTTTTCATTGCATACACGAAAACGGCCAGATCCAAGAAACAAACATTTTTATAAAGAAAAGACACGAAGCACATTTCAAGGTTTATGTATGTGGTTAGTCTGAGAGACTGGGTGTTTCAGTCTGAGAGACTGGGTGGTTCAGTCTGAGAGACTGGGTGGTTTAGTCTGAGAGACTGGGTATTTCAGTCTGAGAGACTGGGTGGTTTAGTCTGGGAGACTAGGTGGTTTAGTCTGGGAGACTGGTTGGTTTAGTCTGGGAGACTAGGTGGTTTAGTCTGGGAGGCTAGGAAGGATAGAAAGATTGCATGAGGAATAACAAGGATACATGATTACATGATAAAATTGCCTTTGTTTGCATATATTGGGTGCTAGTGGTTACTATACGTACATATGTTAGGATTACGACGTTGCAGGCACATGTTATCCTCAGAGAATGGGTTGTCGGATGCCCGCAACCTGAAGGCAGTCGCGTCAGACAACGAGGTCATGCCACGCAAGAGATATATACGTCAGACACTAAGAGTGATCCTGACATGCTGTCCGAGGACGAGGACGACTTCCAACGGTTCGTGCTACCAGACTTTGATGATGATTTACCCTTGCTGATGGCTTCCCTGATGAGGATCCTTTTGTCATTCCTGTTCTAGTCCATGACCACCTTATCATTGGTCACCCCGATGGCGAGCACATCATGGCTCCGATCCTCGATGTCGTACCCCTCGTGCTCATACCTCCCGAGGATCTGCCTTTCGACAATTAGCTTGAGGATGACGTTGATTTGTTTTTTGATAGTCCTCCTGATGACGCCCATGATGATGGGAAGTTAGATGAGAACGTTGTTTCTATTCCATTTCTTGAGATCCCTGCTACTGAGTTATCCTCTGATAACTAGTTCGCACTCGGTTTCAGACTCTTTTGAGTCTGTGACATCTGCAGCTTTACAGAAGACTGGATTGAAGCTTTTTGCTACTGACTCAGATGACGACACTGCTATGTCTGCCACAATATCACCTGCTCGAGATCCCACACCTCCACACAACCCAGAGCCTGCTCCTGAGCTAGCTTCTGTTCCTTTTGGGTCAGCCTGATGTTGCGCCCATTAATCTTGAGCCGATTCCTGATCCTGACCATGCTTCTTTTGGTTTACCAGACATTGCACCCCTTATACCTGATCTAATTCCTGCACCTGTTGATCCTCCTTTAGTTGAGCTATTTATTCCCCCGCCTGCACCCGCTGATGTTGCTCCTTTTCCCACTATGGAGACCAACGTCCATCGCACCAACATGCCTATCATTTTTCTTTCAGGACATACCCGCACCCCGGGGAGGTACTTCTGGTCAGCACCTGCGTGACGATCCCTTTGCTTCAGCAGCTTTTCCATAGATCCCTCAGGCTGCACCGTTTGCTCCTCTCATTACTCCACCGCTGGACGAGCCGTTCCAATGGTTCCTACCATGCACTATGCTGATTTCAGACACCTACCATTCCTCACATCATGGAGGCTACACACGAGATGAGTTGCTCCTGTTACTTCAGCTACAGTTTGAGGTTTTGAGTATAGAGTTTTGGAGCTTAAGCTGATACCATGTCCTCCACCTTGCCTATGACAGTATATTTTTGATCCTCCACATTCATCACTGTCTCCTTTTGCACTCTCACCTGCTGCTATTACACCTTTCTAGGTTTTGATGCTCGTTTCTTTACTATCGAGCAGCAGCTCAGTTACTTACTTCGACGTATATACAAGCTCGAGGAGGAGCTCGCACATGTTAGCAGTTTGTTTTTCTTCCCTCCTCTACCTCAGTCACCAGTATAGTTGGTTTTTGGTTTTATGCGGATTGCATTTCTTTTGGGTAAAGACACTACTGATGAGCCGAGATTGTGGAGACTTTTAAAGACCACTTTGATCATGTGATATTGATACACTGATAGACTTATTGGAAAAGGGTAGGGTGACCCTGTATCCCTTTTGATGTGATACACTTTGTAGACAATGTGTTTGTGGTAGGAAAATAATGAAAGCTCAGTCGCCATGCCCTCGCTAAGCACGTTGTTGATCTGCATATGTTTGCTATAATAATGATGCTACGTGCTTGCTTGTTATGTTCTCATTAAATATGTTCCCATCTACATGTTATGCTATAATTGTGATGATATATGATTGCTTGCTATGACAATTGCTTATATACATATGTATACGCACCTCCTAGGTTTTATTCGATAAGTAGATGCCTATGTGCTTGTGTCCTTAATAAGACATGACCTAGCTGATCTTCTTCTTAGAAGATGTCGATTCAAGGGATCATCGATACCAACAACCCTCTGCCAACGGCAGAGGCGGAATTGTAAGAGCGCATCTCACAGGCCATCGCACAACACAAGGCCCTTCACTCCGAACGCAGCGGAGGTACCTCAGGAAATAACCCACCCAACGATAATGTTTAGTCACTTAAGACGCATTACAAAACGTTTGGACATTTCCAAGGGTGCTTTGCTAATGCCTTATGTGAATGATGTTGCTTATGTCGTAGGCTGCACCTACAAGCAGTTCTTGAGTTGCAAGCCCCGAGATTTCGACGGCACTGGGGGTGCCGTAGCCTTCGTACGTTGGGTTGAAAAGACGGATTATGTTTTGCGATTAAGTAAATGCGCCCCCGAGCATCAAGTCATGTACATAGCTGGACTGTTTCTGGATGGGGCTCTGTCATGGTGGAACCTTCAGGTTCAGACTTTGGGCGAGACTGCTGCGTATGCTATGACGTGGGACGAACTGAAAGAGCTGATGCGTAAGAGATATTGCTCGAGGGCAGAAGTCCAGAAGTTGGAGACTGAACTTTGGAACTTGAAAATGGAAGGTCCAAAGATAGCCGAGTATGTGCAGAGATTTCATCATTTATCGCAAGTTGTTCCATATCTGGTGGAACCCGAGTTTAAGAGGATCGAAAGCTTTATCGGGGGATTGGCACCTCAGATTCTAAGCCTGGTGACAACATCTAAACCTCCAAAAATCACCGATGCTATCGACTTAAGTGTGGCGCTCACTGAAGAAGCGGTTAGACTAGGAAAATTTTCCACCTCGGAGGAGAAAAAGGAGATTCCCGTGGAGCCATCTGGAGATAACAAGAGGAAGCTCACAAATTTCAAAAAGGGTACTCGGGCGAATAACAAGAAGAAGGCCAAAAAGGGAAAAGAGTACATGGGTCTCCTACCTAAGTGCGACAATTGTCTATGTTACCATGTCGGGCGATGTAAATATGGAAAATGTGATAACTGTGGCAAAAGGGGGCATCCCAAGGAGACTTGTAGGCATGGTACTGAACGTGGAAATGAAGGTCAAGATGGCAGCAAGAATCATGAAGGAAACAATGACAACAACGACTATCAAGGCAGGACGAGTGACAAACAAAAACGTGCTCAAGGGTGTTTTAATTATGGGGACAAAAAGGATTTCAGAAAATATTGCCCTAAAAACACTCAAGCACGTGGATGAAAGCTCAACAACGAAACTAGGGAAGCACGCCATGATCCAAACGTGGTCATCGGTACGTCCCATATTAGTCAACGTTATGCATCTGTGCTGTTAGGTACTGATGCCAATTTTAGCTTCGCATCTTTATAGTTTAAGAGTATCCTTGGTTTAGTAGCAAGTAAGTTAGACATCCCTTATCCAATAGAACTAGCTAGTGAGAAGCTAGTGAAGTGATTTGAGGCTGTGTGATAGGGCTAGGAGAGTGTGGGTTTACGCTTGAACTGCTGCCAGTTGAGTTGGGAAGTTTCGACGTAGTAGTTGAAATGGATTGGATTTCGAGTAACCAAGCTGAGATTGTATGTCATGAGAAGATTCTTCCACAGCCCGATGAAAAGTGAAGAGACGATCGTGATTCATGTGCAGAAGCCGGATAAGCCCCTACAGATTATTAGTTGTTTCAAGGCACGAATTTTTTTGCGTAAAAGAGTGTATTGCCTTCTTGGCTCATGTCGTGGGCAAAGAAGCCGAAGAACCTAAGCTCGAAGATACCCTTGTGGTAAGGGAATATCCTGAAGTCTTCCCCGAAGACTTGCCAGGATTACCGCCCCAACAACAAGTCGAATTTCGCATCGATTTGGTTCCAGGCGCCGCGTCTGTAGCCAAGGCACCCTATCGACTTGCACTTCCTGAGATACAAGATTTGTCAACGCAGCTTCAGAAGTTGCCATATTGGGGAGTTATAAGGCAAGCTTTTTGCCCTAGGGAGCTTCAGTACTGTTCGTTAAGAAGAAGGACGATGGTTTTTAAACGAGCATCCACTACCAGGATCCGAACAAGCTAACCAACAAGAGTCGGTAACTCTTGCTGAGGATTAACGAATTATTTATTTAACTAACTGTGAGGATCCAACTACCATTCTAAGATTGATCGTTGATCGAGTATCATTAGCTGTGAAATTAGGAAGAAAGCATAGCAAAGTACAGTAAGACAGCAAATTGTTTTAAACATACGCTAATATGGAGTTTTCTACATGATGCACAAAACAATTTTACACAGGATACGAAACTTTGATAACCTAGAAAACATGTACGTAAGACCTTCGGGAACTTTGGACAAGACTCATTAAAGGTTATTCCATAGAAACTACGTCTATTAACTCGGACAAACACTACTATTCTGTCATGAAACCTGTTTTAGTTAACCAAACGGATAAAGTACTCGAGTTTCTTATATTGAAATTTCTGCTTTTGCTTCTAACAAGTAGAATTTTGCATCTCTACTTCTCCTAATGATAGTTGCATCATAACAATTTTCTTCATTAAAGCGAACACTCCTTTGTCTCGATACTTGATCATTTCTTCATTTTAGCAAATACTCATTGTTTCATTTCTTGGAAAGTCACATGTTACGCATGCACCATTTGTTATGCATGTGGTTTTGTTTCGAATAAACGCCTCACCAAAAGTTCAAAAATTATTTGCTAAAGCTAATTTTTGATTTGTGATTCGGATGACCTACACTATTGTAATTGTTGGCTCCTTTGATATCAAGCCAACACACTTTCTTGAAACTTCTTTTCTTTCAAGTTACATACATGGTTTATCTTTGTAACCATGCTGAAATTCCCTTGTCGATACATACGTTTATTGTCAGTTTGCACTGAAACCAAGTTCAATTGCTTAAACTTGTCCATTTCGCATATTCAACTCAAAACACCATATGATGTATTAAGAGCATCATACTCAAAATTCATTTTCGCAAACGTTCCTTTGCCCAAGTCGTGGTGGACTCGTTTGGTCTACGACTCCATTAAATCGCTTGTTGGTTTTGACACTTTGTAGTGATGTTCTCACTAAATTGAAGCTTGCGCTAATCTCGGTTACACATCTCATACCCGGATTTAATTGTTTATTTATTGACCTGCTCTACGTCCGTTTTGTGTTACCATAAATAAAGCAGTCTTAACACAATTGTGTGTTAAGACAATGGTACATAAATTCATTCTATATCACAATGTACCTCCTAACGGTTCTTTCATTATCGATCGAATGCCTTGCGGTACTTATTGCTTTTTCATCTTCGATCGGAAACAGTAGTTCTTTGGTGTTCTATATTCAATTGAAAAATCCTACGATGCTGTTTGAATCAAATTCTCAGGATTGCTTCATTACACTTTCATTTGATTTCAAACACGGTGGACTTGTTCGGTCACCGCTATTATTGAATTATGTCATTACGACACCTTGTGGTGTCGGTGTAAACTTGTAGCTTGTGCTAATCATGGTCAACCGTTTCACACAAAACTATACATACTTTTGTTTGACTTGTCATTAAAACATCCTTAATGCAACTATGTATTAAGACAATGATATGCCAAGTTCGATTGTATTTCATTTCGGTGTATTTTCACAATTCAATAATGTCAACACACTAATCTCAACCATTAATTTATTCGAAAGTTGACAGATCATTTTCATGTTATTATCATATTCGAGTTGTTGATTTTGAGTTCATATAGCAGATGCTATTGTTTCTGAAAACTCATTTGCATATTGTGATCGATTATTTGAAATTCTATTGGTCAAAACTCCTTTGTTGCACCCCTGTTAACTAAGTTACATTAGATTATACATTTATACATCTCGTGTCCTTTGAAATCAAATTCTGGAACACATACCTTTTTACTGATGGGTTCTTGTTGTTGTAATATGTCCCTGAATTCACCTGATTCGAATAAGTTTTGATTCGGTTTTGTGGTTATCTACCTCAGTATTATTCATATCTATGCATGTATAACGTAACCCTAAGAAGTTAATGTAGTTTAAATTTCGAGGACGAAGTTTTCTTAACAGGGGGAGAATGTGACAACTGTCAAATTTGCATGCATCCGTACAATTATTAAATAATGATTAGTGCTTAATGACTGTGCTGAATTTCAATTAATTGCTTGAATTTCTTTCTAATCATTATCATTATACATATATGTGCATCATATATTGCAAATGACATAACATTACTGCATTCAAACTTTATTGAGTCAATTGGTGCACGAAACAAAGATAGCACAGTTATCAGACGAATCAGAAAAATGCTAACAAAATTCAGTAAATAGACAGACATTGTATTTAGACACAGAATGAGCCAGAAACCAAGTATTACACTAGTATAGTGTGTAGGAAAGTAAGGATCACAAAAGTGCCTTCCTAGTGATAGTTTAAGTGCCGGAAAGTGCCTAAAACTTACATAAACTGCAGAATTCTGCATAAATCAGAACAATTAAGCTATTTAACACAATAATATCATGCAAAATTTATGTTTTATTGTCTAAAATAACTTACAAAGTGTCAGGAATTGAAACTGCCATAAAAGGGGCTTTATACCTCGTGAAACTGCCCAATTCAGCACTTTAACGAACCGTAACGAACCGAACAACCGGACAATAACCGGGACATCAAAATTTGTCTAGAAGTAATGTTTTTATGATATTAAGCTAGTATTGGTGGTAGAACACCTTAAAAATCATAAAAACACCTAAACACACTTAAACATACTTAAACCTTCTAGTTTGCACTTTAAACCCCTAACTTCCAAAAATTTACATTTTACCCCCCCCCCCTTCATCAAATCCGGCCCCTATGGGCCCCACACACCTTTTGAATATTTTATTTAACCTTTTCTCCCTAATTTAGTGCATGAGATCCCATAGGAAGATTATGTTTGAACTTTTTTTCTGTAAGACCCTAAGTAAATTCACATTGTCAATCATTCCTTAAAAACTTCATCTTCTTCCTTTGGCCCCCTCTTGCTCACGGCTCATTACTCCCACACACAACCCACCATTTTCATTCATCTTCCACCCATTCCACATATGAACAAAAGTGTAAGAAGGTGTATTAGGAAGCTTGGAGCTTTCGGAAGCTAAAGGACCTTCACCATTTGCTTTTATCCACTACATTTCTTCTCTTGATCATCCCTAGCCTTGAGCTAGTGGTAAGAACCATGATCTTTCCATTTTACTTCTATTTTAAGTGGTTAAAAGAAGATTCATAATGCTAATCATGAAGAACACTAAGAAATAAGAACATGTAACATGAACATAAGCTTGAAATTATAAGAAAACTTAAAGAAATCATGTTGTTTAGTGTTGTTGTGATACTTGATGAATGATTACTTATGAAAATGATGTAGATCATCAAATGATCTTGCTAGATCATGATTAAAAACATAATCTAGCAAGATGAGAGAATGGACATGTTGTAGGATGATAGATCATCCACACATAAAGCATGAACTTGAAAGAACAAAATATTTTCTTGAAAAATAATGGTCAAAGTGAGTAGTGATACTTGTAGATCTAAAGATTTATGGATGATTTTTCAAAGAAACCAAGTTAAAATATAAGATTTATTTAATCTTGGTTCTTACATAAACAAACCTTATTTTTGGTGGTTAAACAAGTGTATAAACACTTGTGTAACAAGAAGAATTCATAAAGAAACATTTTTAGAAATGATGATCACAAGTTGTAAAGATCCATATTCTTTAAAAATGAAGTTTTTAAAGAACTAATCACACTTTAGAAGGTAACAAGGCTTACTAAGAACACTAGTAAGTTCCTACAAATTTTTACAAAGATTCAAGTTCATGAAATGGTAGTTATTACTTGTTTTTGGCAAAATTGGTAAGTAAAAGTTGTTTATTATCGATTGTGGATTAATTGTGTTGATTTTTACAAAAGAAAATGATATGCTTGAATAACATTGATGACACAAAGAAACGTAACTCAAAGGCCCTAATTAATACTAAGTCAAGGCACGACTCGATCGTCTAATGAACCATATCACGCATGTAGGTAGTCGTGCGATCTAGAGGAAGCTTGAGTTACATTGGATACGAAGAACGCAAAGCTGTGAGTTCATGTCCCCCTTTTCTTTTAACTGCTTTCAGTTTTATAACTTTAGGGGTGAAGTACATGTTACAAAATGAGTACAAACAATTACAATTGGTATGGTTAGCTTTGGAAAGTACAGTAGATCATGTGAATGGGTAGGCGCACTCTTAAGGCCATTAATCCTCGTTGTAGGACCAAGGGGCATGAGTGATAGATCTATTTGGGTGTAGCGAGCCCCACCCATGAGTCCGTCGAGTGGACCATGTGGTGACTATGTCTTATTGACAAAGTCTGCTAGGTTTGAGTCTTCCTGCACCATGTCACGTATATTAATGTATTAGCTACACATTAATTGATCTGTTTCCTTGTTGCTTTCATACCGGATTTCAAGTACATACAAACATACTTACAAATGTTTCAAAGGTTTATCCACACACACATGAACTCGCTCAACTTTTGTTGATGTTTTCAAACTACATGTATTTCAGGAAATTAAGTATGGATCTGGCGGGCGTTGAAGTTTTCAAGTGTTGTTTGGAATAAAAGATGTCATCCGGTGTCGTATGGTTTGGGAGTATGTTCCCTATCCTGGATAGGATGCATATTCAAAAGGCAAGTTTTCATTAGTATCTTTTGAGAAGTCTTTATGGAACTCTGAAACAAAATTGTGTGGTTTGTAATTCAGATTTGAAGTCAGTATTTGGATTCTAAAACAATGTCATTGTAATGTTTCAAAACTTAATCAATGGATGAACATCTTGGATTTATCATATAGTTGTTTGTTATGGTTGAATGCAATGATATTAAGCAAGTCACACCAAATCACGCTTCCGCAAAAGTCAGGGTGTGACAAGTGAGGGTTAGGCACTTCGAATTTTTGTGCCTATCTTAGGGAATGGAACCCACTGTCGAGAAGTTTCGGGCCTTCTACCAACTGATAAGGAATATTGGGTTCTATTCCTTCGGCAATCGCGGTGCGGCTAAGAAGATCTTGATAGGCCCTCACAAGACTTTTCATGACTGGAAAATGAAGTTTTTCTTCATCAGGGAGGAGGTAATTCCGATCGCAATGATGTTTCGTGAGCCGGATAAGATTGAGAAGGAGGAGCTCCCTATTCCAAAAGGGTCTGATTGGTACATGAACCTACTTGCGACACCCAACTGGATCTTTGGTGAGCAGGTGTTGATTGCTGCGGGCATGAGCGACAAGTGGCCGGAGCACAGCGAAGAAGTTTTTGTCTTGATGTTTAATGGCAAAGGTATGCCTTATCATTTTTTACTTTTGTTGTAAATATACCTGCGCTTAATTGTTGCTCTTTACCACAGAGGCACAACTTTATCAAGCTGCATTTCCCACTTTTGGTGGGACAATGGGTGTGCGCCCGCTCCGATCTGGGGAGCCTTATTGGTATGAGCAAATAAAGGGCAATTTCCTCCTTCCCCCCACTAGAGTCTTTGCCAATCCCCCTTTCGCGACTGAAGGTGCGCTACTTCCCAAACCGAGACCCTTGCACGGCGTGACTTCTGCTGGAAAGGAAATCTTGTATCTTTCCAGCGAGGAGTCCGTAGGTTCGTCGCAAGAAGAGTTGAGCTCATGGTCTAACATCTTTGCAGGTGTGCTGAATGACTTGGGGATACACCTAGAAGAGAGAGCAAAGAAGGCTCCTACAAAGAAGAAGACAAAGAAGGTGACTGTTGACGGTGGTGCGACCAGTAAGAAGGGTGGAAGTAGCCGCGCCCCTGTTGCGGCTCATGATATGTAACACCCCGTGTTTCGAAATTCAAAGTACAAGTCAAATTCAAAGGAAGAAAAGATTGCTAATTATGATATGTCACTTCTTGCTTAATTACTGATTTGTGATTCTTGACTTGTAATCGAACCTTTTATTTGTTTGCTTTAGTTGTATTATGTGGAGTATTTATTAATAATCAAGGTTTAATCGCTAATCGCATCACAATCGCATCGCAACTCGAATAATGCGTTCTGGATATTGTTTTACGTCTGTGTGCTATTTATGTGTTACTTGTGCATGATTATTTATGTTTTGTGGTGATTATTCGAAAACGCAATCGCGACTCTATCGCAACGCAATCTAATCACAAACGCTAAACGCAAGTTTATTTATGTGAGCGTTGGTTAAGTTATTTATAGCTATTGTTTAATACTATCGCATTACACACTCGCTTAAACGCATCGCAACGCTCAACACGCAAAACAAAACGCCGAAACCTAACTTGCCGGACCACTTCGATCGAATGACCATTCGATCGGATGGTTATCCGAACGGATGACCATCCGATCAGATGGCCATCCGATCGATGTGCCATCCGATCCGACACTTGTGCTCCCCTTTCCTCTTTTGGCAACCTATAAATACCCCTGTCACATCACCAACAGTGACGTGACAGCTCTCTCTTCTGACCAGCGTGCTCAAGCCCTCATTTCTCTCAATTTCTTGCGATTCTTGTAAGTTTTCAACTCAAATCTTGTACATCTAGCATCTACACACACTTCTTCATCACTTTTCCCTTTTAATCTTAACTTTTAACCATGAAATCAGCGGATTTGAGGTGTTCTTGGATGATGTCATCATGGAGTTCTTATGAACTTCAAGTTTTGGCCTCATTCCACCAAGGACAACTCAGATCCAAAGGATTTCCACATGATTAAACACTATTTTCACCTAGATCTAAACTTTTCAAAGTTAAAAGGATTGAAAGATGATTTCTTAACTTTTCTTTCGACTCTTTTACACTCAATGCACTCAAAACCGATAGAATCGGAGCTCGTTCAGGCCTTCCACTCTTCTCTAGTGATGTGTCGGTTTGAGATCCGATTCCTATCAACGAGACAACCGATTTCGGGTTGAACATGAACAACCGTCATGAACAGTTAACTGATCGGATTGGGGTAATTCCCGTTCGATCAGATAACCTGGGTCTGATTGAGTTTCCGTTGTTTAACACGTTGTCATACCATCTCGATTAAACTGTAAAACTTTCAAAACTTAACAAATTTCAAAACGATCAGATTGTTGGATAGATCGCCGTCCGATCAGATTGCCATCCGATTAAACGACAATCCGATCGGATTGCACTTGGCCTTCAACACTTAATATTTTCAAAGATCATCAGTTTCTAACGGATTGCCATCCGATCGGAAGACCATCCGATCGAATGACAATCCTGCTGTGAACTTGTTCTCCAAGGAATGTCTCGCCAGACGGATCACTATCCGATCGAATGACCTGAAAGGTAGAGATACTTCTCTATTTTCAAAATGCTACAACGAAAACTTCAAAGCCATCATACACAAACACATCCATCCCAAACGAATGTCAATCCGACCGAATGGCCATCCGACAGGATGACCATCCGAACGGATTGACATCTAAATGAATGACCATCCGTTCGGATTGTAATTCGATCGGATGACCATTCGTCACCTGTCTCACTTGCATCATTTATCGCGTTGTTCTTCGCTTATGCTATCATTAAATGTTCAGGCTAATCTCTCAGTGCTCCCTTCAATCCAAGAGAGTGTTTATTTTCTAAACACGATCTGTGAGTATACTCGACCCCTTTTTTGCTTTACGCACTTTTGGGAGTTACATACGTTACTTATTCAAATCACAATCGACTCACAACGCAAACACTTTTATACGCTGACTGTTACTGTATGTTATACGTGTTACTCGATTAATGCTTGTATGTTTTGTTTACACAGTGATTGTTGCCTGACACCTTAGCAACGATAGTACTATAGTTTGGACTCAGCACCTGTCATGGATAGCGGTTGTTAAGGGCTTTTCTTCATGTGTCACAGCGGTGATATGTGTTACGCATTCTACAACTCGCAGTCACGTCTATGCATATTTCATTGTCGATAACCTACTAGCTTCACTTTGCTACATGTTACATGCTGGTTAAGCGTAAACGCTTTCGCAATCTATTATACTATTAAACTTGTATGCTCACCTTTACACTATGTGTATTGACCTCTATTTTAACGTATGGGACATGTGCTTAAGATGCTAGGAATGTTGTGCTTTGGTGAATCAAGCTAGGGTTCTAGTTATGTCACGTTAAATCTGAGTTGTCGGAACAGTGTTTGTTTTTTAGACAATTATTTGTAATGACTGTTTTGCTTGGATATGTTGTGGTATGGGACATGATGTTATAAATATCTGGTAATTAATAGTTGTTATGGATACTCATGAACAATCTGTTTCGCTCAGTGACGCGCCCCGATGTTTCCGCCATCGGTTGGGGTGTGACAGATTGGTATCAGAGCCATAACTATAGGGAATTAGGCAAGAATCACTTGTCTCACTTACATCGTTTAACGCACCGTTCTTCGCTTATGCTATCGTTAACTGTTCAGGCTAATCTCTCAGCGCTCCCTTCAATCCAAGAGAGTGTTTATTTGTTAAACACGATTTGTGAGTATACTCGATCCCTTTTTGATTTACGCACTTTTGGGTGTTACATACGTTACTTATTCAAATCACAATCGACATACAATGCAAACACTTTTATACGCTGACCATTACTGCATGTTATACGTGTTACTCGATGAATGCTTGTATGTTATGTTTACACAGTGATTGTTGCCTGAGACCTTAGCAACGATAGTACTATAGTTTGGACTCAGCACCTATCATGGACAGGGGTTGTTAAGGGCTTTTCTTCACGTGTCATAGTGGTGATATGTGTTGCACATTCTACAACTCGCAGTCACGTCTGTGCATATTTCATTGTCGATAACCTACTAGCTTCACTTTGCTACATGTTACATGCTAGTTATGCGTAAACGCTTTCGCAATCTATTATACTATTAAACTTGTATGCTCACCTTTAAGATGCTAGGAATGCTGTGCTTTGGTGAATCAAGCTAGGGGTCTAGTTATGTCACGCTAAATCTGAGTTGTCAGAACAGTGTTTGTTTTTGAGACAATTATTTGTAATGACTGTTTTGCTTGGATATGTTGTGGTATGGGACATGACGTTATAAATATCTGGTAATTAATAGTTGTTATGGATACTCAAGAACAATCTTTTTCACTCAGTGTCCTGCCCCGATGTTTCTGCCATCGGTTGGGGTGTGACATGATAAAGGTACTCTTCGATTTCGACAGAGTAACCTTGAGGATTACGTTGTCGCTAGTGACTCACTAGAGGGTTTGTCCCGTATAGGTGAGAAGAAGAAAAGCAGTGCGGCTGCTTCGAAGAGTTCCGGAAGCGCTGGGTCTAGGGCGCTTGAAGCCTGCGCGACTCCTTCTTCTGTCGCCATGGATGAAGAAGAAGAACATGAAGAGGCTGCCACCAAGTTAATAACCCGGAAAAAGGTCAAGAGAGGAAACTGATGATGGGGCTGGACCGGATCAGAAGACTGGCCCAACTATAGGGAAGCAGAGTAGCCTGCGCTCCCTTTACAAGTTTTCACCAGGTTAGTGTTATAACACTCATGCTTTACGTTTTCTTCCTTAGTGAATTCCCTGACACTTAACTTCTGCAAAGGCCTTGAAGAAAACCCCTGAGAAGGTTAAGGGTATTGAGCTGGAGAAATCGAAAGAGCCAGCGGTGAAGAAGACCAGTTTATTATCAAGCCTCCTCGTATAAGTGAAAAGGAGGTTGACAAGGTGATTGAAGAGCCTACGGGTGGTGTAATCCCTGAGAAGGAGAAACCGAAGGAAACTGAGACTACTGCAGCTACTGAGCACGATAAGGCGTAGGTTCCGGAGGTCGTGTGCATCACGGGGCTTGACCAACTTGAAGGAGAAAGAACCGGAGATTGTTAAGCCAAAGGAGCCTGAAGTTGTGAAGCCAACGGGATCTGCGCAGCATGATGCCCCCTCCCAAACTGTATAAGTGACATCCGTTGTTGGGGGGTCAACCGCTACTGTACCGGAGCAGGCAGCGCATAAAGACGCTTATGCTGCTGCGGGTTGTGCAGGTGCTGGAGGTTCGGGCATGGGTGCTGGTGGTTAGAAGGGTGAAGGAAGCAAGTGGCCGATGCCTCAGACTCCCATAGGTCCGAAGGATACCTTGGGTGACATTTATTACAAGACACATACCGAAGAGGCTCACGACGATGCTCCCCACCAACTTATTTGGGGTTTAAAACAGAAGGATACATTTGTTGAGTTCGAGGCTTGCCGAGACTGGTTCTTAGGTTCTTTTCCCCTGGTGAAGTAACCCGGCAAAGGGCGCGAAACCATGAAAGCTTGTATCGCACCTACATTATTGGGGAGGCCAACACCCGCTCTGCTAACCACCAGATTGTGTGCGAAGGGCGTACCATGAATAGAGAGTGAGCTGATTGGGAGAAGTACCGGGAATGTTTGGTAAAAGAAGTCAAGGACTTTGAGCAGTTGAGAAATAAATTTGTAGAGGAGAAAGCTGCTTTTGATGCGGAGAAAAAGGCGGAAGAGTGGGGATGCGAGGGGTTGAAAAACAAGCTCTAGGCTGTTGAAGAGCTTTTGTCCAAGGAGCGCGCCAAATGGAAGAAGGTATGTGAGAAAGATAATCAACGTGTGTATGCTGCGCGCTCCAAAATTACCGACCTCGAGGCTGAAATCGCCACTCTTAAAGGGAAGGTTGAGGAAGCTCAAGCAGACAAAGAGCGTGTTGAGGTTTAACAGTCTTTTTTAACTTTGTTTTCCTCTTAATTGCTTCTTGTCGAAATATTTCTAACTCCTTCTGTCACCGTTTACAGGCTGAGTTGAATGGCCGCATGGTGAACAAGGACAAGGATCTTGCTGCAAAGGATGTGGAGATTGCAGAGCTGAAGCGCCGATTATTTGAGGCCCATGATAAGAACGAATCGTTAGAGATAGACCTTGAGGCCAAAAGGGTGAAGGCTGAGACCGCTGAGAAAGCGAAGAAGAAAGCCGAAGAGGCGCGCGTTATCAGCACTTCTGCCCTGAATATGGCTCAGAATAACTACGCTGAGGCCCAAACAATCGTTGACACGCTTGTTTTAGAGTCCGAGTGGATGCGCAGTAGGGGGTAGCTGCGGTGAGTTTCTCCTCTTTTGCCTTAGTATTTATTGTTAACTTGTTTTCATAACTTCCTTCTTTTGTATAGATTTCCAACTCCATATTGAATGCTACTGAGTTGGATGAGGCTGTTGCCGTGCTGATAGATGCCTCGTGTGCTGTTGGGTATCGCGATGGCTATTTGGAATGTGCTCAGCACGTCGAAGAGGTGTTTGGCCAGTAGTTCGATAGTCATCACTGCTTGGTGACTGATCAAGCTGACTCTATGCTCTCCTATTCCGAAGAAGTTTACGACCATCTTTCCCTACCTCTTATGGAGTTGGTCATCAATGCGTTAAAGCATGATGATTGGAGTGCGCGGCTGAAGTCCATCATTGACCCTCCAGAAACTGTGGAGTTAACGGATGAAGAGGAGGAAGCCGGTAGTGATGGTGATGGTCATGAATAGGTGATAGGATTTATAGGCTGATGCCTTGTAATTTTCCTTGCTTTTAGCTTATGTAATCATTGCGCGGTTGCGCCTTTTTAATGGACTATATTATGTTTACTTTTTATTCTTGTCATGTTACAATTATTGCATTGTTGCTAGAAACTTTGTTTAAGTTAGCGTGAATAAATGTAAGTGTGGCTTGTTTATGAGTGTTATTTCCCGGTCTCGCGCTATGTTCGCGGAGGACCTTGGAGGCGTAACCCAAGAGCTCGTAATTTACTGAAGTGTTTTCATGCTAATCAAAAGTTTTAACATGCATTTGTAACGTAGAAGACATATGATGATAATCATAAGGCATAACCAACATTTGCATTAAGTAGCTAAAAACAGGCGCAAGGCCATCATACATAATCGAAAAAGAAAGGCGCATGGCAGACATAGATAATTAAAAGGCACGTAGCCAACATAACTAATAGAAAAGGCATGTCGCCAACATAAATGATTGAAAAGGCGCGTGGCCAAGGGTGATCACATGTAGCACTTGCGCAGTTGTTGTGCGTTCCATGTGCGTGGGATGATGTGGCCATCTAAAGTGCGCAGTTTGTACGCCCCTTTTCCTAGCACTTCATGAACCAAATATGGGCCTTCCCATTTTGGTGCTATTTTTCCAGGGCGCTCGGCATTAGAGGCTTCGTTGTCCCTGAACACATATTCTCCTTGGGTATACGTACAAATGCGATGTCACACCCCAACTGATGGTGAAAACATCGGGGTGCGGCACTAAGCGTTCAGATTGCTCACGAGTTTCCATAACACTAATAGTTTCAATAGTAATTAAATTGATTCATGCAAAAATTGTCTGAACAACATCAATCCATGACCACAAATTATCAAAACATCAACATAGTTTCAAAAGTTTCTAGATTAGCTAAATGTTGTTTCTAGGCTTCATCCTAGCTTGTTTCAAGAATCCTAGCATCATGTCAGCCTACAACATGTATTAAAATTGAGTCAGCACAAATTGTACCGGCGAGTATACAAGTTTGAGTATATAGCATAATAGATTCAAAAGACTCATATCCACTATGTAAATGATAACAAAATAGTTTCAGTCGTGCTAGTGTTCGCAGTCCAAGTGATAGCCCAAGTGTCCTGATGATTTGGTGTTTTCCCAAGACTCAAGGAAAACTAGAATCCTCCTAACAATACCCCCGAGAATAATGGGGAGGTGCATCTTCTATAGCGATACTATTGTTAAGGCGGAATTACACACTCTAGATTAAATGTTTATAGCACAAAGAATCAAGAATAAAAAATCACAAGTTTCACATACACATAAGATAGAGTTTAGATTCCAAAAGTTTCAAGTATCATAGGTTAATAGAATACATGATGCATCCCAAAGTTTAAAACAAAAAGGGATCGAGTATACTCACAGTGATTGCTTAACAGATTAACTGTTATTGGATCAAAGGGAGCTCTTTAGGTTTAGCCTGATTACATTACCACAGATAAGTGTCGAACAAAACAACGAGATTGCGCAAAGTGTCGGATCAGTCACTGGATCGGATGGCAGTTCGATCGGACGACAGTCCGATCGGATTGCCATTAGATTGAGGTGGCTGTTGTAAGTGAGGTGATATCTGCAAAATGAAACATATAGATTACATCAAATGAGGCATAAAACTAACCCTTTTTAGTACTAATGTTGGAAAAAGTGTGCTTTTGTCTTCCTTTTGTATTTTCAGGGTTAAAAGAGCTTAAATGAACAAAGAAGCAAAAATGCAGCCAAATCCAGCATAAATACAAGAAAAGGAATAAACGTGGCATGCCCGACCCCTCGACAGCATCCTCTAAATCAAAAACAAGAGAACAGAAGGCTGAACATGCCCCGTGCTCACTGAGTACGGGGGCGTGCCCAAGTGTCTGCAGAAAAGACAAAGTTGTAGAAGCTTCTATCACCCACCACGGGGGCGTGCCTAGTGGACACGGGGCCGTGGTCAACTCTAAGATTCGCAGAATCTAGGAAAATCTTGATAGTACAGATACGCTTCTGCACACGGGGTCGTGCTCAGCGGACACGGTGGCGTGGTCAACTACTGCAGACAAACTGTAATTAATGAAAAAAGAGAAGATGGGTGGACACGAGGCCATGCCCAATGGACACGGGGCCGTGTCCGGGCTTTTGTGCAGGCTATAAATAGGGGTGCTTGGCTCATTTGCAAACCATCCCTTGGCAAACCACCTCTCTCACACTTCACCCACACTACACCACCACCACACACCATCATCCACCACTATCATCCATCATCCATCATAGAGTGTGTGTAGTAGTCTCGGGATCCAAGATTGATCGTAAGAGTTCTTGACAATCAAAGGCCATGTTTGCCTAAGTCTCTTACATCACTTGGTGAAGACAAGTGTCTAGTGTAATACTTTTTATTTTTAATCTTTTCACACTTTTTATTTAGTTCTGTATTAATGACTTTAATAACTAGTTTCTTATGTTGAAGGTGAGTCTTCCTTATCGTTTGTCCGTGGTGTCTTGGCATTATTTTACTGTCTATATAAAATAAAAGATTTTCACCATTCATATCTCCACGGTCTATATGGAGGTATGTTGGCTACCTGGTCGGGGGTTAAGGGAATGGTTTGGTAAGAGTCTTGCCTTGTTCAGTGTATAGATCCTGCAAGGACCTGGGTCAACTTTAGTAGGACTTCCTTCAATACCCACTGGTATTGGATGGCGGGGGTCCGAACTCATTGATCCCCTCATATGTAAACTACTATTAATACTTTAATCCGACTACTTAGGACTGTATCCCTGCTGACTCAGACTACTTAGCCGAGGGTAACGTCACCTCCAGAAGAGGGGCCTACCACAATATGCATTAATAACTTAATTAATTATCTTTCAATAATCTAACCCTTTAGGATTGTATCCTTGCTGACTCAAACTAGTAGGTTGAGGGTAACGTCACCTTCAGAAGAGGGGCCTACTACAATAACTAAGATAATCTCTTAAAAAGTGCAAAAGTTCGGAAATAATCAAAGGTTACACTAAACACGAGTCGGATCCAAGTGATTCATCTTGTCTATCTGTTTTTATTTTTATTTTTATTTTTCAGTATTTTAGTTAGTTTTATTTTTCTTATTTAAAAGAGTAAATTACGTTTTTGGCCCCTGTGGTTATATCAGTTTTACTATATTGGCCCAAAATAAGATTTTTTAACAGTTTTACCCCCATGGTCCCTATATCTAACCGTTTTGGCCCCTAAATCTAACCAACCCCTAACTCAGGTTACTTTATGGGTCAAAATGACAAAAATACCCTTCTATTAAAAAAACTATATATTTTAGTATAAAACCCTATCTATTGTTCTTCACTTTCACCAGCCACCATCACTGACCAATCACCACCCACCACCACCATTACTGTCACCCCCCGTCTCTCACCAGCGGCCTTCTACACCCATCCAATTCTCTGGTATACCAAATGAGTCAGATTTGAACATATTTTAAACCAAGTTGTTTGCCCCAAAATCTACCCCTAAAAGATTGAATAATACTATAACCTTTTTCTAGTTTTTTCTTCTCTTGTTCTTAAACAGAGCATATTATCAATGAACGATCAACAACAATAAAAGAGGTTAAGATTTCAATTATCACAGTCAAAATTAGTAACAGTCATAGGTCAACACATATTATTATTCACTTAAAAGAAGAAAATTAAAGACTGGCCTAAGGAATCTCTTAGATCCAGACAGAGGGTCGACTTTGAGCTGAGTATGAACACCAAGAACACCGTGGCAAGTAGTGAATGTTTTGAGAGGGGAAATGACTGTACCGATAAAAGTGGCGGAGTTTTGGAGGTCTTTCTGCCAGTGAATGGTGGTAGGGCGTTGTGTTCGGAGAGTGTGCTGGTAAACGACGCTTCCTGTTGTTGCTGGATCATAAACGGAGGAGGATGAGAATCGTTGTGAACGTTTCTGGATGTAATTGTTGTTTTTCTAGTTTTTGAGTTTAGTTACTGTTTCTCAAATTATGAATTCAGCAGGGGGATTGTGGCTGCGGTGGTGGATGGGTTGCAGGGGCGGTAGTTGCAGGTGGTTATTGGTTGCGGTGGTGGATGAGTTGCGGGGGCGGCGGCTGCCGGGTGAAGATGGTGGTGGAACTTGGTGGGTGGTGGTTAGGATACAGAAGAGAGAGACTTTAGAGAGAGAAAGAGTAGTTTGGGGGAAGAGAGAAAAAGTCTTTAAATAAATAGATAATTAAAATTACTAATCTACCCTTGTACAAGTCACATGTCATATTTAATCAAATATATATTTTTTTAATAGAAGGGTATTTTTGTCATTTTGACCCATAAAGTAACCTGAGTTAGGGGATTGTTAGATTTAGGGGCCAAAACGGTTAGATATAGGGACCATGGGGGCAAAACTGTTAAAAAATCTTATTTTGGGCCAATATAGTAAAACTGATATAACCACAGGGGCCAAAAACGTAATTTACTCTATTTAAAAACCTTTTTCTAAACTTTTGATTTGATTAGACGTTGAGGATAAACCGGTATTAAAAGCTCTTGTGTCCTTGGACGACCTCAGTATCTTACCAACACTATACTACGCTCACGATGGGTGCACTTGCCCATATGTGTGTTTTGTGTTAGTAAATATCGTGTTTTATAAATTTAAAACTTGGCTGAAAAGTGTTAAAGGGCTTAAAATATACATTAAAAACCTATCACACCTAACGCACATCAAGTTTTTGGCGCCGTTGCTAGGGACACAAGGATTTTAAGAAAGTTCGGAATCAACGGCCTAATCGTTTTTTCTTATTTTTCTATTTTTTTTAGGATTTTTCTTAATTTTTTAGCTTCTGCTGAACTCAGCACAGGCCGTGCCCGCTGAACACGCCCCCATGCCCAATCCTTGGAACTGGCAATCCTATTTTAAGTCAGACAGTAAGCTTAACACGGGTCCGTGCCCACTCAACACGCCCCGTGCCCAAGTTCAGTTACTGAAAACAGAACCATAAGATCCCGACGGTTGGTAACTTCTGACACAAACATGAGTGATACTGATATTTTTTACTTTCGGCACTCTTATGGTACATGGTGTCAAATATGTGGCGGCCCTCATAAAGATTTAGAATGTTATTTTCTAAATTATAAGCCCCATTATATAGACCCATTGTTTTCCTGTAGCCTTAAGAGAGGCGAAAGTAAAAATAATCCCTATCTCTCCCTCGAATAATCCCAATCGAATCTTCTAGGAGAAATGCTTCTTGACGAATTATTTCAATTGGAGGATTTAATTCTTAATTGGGTAAAGGAACTTGAAATGGATTCCATTAATTTCCCTCAAGAAGATACCCAAGAAGAATTATTGGGATCGCATTCGAATAAAAACAACTTCGTTGTTCCCGAAATTACCTCTAACTCTAGTGAGGACTTGAGCGATAGTCGTCCCTGTGTCGATTGTGCCGTGAAGGACTCCCCATCGACTTCGTTTAGTGCATACATAAACCTGAGCGATTCGGCATACACCTTCTTTAACGAGAGCCCGGGAAAGGGTTGGACCTGTCCACCTACATTTAGCATAGGAATCACCCTCACCGACAACCTCTTGCGTTCTCGTCTTAATCTAGAGCAATTAAGGTATCTCAGGTACTTTGGGGTTGTTCCATCCAGTAAGGAACCGCCCGATCCGGATAAGTTCCTTAGAAATAGACGAAACTTCATAAACAACCTCTAGACACGGGGCCGTGTCCAGGTCAGCACGCCCCCGTGTCCTCCCAAAGATTCCTTTCTGACTTTTTGTCAGAATACGGACAAAATGTGTCAGGGCTTCGTCTGCACACGGGGCCGTGTCCAGCCGACACGGGCCGTGTGCAGCGTGCTGTCATTTTCTATAAATGCAGCCAAGAATCCTGCACATTTGGACCATTCCAGGGACAGAGATTTGGTGAGATCTTCACACATACCATCCTAGGTATTTTCTAAAAGAAGGTTCTCAACAACCATCTTGTCCTTTCCTATCTTGTCCATTCCTTTCTTCTTCATTTTTTTTCACCTCAACACCTCCATTAGAGCTTGAGATCACCATGGTTCCAAGCTTTATTGTGATGTTTGTTAGGTTTTTGTTCATGGAATCTTGTTTAAAATAAGTTTTACAACATTGTTTTAAGTTATTTCTGCTAAAAAACGCTTCTTAAGTTGGTAAAATAATTTGAAACTCCAAGATTCCTTGTGCCAAAAATCTGCAGAAAGGTGAACACGGGGCCGTGCTCGTTGAGCACGGGGCAGTGTCTGAGGTTACTGTTTCATTAAAATGAACTCTTTTCAGTTTGTTTTCGTAGAATGTCAAGCCAAAACATTGGAACTTCGTCGGCACATTCTAGAAACAGTCGAAGAGATCGGAGGTCCTCAATTGAAGCAACTCTCGTACGCTACGTGATGGCATTACGTGAAGCTCTAGATGAGATGACATCGGTAGAGGAGGTCCTAATAGACCGTATAAATTATCTTACGGTGGGGTTGGAAAACAGTTTTCAAGAAATCAACCTCTTGCACCAGAGGTTGAACATTCTTGTGACACCTCCCATGGAGCCAATCCTCCCTCAAGAGGATTGGAACCTAGCACTTGGAGTCAATAATTCCACCGGATGGGATGACATCCCCGCGGAGCCTCCTCTTGAAGATTTGCAAGAAGTCCCGGTGGAGATTGCACCCCCTCAAACTGATGCAAATGAGCCCGCCTTTCTTCTCCCACGAGAGATAGAGGAATGGCTTGCCAACGTATGAGGAACCCATGTCCGGAGGAAGAAGTTTTTCGAGCCTTATCAAACCGAGAGAATTATCTTTTAGGAAATTTTGCTAATAGAATAAACTTTAGGCTAGAACTTCTTGCTTTAGACTCCTTGTGTTTCTTTTGACCTATTTATCTAGAATTTTAATTTACTAGGAATATTATGTAACTTTCTCTATTTGAATGAATGATGGTTTTAAGTAATTTGGTGTTCGGATGATGATGTAATGGGTAAAACACACTTGGGATGGTGATGGATACCAAGGGAAACTTGCACCAGCACCCCATGCACAAAAACAGGGCCACCCGACGATTTTTCTTCATTACAGCAAGTTTAGCACGGGGCCGTGCTCATCCAATACGCCCCGTGCTCAACCATCTGTAGAAAAATGCCCAGTTCAGGTACCTGGACACGGGGCGTGCTCACTGAACACGCCCCCGTGTCCAACCTTCTGTTACTTTATTTTATTTTCTGTTACTGGCAATCTGAACGCGGGGCCGTGCCCGGACACCACGGGGCCGTGTCCAGACGCCCAGTAACATAAAATTTTGTTTTTTCACATCTTTTTACACATTCAATCAACCTAAAAACTTATTTTTGGGACACATTGAGGACAATGTGTAATTTAAGTGTGGAGGGGATGCTAAAACCTTGAATTTTGCAAGTCCTAATTACACGCCTTACACAAAACTCTATTGGAACCGCTAAACACCCCAAATTTTTTCAAAAAAATTTTCATTTTTTTTACTTGTCTAGGTTTAATTTGGGAATTTCAAATTCTAAAAAGGTTATATTTTTACAAATTTACAACCGATAGCCTCGTGATAAAAAGAACCAACATAAGAAAATTATGAAACGGCATGACAAATCTAGTTAAAATTTGATTATATATACTTGATCACATAAAAACCCATTCCCACAAAAAGTGAGTTTTGAGCCTTTATTGAGCATACAAATACACATCTTTAAACTAAATGCTCATTTTTCGTTTCTTGTGTGAATAACCGCTTGGTTCTTACGACTCTAGAACTTGTCACGACAATACATTCCCGGTCCTTACCAACTTAAACCCAAGTAAGTAAATGATGGAGGCATTAGGACTAACCCTTTTTTTATTTCTACACCCTTATTTTTCTTTTTTTTACCACCTACCAAAAATCCCCCTAGTTAACCCCTTTGAGCCTAAACCTTTTCATTTCTTAACCCAAAACAAACACCCTTTTACCCACCAAAACCCTTTTTCATTTTAAACTCTTTATTTTAGTAACAAAGCTCGGTTTCTCTTATGACTTTCTCAAAAAAAAAAAAATTAATAATTTTGATGATGAAGCCAAAAGAAATAAACAAACAAGTTTATCAAAAGAGAACTTTGTTTGAAGAATTGATTCATCAAAATAAAAAGTCATAAAAATAAAAAGTCTTATGAAAACCGATGCTTTTTACGCCTTTCGCCCTTTTCTACTAACCACTAACCCAACCACCTACCTTTAACCCCAGCCTAACCCTTCCCCCAAAAGTCCTCTTGATATTTACAAAGGTTTTTAGTTAAAAAGGAGGAGGATTGATTACTTGGCAAGCTTATGGTAGGAATAAGTTCCATGCCGCTCTTGAGAGTTTTCACAAAAATACACCTTCGGCCGAGTGTTGAGTGATCCCTCGTGAGGTATGTGAACTTGTATATAAATGGAATTTTAAAAAGGCATGTTATGCCCTAATAAGTAATTTATCTTATGAAAAGTTTTAAATAAATCATGACGAATAAAATTGTAAATCAAATAAAAATAAAACATAATAAAGAATCTTGGAAATCCCGACACTCTATAACAAGCCCAAAACCTTCTCTTCTACCCATTCCATTTGGGAGTGTTAGCCACATTATAAAGAGTTTTGCTTGAGGACAAGCAAAGATTCAAGTATGGGGGTATTTGATGTGTGCAAAATGCAACATATAAATTACATCAAATGAGGCATAAAACTAACCCTTTTTTAGTACTAATATTGGAAAAAATGTGCTTTTGTCTTCCATTTGTATTTTCAGGGTTAAAAGAGCTTAAATGAACAAAAGAAGCAAAAATGGTGCCAAATCCAGCATAAATACAAGAAAAGGAATAAATGTGGCATGCCCGACCCCTCGACAGCATCCTTTAAAGAAAAAACAAGAGAACAGAAGGCTGAACACGCCCCATGCTCACTGAGCACGGGGGCATGCCCAAGTGTCTGCAGAAAAGACAAAGTTGTTGAAGCTTCTATCACCCACCACGGGGGCGTGCCCAACGGACACGGGGTCGTGCTCAGCGAACACGGGGGCGTGGTCAACTAATGCAGACAAACTGCAATTAATGAAGAAAGAGAAGATGGGTGGACACGGGGCCGTGTCCGGGCTTCTGTGCAGGCTATAAATAGGGGTGCTTGGCTCATTTGCAAACCATCCCTTGGCAAACCACCTCTCTCACACTTCACCCACACTCCACCACCACCACACACCATCATCCACCACCATCATCCATCATCCATCATAGAGTGTGAGTAGTAGTCTCGGGATATCCAAGATTGATCGTAAGAGTTCTTGACAATCAAAGGCCATGTTTGCCTAAGTCTCTTACATCACTTGGTGAAGACAAGTGTCTAGTGTAATACTTTTTATTTTTAATCTTTTCGCACTTTTTATTTGGTTCTGTATTAATGACTTTAATAACTAGTTTCTTATGTTGAAGGTGAGTCTTCCTTATCGTTTGTCCATGGTGTCTTGGCATTATTTTACTGTCTATTTAAAATAAAATATTTTCACCATTCATATCTCCACGGTCTATATGGAGGTATGTTGGCTACCTGGTCGGGGGTTAAGGGAACGGTTTGGTAAGAGTCTTGCCTTGTTCAGTGTATAGATCCAGCAAAGACCTGGGTCCACTTTAGTAGGACTTCCTTCAATACCCACTGGTATTGGATGGCGGGGGTCCGAACTCCTTGATCCCCTCATATGTAAACTACTATTAATACTTTAACCTGACTACTTAGGACTGTATCCCTGCTGACTCAGACTACTTAGCCGAGGGTAACGTCACCTCCAGAAGAGGGGCCTACCACAATACGCATTAATAACTTAATTAATTATCTTTTAATAATCCAACCCTTTAGGATTGTATCCCTGCTGACTCAAACTACTAGGTTGAGGGTAACGTCACCTTCAGAAGAGGGGCCTACTACAATAACTAAGATAATCCCATAAAAAGTGCAAAAGTGCGGAAATAATCAAAGGTTACACTAAACACGAGTCGGATCCAAGTGATTCATCTTGTCTATCTGTTTTTATTTTTATTTTTATTTTTCAGTATTTTAGTTAGTTTTATTTTTCTTATTTAAAAACCTTTTTCTAAACTTTTGATTTGATTAGACGTTGAGGATAAACCGGTATTAAAAGCCCTTGTGTCCTTGGACGACCTCGGTATCTTACCAACACTATACTACGATCACGATGGGTGCACTTGACCATATGTGTGTTTAGTGTTAGTAAATATCGTGTTTTATAAATTTAAAACTTGGCTGAAAAGTGTTAAAGGGCTTAAAATATACATTAAAAACCTATCACACCTAACGCACATCATGAGGGACGGATTGCCATCCGATCAGATGGTCATCCGTTCGGATGACCATTCGATCGAATGGTCATTCGATCCAAGTCTAGAGGTTCCAAAAGGTTACCAAGTGTTCAAGTTAGGTCACTTCGATCAGATGGTTATCCGATCAGACGGCAGTTCGATCGGATTGCCATTCAATCATAGAAGTTTCTAAAGTTTCAAGTTTCTGAAAAAGTTTCTAAGTGTTGAAAGATTCCAAGACACATTGTCACTTCGATCGGATGGCAGTTCGATCGGACGACAGTCCGATCGGATTGCCATTCGACGATCAAAGATTCAATGTTTCAAAGTGTTTAAGGTTACGAGGCAAGTGTCACCTGATCAGATGATTGCCATTCGATCGAGTTGTCCTTGTCCCGTTCATAACCTTGTAAGGTTTCTAAGTTTCGAGTTTAACGTGATGTCATGGTACGTATTAAGACAATGGAAAACACGTCAATGTACAACCATTCTAATCGGATGGGAATCACCCCAGTCCGTTCAGGTGTCTGTACATGACGGTGCTTTTGTTGGAATCCGTACTCCGGTCATCCTTTCCGGCAACAATCTATCTCCAAGCCGACTCTAGACTAATCATCAAGTCTATAGTCCGTTTAGATCGGATCCCACCGTTTTAAGTAAAGGTTTAAGAAATGAAGAATAATAACATAAGTTTTTTTTTAGCTAAAAAGTCTTGATTTAGTAAAGAATCAGTGTAAAACGCATGAAATTCCTTAGATCTGAGCTAGATCTTGAACGGAATGACATCACTCCATAGTTTGTACAAACCGCCATGATGAAGTCACCCTCAAGAGCTCAAATCTCAGAGATTTCACGGTGAAAAGTGAGATTCCAAAGGAGAATCTCGTAGAGAATAGTGTATAGATCAAAGATGTACAAGAATCTAGTGTAAAACGTACCGAAATCGCCAAGATATGGAAGAAAAAGGGAGTGTGTGCGTCTTGGTTGGAGGAGGCTGTCACCTCAGTGATAAATGATGTGACGGCTCCAATTTATAGTGCAAGGAGAAGTTAAGGCGGTGTGACTGTGGATCGGATGGCACTTCGATCGAATGGCCCTCTGATCGGATGGTCATCTAATCGGATGGTCATCCGATCGGATGGCAATCCGATCAGATTGCCATTCGGCCAATCCCATCCTTTCCACTTCACCGTCGTCGATTCATTTTGCGAGTTAGATTAAGCGTTGCGTTGCATATTATTGGACAATAGTATCACATAACTAGATTAACACATTAGTTTCCAAGCTTCATAGTTTCCGCCAGTGACAAGTCTCCAGTCTCTCGTTCAACCAAGTCTCAAGTTTCACGAGTCTTAAGAGTCAAGCACCAAAGTATCAAAAATCTAGATTCCAAGTATCAAGAATCATAGTTTCCAAGCATCAAGTATCAAGAATCATAGTTTCCAAGTATCAAGTATCAAGAATCATAGTTTCCAAGTATCAAGTATCAAGAATCATACTGTTAAATATCAAGAGTCAAGATTTGAGTATCAATAGTCTAGTATTAAGAATCAAGTATCATAGCATAAGATTCACCAAGTAACAAAAGTATCAAGAATCACATAGTTTAGGGACTAAAATTGACAAAAGATAAAAGTCTAGGGACGCAGGTGTTACATTCTCCCCTCCTTCAGGATATTTCGTCCCCGAAATCTAGGAATAAGACTGCTCGAAGAGCTGCGGATACTTGGCCTTCATTTCACTTTTCAGTTCCCAAGTGAACTCGGCGCCGCGCTTTCCTTCCCTTCAAGCCTTAACTATGGAATTTTGCTACGCCTCAATCGCTTGACACCTTGATCCATGATTTCGACCGGTTTCTCCACAAAGTGTACAACTTCATTGATTTGCAAGTCTTCAAGGGGAACCCATAGTTCCTCGTCGGCTAGGCATTTACGTAAGTTAGATACGTGGAACACTAGATGCACGTTGTTTAGTTCTTGTGGCAGGTCGAGTCTGTACTATCACACCCCCAAAATACCACGTGCGAAAACCCCCACGAGGCATGTGACATACCAGGATCCAAGCCACCAATCACATTGAACTCATAATTATAATTAAACAAAACGTTCATTTATTAACATATAGCGTTACAAACGTTACATATCATTCATTGTGTACAGCGGAAGCATAAATCATTTGTTAAGTGTTTAGTAAACCAAGAGTACAAAACCATTGAGCTTGTATTGAGATTCCATGTATCTCGACCCATGACCACTCCAACTTCCCAGACAGCAAGTTCCAATTGATATGCACCTAAAGGCCTGCAAGCCATGTAACAACGAATCAACAACAAAGTTGAGCGAGTTCACAGTTGATTGTCCATTTTAGCGTTGTTCCAAAAACATAGTTTACTCTTAACCAGCTATCCAGCCATGGGGGTTACCCCATAGTTTGAAAACGTTTATTAGTTAACCCATTTTTACTTTGGCTATTCTAGCTCGGCACTCCGGCCGTGGGGGCTACCCCATGTTCAAACTACCAGACTCGTTACCATATCGACTACTAATGTTCGTCATGTTTATGTGCCCTAGCGTCGGTGTCTATCATCACTGACGTGCCATAGTCTATTAGTCCACGTCCGTCCTCTGCGGCATGGTGTGAGGTTTGTTAAACCTAATAGCGCTATTTAACTAATGACCCGTTCGCCATTGGCCTCGGTGATTAAGTCGATATAAAAGGAGGGATTTCGTTGATAGAGTTCTAGTCTAGTAAATCTAAATCCATCCCAACAGGACGAGGAATTCATATTCCTGAACACGTCCCAACAGGACGACAAATCCCTATTCCTTAACCCATTCCCAACCCCTGGGAATCCCATGCCTTGTAGAAAGTGTGAACTCACCTCAGTTTGCTCAGTAGATACACAAAGAGGTAAGTCAAGCTGCTAGTGGTCAACCGCGTCCTAACATGGTTACCATACAAGTCAGGTCTAGGTTCAAGTAGTGCACGTAGGTTTACACATAAGCTAACAAGTCACAACACATAGCGAACATGGCAAACACATGAATCATATTAACAGTAGCATACAGTTCATATAGACATAACCCAAACTTGTGCGACTTTGAGTGATTGGGCTGTTATGGTTGTGCAAGCCCAATCCACTTGTGCGATCCAAAAGATGAAGCCCAAATGATAGTCGGCCCAACCTGTTGTGCGTCCAGCACAATCTTGTGTGACTCAGAAGCATACCCGGCCCAAAACATGCAACCCAATACCCATTCGGCCCAAACAATAAAACAAACCCTTAATCTTGTGCGGTCCAAATAGACTTGTGCGACTACAGACAACTTGTGCGATTGGAGTCTTGGGTTGTTCGGCCCAACAACATAATATAGTCAAAACCTTTGTGTGGCCCAAGGTAATGTGCCATTGTCACAGTCTTGTGCGATCCACAATACCTTGTGCGATCATGCATAAGTGAATTGTACATAGTGTTTAAACAATTGTACCACAGTATTCTATAGCTTGTGCGACTAGTCCTTGTGCGATTCAACAACTTGTGCGATCAGAACTTGTGTGTTCTGATCTTGTGCGATTGTTGTTATGCGATCGGTTATAGATCCAAAATCACGCAATCAATTACAATCATCCAATAGTTTCCAACTTCACAATTATTCGATCGACTCAAAGAATTTCCAATCAATTTGCATGACCCTAATTTACATCTAACCATAACAGCCTTCCACAATTTGCATGACCCTAATTTACATCAGTGATTTTTAACACAACATGCAACCCTAATTATCAAAGTCATAAACAACAACTTATCCAAAACCTTCAATCGCATTAACAGGTTGATGATTCCTATTACTAGCATACACACTAACATGACAACATAATTAATCATCCGAATACAATTCATAATAGCCGATTAATCAAATATTTGATTCGGTGAACAACAATGAATCCCTACACTATTGATTCGATCACATCTCATCATATGTACATATATACTGGGATTAAACACCTGGATTCAAATCATGATTATAGTTGTAGCAACATGTTTACTAGCATAAAACCCTAATAATCACATAATAGAACGATATCAAACATGACTATGAACACTAACCGGAGGTGCACAAGTGAGATTAACTTTAACTGAGATGGGAACTCCGAATGGATGAACAGCCGTCGACCAAGAGGAAGAGAGGAGAAGGAGAGAGTTAGGGTTTGATGTGTGTTTCTTGTGTTGTACAATTATGAGGATTATGCCAATCCTCATGTGGTTATGCGAAACATGAGTGGGCCGAACCCACTCTTGGGTTGCCCATGGGTCACGGGTTCAAGGTGAGTGAAGTTGGGTCGAGAGAGAGAGAGATGTGCGATTAAAGATAAGATGTACGGCTCGAAAAAGGGTTAGTGCGATCGGGTGTATGTTGTGCAATGTAAGCTTTATATACATATCTACACACAATCACATAACATAACATTTCATTGAAATCAATCACATTTAATCACCTAACGTAGTAATTCACATAGCGTACATACTGGTTACATCAAGGTACGAGGAGAGGTTCTAAAACACGAGTTGTCACATCATCCCCAAGTTGAAAGAAATTTCGTCCCGAAATTTAGCGCGTAGTCACTGAGGAAGCTAGTTAGATTGCGTGGTTTCCTGGTTTTCCTGGGGTGTCACATCCTTCCCCCGTTGGTTTGGAATTTCCTCCCAAAATTCCGTAGTAGCTTCAGCCTCAGTAATGGTTTCACTGATCTCGAACAACTGGGGATATTTGTGTTTCGTTTGGTCTTCTCGTTCCCAGGTAAACTCTGGGCCACGACGGAAGTTCCAACGAACTCGAACAATAAGTATCCTAGTGCGTTTGAGAATCTAGACCTCCCGGTCCAAGATTTCTACTGGTTCTTCGACCAATCATAACTGATCGTCGATGATGAGCTCCTTGAAAGGAATTATGAGGGTTTCATCTGACAGACACTTCTTCAAATTCGACGCATGGAATACGTTGCGAACTCCACTGAGTTCTTCGGGTAGATTCAATCTGTAGGCCATCTTGCCAATTCTCTACGTGATTATAAAAGGTTCAACATATCACGGGTTGGGTTTGTCTCGCTTACCAAAATGAACTACACCTTCCCAAGGGGAGACTTTAAGTAGTACTCGATCCCCAACCTGGAACTCGAGTGGTTTCCTGCGCTTATCCGCGTAGCTTTTCTGACGGTCACGAACTGCCGCCATTTGTTGTCGCATCTGAGCAATCTTCTCTACTGTGTCTACGACGAGTTCTGGGCCTGTGATTCGCCTGCTTCCAACTTCTGCCCAACAAGAGATGATTGGCACTTCCGTCCATACAATGCCTTGAACGGAGCAGCCTGAATACTGGTGTGGTAATTGTTGTTATATGAAAACTCCACTAAATGTAGATGTCTTTTCCAATCGTTTCCAAAGTCGATTACACATGCCCGAAGCATGTCTTTAAGAGTTTGGATGGTGCGTTCAGTCTGCCCCTCCGTCTGGGGATGGTATGATGTGCTCATGTCTAGACGTGAGCCAAAGGATTTGTGCATCACTTGCAACAAATCAGATGCGAATCATGGGCCGCGTTCCGTGATAATGGAGGTTGGCACTCCGTGCCTAGCAACCACTTCTTTTTGGTAGATGACCGCAGGTGTAGAAAACTTATCCGTTTCCTTTGCTGACTAGATAGTGTGCTGGTTACGTGAGATAATCAACGATCATCCAGGTGATATCGTTTCCTTCGAGTTGTAAGTAGACTAGCGACTAAATCCATGGTGGTATATTTTTCGCTTTCCATATTGGTGTTTCTGGTTGCTAACACTCCTCATTGACTTTCCCACAAGTCAAACATCATTCCCATACCAAGCTAGGTGGGCCTTCATGCCCGATTGCCAGTACAAGGTTTATAGATCCTAGCATCTCCCATCAAAACCCAGATAACTAGAATATCAAGGCCGATGTGCTTTGCTCCACACGAGTTCCCTACAGTAGTCGTATAGCGAGACCCACATTTGTTCCATGAGGTAGCGAACATCGTCCGACCAGTCAAAGGTTGCTTCTCCATGCTTGCATGGGTTCAACTTGAAAATCCTCTTCCTTCAGTTCTCCAGTTTGAATAGAGCGAGTCTGATCAGGTAAGTTAGAGTCGATAGTGAGCTGCAAAGCTCGTGCACGTTCAAGTTTCATAGTTGCAATCATCCTAAAATTCCCTCCAGCGAGGCCATTAACTGATTTAGTTCTGTCGAAGCCAAAGTACACGAGAGGCCCTTGTGATCGGTCTAAATAACACTTCTGGTACCGTCCAAGTAATGCCTCCATCTAGAATCCCAAAGCCAGGGTTTTCACCGTCAGTCGTGTGTCATGCAGTTCCTCTTTGTAACTCCATCACGTAGGTCACCACTCGCTCGTGTTGCGTCAGTGTGTAACTGGGACTCTGATTCTGACCATCATGGTATACCACTAAATCACCTGAACCTTCGGGTAAAGGCGATGCTCGGTGCATTGCAGAGTTGGAACTCGAAAGCTGAAAAGACGTCCTCCTATTTCGTCTTTTACGAACACAGTACCCTACTGTGCTGAAGGAATTTAAGCTGTGTGACCATCAAAAATCTTGTGGGTAAGCTGCGTTAGTATCTAGTGAAACCAAGGAATTTGTTGCATCCCCGAAGAAATCTTTGGTGTCGATCAGTTTCTAACAAGATGCATCTCAGCGAGATCCATGAGTATTCCCACTCCGTTGGTTTGCCTGATCAAATGCATGACTTCGCACGTAATGGCTCCTCCCACAGAAGCGCTGAGATAGAATACATGCGCCACCCATGGTGTTCCTTTCTCCTGGTCATGATTCAGATCGTCATCAGCGAATACAGTCGATCCATGTGATCCCTGAGGCTGCTCTGGTGTTGATCGACTCAGTGATCATGGTGTACAAGGTTGAAATGACTGCATTGCGTTCGACAATCTGTTCTAAGGGCATTCTCCTCTTGGAATTCCATCTGATGGTAGTTCTTTCGCTAGTCAATCCTCGAATGGGAACTTGTTCCTTGCAACTGGTCGACAGGTGGCCAATATCTGGTCGAGACAAGCGGTTCTTAACTGTCACTTTACTGAGTTCTCGATAATCAGTACACATACAAAAAAAATTCATAGACCTAACTGGGGCTCCCCAAAGCGAAAAGCTAGGTTTAACAAAACTCCTGTTCAATAATCCCTGTAGTCGATTAACACAGTTCTTGCAACTCTCCTGGCGCAGGATGGTAAGAGTACGAGTAATCAGGACTGCCTCTGACCTGATACTGATTTGATACTCCTCCGGACGATGTGAGGGTACATCTGATAGTTCTTCTGGTAGCACATAGGTAGAAATCACGAACAAAGGGTGGATCCTCGATCCTCTTTTCCTCACCCTTAACATCAATAATAAGTGCTAACATAGCAGGATAATCCTTCTGTGGACACTTCCAAGCTTTCATTGCAGAATTGACGCCAACCTTTGCATAATTCTGATACTTTGAACAGATGACGATTCGCCACTAGGGAGAGAGATACACGAAGTTTTCTCTTCACAGGGCACACCTGCGCAATGTAGGGATTACCAATCCATCCTAACTACTGTTTCAAACCATCGAGGATAGCAGAAGGAAGATCAATGTCGATCGCTTGTCCCACAAGGTCGAATTTGCATCCCAACTAGCATACGAAATGTCAATTGTCTTGTCGTCAGCCGATTCCACAGTAGGTTCAAATTCAAGGAGCATCAGGTCAGATGGAGCAAAGACGAAGCGATTAGTTACTTATACTAGCTACCAAATTGCTAAAGTCCTGGCGTCGCCCATGCCAATTCTAAATGCCCTTCCATGAGCATCATTTCTAGTGTTGTTGTTTTCATTAAAAGTATCTCATATACTGTCGTTGGTCCTTTGGTCGTTGTCTTCTTAACTTGACCACGGCCAATCCATGTTGTAGTCACTTTTATTTCCTTACTGTAGGCTAGGGTTACGAATACCTTGTTGTCGCTGTGACTGCTGCTCCCAATGTCGTTGCTCGAAATGAAGCCCTACGATTCTTCGCCATCAAGGTCCATCTTTCCGCATTCTGAGCCACGTCCTAAGTACTACTCACCATGCTGGCAATTACACATTCCGTGTTATAGTCGATTGCCATTGCTTATGTCCTGATTAATTCGTAAGAGTTGACTCTCATGAGTCGCTGACAAGGGTTAAGGATCCGATTGAAGCCAATTCGCTGATGCTCGCTGCCGGTAATCAGGGTCGTCAAAGTTCTGAGGCCAGTATAGTACCACGCTCAACCTCCTGTCCATCGATGTTGCATGTTGTTCAAGTAATACACAGTATGTTGCGGGAGTGTTGCAGAAGTGATCACACTTCAGAATCTTAAGACGTCAATACATGAGTTCCAGCAAACGAAGCGGAGTAGGAAAGGTATCGATCAATCATTCGATGCTGCGTCATCCAACACAGGGACGTTCGTATAAGCACCTAACATTCTACATGGTTTGCTAGGTGTGCAGATGGGTGTTCGGGTAATACTCGATAGCATCGAGATTCGAATGGGTCCAGATAGGAATGAAAAGTTCACGTTCGAGTAGGGGACAATCACTGCTATGACCCCTATAGGTTTGTTATGTTTCACATCGATCAAATAACGGAACGAAACCCCTTTTTCACTTGTTAAGACTCACTGGGACTCGCATGCACCCCACATTATTATTATGTGTGCACCCACAATAATATTGCGATTTGCATGCTCATCTCAGCTCCTCTTAACTCATGTCAAATGGTTCCTCAAACTCGAGTAGCAAACGAAGAGCGTCACGAAGTGTAAGTCACGAATGTTTAGGGAAATACTACCCTATTAGTCACATAACACATGCAAGTAATACACTGACTCATACTGTTGCGCTGAATGTGCAATCGCAGGTAATAACATACGTAAGTGTTCACTAGATATGCAATACAATGAGTATACGAGAGATGAACCTTGCATCTGGAGCTGAGTGTCATGGTCGTATTCACGTTTTCAGAACTGTTCGGTTATAGTCTGGTTTTACAAAAACGTTTCCCCCTTTTTTTTTAATACCAAGTTCACTATAACCAATGGCTCTGATACCAATATGTCACACCCCCAAAATACCACGTGCGGAAACCCCCGCGAGGCATGTGACATACCAGGATCCAAGCCACCAATCACATTGAACTCATAATTACAATTAAACAAAATGTTCATTTATTAACATAAAGCGTTACAAACGTTACATATCATTCATTGTGTACAACGGAAGCATAAATCATTGGTTAAGTGTTTAGTAAACCAAGAGTACAAAAACCATTGAGCTTGTATTGAGATTCCATGTATCTCGACCGATGACCACTCCAGTTTCCCAGACAGCAAGTTCCAATTGATATGCACCTAAAGGCCTGCAAGGCATGTAACAACGAATCAATAAAAAAGTTGAGCGAGTTCACAGTTGATTGTCCATTTTAGCGTTGTTCCAAAAACATAGTTTACTCTTAACCAACTATCCAGCCGTGGGGGTTACCCCATAGTTTGAAAACGTTTATTAGTTAACCCATTTTTACTTCGGCTATTCTAGCCCGGCACTCCGGCCGTGGGGGATACCCCATGTTCAAACTACCAGATTCGTTACCATATCGACTACTAACGTTCGTCATGTTTATGTGCCCTAACGTCGGTGTCTATCATCACTGACGTGCCATAGTCCATTAGTCCACGCCCGTCCTCTGCGGCACGGTGTGGGGTTTGTTAAACCTAATAGCACTATTTAACTAATGACCCGTTCGCCATTGGCCTCGGCGATTAAGTCGATATAAAAGGAGGGACTTCGTTGATAGAGTTCTAGTCTAGTAAATCTAAATCCGTCCCAACAGGATGAGGAATTCATATTCCTGAACACGTCCCAACAGGACGAGAAATCCCTATTCCTTAACCCATTCCCAACCCCTGGGAATCCCATGCCTTGTAGAAAGTGTGAACTCACCTCGGTTTACTCGGTAGATACACAAAGAGGTCAATCAAGCTGCTAGTGGTCAACCACGTCCTAACATGGTTACCATACAAGTCAGGTCTAGGTTCAAGTAGTGCACGTAGGTTTACACATAAGCTAACAAGTCACAACACATAGCGAACATGGCAAACACATGAATCATATTAACAGTAGCATACAGTTCATATAGACATAACCCAAACTTGTGCGACTTTGAGTGATTGGGTTGTTATGGTTGTGCAAGCCCAATCCACTTGTGCGATCCAAAAGATGAAGCCCAAATGATAGTCGGCCCAACCTGTTGTGCGTCCAGCACAATCTTGTGTGACTCACAACGTGTTGTGCGACTCAGAAGCATACCCGGCCCAAAACAAGCAACCCAATACCCATTCGGCCCAAACAATAAAACAAATCCTTAATCTTGTGCGGTCTAAATAGACTTGTGCGACTACAGACAACTTGTGAGATTGGAGTCTTGGGTTGTTCGTCCCAACAACATAATATAGTCAAAACCTTTGAGTGGCCCAAGGTATTGTGCGATTGTCACAGTCTTGTACGATCCACAATTCCTTGTGCGATCATGCATAAGTGAATTGTACATAGTGTTTAAACAATTGTACCACAGTATTCTATAGCTTGTGCGACTAGTCCTTGTGCGATCCAACAACTTGTGCGGTCAGAACTTGTGTGTTCTGATCTTGTGCGATTGTTGTTGTGCGATCGGTTATAGATCCTAAAATCACGCAATCAATTACAATCATCCAATAGTTTCCAACTTCACAATTATTCGATCGACTCAAAGAATTTCCAATCAATTTGCATGACCCTAATTTACATCTAACCATAACAGCCTTCCACAACCTCCAATTACATAGTCAAATCAGCGATTTTTAACACAACATGCAACCCTAATTATCAAAGTCATGAATAACAACTTATCCAAAACCTTCAATCGCGTTAACAGGTTGATGATTCCTATTACTAGCATACACACTAACATGACAACATAATTAATCATCTGAATACAATTCATAATAGCCGATTAATCAAATATTTGATTCGGTGAACAACACTGAATCCCTACACTATTGATTCGATCACATCTCATCATATGTACATATATACCGGGATCAAACACCTGGATTCAAATCATGATTATAGTTGTAGCAACATGTTTACTAGCATAAAACCCTAATAATCACATAATAGAACGATATCAAACATGACTATGAACACTAACCGGAGGTGCACAAGTGAGATTAACTTTAACCGAGATGGGAACTCTGAATGGATGAACAGCCGTTGACCTAGAGGAAAAGAGGAGAAGGAGAGAGTTAGGGTTCGATGTGTGTTTCTTGTGTTGTGCAATTATGAGGATTATGCCAATCCTCATGTGGTTATGCGAAACATGAGTGGGCCGAACCCACTCTTGGGTTGCCCTTGGGTCACGGGTTCAAGGTGAGTGAAGTTGGGCCGAGAGAGAGAGAGAGAGATGTGAGATTAAACATAAGATGTGCGGCCCGAAAAAGGGTTAGTGCGATCGGGTGTATGTTGTGCAATTTAAGCTTTATATACATATCTACACACAATCACATAACATTACATTTCATTGAAATCAATCACATTAGCTAATCACCTAACGTAGTAATTCACATAGCGTACATACTGGTTACATCAAGGTACGAGGAGAGGTTCTAAAACACGAGTTGTCACATGTACGCCACCTTGCCAGTCCTTTCGAGTATTAGGAAAGGACCCACATAGCAAGGAGCGAGCTTTCCCTTCTTACCAAAACAAACCACTCCCTTCCAGGGAGATACCTTGAGAAGAACTCGGTCACGAACATCAAATTCCAGAGGCTTGCGCCTTTTATCAGCATAGCTCTTTTGTCTGCTCCTAGCCTTGATCAAGTTATCACGGATCTGAAGAATCTTATCCGTTGTCTCTTGAATGATTTCAGGGCCAGTAAACTTCTTGTCACCAACCTCATGCCAGCTGAGAGGAGATTGACACTTGCGGCCATACAAAGCTTCGAAAGGAGCCATCTGAATACTGGAATGATAGTTTTTATCGTACGAGAACTCAATCAATGGTAAATGTACATCCCAGTTACCACCAAAGTCGATGACACAAGAACGGAGCATATCCTCTAGGGTTTGAATAGTACGCTCGGTCTGCCCATCCGTTTGAGGATGAAAGGCCGTGCTAAGATTCAAATGAGAACCCATAGCGGATTGAAAGGTTTGCCAAAGACGTGAAGTAAAACGACCATCCCGGTCTGAGATTATGTCAAGAGGTATGCCATGACGATATATAAGTTTATCCACTTTATAATCTTCGCGAATAGGAAGAAAGTGGGCTGATTTGGTCAAACGATCAACGATCACCCAGATACTATCATGACCAGTAGGTGTGCGGAGTAGTTTAGTAATAAATTCCATAGTGATGCTATCCCATTTCCAAACAGGGATTTCAGGTTGTTCTAAGAGTCCAGAAGGACGCTGATGTTCTACCTTTACCTTCGAGCAAGTAAGGCATTTAGAAACATATGTAGCAATGTCCTTCTTCATACCGGGCCACCAATAAGTCATACGCAATTCATGGTACATCTTATCAGCGCCTGGATGAATAGAGTAACAGGATTTGTGAGCCTCATTCATAATGAGCTCACGGAGATTATTTCGTGATCTGGCACCCAGATGCGATTAAGATAGTATTGAAGTCCATCAGACTTAGTTTCGAGCTGATCCACAGCGGCACCATGTATTTCAATAATTAGATTACCTTCATTAGCTGACGAATACTGAGCTTCACGAATACACGCATGGAGATCACTAGAGACACGAATAGCCTTGACATGAGTTTTATGACTAAGCGCGTCGGCCACTACATTTGCCTTGCCAGGATGATAGCGAATTTCGCAGTCGTAGTCATTAAGCAATTCCACCCAACGTCTCTGTCGCATGTTCAGTTCCTTTTGGTCAAAGATATGTTGTAGGCTCTTGTGGTCGGTGAAAACCACACACTTAGTACCATACAGGTAGTGTCGCTAGATCTTTAACGCAAACACAACTGCACTAAGCTCCAGATCGTGAGTAGTGTAGTTTTTCTCATGTTCCTTGAGTTGACGAGAGGCATAAGCAGTAACCTTGTCCCGCTGCATGAGCACACAACCCAAGCCACGGTTCGAGGCATCACAATATACTACAAAATCGTCATTCCCATCGGGTAGAGTAAGTACAGGAACGTTACACAAAAGGGTCTTAAGAGTTTGAAAAGATTCCTCTTGCTCGGGACCCCAAGCAAAAGGTCTCTCTTTTTGAGTCAACGAAGTGAGAGGAACGATGATCTTAGAAAAGTCCGAGATGAATCGACGGTAATAACCCGCCAATCCTAGAAAAGAAAGAATCTCAGATGCAGACTTAGGCGTACTCCAATACTTCACCGCTTCGATTTTAGACGGGTTAACATGAATACCTTGCTTACTAACGACATGACCAAGAAATTGCACTTCATCAATCCAAAACTCACACTTAGAAAATTTAGCATATAAACGTTCACCACGTAAAAGTTCAAGCATCAAGCGTAAATGACGAGCATAATCAGCTTTAGATTTCGAGTAAATGAGAATATCATCAATAAAGACTATCACAAAACGATCCAAATAGGGTTTACACACACGATTCATAAGATCCATGAACACAGCGGGTGCGTTGGTCAATCCGAAAGGCATGACCACAAACTCGTAGTGTCCATAACGAGTACGAAAAGCGGTTTTGGGTACATCATCCTCGAGTACACGAAGCTGATGATAACCAGAACGAAGGTCAATCTTAGAGAAACAGGACGCGCCTTGTAGTTGGTCAAATAGATCATCAATACGAGGAAGAGGATAACGATTCTTAACTGTAAGCTTATTAAGTTCACGGTAGTCGATACACATACGAAACGACCCATCTTTCTTCTTGACGAACAGTACAGGAGCACCCCAAGGAGAGGTACTTGGACGAACAAATCCCTTGTCAAGCAGTTCTTGAAGCTGACTAGATAGCTCTTGCATCTCGGAAGGTGCAAGTCGATAAGGAGCCTTGGCGACAGGAGTTGCATAAGGTATGAAATCAATACGAAAATCAACGGATCTAGGTGGAGGAAGACCAGGAAGATCTTCAGGAAAGACATCAGGGAAATCACGCACTACTGGAACGTCACTTATGTTCTTCCCTTTGCCCTTTTGTTCCATCACGTGGACCAATAAGGCAAAGTTATATTTACGTAAGCATCTGTTCGCTTGAGTGCATGACATTAACTTCAGTCCTTTCGAAGGTTGGTCTCCATAGACATGCAAAATATCACCAGACGGCAAAGGTAGACGAACAAACTTCTCATGATAGGCAATCTTGGCATGATTCTTACGCAACCAATCCATACCAATAATGACATCAAAACTACCCAATTGCATGGGTATTAGATCAATAGTAAACACGTGGTCGTTAAGAGTCAAAGAACAAACACAAAGAATAGAATCAACTAGAATCAATTTACCATCGGTTATCTCCACCGAAAACAACTTAGGTAACATAAAGCGTGTACAGTTTAACAAAGATTCAAATTCTACGGACGCAAAGCTTCTGTCGGCACCAGTATCAAATAGAATCGAAGCATAAAGGTTATTCACAAGTAACATACCATTAACGACTTCATTGTCGTTACGAGCCTGGTTAGCATTGAGATTGAACGCTCATCCACGAGCGGCTGGCTGTTGGTCCTAGTTCAGCTAAGGACACTGATTACGAAGGTGAGTAATATCTCCACACTTATAGCATGCACGAACGACGTTGACTGGCCTAGGATTCTGCTGAGGACCTGGAAGAGTTGGTAGGGCTACTTGAGCTGGGGCTTGCTGAGCTAGTTGGGCAGGGTTAGCTTGACGGCAATAAGGAGTCGTGTGACCATAGCGATTGCAGTTGGTACACAAACGACATGCAGAGTTAGCGGGATGATAAAAATTGTAAGTGGTACACTTGGGGTGAGACCCACTGTACTGCCTCTTGACTTCAGGAGCAGCAGGGTTCTGAACAGCAGCAACATGAGCAGGTTTAGCAGCAGGGTTTGCAGTGGGGACAATAGCATTGCATCCTGAACCCTAAGACTTTCTCCTCTTGTTCTTGCTGCCACTTGGCTGCTGAGTAACTTGATGTGAAGACTTAGATGGAGCAGGAGTAGCAAACTGCTTATCACGAACACGATTGTTGTTGAGACTAGCTACAAAACGGTAGACTTCCTCAATAGTTTCGAGTTGAGTTGCTTCAATAGAATCACGCATAGCAGGAGGTATACCATTGATATACTTGGTTATCATGCGCTTAGGAGTAGAAACCAAGTGAGGAACGATCAAGCTGAGCTGCTTGAAACGAGTAGTATATGCCAGATTATCATCACCAATCTGTTTCAAGTGCCAGAACTCTTCTTCAAGCTTCAACTGCTCATGGGGAGGGCAGAACTCAAGCATCACTAGTTCACGCACCTCGCTCCGTGGAAGAGCATAGGCTTCTTCATTCAAATGGATGTTTCTCTCATTTGACCACCACTCCAACGCTCTGCCTTGAAACATTCCCGTTGCACTCCTAGTCTTTAGATGATCTGGGCACTCACTGTTAATGAAGGTAACCTCGATGCTGTCAAACCACTCGAGCATTGCGATCACTCCATCATTGCCCGTCAAAGGCTTAGGGTTGCAAGAGATGAAATGCTTGTAGTTGAACTTTGTAGGTTTTAGCTTCTCGGCCTTCGAGTCCACAGAGGATGGAGGAGTGTTTGATCCTTAGATCTCAGAGACGATCTTTGGCATGACTCGAGCAATCTGGTCGGCCATGAAGGACATCATCTTTTTCTGAGACTTTTCCCTGGATCTCTTCAGAGTGTCGGATAGCTTACTAGAAGACATCTAAAGATCCAACAAGAGGATCGTATAAGTCTAGATTCACAAAGTCTCATAGTATAGATTCACACACGATAGATTATTACTCAAGATTCAACAAGTTTCACGTAGATTCCAATAGATTCAACATCGCAAACCCACAACCTTCACATGACATGTTGTACAAAGTTTGGTAACCTGTCAGAAACGCTTATATATAGGAAGTACTAGCGGCGTATCCACCACGCTTCGGACACATCGCTTCTGCCTCGTACTCAGTGTCACAATTGCCAAACACGACAACACACTTATCATCACGTAGATTAACCCGATAGATTCACATAGATTCCAATAGATTCCAATAGGTTCCAATAGATTCTAATAGATTCCAATAGATTCCAATAGATTCCAATAGATTCACATAGGTTCACATAGATTAGAGTTAACAACCTCATCACAAAACAACGAAATCCCGCATGGCACGTGCTATGAAAGTTCGGCAACATGACGGAAGCACTTGTATATAGATATAGGAAGTACCAGCGGCGTATCCACCACGCTTCAATCATGCCACGTCCGTCTCGTCATCGGTGTCATGCTTCGTTAACCATAACATTAGATTCCACCACATCTCACATAGATTTCACATAGATTAACCAAGTAGATTCAATAACATAGATTAACCCGGTAGATTCAACAACTTCAACTCGAGTCCACAAAACTACGAACTTCATTTAGCGCGTGGTACGAAGGTTCGGTAACATGCCAGAAACACTTATATATAGGAAGTACCAGCGGCATATCCACCATGCTTCAGACATGCCACTTCCACCTCGTTTTCGGCGCTAGGCTACGTTTCTTATTTTGTTCCTCAAAACCACACACATATATAGATTACACATAGATTATGTCAGAATGCACATAGATTACACATAGATTCCACGTAGATTACACAAGTAGTTTCCTATAGCTTAGATTTCAATCATCTCAACACCGGTCTGCAAAACACCAAGTTTTGCAAGGCACTTGGTACGAAAGTTGGTAACATGCCTGAAACACTTATATATAGGAAGTACCAGCGGCGTATCCACCATGCTTCAGACACGTCACTTCTGTCTCGTATTTCTATGCCATGTTCCGTTTAGTGTTTCACAACCACAATAACGCATAGATTCATCAAATAACTTCACATAGTATCATAGTTGATCAAGATTCCCACATAGATTAACATCACGAACAAAGCTTCAAAAATTTTAGTTTGATTCTGAGATTGGAATTTGTGTTTTAGATTGCGAACATACGTGAGAATTGTGTAAAAAGCCTCAAAATAAACAAAGAATCAAGTCTAAAACCATACTCATAATAATCGAGATAACATAAAAGATAGGCTCATAAAACATAGGATTGTTCCGGGTAGAGGAACAGTGACTAACCAAAGTGATTCGAACCCCTTTCGAATTGAGGCAACGTATCTTGACTTACTTAGACAAATACATCATCGATGTTAGGCCTATGATATTCGTCCTTTTGGTCATTTCACGTACCTAATTGATTGGAAGTTTCGAGACTTTGGTGAGACATAAAATCAAAGAGTGGGACTAGTTATCAAGGTCTGAGTTTCACCTCTATCTTGACAACGTCGTACCCTAATAACGTTGGTACTTATCAGCAGATAAGACCCACTAGAATAAAATAAAGAAATTTCCCTCAAGGTTCGGATGTCACTCCTGACTTGAGGACAAATTTCGTGCAAAATACAAACACTGATTAACAGTGTTTTCAAAGTATCAAGTGTATATTGTGTCAGCCTTAGGAAAGGCATGTAAATTTAATAGGAAAAAGTGCTGCTAGGAAGCAGATACGGTAGAATGCATAAGTCTTAAACAACATATAAGATTCAAGATTCCTAGAACTATAGACTAGGGCAAATATTCCTACTTATCCTAATTCCCTATAGTTATGGCTCTGATACCAATCTGTCACACCCCAACCGATGGCGGAAACATCGGGGTGCGGCACTAAGCGTTCAGATTGCTCACGAGTTTCATAACACTAATAGTTTCAATAGTAATTAAATTGATTCATGCAAAAATTGTCTAAACAACATCAATCCACAATAACAAATTATCAAAACATCAACATAGTTTCAAAAGTTTCTAGATTAGCTAAATGTAGTTTCTAGGCTTCATCCTAGCTTGTTTCAAGAATCCTAGCATCCTGTCAGCCTGCAACATGTATTAAAATAGAGTCAGTACAAAATGTACCGACGAGTATACAAGTTTGAGTATATAGCATAATAGATTCAAAAGACTCATATCCACTATATAAATGATAACAAAATAGTTTCAGCCGTGCTAGTGTTCGTAGTCCAAGTGATAGCCCAAGTGTCCCGATGCTTTGGTGTTTTCCCAAGACTCAAGGAAAACTAGAACCCTCCTAACAATACCCCCAAGAATAATGGGGAGGTGCATCTCCTATAGCGCTACTATTGTTAAGGCAGAACTACACACTCTGGATTAAACGTTCACATAGCACAAAGAATCAAGGATCACAAGTTTCACATACACATAGGATAGAGTTTAGATTCCAAAAGTTTCAAGTATCATAGGTTAATAGAATACATGCTGCATCCCAAAGTTTAAAACAAAAAGGGATCGAGTATACTCACAGTGATTGCTTAAGAGATTAACTGTTATTGGATCAAAGAGAGCTCTTTAGGTTTAGCCTGATTAGATTACCACAGATAAGTGTCGGACAAAACAACAAGATTGTGCAAAGTGTCGGATCAGTCACTGGATCAGATGGCAGTTCGATCGGACGGCAGTCCGATCGGATTGCCATTCGATTGAGGTGGCTGTTGTAAGTGAGGGACAGATTATCATCCGATCGGATGGTCATCTGTTCGGATGACCATTCGATCGAATGGTCATTCGATCCAAGTGTAGAGGTTCCAAAAGGTTACCAAGTGTTCAAGTTAGGTCACTTCAATCGGATGGTTATCCGATCGGACGACAGGTCGATCAGATTGCCATTCGATCATAGAAGTTTTCAAAGTTTCAAGTTTCTGAAAAAGTTTCTAAGTGTTGAAAGATTCCAAGACGCATTGTCACTTCCATCGGATGGCAGTTCGTCCGATCAGATTACCATTCGATGATCAAAGATTCAAAGTTTCAAAGTGTTTAAGGTTACGAGGCAAGTGTCACCTGATCGGATGGCAGTTCGATCAGATGGCTATCCGATCGGATTGCCATTCGATCGAGTTGTCCTTGTCCCGTTCATAACCTTGTAAAGTTTCTAAGTTTTGAGTTTAACGTAATGTCATGGTACGTATTGAGACAATGGTAAACACGTCAATGTACAACCGTTTTAATCGAATGGAATCACCCCAGTCCATTCATGGGTCTGTCCATGACGGTGCTTTTGTCGGAATCCGTACTCCGATCATCCTTTCCGGCAACAATCCATCTCCAAGCCGACTCTAGACTAATCATCAAGTCTATAGTCCGTTTAGATCGGATCCCACCGTTTTAAGTAAAGGTTTAAGAAATGAAGAAGAATAACATAAGTTTTTTTGGCTAAAAAGTCTAGATTTAGTAAAGAATCGGTGTAAAACGCATGAAATTCCTTAGATCTCAGCTAGATCTTGAACGGAATGACATCACTCCACAGTTTGTACAAACCGCCATGATGACGTCACCCTCAAGAGCTCAAATCTCAGAGATTTCACAGTGAAAAGTGAGATTCCAAAGAAGAATCTCGTAGAGAATAGTGTATAGATCAAAGATGTACAAGAATCTAGTGTAAAACGTACCGAAATCGCCAAGATATGGAAGAAAAAGGGAGTGCGTGCGTCTTGGTCGGAGGAGGCTGTCACATCAGTGAGAAATGATGTGACAGCTCCTATTTATAGTGCAAGGAGAAGTTAAGGCGGTGTGACTGTGGATCGGATAGCACTTCGATCGGATGGCAATTCGATCGGATTGCCATTCGGCCAATCCCATCCTTTCCATTTCACCGTCTTCGATTCGTTTTGCGAGTTAGATTAAGTGTTGTGTTGCGTATTATTGGGCAATAGTATCACATAAGTAGATTAACACATTAGTTTCCAAGATTCATAGTTTCCGCCAGTGACAAGTCTCCAGTCTCTCGTTCAACCAAGTCTCAAGTTTCACGAGTCTCAAGAGTCAAGCACCAAAGTATCAAGAATCTAGATTCCAAGTATCAAGAATCATAGTTTCCAAGCATCAAGTATCAAGAATCATAGTTTCCAAGTATCAAGAATCATAGTTTCCAAGTATCAAGTATCAAGAATCATAGTTTCCAAGTATCAAGTATCAAGAATAATAGTGTTAAATATCAAGACTCAAGATTCGAGTATCAAGAGTCTAGTATTAAGAATCAAGTATCATAGCATAAGATTCACCAAGTAACAAAAGTATCAAGAATCACATAGTTTAGGGACTAAAATTGATAAAAGCTAAAAGTCGAGAGACGCAGGTGTTACATGCGCACCCTCGCATTGTAGTATCGCTCCAGCTGTGTCTTGTACTTGGCCTCTTTGATTCATGCTATTTCGTGCCTCTCTTCGAGCAGGTCCAAGTCTAATCGGCGCTCCGCCTCGTTATCAATCTTGTTGACTGCTGATAAGCGCGGTGAGGGGAGGCCTATTTCTGCTGGGATAACCGCCTCCGAGCCGTATACAAGGCTAAAAGGGGTTTCACCATTGCTTGTTTTTGGTATGGTTCGATGAGCCCATAAAATGCTAGGGAGCTCATGTAACAACCCTCAGTAAAACCGACACTCTCAAATATTTCCGACACCCTATTATATTTTAAAATATTCCAATAAGTCTTTAAATACACCCCGTATGTGAAAAAAAAACCGAGCCTGAAATACGTTATAACATTTAAAAATAATTAAAAAAAAGAAATATTAAGTTGAGGCGGGCCGCGTAGGACCCACCCCAATCTTACGCGGGCGGTATGAAGGATGAAACCTGATTTCGTTGATTTCTTAAGTTAAGGCGGGCCGCGTAAGACCCCGTTTAAGCTAACGCGGGCCGCGTGAGATCAACAACATGACAACACCCCAGGCCGACACGTGTCATCATCGTGTCAAGTCTATACACTGATCCGGACAAGCTACACGTTGACCCGGAGTCAACGCGGGTCGTGTAAGCCCCTGCGTACATCTACGCGGGCCGCGTGAGACCCAAGTTCAGCAACTATATAAAGAACGCATCAGATTTCATTTCAGTTCGTTCACAATTCATTTCTCAATCACAATTTCTGAATATTAGGCATAGAAAGCTGGTATTATACCCCCTAATTAGCAAGGTTCTGCTCTGTTGTAAGTATTATAACCCCAGATTCGTACTAGATACGCTGCCCGATTGATTTAGGGTTCCGTAACAACTGTCGTGGTTCTGCCCGACGTAGTTGTTGGAATGCCGTCTCGGGGAGGGTATCATTAATATTTTCAAAGGGTTATGATACTAACCTATGTACATTTGTGTAAATTATAGATTATTCCCAGGAAACCCGTACGCGAAGTCTAAGATAGCAATGTGAGTTTATCCTCTTTTTGTTAACCTTTTTGTAATATTTTACAAAACCTTAAATGTTTTACAATGTGATTAAGCGGTGATTGAGTCTTTGTAGTTCTTCAATTACTGCCGGTATGTTAGGGTTTTGTATACAAAATTTACTACTGCGAGTAGTAAGTCGGGATAACAGTACGTTACCATTGGACAACGAGTTAGCCAATGTGTAATATGACCCACAAGTCAGGATTGACAGTACTGAATGAGTAATTGTGTAGAAATAAACAATGCGATCGCTCTCAATACTGTTTTAATTGATAAAATGTTTCTTGATTAAACTGGGATTCACACACCAGTATTTCCCACTGACAAATGTTTTTAAAACGCATTTCAGGTAACACAATGTGACAGCCAATTAGTAAAAAGCCAGCTGGAGAGCACTGAAGGCTTGGGAAAAGTGTGGCTATAAAAGTTACCTAATAGACGATGTTTTAAATTCAATAAAATAGGGTTTATCCCTATAAAAGTATTGTAATAAGAAACTTGGGTTTTACCCATGTAATTATTAATATTACATATGGTGGTTTTACTCGGACAAACATATCCTAACTACGGTCCTGATGTAATTTCCGCTGCCAAATTAAACAACTGATACCACCGAAACTCTGAGTTCGCGTCCGCCCATTCTCGGGACAGATAAGGGATCGGGGGTTGCGACAGAAGGTGGTATCAGAGCCTAGCCACTGGTCTAAGCCAAAGAAGTGTTCTGCTGACACTTAAATTCTAAATTTTGTGTTAGGAAATAAATTACGGAAATACGTGCATAACTGTATTTATTTGTTATGTGTTATTTGACTATTTGTTAGTTTACAGTATGAGTGATCAAGGACCCTCAGACATGTGTCGTCAGTTGTCTGATTCACCTAGGAGTGAAGGTACCTCTTCACAGCCTGCCCTTTCTGGGTATTCTGCTGATCAGGAAGAAGGGATGTTTGCTTTTAAAGCCCAGTCAGAAGAGCCATTCCCTCATAAGAAACGAGGATGGTTCAGTAAGGAAGCCTTTGCGCGTAGGAAAAGAATGCGAAAGTTGCAACAGCAAAGAGTTCTAGCAGCTGCTAAGCGAAAGACAGATGCCCATACATAGGATATGCTTAATAGAAGCCTAGCTAATTTCCATATCCTAGCTACAACTGCTGCTGACCCAAGTCTGGAACAACTCGTAGCCCCACAACCCTTACCTTTGACTCAACCCATGGAGATAGAAAACCCTGAAAACCAAGTGGAGATGCATGACTTCAACCCAGAGGAAATCCCTAGGGTATAAGCACCAAACCCCCTAGACCCAAATTATGACCCCTGGTGGGACGATAATAGGGACTTTGTGCAACGTTACCCGATACATGAAGACACACCCATACAGAACATAGGAGCCTATCCACGTATGGACCCTTTAGATCCCTATTACCATGATAACTACATTAGGGAGATCTTAGAAGATCCTTACCGATTTCAGGCACTTTCACCCCCATATCAGGAACCCACACCCTAGATTCCGAACCCAGTCCTAGAACCTGCACCCCCAATGAGTGCAGAAAACGTACAAGAACTTAGGACATTTGGTGAGGAAATTTTAGAAAGCAGTGAGAGAATGCGACAGGTGGGAGAGCGTCTCGTATGGAAATACGATGAGCGCAATATGGATTTTTGGATAAATCCATATCCGTGATGTGATGGAGGAGATGGTAATAGTAATAATAATATAATAAAATAAAATAAAATACGTGTGTACGGATGCCTATTACTATTAGTATGATTCTATTTCTGTTGGTATTGTAATTTTTATTTCAGTACTAGTATGTAATAGTTGCATAATAGTATATGGAAATAGAGTAAAAGTCGCAATGATCGATGTTTTTGGCTAGATTGCATGTCATGAGATTAACTATATTAAATATTATCTTGTGATATTAATATGGGGTAAATGTTTAAAATTCAGATGGCCGATGAAGGAAATCAAGGAAATCTGAATAATGATAACCAGAGTAACATTAATGTGGTTAATGAGAATCCAAGCATCAATAACAATGGAAACCAAATGGATAATAGTGCTGTTCAACATATAGTGGCACAAGGAATCATAGATGCAATGCCATTTATTATTCAAACTATTCAAGAAGCGAATAGTAAAAGTAAGCATAGCAGTAAGCGACCCATCGAACCCGAAAACAACGTAAACAATGGACCTGTACTTCAAATGTCCATTCCCAAAAGGAGAAGAACCGTGTCTTACGGTTATTCTTATAAAGAATTCTGGTCTTGTAAACCAATGGAATTCTCGGGCAATAAAGGGGCCATTGCAACTCTACGCTGGATAGAGAAGACTGAGGCAGTCTTAAGAATAAGCAAGTGTGTTGAAGAAGATAAGATATTGTTTGCTTCTAATCTGTTTAAGAATTCAGCGTTAGAATGGTGGAACACTATCCTTCAATCAAGAGGAAGTGATAGAACTTACAATATGAAATGGGAAGAATTTAAGGACAAGGTAGAAAGGAAATTCTGCCCACCCAATGAAAAGGAACAGATAGCAAACAAATTCCTAAACCTTAGGACGACTGGTGTGGATAGTAAGGGATACACTAAAATATTATTTGAATATGCTAGAATAGTGCCAACTCTTGCTTCACCTGAACCAATATTAATTTCCCGTTATATATGGGGATTAATTGGGGAAATAAGACACGTAGTCAAGGCAGCTAGACCTCAAAGTATAGAAGAAGCTATAGAACTAGCAAATACTTTGACATATGAATTAGTCCATACCCGAGAAGAGGATCAAAGAAGAAACCTAACCCAGAAGCTCACACAAGAATTTCGTTCTGGAAATTTTAATCGTGGGAAAAATATAGGTTCTACTTCTACACCTTACTGTAAGAATTGCAAAAGAAAGCATTCAGGAAGATGCTCCATATACTGTAACTTTTGCAAAATATCGGGACACAAGGAAGAAAACTGTAGGAAGAAAGCTAATAACAGGATATGTTACAACTGCGGAGAACAAGGTCATATCAAGCCTAATTGCTCAAAATTAGCTCCAGCTACAGACAACAAGAATACTAAAAATGCTAGAGCATTTGTTCTAACTGCAGATGAAGCCAAGATGATTCCAGATGTCATAGCTGGTACGTTTTTAGTTAATGATGTCTTTGCTAAAGTATTATTTGACTCTGGTGCAAACCAAAGTTTTATTAATATATCATTTTGCAAATTTCTAAATCAGTCATTAACTAAACTACCACAAGAATGTCTAGTAGAGACAGCTAATGGAGAAACTGTTAGGATTTCTGAAATCTTGCAGGGAGCAAGAATAGAAATTTTAAATCAGAAATTTATTGCCAACCTTTATCCCATGAATCTGGCAGGATTCGATGTTGTTTTAGGAATGGATTGGTTAATAGCCAATAAAGCCAGTATTTTATGTGATCAAAAGTCAATTCAAGTAAATTCACCAAAAGGTAAAACGATCACAATTAAAGGAGATAAATCATCTAGATCCACAAAATTTATCTCTGTGATGAAAACTGCAAGTTACATAAGAAAAGGATCATTAGTGTATTTGATTTCCATAATCACTAACACTAAAGGGAAGGATTTAAAAGATATTCCAGTAGTATCTCAGTTTTCAGATGTATTTCAAGAAGAATTGCCAGGGCAACCTCCAGATAGAGAAGTTGAATTCAGAATCCATTTAATACCAGGAACAACACCGATTGCCAAAGCACCTTACCGTTTGGCACCTGTAGAAATGCAAGAATTAAAGAAACAATTAGACGAATTGTTAGAGAAAGGATTTATACAACCTAGTTCGTCGCCATGGGGAGCGCCGATACTGTTTGTTAAAAAGAAAGACGGATCGATGCGTATGTGCATTGATTACCGTGAATTAAACAAGGTCACGATTAAGAACCGGTACCCATTACCAAGAATCGATGATCTGTTTGATCAACTGCAAGGAGCTCGATTTTTCTCTAAAATCGATTTAAGGTCAGGATATCATCAATTAAAGGTACAGGAAGAGGATATTCCTAAAACCGCATTCAGAACGAGGTATGGTCATTATGAATTTACTGTCATGCCATTTGGTTTAACCAATGCCCCAGCCGCATTTATGGACATGATGAACCGAATATATAAGCCATATTTGGATAAATTCATAATTGTTTTTATAGATGATATTCTCATTTACTCTAAGAATAAAGAGGATCACGCAAAGCATTTGCACGCACTTTTAAGTTTATTAAGAAAGGAAAAGCTTTACGCTAAATTTTCCAAGTGTGAATTTTGGTTAGAACAGGTACAGTTTCTTGGACACCTAGTCAATCATGAAGAAATTCATGTGGATCCTACAAAGATTGAGGCGATTACTAAATGGAAAACCCCTGAATCACCAACCGAGGTTAGAAGTTTCTTAGGATTGGCCGGTTATTATAGAAGATTTTTTCAAGATTTTTCTAGAATAGCCATTCCTTTAACTAAGCTAACCTGTACATCTGTTAAGTTTGAATGGGGATTAAAACAAGAAGAAGCCTTTAGAATTCTTAAGCATAAATTAACCCATACACCCATATTAGCATTACCAGAAGGAGCTGAAGACTTTGTAATCTATTGTGACGCTTCCAAATTAGGTTATGGATGTGTATTAATGCAACAACAAAAGGTTATAGCTTATGCATCTAGACAACTTAAGAATCATGAAGAGAATTATTCAACCCATGATTTAGAGTTAGGAGCTATAATTTTTGCTCTTAAGATTTGGAGACATTACCTTTATGGTAGTAAGTTTACCATATTCACTGATCATAAGAGTTTAAAGTATGTTTTCAAGCAAAAGGAGTTGAATATGAGACAAAGACGCTAGATGGAGATGCTTAGTGACTATGATTGTAATATCCAGTATCATGAAGGAAAAGCAAATCTAGTGGCAGATGCTTTAAGCCGAAAGTATCATGAAAAGCCAAAAATGGTACGTTCTCTTAAATTAAATCTACAAGTAGATTTAAATGAGCAAATTAGAATAGCACAAGAATCAGTAATCAAGGATGATTCTGAAAAATTAAAAGGTATGCTAAAAGAATTAGAACAAGGAACAGATGGAATTTAGAGATTACATGAAAAGAGAATGTGGATACCTAAATTAGGAAACCTACGTCATCGTATATTAGAAGAAGCCCATAAATCTAAATATACAATGCATCCAGGAAATGATAAGATGTATCAGGATTTAAGGAAGAATTTCTGGTGGATAGGAATGAAAAAAGGGCATAGCAACCTATGTTTCTAAATGTTTAACTTATTCACAAGTCAAAGCTGAACACCAGAAACCCTCAGGATTTCTACAACAATTAGAAATGCCAGTGTGGAAATGGGAATTGATAACAATGGATTTTGTTACTAAATTACCCAAAACAAAGAAAGGCAATGATACAATCTGGGTGATTGTAGATAGGCTAACCAAGTCAGCTCATTTCCTACCAATGAAAGAAACTTTCAGTATGGAACAATTAGCTAAGTTATATGTAAATGAAATTGTTTCTTTACATGGAATTACTTTATCAATTATTTCTGATAGAGATAGCCGATTTACCTCTCATTTTTGGTCAAGTTTCCAAAAGGAAATGGGAACCAAGTTAAAGTTAAGCACATCTTATCATCCTCAAATGGACAGACAAAGTGAAAGAACAATTCAGACAATGGAGGACATGCTTAGAGCTTGTGTAATTGATTTCAGAGGTAATTGGGATGATCACTTACCTTTAATAGAATTTTCTTATAATAACAGTTATCACACAAGTATCAATGTTGCACCATTTGAAGCACTTTATGGACGAAAGTGCAGAACCCTAGTCTGTTGGGCAGAAATTGGGGAAAAGCAACTATATGGCCCTGAGATAGTGCAAGAAACAACCGACAAGATCATTCAAGTCAAGGAATGACTGAAAGCAGCACGTGATCGACAAAAGAGCTTTGCCGATAACCGACGCAAGCCATTGGAGTTTCAAGTAGGAGATAAAGTATTGTTGAAAGTCTCTCCTTGGAAAGGAGTAGTAAGATTCATCAAACGGGGAAAGCTAAGTCCCAGGTATATTGGACCTTTTGAGATTATTAGAAGAATAGGACCTATAGCCTATCAGCTACAATTGCCAGAGGAAATGGCAGGAATACATGATGTATTTCATGTATCTAATCTCAAGAAGTGTTTAGCTGATGAATCACTGATAGTACCTCTTAAGGATATAGAGGTAAATGAACAACTTAAGTTTGTAGAAAGGCCTCTACAAATTGAAGACAAAAAAGTCAAGAATCTCAAGCACAAGAGATTAGTTCTGGTCAAAGTGAAGTGGGACTCCAAAAGAGGACTTGAGTACACATGGGAGCTTGAATCAGAAATGCAAAGGAAATATCCACACTTGTTCCTGTAGATCTCGAGGACGAGCTCTAAAACAAGGTGGGGAGGATGTAACAACCCTTAGTAAAACCGACACTCTCAAATATTTCCGACACCCTATTATATTTTAAAATATTCCAATATGTCTTTAAATACACCCCGTATGTGAAAAAAAAACCGAGCCCGAAATACGTTATAACATTTAAAAATAATTAAAAACAAGAAATATTAAGTTGAGGCGGGCCGCGTAGGACCCACCCCAATCTTACGCGGGCGGTATGAAGGATGAAACCTGATTTTGTTGATTTCTTAAGTTAAGGCGGGCCGCGTAAGACCTGGTTTAAGCTAACGTGGGCAGTGTGAGATCAACAACACGGCAACACCCCAGGCCGACATGTGTCATATTCGTGTCGAGTCTATACGCTGATCCGGACGAGCTACACGTTGACCCGGAGTCAATGCGGGCCGCGTAAGCCCCTGCGTACATCTACGCGGGCCGCGTGAGACCCAAGTTCAGCAACTATATAAAGAACGCATCGGATTTCATTTCAGTTCGTTCACAATTCATTTCTCAATCACAATTTCTGAATATTAGGCATAGAAAGCTGGTATTATACCCCCTAATTAGCAAGGTTCTGCTCCGTTGTAAGTATTATAACCCCAGTTTCCTACTAGATACGCTGCCCGATTGATTTAGGGTTCCGTAACAACTGTCGTGGTTCTGCCCGACGTAGTTGTTGGAATGCCGTCTCGGGGAGGGTATCATTAATATTTTCAATGGGTTATGATACTAACCTATGTACATTTGTGTAAATTATAGATTATTCCCAGGAAACCCTTACGCGAAGTCTAAGATAACAATGTGAGTTTATCCTCTTTTTGTTAACCTTTTTGTAATATTTTACAAAACCTTAAATGTTTTACAATGTGATTAAGCGGTGATTGAGTCTTTGTAGTTCTTCAATTACTGCCGATATGTTGGGGTTTTGTATACAAAATTTACTACTGCGAGTAGTAAGTCGGGATGACAGTACGTTACCATTGGACAACGAGTTAGCTAATGTGTAATATGACCCACAAGTCAGGATTGACAGTACTGAATGAGTAATTGTGTAGAAATAAACAATGTGATCGCTCTCAATACTGTTTTAATTGATAAAATGTTTCTTGATTAAACTGGGATTCACTCACCAGTATTTCCCACTGACAAATGTTTTTAAAACGTGTTTCAGGTAACACAATGTGACAGCCAATTAGTAAAAAGCCAGCTGGAGAGCACTGAAGGCTTGGAAAAAATGTGGCTATAAAAGTTACCTAATAGACGATGTTTTAAATTCAATAAAATAGGGTTTATCCCTATAAAAGTATTGTAATAAGAAACTTGGGTTTTACCCATGTAATTATTAATATTAAATATGGTGGTTTTACTCAGATAAACATTTCCTAACTACGGTCCTGATGTAATTTCCGCTGCCAAATTAAACAACTGATACCACCGAAACTCTGAGTTCGCGTCCGCCCGTTCCCAGGACAGATAAGGGATCGGGGGTTGCGACAGCTCATCTACCCAGCCTCTTCTTTTGGTGCCCAGACGGGCCTTTATCCCTTCAACAATGCTTCTGTTGACACTTTCTACTTGGCTGTTGCCTTTAGGGTGCGCAACGGAAGAGAAAGTGTGCTCGATGTTTAGCTCCTTCACCCATTTCTGAAGATCTTCAGACGCAAAATTGGTGCCATTATCAGTCACGATCTTGAGTGGGAGACCAAATCTGCAAATGATGTGCTCCCATATGAATTTTTGCACCATCATTGCGGAGGTTGAAGCAAGGGCCTTTGCCTCCACCCACTTGGTGAAGTAATCAACAGCAACAATTATAAACTTCACTACGCCGGGAGCTTCAGGGAATGGTCTCACCATGTCAATCCCCCACTGTTGGAAGGGCCAAGCTGTTGATACAGGAATCAGATCATTTTTTGGATGCAGGGTTTTCAACGCATACCTCTGACAGGCATCACATTTGCGCAACTCCTTCAAAGCATCGACGTGCAACCCTGGCCAGTAGTAGCATACGTTCATTATCTTTGCCACAACCATGCGTGGTCCCGCGTGAATACCGCAGATGCCTTCATGTATTTCCCTGATCAAATAACTTGCATCTTGGGGATCTACGCATCGTAGTAGTGGGCCTAAAAAAGGTCTCCTGTAAAGAATCCCCCCGTTCATTTCATAAAACAGCGCTTTGTTCTGTATTTTTCTGGCTTCCGCCTTGTTCTCTGGGAGAATTCCCTCTTAAAGATACTGGATGATAGGGGTCATCCACGAAGGTGGCGCTATCTCAATGACATTGACCTGGCGCAGCAATACTGATGGGTTTTTCAAGACTTCAATTCTTACATCTTTGGCGAGGTGCTGAAAAGCTGTTGAAGCAAGTTTGCTTAGCGCGTCAGCGGGCTTGTTTTCTGATCGGTTGATATGAACAACCTTGTATGACTTGAACTTTTGGTATTTCTGAAATCCAACTTGATGGCATAGGTGAACTCATGCTTTTATGGGCTGATGAGGCGCAAACCAGCTCCTTCGCCGTCTTCATTTGAGGCTCCATCGGTGAATAACAACCATAATTCATCTAATGTGTCTTTGATGGGAGTATCTACTGCTTCGCATTCCTTGATCTAGTCTTCTGGGACTTCAGTGATGAAGTCTGCTAATACTTGGCCTTTGATAGCTGGGCGTGACCTATACAGGATGTTATGGCCCCCAGTTCAATCGCCCATTTTGCCAAACGGCCTGATGTCTTCGATTTTTGCAAGATGGTGCCAATATGGAAGTTAGTGAGTACAGTGATGATATGCCCAGTGAAATACCTGCGCAACCTTCTTGAGGCGTGTAGCAGCGCGAGCACTAACTTCTCCATGGTTGAATATCGTGTTTCCGGATCTGTGAGCACCCTACTAACATAGTAGATTGGAGTTTGAACTCCGTCTCTTTCCACTAACAATATCGACCCAATTGCCTTGTCTGAAGAGGACAAGTACAAATGAGTGGTTCCTTCTCGAATGGTGTGGTTAAGGTTAGGAGTTTGATCAAACACTTCTTCATCTGTTGGAAGGCTGCTTCCGCTTCTGGCGTCCATTTAAACTCTTGTTTTTTCACGCAGTTGCGCAACGTACTGATGAAAGGATAAGATTTCGCTGCGTGATTTGACAAAAAACGATTGAGCGCGGCTAAGCGACTGGCTAATCTTTGCATTTCTTTAATCGTGCGCGGTGATGGCATTCGCTCAATGGCTTGAACTTTTTCAGGGTTAACTTTGAAACCGCCGTTTGTAACCACGAAGCCTAGGAACTTGCCTTCCTTCATTCCAAAAGAACATTTTGCTGGGTTCAGCTTCATGTTCACGCTTCTTAGATAGTTGAATGTCTTCTCTATGTCTTTCAGCATCTGGTCCTCCTCGGGACTCTTGATCACAAGATCATCGATGTATACTTCGATATGTTTTCCAATGTCATCACCAAATATCTTGTCCATTAATCGCTGGTAAGTTGCGCCAGCATTCTTGAGCCCGAATGGCATTTTTGTGTAGCAGAAGATTCCGATGTCAGTGCGGAAGGCTGTTTTATCTTCGTCTTCCAGCTTCATCTGGACTTAGTGATATTCCCACGGTGGGCGCCAATGAAGAAACACGGAACTAATTTCAGGTTATTAGTTGGGTTTATGTTTCAAACATGAGGGTTAATCTTTTTAAATCCTTCCTGAGCTCGTGTGTGATAATCCTTCCTACAAAACAACAATATCGTTAGCTCGTTAAGAGGGGAATATGGGGGTTTCCCTCTTAACCAGACTCTGGCGTGAGAATAAGTAACTGCTTTGAGGAAAATAAGTGTGTGTTAAGAGTGAGAGTAGAGAGAACGGAATGTTTAACCTGAGTATGGAGGTCCCTATTTATAGCTAGAGTGGTGTAGGAGGAGATGGGCTGATGGGCCTTGGGCCGGAAGGCGACGACAAGGAATATCCTCTTTGTCTCACCGTTATCGACCGTTAGTGGCTTCTAAAAGATCTTCGGTGCTGGCGCACCCTGATTGGAGCCACGTGTCCAAGTTGTCGTCCCTGTCGCCCCTCTGACATCAGCAGGTGAGTGGAGATCATGGGGCACTTGTCGCCGCCCCCTGATTGGTGCCACGTAGGCGTCCTTGTGTACATTTGGTCTCCTGCACGATTGTTAATCGTGGAGCACGATATGGTACAGCCTGTTGGACGCTGATTGGCTCGCCTTTCTGCCACTTGTACCTTTGGTACTTCCTGAAGTGACCCTGCGCCGTAACTCTCGCGCGACCTTGTTGTGTGCACAACTAGCCGGCGCGAGTTTGTAGGAGTTGAGGGCTCTTATTCAGGATGTTAAGTGTGAAACTGATGTTACCTCTTATTTGCTCTTCGCGCGGAGCTCAGGTTTTACCTAAGTAGCCCGCGCGGGGTCTGTAGATTAATCAGTTTATTGAGTAAGGAGTATGGTCCAGCGTGCGACCCGAAATGGTCTGCGCAGCTTTTTGGGACCATACCCCTTCAATTATATAAACACTTAATTGTCTTGTCCGCAGACAAATTCAATAATTCTGCGGAAGTGTATAACACTCTGCAGAACGATTTAGAATTGTCAGAAATCCAAAAATCAATGTTATTTGTCATAAACCATATACAAGGTATTGAAAACAACACAAAAATCCCTGTATAAACATTACCATTTAAAGTAACACAACTCATTCGGTAACTATCCGATAACAAAACCGGCACAAAAAAAATTATGACCAACATAACAAATTTACTAGTCTTGCGAACTAGTTAATAAATTTTGGACAACAAAAATATCACCAAGATGCATATGTAAACATTTCCGTGTAAGTAGTATAAATTGCCAGTAATTGACCCGATAACGAAACACGAGACGGATCCGTTATCCAAACAACAAAATGACTACTCTAGTGAACTGGTTAGGCAAATTTTAACATCACAAATAATGTGTCGGGTTGTTAGTTTTTAAAAAAAACTAACCATTTAATTATCAAAGTTTATAAAAAAGTTTATAAAGTATAACAAACTTTTAAAAAAATATAAAAGATTTTAGTGGGTTCTCCACTAACCAAGTTGTAGTGTGTTGTAAGAACCATGAGCAAGCTTAGTGTTATGAGAGATGACAAGTTATTACAGCTACACCTAAACATAAGATCACTTCATCTTCCGCTCATCTTTTCATAACACTTTCTTCATCTTCATCACCAACATCTTCAAATCGTCTGTAACGCCTCGCTTTTTATAACTTTCCTTATTTAGAAATTTGTCTTCTATTCTATTTTTGGAAATTTGTATTATCTTGTAATCGTATTTCATTTTCATCCATTGTAATCCGAGGCATTGATCGTGATAAAACTTGGTCAATTTACATAAATTATACATGTATTATACGTACTTGTTTTACACTTATCTTATATACATGCTTGTTATACATTCGTCTCTCACGCAAATCCATACTTGTTTTACATACAATTTGTTGTAAATACGCGTTTTTAATACTCTTTATACGTACAATATACTTAATCACGCATTCACAATATTCAGTCTATGCTTCGTACATGTTTTATACTCAATAATAAGCCAAATATACAAATTATAGCCTTAAATACGTTAATTACCAAAGTTGAGGGTCTGTAATGTAAAAGAATGAAAGTTGCTCGGACACCATGCGCCGGCGGCACAACTCCCAGTCTCCTCCGCGACCCGCGAAGCTCCTCGGTCCGCATCCAACACATTTCCAGCCAACACTTAACTTATTATAACTCCCATTACTTTCATTAATGAAAGGGAGTAGAAAGGGGACAAATATGTCATTTGCCCTCTCACTTAACCTTTGGGATGAGCAAATGGTACCAGGTACTGGTTTTTACCCTCAAATACTGGTACCGTACCGGTATCGAATCGTACTGTACCGGGTATATCCGGTACCATTACCCACTTTTGAGGATTTTTGGTACCGGTACCGGTACCGAGCTCATCCCTACTTAACCTATTAAAATGCCAATAAGGGTGTAATTGTAAAATTACATAAAAGACCCATTTTTTTGGAATGAATTTTTAAATTGGAGATTCCAGTTGCCTCACTCCTACTATAATTTCTTAACGAGGCCACATACTGACACTTGGGCGTACCATACCGCCAGCTAGCTACCAATGTAGGTGGCGGTGGGTATAGTTCCCGTACGACATCTTCTCCATCTTAATCATCCTCTCCATTCTTCTTCGGTAACATCTCCATTCTTCTTCGGTAAGCTATCAATCTTCTTCATCTTTTTCTTTACAATTTCATCATTTACTATATCTCGTTTCACGGTTTCTTGTTCCTTTTTAGTTATTATTTTCATCATCATGTATCTAGGGTTTTTTAGTATCAATAATCCCACATTGGTTGTATGGGCAACTGATGTGGTGTTCATATACCAAATGGGCTCTCTCATCCACCAGACTAGTCTATTTCTTTTGGGTTTTGTTTCTAGTTTAGCGCCGAATCGCCAATCTGTTGCTGATTTTTGTTAAGAAGCAGCTTAGTGGATTTTTTGCAACATTCTTGAAAATAAACTTTTGTGAGAACTTGATACTTGTTTGATTGAATCTGGATGAAAATAGTTTCGGTTTTTTTTTTTTGCTAATATACTATCTTTTGTTAAGAATCAGCTTAGTGGATTAAGTGGAACATTCTTAAAATTTTTTTTTGTGAGAACTTGATCTCTGTTTGATTGAATTTTTGTTGCTGATTCAGCGCAGACTCGTAGATCTTTTGTTGTTTTTTTTGTTAAGAAGCAGATTAGTGGATTAATTGGTACATTCTTGAAAATACTTTTTTTTGTTATGACTTGATACTTGTTTGATTGAATCTGGAAGGAAATAATTTGGGGGTTTTTTTTTGCTAAATTGCTAGATTAGCTTCGATCTTTTTGTTCATTATTTGTTGCCTCTTTTATGAAGATTATCATGATCTATTGACACTTTTTCGCTAGTTTAGCTTCGATCTTCTTCGCTGACTTTTTCGCTAGTTTAGCTTCTATCTTCTTCGCTAGTTTAGCTTTGATCTTCTTGACCTTTATTCCATGTATGTGTGTGCATGATTTGTTATACATCTTTGAAGAATATTTTGATCTAGTTTGAAATATTTAAATCTGTATTTGTATTCATGATGAAATTTTATGTGAACTAAGTTTTTTTTTTGAGATAATTAATCTTTGACGATATGCTGGGACACGAAAGTTAGTGGGTTAATTGGAACATTCTTGAAAACAAAACTTTTGTGAGAACTTGACAGTCGACACTTATTTGATTTTGGGGATTTTTCGCTAGTTTAGCGCAGATCTTCTTGTTTATGAGTTTTGTACTGTATTTGAAGTTTATCATTATGATTTGAACTTATATTTCCAATTTTAGCCCCAATCTTTTGTAGTTCTTATTAAGAAGCAGCTTAGAACTTTTCTGAAAACATAACTTTTTGAGAACTTGACACTTGTTTGATTGAATTTTGAAGAAAATAATTTGGGGTTTTGTCGCTAGTTTAGCGCGGATCGTCTTGTTTATGATTTGTTGGAACTTTTATAAAGGTTATCACAATTTATCATTATGATTAGAACTTTTTTGAAATCTAGAACAGTATGAAATATGAAAATTATTGCATGATCTGTTGTACTTTTTGTAGAATATATTGATGTAGATTGAAATGTTTAGATCTTGTGCTTGTTTTATTCATAATGGGATTTTATGTAGATTGAAATGTTCAGATCTTGTGCTTGTTTTATTCATAATGGGATTTTATGTAGATTGAAATGTTCAGATCTTGTGCTTGTTTTATTCATTATGGTTAACTATCTGCTTCTAAACTATTTGATTGTGGGCCCTCTTTCCTGTTTATCTTTTTTGTTTGGTCTTTCTTGGGGTTTTATTGCTCTTATATTAGCCATTTTTTTATTTTGTTTGCGGTAATTAATCTTTGACAATATACAGGGTACACAAATGTCTTTTGACACCTCCTACGCACACGAGTGGTTAATTTTCCAAGCACACTTGATGAACCGGGGAAAATTGGGGAGCTCTGGGTGGATATTTTTTCGCCACTGGACCTGATATTGATTAGGAGATTTGTTTTGTTCGTTAGCTATTAGTTATTTACACTAATAAAATATAGACTGTTGGGCATTTGATTAGTTTTTCATGGCAAGATTAACCCTCGCTCCTGGATTTCGCTTTAAACCTACGGATGAAATTTTGGTCGTGTACTACCTCAAGAGGAAGATATTGGGGAAAAGAATCGCTTCCAATGCTGTTGCAGAGGTCAACATATATGATTTCTGTCCATGGGATCTTCCATGTATTTGTATTTCCTGAATATTAAAAACACTGCTTGCATATACTTTATTATAAAAAGCCTGGTTATCTAATTCATTTTTAATGAAATAAGTTCTATTACATTCGATTTCTGCTACTGCCACTGTAGATGCCTGCTAGTTTAATCATGTTCATTACGTTAGTCTAAATCAGTGCCTCTCAATTGGTTCTTTCTAAGTTAAATAGATGCTTTATTTGTCCTGTTTACATTGTTTTTGTCTGAATTTTTTTTTGTTTTTTATTTTGCTAGTTATATGTTTCGAGAAAATACTGGATAGTCATGTGATCATATACAGTTTGTTAATGAATAGTCATATGATCCTATTTGACATATCAAATGCATGAGATCAACTCATTACAAGTGTCACCACTTGCATGCTTTGAGAAAGGATGATATTATTGTATTCAAGGGTTTTTGCTGTAATTACTGATATCTGATTAGATCATTCCTATAATATTTGAGGGATGTAATAAGCTAGCAGTTTTTGAAAATGCTCAAGAGAGTAATCAGGATAAGCTAGTTGTTTTAGAAAATGAAGGGTTAAACTAGTCCCTAACAATTATGTCAAAACTCACCATTTCATTCCCACATATTGTACCGATATATTAACGCACAAGTACACTAACACACACACACACACATATAAATGTGTGTTGAGAACTGTGGGAACTACAATAACCTTTGTACTATTTTTTATATAAATTGACTAGAATGCATGTGGATTTCAGTATATTTTAGATTTATTTAAATATTGTATGTTATTGATTGTTTTTTGTGTAAATGCATATGTGCGTATACACTCTATGCACATGTATATATGCATATGTACACATTTTTGTACTTAGAAAAAAATTTAGGAGAGGAGATAAAAGTCAAAGAACGAATAGGGAGAGAGAAATAAACTTTCTTATTTTTAATGTTATACTTTCTGTTGAAGAATTATATACACATGATTATGTTGTTCTCAAAGAGTATTGGTTATGATGAACATCACATGAGGCGAGGATCCTTTAGTAAAAAAACATGTATAAGATGAACATCACATGAGGTGAGGATCCTTTAGTAAAAACAATCTTTGTATGTTTGGTTAAACATAACAAAAGCTTAAAAACGATTAGAATAAAAAAGTATCTGTTAGCTATTTCTGGAAAGCTACTAGAAATATTATGTAACGTTTTGAACTTTCTAGTAAAATAAGCATTTTTCATAACGGATTATTATGTTGCATTCTTCAGATAAATCCTCTTTGAAAAGTGGAGACTTAGAGTGGTACTTTTTCTGTCCTAAATCAAAAAAGGATTCAGGTGGTGGTAGGGCCAATCGTGCCACTGAAACTGGGTTATGGAAAGCTACTGGGAAAGACAGATACGTTGAATATAGAGGAAGAACCGTTGCAGCAATCAAGACACTAGTTTTTTATTTAGGCCATGCTAAAGATAGCAAAAGAACAGATTGGGTACTTCACGAGTATAGAATGGACGATAAGCAATTGGCTGATGCAGGGGTCATTCAGGTACTACTTTCTGTGGTTCAATTTCTTATTTGGAAAAACAATATCATTTATCACACTAACACTTTATCTCTGTTTCCAGGATACCTATGTGCTTTGTAGGTTATTTAAGAAAAGCGGCGCAGGGTCAAAAAACGGCGCACAGTATGGTGCACCGTTCAATGAAGACGAGTGGGATGATGATCTGGTCAGCAGCATTGATTCTCAAGCCGTTGTTGGTCTAGCTGGTGTTTCCATCACAACAGATCCTAAACAGACTGAACCAGGGTCATCTATTGTCACAATTTCTGCAACGGAGCCTACAAGCACACTAAACTACAAGCAGGAAGGTTTAGCTACAACAAACATTGCGGAACCAGGTACATCTAGTGTCACACTTTCTGCAACCGAACCTACAAACATTGCAGAACCAGGTACATCTGGTGTCACACTTCCTGAGGCTCAAGTTTTGAAGTCTGTATCTCTGGAGTCCATATAAGAGGTCCCCGAGACTCTAATTTTGATGGAGTCCATACCAGAGGTCCCTGAGATTCAAATTTTGAAGATGATACATGTGGATGCTAATGATCCCTGTTTCCTACCTCCAAGTTTTGGAATCCCAGATTTGGATGATACTAGTCTAAACCGAATCCGTGATCCATATCGTTTTCTAACAATTGAATCCTTGGATTCTACTTCTACAACAGATCCCGATCTGGAAGACTTAAATTATCCACTGAAACCTTCAGTGTTGTAACTCCCTGATCGCGTAATACAACAAACCGCGGCGGAAACATCGGGGAGTTACGTTACAGAAAATTGTTTCACAACATATGGTATTTGAAGTTTTGTTCGATTTCATTGTTTTGTTACAAATCAAATAAATACAAGTAATTGTCTTTCAAGTTTTAAAGTTATTAAAAACCACGTTCATCCTATGTGAAGTAAGCAATCAATCATCAAACAATAGTTCCTGAAACATATGTAAAAAACAGTCAGCAAAGAAAGCTGGCGAGTACATAGGTTTTGTGTTTCAAATTCATAACTTTGAAATCATATTGCAATACCTCGTCTGACCTCGAGAGTTGACGAGTATTAACCTTGAAATCAAAAAATGTTTGATATTGCAGATATATTTTACCAACTTTACAAGTTGATATAAGTAAAACAAAACCTTGTAGTCATAAATCTTGACTGAAAACATTTGTTTTGTGAAACCGAGTAGTAAGTCGATTTAAAAGAAAACAATAAATTGTTTATATCTTTAAATAAAGGGAAATTGGCCTGTAATAATCCCACCTAGACCTTATTGGCCATTAATAATTTCACCTCAGAATATTCCCCTCACCAGTCCCACCTTTCACATATTTTTCCTAGAATGGTCCCCCATTAAAAAAACTTAACGGAGTTAAGCTTTTTTCCAAATTACCCACAGATTTTTTAGGACTTTTGATTAGAACGACGATACGAGTTCATTGATGTAAAACTTGCCTCGAAACAGTGCTCCAAACGATGAAAACGACGCTTCAATTTAGGTGTTTAATTTTCCAATTAACAAAAATCAAGTCACTTAAAGCACCATTTCAAAGTAAGTTTTACATCAATGGACTCGTATCGTCGTTCTGATCAAAAGCCCTAAAAAATCTGTTTGTAATTTCGAAAAAAACTTAACTCCGTTAAGTATTTTTAACGGGGGGCCATTGTAGGAAAAATATGTGAAAGGTGGGACTGGTTGGGGGAATATTCTGAGGTTGGATTATTAATGGCCAATAATGTCTAGGTGGGATTATTACAGGCCAATTCCCCTTAAATAAAAACCATTGCGTGATATTGTTCAAAACCATCTGTCTTTGTTATAAACCAGTCGTCCATTGTACGTATCATAAACCATTGTACGTGTCAAAAACCATTGTACTTGTCATCAACCAATCGTCCGTGTCATAAATAAATGGTCTGTGTTTTTAATTGTGAAAACTTTTGATCGTTCTTTAAAAATACATTCAAACCTGTGTGACTCGACTATACCACCCATGGGGTATCTTTAATAGAGCTCGAAAGATCTCTTTAACAAGACTAACAAATCAAAGAATGATTTGTTAATCCGAAACAGTTTCTTTCGTTCCCCAAACTACCCACCAAATCCAGTGAATAGCCTAGTAACGGGATTGTCAGTTTTATGGTACCATAACATACTACTGGTCGGCTTGGCCAAAGCTAATGAATGTCATTCGTGTTATGGATAACGCACCAACAAGTTCGTTCACATTATTGAAATCGTCGTGTTTTATATAAACCATAGACTTTGTTTTTGAAAACTTGAAAAGTAGCTTGGCACATATGAGTCACCCAAAACAATTGAAAGCATAAAATAGGGAAACTATGTACTCACTTGGGATTGCGTATAAGCCTTGTATGAATGAGTAAACAAAGCCTAAGAGATCAAGGATCAAGTGTGTCCTAACATCGGGTAACTATGTTAATAAGCCGGGACTTAAATCGGGAGATCAGATAGAATGAGGTTTTATAAACCAAATGAGTGTTGGAATTCATATGATATGGTTTAATAAACCTAATACTCTGATTTGGAATGAATCCCAAGTGCTTTCGACCCGTTATAACTCGTTAAGGGAGTTTACGCTACTTTAATGTGTCATTTGCGTAAACGCGTGTTCGAATGGTTAAACAGGTTCTATGATAAGTCTTAAATGCCTAAACCTGTTTAATAATGTTATAACATCAGTTTATATGTCAAAAAGTTGGTTACATATGCTTAAAATGAATTTATGCGCAAAAAGGGCATTTTGGTCAACTTTAGGCATATAACAATCGACTTATCATAACACTAACCAAATGACGTGACCATAAGGAATAACCTTAGTAGGTTATTTATGACGACCGGTAGTTTACGGTCCTTAATTACACGCTAAACAAACATTAGGACGATTAAAGTAGTGTAATTAGGCGTAAATTAACTTAAATAGGCCTTTGGTACGAATAGGAACGCCTATTCAACTTTACAGTGCGTGTATGATGATCTGCGGAAAATCTGCGAAACGTTAAATGGTAACGAACTGACAACGGTTGAAATACTGACAACGTTGACAAATACGAATTTTATACGAATATTTTATACTTGTAACTTTAGTTTTGCGAATTTATCGTGCTTCCGTACGTAACAAACGAAAACGTGTACGAAAAACGTGACTGCAGGAAATGCATCGACAACGAAACGAAGGACGCGTATTACCTTTAAAACTGAAATTTTACGATATATTTAGCTTCGTAATTAATTCTTAATAACCACAGTCGAAACCAGATCGAAAAACAGATTAAAAACGATCAACAACGAATTTACGTGCTTTTTACGCGACCGACGATCAAATGCGACAACGACTATCGGCACTATTTTAAATATTTTAACCTAAAATTTTAGTTTACGACGTTAGGGGGAGTTCGGGTTTCAAAAACGGGCACGTAGGGGTTGACGGGCCATTTAAAATATGGGGATTGGGCTTGTGGGCCTTGTGCCCAAGCCCACTAAACAAACCTAGTATAAAAGAGCAAGGAAACCCTAGTATCCTCACTTTCGTCAGCCGCACACTACACATTTTACCTGCCACTTCCTTGTTTCTTGTTCTCTGCAACATATCCCTAAATACACACACATACAAAGATCCTATACATCTCAACATCATCTTCCCCTAAACAACTACACACAAACAACACTCTGCTACACCCTCTTTCTCATCTCCCTGCTCGATAAAGACCAGCCAGCCACCATCACCGGTGGTAGCACACGACGGCGTAGCTGAACCCCACAGCCGGCGACGCTGTGGGGGTGGCATCGGGTGGTGACGAGAACCGAGAGAGGGAATTATCGACAGAAAGAGATATCGGGAAGAGGGAGCGACGACGGCTATGGTGCCGTCGTCTACGACGGTGGCGAGGTGGGTGTCGTCGGAGTGTTGTTTTAGGCACAGAGAGACAGAGACCGAGAGTGTTTGAGTTGGAAATGGGGAGCCGACATCACCGGCGAAGTCACCAGCGACGATGGTGTTGTTTCTTTGTTTTCCGACAAAGTCTCCGGTAAGAGTCGTTTTCTATCTCTTCTCTTCTTTTTCTTTTAGAGTAAATTGCCAAAATCGTCCCTGAGGTTTGGGCATGTTTGCCATTTTCATCCAAAACAACTTTTTTTGTACCAAATAGTCCTTCATTTTTGGGATTTTTTGCCATTTTCATCCAAACGTTTGACTTTTTTGCCAAGATCAACCCTGAGATTTGGGATTTTTTTTGTCATTTTCATCCAAATGTTTGATAGAAAAAATAAACCAATTTAGATATTTGGATGAAAATGCCAAAAAATCCCAAAAGTGAAGGACTATATTGTACAAAAAAGTTGGTTTTGATGAAAATGGCAAACATGCCCAAACCTCAGGGACGATTTTGGTAATTTACTCTTTCTTTTATTTCCTGAAGATTGATGACCGATGATGATGAATGTTACTGCTGTTGTTGTTATAGATGACGAGGTGGATACCGGTGGTGGCCGACGGCGGCTGTAGCCGTCGAAGATGATGACGGCAGAGGCGGTGAATGGCGGTGGTTTACTCGGTTCAGTCCAGTTGCAGATTCGGGTTATGTTTTGGTGCGGAATCATTCGGGTCAGATTCGGTCAAAGCCAGCGAGTCAACTCAGCCGGTCAACTCAGTTGACTCGGTCAACCCAGTCAGTCTACTCGACAAATCGATACTAGAGTTTTGTTAATAGTTGAAGGATGTGATTTCGTTACGTCATTTATATAGTTTTATATATTTCCGTGAAAACGAGCTCGAACCGAACAAATTGACGAATTATTAGTTAAAATTTACTTGGATTTATTTACTATCTTGTCTATGTAAATTGAGTATACATATACATTGTTGCACAATTGTTGAATTTTGAAAAATAACGACAACTTGTGTTGTCTGGGGCGACAAAAAACAGAGTAAACTCTGCCCGTTTTTCGAGAGAATCCGTAAAACAAAATGCGTTTTATTATAAGACAAAACTTATTGGATCCGAGAAACTTTTATGAAAAACAAATACAAATAAATAAATATTTTCGACAACACTTTACAACTTACTAAAACGACATTAACGCGATCTCTTTTATAAAATCAATAAAGTTATTTATATTGTTTCGAACGTCGATAACCCGAATTCGTTTATACAAATACATATAGTATTATAGTGTATGTATTTATTTCAAATATCAAACAGCACAAACTCTTTTTATAAAATACATATAGTTTATGTATTTATTTCAAATATCAAACAACACGAATTCGTTTATACAAATACATATAGTTTGTGTATTTATATCAAATATCAAACAACACAAATCCTTTTTATAAAAATAAATATATTTTATATATTTATTTCAAACATCAGACCAATCGACGGTTCTTTTTATAAAAATAATTATAACTATTATATTTATTTTAAACGACCTCAACACGAAAACTTTATTAAATAAATGTAACTTTTGTATTTATTTCAAACGCCTAAACGACATATACCTATATTTTGATAATTATCATACGAGACACGATATATAATATGAGTTCGTTATATATTATTTTCATACAAATACCCTTTACATACACATACAACTTCTCGGGACGACTAACGCGATTAGATCGATATATTTATATATTTTTATATAAATATGAGTAAATTACAAGTTTTGCCCTTTATCTTTACATCAAATTTCAGGCGCTGTCCTTTAGCCAAAAAGTTGACAGGCGGTGTCCTTTATGTTGCCAAATCTTGCAAGTTTTGTCCTTTAGGCCAAACCCAGTTAGATTTTTTAGTTAAATCTAGTCATGTGCAAGACACATGAGGGTGTTCTTGTCATTTTATATTACAAGGGACTATTGAGTAAATAAATTATAACTAAGGGACTTTTGTATAAAATATAAAAAAATAAAAACCTTTAACCCCCCTCTCTCTCTCTCTCTCTGTAAACTCATCTCTCTCTGTTCTCTAAACTCATCTGAAACAGGAGATCCCAAATATGCCTTTTTCCTCTCAAATTCATCCAATGAAGCCATCATTTGGTGGAATTCTCCCACCATCTAAACCTCTAGATCCTTCACACCTGACTAATTCATCTCAATTTTCCCCCTTGGACATCCCCAGCCGCCATGTTACCTCTGCGAACCCTAATCCCCCCACATTCCTCGCATGGAAATGGAGCGGCTATTGATAATGTCCCTTCCTCATCTGTAACTGGGAACAGGGTGGTGATGGTGGTTCAGTCCTGCAATGGGTGGGGTGAGTGGTGATAGTGAAGGTTGTGGGGAGGTGGGAGGTGATGGTGGTTCAGTTCGTGTTTACAGAGACCGATGATTGGATTTTCATTGATTTTAGTTCATCTCTGTAAGTTGTTTGAAGGTCGTTCATGGCGGATTTTTTTGGGAAACTTTGATCTTTGTTTTGTTGTTTGGGCGTTTGAGAAAGTGATAAAGTTTTGATCCTTGTTTTGTTGTTTTCTTTGATCTTTAAAAATCTTGATTTTTTTAATGTTTTGTACTGAATTATGTATTGTTTGAAATTTAGATTTTAGGGTTGTTGAATTTTGGTTTAATGTATAGAGAAAGATTCAATCTTTATGTGCTTTTCTTGTTAAAGAATCTATGTTTGAAATTTAGATTTTAGGGTTGTTGAATTTTGGTTTATTTGGATATATAATGTTTTGTACTGAATTATGTATTGTTTGATTATTATTATTATTATTGGGGGTTAGGTTTTGACAAGGTGAGGGAATAAGAATTGAAGATGGGTAGTTGCAGTGAGGATGAAGAAGATGAGTTTTTCGACGCCCGTGAGGTGTTCGGTTTAATGTCTGACTCGGATTCCGATTGGTCTCCAGAGGATTGTTCTACTTCGGGCTTCGGGTATGGTTATTGGGTTAGGAATTTGGACAGTGTTGATGCTCGGCGTGATAAGTTCTTGAGATTCATGGGTTTGAATTCAAGATGGCTTGTAAATAGAGATAGAGAAGAAGAATATGAAGATGTTTTTGTTGATGAAGTAAGAGACAACATCAAAGTCATCGAGAAAAGAAGGTGAAACCGTTAGTTTGGTAGATAAAACGAAGAAAGTGAAAAAGGGCTGGCTCCAAAAGCTAAATGCTATGGCTCGAATCACAGATAAACACGAAGGATCAGTGACTTCGAAGCCGAATCACACAGTTCACGTGCACACACACAAAAAGAAATCAAAAGAATTATCATCGCTTTACGCTACACAAGAGTTTCCAGCACATGGTGGTGGTGGTGGTGGTGGTGGTGACGGGTGGTGGTGGTGGTGGTGGCGGTGAAGGGTGGTGGTGGTGGCGGTTGTAGATGATGAAAGGTGGTAGTGGTGGCGGTGAAGGGTGGTGGTGGTGGTGGTGGAGGAGGATGGTGGTGATAAGTGGTTCCTAATTTCAGAAATATATAGATATATATATATATATATATATATATATATATGGTTATAAAAATAATATCTTAAATTATTTTGTTTTATTTTTACATAATAGCCCCTTGATATAATTTATCTTACACAATAACCCCTTGAATGCTGAAATTACAATAGCGCCCTCATGTGCCTTGCACATGACTAGATTTAACTAAAAAATCTAACTGGGTTTGGGCTAAAGGACAAAACTTGTAAGATTTGGCAACATAAAGGACACCACCGCCTGTCAACTTTTGCGCTAAAGGACAGCGCCTGCAATTTGATGTAAACATAAAGGACAAAACTTGTAATTTACTCTATAAATATTTATATATTCTAAATCCCTTGAAAACTAAGTATTTCCAAGACTTACTAATTGTTAACGACATTAAACGAGACTTAACAAATATACCTTTATTGTTTCTCTTAAGTTAACAACTTACCGTCGAATCATTCGGTTAACGATTCGGTAGAGCTCGGTGACACGTAGTTTAGTTACCGCATTTATTTAGAAACTTATAAGATATTCCGTTTTAGGGATATTATAGAATGCACTCTAGCAAATCACGTCTTGGAAACGACCTCACGAAGTCATATTAGCTAGCTTTGCACAAGGATATCCAGGTGAGTTCATAACCTCACCTTTTTACGGTTTTACATTTTTCTAAATGTTTTCGGGGTGGAAAGACATGCACGTTTTGCAAAAACAAACAAGGTTTTCGGTGACCAAAAATTACATATTTTCTAGACATACACATTTTGCTAAGACACATAAGGTTTATGACGAACAAAGATTACATATTTCTAAACCATTCTACAAACAAGTTTTAACTAACGCAAATGGTTTGTGATTTTCAATAAACTCAAAACGGTTTACGAAAAACTTATGAAAAACGTACTGGTGTTTACAAAAACATAAACAGTTACGGATTGCACATGTTCACATTATTATTAAAGCCCAAACTTTGACGAGATTTTGAAAACATCAAAGGCTCAAAAGCCTAAAACAAATCATCTAAGGATAGATGATTTCTTGTGAAGTTTTTGGAAAAAAATTGACTCTAGAGAATTAATTATTTTTTGTTTTTGGTAATCACCTAAGGATAGGTGATGGTATTGTATTAAGAATCTAAACGCAAGAACACTCGCATTAGGGTCCTAGGAAGGTTATAGACTAGATCAAGAGCATTACTAATAACCTAATTCCCTATAACCATGGCTCTGATACCAATCTCTGTAACACCTTGATCGCGTAATACAACAAGCCGCAGCGGAAACATCGGGGAGTCACGTTACAGGAAATTGTTTCACAACATATGGTATTTGAAGTTTTGTTTTACCTCATTAATAGATTTCATTGTTTTGTTACAAATCAAATAACTACAAGTAATTGTCTTACAAGTTTTAAAGCAACTAAGGCCCGCATTCATCCTATGTGAAGTAATCAATCATCAAACAATAGTTCCTGAAACATATGTGAAAAACAGTCATCAACGAAAGCTGGCGAGAACATAGGTTTTGTGTGTCAAATTCATGGCTTTGAAATCATATTGCAATACCTCGTCCGACCTCGAGAGTCGACGAGTGTTAACCTTGAAATCAAAAAGTTTTTGATATTGTAATATATTTTACCAACTTTACAAGTTGATATAAGTAAAACAAAACCTTGTAGCCATGAATCTTGACTGAAACATTTGTTTTGTAAAACCGAGTAGTAAGTCGATTTAAAAGAAAACAATATATGGTTTATATCTTTAAATGAAAACCATTGCGTGATATTGATCAAAACCATCTGTCCTTGTTATAAACCAATCGTCCATTGTACGTGTCATAAACCATTGTACCTGTCATCAACCAATCGTCTGTGTCATAAATAAATGGTCCGTGTTTTTAATTGTGAAAACTCTTGGTCGTTCTTTAATGAATGCATTCAAACCTGTGTGACTCGACTATACCACCCATGGGGTATCTTTAATAGACCTCTAAAGATCTCTTTAACAAGATTAACAAATCAACGAATAATTTGTTAATCAGAAACAGTTTCTGTCGTCCCCCAAACTACCCACCAAATCCAGTGAATAGCCTAGTAACATGATTGTCAGTCCTATGGTACCATAACATACTACTGGTCGGCTTGGACAAAGCTAATGAATGTCATTCGTGTTATGGATAATGCACCAACAAGTTCATTCACATTATTGAAATCGTCGTGTTTTATATAAACCATAGACTTTGTTTTTGAAAACTTGAACAGTAGTTTGGCACATATGAGTCACCCCAAAACAATTAAAAGAATAAAATAGGGGAACTATGTACTAACTTGGGATTGCGCATAAGCCTTGTATGAATGAGTAAACAAAGCCCAAGAGTTCAAGGAATCAAGTATGTCCTAACATCGGGTAACTATGTTAATAAGTCGGGACTTAAATCGTGAGATCGGATAGAATGAGGTCTTATAAACCAAATGAGTGTTGGAACTCATATGATATTGTTTAATAAACCTAACATTTTGATTTGGAATGAATCCTAAGTGCTTTCGACCCGTTATGACTCGTTAAGGTAGTTTACGCTACTTTAACGTGTCATTTGCGTAAACGCGTGTTCGGATGGTTAAACAGGTCCTATGATAAGTATTAAATTCCTAAACATGTTTAATAATGTTATAACATCAGTTTATTTGTCAAAAAGTTGGTTACAAATGCTTAAAATGAATTTATGTGCAAAAAGGGCATTTTAGCCATTTTTAGGCATACAACAATTGACTTATCATAACACTAACCAAACGACGTAACCATAAGGTATAACCTCAGTAGGTTATTCCCTATACAAATATGGTCACCTACATGTGTTTGGTCGGATTCTAAAATCGACCAAACGGGTCGGATTCGAAAGTCAAAGCGGTGGTCAAGACCGCTCGACTTACGATCCTAAATAAGCACTAAACTCTAAGTGACGAGTTATACATGTCAAAACATGTTTAACTAAGTTGCAAAACTGATTTGGTATCAAAACTTAGTGTTTTGATACCTAAAAATGGTTTCGTCGTAAAATGCACAAAATGTGCATTTTTGACCGAAACTTTGACTTGTCACTTCGACTAGTAAACGTGGTAATCAGTAGTGTAAGTCCCGAAAATACGGATCAAACAACGATATCAAACAATCACCAAGGATGGGCGGAATCCAAACTTGATGATCTTCAAGAAATAATCAAGAACACTATGAAGATTTGAATATTCAAATGATTCAATGCTTAAACTTGCATACAAGGAGCTTGTCTAATACAAGTTTCTAAAACAAGGAACCAACCCAACTCCTAATTTCCAACTTCTATTTATAGGGAAGGGTTTCCCCCAAAAACCCTAGGCCCATAATTCCCCCAAAGCCCACTCTAATACCCCCACTTCTAGAACTTGATCCATTAAGCAATTAATCTACTAATCCATAAACCTATAGGGCCTAACAAGTAGGTATAATCGCAAGGGATTATAACCTTCGTGATTACGATCACGTTGCAAAGTTTAATTGAACTTTGACTTGACCAATTATGGTCAAAACCAAAAGTCAAACTGTTTGACTTTTAGCTCAAAATAGCTAAAATAATTGAAATAGACTAGGATGAGAACTTACTTGTGTTAAGGAACACTTTAAGATCTCAGGTAGGAGGCCTCCAAAGGATGGAAGCAAGCTCCAAGTAAGTGGGAGAAGAATTGTGAGAAAATGAGCAAAGAATGTGAAAGGAATGGCTTGCTATTTATAGTATTCTTGGAGTATTATGATCATGACATTTGTCCAAGATGTTTGCAAGGATTAAACAAGATCACAACAAGTGTCAAGATCAGATTTTAGGCTTGGTGAACACACATCTTGGGCTCCAAGAATCAAAAACCATGTTTGGAAAACAGGTTATGCAGCTGAAAACAACTTTCTGCCCAGAGGTGCCTGTCGCGCCCCACGACCCAGTTCAACACAGATTTCAAGTTTTGGCAGAATAGGCCCCTACACCTATTTGATGTGTTTTTGACACTTTTAACCCCCGTTAACCCAAATTTTAGGTTTTATAAGGACGTTAAAGCATATGTGACTTGGTTTATGCCCGAAAATGTCGTGGCTGTCGATTCGTTCGGTTGTACGGTCGCGTTTTTCGCTTAATTACGACGAACGGTTTAACGTACGCGAAAATGAATGAAATTACGCAACGAATGATATTTTTGCATTCTTATCATTAAAATAAAATATTTTAATGATTACAAAAATTTTTGGATGTGCGTACATGTTCCGTATTTAAAAATACGCGAATCAGCAGACTTTCGCAGTTTGACGTAAATAGTCCCTGAGCTCGAATAAGCATGTTTTTGCCATACCGAACCCTTCAAAACTTTTTTCTAAGTTATGTAAAGGGTATTTAGGGTATGTTTAGCTTATGTCCTTGTTCTGGAGTGTACGCTGCGTTAAATTGATTACGTTTGCGTAATAGTTTTACGATTTCACTTCCAGAAAAAGTTTGAGTGAACGAAATTGTACAGGGACTAAAACGTGCAATTGTCACATGTAATTGTACAATCCCGGGAATGAAACACAAGATTTCATTGGATTCGAAATTGTTCAGAATTGTACAATGGTTTAAAGGCACAAATGCCACAAATGTCAGTACCGCGTGCGGTGAGCCAAGAAGAGAAACAATAGGAATGAAGCAAGGAAGGCATTAGAGAATCCTTCTTTCATTGTACTTCATTTTCCTGTTAGTCCCTTCGTGGACATGTGATTTCCTTTTAGTCCCTGTGTGGACATGTCTCTTCTGTTAGTCCCTGTGTGGACATTTGTTTGTTACAGTCCCTTCGTGGACATATTATTTCATTTGAGTCCATGTGTGGACATGTTTATTTCTTTTAGTCCCTACGTGGACAGTTAATTAATCAATTTAAAAGTCCTATTTAAGGCGCTAGTATAATATCCTATCGATTAATGGAAAATTTTTGGAATTATTATTATATATGTATTCATTACATCCTTTGTTCAAGCGATCGTCTAGATTTTATTCGAACTTTTTCGATCCGCTAAATAATTCCAAAAGATCTTCTTAATGCTTTACCCAGCCAAATGGCAAGTCCACATTAATTGGCCAATTTTGGTAGTTAAGGATGACTAGCCCTTCTACCATGATAGTTAAGGAAGACTATCCCTTCTATCCAGAGGTGGTGGACTATGTTCAAGCCTTAAAACCTATATGGTCAATGCGACCATGGTTTTATTGTTTAACCATTAAGATAATTATTCCATGTTAACATTCAAGTAATGTTAACACTCCTGGCAGTATGACTTGAGGAACCACACTAGCCGCCAAGGTATTTGGACTACGTCCAAGCCTTATATTCTATATGATCGAGTTAGATCATGGCTAGTATCATCAATGCGATGATCATGTATTTAACATCCTTAATGATGTTTTGCCTACGAGCTATATTATATTGTCCATTTGAGACAATGACAGTTGTGACCATTATGGTTCCCTGTCCAAGGTGGTGGGCTATGCCCAAGCCTCATAGTCTATATAATCAGTGCGATCATGACTAATATCATCAATATGATGATCATATTTAACATCCTTAGTGATGTTTTTGCCTACGGGCTATATTATATTGTCCATTTGAGATAATGACAGTTGCGACCAGTATGGTTCCCTGTCCAAGGTGGTGGGCTATGCCCAAGCCTCATAGTCTATATGATCAATATGATCATGACTAATATCATCAGTGCGATGATTATTTATTTCGACATCCTATGTGATGTCAATTGATTTGCCTATGGGCTATATTATATTGTATTGTCAATAAGACAATGACAGTTGTGACCTTTATGGTTCCCTGTCCAAGGTGGTGGGTTCTGCCCAAGCCTCATAGTCGATATGAACAATACGATCATGACTACTATCATCAGTGCGATGATTATTATTTTAACATCCTTTTGTGATGTCAATTGATTTGCCTACGGGCCATATAATATCGTCAGTTATGACAACGACAATTGTGGTCTACGACTCCTTGTCCAAAGGTGATGAACTATGTTCAAGCCTTAAAAACCTCTTGATCAATAAGATCGCGACTTATATAGTCTAAAAATGTCTTTGTGACAAGGCCTTGTACCGTATTTTAACCTCCTTTGTGACCAGGCCTTTTGTGCCATATCATTTAATGTCCTTCGTGACAAAGGCTTTTGTGTCATATCACTTAATGTCCTTCGTGACAAAGGCTTTTGTGCCATATCATTTAATGTCCTTCGTGACAAGGGCTTTGTGCCATATCATTTAATGTCCTTCGTGACAAGGCCTTTGTGCCATATCTAATAATGTCCTTCGTGACACGGCCATTGTGCCATGCGTTTTAATGTCCTTTGTGACAAGGCCTTTGTGCCATATCTTTAATGTCCTTTGTGTTAGGCCTATGTGCCACATCTTAATGTCCTTTGCGACAAGCCTATGTGTTACATCTTAATGTCCTTCGTGACAAGTCTATGTGCTATATCTATATGTCCTTCGTGACGGGTCTATGTGCCATAATTTAACAGACCTTGTGACGAGCCTTTGAGCTATTTACTATTGTCAAGGTGACAAAGACAGTCGTGACTTTGTGATCCCCTATCTAAAAGGCAATGGACTCGGTCCAAAACTTAAAATGCCATTGATGGTCCTTTTGTGACTTAGGCTAAACACATTTGAATTATTCAAGTGATATTCATTAGGAATGTTACAACCTAATAGCCTATATGGTTTAATGATACCATGGCTAATGTATGATAAGTCGTCAAGTTCGATGACTAACTATTATATTGCAACTAAGCAATTGGTTAATTTGGTGTTTAGTACCAAGCTTCGAGTATGGCAAACTCAGATGAGGCGAACAGTAGTCGTAACACTAATGATGCAGCAAATGTAAATGATGCTACAAATATAAATCTCAATGTTATTGGAGTTGATCTCCAAGCTATGATCTACATAACAGTCGGCAAAGCCATGAATACTATCATGGAAAACTTTAAAGAGTCGAGTGCTACTCGCTCAAAGTAAAAAAAAAACAACATTCATCAGCTCGCAAGGAGAGCTCAGTTCACTCCTCAAAAGCGAAGAGCGAATTCCAGAAGTTGGTACTTCATAATAAGCCTCGTTCAACTAAAGACGGGTGCATATACAAATATTTTGTCTCCTACAAGCCCAGAGACTTCGATGGAGAGAAGGGGGCGATTGATGCCATGAGGTGGCTCGATGAGATGGAGACTGTTGTGGACATCATCAGTTATGCTGATAAGGATGTGGTGAAATTTGTTTAACAATCCTTTAAGGGCGAGGCCCTCACGTGGTGGAAAGCCATGATACAGTCTACGGGGAAGATTCCCCTATATAATACGGGATGGTCCAAGTTTGTGGACCTTATCAGGGAAACTTATTGTCCACAACATGAAGTGGAAAAGGTGGAGTCAGATTTCCTGACTCTCACAATGAAAAATCTAGACTGTCGGCAGTATGTCACTGACTTCAATTCATTGTCTAGGTTAGTACCCTATTTGATTATGTGAGTACATATGTCTGTAGCTTCCGTCTTGTATTGAGTCTTAGTTTCATGTATTGAATGTAATTATATGTTATCCGTGATGAACCAAATGGTAATTTGATGTAAAGTCCATTCGCATGGATGGAGTCCATCCGGGCGGATGGACAATAGTTGTGGGTTCGTGCGGTTCTAGTAGATCCGCTCCTAGGTTATCATGGATGTGTTGGTGCATCTACTGTCTGTTAACTACGTCTTAATCGAGTCTTATGTCCAGATAGGTTGAACGAGTGCACAATAGTGATTAAATTAGGGTTTGGTCATGTTTTAGGTAGTGAGTCCGTTTGAAAAGGTCCAGTCCGTTTGAACATGTCCTATCCGTTTGAAGAGGTCAGTCCGTTTGAACAGGGTTCCGTTTGAAGATGTATGTGTCAAGTTCAAACGGAATGGCTAGCCCTATATATAGGTTGTGTGTTGGTTCATTTGAAACGGACCTGTGTGTGTGTGTGTGAGACAAGGTGCAGCCAAAATTTCATCAGAAATCATTGTAAAGTCTCAGAAAAGCCGTAATAGAAAAAAATTGAAAGGAACAAGCTGTTGTGACTTTGTTTACTTTGATTCCGCCTCTGTAAATGAAGATGAACTGCCTTTATTGACTGTTTAGGGTCACGGAACCGATCCAACAAGTGGTATCAGAGCTCAGGACGAGGAGTTCATACCAAATTCAGCTTGATTACATCGGATTCTCTCACTTCTACCTTTCTTTTCTGATTCGAACAAGTGTTTACGGTTAAAATGGCCTAAAACTTTCATATTTCAAACGAAATACAGTAATAACTAATCCTTGAAAATTTGAGACTAAAACTCGACTTAAAACTGATCGAAAACATCTAATCCGTTTGAAATTGTTCGAAATATGCTGACGTCATAGGCTAATACGTTTGAACGAACCGTTTGAAGCTTGGCTTTCCGTTTGAAAATTGACACTTAGTTTGAAATTGGTAATGTTCCGTTTGAAAATCTCTTGTTTCGTTTGAAATAAGAGTTCACGTTTGAAACTGTTCGTTTGAAACTGTTTGTTTGAGAGTTCACGTTTGAAAGTTCATGTTTGAACTGTTCGTTTGAAAGTGGTTTCCGTTTGAAAAGTATCCAACCGTTTGAAACGTGATTAGTATTGTCTCAAACGAAACAACAGTTTTCGTTTGAGGAGAGCCACTTCGTTTAAAAGACTATATCGTTTGAACAATTCCGCTTGAACAGATTACGTTTGAATCTGTCATTTTACAAAACCAAGAATTTTCTAAGTTTTTGTTAATCATTTCAGGTACAAGATGGATGATCTATTCATGAACCCGTTTAGCGATATGTATGCTTTTGCTGGAAACGGTGGAGATGCTACTTCTTCTAGCAACACTAATGAGAACACGCCGAATACAAAGAAAAAGTTATCAGATGCTTTGGAAGTTGAAAGTGCGTTCGGAACTTATAACAAACCCCCGAAGTTGATGGCCATCGAAGAATATAGTCGGTGGGCCAAGAAGTTTGAAGATTGGTTGAGAGCCTTTGCTTTTCCCAGCTGGAAGAGTCTAAAAAATGGTTACAATGATGGAGGCAAAAGTGGCGAAACCTTAACATCACCTGAAGAAATAGAGGGATTTGTCGCTGAGCAAAAATGCATTGCACTGCTATTTCAATCTGTTCGAGAAGATATAATATCTTTGATCGAGTACAGCAGTTCTAAAGATCTCTGGAAAAAGTTAGAAACCAAATGTTTAGGAAGTACAGAAACAGTGAAGAACAAAAAGAAACTACTTAGAAAAGAGTTTGATTTATTTGGGTGTTTAAAGAATGAATCAGTTTGTAAAATGATTGAGAGGTTTGGGCATCTGAAGCTGGAACTGGCGAGACATGGAATTTCCTATACTCAAGATGAGCTAGTTGACAAATTGTTTGATTCATTGCCAGATGAGATGGATTGGCAATATTATGCGTTGATGCTAAAGAATACTATCAAGCCGCCAGAAGTGTTGACAATAGACTTGCTGATTGAGAGACTAGAGAGTCACGAGTTGGAATTAAAGAAGACACACAAAGTCAATCATTCGTCTTATCAGCAGAACTTGGATTTGTATTATCCAAAGAGCATGATGCCAAAGAGTACATCTCCCAAGACAGCTTTTTCTGCCGAAAATGGTAACACATCAAACAAAGAAAGTCAAAGCAGTGGATTTCACAGTGGATCTTCGTCATCTGCAAATCATTCTGATGCAAAGAATCTATTTCAATGCAACATCGCTGTAGACTTAAAGAACGCTCAAAACTTCAGCGAGGAGTCAGCAAAGCAACAGATGGTTTTCTTAGCATCTGTGCTAGAATCTTATGAAAGTCTTGTAGCAGGGAAGATAGGCAACACCAACCTGACGAAGGAAGATTATGATCAGATTGATCCTGAGGAGATGGAACTGATCGACATAAGGTGGTGTATGGCCAGTGCAGTTCGTCGAGCACAACGTTTTATGGAGATCACAGGGAGGAAGTCTATTGGTGGACCTTCTACCAAGTTAGGCTTTGACAAATCTAAAGTGACGTGCTTTAAGTGCAAACAGAAAGGTCACTTTAAGCGTGAATGCCGAAATGCGTATGCTGATGAGTCTGAGAACCCGTTCAGAGAAGATTACTACAAGAAAGCGATTTATCATCAGAATAAATCAGAGCCGCCAAGATTGAAGCAGCTTGAAGAGAACAAAGAGAAGTCAAGAGCTCTTGCTGTAATTCACGACGATGAAGGTTACGACTGGAGTGAGTTGTTACCTGAGGAGGATGCGGTTGGATATGCATTCATGGTAAAATCTGAACCTGTTCCTTGGAAAGACAATAGAACTGAAGAACAGAAGTATGGTCACAGAAAGATGTTGGCCACAAACAGATTGATCAGAATATCTGGTGTTGGTGCATGAGAATGTCTGTTGACTTCATCTACATCAAGTCTTAAGTCAAGATATATCAAGATTGGAACTTAAAAGTCAAGATTAGGGTTTAAATGTTAATTTCGCTTTTATGAACAATGTTTATAGGTGATTTCGCTTTTAGGGACACATGGTGATTCGCTTTTATGGACTTGACATATAAGCGAAATCAGTTAACAAGTGATTTCGCTCATATGGCAGTGCCATATAAGCGAAATCAAGTCTAGTATAAATACCTCATTTGTGTGTGATTAGTAAGAAGATTGGAGCGAAATCAGGTCATAGCTATTGTAACCGAACTCTGTCAAATTGATCTCAGAAAGCTAATAAAGTGAAGGAATTGAAAGAATAAGCTGTTGTTACGTTGCGTATACTGATTCCGCCTTTATACGTGATGATGAACTGCCTTGACTGATCGTTTAGGGTCACGACACGGTCCAACAAGTGGTATCAGAGCTTCAGGACGAGGAGTTCATACTACATCAGCTGATTCGACACTATTATCTCATTTCTACTCAATTTCTCTTTTATTTTTTCGAATTAAACAAGTTCCTACGGACAAAATGAGTTGAAGTTCAAGTATATTGAGCGAATTTGTCTTTTAAACAATCCGTAACAGTTTTAGATCTTAAAACAAAGTAAAAATCAATCAATTTTAACAAAATCTTGATCAGTTTACGAACAGAAACTTCTATTTCAGATCTGGAACAAATTTGTGGTCGAAATTGAACAATAAACATATCATTGTGTTCGGAATTCTGTGTAGATCATTCCTTGAAAGATTCAGATTGAAATTAGGATTATAACATGGTGAAATTTGGTTAATACGTGATTCCGCTTTTGTGAACATCGAAGAGATAGTCAACTGATTTCGCTTTTACGGACATTAACAATCTGATTTCGCTCATATGGACATAGCTGATTTCGCTCATTTGTACATCTTGATTTCGCTTATTTGGACATAAGTGATTTCGCTCTTACGGACAACGTTTAATTTCGCTTATATAGACATAAGTGATTTCGCTCAAAGGGACATCACTTGATTTCGCTTTTGTGACACAAAAATGTGATTTCGCTTTTCTGTCAATCACTTGATTTCACTTTTGTGACACATATTGTGATTTCGTTTATCTGTCACAAACTTGTGTTTTCGCTTATCAGTCAATCTGACTGATTCGGCTCGTGTGTCATTATTTTTCAAAATTTCAAAATTTTACTAAGTTTTTGCTTGTTTGTTTGTTTGCAGGTGATTCAAGGCGATTTCGTTTGAGCAGGATATTTCATTTGAAAGTGATTGACATTGTAAAAATTGTTATCAAAATATGGATAGTGATGATGAATATGGTTGTTCTTTTGGAGATGATATTTTTAACAATAATTCAATGGATATTATTGATATTCTTACCAGAAAACCAAATTCTAGAAAATCATTTTCAATAAACAAGGATTCAAAAATTGTTGTGGATAAAATAGAAAAGAGTTTTGAAGTTAGTTCTGAAAAGATGAAAAAGTTTCAGAAGTTATTTCAGAAAAAGTTCCAGTTTTTGATCATTCATACTCATCTGATGAAGAGTGTGATGATGATAGCAAAGAACTTGAGAAACTTGAGTTTTATAAACAGTTATTTTCATCTGAAATGGTTAATGATTCTTTTGCAGAACAAATTGACGAGCTCAAGAATAAACTTGCTGCGAAAAAGATGAATCAAAAGGCAGCAGATGTTGAAGAAATTGAAGAAATTAAGAAAGAAGCTGTTACGGAAAAACAGCAGGTTTTTGAAGAAGTAATTTCACAGAAAGAAGTTGATGTTGAAAAGACGAATGAAAAATGCTCAAAATGTGATAAACTTGAAGCTGACAATGTCAAATTTTTGAAAGATGTGGAGAATTTGACAGGGGAAATCAAAAGCTTGAAGGATGAGAAAGAATCTGATAATAAACAGATTCTTGAAATGAGAGAAAATTGTGAAAAATTGACGTCAGAAAATGACAAACTGTTGAGTAGTTTGAACAGTTTGACATTGGAAATTAATGACTTGAGAGAAAAAGAAAAAGATTTTGGAAAAATCAAAATTGAAAATGAAAACGTTTTTTGGATAAAATTGGAAAATGAAACGTTAAAAGAAAAAGAAAAAGAAAAAGATTTTCAATATCAATTCAAGATTTTAGAAGATGAGAGAGATAGTTTTGGTAAAGATAATCTTGAAAAACAAATTGAAATCAATTCTCATCTTGCTAAAATCATTCAGCTTGAAAAAGAAGCTGAAAAAGCTCGGATGAAAATCAAAGAGCTTGAAGTGAAATTGAAAGGTTTTGTGACTTCGGCACCATATGAGTGTCCAAAACCGATCAATTCAGTTCCAATAAGTGACAATGTCACAAATTTTGACAAAGTCAAAATTGAAGATTGTGATGAAATATCTGATGATGAAAAAGAAAAGAAAAATATTTTTAGATTTACAAGAAAAATTTAAAAATACTGTTTTGCAGTCTACTGAAATAGGTGAATGCTCTAAGCAAAAACTTGTTAAGAAGATTGTAGAACAGAAACAAAAAGATAAAAATTTGAAAAATTCTAAAATTGAAAATAAAAGCTCATCAGTTAAGTCATCCAATCATTTTGAAAAATTACAAAAATCTGAAAATAAAAACTCACAAAATGTTGGTAATAAGTGGTGCAGGTTTGGCCACAGTGCTAAAATGCTAAATCAAGGATACAAGAGGAGACATGATTACCACAAGGCAAATCAATGTTTTGATCTAAGTGTGTGGTATGAAGACGGTGTTTGGTATGAAAGTAGTGAGAGGTATGATAACAGAGTGTGCTACGCTTGTGGCTATCAAGGACACATTGCTGTTAACTGCCAAAGTCAGAGATTCGAAACAAGAAGATGCTATGAATTCCACATTAGAGGATACATTGCCAGAGATTGCCCAATGAGATCAAAAGGAAGATCGAGGGCTGAATCTCAGAAAATGGGAAAGAAATCAGTCAATGTCAAGCCCAAAGAACAGAAAGTTCAAGAACCAAAAGTTCAAGAACAGAAAGTTCAAGAAAAGAAAATTAAGCTTTCACAAGGGCAGAAAGACAGACTGAGGAAGAAAAGGAAGAAGGCAAGAGAGTATCTGGAAAGGATTTTGTCCTCGGATACAACTGGTAATCCGAGAAAAAGTTCTGATGAATTACTTTCCCCAACTGCAAAGGCAAGCAAAACGAATTCATCAGATACAAATCTGAGGACAAACGGGAAAGAGAAAAGGAAGTTAAAGAAAGAAAAATTAACTGAGCAAAATGATAACCAATCAAAGAAAGTTAATTTTTCAGACAAAATCTTAATCAAGGTTTTCGAATATAAAAGAGACCATGAAATTTTATTCATTTCAAAGCCTAATAAAAAGGGAAAACCTAGATCTAGTAAGAATTGGGTACCAATGAAGGTTGGCGATGAATTTGACTTGTCAAAGTCAAAAGAGCCATCTTCTGGCAATGAATTTGTTTCTTCAAAAACAAAGGAGCCGTGTGTTGGCAATGAATCTGACAGGTCAAAGTCAGACAAGCCATGTTCAGGCAATGATTCTGGTTTGTCAAAACCAGAAGAGCCATCTGTTGAGGTAAAAACTGTCAAACCCAAGGCTGGTCAGGCTTGGGTGAATCTTTTCAAATAGAAAAACCTGACTTGCCGGAGCTTCCAGGTTGGTAAGTGTGAAGCAGGTATCGGCATCATTCTTGAGAAATTCACAGGTTGGTAACTGTGATATTTCGATTTACAAGTGGTAAATCAGGGACATTAAGTTGTACTTGATTTTCTACTAGTGTTTGTTGTTGATAAGGATCTTGATCTGTTAAATTTTTTAAAATGGTTGAAAAAGAACAATGTGATGAAACCCCGAGTTTGTAAAAAGACAAACAAAACTAATTTTCCGGAAAAACCATTTTGATTAAGACAAACTTAAGTGTTTTGAAATCTAAATGGGAAAATAGTTTGTTGTCAGGGGGAGTTCTGATTGTTAAGCCGAGTGAATGGCGAATTGAAGCGATTCGATATCAGTTTGTCAAGTTTCCTTGTATAGTTTGTTTTCAAATTTTCTCAGAAAATCAAAATTGAAACATATTTTGATTTTAGGGGGAGAAATTTTTTTTAAAAAAATAGAAAATTTGAAAATGCTAAAAACATTGAAAAAGCAAAAATGAGTTTTGTTGTGAAAAAGAGGAAATGATAGTAAATCAGTAAACTATCACAACATGCTAAGGATATGAAATGTCAAATGTTATAAACGGCTTCACTGATGATGTGTCAGTAGGTTTTTGCACATTTAGTAGATTGTAACGAGATATAAACCTAAATTTCAAACTTGCTTATATCGTGGGTAACATCTCTCGGATATATGGGTAACCCCCGAAATCTTGTTTGAAAGGTCTCATATTCTGATATACTAGGTTTTTATACTCAGTGATATCTGGGGTATTATTCCGGGACTTCTGCTGAACGGTGGTTCTGACCTAGTCCTCGAATAATACTTTCTGCAAATGCTTGAAACACAGCATCACCCTCAGCATCAATGATAAGACAATAAAATTGCTTAGCAATGCTGTTGTAAAAAAGATCCTCTAAAGGGGACACACCCATAAGTTGAGTCATGATCTCTCTGCTGAACGATGGTTCTGACCTGAGCTCTCATGATTCTTCATAATTTATTAACCCCTTACAGATATCATTTGTGTTATAATTGCCTGTAAGACTGAATATTGGGATCTGGATACGGGAGTATATTCTGAGGTGGGATACGCGATTAAGTTTAAGTATCTAAGTCATTAAACTCGTATCTCGAAGAAATTGAACTTTGTGTGAAAATTTAAGTGGACCAGTATACTGACAATCAAGGTGAATCGTTTAGAACTTAAAATGATTAAAGCTTAACGGTGCTAGTGATTTGTTTCATAAACTGATATGATCATCTTACACAAACTCACAAAAATATTGTTTGAATATATTTCTTTACTGCATTTCTTTAAAATCAAAAATCCAAAAAGATTTTCGGAGTGTTTTAGCATAAATTTTTGAAAATTCAAAAAGATTTTCGACAACTGATGTTGAAGAGCTGATATTCAAAATTCCAAGTGCTAATCATGATGAATTGGTTTGGGAGAATATGTTGAAAACTTTGAAATTCATATTCAAATGTTTTGAAAGATTGTGTGTTTAGTTAATCAAGGTCATTCATTTGAACTTGATGTAACTAGTATGTTTGTTGTTTAAATGATGTCTACCAGTAAGTTTTTAAATCTAAGTGTTATAAATTTGTGAAACTTATGTTGTGGTAGAGGATATGCAGGTTTCAGGAATTCCCACGGAAGCGAATTGACAAAGCTTGAACCAGATATCTCAGATTCTAGCATATCGAGAGGGGGAGTCTATGAAAGGGGGAGTCTGGATCAACAGTCAAAGGGAAGATGGAAGTTAGAGACAGATTGTGTTTCTGAAGTTTGTAAAGACAGAGAGTTAGAGAAAAGACTAAGACTGAAGACTCAGGAGCTGAAGACTACGTCAACATCCAAGGGGGAGTCTGTTGGTGCATGAGAATGTCTGTTGACTTCATCTACATCAAGTCTTAAGTCAAGATATATCAAGATTGGAACTTAAAAGTCAAGATTAGGGTTTAAATGTTAATTTCGCTTTTATGAACAATGTTTATAGGTGATTTCGCTTTTAGGGACACATGGTGATTTTGCTTTTATGGACTTGACATATAAGCGAAATCAGTTAACAAGTGATTTCGCTCATATGGCAGTGCCATATAAGCGAAATCAAGTCTAGTATAAATACCTCATTTGTGTGTGATTAGTAAGAAGATTGGAGCGAAATCAGGTCATAGCTATTGTAACCGAACTCTGTCAAATTGATCTCAGAAAGCTAATAAAGTGAAGGAATTGAAAGAATAAGCTGTTGTTACGTTGCGTATACTGATTCCACCTTTATACGTGATGATGAACTGCCTTGACTGATCGTTTAGGGTCACGACACGGTCCAACATCTGGTATTTTTTCTGAGGCAAAAAGAGCAAATAGATGGGATCCAGACAGGGAATGTTATCTTGACCCCTATGGAAACATTGCTGTTGATCATAACACTCTTGATTTGGAAACCATAATCAAAGAGTTTAAAGAAGAAGATGATTATTGGCAAAGGAAATGGTGGGGAAGCGGAGAAGAGAAAGAGAAAGAAGAGAAAGAAAAAGAAGAGAAAGAGAAAACAAAGAAGATTGACAATGGAATCATTGACACGACACAGGAGTTGAATGCTGAAAACATGGGAAAGATGGCTGACAAGGTGCTGGCTGCTAATGCACTTGAGTTAGACTCTAAATCCGTCTCTGAGTCTAAAAGCCAGGTCAGTTCAAACGCGTCAACAACTGAGTCAGGTAAGAAAGTCAGTGGTGATGTTGACTGCAAAAATTGCATCAAAGAATGCAAAGTTTGCAGTACAAACACTTATCTCAAAGGTAAGAAGATTGATGATCTGACTACTAGAGTCAGAAGTGTTGAGGATCAAATCCTTGATCATGATAAAATGGTGAAATCTTCAACTGAACGATTAAATGAATTAACTAACAAAATTGAAACTGATAAAATTGATCAAGAAAAGGTTGGGAAAGAAAATGAGAGGTTAGTTCTTGAAAATCGTCAGATTACTGAAAATTTTGAGAAGCTTAAAAGCACGGTTAAAGATAATGATGATAGAAACGGTAAAACATACAAAGAAAATTGCCAATTGCAATGTGTTTTGAGAATTAAAGAAGAATTAATCAACAAACAATTGGATGAGATTGCTAAATTGAAGCTTCAATTTGAAGAAGCTAAGATTGAGAATGAGCGAATCAATTTGAAATTGAACAGTTACAACTCTGCAAGCTTTGTTTTGCAACACATTATTCCCAAGCCCATCGGGAAAGACAAAGCAGGCGAAGATGTATACTGTGATGGAACTGGGGTCGGGTTTCATCAAGTTCCACCACCAGTTCTAGACAATTATTCAAAAAAGCAATCTGGGTTGGTTAATCTTGAGGAAGAAAATGAAGTGAAACTTCCTGATTCAATTGATGTTACATTTTCTTCATCATCATCTGATGATAGTGTTGAAACTGAGATTGTTAAAGGCATGGCTGAAAGTGTTTTGGATAGTGATTCAGCTGAGAATGAAGAATGTTTCTTGGACAAATACATTCCGAAACAAAAGTCCAAAAACAACTTAGGTGATGAACCGGGTCTTGTGATGTACAAGATGGCTGGATCTGATAAGTTGTATTCGGATTCTGAGTTTCCTCTGGAGAATGTAAATGTTTCAAAATTGACAAATGTGTTCAAAATGGTTGAAATCGATTTGTCTGAAGTAAAGAGTTTAAAACAAACAAAAAGGAAAATGAATTTTGAGAAAGATAAAGCTTACTACAAGAAACCTGTAGTTCCACCGCGTTTTTATAACAACAATCGAAACAATTAGTCGAGAGGATATCAGGGTGGTAAGAACTATCAAAGAAAGAATTTTCAAAACAAAAGGTTTGTTGAAAAGAAGGTGTTTGTGAACAGTTCAAGTTCACTTTCTGATGAGGAAAATGAAAATTTTTCAAAATCAAATGAAGAATTTTTTGAGAAAAGGGCCTCACAACATCAGTCTGAAGGCACAAGTTGGGTAGTTGATACTCGTATATGTTTTAGATGCAACAAAGTTGGTCACATTGCAAGAAATTGCACCAACTTCAAGCCTAAGACTGAAGTGTTGAGAGTCATAAGAAAAAGGTTGATGCAAAAGGAAAAGCTCCAATGGTTGTTGAGAAAGTTTTGAAAAATGAGAAAACAAAAGTCAAAAGTGAACATGTTAAGATGTGGTAACTAAAAATGACTATAAACGGGTTGCTTCATCTCAACAAACATGGAAGCCAAAAGTTGTTGAAAAACCAAAGGTTTCAGAGTTGAAAAAACTATCGTCTTCTACCACTCCGGTAAAGATGGATGTTCCTTTGGATTATTATGAAAAGTTGGAGAAACAATCTTCTACTCCACCAGAGAAGAAGAATGTTCAAAAGAAAAATCAACCAACCGGTCAACTTAAGATAGATGAGTTTTTCTTATACAAAAAAGGTTGAGGTTGGATATGAGGAAAGTTTAAAAATGAATGATAAAAATTTTCCGCCACTTTACACTGCTAAAACTCACATTAAAGTCAAGTTACCCGAGTCAAAAGAGGCTTGGGTGGCGTCAAAATCTCACTAAAAGTTCGGACTTGCCGGAGCTTCCTAGTTGGTAATTGTGAAGCATGAATCGGCATCTTTATTGAAATGTGTTTTTAAAATCAATTTTTGATAAGTGCAGGAACTTCCGAGAGCTATTTCAAGATGGATTATGGATAGTGGAGCGTCTCGACATATGACAGGGAAGACTGCATTGTTGTATGATGTTAGAAATTTCAATGGTGGTTATGTGGGATTCGCAGGAAATCAAGGTGGTAGAATTGTTGGTGAAGGAACGTTATCCAATGGGATTGTTACGTTTGAAAGAGTTAACTACATTGCTGAGCTGGAGAATAATCTGCTGAGCATCTCGCAGATTTGTGACAGGATGTATACCACTCACTTCACAGACAAAGAATGTTTGATCTTGAAACCAGGATTTGTTATCCCTGAAGAATGGATTATCATGCGGGCACCAAGAGTCAATGATATGTACGTGTTAGACATAAGTGTAGCTACTACAACCACGGGTCAGGCTCATTGTTTTGTGTCTAGAGCAACAGAGAAAGAATCGAAGTTGTGGCACAGGAAGATGGGTCATATACACCTGAGGAAAATGAATCACCTGGTGCACAATGATTTAGTTTTTGGTGTTAATATCAAAGGTTTTCATCTGGAAGGGGAGTGCATCAGTTGCATCAAAGGCAAGCAGAAGAAAAAGTCACACCCTAAAAAGCAAGTCAATTCAGTTTCCAGACCGTTAGAGAGACTACATATGGATCTGTTTGGTCCAGTAAACGTTAAAAGTATTATAGGGGATCTCTATTGTCTTGTGATTACTGATGATTATTCCAGATTTTCGTGGGTATCATTCTTGAAGTCGAAAGATGAAACGTTTGATAGTTTGATGGCGTTGTTCAGAAAGATTGAAAATTTGTACCAAAGGCGTATCAAAAGAATCAGAAGTGATAATGGTACTGAGTTCAAGAACAACAAGATGGAAGAATATTGTGATGAAAGAGGTATATTGCATGAATTTAGTGCTCCGTACACTCCGCAGCAGAATGGACTTGCAGAACATAAAAACAGGACGCTAATCGAAACGGCTAGAACAATGCTTGCTGATTCAAAGCTACCGATAAATTTTTGGGCAGAAGCAGTTTCCGCCGCATGCTATACACTCAACCGAGTTCTTACGGTGAAGAAATTCAACAAAACATGCTTTGAGTTGATCAATAACCGCAAACCGAACCTGAAGTTTTTAGAACCGTTTGGGTCTCCTTGTACAGTTCTAGAGCCTTTTGGTAAGTTTGGTCCAAAGAGTATCGAAGGAATATTTGTGGGTTACTCAAGTCCACAAAGACGGGTTTTTGTTCCAAGTTTGAAGCAGATCATCGAAGCACAACATGTTGAGTGTCAGGGGTATACTATGCCGCCTCAGAATCCCAGTGACTCATGGCGTTTTAATTACGATAAATTGTGGGATTTGTTTGACATGGAAGACGATAAGGAAGAAGAAGAAGATTTCTTTGATGAGTTGGATATTCTAAGAGAGTATGAAGAATTGCAGGAAAGGTTCCAAGCTGAGTATTCAAGAAGACCGCAACGAGCATTAAATGACGATGAAGCAGGTCCAAGCAATGCTGGTGAACATGATGATGTCCAACAAAATGAAGTTGCTCAAGATAATCAGACGGCACAGAATGATAATCAAGAATCTGAGAACATGCCAGTATTTGATCGTGGTGATTCAGATTCTGAGGGGGAGCAAATTCAGATTTCAAGTCAAACAAACCCAGTCAGTGAACAAGATGCAAATCAGAATGTTACTAATCTGGAAGGCGATGTAGATGTTCCAGGCGAAGTGATGCCACGAACTCTTTCATATCATCCAGAGGAATTGATTATTGGAGAATTGCAGACAGGCGTTGAACCAAGGACTTATAAAGAGGTGCTTACTGAAGATTCTTGGGCCATTGCGATGCAGGAGGAACTGAGCCAATTCGAAAAGCTGGGAGTATGGAAGTTAGTGGATTTACCTGATGGTCAAAGGAAGATAAACACCAAGTGGGTGTTCAAGTGCAAGAGAGACGATAGAGGAGTTGTGGTTCGCAACAAAGCTCGAGTCGTAGTCCAGGGTTTCAGTCAGCAGGAGGGTATAGATTTTACCGAAGTGTATGCTCCGGTTGCTCGACTAGAAGCGATCAGAATCTTCCTAGCATTTGCGTCTTGGAAAAATTTCAAAGTTTATCAGTTAGATGTGAAATCGGCGTTTCTCTATGGGAAGGTAAAAGAGGAGGTATATGTCGGTCAGCCCACGGGCTTCACCGATCCAATCTACAAAGACAAGGTCTACTTGCTAGATAAAGCACTGTATGGTTTACACCAGGCCCCGAGAGCTTGGTACGAGACATTGTCTCAACACCTACTAGCCAACAGCTTCATCCGTGGAAAAGTGGATGCCACTCTCTTCACCAAAGAGGTCGACGGACATCTTCTGATAGTTCAAATTTATGTGGACGACATCATATTTGGGTCAACAAATGAGGATCTATGCAAAGATTTTGAAAGAGTCATGAAGCAGAAATTTGAAATGTCATCGATGGGTGAGATGAAATTCTTTTTGGGATTGCAGGTTGATCAACTATCCAAAGGAATTTTCATACATCAAACTAAGTACGTTCATGATATCTTGGAGAAATTCGGGATGTCAGGTTATACTACAGCTTCCACTCCATTAGCAACGAATCTTGGGATAAACCCTGATCTCACCGGAGAGAAGGTAGATGAAACGATGTATCGATCCATGATCGGATCGCTGATGTATTTGACAACTTCAAGACCCGATATTATGTAGCCAACCTGCCTCGCAGCAAGATTTCAATCTAACCCGAGAGCTTCGCATATGGTGATTGTGAAAAGGATATTACGCTACCTGAAAGGAACTCCATCATTGGGGTTGTGGTATCCAAGAGAAGGCGATTTCACGCTCGAAGGGTATTCCGATTCAGATTTCGGATGTTTCAAAGTTAATGCTAAATCAACAACAGCTGGGTGCCAGTTTTTCGGATCACGATTGGTCACCTAGCAATGCAAAAAGCAAACCTCTGTGGCTTTATCCACATGTGAAGCCGAGTATGTATCTGCTAGCAGCTGCTGCTCACAGATCTTGTGGATCCAGCAACAGATGCGCGACTACGGTTTGCAATTTCTAAACACCCCTATCTTTGTTGATAATGAGGCAGCAATTAACATTACGAAAAATCCAGTTCATCACGCTAAAACGAAACATATTGAGATTCGTCATCACTTCATTCGAGATTGTTTCGAGAAGAAGTTGATACGAATTGAGAAAATCCACACTGACAATCAAAAAGCTGATTTACATACCAAAGCATTTGACAAAACACGTTTTCAATATTTGCTAAAACTGAATGGTATGAAGCTTTTATCGGTGTTGGAGGAGATTTTTGGCGTTGATGAAGGAGACATTGTAGATGATGTTGAGAAGCAATCTGCAATGGTTTGTCGATTTTTTTTTTACCTATTTTGGTATTTAGGGGGAGTATAGGGTAATATTTCAGAAAATACAAAAACAATAAAAAATGACAAAAATACAAAAACATGAGATATTTTCAAAAATCCAAAAACAATAGAAAACCAGAAAAGAGCTTGTGTAAAAAGGGAAAATGATAGTACATCGGCTTGATAGTTACAGTATGCTAAAGAAATGTAATGTTTAAAAGGTGAAACAGTCTCGCTGATGATGTGCCGATAGGTTTTTACACATTTAGTAGGTTTGTTCGGGATATAAACTTAAATTCTTACTTACTTATTTCCTGGGGAACACTACTTGGATATATAGGTAACCCCTGAAATCTTGTTTGAAAGATTCCTTTTTCTGATATACTAGGTCTTTATACTCAGTGATATCTGGGGTATTATTCCGGGACTTCTGCTGAATGGAAGTTCTGACCTAGTCCTCGAATAATACTTTCCACAATGCTTGAAACATAGCATCACCCTCAGCATATATGATAAGACAATAAAATTGCTTAGCAATGCTGTTGTAAAAAAGATCCTCTAAAGGGGACACACTCAAAAGTTGAGTCATGATCTCTCTGCTGAACGGTAGTTCTGACCTGAGCTCTCATGATTCTACATAATTTATAACCCCTTACAGATATCATTTGTGGTATACTCACCTGTAAGACTGAATATTGGGATCTGGATACGGGAGTATATTCAAGAGGTGGGACACACGTATAAGTTTAAGTCTCTAAAATACTAAATCCGTATCCTGGACATATTGAAAATTGTGTGAGAATTTAAAGTGGATCAGTATATCGACAATCTAAGCAAATTGTTTAATTCTGAGTATGTAATCAAAGCTTAACGGTAATTGTGACTTGTCGAATAGCTGATATGATTCCCTAACACGCTCAATCAAAAATATGTTTGTAAATAGTTTACTTTTACTGCATTTTAGTTCTGTATTTCATTTCTAGTTTAGAAATTTTATTAAAAAATCCAAAAAGATTTTACACTTCTGCTTTATTTTTGACAAACCAAAGTGGAGAGTTGATCTTCGGATTCGAATGTTGAAAGCAGATGCAGGAGGTTTCTGGACTGGATGATGAGTCGTGAGCTGAAATATGATAAGTTTGTGAAAGTTGAAAAGTTGAAGCAAGTTCATTAACTTGAAACTTGTAAATTTTCAGAAAAACAAATTAAATTGAATGTCAGTGTGAATTATCTCTGATCGGCCAAGGTCATTAAATTGGACTTGGTAGATAAATTGAGTAATCAGGGTCATTAACTTGGACCTGAATACTTAAGTGGATTTCTAACACTGTAGGTTAACAGATAAGTTTTGGATTAAAACTGTTATTGTTATATATCTTATATTTGGGTAGAGTATATGCAGGTAACAGGAATCCCCATGGCAATTAAAAAGTCAAAGTTTGAACCAGAATTTAAGCCCTAGCTGATCGAGAGGGGGAGTCTGTGAATGGGGGAGTCAGAATTCTGGAACAACAGTCAAAGGGGAGATTGAAGATGGAGCTAGTTTAAGTTTCTGAATCTGTGAAGAGGGAGCTTTACAATGACAAGATAAAATTTGGAAAAAGACAAAGACTAAAGACTCGACGCCGAAGACTTCGTCAACATCCAAGGGGGAGTCTGTTGGAGCATCTACTGTCTGTTAACTACGTCTTAATCGAGTCTTATGTCCAGATAGGTTGAACGAGTGCACAATAGTGATTAAATTAGGGGTTGGTCATGTTTTAGGTAGTGAGTCCATTTGAAAAGGTCCAGTCCGTTTGAACATGTCCTATCCGTTTGAAGAGGTCAGTCCGTTTGAACAGGGTTCCGTTTGAAGATGTATGTGTCAAGTTCAAACGGAATGGCTAGCCCTATATATAGGTTGTGTGTTGGTTCATTTGAAACGGACCAGTGTGTGTGTGTGTGTGAGACAAGGTGCTGCCAAAATTTCATCAGAAATCATTGTAAAGTCCCAGAAAAGCCGTAATAGAAAAGAATTGAAAGGAACAAGCTGTTGTGACTTTGTTTACTTTGATTCCGCCTCTGTAAACGAAGATGAACTGCCTTTACTGACTGTTTAGGGTCACGGAACCGATCCAACAGGATGGACAATGTCTATAAATAGGAGTGTTGGGGTCTTGTTTTAAAAAAACTTTTGACAATAGAGGGGAAGCTCTGTCAAATCTTGTACATGGTCCATAAAGCATTTCTAATCAATGAAAAGATCTTTCAACGGTATCTCTGTGATTATGTCTACCTACTACACGGATTCCGCACGTGATATTAGGATCTAGGAAGCCGGTTGGAGCGTTCACAGAACCGAAACGGTCCTCACAAGTGGTATCAGAGCTTGGAGACCGGTTTCGAGACAGAAGATCACTTGATACCAGAGATATTCAGCAGGATTCAAGCCGATTTGAATCCAATTTCTCATTCTTCTTTTTCACATCTTTCTCAGACATAAAACTCAAAATTTACAACCGAATGTTTGATATGTTGTGCGAAATCAGTTTTTAATCAATCCTTAAAAAATTCAGATCAAAATTCGACTTAATTCACATAAAAATCTGGAAAAAACCATGAACAACGCAACTTGGGTGTTCGTAGTGTAGATCCGCACGGATTGACATACTCGATCCGCACAAATCCACATAAATATTTGTGATTTTGTGAGTTTGGAAGTTAATAGTGCATCCGCATGGATCAGCAGTACTGATCCCCTCGAATCAACTAAAAAAGGTTTTTCAGGATTTTGGTACATTCGCACGGATCAACGATCTTGATCCGCTTGAATCAAGAAAAATTTGAATTTGAAAGAGATTTTTTCATCCGCATGGTTTAACGGTCTTGATCAGCACGAATCGAGTTATAAGTTTGAGTTTGAAATATCTTGGTAGATTCGCACAAATCAAGATTCTAGATTCGTATGAACGGACTGTGTTTGTAACTTTCAGTCTTGATTTGACCAAGGTTTGACTTTTGCAGGTATTCTTCGAATATTTCAGTGTTGATCATCATGGAAAACAAGTTTTACAACGAGTTTTACAATGCGTTTACGACTTCGACGACACCAGCTTCAACTTCTACTTAAAAGAACGTGTCGAGGGTTATTTCCGAGACTTTAAATGTTGATAACGCATATGGCAACTACCAGAAACCACCAAAACTCATGAACATTGAAGATTACAATAGGTGGAGTCCTAGATTTATAAACTGGTTGAAAGCGTATGCCTACGAAAGTTGGAAAGCATTAGAAGTAGGGTATCTTCATCATTTAACTCCTCGAGGTGAAAAAAAAATATACCATTTACCGCTTTGGGAAAAACTGATCAAAATAATTTCTCTGCTGAACAAATAGGGATTTCCCTCATTCATCAATCTGTTAGGGATGATACCATTTCGTTACTTCGATACGATAATACGACAAAAAGGTTGTGGGAAGCGTTAAAGAAAAAATGTACTTGTGGAGATGAAATAGTAAAAACAAAATATCATTACTGAAAAAGGAATTTGATTATTTCAGCTGCATGAAGGGAGAAAGTGTTAGGCAGATGATTGAACGGTTTTGTCATCTGAAAGTGGAATTGGAGAGATTTGGTATTAAAAAGAGTGATGAAAAAATCAATGACAAGCTGATTGATGCATTGCCAAACGAAGATGATTGGCAATATTATTTCTCGATTCTAAAAAAAGTTTGAATTTGAGTACGGTGAGCAACAAAAAATCATTACTATAAAAGAAATTTGATTATTTCAGCTGCATGAAGGGAGAAAGTGTTAGGCAGATGATTGAACGGTTTTGTCATCTGAAAGTGGAATCGGAGAGAATTGGTATTAAAAAGAGTGATGAAGAAATCAATGACAAGTTGATTGATGCATTTCTAAATGAAGATGATTGGCAATATTATGTCTTGATTCTGAAAAACGGTTTGAATTTGAGTACGGTGAGCTTAGACACACTGGTTGAGAAGTTGGAGGGAGACGAGCTGGAGATTAGAAAGCAGAACGAAACAAACAACTCCAACTATCAAAAGAATGTGAACCTGTACTACCGTGGAAGTCTTCTATCGAGTAATCCATCACCCAAGATCGGAACTGCTTTCAGTGCTGATAAGTCTAATGAATCACCAAAAAGCTCTTCGAGTGGTGGATTTTCAAGCAGTGGCTTTAGATACTCGGGTTCAAATTCCAACATGCAATCATCGTCTGCATCCAATACACAACAAAGTCAAAATAATTCCAACTCCAACGTAATTCAGTGCAATATCGATGTGAACTTAAACAATGCACAAAGTCTGAGTGCAGAATCGGCGAAACAACAAATGGTCTTTCTGGCGTCTATTCTCGAAAGTTATGAAAGTCTTGTTGTGGGCAAGATGGGCAACCCGAGCATGACGAAAGAGGATTATGACCAAATAGACCCGGAGGAAATGGAATTGATAGATATTCTTTGATGTATGGCGAGCGTGATTCAGAGAGCGTAAAGGTTCATGGAAATCACAGGTAGACAGTGCGTGGGAGGTCCGAATATGAAGCTTGGGTTCGGCAAGTCTAAAGTTAAGTGTTTTAAATGTAAGCAAAATGGTCATTTCAAGCGTGAAAGCCAAAACCAAGATCTGAATGACAGTGCGAACCCATTCTATGAAGATTATTACAATAAAGTTGTTTACCATCGCAACAAGGAACAACCGCCCAAGATCAACCGTCCGTAGATTGAGGAAGGGTCATCTTCTAAAGATAAAACCAGGGCATTGGTTGTTACACAAGAGGACGAAGGCTTTAACTGGAATAAGTATATTCCTCAGCATGGTTCTGCTTTAGTTGCTCAGTATGTGTGGAATAGAGAAGTGGAGATTGCTCGCAAAAAGCTGGGAGAATTCGAAATGATCTACAGAGAGGCAAAAGATGCAGAAAGGTGGGATGCTGAAAGACAGTGCTACTTAGATCCCGAGGAGAATATTTCCACGGATCCTAAGACAATCGATTTTGTCGCACTGGTCAAAACAATCCCTACCGTCGAAGAAGAGTACAGAGATGTGATTGCAACAATGAGAAGTGAAAAGGCTGAAAAAGAAGCAAAGCTGAATCCTGCCAAACATGTCAAAGAGATTATCGATGTAAAGAAGGAGATGACTGCTGAAAACCTGAAGAAGATGGCGGACAACGCGTTGATGGCCAAACAAAATGAGGTAGAATCTTCAACCAAGTCTACCGAGTCATCGAAACAGGTTAGGTCTATGAATGATAATGTTCAAAACTGTAAGGCAATTGATGAAAAGTGTAGGAATTACATGAAACTATGCAAAGTCTATACTAAACAAGTAAAAGCTTTGAGATCCAGAGATGATGAATTCACCCAAATGAATAAACTTTTAAAAGAAACAAACAAGAAAATTGAATCTTTGAAAGATGAAATCATTTTGAAAGACAAATTAATCAAGGGTTCAAAAGATAAAATCGATCTTTTAGAAGATAACAAAAGAAAGGGTGAATCGGAAGTCGAAAAATTTCAAAAGGTTAATGAAACGCTCACTTTTGAATACCGAAAAAGGAAAGAAGCGTATGATGAATTAAAAAGAGTAATTTATGAAGCAGAAGAACGTGATTATCATCGTCGATATTTAAATAACAAACTGCAAACTACTCTTGAAGAAAAAGAAAAATCAATTAATACGTTTCTGGATGAGATTGCAAAGCTGAAACTTCAACTCGATGAAGTTAAAATCGAAAATGAGCGTATCAATTTGAAATTGAAAAGTTATTATTCCGCTAGCTTTGTTCTTGATTATGTCATTCCTAAACCAATTGGAAAAAACAAAGATGGTGAGGATGTTTGCAGCAATGGAGGCGGGGTTGGGTATAATCGCGTTCCACCACCTGTGAATGGTGATTTTTCAAGGAAAAACTTGGGGTAGATAAAGCTTTAAACATCAAGTTGGAAAATGTAGCTAACAAATTACCAGAAAACATTGATGACACATTTGAAAAGTCTTCTGATGAAGAAAAACTTGATTCTGAATTGGTAAAAAATGTGATAAACGATGTTTTGAAAAGTGAAAGTGACAGTGATTGCATGAAAACAAAAGGCACAAAGGAATGTTTTGAAGATGAGGAGTGTTTCATGAACAATTACATTCCTAAATCCAAACCAACTTAAATGGCGAACCTACTTTGGTTATGTACCAGATGAATGGATCAGATAAGTTGTATTCGGATCAAGATTTTCCGATTCAAAACGTAAATTTGGACAAGATAGAAAAAGTTTTCAAAATCATGGAAGTTGATGTGTCGGAAGTTGAGAATATGTCAAGCTCAAAAGGATTTTTGAATCTTCAAAAAGATAAAGCTTATTACACTAAGCCAAGAAACCCACGATTTTAGAATTAAAATCAAAACAATGGGAATTACAGGCAATGGGGTGGCAAGCAGAATCAGAAAAGGAATTTTCAGAAATCGAAGTATGTTAAGGAAAGGAACTTTGTAAAAAGTTCAAGTTCAAGTGCTGATGAGGAATCGAAAATTTTCACAAAAACAAAAGAAGAATTCTTTGAGGAAAAACAAAAACAGACTGAGGGCACGAGTTAGGTTCCTGATAACCGGACTTGTTTCAAGGGCAACGAAGTTGGGCACATCGCGAGAAAGTGCACCAAAAACATGCCTAAGTTTGTTGTTGTTGAAAACAAACAGAAACCATCAGATGTTAAATGAAAAGCTCCAATGTTTGTTGTGAAAAAGATTTCAAAGAAAGGAAATGATTCTAAAATCAAATCTCAACCAGTAAAACAAGTTTTTAAACCTAAAGAAACTGGTGAGACTTCAAAACAGAATGAAAAGAAATAATCAACATCTAAAATCAAGAAAAATGTTTGAACCAACAAACATGGAAGCCAAAAACTCAAGATAAAACATTTGTTGAAACAAAACCGAAACAAGCTTCTACAACCACTCAGGTAAGGAAGAATGTTTCAAAGGTTTCTGTTAATGAAACAAAAAGGAAACAAACTTCACCAATCAATCAGGTAAGGAAGTATGTTCCTAAAGTTTCAGTTGATGAAAAGAAGAAACAAACTTTTTCGACTTCACAGGTCAAGAAGTATGTTCCAAAAACAGTCCAACCTTGTGTTTCAAAACTTGATTCCAACGAGAAGATTGAGGTTGAGAAAGATAATGTTTTGGAGAAAAATGATAAAATTTTTCCAATATTATCCACAATTCGTGCTCCGCTACCCGAGTCCAAGGAGGCTTGGGTTGCTCTATTTAACTAATCATGTCTGATATGTGCAGGAGCTCCCGAGGTCAATACTGTCAAAGTGGATAATGGACAGTGGAGCTTCTCGGCACATGACGGGGATGCTAGCCTTGCTATACGATATTCGAGCTATCAAAGGAGGTTATGTGGGATTCACGGGTAACCAAGGTGGGAGAATTATCAAGGAAGGTACTTTAACGAACGAAAAAGTGTACGCGCGGTGTTCTCCCCCATCTTGTTTCAAATCGTCAAATTCCCTTTCCAACACCCTTATTTCGCGTCGGGGGCAGAACTCTCTCATCATGAGAGCCCGAAGCTCTTCCCAAGTTTGTGCCATAGCCACATCGGCACCCCTATCTCTCATCACCCCGTTCCACCATGTTAAAGCACATTTCTCGAAAACACTAGATGCGAACTCGACCTTTCACTCATTCGGACATTGAACATGTCTAAATGTGCTTTCCAGACTCTCGAACCATTGTAGGAGCGCAGTTGCTCCTTGAGACCTAGAAAATTTTAGTGGTATAGCCGAATTGAATGTCTTAAAACTGCACTGAGCATTGTTGTTGTTGTTATTGTTATTCGCTTGATTGATCTGAGTAATTAGGTTCGGAATCACTGCAACAATCTACTGAGCGACTTGGGCTATGAGTGCAGCATCCTGTGTTTGATCGCGTCTAGGTGTCATTTTCTAAAAAGAACAAGGAAACATGAGAAACGAGTGAGATTGACAATTGGATAAACAAAAGAGGTATTGAAAACATCGATGAAACATAAGGAAGGCGATCATTCGTTCGTTACCTCGAACAAGCAAACGACACACAGTGACTTATCAAAGTAAATGGGTCATAATAATGTATCGCGAAGACATGCTTTAGCCTATAAGGGGACACTCACCTCAAGAGTTCTCAGGTAAGAGTGACTGGTCTGATTATGTGGATTTGTACGAACACTCTAGCCTTAGACAGAAAACTCGAGGTACAGGCACCTACCCTTCCAGATTGCATGTGTTCACATTATAAGACCCAAACTTTGACGAGATTTTGAGAACTTTGAATGCTAAATGCCTAAAACAAATCATCTAAGAATAGATGATTGATTTTCAAAATGGATTTGTAATTTGTGTTCTTGTTGTGTTAGTCACCTAAAGATAGGTGACGGTATTGTGTTAAGATCTAAACACAAGATAACTTATGTTAGGGTCCTAGGAAGGTTATAGTCTAGGTCAAAGCATTACTAATAACCTAATTCCCTATAACCATGAGCTCTGATACCAACTCTTCTGTCACACCCCGACCGCGTTAAAACAACAAAACCGCAGCGGAAATGTCGGGGAGTGGAGTAACAGGGTCATTGTTTCACAACACATGGATTAAAGTTTCGTTTTATTCGTTCTATTCATTCTATTCGTTCAAATCGTTCTATTCGTTCAAATCTTTCAAATCGTTCTATTCGTTCAAATCGTTCGTGTTTAATTGTGGAAACTAACCTTTGGTCGTCTTGTTGAACACATTCAAACCTGTGTGACTCGTCCATCGTTCAATCATATTAACAAACCACCAAAGGGTTTGTTAAAATTAATCAGGTTCTGTCGTTACCCACATTACCCCCATAACCATGGTGATAGTCCGATAACGGGATTTGTCAGATCCTATGGTACCATAACATACTACTGGTCGGCTTGATCATAGTTAATGAATGTCATTCGATTGTCTTTCGACCAATGCCCCAACAAGTTCGTTCACATTATTGAAATCGTTGTGTTTAATATAAAACATAGTATTCGTTCTGAAAACTTGAAATTGTTTAGCACATATGAATCACCCCAAAACAATTGAAAGCAGTAAATAGGGGAACTATGTACTCACTTGAGATTGCAAGGTATCCTCGATTAAGTGAACTAACAAAGCTCGGGCAATCAAGGAATCAAGTGGCACCTAGTATCGGATCACTATGTTAATAAATCGGGACCTAAATCGGGAGATCGGGTAGAATGAGGTCTTGTAAACCAAATGAGTGTTGGAACTCATACGATATGGTTTAAACAAGCCTACATTCTGAATTTTAACCTATCCTAAGTGCTTATGACCCGTTAAGGTAGTCTACGCTAGTTTAACTCGTCATTTGTGCAAAAGCACATTCGGATAGCCTAACTAGTCCTATGGCAAGTATTATATGCCCTAACATGTTTAATATTGTTGCATAATCAGTTTAAGTGTCAAAATTTAAGTTACATATGCTTAAATTCAAATTATGTGTAAAAAGAGCATTTTGGTCATTTTCCTAAGCCATATAAACTACCTATCATACAACTAATCAAACAAAGTGACCATAAGGTATAAGCTCGGAAGGTTATTCCCTATAAAACTATGGTCACAAAATATGTTTGGTCGGATCCTAATGATCGACCGAACGGGTCGGGTTTGAAAGTCTAAGCGGTTGTTTAGACCGCTTGACTTACGACCCTAAATAAGCACTAAACTAAAAGTGAGGAGTTAAACATGTTAAAACATGTTTAACTAAGTTATAAAACTGATTTAATATCAAAACAAAGTGTTTTGATACCCGAAAATAGTTTCATCGCAAAATGCACATAATCGTGCATTTTGACCGAAACTTTGACTCGTCACTTCGACTAGTCAACGTGGTAATCAGTAGGTGTAGTCACAAGAGACTATAACCGTCGTGATTACGCTCACGTTGCAAAGTTCAAACGAACTTTGTCTTGACCAAATCATGGTCAAAGCTGAAAGCCAAACACTGTTTGACTTTCTTGCTTGAAATAAATAACAAGACATGAAAGAACACTTACAAGTGTCCTAAGCTTGGAAAGATGACTAAGAAAACTCAGATTTGAAGCCTCCAACCAAGTGTGGTAGCCTCAATAGAGCAGAGATGAAGAAGAAAACAAATGAGCAAGTTTAAGTGTTGGTGAACATGAGTTTATATAGGAAATCAAGCACCATTGGATCATTGCCAAGTGTTTTTGAGTTGTTCCAAGCATTATCATCACCATACAATTGTTACTTGGAGAACACATAAACCAGCCCACAATACTCAAAAACCATGATCAAAACTAAGTTCAGCAGGCTGTTTTGAAGATTCATTGAATCTGATGTGCTGGGACCTGCTTACGGACCGTATGGGGCGCTGCCTTATGGTCCGTAAGGCTGTAGTAGCAGGGGCAGTGTCACACCCCGACCACGTAGAACAACAAAACGTGGCGGAAAACGTCGGGGAGTGTTGTAACAGAATCATTGTTTCATAACACATGGAAATTGAAATATTGTTTTATTGATTAAAATAGTTACAATGTCTTGACAATCAAAGAAACATAACATAAATAACTAGTCTTGCATCTTTTATTGTCGCTAAGGCTCAAGTCCGCCTAAGTGTATCTTGACAAATCCTATGCATCATATCCTGAAACACATGTGAAAATAGGTACGTCAGCATATAAATGCCTGTGAGATACATAGGTTTATGAAAATAGGATTCATGACTTATTGTTTAAGAAAATGTTTAGTCATGAACCTTGTAATTTGATTTGTCTTGTAAATCTTTTGAAAAACGATAAGATCAGATGATATGTATAAATAAGAGAATAAGGTATGGTTAAATGAATAACCATATAAAAATGAGTTTGTATAATTTAAGTTGTTTGTAAAACAATGTATTGTGAAAAGTATGTTATTTGTATAAAATGTTATATGTCCAAATTGAAATGATTCAAATAACGCTACGATATGTAATACCATACAATCACTTATATATAGGAAGTACCAGCGGCGTATCCACCATGCTTGTATCATATTACACACGCCTCGTTACTCAAATCACTTACCCAAACAAACCACCAATGTAAGATGTCTATGTTTAAAACAATTGCCAAACGTATTGAATAATATGTCAAAATGTTTATGTCAATATGTAAATCATGTAATGTATATCCAATGTCAATAATGTTTATGTGTCAAATGTAAATCATGTAATGTGTAACTAATGTCAAAAATGTTTATGTGTCAGATGTAAATCATGTAATGTGTAACCAATGTCAATAATGTTTATGTGTCAAATGTAAATCATGTAATGTGTAATCAAAATGATATGTATGGCTAGTGAAATATATCAACTAAACCATATACACAAAAACAAAGTATTGAAGTAAAACACGGTTTAAATCAAAGCTATGTTTTGTGGAAATGCATGCTATACTGATACAAATATCTATGCGGTATTGTGAGAATGCATACATCCAAGCCTTGAGACTGTGGCGATAAACCCTTAAACAAATTAAAGGTTTATCTAAGTTATGTACATCGAATTCGGTCATTCCTTCCAATCCAAACAAACCCAGGATTTCAGGAACGGGAGTTGTCAATTCCTATGGTACCACTACCTACTAACGAACGGCGTAGCTAATGTTAATGAATGTATTATTCCATTGTAAACAACCCAAATGTCATAACAAAATGTAAGCATGTGATGAAAATAACTGTACTAAGTATGCACACAATGGTCATACATAGCATGAAATGTAATGTAATGTAAAACAATGTACTAAGTATGCACACAATGGACATACATAGCATGAAATGTGATGTAAAACAATGTACTAAGTATGCACACAATGGACATACATAGCATGAAATGTAATGTAAAACAATGTACTAAGTATGCACACAATGGACATACATAGCATGAAATGTGATGTAAAACAATGTACTAAGTATGCACACAATGGACATACATAGCATGAAATGTAATGTAAAACAATGAAATCATGTACTATAAATGTACTAATGAACATAGCAAGTATATGATGTAAAAACATGGAAAGCACGAAAGTAACAAGTAGGCACATGTGTTTCACCCCAAAACAGTTTGGAAAACAGTAAAAGAGGGGTCTATGTACTCACTTGAGATTGCTCAGAAGTCCTAAGATAACCACCAAGCAATGCTAGAGATCACGGAATCAAACGGCACCTAATATAGGTAACTATGTTAATAAACCGGACCTAATATCGGAGGATCGGATAGAATGAGGGTTCGTAAACCAAAAGAGTATGGAGTCTCGTGTAATACGATTTAACAAAGCCCACATACTAAAACGAAACTTAACCTAAGTGTTTGTGACCCATTACGACCCGTTTAGGTAGATTATGCTACTTTAACGCGTCGTTCGCGTAAAACGCGTTCGGAATGCCTAACTAGTCCTATGACAAGTAAAATATGCCTTAACATGTCTAATATGGTTGTCAAATCAGTTTAGATGTCAAAGGTTATGTTACATACGTTTAAAACAAATTTTGGCATTAAAGGGGTATTTTGGTAATTTACCTAAGGCATATAAACTACCTATCATACAACTACTTAAACGAAGCGACCATAAGGTATAACCTCGGAAGGTTATTCCCTATATACTATGGTCACCTAATGTGTTTGGTCGAATCCTAATGATCGACCAAATGGGTCGGGTTCGAAGGTATAAGCGATTTGTTAGATCGCTTACCCTTACGACCCTAGACAATGTGGTAATCATTAGGCATAGTCACAAGGGACTATGACCATCGTGATTACAATCACGTTGCGAAGTTCAAACGAACTTCGTATTGACCATAAACTGGTCAATGCAGAAAGTCAAACAAAGTTTGACTTTCGGACTCGAAAAGCAATAAAAGAACGAAGGAACACTTACGAAGGGTCCCCGAATGCTAATCTAGATCAAAATAGCTCAGGTATGAAACAAAGGTTTCAACTTAGAGCACATAAGATCAGATTCTTGTGAGGAAAAGTGAAGGGTGGAGGTGGGTATTTATAGTTTTCGGTTCACCGTTAGGATCATTTCTTGGAGAAGAGGGAATGATCACATCCCTACACTTGTTGGAATGTTGTGGTTACTGAATTTGGCCACCATAAGAGATTAACATGTGGCACTTGACCTTTGGAGGGTGTTAGGGGATGTTTATCATGTGTTTAAATGAACTTTGCTGATCAGAAGAGGCCTAGCGTGACGCCAAGGGGGCTAGGCGTCGCGCTAGGGTCCCCCTGATCAGCAAACACCTTCAAATGTTTATCTTTCATTCCCCGTTGCGTATTCAGGCCATTTCCGACGTGTTTAAGGCTCGTTAAATCATTTTCAAGGCTCCAAAAGGATGCCTAAACATTTTGGGCATGAAACATGCTCAAAAATATGTCGGATGTCAGTTCGTTTGGTCGTACGATCGCGATGTTCGGTTAATTACGACGGAATGCGCATAAGCGCGAGAAACGATCTAGATTGCGTGACGAATGGATTTTTCTCATGCCAAACACTAAAATAAAGTATTTTAGTGCTTACATAAATTTTTGGATGTCCAGAGGTATTCAGAACGTAAGTTATGCGCGAAAATGCAAACTTGTGCACTTTTTGACGCTTTTAGTCCCTGAATGACCCAAAAGTTTATTTTAGCATACCGAACCCTTCAAAGCCTATTTCTAAGCTATGTAAAGGATATTTATGGTATGTTTAACTTATGGTCATGTTCCAGAATGTTCATTACAGCTCAAATTGGCATACTTTCGCAGTTTGTCAAGTTTAGTCCCTGTAAGTGAATTAACTTGTTTTTGACATACCAAAGCCTTCAAAACTTATTTCTAAGTTATGTAAAGGTTGTTTAAGGTATGTTAAGCCTATTTCACTATTCCGGAGCGTTCATTGCATTAAACGGGTTATATTTACGCATCAGTGCGCGTATAACCTTCTAGAAAGCGATTTAAAGCTTGAAATCGAACAAGAATTGATAATGTGGAAAGGATACACATATTTGTACTTGTCCCAAGTATGAAATACAATATTTAATTGATACAGTATTTGTTTGATGGCCGTGGAGGCACAGGTGTTACAGGCAGCAAGTTTGTAATTTGGCAGTTTTAGTCCCTGAGCTTGGTTTGTCGTGTTTCGGCACTTCTAACACCCGTCAAGCCCATTTTCAAGCCCGATGATGAAGTTAAAGTATATTTAACTTGAATTATGCTAAAAAATGTCACGGATGTCAGTTCATTAGGCTGTACGGTTGAGTTTGTCGGTTAATTACGACGGAATCATAATGAACGCATAAACGACCCAAATTGTGAAATGAATTGCATTTTTGCATTCCTATCACTAAAATATAATATTTTAATGATTAAATTTTTTTTTCGATGTCTGGATATGGACAGAACGCAAGATATGCACGAATTTGCATACTTTCGCAGTTTTGACGCTTTAGTCCCCGTGATCAAATAAGCGTATTTTCGCATACCGAACCCCTCAAAACTTATTTCTAAGATATGTAAAGGATATTTATGGTATGTTTAGCTTATGATCTTGTTCCGGAGTGTACGTTGCTATACGAATTGGCATACTTTTCAGTTTGTCGCAAATAGTCCATGTGATTGAATAAACTTGTTTTTGACACGCCAAACCCTTCAAAACTTATTTCTAAGCTATGTAAAGGTTATTTAAGGTATGTTAAGCATATGTAACTATTCCGGAGTGTTTGTCGCGTTAAACTGATTACGTTTACGTAACAGTTTGTGTATAACTTTCTAGAATGTGATTTAGAGCTTGAAATCGAACTAGAAATAAAACGTGAAATAGTCAAACACAAGTACACGAATATTGAGACCAAAACACATCGTTTCATTGATAATTGATATTGTTCTACATCGTACAGTGTTTACAGAGCACAAATATCACAGTCTCCTTGACTTTAGGAAATTTCGTCCCGAAATTTTAGCTAGAGGAAACTTGTGAAAATAAATGTGGATATTTCGCCTTCATTTGGTCCTCACATTCCCAAGTAAACTCTAGGCCACGTTTGGACTCCCATCAAACTTTGACTATTGGTATTCATTTGTTCTTCAGTCTCTTGACTTCACAGTCCATTATCTCCATAGGTTTCTCGATGAAGTGCATTGTGTCATCAACTTGGATTTCGTCGAGTGGAATGTGAAGATCAGTATCGGCTAAACACTTTCTTAAATTGGACACGTGGAATGTTGGGTGAATATTCCTAAGTTCAGGAGGTAGCTCAAGTCTATAGGAAACCTTTCCGATTCTTTCAACAATCTTAAATGGTCCAACGTATCGTGGTGCAAGTTTTCCTTTCTTTCCAAATCTCACCACTCCCTTCCAAGGGGATACCTTGAGTAGGACATGGTCTCCGAATTGAAATTCCAAGGGCTTGCGTCACATATCTGCATAACTCTTTTGACGGCTTCTAGCTGTCAGAAGATTATTGCGAATTTTCTTGACTTTGTCCATTGTTTCTAGAATGAGTTCAGGTCCAGTAAGCTGAGCTTCACCGACTTCATTCCAACAGACAGGTGAATGACATTTTCGACCGTATAAATCTTCAAAAGGTGCCATATTGATGCTAGCATGATAACTATTGTTGTAAGAGAACTCAATCAACGGTAGATGCGAATCACAATTACCACCAAAGTCTATCACACATGCTCTAAGCATATCCTCCAATGTTTGTATCGTCCTCTCGGACTGTCCATCCGTTTGGGGATGATAAGCAATGCTTAAATTTAGTTGGGTTCCCATAGCAGATTGCATGGTCTTCCAAAAGTGAGATGAGAGTCGAGTATCACGGTCAGATGTGATGTTCAAAGGAACACCATGTCGGGACACAATCTCATCAACGTAAATCTTGGCGAGTTTATCAGCAGATAGATTCTCGCGAATCGGTAAAAAGTGTGCTGATTTCGTTAGACGATCAATGACTACCCAGATGGCATCATGACCTCTAGATGTGTGCATTAACTTAGTGATGAGATCCATCGCAATGTTCTCCCACTTCTATACCGGTATTTCTGGTTGTATAAGCAAACCAGATGGACGTTGATGTTCAGCCTTGAATTTTAGACAAGTTAGGCATTTCGATACATACAAGGCAACATCTTTCATCATACCAGGCCACCAGTACTGAGTACGAAGATCCTTGTACATTTTGTCAGCACCAAGATGGATAGAATAACAAGACTTATGAGATTCGTCCATCACTAAAGTGCGAAGATTGTCTTGTTTCGGAATACATAATCGGTTCTTGAAATAAATTAACCAATTGTCTTTCGTTTCGAGTTTAAGCTCTAGTTGACGTGTGAAGAAACACTAGATAATTGACCGGAATCAAATTATCTAGGGGTTTTGGATCTGCATAAAAAGGGGGTTGTTCTCTCTCGTTTGATTCGATTGCAACTGATCTTCTTCTCTGGTAAACTCTGCAAAACAAAGCACCGTTAGCCTCGTCAAGGGGAGAAAGGGGTTCTCTCCTTGACCCGACTCCAGCGTGAGAATAAGTATGTGTTTATGAAGAAGAAGAGGTATTGATGAAGTGTGTGTAACTTGGTTTTCATACCTGAATAGTTCTCATATTTATAGCCGAGAGTATTGGGTGGGAAAACTCGTTGATGAAATGTTGACGGAAGATGCTAACTCCGTAAGCGGTTACACTTCCTTCTATTAAGCTCCTCGATCCGACGTGAGTGCACGCGGATCACTGTTTAGATCTATGGCTGGGGGTTTGCCACGTGGAAAGTGATCAAGTGGAGGTTTCTCTCCAATTACATGCCATCATCGTGATTTCAGGGATGCCTGAGGTGATGACACGTGTCCAAACGGTTGTAACCGTTTTGTGGTGCACGATTGGGTCCTTCTAGAAGGTTATTGCCATAATCCTGTGTGACTCTTTATCGTGTGGTACCAGTTGGGTAAATAATATCCAAGTCTGGATATTATTAGGCGGAAGTGTTTATCTTAGGATTTTCATCCTTTGTTTATGGAGGAAAGCGCAAAGATTTATGATTTCCTTTTGGCGCGCAAGTGTTGTCTGCTATTTGTCTTTTAAGCCTTCTTTGTAGGACCAGTGCGTGGCCGCGCAAGGTTAAAAAGGGGCTGAAAGACATGGTTGTGGTATGGTCCCAAGTAGTTATTATGAGGTTTTTAGGACCTTACCCCTTCAAGTCCCCCCAGTCTAGTGTTGCTCTTATGCAAATAAGTGGAGCACTGGACGTTATGAGAGAGAAATGTTTTTGGCGCGAAAGTAGGGAATCTTCTGAGAGAAGAGTTACTTTGCTTGTTATAGAGATTTTTGAAAATCTTTGACTTTAGGTGGCTGAGCAGTTTTCGAAAAAAGATATTTGTACCTTTTTTTTTTACTGCTGGTACCATGGGCGAAGAGTTTGTATAATCATGAGCTGACGGTAGGTGACGTCGCTTGTAATAAAAAATTAACATTTGCGATATTTCCTTACCTTCTTGCCTTGGAATACGTATTGACGCTTGTCAGTCTTGATTTACTGGACATGACATTAGTTCCTGCAGCGCCGTTTAGAAAAGGCGTCTGATAGGTGATTATGACTTTCCCCTTTCCCGGAGTTAACTTGTCTATAAATATGTTTGGGGGTTCTTTTATCTCTTTGCTTGACTTGGAAAAATGAAGACAAAGCGTTCTTTTCGTACTCGGCGACTTTTGGATATTTTAAAGATGTACGAGGCTGCTGAAGGTCTCGTGCTTCTTGCTGGTTCCCCACCATTAACAGCTAACAAGGAAAGGGACTCGTTTAATCCTGATTCTTTGACCGTTGCCGGTTCTGATTGTAAGGTTCTCCGGCAAAAAGGTGTTGTTGATGAGAAAGTTGGTGTCTTATCTGCTAAGGACCTGATGTCCTGTTTTCCGATGATTCGGAAACGTGGATGCCAACTGTTGTACTGTCGCCTGAAGAAGTGCCGTGATGACCAGGTCCCGGTTGTTGATGAAGGTCCTTCTGTTGATTAGGTTAGGTTTGGGAAACTGTGTTTCCCCCCTTTTTTTGGCGTTTATGTTGGTCTTGCTACTAAAAATTTTTGAAGATAACTGTCGTGATCGTTGTGAATGGTTGTTTATATTTTGCTTTGATGATATATATATATATATTTTTTGATGCACTGTCGTGCATGTAAGCTTCAGGTTGTGTTTGGATTACAATATGTTGCATATGTTTAATTGCTTTGGATAGGTAGAGCGAATGAGAATGGTATTGTACTCATCTGTGAACGTTTGTCTAAGGTGCGTAAGGTTGTGCCCTTTTTAGACTGTTCATGAAGCGTACAATACTTGCCATATTGTTTTCGCGTATACCAAAAGAATTATATGCAATTTGTAACAAACAGTAACATGAGTAAAGATGATGCTTGTATTAATAGGGCGCAAGGCCAATAATACAAAGGATAATAAGGAAATACATTGCCTGTATACTTTCATTTTTGCGGAATGGTTTGGCTTATATGTAACACCTGCGCAGCTGCTGCGCGTTCCAGGTGCGGGGAACTAGTGTCCCATCAATTCTTTTCAGGGTGTATGCCCCCTTGCCTAAGACTTCATTGATGATGTACGGCCCTTCCCATTTTAGCGCTAATTTGCCTGGTTTTTCCGCGTTGGAAGCCTCATTGTCGCGTAAGACGAAGTCACCAGGGACAAAGGTACATACGCGTACGCGCGAATTGTAGTATTTTTCGAGTTTGGACTTGTACCTTGCCTCTGTGATGGCGACATTCTCGCGCCTTTCTTTGAGAAGGTCTAAATCCAGTCTTCGCTCTTGCTCATTGTTTTGTTTTTGCATGGCAATCATGCGCGGTGATGGGAGGCCAATTTCAGATGGGATTACTGCTTCAGACCCGTAAACAAGGCTGAATGGAGTTTCTCCTGTGCTCTTTGGCATGGTGCGATGAGCCCATAAGATGCTTGGGAGCTCATCAACCCATCCTCTGTGCGCTGTTCCAAGTCGTGCTTTAATGCCGTCGACTATCTATTTGTTGACGCTCTCGACTTGGCCGTTTGCCTGTGGGTGCGCCACGGAAGCAAAGTTGTGTTCGATCTTCATTTCCTTGAACCATTTCCGAAGATCTTCCAAAGCAAAGTTGGTGCCGTTGTCGGAGATGATGCGCAATTGTAATCCGAATCTGCAAATAATATGTTCCCATATAAATTTACGGATTACCATTGCTGTTGTTGAAGCTAATGCTTTGGCTTCAACCCACTTCGTGAAATAGTCCACTGCTACGATGATGAATTTTACTGCGCCTGGTGCGTCAGGGAATGGGCCAACAAGATCGATGCCCCATTGTTGGAAGGGCCAGGCGGACGTGACTGGTATTAGCGGATTCTTTGGCCGGAGTGTCTTTGGCGCGTGGCGCTGGCATGCTGCGCATTTCCGTAGTATTTCTACCGCATCTACGTGCATTCCCGACCAATAGTAGCCGGCGCTCATTATTTTTGCTACTACCATGCGCGGTCCGGCACGTATCCCGCACAAGCCTTCATGTATTTCCCTGACTAAGTATTGTGCATTTGTTTTGTCAACACAGCGCAATAGTGGTCCCATGAATGACTTTCGGTACAGAATCCCTTCCTGTAACACCTCGAAAATTCACGTCCTATAATGTATTGACACGTGTCATAAGTTTGAACGTGGGAAAGAATGTTCTGAAAGGACTAAAGTTGACAAACATGGAAAGTATGTGAATATATGGGTTTAAAATGTCAACAGTGAATAAATATACTTTACAATAACCCTACATGATGTTTAAACCTTCAAACGAATAAATCATGGATCATACGAAGCTAAATATGAAAGAAAGTGAGAGATTACAAACTACAGGGGTTAAATGTGTCAACATATTTAAGTTATACCTCTGAGTGACCTTTTAGCAAACCCAAAGCTTTGTAACGGTTAATTATGCTCACTAGAATGCACGATATAAATTTCATGAAGTTTCGTTATCGTATGAGAAAGTTATGATCAAATTCGTATACAAAGGGTTAAAAGCGTCAACGATGAAGTTTATGACTTTTCGGGTGAACACAAAGTTAACCGAGGACTTAACAAAGTGGGTATATGTCTTGAAGCCTTTATAAATCAATTTGGAGGGTTCAAAGTGCAAGAAATAAAGTCGAAGCAAAGTTTCCAAGAGCCAAGGACCAAAGCATAAAAATAAAAAATTTCAGATTTGATCAGATGGGGCGTCGCGCCACGCGAGGACCCTGGAGGGGGGGGGGTCTACGCGTGCCGTGAGGGGCCTTCTGCTCCGAATTCTTTGGGTTCTTGTCTGCCAACTCCATTTTAACCGACTTAAAACGATTTTCCTCATCCTGCACGACCCCTAAACAACCCCTAGACACTTAGGGACATCTGGAAATTATCCAAGGCCATTGTTAGACTTGTGTGTCAACAATCCATGAGGTTTTGAACACTATAAAAGGCCACAAGGTTGCAACCATTTCTTCACACCTCATTTCTGCATTTCTGGAGCTTCTTGGAGCTTAAGAGCAGACCCAAGTCTTTCCTAATCGTGCATAGGACTTCAGTAAGTATGCTTAACCTTTCTTAGTTAAGTTTTTGCTTAAAAGTCAAACCGTCGTAATTAACGGTTGACTTAGCGATAAATCATTGATGGTTCAGTGATTAGTCGAATTAAAAGTAGTTATAAGTTGGTAATTATGTGGGCATTAAACCCTTAAAAGGGCGCCCTCTGATTCCCACTCTAACTAGGTCTAATGTCGGGTCAAACTTGATATTAAAAAGTCAACAGAATGCTTAATTTCCAATTTATGCATAATTAGCAATGTAGGACCCATACAACCTGTTTGATCATTAATATAACTTGGTAATTTATGTAAGAACATGTCTAAACATGTTCAACCCGACAATTTTCTGTTAGACCCGGTTCGGAACCGAAAGTCGCAAAGCTTTGACTTTTGCTTTGACTTCAGTTCTGACCCGTTTTGGTATGTTTTAGAAATGCCTTAGAGCTTTAATTGGACTAGGTTACATGCTAGTATAACCCTCTGTGATTATACACCATGGTTCATTAGTTATCCAATTAATATGCATGATTCCCTTAATTGCTCATATGATGACCATTATGCCCTTTTCACCATAAAACGTGATTTTTGAAAATGTAAAAGAGTAGAAACGTTAATTACTGATATATAAACTTGTACCCAAAATTTGACATCAGTTTGAGGTCTAGATTAAGAGTTATGCTCATTAGCGTAAATTAAAAGCTTTATGTTAAATAAACGGCGTAATTAGCGTATAGCCTATTTAAACCTACTTTTTGATATCAAACTCTTTACCCACTGATGTAATATATTATTTTGGGATTTTTGAAGATTTTTAATTAATTTTAGGCTGAGCATAACTTGGAGTCATAGGCTTGATTCAGAAATTGTCGGTTTTGCCCTTTCGGGCTATAAAATGAGTTTTACATATCTTTTTGACCCCAAACCTTTTGCTACTGATTTTATATGATAAATACATTATTTTAAACCTTCTGGAATGATAAAAATATCAGCTTTGTATATAGAACCCGGAAACGGCTTCTAATCGCCTTTTAAAGCGTTTTTAACGCATAGTATGTATTAAAACTATTTTAAACATACAAGGGTTGATACCTACTGATATTTTAGGTAATTTATAATATTTTAATAGTAAGCAAAAGTTGTTTAACTCAGACTTCAGTTTTGAGCTTTTCGACTTATGTGAAATTACCAAAATGCCCCTACGGTGTATAGTTTGGTTATAATTGATAAATTTCGCATATATACAATACCCTACTGTTATAACTCGGTAAACTGAGTATTTTTTCTGAACATATCAGACCTGTAACTCAGGTTAATACTTAAACTCTTTTATAACCTTCTAAATGACCAAATTACCCCTACGGGGCATAGTTTGTGTTAAAATTCGTTTTGGTCATAATGGAAGGTATCCTAGTGATATCACAACATATTTAAGGCATATTAACTTAGGAAACCTGTAAATGACTCTCGCGGTCACCCGTTACGCCTCTTGCGCGTTCGGTTCGGCTTATGTAACTAGTTTACATAAATTAGCCGAAACGGGTCAAACCTTATCAGTTTTACCCCAAAATTCTGAATGTGCTTAGATTACCCACATAAGGAAAGTCTTCAATCTTGTCGGGTCTAAATCACATTCTATTCCGGTCTTCGCTTAATCATGCGTTTGAACCGAATCGGTCTAAGCTTAAGCTTAACTAAAGACCGTTAGGATTCTAATAGGTTATTATAAACCTTTGTTCCAGAATAGGAGAACCGGTAAAAGCTACCCGCATTTTTCTAATTGAGAATTATACTTGCAAAGGTAAATACTTTTAACTTATTTTCCCTATACGGGCTTGGGGTACGGTATATAAAATACTGCTTGGTCGGGCATTAAATCTTCCATCGTTTGGTGGTTAATTGATATTTGATCGGCCCGTTTAAATTGTTTTGTCTGCTTAAAGCCTTTGGGAGATTAATGACCATGTCCCGGATATCCTTGGCATCATTTTACGAAATGGCCACGACCTAAGCGCGGGGTGTAGGCGTACACCCGTCAGTGCCAAATAAATAATGTGGTGTGTCTATTGATCTTTAACCCGGCACGACCTGGGCTACTGAACGCATAAGGAACATGTAATTCTTTTACGAGATTATATATTTAAATAATTATCCCAAGTTATAAAAAGTTTGTGCCACATGCATTCAAATCAATTTTATTAAACTTTCCAAAATGAGTCGGTTGAATGTATTTACCAGTGTACGTATTTTCCCAAAAAGATTAAATGCAGGTACTAATCGTAATAGGCTGGATTTCTCCTTAGCATCAAAAGAGTCTCGCAAGCTTAAGATGCCTAAAGTCTGATGAACTACTGTTTCCTATTTATTTTTGATCCGTCTGTGGATAAACTTTCGACTATTGTGATACTTGATATTACAAATTATATTTGGTTGAAATATATCTTTCATTTGCTTCCGCTGTGCATATTAAATATTGTGTTGTTTGACTGTAATGTTGCCAACCACGTCACGATACTCCCCCACCGGGCCAACCGGTCAAACGTGGAAATATCGGGGTGTGACAGGTTGGTATCAGAGCCAACGCTGAGTGAATTAAACACTAGCCTTTTGTGTTTAATCTCACTTACACAATTGCACATTCCAAATTTTCGAGTCTAGACAAAGAACATAGGAACAATCCCAAATTTGTTTCAATTTATTTTTAACTTTGTCTTTTATTTTATATATTCTTGTTGCTATCTTATGTTATATGGACAGGACTAAATATGCCGCCAAGATTCTTCAGACGAAGAGGAAGAGGTAAGGGGCCAATCACCGCTCCTAATGATCATGAAGCCGGGCCTTCACAAAGGCGAGCTCCTTCTGTCACTGCGAGTGCTGACCCTCACGAAAACCGGAGGACAAATGTGGATCCCGCAAGACGGTCCGTTTCACACAGCTCGACGCCTCCTTTTCATAACTCCTATGGGCCACATTCGGAAAACGAGCCCAACAACCCACAACCTTCTTACATACCTCTACAGCGATCCCTATCGCACCATTCCTTTGGAGACCCCACTCCCGTCTTCCAAGGCCGGTTTAACCCGGCAAACTACATACAAGAACCAGTGGGTTTTAACCCATTGGGGCCAGAGGATCATTTCTCCGGCGATCATGCAGAAGACATGGACGAGGACACGGATCCCGTCGAGCCTGCAACCAGGACCCCCAACCATCCTATAGAGGTCTCAGATGGTTTGTCTTTTCATGGATCACCCTATCGTGGTCCAGACAGTTACCAGGCACGGTTTAACCAGTACGAGTGGTATTTTACACCCTCGCATCATTCGTCACCTCACCAGCAGCAGCAGCAGAATCCCTCTGGGGATTCACGTTTCGTGGCTGTCACGCCACCGCCTCCTCCACCACCAGTTAATCAGGCACCTCCAGAACCGCCGAGGCGTAGGAGGACAGGCGCGCAAATGTCCGCGCGTGGTGGAGATTTTCACTTCAGCTCTTCTCGACACTCAAGTGGCAGTCATTATCCGCCACTACAGGAGGAAACGCATATGGGTGGACCTTCACACCCAGTTGCACCGCAGCCACCACTGATGGGTTTTGATAACCCAATTCCAGCATATACAGGTTCAATGGCGTATAACCCGTTTGAGCAGCTGGCTCACACCAACTATAATTACGCTGAAGCCGACCCATACTTGGTAGCGGCCAATTACAACACCTTTAACCCTGAAGGATCGTATGGAGCTCCTTGGGGAGTAGGGTACCCAACCCATGGGTACCAAATACCTGCTAGACCTATAATTCAGACACAATCGCAACCGCCACGGTTTTCTCCCCCAGAATGGGAGGAAATTCTTCAAAGATTGGACCAGGTCGAGCGAGACTTTCACAGAGATCGTAGGGAGCGACAAAGTTTCTTCCAGGGATTAACAAGTTTAATAAAGGGGAAGAGCAAGAAGGACCATTGAATCCTTCAATTATTTGTATTTTCCTTGTTTCAGTTGAGCCCCTGCGTGGGCCTGTCTTGCTATTTTGAGCCCCTGCGTGGGCCTATCTTTCTGTTAACCCCTACGAGGGTATGTTGTTTGTTTAAGTCCCTGCGTGGACTAGTATTTCAGTTTGACCCCTGCGTGGGTAAGTGTTTGTTAAAAAGACCCGTTTAGGGCAGTATGTAATCTTTTAATGATTATTGGAATGTTAATTTATAAATTTCATTTTGCTATAATATGCATAAATATTTTACATGAAATAAATAAATCAAAATCATTCCTTTTTATAATAATCTTCCTATTAAATAATGAATAAGAATCTTAAGAGTGAAACCTAGCCTGAGTGTCATTGTAAAGACCTGGCCAAGATGGTAAGACCTGTTTAAAAGATTCGGATCCCTGTTAACATCTAAAAATATGTTAACACTCCTGGCAGACGTGATTCGTTAAAATCACACACGTCATTCTCATATAAGGATTCTTCAAAAGATTCCTAACCCAACTTAATGATCTCTGAATCATGGGTTTAAATCATCAATTTAGATGATCATATTTTGACCATACATTGGTAATATAGTGCCTACGAGCCTTGCTCATTTCTACATGAGCCAAAAGACAGTGGTAGCTATGACTCCCTGTCCAAAAAGGGTAATGAACTATGTTCAAGCCTTAAAAGCTTTGATTCTCTGAAATCATAGCTTATAATTTATAAATGTCCTTGTGACTAGGCCTGTTGTGCCACTAATAAGACTGTTATTGTTTTTTTTATAATTAAGATAAATTGTAATAAAAATCCTAAATAAATATGATTAACAAATTAACCAAATCTGGTCTCTGTTTACCATGGTTAATGAATTGCCATAAAAGGCAATTCTATGATAAACTCCCAAATAAACTATTGTCATTGTCTTATGCAACAGTTCAAATTAAAATGGATGACTCGGATGAAATTAATAGTCACCCAAGGGAGAACAATGATAACGCCCGAATTAATATAACGGGTGCTGAACTAAAAGCGTTAGTAGACGACGCTGTTACAAAGGCCTTAGAGCGGCAGTATGAAGAATATAGTGGGACTCTAAGCAGGACCCTATCTACGCCGCATTCAAAGCCTAAAACACACTCTGAGGCTCACAGTAAGCCACCTCCCAAGAAGGATGAACCCAAGAAAGGAGATGACGATCGTCACTCCTCAAATCATCATAGTGACCCGTCTCAAAAGATAATGCTAAATCAAGGACCCCGTGACAAGGGTTGCTCCTACAAATATTTTGTCTCATGTAAACCCAGGTATTTCACTGGGGAGAAAGGAGCTGTAGATTGTATGACGTGGTTAGATGAGATGGATACAGTTGTGGATATCAGCGGATGCGCTGAGAGGGATGTGGTCAAGTTTGTGTCGCAATCATTTAAGGGTGAGGCTTTAGCCTGGTGGAGATCGTTGATTCAAGCCACCGGGAAGATCCCATTGTACAACATGACATGGGAGCAATTTGTTGCCCTTATCAGGGAAAACTACTGCCCTCAGCATGAGGTGGAGAAGATAGATTCTGATTTTCTATCGTTGGTTATGAAGAACCTTGACTGCCAAGCTTACCTCACGAGCTTCAACACCTTGTCAAGATTGGTTCCGTATCCGGTGACCCCGGAACCCAAACGCATAGCTCGTTTCATTAGGGGTTTAGCCCCAGAAATAAAGGCAAGCGTGAAGGCCTCTCGGCCAACTACTTTCAGATCTGTCACTGATATATCTTTGTCCCTCACCCTGGATGCGGTCAGACAAAGATCGCTGAGGAACACAGATGCCGAGAAGCGGAAACGTGAAGATGACACTTCACGAAGGTCAAACAAGAAGCATCGAGGAAATAATGACCACAGGAAAGGGTCTGAGTCCAGGAAGGATGGGCATCAGTCTGGTGATAAGCCCAAGTGCAAAGTCTGCAAGAAATAGCACTTCGGGAAGTGCAGGTTTGAATCGAACTCGCAGACTCAGTCGAAAACTTTTGCATGTGGAATATGCAAGTCCAAGGATCACAAGACCTTGGATTACAAGAAGCTGAAAGACGCAACGTGCTACCGTTGTAATGAAAAAGGGGCACATTAAGACCAACTGCCCGAAATATGCAAAGAAAGACGACGAAGGAAAGAAGACAAATGCTAGAGTCTTCAGGATGGATGCAAAGGAAGCGGTTCTAGACGACAATGTGATTAAAGGTACTTTCCTTGTAAATGATGTCTATGCAAGAGTACTTTTTGATTCAGGCGCTGATAAATCGTTTGTAGATCATAAGTTTTGCAAATTACTGAATTTACCTGTCAAAACCTTAAGTGTGAATTATGAGGTGGAGTTAGCAGATGGCACCATAGAAACCGTCTCAACTATGTTAGATGGATGTGTTATATCCATTAAGAATCACTCTTTTCCTTTGTCCCTACTTCCCTTTAAGTTAGCCGGTTTTGACATAGTTTTGGGTATGGACTGGTTATCCCATAACCAGGCCCAAATTGTCTGCAACAAGAAACAAGTAGTGATCAAGACTCTGTCTGGTGAATCACTTACCATTCGGGGAGATACCCAGTATGGACTACCGGAGCAAGTGACTATGCTCAAGGCCTCTAAGTGTTTAAAGAAGGGTTGTGTCATCTACATGGCACAAGTGATTATTGATGAGCCTAAACCGAAGATGGAAGATATCTCTGTCATTTCTGAATACCCTGAAGTTTTTCCTGAAGAACTACCTGGCTTACCACCAGATAGACAAGTCGAATTCAGAATTGACATCATCCCTGGAGTAGCACCAGTTTCTAGAGCACCTTATAGGTTGGCACCAACGGAGATGAAGGAATTAAGAACGCAACTAGATGAATTACTGGCCAAAGATTTCATTAGACCTAGTTCGTCTCCTTGGGGAGCACCAATCTTATTTGTCAAGAAGAAGGATGGATCGATGCGTCTGTGCATCGATTACCGTGAGCTTAATAAGGTCACGATCAAGAATAGGTACCCTTTGCCCAGAATCGACGATCTGTTCGATCAGCTCCAAGGGGCAAGTTACTTCTCCAAGATCGATATGAGGTCAGGCTATCAGCAATTGAAGGTTAAAGATGAAGATGTACACAAGACTGCATTTAGGACTCGTTATGGTCATTACGAGTTCCTAGTGATGCCTTTTGGGCTCACAAATGCACCTGCCGCATTCATGGACCTCATGAATCGCGTCTGCAAACCCTACTTAGACAAATTTGTCATCGTCTTCATAGACGACATCCTCATCTACTCGAAGAACAAGGCTGATCATGAGAAGCATCTTCGATGTATTCTTTCATTACTTCAGCAGGAGAAGCTCTATGCCAAATTCTCTAAATGTGAATTCTGGCTTCGTGAAGTCCAATTTCTTGGACATGTGGTTAGCGAACGAGGAATCCAAGTGGATCCCGCTAAGGTTGAAGCTGTCATGAACTGGCAAGAGCCAAAGACACCTACAGAGATTCGTAGCTTCCTGGGATTGGCAGGATATTACAGGCGTTTCATTGAAAATTTTTCAAGGATTGCTGCACCCCTAACTTCCTTGACTAGCAAGAAGGTTAAGTTTGATTGGGGCCCTAAGCAGCAAGAATCCTTTGATATCCTTAAACAGAAGTTGAGCAACGCTCCTGTACTTACATTACCTGAAGGTACCGAAGAATTCGTGGTTTACTGCGATGCATCACACACCGGGATGGGATGTGTGCTTATGCAGAGAGGCAAAGTTATTGCCTACGCTTCACGACAATTAAAGGTGCACGAAAAGAATTACACCACCCATGACTTGGAGTTGGGTGCCGTTGTATTTGCACTGAAGCTATGGAGGCACTATTTATATGGTGTCAAGTGTGTGATCTATTCTGATCACAAGAGCCTCCAGCACCTATTTAACCAGAAGGATCTAAACATGAGGCATCGCCGATGGATGGAGACATTGAATGATTATGATTGTGAAATCAGATACCATCCAGGCAAAGCAAATGTGGTTGCTGATGCCTTAAGCAGGAAGGAAATGGTGAAACCCATCAGAATCAATGCCAAGAGCATTGAAATAAAGAACAGTTTGAATGAAAGGTTGTTAGCTGCACAGAAGGAAGCTGTGCTGGAAGCTAACTATCCTAACGAAAAGCTGGGAGTCACTGAAGAGCAATTATCTCAGGGCAAGGACGGAATCCTGAGGTTAAATGGAAGAATATGGGTTCCAGTTTATGGAGGACTTCGAGATGTGATCCTCCAAGAAGCCCACAGCTCTAAATATTCCGATCATCCTGGAGCTGATAAGATGTACCAGGATCTGAAGGCGAATTATTGGTGGATAGGCTTGAAGAAGTCTGTAGCTGCCTATGTAGCTAAATGCTTGACGTGTGCGCAAGTCAAAGCTGAACATCAAAAGCCGTCAGGTTTGCTACAAAAACCTGAACTTCCCACATGGAAATGGGAAATGGTGATGATGGATTTCATCACCAAGTTGCCAAAGACAAGGAAAGGCAATGATACGATATGGGTGATAGTGGATAGACTGACTAAGTCAGCACATTTTCTACCCATAAAGGAGACCTATAGCTCCGACATGTTAGCCCAATTATACGTAGATAAGATTGTAGCTCTACATGGCGTACCTGTGGCTATTATCTCTGACAGAGATACTAGATACACGTCGCATTTTTGGAAGAGTTTCCAACAAGCTTTGGGAACGCGCTTAAATTTCAGTACGGCTTACCATCCTCAGACTGACGGACAGAGTGAGCGTACCATCCAAACATTGGAAGACATGCTACGTGCATGTGTGATTGATTTAGGTGGTAGTTGGGATAACCACCTACCATTAATTGAGTTCTCATATAACAATAGCTACCATACCAGCATCAAGGCTGCGCCTTTCGAGGCTTTATACGGTAGAAAGTGTAGAACGCCCGTTTGTTGGGCAGAAGTTGGAGATGTCCAACTGTCAGGTCCGGAAATAGTCTTTGAAACGACGGACAAGATTGTCCAGATTCGTGACCGACTGAAAGCTGCCAGGGATAGGCAGAAAAGCTACGCTGATTTAAAGCGTAAACCTTTTAACTTCGAGGTAGGCGACAAAGTGTTGCTTAAAGTATCACCCTGGAAGGGAGTGATGCGATTTGGTAAGAATGGCAAATTAAGCCCGAGATACATAGGACCGTTTGAGGTGATCGAACGTGTCGGATCAGTCGCTTATAAGTTAAATTTGCCTGAAGAGCTCAGTGGAATTCACAATGTATTTCACATCTGTAATCTGAAGAAGTGTTTCGCTAATGAATCACTGGTCATACCGCATACAGATGTGCACATAGAATAGAGCTTAAAGTTTGTTGAAAAACCTGTGTCGATCGAGGATCGACAGGTTAAGAAGCCTCGAAGGAAGCATGTGCCTATTGTAAAGGTAAAATGGGATGCCCGTAGAGGTCCCGAATACACGTGGGAGGTTGAGTCCACAATGAAAGAAAAGTACCCTCATTTGTTTCAGTAAATCTCGAGGTTGAGACTTTTAAGGGGGTGAGGATGTAACACCTCGAAAATTCACGTCCTATAATGTATTGACACGTGTCATAAGTTTGAACATGGGAAAGAATGTTCTGAAAGGACTAAAGTTGACAAACATGGAAAGTATGTGAATATACGGATTTAAAATGTCAACAGTGAATAAATATACTTTACAATAACCCTACATGATGTTTAAACCTTCAAACGAATAAATCATGGATCATACGAAGCTAAATATGAAAGAAAGTGAGAGATTACAAACTACAGGGGTTAAATGTGTCAACATGTTTAAGGTTATACCTCTGAGTGACCTTTTAGCAAACCCGAAGCTTTGTAACGGTTAATTATGCTCAATAGAATGCACGATATAAATTTCATGAAGTTTCGTAATCGTATGAGAAAGTTATGATCAAATTCGTATACAAAGGGTTAAAAGCGTCAACGATGAAGTTTATGAATTTTCGGGTGAACACAAAGTTAACCGAGGACTTAACAAAGTGGGTATATGTCTTGAAGCCCTTATAAGTCAATTTGGAGGGTTCAAAGTGCAAGAAATAAAGTCGAAGCAAAGTTTCCAAGAGCCAAGGACCAAAGCATAAAAATAAAAAAATTCAGATTTGATCAGATGGGGCGTCGCGCCACGCGAGGACCCTGGGGGGGGGGGGGGGGGGGGTCTACGCGTGCCGCGAGGGGCCTTCTGCTCTGAATTCTTTGGGTTCTTGTCTGCCAACTACATTTTAACCGACTTAAAACGATTTTCCTCATCTTGCACGACCCCTAAACAACCCCTAGACACTTAGGGTCATCTGGAAATGATCCAAGGCCATTGTTAGACTTGTGTGTCAACAATCCATGAGGTTTTGAACACTATAAAAGGCCACAAGGTTACAACCATTTCTTCACACCTCATTTCTGCATTTCTGGAGCTTCTTGGAGCTTAAGAGCAGACCCAAGTATTTCCTAATCGTGCATAGGAGTTCAGTAAGTATGCTTAACCTTTCTTAGTTAAGTTTCTGCTTAGTTTTAGCTTAAAAGTCAAACCGTCGTAATTAACGGTTGACTTAGTGATTAATCATTGATGGTTCAGTGATTAGTCGAATTGAAAGTAGTTATAAGTTGGTAATTATGTGGGCATTAAACCCTTAAAAGGGCGCCCTCTGATTCCCACTCTAACTAGGTCTAATGTCGGGTCAAACTTGTTATTAAAAAGTCAACAGAATGCTTAATTTCCAATTTATGCATAATTAGCAATGTAGGACCCATACAACCTGTTTGATCATTAATATAACTTGGTAATTTATGTAAGAACATGTCTAAACATGTTTAACCCGACAATTTTCTGTTAGACCCGGTTCGGAACCGAAAGTCGCAAAGCTTTGACTTTTGCTTTGACTTCAGTTCTGACCCGTTTTGGTATGTTTTAGAAATGCCTTAGAGCTTTAATTGGACTAGGTTACATGCGAGTATAACCCTCTGTGATTATACACCATGGTTCATTAGTTATCCAATTAATATGCATGATTCCCTTAATTGCTCATATGATGACCATTATGCCCTTTTCACCATAAAACGTGATTTTTGAAAATGTAAAAGAGTAGAAACCTTAATTACTGATATATAAACTTGTACCCAGAATTTGACATCAGTTTGAGGTCTAGATTAAGAGTTATGCTCATTAGCGTAAATTAAAAGCTTTATGTTAAATAAACGGCGTAATTAGCGTATAGCCTATTTAAACCTACTTTTTGATATCAAACTCTTTACCCACTGATGTAATATTTTATTTTAGGATTTTTGAAGATTTTTAATTAATTTTAGGCTGAGCATAACTTGGAGTCATAGGCTTGATTCGGAAATTGTCGGTTTTGCCCTTTCGGGCTATAAAATGAGTTTTACATATCTTTTTGACCCCAAACCTTTTGCTACTGATTTTATATGATAAATACATTATTTTAAACCTTCTGGAATGATAAAAATATCAGCTTTGTATATAGAACCCGGAAACGGCTTCTAATCGCCTTTTAAAGCGTTTTTAAGGCATAGTATGTACTAAAACTATTTTAAACATACAAGGGTTGATACCTACTGATATTTTAGGTAAATTATAATATTTTAACAGTAAGCAAAAGTTGTTTAACTCAGACTTCAGTTTTGAGCTTTTCGACTTATGTGAAATTACCAAAATGCCCCTACGGTGCATAGTTTGGTTATAATTGATAAATTTCGCATATATACAATACCCTACTGTTATAACTTGGTAAACTAAGTATTTTTGCTGAACATATCAGACCTGTAACTCAGGTTAATACTTAAACTCTTTTATAACCTTATAAATGACCAAATTACCCCTACGGGGCATAGTTTGTGTTTAAATTCGTTTTGGGCATAATGGAAGGTATCCTACTGATATCACAACATATTTAAGGCATATTAACTTAGGAAACCTATAAATGACTCTCGCGGTCACCCGTTACGCCTCTTGCGCGTTCGATTCGGCTTATGTAACTAGTTTACATAAATTAGCCGAAACGGGTAAAACCTTATCAGTTTTACCCCAAAATTTAGAATGTGCTTAGATTACCCATATAAGGGAAGTCTTCAATCTTGTCGGGTCTAAATCATATTCTATTCCGGTCTTCGCTTAATCATGCGTTTGAACCGTATCGGTCTAAGCTTAAGCTTAACTAAAGACCGTTAGGATTCTAATAGGTTATTATAAACCTTTGTTCCAGAATAGGAGAACCGGTAAAAGCTACCCGCATTTTGCTAATTGAGAATTATACTTGCAAAGGTAAATACTTTTAACTTATTTTCCCTATACGGGCTTGGGGTACGGTATATAAAATACCGCTTGGTCGGGCATTAAATCTTCCATCGTTTGGTGGTTAATTGATATTTGATCGGCCCGTTTAAATTGTTTTGTCTGCTTAAAGCCTTTGGAAGATTAATGACCATGTCCCGGATATCCTTGGCATCATTTTACGAAATGGCCACGACCTAAGCGCGGTGTGTAGGCGTACACCCGTCAGTGCCAAATAAATAATGTGGTGTGTCTATTGATCTTTAACCCGACACGACCCGGGCTACTGAACACATAAGGAACATGTAATTCTTTTACGAGATTATATATTTAAATAATTATCCCAAGTTATAAAAAGTTTGTGCCACGTGCATTCAAATCAATTTTATTAAACTTTCCAAAATGAGTCGGTTGAATGTATTTACCAGTGTAAACTGACGTATTTTCCCAAAAAGATTAAATGCAGGTACTAATCGTAATAGGCTGGATTTCTCCTTAGCAACAAAAGAGTCTCACAAGCTTAAGATGCCTAAAGTCTGATGAACTACTGTTTCCTATTTATTTTTGATCCGTCTGCGGATAAACTTTCGACTATTGTGATACTTGATATTACAAATTATATTCGGTTGAAATATATCTTTCATTTGCTTCCGCTGTGCATATTAAATATTGTGTTGTTTGACTGGGCCCCACCGGGCCCACCGGTCAAACGTGGAAATATCGGGGTGTGACACTTCCGCCATTTCATAGTTTATTGCCTTGTTCTGGATTTTTTGAGCCTCCGCCTTTCCTTCTGGTAGTTTCCCATGTTGTAGGTATAAGATAATCGGAGACATCCAGGATGGATTGCCGATCTCTATAACGTTTACTTGTTTGAGAGGGACGGAAGGGTTGGACAATACTTCGATGCGTACCTCTTTTGCTAAATGTTTGAAACTAGTGGCGGCCAATTTGCTTAGCTCGTCCGCGTGCTTATTTTCGCTTCTGTTTATGTGATTAACCTTGAATGTTTGGAATTTGCTGATTAGCATTCGTGCTTGCACCAGGTATAGGGCCATTGCTTCTCCTTTTGGGTCATAATGACCGTTGACCTGTTCAGCCACTAATTTTGAATCTACATTGGCTTCGAGGTTTCTTGCCCCCATCTTGAGTTCTAAACGAAGGCCTGCTAGGAACGCTTCGTATTCTGCCTCGTTGTTTGTGCTTCGGAAATCTAGGCATATAGCATATGTAAGTTCGTGGTCATCTGGGCTGACCAATCGGAGACCCACGCCTGCTCCGTCATCATTAGAAGCTCCATCTGTGTGTAGAGTCCAGAACCTATCATCGAAAACAGGAACATGGTTTTGGATTGCCTCACACTCTTGGATTTTGTCGATAGGAACTTCTGTGGCAAAATCTGCTAGAACTTGCCCCTTGATTGCTGGTCGCGATCTGTATAGGATATTGTATCCTCCGAGCTCAATGGCTCATTTGGCCAATCTTCCCGCGACGTCGGGTTTGGATAAGATTTGACCTAAATGGTAATTAGTGAGGACTGTGATGACATGACCAGAGAAATACCGACGTAAGCGCCGTGATGCATGTACTAGTGCTAGGACTAGTTTTTCTATCATTGAATAATGTGTCTCTGGGCCAGTGAGCATCTTGCTTATATAGTAGATTGGAGTTTGAATGTTTTCTCGCTCCACCATTAATACTGCGCCTACCGCTACTTCCGCAGCAGATAAATATAAGATCAGTGGTTCCTTTTCTCGTGGTGCTGTTAGCGTCGGCAACTGAATTAAACATTCTTTCATTTGTTTGAAGGCTGCTTCCCCTTCGGGTGTCCACTGGAAATGGGTTTTCTTGGCGCAGTTTCGTAGTATGCTAATGAATGGATAGGATTTTGCTGCATGATTTGCTAAGAATCTGTTCAAAGCTGCTAGACGTCCGGCGAGTCTTTGCATTTCTTTTATTGTTGCAGGTGATGGCATTAGCTGGATGGCCTGTACTTTCTCCGAGTTTACTTTAAAACCATCCCTTGTTACTACGAAACCCAGAAATTTCCCTTCTTCCATTCTGAAGGAACATTTTGTTGGGTTGAGCTTTAAGTTTACGTTGCGCAAAGAATCGAACGTGCGTTGGATATTTGCGAGCACTGTATCTTCCTCGTGGCTCATGATGACGAGGTCATCCATGTATACCTCGACTGTTTTGCCGATGTCACCTCTGAAGACTGTGTCCATTAGGCGCTGGTAAGTTGCGCCTGCGTTACGTAAACCGAAGGGCATTTTTATGTAACAGAAAATGCCCTTGTCCGTGCGGATTGCTGTCTTGTCCTCGTCTTCTTCTTTCATCTGGACCTGATGGTAACCTTTGTAACAGTCAAGAAAGCACTTCCATCGAAATGATGCTAGAGAGTCGACTTTTTTGTCTATCTCAGGAAGCGCGTAGCAATCCTTTGGGCATGCTTTATTCAGGTCTTTAAAGTCGACGCACATTCTCCATCCGCCACTATGCTTTTGGACCACTACTGGGTTGGCTACCCAGGTATGGTATTGGACCTCGCGCAAGATTCCGGTGTTAAGTAGCTCTATTACTTGCTCATTTATAGCTTCTGCTTTCTCGGCACTGAGGCTGCGCCTCCCCTGCGCAACAGGTTCTACTGAAGGTCTAATGTTCAGACAATGTTGTGCTATATCGTGCGGAACCCCGGTCATGTCTGCTGGGCACCAAGCGAATATATCTTTATTGTTAGACAGCAATTCTTTTAACTGTATTCGTGTTGCTGGTGAAATGGTGTGTCCTAGCAGGATGGTCTGTTCTGGATATTCGTTGTTCATAACCCATTTCTCCGGCTCGTTAGATGTTGAAGGTTTGGCCACCTTTGCTGGTGGCTCGTCATCTACGTACATGACTTCCTTACTTGAGTAGAGGATTGCTACTCCAGTTTATGTTGGAAATCCGCATGCAGCATGTGGAATGGAAGTGATCATGCTGAATTCCCTTTGCGACCTTCTTCTGAGCAAAACATCATGGCGTAATGTTGCCGGCATGACCATAAAGTTTACTGTGACTGTGCGCGAATGTTCGCCATCAGATAGAGTCACAGGAAATGCTATTTGCCCTAATGGGAGTACAACTTCATTGCAAAATCCGGTAAGAGGAAAATCAACCGGTTCTAGTCATACTTTGTCTTCTGGATCAAGTTGTTTGAAGCACTGCTCGTATATGATATCCATCGAGCTTCCTGGATCTATAAACATATAGTCCGTTCGGTAATGGCCGAAGATGCCAGTAATGATGACTGGTCGCTCTTCCTGAGGGCCTCCGGGAACAACAGGAAATACGACTTGCTGTTCCGTCCAATGTTGATCATGGTGTCGTTTGTTTGACCTTCGTGAAGGGCCTCCTTGCACCATGTTTGTTTGTTTTGGTTCATCTGTCTGACCATTGGTTCCCTCTGATTTTTGGATTATCCTGGCATAACTGTTAGATTGGATGTCCCACTGATAAGGTATCTGTGGGTTCGATACTATAGTATCAATCGTTCCACTGCTTCTTTGCAGAGTATCAGATCTGGTGTTTGGGGACTCAGATCTGTGAATTTGTGTGAAAATTTGGTTTAAAGCAATCTGGAATCTGTCGAACCAGTACTCTGGGGTTCTCTCTATGAGCTGATTTGAGGAGTCCTTTTCGTCTGAGTGATTGTTACTTGTATTGATTCCCATGATTCCGTCGGTCTGAGTATTTGGGGTTGTAGAACCCTTGAATTCAGACCGAGGACCTGATGGGTGAGGTGATGAATTCTATGCCATGTGAAAACAGAGAGATGAGGGAAACTGAATCGAAATGAGACAAAACTGAAAGAACAGAGAAATCGGTGGGCGCCAATGAAGAAACACTAGATAATTGACCGGAATCAAATTATCTAGGGGGTTTGGATCTGCAAAAAAGGGGGTTGTTCTCTCTCGTTTGATTCGATTGCAACTGATCTTCTTCTCCGGTAAACTCTGCAAAACAAAGCACCGTTAGCCTCGTCAAGGGGAGAAAGGGGTTCTCTCCTTGACCCGACTCCTGCGTGAGAATAAGTATGTGTTTATGAAGAAGAAGAGGTATTGACGAAGTGTGTGTAACTTGGTTTTCATACCTGAATAGTTCACAAATTTATAGCCGAGAGTATTGGGCAGGAAAACTCGTTGATGAAATGTTGACGGAAGATGCTAACTCCGTAAGCGGTTACACTTCCTTCCGTTAAACTCCTCGATCCGACGTGAGTGCACACGGATCGCTGTTTAGATCTATGGCTGGGGGTTTGCCACGTGGAAAGTGATCAAGTGGAGGTTTCTCTCCAATTACATGCCATCATCGTGATTTCGGGGATGCCTGAGGTGATGACACGTGTCCAAACAGTTGTAACCGTTTTGTGGTGCACGATTGGGTGCTTCTAGAAGGTTATTGCCATAATCCTGTGTGACTCTTTATCGTGTGGTACCAGTTGGGTAAATAATATCCAAGTCTGGATGTTATTAGGCGTAAGTGTTTATCTTAGGATTTTCATCCTTTGTTTATGGCGGAAAGCACAAAGATTTATGATTTCCTTTTGGCGCGTAAGTGTTGTCTGCTATTTGTCTTTTAAGCCTTCTTTGAAGGACCAGTGCGCGGCCACGCAAGGTCAAAAAGGGGCTGAAAGACAAGGTTGTGGTATGCTCCCAAGTAGTTATTATGAGGTTTTTAGGACCTTACCCCTTCAAGTCCCCCCAGTCTAGTGTTGCTCTTATGCAAATAAGTGGAGCACTGGACTTTATGAGAGAGAAATGTTTTTGGCGCGAAAGTAGGGAATCTTCTGAGAGAAGAGTTACATTGCTTGTTATAGAGATTTTTGAAAATCTTTGACTTTAGGTGGCTGAGCAGTTTTCGAAAAAAGATATTTGTACCTCTTTTTTTTAACTGCTGGTACCTTGGGCGAGAGTTTGTATAATCTTGAGCTGACGGTAGGTGACGTCGCTTGTAATAAAAAATTAATATTTGCGATATTTCCCTACCTTCTTGCCTTGGAATACGTATTGACGCTTGTCAGTCTTCATTTACTGGACATGACATTAGTTCCTGCAGCGCCGTTTAGAAAAGACGTCTGATAGGTGATCATGACTTTCCCCTTTCACGGAGTTAACTTGTCTATAAATATGTTTGGGGGTTCTTTTATCTCTTTGCTTGATTTGGAAAAATGAAGACGAAGCGTTCTTTTCGTACTCGGCGACTTTTGGATATTTTGAAGATGTACGAGGCAGCTGAAGGTCTCGTGCTTCTTGCTGGTTCCCCACCATTAACAGCTAAAAAGGAAAGGGACTCGTTTAATCCTGATTCTTTGACCGTTTCCGGTTCTGATTGTAAGGTTCTCCGGCAAAAAGGTGTTGTTGATGAGAAAGTTAGTGTCTTATCTGCTGAGGACCTAATGTCCCGTTTTCTGATGATTCGGAAAGGTGGATGCCAACTGGTGTACTGTCACCGGAAGAGCCGCCGTGATGATCAGGTGCCGGTTGTTGATGAAGGTCCTGCTGTTGATTAGGTTAGGTTTGGGAAACTGTGTCCCCCCCTTTTTTTGGCGTTTATGTCGGTCTTGCTACTAAAATTTTTTGAAGATCACTGTCGTGATCGTTGTGAATGGTTGTTTATATTGTGCTTTGATGATATATATATTTTTTGTGGTGCACGATTGTTGTGAGGTAATGACACGTGTCCAAATGGTTGTAACCGTTTTGTGATGCACGATTGGGTCCTTCTAGAAGGTTATTTCCATAATCCTGTGTAACTCTTTATCGTGTGGTACCAGTTGGGTAAATAATATCCAAGTCTGGATGTTATTAGGCAGAAGTGTTTATCTTAGGATTTTCATCCTTTGTTTATGGAGGAAAGCGCAAAGATTTATGATTTCCTTTTGGCGCGCAAGTGTTGTCTGCTATTTGTTCTTTAAGCCTTCTTTGTAGGACCAGTGCGCGGCCGCGCAAGGTCAAAAAGGGGCTGAAAGACAAGGTTGTGGTATGGTCCCAAGTAGTTATTATGAGGTTTTTAGGACCTTACCCCTTCAACGTGGTAATTCCTTACCCATCAAGTCTTGTGTAACAAAAGTACGTTGAGCTTGAGAGATGCGAGTTTGAATATCAGATTGATTTCGAACACAATGAAGCTTGACTCGTTCCTTTCGACTTAGCACATCGGCTACAACATTCTCCTTACCAGGATGGTAGCGAATCCCGCAGTTGTAGTCGTTCAAGAGTTCTACCCAGCGTCTTTGACTCATGTTTAGCTCCTTCTGATTGAAAATATGCTGGAGACTCTTGTGGTATGTGAAAACCACACATTTCGTGCCATAGAGATAGTATCTCCAGATTTTGAGAGCAAAAACCACAACGCCTAACTCAAGATCATGAGTTGTGTAGTTCTTCTCATGAATTTTCAACTGTCTCGACGTATAAGCTATGACTTTACCTCGTTGCATGAGAACACAACCAAGGCCTAGATTCGATGCGTCACAATAGACCACGAAATCGTCACTGCCATCAGGTAAAGATAAGACAGGAGCATCGCAGAGTTTTTGTTTCAGTGTTTGAAAAGCTTCCTCTTGTTTAGGTCCCCACTCAAAAGGCTTATTCTTCTAAGTGAAAGAAGTGAGGGGAACCGTGATCTTTGAGAAGTTCGCAATAAATCGACGATAGTATCCAGCAAGACCAAGAAAAGAGCGAACTTCTGTGGGTGTAGTAGGTGTGTTCCAATCCTTAATAGCAGCGATTTTGGAAGGATCCACATGAATACCTTGTTCATTGACAATATGTCCCAAAAATTGAACTTCCTTAAGCCAGAATTCACACTTGGAGAACTTGGCAAAGAGTTGTTCCTTCTTTAGGAGTTCCATCATTAGATGAAGGTGTTGTTCGTGATGGGTTCGAGACTTCGAATAAATAAGAATATCGTCAATGAAAACAATGATGAACTTGTCTAAATAAGGTTTACAAACCCTATTCATTAAGTCCATGAAGACAGATGGAGCATTCGTCAAACCAAAAGGCATGACAGTGAACTCATAGTGACCATATCTCGTACGGAAGGCAGTTTTGGGAATATCTTCTTCGAGTACACGAAGCTGATGATACCCAGAATGCAAATCGATCTTGGAAAAACATGTAGCACCTTGCAGCTGATCAAAGAGATCATCAATTCGTGGTAGGGGATATCGATTCTTGATGGTGAGTTTATTGAGCTCATGATAATTGATACACATACGGAAAGATCCATCTTTCTTTTTCACAAACAGGACTGGAGCACCCCAAGGTGAATAACTCGGACGGGTGAATCCTTTGTCAGATAACTCTTGAAGCTGTTTCGATAACTCTTGCATCTCAGATGGTGCAAGACGATAAGGTGCTTTAGCAATCGGGTTGGCATTAGGTACAAGTCAATATGAAATTCGACTTGACAAACTGGAGGTAAACCAGCCAGTTCATCAGGAAACACCTCTAGATGATCTCGAACAATCGGAATATCTTGAATACTTTTGCTTTTGCTTCTCTCCTCTACGACATGTGCCAGAAAGGCCACATATCCTTTTCGTAAGTATTTTTGGGCTTTAGTACATGACATGAGTTTCAAACCATTCGAAGGTTTCTCGCCATGAACTTCTAAGATTTCACCAGATGAAAGAGGAATACGAACGATCTTGTCAAAACAAACCATCTCAGCATGATGTTTAGTTAACCAATCCATTCCTACGATAATATCAAAACTTCCAAGTTGCATCGATGTGAGGTCAATAGGAAAAAGATAGTTATCGAGGTTCAATTGACAATCGCGAATGACGGAATCGAATACGAGAGGTTCACCAGTAGCAATCTCGACAGATAAAGGCTTTCCTAGTTTAGTTCTAGGCATCGCAAGTAAAGGATCAAAGGCTAACGATACAAAACTTCTATCGGCACCAGAACCGAAAAGAACAGATGCAGGTTGATGGTTAACAAGGAACGTACCGTTAACAACTTCGTTATCAGCACGGGCCTCGTTAGCGTTTATGTTGTATGCTAGTCCACAAGCGGGATTTGCATTAGCGTTCACGTTTGCAAGCTTCGGACAATTGTTCCTAAAGTGACCCATTTCTCCACAGTTAAAACATGAATCCGGTGGGAATGGAGGTCTAGCAACGTTTACTTGAGCTTGTGCCGGGTTTTGAGCAGCTTGGTTTGGAACAGATCGACAAATGTTGGCCGTGTGGCCAAGTCTCCCACATGATGTACAATGTTTACATACTTGCTAAGCCAAATGATGACTATTGCACCGATTACAGTAAGGTGCAGTACCAGCATAAGGCTTCCTCACAGGAGGCTCTGTCGGTTGGTTCTGTGTGTTCTGATTGGGTTGTGCAGTAACAACAAAGTTTTGGGAAGCCTTACGCTTCCTCGACCTTTTTGACGACTCGCCTTTCTTTTTCCCTTTTCCCTTGTCTTGAGTTGTGTCGGCTGACTATTTCTTATCACCCTTGCGGGTTAGTTTTCCCTTCCTGACCTGTGACTCAGTCAGGGTTGCAGCTAACTCGATGGCCTGACTAACAGTGGTAGGGTTACTACCAGTAACTATGTCTTGCACAGTGTCAGGCAAACCATCAATATACCTCTCAATCGCCTTATCCAACGGGGTAACCATAGTGGGACAAAGCAAACTCAACTCCTCATAACGATCCATGTACGCACGGTGTTCTCCCCCATCTTGTTTCAAAAAGTCAAATTCCCTTTCCAACGCCCTTATTTCGTTTCGGGGGCAGAACTCTCTCATCATAAGAGCCCGAAGCTCTTCCCAAGTTTGTGTCATAGCCACATCGGCACCCCTATCTCTCATCACCCCGTTCCACCATGTCAAAGCACGTTTCTCGAAAACACTAGATGCGAACTCGACCTTTCGCTCATTCGGACATTGAACATGTCTAAATGTGCTTTCCAGACTCTCGAACCATTGTAGGAGCGCAGTTGCTCCTTGAGACCTAGAAAATTTCAGTGGTTTAGCTGAATTGAATGTCTTAAAAATGCACTGAGCATTGTTATTGTTGTTATTGTTATTCGCTTGATTGATCTGAGTAATTAGGTTTAGAATCACAGCAGCAATCTGCTGAGCGACTTAGGCTGCGAGTGCAGCATCCTGTGTTTGATCGTGTCTAGGTGGCATTTTCTAAAAAGAACAAGGAAACATGAGAAACGAGTGATATTGACAATTAGATAAACAAAAGAGGTATAGAAAACATCTACGAAACATAAGGAAAGCGATCGTTCGTTCGTTACCTCGAACAAGCAAACGACACACAGTGACTTATCAAAGTAAATGGGTCATAATAATGTATCGTGAAGACATGCTTTAGCCTATAAGTGGACACTCACCCCAAGAGTTCCCAGGTAAGAGTGACTGGTCTGATTATGTGGATTTGTACGGACACTCTAGCCTTAGACAGAAAACGCGAGGTACAGGCACCCACCCTTCCAGATTGCACGTGTTCACATTATAAGACCCAAACGTTGATGAGATTTTGAAAACTTTGAAGGCTAAACGCCTAAAATAAATCATATAAGAATAGATGATTGATTTTCAAAATGGATTTGTAATTTATGTTCTTGTTGTGTTAGTTACCTAAAGATAGGTGACGGTATTGTTTTAAGATCTAAACACAAGATAACTTGTGTTAGGGTCCTAGGAAGGTTATAGTCTAGGTCAAAGCATTACTAATAACCTAATTCCCTATAACCATGAGCTCTGATACCAACTCTTCTGTCACACCCCGATCGCGTTAAAACAACAAAACCGCGGGAAAAACGTCGGGGAATGGAGTAACATAATCATTATTTCACAACACATGGATTAAAGTTTCGTTTTATTGAATTAGTTATTACATTGTCTTGGTATTTAAAAGCAAAACACAAACATATTGTTTTTCATTGTTATTAAGTCACTAAGGCCTCGTCCGTTCCTATGTGAGCATGCATCAACATCATCATCAAACAACAGCACCTGAAACATATGTGAAAATAAAGTCAACAAAGAAATGCCGGCGAGTACATAGGTTTTGTGAGTGTGTCAAATTCATGGCTTGTATACATGTTGCAATACCTCGTACGACTACTAGAGTCGATAATTGAAAACCTTGTATTGAAAAGTGTTTGGTATTGAAATATGATTAACCAACTAAAACAAGTTGGTTTTATGTTTGTGAAAACCTTGTTGCCATGAATCTTGACTAAAACATTTTCTTTTGGGAACCAAATTGTAAATCATTCTTGTAATAAAACTCGTATGGTTTATATCATTTAGTAAACATCGTTGCGTGTTATCATTTGAAATCATTCGTCCAAAATCATTCAAAATCGTTCAATTAGTTCGTGTTATCAATCGTTCGTGTTTTCAAAACCAGTCGTTCAACTCGTTCGTGTTATAAACCATCGTTCAATCATTCAAATCGTTCTATTCGTTCAAATCATTCAAATCGTTCTATTCGTTCAAATCGTTCTATTCGTTCAAATCATTTAAATCGTTCTATTCGTTCAAATCGTTCAAATTGTTCTATTCGTTCAAATCGTTCGTGTTTTAATTATGAAAACTAACTTTTGGTCATCTCGTTGAACACATTCAAACCTGTGTGACTCGTCCATCGTTCAATCATATTAACAAACCACCAAAGGGTTTTGTTAAAATTCATCAGGTTCTGTCGTTACCCAAATTACCCCCATAACCATGGTGATAATCCGATAATGGGATTTGTCAGATCCTATGTACCATAACATACTACTGGTCGGCTTGATCATAGTTAATGAATGTTATTCGATTGTCTTTCGACCAACGCCCCAACAAGTTCGTTCACATTATTGAAATCGTTTATTAAACATAGTATTCGTTCTGAAAATCGTTTAGCACATATGAATCACCCCAAAACAATTGAAAGCAGTAAATAGGGGAACTATGTACTCACTTGAGATTGCAAGGTATCCTCGATTAAGTGAACTAACAAAGCTCGGGCAAACAAGGAATCAAGTGGCACCTAATATCGGATCACTATGTTAATAAATCGGGACCTAAATCGGGAGATCGGGTAGAATGAGGTCTTGAAAATCAAATGAGTGTTGGAACTCATATGATATGGTTTAAACAAGCCTACATTCTGAATTGAAACCTATCCTAAGTGCTTATGACCCGTTAAGGTAGTCTACGCTACTTTAACGCGTCATTTGCACAAAAGCGCATTCGGATAGCTTAACTAGTCCTATGACAAGTATTATATGCCCTAACATGTTTAATATTGTTGCATAATCAGTTTAAGTGTCAAAATTTAAGTTACATATGCTTAAATTCAAATTATGCGTAAAAAGGGCATTTCGGTCATTTTCCTAAGGCATATAAACTACCTATCATACAACTAATCAAACAAAGTGACCATAAGTTATAACCTTGGAAGGTTATTCCCTATAAAACTATGGTCACAAAATATGTTTGGTCGGATCCTAATGACCGACCAAATGGGTCGGGTTTGAAAGTCTAAGAGGTTGTTTAGACCGCTTGACTTATGACCCTAAATAAGCACTAAACTAAAAGTGATGAGTTAAACATGTTAAAACATGTTTAACTAAGTTATAAAACTGATTTGATATCAAAACAAAGTGTTTTGATACCCGAAAATAGTTTCATTGCAAAATGCACATAATCATGCATTTTGAACAAAACTTTGACTCGTCACTTCGACTAGTCAACGTGGTAATCAGTAGGTATAGTCACAAGAGACTATAACCATCGTGATTACGCTCACGTTGCAAAGTTTAAACGAACTTTGTCTTGCCCAAATCATGGTCAAAGCTGAAAGTCAAACACTATTTAACATTCTTGCTTGAAATAAATAACAAGACATGAAAGAACACTTACAAGTGTCCTAAGCTTGGAAAGATGACTACGAAAACTCAGATTTGAAGCCTCCAACCAAGTGTGGTAGCCTCACTAGAGTAGAGATGAAGAAGAAAGCAAATGAGCAAGTTGAAGTGTTGGTGAAAATGAGTTTATATAGGAAATCAAGCACCATTGGATCATTTCCAAGTGTTTTTGAGTTGTTCCAAGCATGATCATCACCATACAATTGTTAGGTTCTGATTTGGGGACTTGGAGAACACATAAACCAGCCCACAATACTCAAAAACCATGATCAAAACTAAGTTCAGCAGGCTGTTTTGAAGATTCATTAAATCTGATGTGCTGGGACCTGCTTACGGACCCTATGGGGTCCTGCCTTACGGTCCGTAAGGCTGTAGCAGGGGCAGCAAGTTTGTAATTTGGCAGTTTTAGTCCCTGAGCTTGGTTTGTCGTGTTTCGGCACTTCTAACACCCGTCAAGCCCATTTTCAAGCTCCATGATGAAGTTAAAGTATATTTAACTTGAATTATGCTAAAAAATGTCACGGATGTCGGTTCGTTTGGCTGTACGGTTGCGTTTTCGGTTAATTACGACGGAATCGTAATGAACGCATAAACCACCCAAATTGTGAAACGAATTGCATTTTTTGCATTCCTATCACTAAAATATAATATTTTAATTATTACAAAAATTTTTGGATGTCTGGATATGGCCAGAACGCAAGATATGCACGAATTTGCATACTTTCGCAGTTTTGACGCTTTTAGTCCCTGTGATCAAATAAGCGTATTTTTGCATACCGAACCCCTCAAAACTTATTTCTAAGATATGTAAAGGATATTTATGGTATGTTTAACTTATGATCTTGTTCCGGAGTGTACGTTGTTATACGAATTGACAGACTTTTGCAATTTGTCGCAAATAGTTCTTGTGATCGAATAAACTTGTTTTTGACACACCAAACCCTTCAAAACTTTTTTATAAGCTATGTAAAGGTTATTTAAGGTATGTTAAGCATATGTCAGTATTCCGGAGTGTATGTCGCATTAAACTGATAATGTTTACGTAACAGTTTGCGTATAACTTTCTAGAATGTGATTTAGAGCTTGAAATCGAACTAGAAACAAAACGTGAAATTGTCAAACACAAATACACAAATATTGAGACCAAAACACATCGTTTCATTGATAATTGATATTGTTCTACATCGTATAGTGTTTATAGAGCGCAAATGTCACATTGATTAATTGCTGGGAGGGATTTTCATTGACCAAACAAAATACGTTCACGACGTGTTGGAGAAATTCAGCATGATGGGAATTTCTGCTATGGCTACTCCATTGGCGCTTAATCATGGCATTCATCCGGATCCCAATGGGGATAAAGTCAACGAGACTTTGTAGTCGATGATAGGCTTGCTCATGTACCTGACGACATCAAGACCAGATATTATGTATCCGACATGCCCCACGACTCGCTATCAATCAAGTCCGAGAGCTTCTCATTTGATGATCATCAAGCAAATCCTGATATATCTGAAAGGAACATCAAATCCTAGGCTTGTGGTATCCTAGGAATGACGACTTCAATTTAGAGGGCTATTCTGATTCTGATTATGGTTGTTGCAAGCTTAATGCAAAGTCTACCACAGCAGGCTGCCAGTTCTTCGGAACTCGACTGGTAACATGGCAGTGTAAGAAACAGACCATGGTCGCTCTCTCAACATGCAAAGCTGAGTACGTCTCGGCTAGCAGTTGTTGTTCACAGATCTTGTGGATCCAACAGCAGATGAGAGACTATGGTCTGCAATTTCTTAACACGCCTATATTTGTAGACAGTGCGGCTGCTATAAACATAAGCAAAAACCCTGTTCATCACGCTAAGACAAAACACTTTGAAATTCAGCATCACTTCATTCGTGATTGTTACGAAAAAAAGTTGATTAGAATTGAAAAAAATCCACACCGACGAACAAAAAGCTGACTTGCATACAAAACCGTTTGATAATTCACGATTTAAATATTTTCTGAAACTTAACGGTATGAAGCTTTTGTTGTCAGGGGGGAGAAATTGTCGAAGGCGACAGTGATTCCAATGCAGAGGACGTTGAGATGCGATCTGCATTAGTTTGTCAAACTTTCTTTAAATATTTTGGATTTTAGGGGGAGAAAATATAGTAAAAAATACAAAAACATTTAAAAATGAAAAAAAAATGTAAAAAATATAGAAAAAGATAAAAAGAGTTAGTGTAAAAAGAGGAAATAATAGTACATCAGTAAGACTGTCATAGCATGCTAAAGATATGGAATGTTAAAAAGTAATAAACGGTCTCACTGATGATATGCTAGTAGGTTTTCACACATTTAGTAAATTGATATCGAGATATAAACATAAATTCAATAACTTGCTTATCTCGTGGGGAACCTCCCTCGGGTATATGGACTTAGTATGTCACACCCCGACCACGTATAACATACAAAACGTGGCGGAAAACGTCGGGGAGTGTTGTAACAGAATTAATTGTTTCATAACCATGGCATTCAAAGTTGTATTTTATTTATAAACATAAGAGTTACATTGTCTTAAACAGGAAATAAAGAGTTTAGAACATAATTAAACTAAGTCTATCTTCATTTTATGTCTCTAAGGCACATGTCCGCCCTAGTGTCACGATCATCATCCTACGGAAAAGCTCCTGAAAACACATGTGAAAATAGGTACGTCAGCATAAAAAATGCCTGTGAGATACATAGGTTTTGTGAAAATAAGATTCATGACTTATAAGTTTAGGAAAAATTGTTTAATAACAGTCAGTCATGAACCTTGTAAGTTGTTTTGTTTTTGTAAACCATTAAAAAGCCATGATATGTATAAATAAGAGAATAATGTAAGGTTAAATGAATAATCAAGAAAAATGAATTTGTATAAGGTAAGTTGTTTTGTAAATCAATGCCTTGTGAAAATAAGTTGTTTATGTAAAATGTAATATGTCAAGTATTGAAATGATTTAAGTAACGCTACGACATGAAATATCATACAAACACTTATTTATAGGAAGTACCAGCGGCGTATCCACCATGCTTGTATTATATTACACACGCCTCGTTACTCGAATCATTTACCCAAACCAACCATCAATGTATATTGTTTATGTATAAATGAATTGTCATGTGTTAATATGTAAACCATATTGAAATGTCTATGTCCAATGTAAACCACTAAATGTGTATATCAATGTCAAAATGTTTATGTTAATGTAGATCATGTAATGTTTACCCAAAAATATCATGTATGGTAAGTGAAATATATCAACTAAACCATATGTAAAATGCACAAAAACAAGGTATTGAAGTAAAACATGGTTTAAATCAAAGTTATGTTTTGTGGAACAAATGCATGCTTTACTGATACAAACATTTATGCGGTATTGTGAAAATGCATACATCCAAGCCTTGAGACTGTGGCGATAAACCCTTAAACAAATTAAAGGTTTATCTAAGTTATGTATATCGAATTCGGTCATTCCTTCCAATCCAAACAAACCCAGGATTTCAGGAACGGGAGTTGTCAATTCCTATGGTACCACTACCTACTAACGAACGGCGTAGCTAATGTTAATGAATGTATTGTTCCATTGTAAACAACCCAAATGTCATACCAAAATGTAACATGTTATGAAAACAACTGTACTAAGTACGCACACAATGGGCATACATAGCATGAAATGTAATGTAAAACAATGTACTAAGTACGCACACAATGGGCATACATAGCATGAAATGTAATGTAATGTAAAACAATGTACTAAGTATGCACACAATGGACATACATAGCATGAAATGTAATGTAAAACAATGTACTAAGTACGCACACAATGGGCATACATAGCATGAAATGTAATGTAAAACAATGTACTAAGTATGCACACAATGGACATACATAGCATGAAATGTAATGTAAAACAATGTACTAAGTATGCACACAATGGACATACATAGCATGAAATGTAATGTAAAACAATGTATTAAGTACGCACCCAATGGGCATACATAGCATGAACACAATGAAATCATGTACTATAAATGTACTAATGAACATAGCAAGTATACGATGTGAAAGCAAGAAAGCACTAAAGTAACAAGTAGGCACATGTGTTTCACCCCAAAATGTTTGGAAAACAGTAAAAGAGGGGTCTATGTACTCACTTGAGATTGCTCAGAAGTCCTAAGATAACCACCAAGCAATGCTAGAGATCACGGAATCAAACGGCACCTAATATAGGTAACTATGTTAATAAACCGGACCTAAATTGGAAGATCGGATAGAGTGAGGGTTCGTAAACCAAACGAGTATGGGAACTCGTGTAATATGGTTTAACAAAGCCTACATACTAAATGAAACCTAACATAAGTGTTTGTGACCCATTACGACCCGTTTAGGTAGCTTATGCTACTTTAACGCGTCGTTCGCGTGAAACGCGTTCGGAACGCCTAACTAGTCCTATGACAAGTAAAATATGCCTTAACATGTCTAATATGGTTGTCAAATCAGTTTAGATGTCAAAAGTTATGTTACATATGTTTAAAACGAATTTTGGCATCAAAGGGGTATTTTGGTAATTTACCTAAGGCATATAAACTACCTATCATACAACTACTTAAACGAAGCGACCATAAGGTATAACCTCGGAGGGTTATTCCCTATATACAATGGTCACCTAATGTGTTTGGTTGGATCCTAATGATCGACCAAATGGGTCGGGTTCGAAGGTATAAGCGATTTATTAGATCGCTTACCCTTACGACCCTAGATAACGTGGTAATCAGTAGGCATAGTCTCAAGGGACTATAACCATCGTGATTACAATCACGTTGCGAAGTTCAAACGAACTTCGAATTGACCATAAATTGGTCAATGCAGAAAGTCAAACAAAGTTTGACTTTCGGACTCGAAAAGCAATAAAAAGAACGAAGGAACACTTACAAAGGGTCCCCGAATGCTAATCTAGATCAAAATAGCTCAGGTATGAAACAAAGGTTTCAACTTAGAGCACATAAGATCAGATTCTTGTGAGGAAAAGTGAAGGGTGGAGGTGGGTATTTTTAGTTTTTGGTTCACCGTTAGGATCATTTCTTGGAAAAGGGGGCACGATCTAAGCCGTACACTTGTTGGAAAGTTGTGGTAACTCATTTGCCATCCACCATAAGAGTTTGGCACTTGGCACTTGGCCTTTGGAGAGTGTTAAGGGCTGTTAAAAGCTGAAAAAAAAACGTTTTGCTGCATCTGGCCCCTACTTAAGGACCTAGTTTGGCAGATTTACAGTTTCAGTCCCTGCAACCCCAAAACTTGGTTTTCGATGCATTTTTTTGACACGTTTAAGCCCCGTTAACCCCATTTCAAAGCTCTAAAATGAAGTTAAAGTATAGGGAACTTAAAATGTGCTCAAAAATATCTCAGATGTCGGTTCGTTTGGCCGTACGATCGCGATGTTCGCATAATTACGACGGAATGCGCATAAGCGCGAAAAACGATCCAAATGACGCGACGAATGGATTTTTCTCAAGCCTAAACACTAAAATAAAATATTTTAGTGCTTACATAAATTTTTGGATGTCCGGATGTATTCAGAACATAAGTTATGCGCGAAAGTGTAAACTTGTGCACTTTTTGATGCTTTTAGTCCCTGAATGTCCCAAAAGTTTATTTTAGCACACCGAACACCTCAAAGTCTATTTCTAAGCTATGTAGAGGATATTTATGGCATGTTTAACTTATGGTCATGTTCCGGAATGTTCGTTACTGTTCAAATTGGCATACTTTCGCAGTCTGTCAAGTTTAGTCCCTGTAAGCGAATTAACTTGTTTTTGCCATACCAAAGCCTTCAAAACTTATTTCTAAGTTATGTAAAGGTTATTTAAGGTATGTTAAGTATATGTTGATGTTCCGGAGTATTTGTCGCATTAAACTGATTACGTTTACGCATCAGTTTGCGTATAACTCTCTAGAAAGCGATGTAGAGTTTGAAATCGAATAAAAGTCAAAACATGAAAAATGTAAAACACAACCAAACAAACATTGGGATCAAATAACATTGTTTTATTGACAATTGAACTGTTCATAATGATTACAAGCACAGATGTTACAGTCTCCCCTACTTGTGGAAATTTCATCCCGAAATTTATTTAGAGGAAACTCGTGGGAAAAGATGCGGATATTTCGCCTTCATTTGATCTTCGTGTTCCCAAGTAAACTCTGGTCCACGTTTAGCTTCCCAGTGAACTTTGACCAAAGGAATGCGCTTGCGTTTGAGCCACTTGACTTCACGTTCCATGATTTCCACAGGTTTCTCAACAAATTTCAGTGTTTTGCCAACACGAATTTCGTCAAGCGGTATGTGGAGGTTCTCATCAGCTAAACACCTCTTGAGATTGGACACGTGAAAAGTTGGATGAACATTTCCAAGTTCAGGAGGTAACTCAAGTCTGTAGGCTACCTTTCCGATTCTTTCGACGATCTTGAATGGTCCAACGTATCTTGGTGCAAGTTTTCCTTTCTTTCCAAATCTGATCACACCTTTCCAAGGTGAGACCTTAAGTAATACACGATCACCGACTTGAAATTCCAAGGGCTTGCGTTTTGGGTCCGCGTAACTCTTTTGACGGCTTCTTGCTGTCTGAAGGTTATCACGAACTTTCTTGATCTTGTCAGTTGTCTCTAAAATGAGGGCAGGTCCAGTAAGTTGAGCCTCGCCGATCTCATTCCAGCAGACTGGTGAACGACATTTTCGACCATAGAGAGCCTCGAAAGGAGCCATTTTGATGCTGGTGTGATAACTGTTGTTGTAGGAGAATTCAATTAACTGAAGATGTGAATCCCAACTACCACCAAAGTCGATCACACAAGCTCTAAGCATATCCTCCAGAGTCTGGATTGTTCTTTCAGATTGACCATCCGTTTGCGGATGATAAGCCGTGCTCAGATTAAGTTGGGTCCCCATAGCAGATTGCATGGTTCTCCAAAAATGAGAAGTGAAACGAGCATCTCTGTCAGAAATGATGTTCAAAGGAACACCATGTCGAGCCACAATTTCATCCACATAGATTTTAGCAAGTCTGTCAGCAGGAAAGTCCTCACGAATTGGTAAGAAATGTGCTGACTTAGTAAGATGATCAACGACTACCCAGATGGCATCATGACCCTTCTTTGTGCGTGGAAGTTTGGTAACAAGATCCATAGTAATGTTTTCCCATTTCCAAACTGGGATCTCTGGTTGCACCAATAAACCAGAAGGACGCTGATGTTCAGCCTTAACCTTAAGACAAGTAAGGCATTTTGATACGTATAAGGCAATGTCTTTCTTCATACCAGGCCACCAATAATGAATACGAAGATCCTTATACATCTTATCTGAGCCCGGATGAATAGAATAACGAGACTTATGGGCTTCATCCATAAGTAAGGTACGAAGATCATCCTGGCTTGGGACCCACAAACGGTCCATGAAGTAATACGATCCATAGTCCTTCAGTTCCAGATCAGGTGTTATGTGATAGGGAAATTCCTTATCCATCAAACCTTGTGAAACACAAGATTGTTGAGCCTGAGAAATGCGTGCTTGGATATCGGATCGAGCTTGAATAACAGATTGAACACGTACACAATGAAGCTTAGTACGTTCCTTACGACTCAATGCATCGGCTACGACATTCGCCTTACCAGGATGGTAGCGAATTTCGCAGTCATAGTCGTTTAGTAGCTCAACCCAACGTCGTTGCCTCATGTTGAGTTCTTTCTGGTTGAAGATATGCTGAAGACTTTTGTGGTCCGTGAAAACCACACATTTTGTACCGTACAAGTAGTGTCTCCAGATCTTAACAGCGAAGACAACTGCACCCAACTCAAGATCATGAGTGGTGTAGTTCTTCTCATGTATCTTCAACTGCCTTGATGCATATGCTATGACTTTGTTCCTTTGCATCAGGACACAGCCAAGACCCAATTTAGATGCATCGCAATAAACGACGAAATCATTATTACCCTCAGGCAAAGTCAGAACAGGCGCGTCGCAAAGCTTCTGCTTCAAGTGTTGAAAAGCTTCCTCTTGTTTGAATCCCCAGTCAAAGGGTTTGTTCTTCTGAGTTAGAGCAGTTAGAGGAACTGCAATCTTTGAGAAGTTCTCAATGAAGCGGCGGTAATAACCCGCTAGACCAAGAAAAGAACGAACCTCAGTGGGAGTAGTAGGCGTATCCCAATCCTTAATCGCACTTATCTTGGAGGGATCTACATGAATACCTTGTTTGTTGATAATATGTCCTAAAAATTGAACTTCTTTAAGCCAAAATTCACACTTGGAGAATTTGGCAAAAAGTTGCTCTTTCTTTAGGAGTTCCAAAGTAAGATGAAGATGTTGCTCGTGATCAGCTCGCGTCTTAGAATAAATCAAGATGTCGTCAATAAAAACAATGACGAACTGATCCAAATAAGGTTTGCAGACCCTATTCATTAAGTCCATGAAAACAGCAGGAGCATTAGTCAAACCGAATGGCATGAGTGTGAACTCGTAATGCCCATACCGAGTGCGGAACGCCGTCTTAGGAATATCTTCTTCATGCACACGAAGTTGATGATATCCGGAACGTAGATCAATCTTTGAAAAATAAGAAGCGCCCTGTAACTGATCAAAGAGATCATCTATGCGAGGTAGGGGATATCGATTCTTGATGGTAAGCTTGTTGAGCTCACGATAATCGATACACATCCTAAAGGATCCATCCTTCTTCTTGACAAAAAGAACGGGAGCACCCCAAGGTGAAAAGCTGGGACGGATAAAGCCTTTGTCAGAGAGCTCCTGAATCTGCTTAGACAACTCTTGCATCTCAGACGGTGCAAGACGATATGGAGCTCTGGCAATGGGATTTGCACCAGGTACGAGATCAATGCGGAACTCGACTTGGCGTGCTGGGGGTAGACCAGGTAACTCTTCAGGGAATACTTCAGAATAATCCCGAACGACAGGAATATCTGAAATAGACTTACCCTTGCCTTTATCTGCTGTAACATGTGCTAAGAAAGCCACATAGTTCTTCCGCAGATACTTCCGAGCTTTAAAACAAGACATGAGCTTGAGACCACCAGACGGTTTCTCACCTTGAACCTGTAGGATCTCGCCTGTCGAAAGCGGCACACGAACAATCTTCTCAGAACAAACTATCTCTGCATGATGCTTGGATAACCAATCCATTCCCACAATAACGTCGAAGCTTCCAAGTTGCATAGGCGTGAGGTCGATAGGAAAAAGATGGTCGTTAAGATTCAACTGGCAGTTGCGTAGAACAGAATCAAGAACAATGGGTTCACCACTAGCAACTTCTACTGTCAAGGGTTTTCCTAGTTTCATTCTAGACACGCGAAGCATTGGCTCAAAAGATAATGACACAAAACTCTTGTCGGCACCCGAATAAAAAAGAACAGTTGCAGGCTGATTATTAATAAAGAATGTACCGCTCACCACATTATCGTCCGCCTGCGCCTCTTGGGCATTCATGTTGAAGACTCGCCCTTGAGCCTGAGCCGGATTCTGGTTAGCCAGCCTTGGGCACTGATTTCTGTAATGGGTCAGATCCCCACAGTTATAACAAGCACCTGGTGGGTAGGGTGGTCGTGCAGCTTGACCCTGTTGCTAAGCAGGAGGCTGAGCAACTTGTTGAGCCGGGTTCTGGACTGCCTGATTCTGAGCAAACCGACAAACATTGGCAAGATGACCTGACTTCCCATAGTTAGTACAGAAGCGGCACTGATGTTGCGGCTGATGGTGACTGTTGCATCTATTGCACAAAGGTGCATTCCCTGAATAAGGCTTCTTTGCTGGAGGCTGTGCGGGTTGGTTGGGAGCTGCTTGGTTAGCTTGGGTAGTGACAGCATAGTTATGGAAGCCTTACGCTTCCTTGCCCTTTTCGATGAACCAGAATCCTTTCCATTCTTGTTTTGACCTTTCTTGCTATCCTCTTTGTCAGACGATTGTTTCTTGCCCTTGTCACCCTTCCTGTGTAACTTATTCTTCTGAATCTGCGACTCAGTCAATGTCGCTGATAACTCGATAGCCTGACGGAGTGTGGCAGGGTTACTACCAGTAATGATGTCTTGCACTGAGTCAGGTAGGCCGTCGATGTACCTTTCGATAGCCTTGTCGAGTGGGGTAACCATTGTTGGGCATAGCAGACTCAACTCCTCAAACCTATCAGTATATGCCCTGTGCTCGCCATTATCTTGCTTCAAGTCATCAAACTCTTTCTCCAACGCTCGCTGTTCATGTCGAGGACAGAATTCCCTCATCATAAGGGCCCTAAGTTCAGCCCAAGTTTGTGCTAGAGCAACTTCTGCACCACGGTCTCTCATAACCCCGTTCCACCATGTGAGAGCCCTCTTCTACAACACGCTCGAAGAAAACTTGACCTTGCGATTATCCAGACACTGCACGTGGCAGAAAGTATTCTCAATGCTCTCGAACCATTGAAGAAGCCCAGTCGTTCCTTCAGAACCACTAAACTTGAGTGGTTTAGCCGAGTTAAAATCCTTGTATTTGCATGGAGCATTGTTATTGTTGTTGGCTTGGTGCCATTGAGCAAAGAGATTTGGAAATTGAGCAGCCATCTGCTGCGCAATGATTTCTGCCAGCTCGGCAGTCGCTATCTGGTTTTCGCGTCGAGGAGGCATTCTAAAAGAGGAAATCATGAAAGGAAACGAGTGAGATGATCGGATGAAGAGAATGAGATGAAACAAAATCAACAAAAGCAAAGATGGTGGTCATTCGTCCGCATTACCAAGCAAACAAATGGCACACAGTGACTAATCAAAGTAAATGGGTCAAAAATAATGTATCACGAAGACATGCTCGCCTATAAGTGAACACTCATCCCAAGAATTCCCAGGTAAGCACAACTGGTCTCGCGTCTGATGAGATATATACGAAGTGCTTGCCTAGACAGAAAACCCAGAATACAGGCATTTACTCTTCCAGTTTGCACGTGTTCACATTATTTAAAACCCAAAACGTTGACGAGATTTTGAAAATTTGAAGGCACAAGGCCAAAAATTTAGTCAAACTGGAAGGGTTCAAAACCTTACAAAAGAGGGTTCAAAACCTTGTAATAAATCATCCAAAAACAGATGATTGTTTTTCAAGAATCGTTTCGGAAAATTTGGTTTTTGTTTTGATAATCACCTAAGGATAGGTGATGTACATCTTCTATCACACCCCGACCACGTATAACATACAAAACGTGGCGGAAAACGTCGGGGAGTGTTGTAACAGAATTAATTGTTTCATAACCATGGCATTCAAAGTTGTATTTTATTTATAAACATAAGAGTTACATTGTCTTAAACAGGAAATAAAGAGTTTAGAACATAATTAAACTAAGTCTATCTTCATTTTATGTCTCTAAGGCACATGTCCGCCCTAGTGTCACGATCATCATCCTACGGAAAAGCTCCTGAAAACACATGTGAAAATAGGTACGTCAGCATAAAAAATGCCTGTGAGATACATAGGTTTTGTGAAAATAAGATTCATGACTTATAAGTTTAGGAAAAATTGTTTAATAACAGTCAGTCATGAACCTTGTAAGTTGTTTTGTTTTTGTAAACCATTAAAAAGCCATGATATGTATAAATAAGAGAATAATGTAAGGTTAAATGAATAATCAAGAAAAATGAATTTGTATAAGGTAAGTTGTTTTGTAAATCAATGTCTTGTGAAAATAAGTTGTTTATGTAAAATGTAATATGTCAAGTATTGAAATGATTTAAGTAACGCTACGACATGAAATATCATACAAACACTTATTTATAGGAAGTACCAGCGGCGTATCCACCATGCTTGTATTATATTACACACGCCTCGTTACTCGAATCATTTACCCAAACCAACCATCAATGTATATTGTTTATGTATAAATGAATTGTCATGTGTTAATGTGTAAACCATATTGAAATGTCTATGTCCAATGTAAACCACTAAATGTGTATATCAATGTCAAAATGTTTATGTTAATGTAGATCATGTAATGTTTACCCAAAAATATCATGTATGGTAAGTGAAATATATCAACTAAACCATATGTAAAATGCACAAAAACAAGGTATTGAAGTAAAACATGGTTTAAATCAAAGTTATGTTTTGTGGAACAAATGCATGCTTTACTGATACAAACATTTATGCGGTATTGTGAAAATGGATACATCCAAGCCTTGAGACTGTGGCGATAAACCCTTAAACAAATTAAAGGTTTATCTAAGTTATGTATATCGAATTCGGTCATTCCTTCCAATCCAAACAAACCCAGGATTTCAGGAACGGGAGTTGTCAATTCCTATGGTACCACTACCTACTAACGAACGGCGTAGCTAATGTTAATGAATGTATTGTTCCATTGTAAACAACCCAAATGTCATACCAAAATGTAACATGTTATGAAAACAACTGTACCAAGTACGCACACAATGGGCATACATAGCATGAAATGTAATGTAAAACAATGTACTAAGTACGCACACAATGGGCATACATAGCATGAAATGTAATGTAAAACAATGTACTAAGTACGCACACAATGGACATACATAGCATGAAATGTAATGTAAAACAATGTACTAAGTACGCACACAATTGGCATACATAGCATGAAATGTAATGTAAAACAATGTACTAAGTATGCACACAATGGACATACATAGCATGAAATGTAATGTAAAACAATGTACTAAGTATGCACACAATGGACATACATAGCATGAAATGTAATGTAAAACAATGTATTAAGTACGCACCCAATGGGCATACATAGCATGAACACAATGAAATCATGTACTATAAATGTACTAATGAACATAGCAAGTATACGATGTGAAAGCAAGAAAGCACTAAAGTAACAAGTAGGCACATGTGTTTCACCCCAAAATGTTTGGAAAACAGTAAAAGAGGGGTCTATGTACTCACTTGAGATTGCTCAGAAGTCCTAAGATAACCACCAAGCAATGCTAGAGATCACGGAATCAAACGGCACCTAATATAGGTAACTATGTTAATAAACCGGACCTAAATTGGAAGATCGGATAGAGTGAGGGTTCGTAAACCAAACGAGTATGGGAACTCGTGTAATATGGTTTAACAAAGCCTACATACTAAATGAAACCTAACATAAGTGTTTGTGACCCATTACGACCCGTTTAGGTAGCTTATGCTACTTTAACGCGTCGTTCGCGTGAAACGCGTTCGGAACGCCTAACTAGTCCTATGACAAGTAAAATATGCCTTAACATGTCTAATATGGTTGTCAAATCAGTTTAGATGTCAAAAGTTATGTTACATATGTTTAAAACGAATTTTGGCATCAAAGGGGTATTTTGGTAATTTACCTAAGGCATATAAACTACCTATCATACAACTACTTAAACGAAGCGACCATAAGGTATAACCTCGGAGGGTTATTCCCTATATACTATGGTCACCTAATGTGTTAGGTCGGATCCTAATGATCGACCAAATGGGTCGGGTTCGAAGGTATAAGCGATTTATTAGATCGCTTACCCTTACGGCCCTAGACAACGTGGTAATCAGTAGGCATAGTCTCAAGGGACTATAACCATCGTGATTACAATCACGTTGCGAAGTTCAAACGAACTTTGCATTGACCATAAACTGGTCAATGCAGAAAGTCAAACAAAGTTTGACTTTCGGACTCGAAAAGCAATAAAAGAACGAAGGAACACTTACAATGGGTCCCCGAATGCTAATCTAGATCAAAATAGCTCAGGTATGAAACAAAGGTTTCAACTTAGAGCACATAAGATCAGATTCTTGTGAGGAAAAGTGAAGGGTGGATGTGGGTATTTATAGTTTTTGGTTCACCGTTAGGATCATTTCTTGGAAAAGGGGGCACGATCTAAGCCGTACACTTGTTGGAAAGTTGTGGTAACTCATTTGACATCCACCATAAGAGTTTGACACTTGGCACTTGGCCTTTGGAGAGTGTTAAGGGCTGTTAAAAGCTGAAAAAAAACGTTTTGCTGCATCTGGCCCCTACTTAAGGACCTAGTTTGGCAGATTTACAGTTTCAGTCCCTGCAACCTCAAAACTTGGTTTTCGATGCGTTTTTTTGACACGTTTAAGCCCCGTTAACCCCATTTCAAAGCTCTAAAATGAATTTAAAGTATAGGGAACTTAAAAGGTGCTCAAAAATATCTCAGATGTCAGTTCGTTTGGCCGTACGATCGCGATGTTCACTTAATTACGACGGAATGCGCATAAGCGCGAAAAACGATCCAAATGACGCGACGAATGGATTTTTCTCAAGCCTAAACACTAAAATAAAATATTTTAGTGCTTACATAATTTTTTGGATGTCCGGATGTATTCAGAACATAAGTTATGCGCGAAAGTGTAAACTTGTGCACTTTTTGATGCTTTTAGTCCCTGAATGTCCCTAAAGTTTATTTTAGCACACCGAACACCTCAAAGTCTATTTCTAAGCTATGTAGAGGATATTTATGGCATGTTTAACTTATGGTCATGTTCCGGAATGTTCGTTACTGTTCAAATTGGCATACTTTCGCAGTTTGTCAAGTTTAGTCCCTGTAAGCGAATTAACTTGTTTTTGCCATACCAAAGCCTTCAAAACTTATTTCTAAGTTATGTAAAGTGTTGGTGCACACATCTGTCGTCTTCGTCTTATATCGAGTCTCGAGTGCGTTGCGGGTTTGATTAAGCATGATGTCATCATATTGAATGATGACATCACAATATGACATCAATATTGACATCATCATATGACAACATCACGAGAAATGCATGCAAAGTTGAAATTAGAATGTTGTTTTTGTCGGTTTCGCTTCAAAGTCAAATGCATGGATTTCGCTTGAATAGTTCTTTAGTGGATTTCGCTTGAATTAAGTTGTCAGGTTTCAAGTGAAATCATGTATACTATAAATAGGCATTTTGTCATTTCATTTGTAACAATTGTGTCAGAGTGATACCGAAGTGCTGCCGGTATACTTTTCGACTGTACACACAGTTATATCAATACACAAGAGGATTAAAGTGATAAACAAGCTGTTTCATCGTCAGTTTCTTAGTTTCCGCATCTGAAACTGTTTTATCTCTTCTGAACGACTCGTTCGGGTCACAAAACGATCCTACAAGTGGTATCAGAGCTCAGGAGGAAGAGATTTCGCCAAAACAGCTCGTTTTTGTCATTTTTTTCTGATTTTCTACACCTTCTTTCAAAATCGAACAAATTTTTACGGTTAATATCGGCTCAAATTCTCACATAATGTGCGTAAACATGTTTTAACAAACCCTTGAGAGTTTCAGATCTAAAATCGATTTAAATCTTGTTCAATCGGACCAAAATCAGATCGTTATTTGCTGACATCATGTTGGATTTCGCTTGAAAAAATGAGAGTTTGAAGCGAAATTGAGGATTTCGCTTAAAAACAGCAGTTTGTTTGAAATACGTGTGGATTTCGCTTGAAATACGTGTTGGTTTTGCTGATATCTTTGATCTCTCGCCTGAAAAATAGCTTCGTGTATTGTGATTCATTAATCAAGATTGTCAGTTCTTTGGGAAAAAGATATTACATGCGTGTATCAGTTCATGTGATTCAAAGTGATGTCAGTTGTTTGAATTTAATAACTAAAGTTGTCTGCTAGTGTAAATGGAGGTCTAGTTTGCATGTAAAGGATAAAGTTGTCGACCACATTTAATTAGAAAATTCAATTAAAATCAAGTCTTGTTTTATCGGATTACATGTGAAAGTTGGTCAAAGTGTGTCATGTGATCACATGAATCGATTTTGTCGACATATAAAGTAATTGATTGTTTTGAATTGTTCCAAGAATTGCATGTGATGTTATATAAAGTGCTTGTCAGTTGAGTGTTACTTGAAGTCAAATTAGACTTTATTGGATAACAGGTTACATGTGAAAGTGTTTTTTACAAACATTGACTGTATACAAACATTGTTCAATAATTCACGTGATATACTTGTTTGGATAAGCTCAAGACCAAGCGGCCCAATCATCTTGTTGAGGTTTTAAAATTGTCGGCTAGTTTTTATCGAATATATTAGATTTTGATGTGATTAAAAAGAAGTTGTTGTCAGTGCATATGATATTAGTGATTGTGCTTTGAGTAGTGTGAAACGATTGAAAGTTTATCGATTATTGTGAATCATTTTGATCAATGTTGCAGTTTGTTGGGATAAGTTATCACGAGTTATTGTGTCAGACTATATTGAGAGTTCCAATTAGAAAACAATAAGTTTAAAATTAAATTGATATCAGTATACATGTGTTAAGAATTTGGTCCAATCAAAGAGTTTTGAAAGAGTCAAGTTGTCGGCACCTCCCATGTGATTATACTTAATGATGTCAGTTTTAGTGGTTGTGTCGGTTCATTAAAGTCAAGATTGGTGATATTATTAAGCGTGTTGTCAGCTCAAGTAATTCAAAGGCCCAAGTTTTCAACATTATAAAGTCATAAGCCCAAGTTTCTACATCATTTACGGCCCAACTGTGTTGATTAAAGTTCACAAGAGATGTTTTAGTTTGTTTGAATTCGAACTCTTTCTGGCTATGTGGTTTAGTCAGGTCGGTTGTTGATCCGGGTCATAGCAGTCCGCACAGTTTGTCATTCTGCAGTCCGCACAGTGTGTCAACCTTCAGTCCAAACAGAATTATCACCAGTTCAAGTACCAGTTTTATTCTGTTAATCGATAAATTTTTAAACTGATTGTTTGTTTATCTATTTCAGGTATTATTGTGTTACGAGGAGAATCAGTTCGTGTGAAAGATTGTTTGAGAAATTCTTTGATTCCGAGTCATGGATACCGAGTTCTACAATGCATTTGCAACACCGTCTGGTCCATCTACTATTGCTCAGAACATGAATTTGGAAAACGAGACGGGAACCACCCAAAAGCCCCCGAAATTGATGAGTATCGAAGAATACTATGGGTGGAAAGATAGATTCGAAAACTGGGTTCAGGCTAACCATCTTAGGTCATGGGAATGTATTTTGAAGAAATATGTTTTGCCACAGACTGATTTGAAAGTTAATAAAAAAATACATGAATTTAGTAATAAAGAACGTGATATGTATAGATCTGAAAAGATGATGATTAGTCTACTTCAACAAGCTATCAAAGAAGACATTTTCATACTGCTTCAGCATGACAAAACTTCAAAGTCAATCTGGGATGCACTTAAAGTCAAATTTGAGGGTAGCGAGAAAATGATTAAAAGCAAGAAGGCACTGTTAAAGAAAGAATTTGATCTGTTCAGTAGTCTACCAGGTGAAGACACAAAGAAGCTGATTGAAAGATACTGTCACCTTGTGCGATCTATGTCAATGCTTAGTATAGAAAAGGAGTCTGAAGAGTGGGTAGACAAATTAGCTGATGCGTTACCGCAAAAAGAGTGGGGAACTTATTTGATGATTCTAAAAAACACAGGGGTTTATGATGGGTTATCAATTGGTGAGTTTATCGAAAAGATTGAGGGTCAAGATTTGGAACAGCAAAAGATCGCGAGAATGAACAGTCCAAGTGGTCAACAGGATGTAAAAATGTATTATAAAGGAAGTGTTCCGGTTTCAGAAACTGAGAGAAGTCCGAAAATCCAGACTGCGTATAGTGCTGGGGATTCTACAGAAAAGATTGATCAAAGTTCAAACAAAAGCAGTAGTGGTTTCTCATTATATCCAAGTGTCAATCCAAAGAGTTCATCAGAAAGCTTTCAGTCCCAAAGCACAAAAACAGGAAATGGTTATGTGATTCAGTGCAACATCGCTCTAAATCTTCCAGAAGGTCAAAGTTTTTCAGAAGACACTGCTAAAGACCACATGGCTCTACTTGGTTCTGTGTTGTTATCGTATGAAGGTCTAGTTGCAGGTCGGATCGGAAATCCTATGCTCACCAAAGATGATTACGATCAGATAGACGCCAAAGAGATGGAACTGATGGACATTAAATGGTGTCTTGCTAGTGTTCTTAGACGTGCTGAAAAATTCAAAACGATTACCGGGAGAAATGATTTTCTTGATGCTCATGTATCTACTTTAGGTTTTGATAAATCTAAAGTTACTTGTTTTCGATGCAGGGAGAAAGGTCATTTCAAGCGGGAGTGCAAGAATAGGGAAGCTAGTGGAGCTCAGAATCCGTTCGGAAAAGACGATTACTACCGAAAAGCCATTTATCAGCAAGTTGGTCAGTCACAAGACTCACAAACGGCTCATGGTAGAAAGATTGAGGATTCAAAGAGAGGATGTTTGGTAGATTTCAACTGGAGCAACTATATATCTTCTGATAGCAAAGCATGCATAGTCGATCAAGATGATGAGAGACTACCTGAAGGTTTCAGTTGGGATATGTTTGTTGATGAAAAGGGTGATTTCAAAGCTTTCATTGCAAAGATTGTTAGAGAACCAGACATGTTCGCCACATGGATGAAATCTATTGGTGAGACAGTGAAAAGTGTGAAGGAACAGTCTGTTACATCTGAAGAAAGCTCAGAAAGTGCTAATGAAGATTCACTAAGTGCATATGAGAATGTGCAAAATGATGTTAATTCAGAAAAAGAAGTTGTATTTGATCAAACACCGTCTGATTCTGGTGTATCAGATGCTGATTCTGAAAAATCTGTACAGTTTGATCAGTCACCGGTTGATAGTAGTAGTGATGATGAAGAAGAACGACATATTAATGTTGCTAAAACTCATCTTTCTCCGGAAAGTTTTCATTTCTATTTTGCAGATCGCTTGGAGAAGCTGAAAGAGAAACGAGCTGCAAAAGAACAAAAGGATTTGAAGACTGAAATTGATGCTGAAAAGAATGAAATTGTTCAAACTGAAGAAGTTAAAGTTGTTGCTGGAGAAAAGATGACTGAAGCTAAGAAGGTGATTGAAGAAGAAAAAGTGGTTGAAGTGGTAAAGACAATTGAGATTGAGAAGATTGTTGAAGTTGTAAAACCTTACGAGAAGTGTTTGGAAGCTTGCAAGGAATGTGCAACAAAAGACGAGATAATTGCTGAGTATGAGAAGAAAAAGGAGCAGTTATTGTTCAATCTCAATTATGTAAAAGAATCTTATGATGTCTTGAACAAAACAATAACTGGTCTCCAAAAGACAAACTCAGAGAGAGAACAAGCACTTACGATGATGAATGCTGTAATGATGACAAAGCAGAAAGCAATCAACTTTTACATCGAAGAGAGTGCTAAATGGAAGCAAGAGTTGGAAACAGAGAAGATTGAGAATGAGAGAATTAGGCGTTTATTACAAAGTTATTCTAGTTCTGATTATCTCATTGATCGTATTTACCCAACTGTTGCAGGTATGGAAGCTTTTCAAGATGAGAAGCCAAAGGAAAAGAAAGATAGTGGTAAGAAACTGACTGTTAGCTATAACAAGTGTCCGCCTCCAATTTGGGAAGGGTACTCTCCAAGAAAACCAAACGAGGAGCAACTTGAAAAAGCAGTCAATATAAAGCTAAAAACTGACACAACTGACGTTTTACCAGATAACATTGATGTCACGTTTACCTCGTCTGATACTGATCATGAGTCTGAGTTAATCAAAAAGGTGGTCGATTAGGTGTTGGATACTGAGGAGGAGTCTGAGTCAAAGTCTGAGTCTGGAGGGTCAAATTCGTCTGTCAACAGTTCAAAGTTGTCGGTTAAACGGTCTTATAGTAAAGAATTTTTGTTATCGAAAGCAAATTTGGATGATGAAAAATTTGAAGTTGCATACACTTTAAATGATTCGGACAAATTATACTCTGACAAAGAGTTTCCAATAAGAAGTGTTCGTTTTGATATGATTAAAAAGGTTTTCAAAATGACAGAAATTAATATTTCTGAAATAAAAGATTTAAATCTTACTGAAAATCTAAAAAGTACACTTCAAGAGTTCAACAACGGTTAAACAAGAAAAAGGGTTACAATTCTGGTTCTGGTTTTCAAAAGAAACAAAACCAAAATCGTAGCTACAAAAAGAAAGGTCTTGGATTTATTCCACCAGAAAATCATAAAAATTTGAAAAATTCTAAAACAAAAACATAATTTGTGTCAGGTGGAAGTGCAGAAGAGGAACAAAAGAAACCATTCTGGAGACAGTCAAATCAAGAGTTTCTTGCTGAAAAGAAGAAGAATGGAACTGAATTGTTTTATCAAAGAGAGAATCGTACCTGTTATAAGTGCAATGAAACTGGTCACATTGCATGGAACTGTCAGAAAAATGCCAAAACAAAACAGGGAGTTTCTCAGAAATTGAAAGAGAAAGTTGTTGATGTTGAACCACCAATTGAAAATTTTAAAATTTTTGAAAACTCAACTTATGAGGTTGGTGAATGTTCTAAAAAGAATTTTTACAAAAAGAATGCAAAAGACAACCAAGTGTGGGTTGTTAAGAAAGATGATGAGAAAGTCGGTGATGAATCTGGTTCCACAAAGCCAGAAGAGCCACAGGTTGAGATGAAAATTTCAGTGAATGATGATGAGTTTCCATCACTGAAATTTGAAGAAGTTAAACAGAAAGTTGGTAAGGTTGATATCTCGAATCAGTTTTACAACGAGAAAACTAAGTTTGATGTCGAGAAAACATTTAATGGAAGTGTTAAGAAAATTTTTGGGAAAATGTTGAATGGGAAAGTTAAGGGGGTTAAAGATTTTTATGCAACTAAAAAGGCAACATACAACCCTACTGCGCAAGAACTGAAAGCCATCAAGTCTGAAAAGACTTGGATGGAAGTCTGTTTCCCTTGAAGTCTTAGGACTATGCCGGAGATCCCAAGTTTGTAATCGTGGATCAGGAATCGGCATCTTTCTTGATAATTGTTTTTGTGATTGAATTTTAAAAAAATGTTTAAATTGTTACAGGATAAGTGTGAATTGCCGGAGCTTCCAGGTTGGTAAGTGTGAAGCAGGAATCGGCATCTTGATTGGTAAAAGGGTTTGTGTAGAGGTTTATTCCTACATAGGCTTTTATGTTGTAAATATATTTTGCAAGAGGTACAGAGGTTGCATACATGCAAGTGGTAAATCAGGGACATTAAGTTGTACTTGATCTACTACAAGTGGTTAAAAGTAGACAATGTGATGAACCACACCCCGAACCTACAAGTGGTTAAATCAACAAAACTTATTTTCCGGAAAAAAATCATTTTTGTTAAAACAAACTTAAGTGTTTTGAAATCATAATGAGAAAATAGTTTTGTGAAAGGGGGAGTTCTGATTGTTTATGCCAAGTGGATGGAGAATTGAGGCAATTCGATATCAGTTGTCAAGTTCTTGTATAGTTTGTTTTCAAATTTCCTAAAATGTGTTTGCATTTTAGGGGGAGTAGAAGTTTTCAGAAAATCCAAAAACATTTGAAAATTTGAAAAAGCCAAAAACATGATAAAATCAAAAATGAGTTTTAGTGTCAAAGATGAGGAAATGATAGTACATCAGTAGACAGTCACAGTAAGCTAAAGAAATGTAATGTTTAAATAGCGTTAAACAGTCTCACTGATGATATGCCAATAGGTTTTTACACATTTAGTAAGCTTTTTCGGGATATAAACTTAAATTCAAACTTGCTTATTTGTGGGGAACACTACTTGGATACATAGGTAACCCCTGAAATCTCGTTTGAAAGGTCCCTCTTTATGAGATACTAGGTCTTTATGCTCAGTGATATCTGGGGTATTATCCCGGGACTTCTGATTTTGCAGAAGCAATGGCCTAGTCCCCGGAGAATACTTTCCGCTTGCTTGAAATATAGCGCAGCCCTCAGCAAATTGATGAAACAATAAAATTGATAATCATTGCTGTTGTAATCAAAAGATCCTCTAAAGGGGACCCACCGAAAGTCGAAGCCGTCATCTCTCTGCGTATCGAAAGATCGACCTGAGCTCTCACGGCCCTCGTACTATAATTTATTCCCCTGACAGATATCATCTGTGGTATACTCACCTGTAAGACTGAATATTGGGATCTGGATACGGGAGTATATTCAAGAGGTGGGACACATGAATGAGTTTAAGTCTTTAAAACATCTAACTCATATCCTGAATCAGTTGAAATTTGTGTGAAAATTTAAGTGGATCAATATATTGGTAATCTATGTGAATTGTTTAATTCTTAAAGTGTAACTAAGCTCAACGGTACTTGTGACGTCTCATAAACTGATATGATCATCTTGCACGAACTCACAAAAATATTGTCTGTAAATATTTCTTTACTGCATTTTGTTTTTTATTTCAAAAATACAAAAAGATTTTCAGTGTGTTTTAGCATAAACTTTTGAAAAAGTCAAAAAGATTTTCGACAACTGATGTTGGAAAGCTGATTTCAAAATTCCAAGTGCTAAACATGATGACATTGTTGTGAGGGGAAGTGTGTTTTGAAATGTCAAAATGTTTTTTTTAATCATCAAGTGGTTCATCATGAGTTTGTGATCTGAGGGAGAGTGATTGTTGATGCTTATGTTTATGAGAGGGAGTCATCTGATTATATCAGAATGTTGGTGCATTTAAATTGTTAAATTTAGAAATTCATTTCTGGGTTAAGAATGTGCAAGAATAGCCAAGTTTCGATTCTGGAAATTGAAGATTCTATAGAGTGCCAGGTTTAAGATTCTGAAGACAAAGAAAGCCAGACAAAGATCCTGAAGCAGATGATGCTGAAGAACTAACGAAATACCAGCACATTGCAAGGAGGAGTCTGTTAATTTTGAGAGAAAGAATGAAGCTCAAAGACTGATTAAGACTGAAGATGCAAAGACTCGACATGTAAGACTCGTCAACATCTGAGGGGGAGTCTGTTGGTGCACACATCTGTCGTCTTCGTCTTATATCGAGTCTCGAGTGCGTTGCGGGTTTGATTAAGCATGATGTCATCATATTGAATGATGACATCACAATATGACATCAATATTGACATCATCATATGACAACATCACGAGAAATGCATGCAAAGTTGAAATTAGAATGTTGTTTTTGTCGGTTTCGCTTCAAAGTCAAATGCATGGATTTCGCTTGAATAGTTCTTTAGTGGATTTCGCTTGAATTAAGTTGTCAGGTTTCAAGCGAAATCATGTATACTATAAATAGGCATTTTGTCATTTCATTTGTAACAATTGTGTCAGAGTGATACCGAAGTGCTGCCGGTATACTTTTCGACTGTACACACTGTTATATCAATACACAAGAGGATTAAAGTGATAAACAAGCTGTTTCATCGTCAGTTTCTTAGTTTCCGCATCTGAAACTGTTTTATCTCTTCTGAACGACTCGTTCGGGTCACAAAACGATCCTACATAAAGGTTATTTAAGGTATGTTAAGTATATGTTGATGTTCCGGAGTATTTGTCGCATTAAACTGATTATGTTTACGCATCAGTTTGCGTATAACTCTCCAGAAAGCGATGTAGAGTTTGAAATCAAATAAAAGTCAAAACATGAAAAATGTAAAACACAACCAAACAAACATTGGGATCAAATAACATTGTTTTATTGACAATTGAACTGTTCATAATGATTACAAGCACAGATGTTACATAGTACTCCGAAATTTCGTTTGAGAGGTTGCATGATTCGGAGATATTAGGTCTTTATACTTATTGATATCTGGGGTATTATACTTGGTCTTCTGATTTTGCGTCAACAATGGACTAGACCTTGTATAATGCTTTTGCGCTTAAATCTTTCCCTCTGCATAAAAATTGAGAAAATATCGAAAGATATAAATCAAGTGTAGTTATAAAAAAGATTCCTAAGTGGAACACACCTTTAAGTCGAGCCTTCATCTCTTTGATTGAACGGAAGTTATAACCTGAGCTCTCAAGGCCTCGTACTACCCAGAGACAGATATCAATTAGGTATATTCACCTGTAAGACTTAATCTAGGGAATCTTGATACGGGAGTATATTCTGAGGTGGGACACGTGAATAAGTTGGGTTCTTAAAACATTAATCTCGTATTTTGAATTAATTGAACTTTGTGTGAGAATTTAAGTGGATCAGTATACTGACAATCTAGGTGAATCGTTTAAAGCTTAAAGTTTATATAGATCAACGGTGCCAGTGATTTGTCAAAAGCTGATATGATCCTCTAACACAACTCACAAAATATGTTTGTAAATAGTTTGTTGTTATTTCATTTCAAGATAAAACCCAAAAAGATTTTAGTGTGTTTTAGCATAAAGTTTGCAAAAATACAAAAAGATTTTTTTTTCTACTTTATTTTCGACAACCAATGTTGGAGAGCAGATCTTCTGAATCTGAAGTGTAGAGCAAATCTTGTATGATCTGGGTGGGAGCTAATCTTGAAGTGATGGTAACCTGAAAAGCTTACCAAGTTCATTAATTTGAAACTTTAAATTTTTGAAAAAATTGAATAAAATGTCAGATGGTTCGTGAATCGGGTCAACCAAGGTCATTAACTTGGACTTGGTCGACAAATCGAGTAACCCAGGTCATTAACTTGGACCTGGATACTCGAGTGGATATTAAAATCTGATTAAAAAAAAGTTTGAAAATTTTGAAAATGTTTGAAAAGTTCTAATAGGTTCGTGCGAATGCACATAGTTGATTCATCTGAATCAACTTTGGCCCAGTCAAGGGCCCATTTGAAGGTTAGCATGAATCAACTACGGTGACCTATATATAGGTTGATCCGCGTTTAGTTCGTTCATTCATTATTAATGTTGGCTTGGAGATAACTTAGAAACTCTCTCACTTTTCAAAGATTTTCATAACGAAGCTCTGCCCAAATTTTGAATATTGGGGTGTTGGCTTGCACAACATCTACAATGGGGAAGGTAGGAGTTCAAATATCATCGATTTGAGTGTTAATTTCTAGATCCGCGCAACTGTCGGCTTTAAATTCTTAGATCTATGATGATTTAGTGGTTAAATGTTGAAATTGATTGTGAAAATCATAATGTTAGGATCTGAGTTTGGTTTTGATTGTGTGTTACGTTTGAATTAAGATGAAGATGGATGAGTTGTGCAGCGGAATTAAGACGGAAACAAACTTTGCACACAATCAAACGAGAGAATTGCTTTAATCAAACATTTTCCACAAAGAACCAAAAGATTGAATTTATTTCAATAACGATTACAATGCATTGTATGAATACAAACTCCCCCTCAGCCTGAGCTCACAGTGTTTGTTCGTGCAGGAAGAAGATTTTGCAAAGAGCTAATCGAACAGTACAGAGCACTGTTCTATTTATAGGAACGAGCAAACCACTGAAGCATCTAAGCTGACGTCACCATGAAAGTGACATCTAACCTCCTAACAAACTCTAACCTCTGATCTATACAACCTCTGCTACGCTAACTACTGTTATTACATTACATTACATTACATTACATAAAGACATCTAAACTACTGCTGCATCCTTCCACTGATGTGAACCCAGCAGTACTTGTCATGATCAGCAGAGCTTGACTCAAGGCAGTTGATTGAACAGCAGAGCTTTAGTCTTCCATCAGTCTTTTACTTGATCAGCAGTTTGTAGGTCAGCAGTTTGTACGATCAGTAGATAGGAGGTCAGCATATGTTGAAACCACTTTCAAGGGGAGAGACTTGTATGCATAACATCTGCTTATTCTGGATCCACTGCTCTGATCCAGTTTTGGCTTTAATTATCTGTTCCTTTGGTAGGGTTCAATCCCAACAATCTCCCCCTGGAACAGATAATGCCAAAACCCTTCATTATTGTGGAACTTTATTGCCTCATCAACAGTTACCTTATCTGACCTTTAAGTTGTAACTCAAAGTCTAGGGCATCTGTGTCATCTTCATCCCTACTAAGTGGAAGATCAAGGAGATCCTGCATATCTTCAAGACTTAGGCCAAGTGCTTGTTCCCTTGATATTTTCTTCACTTCTCCACTAGACCTGAACATAGTCAGTACATGAGTCTGTTTTTCAGTTTCCCACTTTAGTACTTTTGAGCCTAATGGGTTTCTTAGGAGATTTTTATTGGACGAGGTGTTTGGAGATGCAGGCCTATTCATGACTGTTTGAGCAGTGTTTGCAGGTTGATTCAGGCCAAGAGTTTCAGCTATCATTTCTTTAATACCTTCTTTTACAAGCTCATCTCCTGCCATTAGTTCTGCCACTGTTTCAGTATCCAACTGTTTTTGTGGCCTTCTTTTAAAGATGGCTGCACCAGCTGGAGCAGTGGCTCTCCTGATTTGCAGCTTTGATGGTCTTTTTGAAAACTCTGCTTCAGGATAGTCAGGCTTTTGAGGAACTGTGGGATCTTTCTTCCTTAATTCCTCCAACCTTTTGTAGGTGGCCCTGACTACATCTTCTTTCCATCTCGCTACTTGATGTTTAGATCCATAGTCAGCATCAACTAATTCCTCTTTCATTCTCTTAAGCTCTAGTGTCTTTTCAGGCACATTCCTTTTGTACTTTGACCAATCTGGAGGAGTGTGTTTGACCTTTTTGTTTATCATTTCTTGAATCCTGGCTGTTTCTTGTTCAAGCTCAGGAATGGTCCACTCCTTGTACATGTGCTATTCTCCCTTGTACTTCTTGGTTGCCATGATGCTTTCAATGTAGTCTTTTCTCAAAGTTTCATCTGCTCTCTCTGAGATCTGTTGACACACATTTTTTTGCAAATTTCTCCAAGGATCTGGCTTGTGTGAGCAAGAATTGGTAATTCTGCTGAATTTCTCTATCGGATTTTCCTTGAGCATTTCTTTTTGAGATATCCTCTGCTTGTTTAGCTTTGACTTTCAAATATTCTTCAATATTGTTTGGCCTTGGATATCCTTTAACTGATGGCAACTTCCTTTTAGCAGGGTCATCCTCATAGTAGAAGGACTTGATTTCTTCTCTAACTGCTTCAAGTTCTAGAGGAAATTGGACACCTGCAGGAGTGATGATAGGGATTGGTTGTTGTACTGGAGCTGATGAGAGAGGAACAGGGTTTGGAAAAAGTGCAAGTGATTGTGAGGATGTTTGTGGTGGTGATGGTGAATCATCATCTGGTATGAAAATCCTTCTCCTTTTTATTGTAGGAGAGGCAGATGATGTTTTGGGTGGATCAGTGGTGGTGATTTGAGTGGCAGTGATTTGTGATTGACTAACAGTTGTTGAAACAACTGGTGTTTCAACCACTGTTGTCATTACAACAGATGTTGTAACATCTGCTGTCTTCTGCTTTTTGGCAGGAGGCGATGGTGGTGATGTTGTTTTTGGTGGTGATGGTGGTGGTGGTAAGGCAGTGGTTGTGGTGTGTGTTGAAGTGATGGCAGATGTTGAAACAACTGAAGTACCAGCAGATGTTGATACAGCAGGAGTTACAACAACTGTTTGGGTGGAGGTTTGATGTTGGAGGCTTTTGGATGGTGCTTTTGGAGTATGCTTTGTGAGTCTGGATGGTGTGGACTTGGGTTCCCTCACTTTTCTAGTGGGATTTCTTTTTAGCTCAGGATTTTGAACATCCTTTAGCCCAGAACAACCCTGCACATTCAGCTCCATGTAAGCTCTTTTCTCCTTATTCCACTTTGACATATCCTTTGCCGCTCTATCCCTTTTTACACTTGCTATAGCTTCATCAAGTGCATTTTGGGTAACATCAACCTTTTTGCTACCATTTGGCAAAGGTATCTGCTTAGTCATATTCTCCCTTTCTGGTTCTATGTATAGACCATCATCTACTCCCTTCTTCTTCCATTCTTTAATTTTCTCCACCTTTTTGGCATTATCTGGGGGTAATTGATCAATGAAGAGCACAGTGGGAGGAGCAGTGCCAGTGGTTTCCAATAAATGGACCTTGATTGCCTTAATGTCTGCTTGTGTGTTCTTGAACCTAGACTCCATGGTGTTTCTCAGCTCTTGTACATGTTTTGCATGTTGTTGATCAGCCATTTCTTTTTGTTGTTGGAGAAAAGGTTGGAAGAGGTTCCAGATCTCATTTGCAGCAGTTGCTTGTGGTGGAGCAGGTGCTTGAGGTGGAACAACAGTGGATTGCATCTTTTGTACTTTCAACAACTGTTGTAGCATGTCTTTGATATCTGCAACAGCTGTATCCAGTTTGTCAACTCGTTCCGTCAAATCCAGATATTTTAAACCATCACCCAATTTAATGGGATCATCTGATTTCCCACTAGCAGTGGTTTTATCAGTGGTTGAGGTAGGGAGTGTACTCCAAACATTAACCACTGATGCCCCTTTTTCTTGGTACTGGGGTCTTCTTCCTTCAACACTTGACAGCCTTTTGATGTTGCCAGTGGTCAAAACAAATCCGCTGGTGGATGTCAGAGGTGTTATGGAAGGAATTGCCTCCAAGGAAGACTTATTGATGTAACCACTGTCCAAATGCAAACCAGTGGGTTCAGCACTTGTAGTGGCTGCTTCACTTGGATTACCACCAAGAGTTACTTGTAACTCAAGGGGTGTAACCTCCTCAGGTTGTGTTGGTGGGTTAGCAAAGATTGATACATCAGACCCAGTCATTTGTTGAGGCATGTTCTCATTGATAGGTGATTGAGAAGGACTGGTTTGTGCCTGGTTCAAATCAATTGCATCCAACAAAAGTTTAGTTGGTGGGGGAATTGTGGATGTGAGGTGTGGTGTAGAAAGAGAATTTTCCCCGGGCATTGGGCTGTGGATGATGGAAGCAAGTGATTCCAGAGCATCATATTGTGGAGTCCCTATGTGTACAACCTGTTCTTTTTGAGAAGAAGCAGGAGGAGTTTTGGTTATGGGTTGAGATATTTGTACCAACTGCTGTGAGGAAGCAGCAGCAGTGGTTTCTTGTGACTTTTGTTTTGTCACTGGCAATTGCTCTGGTATCTCATCCTCTAGAGTTTCCTTTTTGATAGGTTTGGGGGGTTTTTGAGTTTTCTTTTTGTTTGGCTTTTTGGTGATTAAAGGTGTGGGTTTCAAAGCAGTTGTTTTGCTACTTTGATCACCTTGAGCAGTGGGCTCAGCAGCAGATACCTGAGGAGCAGTGGTAGCTGCTAAATTCTGCTCAGGCACCTCTGCTTGTGTTTTGCAAGGTGTTGACATTCTTGTAAAAGTTTCAGCAGTTAAGCTGTGCATTTGAAGAGATTCACCTTGTTTTATTGCAGAAGCATAAGTCTTACCAAGTTTCTTTTCAAAATAGTAACTTAGAAATCTTGGAAACAGTAAGAATGCCTTGGTTTCAACATTTTTAACCAAATCATTAAAGATTACCTGAGAATAATTAAAATTTTCTTTTTGAAGAATAGCATACCCCAGGTTTTGAATCTTTGAAGGTATTTCATTAAAAGCAGTGGTTTTGTTTGAAACACACATTAGGAGGGCATGAAATAAAAACCTTGTTGCAGAAGGAAAGAAACCTTTTTGTAAGGTATCCTTCTTCATCATTGTATCTGCATACCCTCTTTCAATGAAGTCAATTTTTAACTCGTTTTTAGGGAAAGAAGTTATACCTTTCTGATCGTCGAGTTGAAAGACCTCCGAGATGGATTGTGGTGTAATCTTGACAGCTTTACCCTTTAGAGAAGAGTTAATGGCTATTACAGCTTCTCCTTGTTTTTCAAGGGTTACATTCTTCCAAAACTCTCTTTGGGTCGCCAAGTAAATTGGTTGATGTGTTTAAAATGCAACATATAAATTACATCAAATGAGGCATAAAACTAACCCTTTTTTAGTACTAATATTGGAAAAAGAGTGTTTTTGTCTTCCTTTTGTATTTTCAGGATTAAATGAGCTCAAGAACGCAAAAGAAGCAAAAAGACAGCTAAATCCAACATAAATACAAGAAAAGGAACCTTAGTGGACTGCCCGGACCCTCAACGGCACCTTCCAAAGCAAAATGAAGAAAACAGAAGGCTGAACACGCCCCGTGCTCAGCCAGCACGGGGCCGTGCCCAAGAAGCAGCAGAAAAGACAAACCTATAGAAGCTTCTATTGCCCATCACGGGGCCGTGCTCAGCGGACACGGGGGCGTGTCGAAAGTACAGCAGGCGCATTTATTGTAATTGCGAATTACAATTAATGAGGAGAGAGAGTGTCAGACGGACACGGGGCCGTGTCCAGCGGACACGGGGCCATGTCCAGCTCTCTGTTCAGCCTATAAATAGGAGTGCTTGGATTCATTTCATCTCATCCCTTGGCACACCACCTCTCTCACACTTCATCCACCACCCACCACCATCACAACACCATCATCCACCACCATCATCCATTGTCCATCATAGAGTGTGTGAGTCGTCTCGGGATCCAAGATTGATCGTAAGAGTTCTTGACAATCAAGGCCATGTTTGCCTAAGTCTCTTACATCACTTGGTGAAGACAAAGTGTCTAGTATAATACTTTTTATTTCTAATCTTTTGCACTTTTTATTTGGTTTTGTATTAATGACTTTAATAACTAGTTACTTATGTTGAAGGTGATCTTTCCTTATCGTTTGTCCGTGGTGTCTTGGCATTATTTTATTGTCTATATAAAATAAAGGATTTTCACCATTCATATCTCCACGGTCTATATGGAGGTATGTTGGCTACCTGGTAGGGGGTTAAGGGAACGGTTTGGTAAAGGTCTTGCCATTGTTCAGCGTTTAGAGGTCCTGCAATGGACCTGGGTCAAATTTAGTAGGACCTCCTTCAATACTTCACGGTATTGGATGGCGGGGGTCCAAACTCTTTGATCCCCTCATAAGCTAACTACTATTAATACTATAACCCGGCTATTTAGGACTGTATCCCTGCTGACTCAGACTACTTAGCCGAGGGTAACGTCACCGCCAAAAGCGGGGCCTACCACAATACTGCATTAATAACTTAATTCATTATCTTCCAATAATCCACCCCTTTAGGATTGTATCCCTGCTGACTCAAACTACTGGGGTGAGGGTAACGTCACCTTCAAAAGAGGGGCCTACTACAATAACTAAGATAATCTCTTAATTATGTGCAAAAGTGCGGAAATAATCAAAGGTTATACTAGATACGAGTCGGAACCAAGTGATTCATCTTGTCTATCTGTTTTTATTTTTTTTATTTTTATTTTCAGCATTTTAGTTAGTTTTATTTTTTCTTAGTTTAAAACATTTTTCTAAACATTTTTATTTTGGTTAGACGTTGAGGATAAACCGGTATTAAAAGCTCTTGTGTCCTTGGACGACCTCGGTATCTTACCAACGCTATACTACACTCAACGATGGGTGCACTTGCCCATATGTGTGTTTAGTGTTAGTGAAATATCGTGTTTTATAAATTTAAAACTTGGCTAAAAATAAGTGTTAAAAAGGGCTTAAAATATACACCTAATATATATAACACTTCGCACGCATCAAGTTTTTGGCGCCGCTGCCGGGGACACAAGGATTTTGAGAAAATTTAAAATCGACGGCCTAATCAGTTTTTCAAAACCTTTTCAAAACGCGCGCACATTTTTCTGCATTTTAGTTTATTTTGCATTTACAGTAGCCTGAACACGGGGCCGTGCTCATTGAACACGCCCCCGTGCTGCATATTTTTAGTTAGACACCCAGATACAGAGTCTGAACACGGGGTCGTGCTCGCTGAACACGCCCCCGTGCTCAACGTGACCAGTAACTTTAATTAAAACGCCCAGATACAGATCCTGTACACGGGGCCGTGTTCACCAGACACGGGGCCGTGTCCAGCCTTCTGTTTCAATTGTTGTTTCATTTTCTGGTCCCGAGGCTCAGTTGTGGTCTGCTGAGTGATTCTTATGGATCAATATTCAGGAGGTTACAACTACACCTATGATGAGGATGATTATAGGGGTAATTATTGCACAAATTGTCGTAATACACGTTCGATTCAAAATAATCACTCGTATCAACCGTCCAATTCATACGCTTACTATGAGGAGCCCAGGTACGAACCATCAACTTCATACACATCCTATGAAGACCAAAGGTATGAACCTCCTCCCTCATACTCGTATTTTGATGAACCAAGGTATGAGCCTTCATACTCGTACTTTGAGGAACCAAGATATGAACCACCACCTTCATATGCTTATTATGAGGAACCTTGGCGTGAACAACCCACCTCATATGAGTATTATGAAGAACAAAATTATGAACCTTATCCATCATATGCTTACAATGAAGAACAATGGTGTGAACCATCAACTTCATATGGGTATTATGAGGAACAAAGGGTCAAACAACCGGATTCAAGCTTAGAAAATAATGATTCTTTTTCTATAACCGAAGTGACCGTTAGGATATTAGAACACATTAGAGTTATCGATCGATGTATAAAAGAAGCTCGCGCAAGGGAAGAGGAGTCCCGCGCAAGAGAAGAATTAAAAAAAGAAGAGATAACTAAAAATGAAAAAATGGAAGAACAAATAAGTGAGAAACCGACACATGAGCTAAACAACGAAAAAGGTGAGTCCAATAACGTTAAAATCCAAGAAGAGTCTAATTTTGAAGAAATTCATCTCTTGACACCTTCTTTCGAAAATCATTGTTTAGTACCCACTCATGCTAAGTTTTTAAAAGAGTTAAACACTAACACTAAAATTGACGAAACGGTAAGTGTTAAGTTAACTAATGATCAAACTTCACTAATAAAAGAGGACCCATTTGAAATTAACATCACACCGGTTCCATGTTTCTTTCAAAATTCATTTATTAGTAATGTCACAATCGATAAAGATCTTTGTGTTAACATAATGCCTAACTACATTTTCGAAAAATTAAGTATTAGTGATTTTTCTCCACTTCAAATACCCATTTTTCTATCCAATCGGAAAGTAAAAAAATCAATCGGTATAGTTGAAGATGTCTTGGTTCAAACAAATCAAATGGTAATCCCAACCGACTTTGTCATCCTCGATGACGCTCCTCTAATGTTGGGACGACCATTTGTAAAAACTCACAAAGCTTTGAAAAACCGGAAGTTCAACAATTTACCTCTTCAATTAGGGGCATTTAAAAGAAGTGTCGATCTCGAACGATCAATGAAATATCCATTCGGCAATAATGACCCCCTAATTGAAGATGAAGATGAACCACCCGATACAAGTGAAGAGAGTGACCACTTTGTTGAAGAAGAGGTCGCCATAGAACAAACTTTTAAAGTTCTTGATCGAAACGAGCAACCAAATAAGGAGTCTCCTAAAGACCCACCACTTGAGCTCAAAGAACTTCCAAAAGGTTTGGAATATGCTTTTCTAGACAAAGATGGTAAGTTACCTGTAATTATTTCGTCTAAATTAGATAACTTAGAAAAAGAAAAACTAATTAGTCTTTTGAAAAAACACAAAAATGCAATAGCTTGGAAACTCGTTGACATAAAAGGAATTAGTCCTTCTATGTGCACACACAAAATTTTGATGAATGATGACTACAAATCAGTCATACAACCACAACATCGCGTAAATCCAAATGTTCAAGAAGTGGTTAAAAACGAAGTCATCAAATTACTTGACGCCGGACTTATCTATCCTATTTCCGATAGTCCTTGGGTAAGTCCCGTCCAAGTAGTTCCAAAGAAAGGAGGTATGACGGTAATTACTAACGAAAAAAATGAATTAATACCAACAAGAACCGTCACAGGATGGAGAGTTTGTATAGATTATAGACGATTAAATGAAGCAACAAGAAAGGATCATTTTCCTTTACCCTTCATTGATCAAATGTTAGAAAGATTATCCGGTCATAAATTTTACTGTTTCTTGGATGGTTTTTCAGGTTACTTTCAAATCCCGATAGCACCCGAAGACCAAGAAAAGACAACTTTCACCTGTCCCTATGGAACTTTTGCTTATCGACGCATGCCGTTCGGTCTATGTAATGCCCCCGCAACATTCCAACGTTGCATGGTAGCCATCTTCCATGACATGATAGAAAAGACAATGGAAGTCTTCATGGACGACTTTTCTATCTTTGGGGATTCATACGACCAATGCCTCGATAACCTTGAACGAATGCTATCCCGATGTGAGGAAACTAACCTCGCCCTTAATTGGGAAAAATGCCATTTCATGGTAACGGAGGGAATAGTACTCGGTCACAAGATCTCAAGCGAAGGAATGGAGGTGGATCGAGCCAAAATAGATACCATTTCTAGATTACCTCCTCCATCCTCCGTAAGAGCTATTAGAAGCTTCCTAGGGCATGCCGGATTTTATAGGCGGTTTATCAAAGACTTTTCAAAAATCTCAAGGCCTCTAACAAAATTACTTGAAAAAGATGCTCCTTTCATCTTTGACAAGGATTGCAATCAAGCATTTCTAACCCTAAAGGAAATGCTAGTCAATGCACCTATTATGATAGCACCTGATTGGAAATTTCCTTTCGAAATCATGTGTGATGCTAGTGACTTTGCAGTTGGAGCTGTCTTGGGACAGAGAAAAGAAAAGCATTTCCACCCAATCTATTATGCTAGTAAAACACTTAACGATGCACAAGAAAATTACACAACAACTGAAAAAGAGTTACTAGCTGTGGTATTTGCTTTTGATAAATTTCGTTCTTATCTTGTTCTTTCTAAAACTATAGTCTATACAGACCATGCAGCCATTCGATATCTCTTTAAGAAGCAAGACGCAAAACCACGTTTGATTAGGTGGATTCTACTCCTCCAAGAATTCGACATTGAAATCAAAGACAAAAGAGGAGCAGAAAATACCGCAGCAGATCATCTTTCGCGCCTAGAAGACCCAGCTTTGGAGACAACCAGGGACGAGCAAATCAACGAAAAATTTCCAACTGAATCCCTGGAAATGGTGGAATTTAAGGAAGAACCATGGTACACCGACTTTGCCAACTACCTAGCTAGTGGAATAGTCGCAAAAGGGTGGCCACATCATCAAAGAAAAAAATTCTTTGCCAATGTGAAACACTATTTTTGGGAAGATCCATATCTTTTCAAAATGTGTGCCGACCAACTCGTCAGACGATGCGTACATGGTATTGAAGCGCGAAGAATTCTCCGCCATTGTCACGAAGGTCCATACGGAGGACATCATGGTGCTGCCAGTACCGCACGAAAGGTATTCGATTCAGGATTTTATTGGCCAACCATTTACAAAGATGCTCAAAATCTTGTAAAGACATGTGATGCTTGCCAAAGAACAGGTAATATTTCTTCCAAAAACGAAATGCCACAAAATGGCATTCTTGTTTGTGAAATTTTTGATGTATGGGGACTCGACTTTATGGGACCTTTCCCACCATCTAAAGGAAACAAATACATACTTGTGGCAGTAGATTACTTGTCTAAATGGGCCGAGGCCGAGGCACTTCCAACAAATGATGGGAGAGTGGTGGTAAGATTTCTGAAAAAATTATTCTCTCGTTTTGGCACACCTAAAGCTTTAATAAGTGATAGAGGTACCCATTTTTGTAATCATCAACTTGAAAAATTTTTAACAAGATATGGGGTCTATCACCGGGTTTCGACAGCTTATCACCCTCAAACAAACGGACAAGCCGAAGTGACCAATAGAGGGTTAAAACGAATACTCGAAAAAACCGTAGGGTTAAATAGAAAGGAATGGGCTGATAAATTAGATGATGCTTTATGGGCTTTTAGAACTGCTTATAAAACAACGATAGGTACAACCCCATATAAGCTAGTCTATGGAAAAAGTTGTCACTTGCCAGTAGAAATTGCACACAAAGCTTACTGGGCAATTAAAAATGTAAACTTAGATCTAGAATTTGCTGGTAAAAATCGATTTTGTCAAATAAATGAATTAGACGAGCTTAGGAATTATGCATACTCAAACTCTGAAATTTATAAGGAAAGAACGAAAAATTGGCATGACAAACATATTAAACCTAATGAATTTCGGGTAGGAGATTTAGTTCTTTTGTTTAATTCACGACTTCGATTGTTTCCTGGTAAATTAAAGTCTAGGTGGTCAGGACCTTTTTCCGTCACCCATATCTTTCCACACGGTGCAGTAGAAATTAAACCTCGAAATGGGCCACCATTTAAAGTCAATGGCCAACGGCTGAAACTCTATCAAGGATTTATTGAGGATGAGGAAGAAGAGATCTCGCTTCAAACCGTGGAAGAATAAAAACATCATGCCTGGTAAGTTACGAACGATTGAGACGGCAAAATAAAGCGGTAAGTTTTCTAAACCATAGCTTATGGGAAAAGGGGCACTCACGGGCACGAAAAAAAAAAAAAAAAAAAAGCTCGGCACGAGGCCGTGTCCGCTGGACACGGGGCCGTGTTCGCGCTGCAGACGGGATAAAACCCCTTTTTCAAAACAGTTTCTTCATTCCACACGCCCCGTTTCCCCACAAAAGCTCTGGTTCCAGGCGATTTTTCGCGAAATTCCAACGTCTCTTACCGATCTAACAACGTCAAGGTATGATTCTATCACTCTTAGTAGTTAGATTAGTTACTTGCATGTAGTTAATACACCACAAATTTGGGGAAAAATCTAGGGTTCTTGATGTTCATCCGAATCGAACCTAAAATTTTTGCCTAAATCTGTTTGCATTTAGTTAGATTAGTATTAAGGGAAGTAAATACACTTGTATTGTTCATAGATTCACCCGATTTCTTACAAAAACCCCAAACCCTTGTTCTTGAACCGAAATAGATAAAATTGATAGGGTAAACGGGTTATTTTGGGAAAAACGGCACTTAGGGTTTCATTTTCGGGGGAAACCGCACCTATTGGACCAAAAATTTTCAAGTTTTCGAAGCCGGGTCGAAAATTGAAGTTTTTGAGTAACAGACCCCTGAACACGGGGCCGTGTCCGCTGGACACGGGGCCGTGTCCAGCCCGCTGTTTGCAGTTTTTGTCCGAAAACACTTCTGTTTCGTGCTAATTTTTGGTATATTCTTTCAGATGGCAAAGTTCACAAGGTTCAATGCAAGTGAGCTTGATGCAAGGGCAAGGTATGAGGTTCTTCAAACAAGACCCAAAGAGTACCCCAGGAGAGCTTGCACGGAGTTGTTGACCTTGGTAAACCAGCTGCACCGATTCAACAACATTGTTACGGGACCACTAGCTGTTGCATTAAACACTAGGCTTCAATCAGTTCACCAATGTACCATGGAGTTCTACAGTACCTTCAACTTCGATTCAAGATGTGACCCATTTGACGATACGGGGGTTGTATTTCGGTGTGGAGGAACAATGTACTCGATCTCCATGGCACAGTTTGGAGCCATAATAGGTCTATATCAAGAAGAAGAATCGGGAAACGAAGAAAATACCGGGGGATTACGAGACTTGGAGGTGAATGAAAGACAAGCCACATGGGCTCAAATCGGTGAAGGAATCTACGACCCTCGTAGCACCAAGAGTACAAAGCTGATGGATCCGCTCTATCGCTACATCCACAGGATCCTCACGTACTCTCTAAACCAAAGACATGACAGTAGTGGTGTTGTAGGGTTGAAAGATTTGGTTGTCCTCCACTGTATCCACAACCAAAAGCCTCTTGATGTTCCGTATCTCCTGTTGAAAAACATGCATCTCAACCGCCTTGCTCGAGCTCCAACGCCTATCTTCTACGGAGGATGGGTGTACCGTCTTTTTAAGCATTACACGCGAATTCCAAGAGCCTTTGAGAGAAGCCCATGGTCGGGACGAGTTGATTACCACATTTGCCGAGCCATGAACTTACTCTATGAGGCGGAAGACGGAACAGTGAGTTTCCAAAGAACGCAAGGCTATGCATGGAACCCACAGGAGGCCCTAGTTCTTCACGCACCACCTCCCCACCACCAGTATCCACCCCATGGTGATCCGGGTCAATCCTCCTCACAAGGAGGCGGTTTTCCTAATTTTCAAAGCTTACATGATCTTATGCAAGAAAACCTCATGTGCACCAGGAACGCCTACAACCTCGCCAACAACACATACCAACGGGTCGGAGCTATTGAACGCAACATCAGCGATATGCGAGACGATATCGGCAGCATTCAGGAGTGTATGGCGGGGCATGGGGATGGAGGTGATGATAGCGATGAAGATATGGATTAGAGGGTTTGGAGGAGCAGGAGCGGGTTGATGGCGAGCCCACAGGTTTAAGTCCCTTTATCTATCGAACGATTGGTGGCCTGCGTGCCAGAAGTTGAACAATTTACTTTCCTTAAACACTTTTATTTTCTGTTTTATTTTTCTTTTACTTTATGCTTGGAACAATTAACTTTGGTAATGTAGGATGTTTGTATTGCTTGGTGTGGTACTAAGTGTTGAAACAGGTACAAACCAAGGCTTAGGGTGTTAAGCCTCAGCACTCATAGGGCTAGAATGGAAAAACCGGAGGAAGAAACCTGTTTTTTAGGCTTTCAGACTGTCCACACGGGGACGTGTCCAGCCAACACGCCCCCGTGCTCACCTCCCTGACCTGCTGTTTGGCTTCTGTTCGGCAGAATTTTGTCAGACACGTGGCCGTGTTCAGTGGACAGGGGGCCGTGTCCACCTTCTGTAAGTTCTTGTTACTGGCACCTGAACACGGGGTCGTGCCTACTCAACACGGGGCCGTGTTCAGTGCCCAGTAACACAAATTTTTGCTTTTTAAAACACTATTTTACACATCTAATCAACCTAAAAATTTATTTTTGGGACACATTGAGGACAATGTGTAATTTAAGTGTGGGGGGGATGCTAAAACCTTGAATTTTGCAAGTCCTAAACACAAGCCTTACACAAAACTCTATTGGAACCGCTAATCACCCCAAATTTTTTCAAAAATTTCATTTTTTTACTTGTCTAGGTTTAACTCGGGAAATTCAAGTTCTCAAAAAGGTTATATTTTTACAAATTTACAACCGATAGCGTAGTGATAAAAAGAACCAACATAAGAAAATTATGAAAAGGCATGACAAACTTATTTAAAATTTGATTATATATACTTGATCACATAAAAACCCATTCCCACAAATGTGAGTTTTGAGCCTTTATTGAGCACACAATTTCATATCATTTGACTAAATGCTCATTTTTCGTTTCTTGTGTGAATAGCCGCTTGGTTCTTACGACTCTAGAACTTGCCATGACAATACATTCCCGGTCCTTATCAACTTAAACCCGAGTAAGTAAATGATGGAGGCATTAGGACTAACCTTTTTCATTTCTACACCATTATTTTTCTTTTTCTTTTACCACCTACCCAAAAACCCCCATAGTTAGCCCCTTTGAGCCTAAACCTTTTCATTTCATCACCCAAACAAAAACCCTTTCACCCACCAAAACCTTTTTCATTTTTTTTTACCCTTTATTTTAGTAACAAGTTCGGTTCTTCGTAAAAAAAAAAAAAAAAAAAATAAAAATAAAAATAAAAAAATATATATATAAATTTGTGATGATGAAGCAAAAAGAAAATAAACAAACAAAGTAGTCAAAAAAATAACTTTGTTTGAATAAAAGCTTCATCAAAATAAAAAAGTTGCAGAAATGCGAAAACCGACACTTGTTACGCTTTTAGCCCTTTTTCTACTAACCACTAACCCAACCACCTACCTTTAACCCTAACCAACCTTTAACCCACAAAGTCCTCTTGATATCTACAAAGGTATAAAAGTTAAAAAGGAGGAGGATTGATTTCTTGGCAAGCCTATGGTAGGAATAAGTCCCATGCCGCTCTCGAGTGATTCACTAAAAATACACCTTCGGCCGAGTGTGAGTGAATTCCCCGCGAGGTATGTGAACTTGTATATAAATAGAATTAAAAAAAAAAAGGGGCATGTTATGCCCAAATAAGTAATTTCTTTTATGAACAGTTCTAAATAAATCATTACGAATAGGAGTGTAAATAAATAAAAATAAAACCCGAAAAAAAGATCTTGGAAATCCCGACACTCTATGACAAGCCCAAAACCTTCTCTTCTACCTATTCCATTTGGGAGTGTAAGCCACATATTAAAGAGTTTTGCTTGAGGACAAGCAAAAGTTCAAGTGTGGGGGTATTTGATGTGTTTAAAATGCAACATATAAATTACATCAAATGAGGCATAAAACTAACCCTTTTTTAGTACTAATATTGGAAAAAGAGTGTTTTTGTCTTCCTTTTGTATTTTCAGGATTAAATGAGCTCAAGAACGCAAAAGAAGCAAAAAGACAGCTAAATCCAACATAAATACAAGAAAAGGAACCTTAGTGGACTGCCCGGACCCTCAACGGCACCTTCCAAAGCAAAATGAAGAAAACAGAAGGCTGAACACGCCCCGTGCTCAGCCAGCACGGGGCCGTGCCCAAGAAGCAGCAGAAAAGACAAACCTATAGAAGCTTCTATTGCCCATCACGGGGCCGTGCTCAGCGGACACGGGGGCGTGTTGAAAGTACAGCAGGCGCATTTATTGTAATTGCGAATTACAATTAATGAGGAGAGAGAGTGTCAGACGGACACGGGGCCGTGTCCAGCGGACACGGGGCCGTGTCCAGCTCTCTGTTCAGCCTATAAATAGGAGTGCTTGGATTCATTTCATCTCATCCCTTGGCACACCACCTCTCTCACACTTCATCCACCACCCACCACCATCAAAACACCATCATCCACCACCATCATCCATTGTCCATCATAGAGTGTGTGAGTCGTCTCGGGATCCAAGATTGATCGTAAGAGTTCTTGACAATCAAGGCCATGTTTGCCTAAGTCTCTTACATCACTTGGTGAAGACAAAGTGTCTAGTATAATACTTTTTATTTCTAATCTTTTGCACTTTTTATTTGGTTTTGTATTAATGACTTTAATAACTAGTTACTTATGTTGAAGGTGATCTTTCCTTATCGTTTGTCCGTGGTGTCTTGGCATTATTTTACTGTCTATATAAAATAAAGGATTTTCACCATTCATATCTCCACGGTCTATATGGAGGTATGTTGGCTACCTGGTAGGGGGTTAAGGGAACGGTTTGGTAAAGGTCTTGCCATTGTTCAACGTTTAGAGGTCCTGCAATGGACCTGGGTCAAATTTAGTAGGACCTCCTTCAATACTTCACGGTATTGGATGGCGGGGGTCCAAACTCTTTGATCCCCTCATAAGCTAACTACTATTAATACTATAACCCGGCTATTTAGGACTGTATCCCTGCTGACTCAGACTACTTAGCCGAGGGTAACGTCACCGCCAAAAGCGGGGCCTACCACAATACTGCATTAATAACTTAATTCATTATCTTCCAATAATCCACCCCTTTAGGATTGTATCCCTGCTGACTCAAACTACTGGGGTGAGGGTAACGTCACCTTCAAAAGATGGGCCTACTACAATAACTAAGATAATCTCTTAATTATGTGCAAAAGTGCGGAAATAATCAAAGGTTATACTAGATACGAGTCGGAACCAAGTGATTCATCTTGTCTATCTGTTTTTATTTTTTTTATTTTTATTTTCAGCATTTTAGTTAGTTTTATTTTTTCTTAGTTTAAAACATTTTTCTAAACATTTTTATTTTGGTTAGACGTTGAGGATAAACCGGTATTAAAAGCTCTTGTGTCCTTGGACGACCTCGGTATCTTACCAACGCTATACTACACTCAACGATGGGTGCACTTGCCCATATGTGTGTTTAGTGTTAGGGAAATATCGTGTTTTATAAATTTAAAACTTGGCTAAAAATAAGTGTTAAAAAGGGCTTAAAATATACACCTAATATATATAACACTTCGCACGCATCATTGGTGCATCTGCTGTTAACAAAGTTTTGTACTTTGATGTAGATAGGATATCAATGATGGAGTCGAAAGCATCTGTGGTGCCGGGTTTTGTGAGAAGACCCAGAAGGTTGTGAGACAGTTTGTGTGGAATTTCAGTGGGTTTGGCCTTTTGAGAGGCATCTTTTGATGATGATTTGGAAGTGGGTTTTGTAGATGACTTCGATTTTGTCATTTTGGAGATGATGATCGAAGAAGATTGTGAAGGAATTTGTAGAAAAACTGCTTTGAGAAGAGAATTTTTATGAATTCAATTCGACAGTAAAACCCTGTTTGGGGTTTTGAAAGGGGTTTTATGGAGAAAAAGTGAATGCTGACGTGGCAGCGGTTACAAAAGGACTGATCACTATGTACGGCCCACATGCCAACCCCTGATGAAATGAAGGACAGTACTTTTATGAAAGTTACTGATGAAGACAGTGGTTACAACGGTAACAAATGGAAGCAGTGGGTGATTTTTACTATCAGTGGATAGCATATCAGTGGATAAAACACTGATTTTGAGCATCAATGCTTATCAAGAAAATGAGAGAACAGGGGTTGACTTTCAGCAGTGGACAGACTTTGAAGTAGAGCAGACTTTTGAACAAGCAGTGGTTATGGCAGACTTTTAAGGATTTTAATGAAAACGTCATTTTTAGCTATTTTTAAGGATGGATTTTTGATTTTCTGAAAACATTTTAATGCTTTTATTCATAGAAAAACAATATTTTGCTTGTTAGTCCATGTTTAGCATGCCAATCCTAGAGACCAAGCTTTCTAAGGTAGATGTATCTAATGCTTTTGTGAGCACATCTGCCAGTTGGTCTTTAGTTGGAACATGATGCAGAGAAATCAAACCTTTTTCATAGCAATCCCTCACAAAGTGATGTCTGATGTCGATGTGCTTGGTGGTTGAATGGGAAACTGGATTTTTGATGATATTTTCTGCTGCCTGGCTATCCAACATGAGTGGTGTCTTTAAGGCAGTGATACCAAAACCCATCAACTGATTTTGAAGCCACAGGAGTTGGGCTGTACAGCTTGCAGCAACAATGTATTCAGCTTCAGCAGTGGATGTTGAAACAACTGCTTGCTTTTTGCTTTGCCAAGAGACCAAACAATCGCCTAGAAACTGGCACCCTCCTGAAGTGGACTTCCTTGTGGTGTTACATCCAACAAAGTCACTGTCTGAAAAGCCTGAAAGCTTGATATTCCCATTAGCTGGATACCAGATACCAAGTGCGGGAGCACCTTTTATGTATCTGAAGATCCTTTTTACAGCAATGAGGTTCGATTTTCTGGGAGCTGATTGACTTCTTGCACAGACACATGTTGCAAACATGATGTCTGGTCTAGATGCAGTTAGGTACAGTAAAGACCCAATCATGCTTTTATAAAGTGTTTGGTCAATCAGCTCATCCTTTTCATCAGACATGACAAGCTTATTTGTTGCCATGGGTGTGCTGCATGGTTTACAATCATTCATATCAAATTTGTTTAAAAGTTCTTTAGCATATTTGCTTTGATGAATGAAAGTTCCATTTTGCATTTGCTGAACTTGGAGACCAAGAAAGCATTGCAGCTCATCCATTGCACTCATTTCAAACTCAGCTGTCATGAATTCCCTAAACTCCTCACACATTTTATTACATGTGCTTCCAAAAATAATGTTATCCACATAAATTTGGACAATCATTAAATCCTTTCCTCTCCATTTTAGAAACAGTGTTTTACTAATGGTACCTCTTTTGAAACCATTTGAGAGTAGAAATGTGGAAAGAGTTTCATACCAGGCCCTTGGTGCTTGTTTCAGGCCATACAAGGCTTTGTTCAGCCTGTAGACATGATCTGGATAAAATGGATCCTCAAAACCTGGAGGTTGACAAACATACACCTCTTCTTGAATTGTACCATAGAGGAAAGCACTTTTGATATCCATTTGAAACATCTTCATGTTGTGGTTGACAGCAAAGGCCAGGAACAATCTTATAGCTTCCAATCTTGCTACAGGGGTGAATGTTTCATCATAATCAATCTCCTCTTCCTGTCTGTAACCTTGAACCACAAGCATGGCTTTATTCTTGACAACAATGCCCCTTTCATCAGTTTTGTTTTTGAAGACCCACTTTGTGCCGATGGGACTTACATCTTTTGGCAGTGGTACAAGCTCCCATACTTGTTGTCTTTTAAACTGTTGGAGCTCCTCTTGCATGGCTTCTACCCAGCTGTTGTCTTTCAGTGCCTCTTGGTACTTGACTGGCTGATGGAGTGATAGAAAACCAGCAAAAAGACAAATGTTTTGGGCTTGGCTTCTTGTGAGCACCCCTTCATTGATGTTGCCAATGATTTGATTAGGTGGATGAGATCTCAAGAAGATTAAACCTCCTTGGTATGGTATGATGGCATTTGTTGGTGAAGGCTGCAAATGTGTATCATCTGAGCTAACCACTGCTGGTGACTTTGATGATCCAGCAGTGGCTTCAAAAGGTGGTGGAATAGGAGGTAATGGTGTGGACACATGCTGACTTTTATCCACTATTTGGGGACTTTTGTCAGCAGTGTTTGATGATGTGGAAGCAGTGGTTAAGGGGCTACTTTGGTCAACAACTGTTGATGTTGCAGTGGTTGAGCTTTGACAGCTGTTTTGTACAACTGATGCTTTTCCCATTGAAACAGACTTTTGTTGAGGAATGATGATCTCATACCCATAGTCTGGTGTTGAATCCTCTGATGGACCTGCACTGTTAGTCATGACAGCAGTATTTTCAAAAGTAAATTTATCAAGATCAAACAAATCAGCAGGATTTGCTGGGATTTTCATTGATGAAAGTTCATTGAACTTTACATTTAAGGTCTCCTCCACTGCTTTGGTCCGTGTATTAAACACTTTGTAGGCCTTGGCAGTGGTTGAGTATCCCCAGTGATAACCACAATCTACTTTGGCTGCAAATTTTGAGATGGAATCTTTTAAATTCAAAATAAAGCATGGGCAGCCAAATACTTTGAAATATGAGATTAGTGGTTTGATTTTATACAGAATTTCATAAGCAGTTTTTTTGTGCCCGGGGTTTATTAAAACTCTGTTTTGGACATAGCAAGCAGTGTTTACTGCCTCTGCCCAAAAAGTTAATGGCAAACCTGAATCAGCAAGCATGGTTCTGGCAACCTCAATCAAAGTTCTGTTCTTTCTTTCAACTGCCCCATTTTGCTCTGGTGTTCTAGGGATGCTGTACTGCCTTACAATCCCTTTCTTCACACAGAAGGCATCCAACTCCTTCTGTGCCATTGTACTCCTGAAGACTTTTACTGGAAGGTCAAATTGCTTTTCAACCTGTGTCACAAAGTCTTGCAAAATGCCTGCAGTCTCATCTTTTGAGTGTAAAAAGAAAGTCCATGTAAACCTAGAGAAGTCATCAATAACAACCAAACAACATCTCTTCTTTTTGAGACTCATGACTTGAACTGGGCCAAACAAATCCATGTGCAGCATTTGCAAACACTGGGTTGTTTTGGACTCTTCAATGGACTTAAAAGAGCTTTTATGTTGTTTTCCTTTTAAACAGGAAACACAATGCTCAGGACATGAAAACAATTTTTGTGGCAAGCCTCTTACAAGGCCAATTTTTTAAATTTCAGTGATTGTCTTGAGATTTGTGTACCCCAGTCTCTTGTGCCAAAGTTCTGTCTCTTTGTTAGAGGTAGCTGAGAACAGACAGGCATCAGCTCTGGGACACTCTTTTGACATATCAACAACATAAACATTGCCACTTCTTTGAGCAACAAGTTTTGTTTTTCCAGTTTTTATTATTGCTTCAATCTTTTCAATCATTTCTGGTCCAACAATCCTACAACACTCCTTTGTAAAGAATGACCCATACCCCTTATCACTCATTTGTGAAACACTCAGGAGGTTGAATTTCAGATTGTCTATCAGATTGACATTTTCAAATTTTACATTTCCAGACTGCACTGTACCAGACCCCAGAACTTTCCCTTTACTATTATTCCCAAAGGATATATCACCCCCTCCTTTAATTTTGAAATCTTTGAGTTGGGCTTTACATCCTGTCATGTGCCTGGAGCCTCCACTATCTACATACCAAAGGCTATCTAAGCTTGCAGAAGCTCCCTGCACATGAAGTAAAAGGATTAGTTCATTAGGGTTTCCAAAGCCAATAAGGCTTTGGATGGGGTCTCAACAGTGTCTGGGATGGATGCAGATTGATGGACAATGGTTAGGTCAGGGGTTTGGACAGTTTTAGGACTATTTCTTTCTAACCACTGTTGTGGGTTTTGCCCAATCACCTGTTGGTACCCAAAAGGATGCCTGTTCACTTTAGGTTTAGAGGGCCTTTTGTAGGTCTCATAAACGTGTGGAATCCTTTGGTAAGATGGTTGTCCCTTACCTCTTCTGTATTTATTGGCAGGGGGTGCATCAGTAACCTGAACATCTCTTTTGACAGATGTTTGGTTCAGCTGTTTTGTGACAACTGTTTGAACTGGCACAAACAGTGGTTGGTTCTTGGTGAATTTGACAGATGAGGTTGATGGACTCAAGGATGTTTTAGAAGTGTATTCATTCTTTTTCACATCAAAGTTTTTGAGATACACACATGCTTGAGTTTTGTGGTTTGTTTTACCAAAGATGGTGCAGCTTTCAGCAGGAACAATGACACTTGTTTTGTTTAGATCATATGCTTTTAGATGAAAATAGTCTTTTGTTAGATGGTTTCTCTTTTCACAAAATTCACAAAACAAGTTATTGATCTTTTCTCTCTTCTTTCTCTTTTCAGACTCCTTTGCAACAGAGTTTTTAACCTCTGTTGGGATGTCCCTAAGAAGAATGACTTTTGCTTTTGGAGCTTTAACACCATCAGTGGTTGTGAAATCCATGGGTTTAAAATTTTCAAGAATGTCACACTCATCAGACCATGTGGGTTTAAATTGATATTTCTCAATTTCCTCAAAAGTAGAGGATCCCACTGGTCTGTCAGGTGTGATTTTGTTACCAAGTTTATCAGTGATTTTCACTTCTTGGCCATTCTTGTTTGTGGGGATGAACTCAGTGGTTACATTAGTGGTTTGAACAGATTTTTCAAAAGCAGTGTTTTCATCATCATGTTTTCTATAACCAACACCAAATTTCACATTGCTTTTAATATGTTTTTCAAGCATTACCTCATATCCTTTGCAGGATTCCACCCATTTTTCACATGTGATTTGGGTGGACTCTAACTCTTTTTTGCAAACTTGGTATTTTTCTACCATAGATTGGAGTTGAGTTTTGGTTATGCTTTGCTCTTCTTTGAGACTGCTGATCTCTTTATCCTTTTCAGCCAATTTGTTTCTAAGCTCTTTTAATGACTTTTCAAATTTGACTTCATCAGTTAAGATTTTATCCCTAAGGTTTTCATTTACCTCTTTGATGTTAGCAAATGCAATAATGCACTTGTCTGAACACAGTTTTTCAAGAACTTGAGGTGATACCTTGGCAGCAGCCATCATGGCACAATCACATTGATGATTTTCTTCATCATCAGCTCTTACTTCTTTCTCACATGCTCTCTTTTCTTCCTCTTCTTCCTTGTCTTCTTTGGACCAGGGGTCTGTCAGTGGTTCAATCAGGGTTTCTGAATTTTCTCCTAGCAGCAGTTCACCAGCAACTGCAGTAACCACTGCTTCAGTTACCTCATCCACTGTTTCAGTACTTAGCTGTTCACCTTCAGTTTCTACCCCCTCTGGTATTGACTCTAATGCCATAAAACAAAATTCATCATTAGAAGGTTCATTAAAAGCATAGAGTGCAAAATTTTCATCACCAAGCTCATCAGGCATGCTACTCCAGTCAACAAAGTCTTGAGTCAAAAAGCTTTGCTTATCTGGTTGTACCACTGCTGGAGCAGCTATTTGAGGTGCAACAGGTTGCACTTGTGCCTGAGGGACAGGGGTTTGAACATACTGAATTTGTGGAACAGTGGTTTGGACATAATGCACAGGCACAGGGGTAGCAGCATAGTGAGCAGTGTTAACATGGGCTGCAGGGGTATATTGGGTATAGTGCATCGTGCTTTGATTTTGTGGTCTAGGGTTTGAGCTGGGATGAGTGATTATTGGACCAGTGTTTTGACTTCTGCATTCCCTAGCAAAGCGCCCTAGCCTATTGCACTTGTAGCACTTAATTTTTGATTTATCCAACCCCACCCTTAAATTCCCATGTAAACCTGGGAATTTTCTCCCTGTTCTTTTGTAGAATTTGCTTGTTCTTACACTAAGCAAAGCCAATTGATGCAAAATGTCCATCTCTTCTAAGTCAGTGGGATCAAAGTGTTGCAAATCATTGAGTTCAAAGCACAAATTATCTGACATCTGGTTTTCACAATTTGCAGTAAAAGCATAATTTGCAGAGTGAGGATCAGGGTTGTTAAAATTTCTACCACCAGTTATATCAATGAAATGATCATAACCCGGATCCTTACCACTGCTACCAGATTCTTCCTGACCAAAAAGAGTTGTGCTACTGAATGAATAATCATCAGCAACTTTGCCAGACTCTTGCAACTTCTTTTTCTGGTTCAACTCCCTTTCATAGGTCAGGAGTCTACCATGAAGTTGGGTCAGGGTCAGATCCTTGAACTCAGCAGAGTTTCTAGTGACAAAAGCTATGGTATCCCATTTTTCTGGTAGTGACCTAAGGAACCTGCTATTTTGAGTTGAATTTGGAAATGTTACTTTAACAAGCCTTAGTTCACTAATGAGACAACTGAATCGCTCAAATTGCTGAGTCAGTGATTCACCCTTGATGTGACAAAATGTTTCATACTGCTGATTCAGAATTTCCCTATTGTTTTCAATGACTTCCTCTGTTCCCCCAAACTGTTCCTTCAATGCATCCCATAGCTCTTTGGCACTGTTACAGTGTAACAGTCCAGCATAGATCTCATTGGGTAACGCAGATGCTATGATGCTAAATGCTTTGGCATCGAGTTCGAACTTTTGAAAATCAGTTTTAGTATAGTTTTTAGTTGGTTTAGGAACGAACTTCTTTGCATCCTCAGCACTTGGCACCATAGGAACATGGGGACCAAAAACAACAGACCTCCAACATCCAGTGTTCTGTTGAGCAAGGATGTGACCCATCCTTCTCTCCCAGATGTTGTATTCATTACGTTTAAGCATGGGTGGTTTAAAAAGCGAGCCAATGTTATTCTTATCATCTTGTGATTGTGACGTCATCCTGGTTGTTTTACAGGCACTGATTAATCAACTTTGATGGTGATTAAACCTTGCTCTGTTTTTCAACACAAACGAACAAACTATCAGTATCAACTTTTATGAGCTGAACTATTTATGTCAAAATGATTGTTAAATCAAATTTGACTGTCCAAGCTCTAATACCAATTGTTAGGATCTGAGTTTGGTTTTGATTGTGTTTTACGTTTGAATTAAGATGAAGATGGATGAATTGTGTAGCGGAATTAAGATGGAAACAAACTTTGCACACAATCAAACGAGAGAATTGCTTTAATCAAACATTTTCCACAAAGAACCAAAAGATTGAATTTATTTCAATAACGATTACAATGCAATGTATAAATACAAACTCCCCCTCAGCCTGAGCTCACAGTGTTTGTTCGTGCAGGAAGAAGATTTTGCGAAGAGCTAATAGAACAGTACAGAGCACTATTCTATTTATAGGCACGAGCAAACCACTAAAGCATCTAAGCCGACGTCACCATGAAAGTGACATCTAACCTCCTAACAAACTCTAACCTCTGATCTATACAACCTCTGCTATGCTAACTACTGTTATTACATTACATTACATAAAGACATCTAAACTACTGATGCATCCTTCCACTTATGTGAACCCAACAGTACTTGTCATGATCAGTAGAGCTTGACTCAAGGCAGTAGATTGAACAACAGAGCTTTAGTCTTCCATCAGTCTTTTACTTGATCAGTAGTTTGTAGGTCAGCAGTTTGTACGATCAGTAGATAGGAGGTCAGCAGATGTTGAAACCACTTTCAAGGGGAGAGACTTGTATGCATAACATCTGCTTATTCTGGATCCACTGCTCTGATCCAGTTTTGGCTTTAATTATCTGTTCCTTTTTTTATGGTTCAATCCCAACACATCATATCGGCACTTGTGTGATGTTTATAAACCATCAATTTAATGATTTCAAACAAAATCTTGAAGATTGGATCTTGATGTTCTTAACTGTTTGAACTGATATATTAGCACGAATCAACTGATGAACAGTCATGTTAGAATGGATCTAGGTAAGCACGAATGGCCGATTCGTGTTAAGGTCGATTTGTGTTAATGTTGATATGTGTTAATGTCAATTCGTGAAAACCTATTGATTTGTCAGAAGGTTGATTCGTTCTAGGGTTTTAGATGTCAAGTGTTAGAAAATTTTAGCATAATGAAATTTCTCGATATACGTGCATTATTTGATGAATGTTGAATGTGTTTTACAGGCAAAATCATCGAAGTTTGAGCCAAAGCACAACATTTGTTGCACACTGGATAAGAAGTTGTCAAAAATGAAACCTTTTGTGGATGTGCTGAAATTTATAGAAAAGAGTCGTATACAGAATGTGACACCCGACTTTTCAGGCCGTACCGTATAACTGTAACACGTGTTGTGAATAGATAAAAGGCTGTATGTGACTGATTATGATGTTTATGTATGATATTTAATGTGTTGATAAATCCAAACAATTATAAAAAATATGTTGGCAACGATAAGATAAACGCTTATCGCATAACGATTAAAATGCGGAACGAACGTCGGTGACCACTCGATCAGTGTTAAAATCCTAAAAATAGTCTGTTATGATTAGAATAGTAATTTTAATCATATTCATGAGGAAAAATAAATTAAAACGCTAAGAAACTCTATTTTTCAAGTTTGAGCGTGTACCGCGCGATACTACGCGTATTAGACAAAATACCGTCAACGCTGCCAGTCAAGGCAACTGGTAATTATTTCAGTAATAATTTTGAGTGATTATTTTTATAGAATGATAAAAATAATTTAAAACGCACTAAAACGGGATTAAAACGCTAGATAAAATACCTGGTATCTAGTAAAATACCTGTTTTTACACTACAATACATATATATGTATATATATGTGTGTGTATGCGTGTAAAGTGTGTGAGGAGGGCAAGAGTTGGCGGCTAGGGGAGGTGCCACCTCTCTTGAAATTGTGACTTGTTGCCAAGTGTCACATTATGTCTACAACTAATCATTATAACCTTTCTAACATTCCATTAAATAAACTCAAAGATCAAAATTCATCTCCACTCTCTCTCTCCTGATGAATCTCGGCCGAACACCCCCCATAAACACATACATTCAAAATTTTCAAACTATTTCTTGAAGATTTGAAGGCATTCCAAGGTGATTTGAAGCTTGTAAGGAGGTTTAGAGGTGATTTCAATAAGATCCAAGCAAGAACATATCATCATCATTTTCAAAACCCACTAAGAAATCTTGAAGGTATAACATATTTACTTTCAAAATCATGTTCATGATTCTTGGTGATGAAGATGTTATGGAAGGTTTCTCTTGTTCTTAGATTTAAACACTAACCTGAAAACTAAAACAAATGGATTTTTGAAACAAAAATAAAATGGATGAGTATATATATGTGGGTGTGGCAGTATGTATGGATATATGTATATGTATGTTGAGTTTTGACTATTGATAGATTCTTGTTTGATGTGATCTTGTAAAGTGAAATGCATGTGTGATCAAAAGAATGTTCTTAAAAGGGTTTTAGTGATTTGAAATGGATATGATAAAAAGTAAAACTTTGGAGGTTTATGCATGTATGTATATGTGACGTGTATGTATATATGTATATATACACATGCATGTAAATTTTTGATGATTAAAAGACTTAAATATGTAAGAAGATGTATGTCTTGCATTTATAAGAAATGATTGTATGATGATCATAAGAATTTTGGAATGTTTGTGTATGAGAAACATGAATTAAATGAAGATCTAAGTGCATTCAAGTTCATACAAAATGATTAGAACATGTTATGGATGCATTAGATGCATTAACTAGATCATGCATGTTGGAATATGATCATGAAATGATGATTTGAGCATGTTTAAGTAAAAATAAAATTTAATCAGATTCTAAACACTAAAAATGTAAGTATTTGAAGTGTTTAATGGTATATACTTTTGTCATAATGTTTACTAGCTTTGCGTGTTGTACTTGGTGCATTAGAAGTTGTAAAATACGTGAAATCGCATGATTTATGTGACTTACACAAAAACTGCACTAATATGATTATAACCACTATTTTAATAAGTAAATAATATGTATTGTGTTAAAATATCAAGTCATTCCGAGTTGGGATGGTTATACGTAAAACTATGCGTTAAAACGGTCAAAAATCGGCTTTTCAAATGATTTTTATGAAAATGATTTAGATCAGTAAGTAAACTGATATTTTTAGTTTAAAAATAAGTATTTTAACTAATTTTAAGTTTATTTGGTGTTTGGTTGGTCATACGTGACTTCCGACGCCGAAAACGTTACCGAATCGCTAAAATACGCATTTTTCAATGTACACTAGTATGGGTAGTTTTTGAGTGAACCTTATGTGATAAAATGTGTTATGTGATTTAAACATGTGAATGTGAAAATATGTTAAGTTTTAACATGATATTTGAAATTTAGACTATGCATGTATACTTGTGCGTTTTATGCAATAGAAACGGTAAAAATCGCGTTAAATGTGTAACTTGTTTGTCGAGCATGAAATTTGATACATATAAGATATTTTATGTATATTTGCCTTAAAAATGACAAAATAGATAAGTTAACAAGATTACGCATGTTTCGATAATAATTTATGTGAACCTTTATGTATATATATTACGACACGCAAATCGTAGATATATTGCGTATAAACAGGAGTGTTAATGGGTTTACATGATAACGGTCACCAATAAAATCGTTCAGGTTGCAAACATCTTAAAAATATATATATATGGACTCATATATATATATTAACATGCCAACATAATCGAAAACGATGATTTTTAGAGAAAATCTCAAAGTTATGTGACAATTCTAAGAAACGGAGAAACTTAGGAATTTTATGATATATTGATTTAAAGATCGTTCCTACATATAATAGGACGTGTAGAAATCAATCTGTGGGATTGCGCTATTTAAAATACGCCCCCAAAGGTGAGTGTCACTAAACCCCTCTTTTTACTGCTTTGTATATGTTTTGGGGGTGGAGCACGCCAAAAAGGGTTTAATAATGTTTTTGGATTAAAACATACCTTTTAATATAAATTATATATTTTCGTTGAAAATATATGGAGTTTGATAAATTATACGTTTCGAGATAAAACGTATTTGATGAATATATGTTTTGGGGGAAAACAACCGTATAGTTGGAACGAATTTGCTTGATCTTAAGAGAGTAAGTATCAGCATAGGCTTACATTTTGGTGGGGATTTCAGGGGATTCGTATAACATCGTATATTAAATTCGTCAAATTAGTAGGATATATATATTGTACGTGAGGCAGACATCATATAAGGTCTCAATATGGACCATGCGCCAGTGATGTCATTTAATCATTTAAGTATTACACGCGATGAATTGTTGGTAGATCTATCGGGTTGACAACCCCGTCGTGACCGGTCGCCCCGTGTCAAGTCAAACGACGAATTTAAATTCTGTTTATTGTCTAGCATTTATTATCCCTACATGGTAAATATATAGTTCGTGTTGTCTAGCTAACACACGAGTCTGAACATTGACGCTATAAATTTAATATATAAAACTTGGGAAAATGCCTTGATGTCGGGTTTTCAAACTTACGACGGATGACCCATGGATTTTATTAAGGAAATAAATGGACTTTCTAACATTTATATGGATGTTTCATTATAAACACATAATTAGAAAGTTTTTCCTTAGGATCAAATTGTTTAATTTGAATATGTGAACTCACCTTCCTTTGTGTTGACACTTGATTTTAAACGTGTTCTACAGGTACTTGAGTTCGGCTTTGGGAATCATGGCGTATCTTGTGGTAGTTGATGTATGTTTTGTCACTTAAATATGTTGGACTAACTCTAAAACTTTCTGGGACAAATGTAATAAGATCCGTAAGGATTAAAGACAACTTTATCATGTCATGGTTATGTCGTGTTTTGGGACGCTAAGTTTAAAATCTATGTTTAAAATAAGTAATATTGTCCAACAATATAATGCATCAAGCATCAAGATAGAAATGGGCACCAACTTCCGTCACCACTACGTTTTAAATTCCGCTGCGACGTTTTTGGGGTGTGACACAGAAAGCATTGACTGATAGACACAGATGTTATCGATCACACGTAGAATGTTTCTGGAAGGTTGCACGTTACGATGAGGATGATAAGTGTATTCATTCTACAGCAAAGATAAAAGATGAAAACGGGAAAGATGTTGATATTCCATTTGTGCTAAGTGTTGATGATATCAGAAGAGTTTTGGAGCTGAGAGACAATGATGGTGATCTGATTCAAGTGTCGGAAAGATTGTGTAAAGGTTTGTGGTTCCGAATGGGATACACAGGATTCGTGAATGAGTCTTCTTACAACAAGTCAAAGCTACCTAAGTCGTATAAATTTCTTGTTCATTCTATGATTCATGCGTTAGCACACAAGAAGAGAGGTTTTGATGTTACTGTAGATTATATTATGTGCATTCTAACGTGTTTGATTCTTAATAGGCCATATAATATATCATAGCTCATATTTGATCACATGGTGGATGATATTAACGGAGAGAGATTCTTACAATATCCAAGATTTGTCCAAATGTTCCTTGATGATAAGATCAAGAATTTACCAAAGGATGATGACGATGAATTGGTATTGGGACATATGGACAACGAAACATTGAAGCGGCTTCAAGTGTATAAGAATCAGAAGGATACTCCTCCAGATTGTAAGAAGTTTGCTGCGATAGCCAATCCAGACTACGAAGCTCCACCAGATGACAAATGGAGGCACGATAATAGTGGTTTAAATACTAAAGATAAAAGGATAGAGTTGTTTGAGCATAAAAGATCTAGATGGTTTTTAAAGGATGCTTATAAACATAAGAAAAATAGAACTCCAAAGGCCGCTCCCAAAAGAACTCCAAAGAAATCAACTTCTAAACCACACTTAGTAGATGAGCCATCAGAAGATGAAGTTCAACCTGGTGGTGATAATGTTGAAGGTGGAAATGCTGATTCATCTCAGCAAGATATTACAGTTGAAGAGATAGTAAATATCATAGTGCTGATGATGTTGAGAAGGCTGGTGATGATCAAGTTGAAGGTGTTGTTCGTACCGATAGTAGTGAAACTGAAAGTGACATTGATATAACACAAATAGCACCTACAACGGGTCACAACGGGAAACAGGGGAGAAAAGAAAAGTCGTCGAGGAAATGAAAGAATAGTGATGAAGAAGACGCTCCATACGAGCCAAGGGCTGCAGAGCAAGAGAAGTTAACGAAAGGCAAAGGTAGATTGAAGCGAAAGTCTTAACCTTCAAACGATTCTCCAAAGAAATTAAAGGATCGCAAGACTACAGCGACAGCTGTTAAGGTTACACTTGGTAGCAAGCCTATACAAAGAGCTGAAGAAAGAGTTGAAACCTCTGCGGTGGAGACTCTGGTTGTTGAAGCTGAAATCCATATTGCTACACCTCCAAGGTCACCGATTCATGAGTTTATTCCAATTCAGACCGAAGAGGTTCATGTTACTCCATCACAGTAACATCAAAAAGTTCCTGAACCAAGTTCTGGGACAAAAAAGAATGCAACACCAAGGGGATTTGAAGGTGTTGATGATTTTGATACAGACTTTGGTGATCTTAACTTGGGTTCTGGTCTAGTACCTAATATCTGGTCTAGTACCTAATATAGAAGATCTTTATGATATTCCATCATTCGGGGAGAGTGAAAGATTTGAAGCAAGGATTGAAAGACTTAAACAAGATAAAGTTGCTTCATGATGCGTGTATGGTGTGCATATAAGTTTAAGTATATTTTAAGCCCTTTTTACACGTTAGTCAAGTTTTAAATTTATAAACCACGATATTTTACTAACACCAAACACACATATGGGCAAGTGCACCCATCGTGAGTGTAGTATAGTGTTGGCAAGATACCGAGGTCGTCCAAGGACACAAGAGCTTTTAGTACCGGTTTATCCTCAACGTCTAATCAAATCAAAAGTTAGAAAAATGTTTTAAACTAGAAAAATAAAAACTAACTAAAATGCTGAAAAATTAAATAAAAATAAAAACAGATAGACAAGATGAATCACTTGGCTCCGACTCGTGTTTAGTGTAACCTTTGATTATTTCCGCACTTTTGCACTTTTTAAGAGATTATCTTAGTTATTGTAGTAGGCCCCTCTTTTGAAGGTGACGTTACCCTCAACCCAGTAGTTTGAGTCAGCAAGGATACAATCCTAAAGGGTCGGATTATTGAAAGATAATTAATTAAGTTATTAATGCATATTATGGTAGGCCCCTCTTTTGAAGGTGATGTTACCCTCGGCTAAGTAGTCTGAGTCTGCAGGGATACAGTCCTAAATAGCCGGGTTAAAGTATTAATAATAGCTTACATATCAGGGGATCAAAGAGTTTGGACCCCCGCCATCCAAATACGGTGGGTATTGAAGGAGGTCCGACTAAATTTGACCCAGGTCCTTGCAGGATCTATACACTGAACAAGGCAAGACTCTTACCAAACCGTTCCCTTAACCCCCGACCAGGTAGCCAACATATCTCCATATAGACCGTGGAGATATGAATGGTGAAAATCTTTTATTTTATATAGACAGTAAAATAATGCCAAGACACCACGGACAAACGATAAGGAAGAATCAACTTCAACATAAGAAACTAGTTATTAAAGTCATTAATACTGAACTTGCTGTAATGAAGAAAAATTTGTAGGGTGGCCCTGTTTTTGTGCATGGGGTGCTGGTTCAAGTTTCCCTTGTTATCCTTCACCATCCCGAGTGTGTTTTATTCATTACAACATCATCCAAACACCAAATTAGCTAAAACCATCATTCATTAAATCATAGAGAGAATTACGTAAGAGTCCTAATAAGTTAAAACTTAAATAAATAGGTCAAAAGAAACACAACAAGTCTAAACCAAGAAGTTCTAGCCTAATACTTATTCTATTAAAAAAATTTCTGAAAAGATAATTCTCTCGGTTGGATGCGGCTTGAAAAACTTCTTTCTCCGGGCATGGGTCCCTCACACGTAGGCGAGCCACTCCTCTATCTCCATAGGGAGAAGAAAGGCGGGCTCATTGGCGTTGGTTTGAGGGGGTAAAACCTCCACCGGGACTTCTTGTAGATCTTCAAGAGGAGGTTCTGCTAGAATGTCGTCCCATCCGGTTGGGTTGTTGATTCCAAGTGCTAAGTTCCAATCCTCTTGAGGGAGGATTGGTTCCATGGGAGGTGTCACAAGAATGTTCAACCTCTGGTGTAAGAGGTTGATTTCTTGATAACTGTTTTCCAACCCCACCGTAAGATAATTTATACGGTCTATTAGGACCTCCTCTACCGACGTCATCTCATCAAGAGCCTCACGTAATGCCATTACGCAGCATACGAGAGTTGCTTCAATTGATGACCTTCTTTCCCTTCGACTGTTTCTGGAGTGCGCAGAAGACGCTCCACTGTTTTGACTAGAAATTCTACAAAAACACACCAAAAATAGTTCATTTTAATGGAACAGTAACTCCGGACACGACCCCGTGTTCACCTTTCTGCAGATTTTTGGAACAAGGAATCTTGGAGTTTCAAATTATTTTTCCAACTTATGAAACATTTTTTAGCAGAAATAACTTAAAAGAATGTTGTACAACTTATTTTTAACAAGATTCCTTGGACAAAAATCTAACAAACATCACAATAAAGCTTGGGATCATGGTGATCTCAAGCTTCAATGGAGGTGTTGAGGCAAGAAAGATGAAGAAGAAGGCAATGGATAGAAGTGGAAAGGACAAGATGGTTGTTAGAACCTTCTTTTACAAATACCTAGGATGGTAGGTGAGAAGATCCTCTCAAATCTCTGTCCCTGGATGGTCCAAATGTGCAGGATTCTTAGCTGCATTTATAGAAAACGACAGCACGCTGCACACGGCCCCGTGTCAGCTGGACACGGCCCCATGTCGGCTGGACACGGCCCCGTGTGCAGGCAAGATCCTGACACATTTTGTCCGTATTCTGACAAAAAGTCAGAAAGGAATCTTATGGTGGACACGGGGGCGTGTTGACCTGGGCACGGCCCCGTGTCGAAAGGCTGTTTATGAAGTTTGTCTATTTCTAAGGAACTTATCCGGATCGGGCGGTTCCTTACTGGATGGAACAACCCCAAAGTGCCTAAGATACCTTAATTGCTCTAGATTAAGACGAGAACGCAAGAGGTTGTCGGTGAGGGTGATTCCTATGCTAAATGTAGGTGGACAAGTCCAACCCTTTCCCGGGCTCTCGTTAAAGAAGGTGTATGCTGAATCGCTCAGGTCTATGTATGCACCGAACGAAGTCGATGGAGAGTCCTTCACGGCACAATCGGCACAGGGACGACTATTGCTCAAGTCCTCGCTAGAGTTAGAGGTAACATCGGGAACAACGAAGTTGTTTTCATTTGAATGCGATCCAAACAATTCTTCTTGGTTATCGTCTTGAGATAAATTATTGAAATCTATCCTAAGTTCTTTTAACCAATTAAGAATTAGATCTTCCATTTGAAATAGTTCATCAATGAGCATTTCTCCTAGAAGATCCGGTTGAGAGCATTCGAGGGAGAGATAGGGATTATTTTTACTTTCGCCCCTCTTAAGGCTAGAAGAAAACAATGGGTCTATATAGTGGGGCTTATTATTTAGAAAATAACATTCTAATTCTTTATGAGAGCCACCACATATTTGACACCACGTACCATAAGAGTGCCGAAAGTAAAAAAATATGAGTATCTCTCATGTTTGTGACAAAAATTACCAACCGTCGGGATCTTACGGTTCTGTTTTCAGTAACTGAATCTTGGGCACGGGGCGTGTTGAGTGGGCACGGCCCCGTGTTCAGCTTACTGTCTGACTTAAAACAGGATTGTCGGTTCCAATGATTGGGCACGGGGCGTGTTCAGCAGGCACGGCCCGTGCTGAGTTCTGCAGAAGCTGAAAAATAAAGAAAATCCTAAAAAAACAGAAAAATTAGAAAAATGATTAGGCTGTTGATTCCTAACTTTCTTAAAATCCTTGAGTCCCCGGCAATGGCGCCAAAAATTTGATGCGGGTGTGGTGTGTATATAAGTTTAAGTATATTTTAAGCCCTTTTTACACGTTAGTCAAGTTTTAAATTTATAAAACACGATATTTTACTAACACCAAACACACATATGGGCCAGTGCACCCATCGTGAGCGTAGTATAGTGTTGGCAAGATACCGAGGTCGTCCAAGGACACAAGAGCTTTTAGTACCGGTTTATCCTCAAAGTCTAATCAAATCAAAAGTTAGAAAAGGGTTTTAAACTAGAAAAACAAAAACTAACTAAAATGCTGAAAAATAAAATAAAAATAATAACAGATAGACAAGATGAATCACTTGGCTCCGACTGGTGTTTAGTGTAACCTTTGATTATTTCCGCACTTTTGCACTTTTTAAGAGATTATCTTAGTTATTGTAGTAGGCCCCTCTTTTGAAGGTGACGTTACCCTCAACCTAGTAGTTTGAGTCAGCAAGGATACAATCCAAAAGGGTCGGATTATTGAAAGATAACTAATTAAGTTATTAATGCATATTATGGTAGGCCCCTCTTTTGAAGGTGACGTTACCCTCGGCTAAGTAGTCTGAGTCAGCAGGGATACAGTCCTAAATAGCCAGGTTAAAGTATTAATAGTAGCTTACATATGAGGGGATCAAAGAGTTTGGACCCCCGCCATCCAATACCGGTGGGTATTGAAGGAGGTCCTACTAAATTTGACCCAGGTCCTTGCAGGATCTATACACTGAACAAGGCAATACTCTTACCAAACTGTTCCCCTAACCCCCGACCAGGTAGCCAACATATCTCCATATAGACCGTGGAGATATGAATGGTGAAAATCTTTTATTTTATATAGACAGTAAAATAATGCCAAGACACCACGAACAAACGATAAGGAAGAATCACCTTCAACATAAGAAACTAGTTATTAAAGTCATTAATACATAACCAAGTAAAAAGTGCGAAAAGATTAAAAATAAAAAGTATTACACTAGACACTTGTCTTCACCAAGATTAATACATGGCCTTTGATTGTCAAGAACTCTTACAATCAATCTTGGATCCTGAGACGACTCACACACTCTACGATGGACAATGGATAATGGTGGTGGATGATGGTGTTGTGATGGTGGTGGGTGAAGTGTGAGAGAGGTGGTGTGCCAAGGGATGGTTTGCAAATGAGCCAAGCACCCCTATTTATAGCCTGAACAGAGGCTCGGGCACGACCCTGTGTCCATTGGGCACAGTCTCGTGTCCACCTTCTTCTCTGTCTTCATTAATTGCAGTTTGTCTGCATTAGTTGACCACGCCCCTGTGTCCGCGGGGCACGACCCCGTGTGCAGAAGCTTATCTGTACTATCAAGATTTCCCCAGATTCTGCGAATCTTAGAGTTGACCACGGCCCCGTGTCCGCTGAGCATGACCCCGTGGTGGCTGATAGAAGCTTCTACAGCTTTGTCTTTTCTGCTGACACTTGGGCACGCCCCCGTGCTCATTGAGCACGGGGCGTGTTCAGCCTTCTGTTTTCTTGTTTTGCTTGGGAAGATGTTGTCGGGGAGGCTGGGAATGCCACGTTTGTTCCTTTTCTTGTATTTATGTTAGATTTAGCTGCCTTTTTGCTTCTTTTGTTCATTTGAGCTCATTTAATCCTGAAAATACAAAAGGAAGACAAAAACACACTTTTTCCAACATTAGTACTAAAAAAGGGTTAGTTTTATGCCACAATTGATGTAATTTATATGTTGCATTTTTTGCACATCAAATACCCCCACACTTGAATCTTTGCTTGTCCTCAAGCAAAACTCTTTATAATGTGGCTTTACACACCCAAATGGAATGGGTAGAAGAGAAGGTTTTTGGGCTTGTCGTAGAGTGTCGGGATTTCCAAGATTCTTTATTAAGTTTTATTTTTATTTGTTTACAATCCTATTCGTCATGATTTATTTTAAACATTTCATAAGATAAATTACTTATTAGGGCATAACATGTCTTTTTAAAATTCCACTTATATACAAGTTCACATACCTCACGGGGGATCACTCAACACTCGGCCGAAGATGTATTTTAGTGGATCACTCGAGAGCGGCATGGAACTTACTCCTACCATAAGCTTGCCAAGCAATCAATCCTCCTCCTTTTTAACTATACACCTTTGTAAATATCAAGAGGACTTTTGGGGTGAAGGGTTAGGCTTGGGTTAAAGGTAGGTGGTTGGGTTAGTGGTTAGTAAAAGGGCGAAAGGCGTAAAAAGCGTCGGTTTTCGTAAGACTTTTTATTTTTTTTGAAGTTTTTATTTTGATGAAGCCATTATTAAAACAAAGTTATTTTTGATAAACTTGTTTGTTTATTTTTTCTTCATCATCACATTTTTTTTCAAAGTAATAAGAAAAACCGAGCTTGTTACTAAAACAAAGGGTTTAAAAATAAAACGGTTTTGGTGGGTGAAAGGGTGTTTGTTTTGTGTTATGAAATGAAAAGGTTTAGGCTCAATGGGGTTAACTAGGGGGATTTTTGGGTAGGTGGTAAAAAAAAGAAAAATAATGGTGTAGAAATAAAAAGGGTTAGTCCTAATGCCTCCGTCATTTACTTACTCGGGTTTAAGTTGGTAAGGACCGGGAATGTATTGTCGTGGCAAGTTCTAGAGTCGTAAGAACCAAGCGGCTATTCACACAAGAAACGAAAAATGAGCATTTAGTTTAAAGATATATATTTGTATGCTCAATAAAGGCTTAAAACTCACTTTTCGTGGGAATGGTTTTTTTTATGTGATCAAGTATATATAATCAAATTTTAATTAAGCTTGTCATGCCGTTTCATAATTTTCTTATGTTGGTTCTTTTTATCACGACACTATCGGTTGTAAATTTGTAAAAATATAACCTTTTTAGAACTTGAAATTCCCAAATTAAACCTAGACAAGTAAAAAAATGAAAAATTTTTGAAAAAAATTTGGGGTGATTAGCGGTTCCAATAGAGTTTTGTGTAAGGCTTGTTTTTAGGACTTGCAAGATTCAAGGTTTTAACACCCCCCCCCCCACACTTAAATTACACATTGTCCTCAATGTGTCCCAAAAATAAGTTTTTAGGTTGATTGAATGTGTAAAAAGGTGTGAAAAAAGCAAAATTTTATGTTACTGGGCGTCTGGACACGGCCCCGTGTTCAGATCGCCAGTAATAGAAATTGTCAAAAAGAATCAGAAGCCTGGGCATTTCCTGTAGATTTTGCAGCACGGGGCCGTGTTGGGCGGTCACGGCCCGTGCTGAACTTGCTATAATGAAGAAAAATTTGTCAGGTGGCCCTGTTTTTGTGCATGGGGTGCTGGTTCAAGTTTCCCTTGTTATCCTTCACCATCCCGAGTGTGTTTTATCGGGTGGCCCTATTTTTGTGCATGGTGACTGTGCAGTATAGTAAGGAAGAAACTTCAAGGCGTATAGAAGTTGAGCATCGCAGGATGAAATCAAAGAAAGATGATAAGAAAGACACCGAAGAGGATGATGAGGAAGAGGATTTTGATGATGTGTTTCAAGACATTGATGATTATCATTTCAGTGGTGATGACAATGACGATGATGGTCAGCGTGGTAATGGTGGTGCATTGATTGTGAGACCTTCGGGAAGTCATGAGGTTGTTGATTATCTTGATGACTCTCGAAACGAACAACATGAGGATGTTCATCCTCAGGGGGAGTCTACATCAGGTGCAACAGACGATGAATCTGTAAATCTATTCTCAAACACTCCCAAGGTTATTTACTTGAATCATGATGTCAAAGAAGGGGAGTTGGTAGAAAATTAGACGAGAGAGACTATGATGGAAGCGTTGGGCATAAATGATGAGAATTTCAAATTTGATATTGAAGATGAGATTCCAACGACTACTCCTGACAGTGAATATGTGTTTAAGATGGTGGGTGATGCAGATAATTTTGATAACGTTGTCGTAGAAGATGATTCAGGGTCTGATCAGTAAGAACCATTCCATTACTCAAGCAAGAACTCTGAGGATTTCCCAACGTTTGCAGAATTATTCAGAACTCACAACCAAGACGATCTGAGAAGAAAGGTTGTTGAGAAAGTAAGTGAAAGTGGTACCCCAAGAACGTTAACAAGAGAAGAACTCCGAGAAGAAAGAAAGAAGTGGTTCAAGCCAATGCCAGAGGAGAGAAAATTCAAACGGCTACTGAAGTTCTTTACTAGACAGCAAGATCAATCACTTGGAGACATTCTGTCTTGGGGATACCTTGAAGATTTAAAGGTCCATGCAATCAAAAGAGAATACGGGGTCCAATACTTCAAGTTCATTTGTGACCTAAAGACATTGCCGTGGTGGGATGTGGAAGAGTTGGTGAAAATAAAAAATATTCAGCAATGTCTATGGGGACCGGAAGTTCAATTTCACGTGCAAAAGCTTTGGCGTATATCAAAGATCAGGCTGAAGCAAATTTCCCTGTGTGGAAGCCTCATTATCCCAAACGAGTTGTAAAGATTGAACCTGTTATTGGAGAGAAAGATATCATGCTACATGTCAAACGTCCAAGGTGTATGAAGAACATGCATTTGAAAGAGATGAAACAAGATTTTTATAAAGATTTCAAAGGATGGGTCTTCAATCCAAGAACATGTGAAGCTGTGATAACATTGCAAGATGAGAAGACCGGGTTTTGGAGGTGTATAAATGTGCTCGATCCAATGTGGCTAGTCAGCTGTTCAAAGAAAGACATCGAGTGCTTGTTTTTCAACAAGATCATGTACTATGAAGCAGACAAAGAACAAGCCTTGCAATATCAGAAGTTGGTGAATGTGTGTTTTGAAAAAGATATCAACTCAGGCCACTATTGGAAGACAAGTTGGAGAGATCTCGAGCTCGAAGAACTTTTGAAAGAAGAACGTCATAATGAACGGATGGATCAGAAGATGGCTAAAGCTTCAAAGAGAGCAAAGTGGAGAATGGGTCTACAGCCGTATGAAACAGATCAAACTCCGATTGAGAAAGAGGAAAGAAAGATTGTCAGGTTGACGAAGTTCTTCGATACTTGTAGAGAAAAGCGTGAATGGTGGTTGAAGAAAGGAAAATTCGAGCGTCGAGAAAAGCTAACACAGAGAGAAGCAGAGAGGAAATAGAAGCAGAAAGAGAGAAGATATGGCAAGAGGGCTTAATGAAGACTATACATAAAGACGACTACAGCTACATCCAAGGGGGAGTCTATGAGTACATATGTCTGTAGCTTCCGTCTTGTATTGAGTCTTAGTTTATCATGTATTGAATGTAATTATATGTTATCCATGACGAACCAAATGGTAGTTTGATGTAAAGTCCATTCGCACGTATGGAGTCCATCCGCGTGGATGGACCATAGTTGTTGGTTCGCGCGGTTCTAGTTGATCGGCTCCTAGGTTAGCATGGATGGACAGTGTCTATATATAGGAGTGTTATGGTCTTGTTTTAAACAACTTTTGACAATAGAGGGGAAACTCTGTCAAATCTTTTCCAGGGTCTGTAAAGCATTTATAATCAATGAAAAGATCATTCAACGGTATCTCTGTGATTATATCTACCTACTACATGGATTCCGCCGTGATACTAGGATCTAGGAAGCCGATCGAAGCGTTCACAGAACCGAAACGGTCCTCACAGATTAACCTAGAATCTAAGCGCATTGCACGGTGTATCAGTGGTTTAGCACCAAAAATTAAGGGTATGGTGAAGGCTTCCAAGCCTATCACTTATAGGTCAGTTGTGGACCTATCATTGTCTCTCACCCTGGATGTGGTGAGACATAAGTCGGTCAAGACTGAGACCGATGAGAAAAGAAAAGGGGGGGGGGGAGGATAACTCCCAGAAATCTAAGAAAAAGTGCAAGTCCGAGTTCAATAAGAACCAACAATGTGACACCTGTGTCACTTCAACCATCATACGAATACCAAACCAATGAAATATTTTATTTCATACTTGGAATTTGTATAAATATGTGTATCGTTTGCACATATCAATTCATGTTCGATTTCGAGCTTTAAATCTCTTCTGAAAGATTATACGCGATCTGATGCGTAAATATAATCAGTTTAATGCAACAAACATTCTGGAACTTGATCATAAGTTAAACATACCCTAAATATCCTTTACATAGCTTAGAAATAGGCTTTGCGGGGGTTCGGTATGCTAAAATAAACTTATTTGATCAATAGAGACTAAAAGCGTCAAAAGTGCATAAGTTTGCATTTTCGCGCATATCTTACGTTCTGAATATACCCGGACATCCAAAAATTTATGTAATCATTAAAATATTTTATTTTAGTGATTGGCATGATAAAATTCCATTCGTCGCGTAATTTGGATCGTTTTTGCGTTTGTTACGATTTCCGTCGTAATTAACCAAACAACGGAACTGTACGACCAAACGAACTGACATCCGAGATGTTTTTGAGCATATTTTAAGTTCCCTATACTTTAACTTTATTTTAGAGTCTTGAAATGGGGTTAACGGGGCTTAAAAGTGTAAAAAAATCAAGTTTTACAAGTGCAGGGATCATTTTTGAAATTTCTGGCAGATACATTGAACTTGGTCCATTTTTGAGATTTTGATGGTTTTAACCCATGGTTTTGCACCCTATGGGCTGGTATTTGATGGTTTTAGATGTTCCCATGGTATTCTAAAACCTTGGGCCCAAGTGTAAGGCCATGATTAAAGCACGGTTCTCGATAAACGATCTTAACGGTGCACCGAATCCTATATATACGCACCTTATTTTCATTCTTTCCTCACACATGATCTAATTTTCTCTAAGTAGAAGCTCAAATGCTTCATACCTGAGAATTTATAGATCATATCTTCCTAGCTTGGACCCTTTGTAAGCTTCTTTCGTTCTTTTATGCTTTTTTTAAGCGGGAAAGTCAAACAGTGTTTGACTTTCTGCATTGACCAGTTTATGGTCAACACGAAGTTCGTTTGAACTTCGCAACATGAGTGTAATCACGATGGTTATAGTCCCAAGTGACTATACCTACTGATTACCACGTTGATTAGGTGTAGTGACGAGTCGTAGTTTCGGTCAAAATTCGTATTCATGCGTATTTTGTAACCAAACTATTCTTGGGTATCAAAACCGTTTGTTTTGATATCAAACCTGTTTTCTAACCTCGTTAAACATGTTTTAACATGTTTAACTCGTCACTTTTAGATTAGTGCTTATATAGGGTCGTAAGATAAGCGGTCTAAACAACCGCTTAGACTTTCAAACCTGACCCGTTTGGTCGATCATTAAGATCCGACCAAGCACATTAGGTGACCATAGTTGCATAGGGAATAACCTTCCGAGGTTATACCTTATGGTCACTTCGTTTAGTTAGTTGTATGATAGGTAGTTTAGATGCCTTAGGAAAATGACCAAAATGCCATTTTTATGCATAATTGATATTTAAGCATATGTAACCCAAACTTTTGTCATTTAACTGATTATGCAACATAATTAAACATGTTTAGGCATATAATACTTGTCATAGGACTAGTTAGGCGTTCCGAACGCGTTTTACACGAACGACGCGTTAAAGTAGCGTAAGCTACCTAAACGGGTCGAAATGGGTCGTAAGCACTTAGGTTAGGTTTCGTTTTAGTTTGTAGGCTTTGTTAAACCATATCATATGAGTTCCCACACTCATTTGGTTTACGAAACCTCATTCTATCCGATCTTCCGATTTAGGTCCGGTTTATTTACTTAGTTACCTATATCAGGTGCCGTTTGATTCCGTGATCCCTCTAGCTGACTTGGTAGTTGTTCAAGACTTCTAAGCACTCTCAAGTGAGTACATAGTCCCCTCTTTTACTGTTTTCAAATGTTTTGGGGTGAAATATGTGTACCTATTTTTTATGTTCATGATTTCAAAAGTATAATTGATTATACATATTATTACTTATCTTTTGATAAACTGAATGATTATTTATGGTTTAAACTCTAATTTTTCAAAAATTATAAAATTAATTGTTGGATAGTACTTATTTTTTGTTCACCAGACCGGTTGGTAGTATGATATAGCGCTATAGGATTAGACACCCCATTCCTGTTGTCATGGAATGTCAGAAACCGATATTTTTATCCAAATAGAGATTGCCTTTGTGGTATTTATATAGTCTCAATTGGTGTAGTTTGATGCACTAAGGTATGGTTGAATTCTTAAATCACATTTTTATTGTATATTTAGTTATACTCCCAAAAGTATAGTTTGATATGCTCTCATGTGTTATATTGTACAAAACCAACATATATTTTGTTAATTAATAAAACATAGTTTGATATGTTATTTATAAAACCCAAAACATAGTTTAATATGTTATTTATAAAACCCAAAACATAGTTTAATATGTTGTTTATAAAACCCAAAACATAGTTTAATATGTTGTTTATAAAACCCAAAACATAGTTTAATATGTTATTTATAAAACCCAAAACATAGTTTAATATGTTATTAATAAAACCAAAGTGTACTTTTAATATACTACTGAAAATTATTATTTTGACGACTAAAGTATATTTAATATACTATTTGTTTAACGATTTTGGAACTGAAATATATTTTAATATATTACTTATTCGACTTTCTTAAAACCAAAGTATATTTTTATATATATATTACAAACCTTTTTTTTATCAAAATGTTGTTTTACAAACAACATATTTTATATAAACTCATTTTACTTAATTATATATTTACTTAATTATTCTGTTATATCACCTGATTTCTTATAAATTTTAGTATGATTTATAAAAGAAAATATTTTAAGGTTCTTGACTATTTTTGATTAAATATATATTTTTTAAACTTATAAGTCATGAATCCTATTATAATAAAACCTATGTATCTCACATGCATTTTTATGCTGACGTACCTATTTTTACACATGTTTCAGTTGCTGTTATGTGATGATTGTTGATGCATGCTATACATAGGATGGACTCGTGCCTTAGCGACTTTAAAACTTGAAAGATAATATTTGTATTTATCTGATTTGTAATAAAACAATGAGTTCAATAATTTAATAAAATGAAATTATTTAATCCATGGTTGTGAAACAATGATTCTGTTACAACACTCCCCGACGTTTCTGCCACGATTTGTTGTTTTACGTGGTAGGGGTGTGACAGAAAAGTTGGTATCAGAGCCAAGGTTATAGGGAATTAGGTTATTAGTAATGCTTTGACCTAGACTATAACCTTCCTAGGATCCTAACACAAGTTACCTGGTATACATGACCTTTTTATAATTTTCCCATTACACCCCGTGTAAGTAATGCCTCTATTTGTTTCTCTTGGAAACAATATCCCGGATAGATTTTCTATTCAGGTTTTCCAAGTTTTTAATCTATATATGCAACTTTCAATCTCTACATATTTGTTGCATATTACTAATTGTGCAATTAAATTTAAAATGTGCACCTAGTAGTGCTTGCCCTAACGGGCTTCTCTTGCCATTAGCCTTGTTCGCGATCGCTACGTGATTTAGGTCCTTGATGAGCATACTCTTTGTGTAGGATCGGATTCCGACCTAAACGAGTCGTTTGGAAGAGTTCTAGTCCGTTTCAGAGGCGGAAACTAAGAAACGAACGTGTAAACAGTTTGTTTCACACTTTAAACCTTTTGTATATTGATATTACAGCTATTACAGTCAAAAGGTATACCGGCAGCACTTCGGTAGACAAATGATGGAACTGTTACAAATGACAAGACATCTATCCTATTTATAGATTGAATGATTTTGCTTGGAAGACCTCAAGCGAAATCCTTAACTTTACTTCAAGCGAAATCTTTCAATGTTAAGATTCTGTCTTCAAGCGAAACTCACATGTAAATATAACAATCTGATTCCATGCATTATGTCTTCACGTGAATATGTAATTGATTAGGTCATGCTCATGATGTAAGCATGATGCCACTTGTGTGATGTCATCATCCTTGATGATGACATCATGCTTGTTTAGATCCGCACTGAACCCGAGACTCGATACAAGACGAAGACGACAGATGTGTGCACCAACAGACTCCCCCTCAGATGTTGACGAGTCTTAAGTGTCGAGTCTTCTCAATCTTCAATCTTTATCAGTCTTTGATCTTTCTTCAGGATCTCTATCTGGCTCTATCCTGTCTCCAATTCTCTCTCCCTCTAACAGACTCCCCCTCAAAACATGCTGGGATCGTATTCTGGTTTTTACAGAATTTCAGAATCCTCAAGTATCGGAACCTGGCACTCTATCTGCTATCCTGCACATCCTCTACCCAAAAATAAGATTCAAAAGAATAAAATATTTAACAATTTGACAAATATCAAACACCAACACTGACCCTTCTTCAATCAATATACAATCAAACATTAACAAAGATCATTTAACGAATTTTTATCTCTGAAAAACTTTTCAATCAAATTCTCCCAAACCTGTTCGTCATGTTCAGCACTCGGAATTTTGAAAATCAGCTCTTCAACATCAGTTGCCGAAAATCTTTTTGGATTTTTCAAAATTTATGCTAAAACACACCGAAAATCTTTTTGTATTTTGAAATAACAGAAATAAAATGCAGTAAAGAAATATTTACAAACAATATTTTTGTGAGTTCGTGTAAGAGGATCATATCAGTTTTTGAGACAAGTCACTAACACCGTTAAGCTTCATTTCATATTAAGTTCTAAACAATTCACCTAGATTGTCAGTATACTGGTCCACTTAAATTCTCACACAAAGTTCAACTGTTTCGAGATACGATATTAATGTCTTAAGTACTTAAACTTATCCGTGTGTCCCACTACTTGAATATACTCCCGTATCCAGATCCCAATATTCAGTCTTACAGGTGAGTATACCACAGATGATATCTGTAAGGGGAATAAATTATGCAACCGTGATAGCTCAGGTCAGAACTTCCGTTCAGCAGAGAGCCTAGTTGACTTTTAGGTGTGTCCCCTTTAGAGGATCTTTTGTATTACAACAGCCATGATTAGCATTTTTAAATGTTTCATCATTTTTTTAGCTGAGGGTGGTGCTATATTTCAAGCAAGCAGAAAGTATTCTCCAGGGACTAGGCCATTGCTTCCGCAAAATCAGAAGTCCCGGGATAATACCCCAGATATCACTGAGCATAAAGACCTAGTATCTCAGAATAAGGGACCTTTCAAACGAGATTTCAGGGGTTACCTATATATCCAAGCAGTTTTGTTAACCCACAAAACAAGCAAGTTTGAATTTTAGGTTTATATCTCGTCACAATCTACTAAATGTGCAAAAACCTACTGACATATCCACAGTGAGATCGTTTATCACATTTTTACTTTACATTTCTTTAGCATGCTGTGACAGTCCACTGATGTACTATCATTTCCTCTATTCACAACAAAACTCATTTTTGAATTTTATCATGTTTTTGTCTTTTTCAAATTTTCAAATGTTTTTGAATTTTCTGAAATTTTCTACTCCCCCTAAAATGCAAACACATTTTAGGAAATTTGAAAATAAACTGTACAATAAAGTGACAACTGATATCAAATCACCTCAAATCGCCATTCACTAAGCATAAACAATCAGAACTCCCCCTTACACAAAACTATTTTCTCATAATGATTTCAAAACACTTAAGTTTGTTTTAACCAAAATGATTTTTCCGGAAAATAGGTTTTGTTGATTTTACCACTTGTAAAGTTAGGGGTTCGTCATATCGTTCCTCAATCATTTGTAGAAAATCAAGTACAATTTAATGTCCTTGATTTACCACTTGACATTTAAAAAACCTCTATCAACCACTTGTAAATAAACACAATCAAAAACTAATATAAAGAATGATGCCGATTCCTGCTCCACTCTTACCAACCTGGAAGCTCCGGCAATTCACAATCTGTAAAATTTAACAAACTTTAAGATTCAATCACACAATCAATCACTAAGAAAGATGCCGATTCCTGATCCACGATCACAAACTTGGGATCTCCGGCAAGTCAGGTTTTTCAGTGAAAGAAAATATCCACCCAAGCCTGACCAGCCTTGGGTGTAAGTTTCTCAACTTCACTAGGGGTTGGGCTATAAGTTGCCTTCTTTGTAGCATAAAACTCCTTTACCCCTTTAACCTTCCCATCAATCATTTTACCAATCATCTTTTTAATATTTCCATTAAACGCTTTCTCAACATCAAATTCTTTCTGTTCAGAATAGAATTGATTTGAGATCTCAACTTTCCCAACTTTTGATTTAAAATTCTCAGTACTCAATGGTGGAAAATGAACATCATCCATTAGAGTCACTGAGTTTTCACTTTTTACCTCAACCTGTGGCTCCTCTGACTTTGTGGAATCATATTCATCGCCAGATTTTACCTTTGATTTCTTAACAACCCAAGCTTGGTTGTCAAGATTTCCCTTCTTCTTGTAAAACCTTTTTGAACACTCTCCAACTTCATATGTTGAATTTTTGAATACTTTGAATCTTTCAGTTGGTGGTTCAGTTTTGTCAACAATAACTTCTTTCAGTTTTCCAGAAACTCCCTGTTTTGTATTTGTCGCTTTCGGACAGTTCCATGCAATGTGACCAGCTTCATTGCATCTGTAACAGGTTCTTGTCTCCTTTCTTTGATACGCTTCATTCTTCACTTTCTTTGCAAGAAATTCTGTGTTTGATTGCTTCCAAAATGAGCTTTTTGATTCTTCTTCATGGCTAGTTCCTGCAACATATTTTGTATTTGTTTTAGAAATTTTCTCATTTTTATAATTTTCAGGTGGAATAAAACCAAGTCCTTTCTTTTTGTAGCTACGATTGTAGTTTGGTTTCTTTTGAAAACCAGAACCAGAATTGTAATCTTTTTTCTTGTTCAAACGTTGTTGTACTCTTGAAGTGTATTTTTTAGGTTTTCCAGTAGAATATAAATCTTTAATTTCAGAAATATTAATTTCTGTCATTTTGAAAACCTTTTTAATCATGTCAAAACGAACACTTCTAATTGGAAATTCTTTATCAAAATATAATTTGTCAGAATCATTCAAAGTATATGCAACTTCAAATGTTTCGTCATTCAAATTAGATTTTGACAACAAAAATTCTTTACTATAAACCCGTTTTCCCAACGACTTTGAATTCTTTTCGGACGAACTCGAACTCCCGACTGACTGACACGAACTTTCGGACTCGGACTTTGACTCTGACTCCTCATCCTTATCCAACACCTGATCAACCATTCTTTTAATTAATTCGGACTCATGATCTGTATCAGACGCTGTGAACGTGATGTCAATATTGTCTGGTAACACATCGGTTAACTCGGACTCTAACTTTAGATTGACTGCCTTTTGGACTTGTTCCTCATTCGGTTTTCTAGGCGAATACCCTTCCCAAATTGGAGGCGGACACTTGTTATAACAGACGTTCTGTTTCTTACCAGTATCCGTTTTCTTCTTTGATTTCTTGTCTTTATCTTCATCATTAAACGCCTCGAAACCTGCAACAGTAGGGTAAATTCTATCAATTATGTAATCACAACTTGTATAACTTCTCAACAATCGTCTAATTCTTTCATTTTCTACTTTTTCACCATCTAACTCTTGCTTCCATTTAGCACATTCTTCGATGTAAAAATTTATCTCTTTTTGCTTCGACATCATTGTTGCATTCAACATCTTCAAAGCAGCTTCTCTTTCTGAATTAGTTTTCTGCAAACTATTCACTGTTCTATTTAATACATCATACGATTCTTTCACCTTTTTAACATCAAACAACAACTTTTCTTTCAACTTTTCTGATTCACTAAACCTCTCATCTTTTTCTTCACATTGTTTGCAGGATTCTGAACATGTGAGACATGGTTTTGTGACTTCAATGATCTTTTCAACTTCCACTATCTTTTCGACTTCAACAATCTTTTCAACTTCAACTATTTTCTCAATCACTTTGACCTTTTTCAAATCTTTTGCAGCTTTTTCTTCTTTCAGTTTCTTCAATTTTTCTGCAAAATAAAATTCAAAAGCATCAGAAGATAAGTTTGTTTTTCCAATATTAATCTGTTCAATTTCTTCATCACTATCACTTGTCTCTGATGAACTGTTTTCAGATGAAACAGATCCTTCATCTTCACTTTTCTCTTCATCAGATAACACTTCCATCCATTCCTTCAGCATTTCCGGCTTTCGAATAAGATGAGCAATAAACGCTCCAACATTTGAATCAGCTGGAATATACTTGTCCCAGCTAAATCCTTCAGCCAATTTCTCGTCATCTTGATCCATGATGCCATAATAAGCTTTCCTATTTGCATCCTCGATCATTTTTCCATGTGCCGTTTGAGGCTCTTTTTGTTGATGCGGTTGGTGAGTAATTTGCTGATAAATGGTCTTCCGATAATAATCATCTTTACCAGCAGACTCCTTTGCTCCTCTCGGTTCCTGATTCTTGCACTCCCTTTTAAAATGGCCTTTCTCCCTGCAACGAAAACAAACAACTTTAGATTTATCAAATCCAAGATTAGAAAGATTTGCATCCAAGAAATCAGTTCTTCCTGTAACCAATCTAAATTTTTCTGCTCTCCTCAAAACGCTAGCTAAAGCCCATTTAATATCCATCAGTTCTAGCTCCTCTGCATCAATTTGGTCATAATCTTCCTTTGTGAGCATCGGATTGCCAATTCTTCCGGCGATCAACCCTTCATAAGACTCTAATGCAGTGACCAATAATCCCATATGATGCTTAACAACTTCTTCAGAATAATTTTGACCGTTTTGAAGATGTAGAGCTACATTGCACTGAATCAAATGACCATTTCCAGCAGATGAACTTTGAACACTTGGAGGATTCACCGTTGAAAACCCACTAGTGTTGACTGATCCTTGACTACTTGGAGTAGATTGATTTCCAGCACTAAATGCAGTTTGGATCTTTGGACTTGCTTCAGCAGTTTGAATATTTCCTTTGTAATACAGTTTGACGTCTTGTTGATTGCTTGAACTATTCATTCTTGCAATCTTCTGTTGTTCAAGATCTTGTGCTTCCAGTTTTTCAATAAACTGACCAATCGACAATCTGCTAAACTGTCCAGAATTCTTCAGAATCATGAGATATGTACCCCATTCCTTTTGTGGTAAAGCATCTGCAAGCTTTTCCACCCATTCTGCTGGAGTTTTAGTGATCTTCAACTGGGACATGGTGCGTACAAGATGGCAGTATCTCTCAATGAGAGTCTTTGTAGTCTCACCAGGCATGCTTGTAAACAACTCAAACTCCTTCTTCAGTAACGCTGCTTTACTCTGAAGCATCTCTGTACTTCCTTCAAACTTCTTCTCAAGAGCTTTCCAGATCGAAAACGCATTTCCATCATGCTGAAGTAAAACAAATATATCCTCTGTTATAGCTTGCTGCAACAGACTTATCATCATTTTCTCTCCTTTATAACTTTCTCTCTCTTGATCTGAAAACTCCGAGATAATTTTATTAACATTCATAGCAGTCTGTGGTCTGATGTATGCTGTTTCAATGCTTTCCCAAGCTCTCAGATGGTTTGCCTGAACCCAATTCTCAAAGCGATTCTTCCATCCATGATACTCCTCAATTCCCATTAGCTTCGGGGGTTTTTGCATTGTTCCTGTTTCGTTTTCTGCTTTCATGTTTTGAGCAATTGAAACTGGAGTAGTCGAGGGTGTAGCAAATGCGTTGTAGAACTCGGAATCCATTTTTAGCAACTTGAATCTCTTGAAGAAATCGACAAGTACCTTTACAAAAAAAACAAACAAACAATCAGTTTAAACGCTTATCAATTAATTGAATAAGATGTCACACCCCTTTCTACGGCGGAAGCACGAGGTGTGATCATGAAAGGTTCTCATTGCATACGAAGAGTAAACATGCTACATGCTCGTAAAAATAACATTCAAATACCATAATTTGAAAACATTCGTTAGCGTTTACATCGCTAAGTCGCATAAAGCATTGTCTTAAAAGTTTACAACTTTATTCAAAGTTAAACACAAGCGACATCCACGAGCATAAGCTAGACCACGCGCACATCCATCCTAGATACCTGAAATACATGTGAGTTTTTGGAAAAACGTCAACATAAAGTTGGTGTGAATTCATGCAGTTTTGTATTTCATGTTTGTATACTTTGTATGAAAACATAGTTTGTGAGTAAATCAAGTTTTCATATGTAAATCCAGTTTCATGTGTACACCACGTACATCTGTATAATTCAATTTCTTCTTGAGTACCCCACGTACTCAAGTTTAATTCTCATTCTCTTGAGTACCCCACGTACTTCAAGTATAATTCAATCTTCTTGAGTACCCCACGTACTTCAAGTTATATATCAATCTTCTTGAGTACCCCACGTACTTCAAGTTATATATCAATCTTCTTGAGTACCCCACGTACTTCAAGTTATATATATCAATTCTGTATGGTATGAATTTTATGTAAATACAGTATTTCTGTAATTATCAGATTGTTAATGGGTTGCAAAGCCATTAACCTGTGGCACGTCATAGGAAGTCACCAAACCTAAGGCATTTAATTGGTATATTCTGAGACACAAAAGCACTCCTCGGTTCTCGCCCCGACCGGGAGTGTGGCTGCCAGGCACCCGTTAGATCTAACCTTTTGTTCTGCGGTCTGAATGTATACGTTGATTAATGGTGCTTCTGTACCCTATTCGTGACACTATTTCTCATAACGCATCCTACTTGGTTCTCGTCCTCACCAAGCGCGTTTCTTGTTATCATTTCTCATTGCGCCTTATACTTGGTTCTTGTCTCACCAAATGCGCTTCTCATACTCTTGCATTTCGTCATACTTGGTTCTCGTTCTCACCAAGTGTACTTCTTGTATTTTATATTTCGTCACACTTGGTTCTCGTTCTCACCAAGTGTACTTCTTGTATTTATATCATACCATTTATAAATATTGTACTTTTGTACATGTATATCACCCCCGAAGTTATAAAAACTGAAAACAGTTAAAGAGAAAAGGGGGAGCATGAACTCACAACTTTGCGTTCCTAGCGTCGTAAACTCCACCGGATTTGCTTAATTAACGTCGTAACCTATACGCGTTTTCTTAACGTTAGTCACTAGACTTGCGTCGCACAAGTACAGTCACTCTCTTTTGTATATTTTCTTGTGTTAAAAATATTCCATATTTTTAACTACGTATCTTACTTATATTATTTTCTCCAAAAATAAATATAAGTCTTTTATGTTTTGCACTTTGCACCCGAGTTATGTTTCTTGTATGTTGTATGTGTATTTTTATATTTCTACTCCTCATGAGCATTTAGTGTATTTTTAAGTCTTAATACACTAGCACGTATAACACATACTTTATACACTTAGCACAAAAATTGGTGATAAAATAATATATATTTTTCTCTCAAAAATATATATACATAATATCCATTTTTACTCTTCAAGAAATCACCATTTCTTATCATCAAAAATCATGGAAACCTTAGTAATACTCTTAAACACATTTTTAGGGAATAAGTTTCTCAAAACTTATATTTTTCTAAGTGTCAAAATTTATAAAAATTTTGACAAAGTTTCCCCTAAAAATGGAGGTTTCCCACGTTTTCAAAACGTGTGTTTATTTTCTTTTAAATCATCTTCAATTATCAATAATCAGCAACAACAATTTTCAACAATAATTGTCAACAATAATCACTACTTTTCCCCACTTCATGAACTTGGATATTTACCAAGATTGTGTAGTATCTTACTAGCACATTTAGTAAGTCTTGTTATCTTTAAAAATAAGTTTAATTTCTTAAAAACTTTATTTTTAAAGAGTATGAAGTTTTACAACTTCTAGTCGGTTTTTACGAAAATTATTTCTTTGTTAAAACCCTTGTTACACAAGTATCCATACACTTGTTTGTTCACAAAAACCACTTTTGTTTGTGTAAGACCCGGTTTAGAACATGTGATTTCTTTAAAGTGTGGTTCTTCAAAAATAACACTTGCAGATACGTAGATCCGCTAGTTTTAAACACCAATGTACAGGTTAAATTACTTTTATACAAGTAAAATATTTTACACAAGTTCATGTCTCTAGTGTGGTAGAGTTTCGCCTTTTAACCCTTGTAGTAACCAAAAACGAGCTTATGTGAAGATCCATGATCTTACAAAGTCGGGTTAAACGATGATCCGAGCTACCACATCATAGATCGGGTCTCAAAAATCTCATATTCCAAATACTACAACTTTTACACAACACATGTGTTATTAACCACCATTTTAGTATTTTTACTAGACTTTAATGCTTCAAAACGTATGTTATCGATATTTAACCGACATAAATCCTTTTAACCACCTTAGTTAAGCTTAAAAACAAGTTTTAAGTGTTATACCTCTAGCTCAAGGCTAGGGAGGAATCCTGACGAAAAAGAGGTGGATAAAAGCTAACGGTAGAGGTCCTTCGTGTTCCGCTTGCTCCGAGGCTCCTAATACGTGACCCTTGAAGTGTGTATGATGATGGAATGATGAGAACTAAAACCGAAAAATTGATGGATGGTTGTGGGGGTTTGGCCGTAAGCTACTAGAGAGAAAGAGAGAGTGTGTTGTGATGGTGAGTTTGGGAAGATGATGGTTCACTTATATACACAATCCCCTTGGTCCATTGGATTATATGTCTTATGAAGTACAAGACATATCTTCATGAAATCCAAGAATAGATCATAGGAGATTTTAGGGGATTAAGTAAATCTTGTGTGGGGCCACACATGGGCCGAAATTCAGCCAATGGGGGGGGGGGGGGTAAAGTGTAAGTTCTAACCACTAATTACATACACTAGTTAAGTTTCAAGCGTCTTGGTTAGGGATTAATGGGTTGTTACGTTATAAGGGGTGTTACGGTGTTCGGGGACCATAACTAGCTAAAAAAAAAATAAAAACACTGCTTCTAGCATTATTTTGGTGTTCCGGGTATTGTCCGGTTGTTCGGTTACATACCGATTCGTTAAAGTGCTAAATTACACTTTTTAGTGTCGTTTAAGTACCTTTCTTGTACTCTTTCAACTCCCAACACTTAGGGAAATATTCTGGATAATAAAACGACATTTCTGCACAATATTTATGTGTCTAAATGCTGAATTATTGCTGATTTGTATAAATTATGCACTTAAAGTGCGTTTCGGGTGCTTTTTAGTGCTTAATTTTGCTTTCGCAATGTATATAAATTAAACCCTTGTATGTACTCTCGGGTTTTAATGCATTCTTGTTGTCGGACCTACACCTAGGCCTCAGTTATTATGTCTGACTGCTTTCTGCAGTTCTGTTGACACACTGTGTCTTACCGGTGAGTTTACTATTATTCTGACGCAACACTCTCGTTTATGCATAAAGCAATATTTTGTAGTATACAACATGCATGAATTCACTTGTTTAATCATGTGTTCAGACATTGCTGACACTTAAACTCATAATTGCAGTCATTAAGCAATAATTAATGTGTACGGAAATTACCGGTTTGTGCCAGTTGTCACAGTCTCCCCCCGTTAAAAGAATTTCGTCCCGAAATTCAGACTGAACTAACTCTCGCTGGAGTCTTCTTGAATAGGTGGGGATACTTTTTCTTGAACTGGTCTTCACGTTCCCATGTGTACTCGGGTCCGTGCTTAGAGCTCCAACGTACTTTGACAAGTTTCACACTGCTCCTCCTGGTCTTGTTGACTTTCCAGTCAGTAACCTCAACGGGTTGCTCTGTAAATCGGAGGGCTTCATCAATATGTATTTCATCCATCGGGATGATCATGTTTTCTTGCGTTGGACTCTTCTTCAGGTTGGATACATGAAACGTATCATGTACTCCATTAAGTTCTTCCGGTAACTCCAACTTGTATGCCACGGTACCAATTCTTTTCAGTATTCTGAATGGTCCGATATATCGTGGATTCAGCTTTCCACGCTTTCCAAATCCGACTACGCCCTTCCATGGTGAGACTTTTAACAACACCTTGTCTCCCACCTTGAAATCTACCGATTTTCTATTTGGATCCGCGTAGCTCTTTTGTCGCTCTCGAGCCGCCTTAATGCGCTCTCGGATCTGTGCAATCTTATCGGTTGTCTCTTGTACAAGTTCAGGACCAACCATACGTTTATCTCCGGCATCTGCCTAATATAAGGGCGATCGGCATTTGCGGCCATACAGAGCTTCGAACGGCGCGGCTTTTATGCTTGTATGATAGCTGTTATTGTAGGAAAACTCAACTAAAGGTAGATGAGTATCCCAGCTGCCGCCTAGGTCCATGACACATGCGCGAAGCATATCTTCTAACGTTTGTATAGTCCGTTCGCTCTGGCCGTCTGTTTGTGGATGGAATGCCGTGCTTAGATCTAACTGAGATCCAAAGGCTTCCTGAAATGATTGCCAGATTCTTGAGATAAAGCGTCCATCTCTGTCTGAAATGATTGAGATTGGCACTCCATGACGTGCCACAATTTCTCTTAAGTATATCCCTGCCAGCTTTCCAGTGCTATCCTTCTCTCGGATAGGTAGGAAATGCGCAGACTTCGTCAATCGATCAACTATTACCCATATCATATCGTGCCCTCTCGGGGTCCTGGGTAATTTCGTTATGAAGTCCATCGAGATTTGTTCCCACTTCCATACGGGAATCTCTGGTTGTTGTAGTAGGCCGGACGGTTTCTGATATTCCGCCTTAACCTTAGCACAGGTTAGGCATTTTCCAACATAGACAGCAACGTCGCTTTTGAGTCTCGGCCACCAATAGTACTCTTTCAAGTCTTGGTACATCTTGTTCGATCCTGGATGGATCGAATATCTCGATTTGTGGGCTTCATTAAGGATGACTTTTCGTATGCCACCATAGAGTGGAACCCAGATACGCTTCTTGAAGTATAAGGCTCCCTCTTCATTTGGCACCATGTAATTCAATGCACCCCGGAGGTATTCAGCCTTACGGTTCTCTTCTTTAAGAGCTTCTTGTTGTGCATCTCGAATGCGTGCAGTGAGGTTCGTTCGAATCGTCATTTCCAATGCTCGAACCCTTAGGGTCTTAACCCTTTCTTTTCGGCTCAACGCGTCTGCTACAACGTTTGCCTTTCCAGGATGGTACTTAATCTCACAGTCATAATCGTTCAGCAGCTCGACCCAACGTCGCTGGCGCATATTCAATTCCTTCTGATCAAATATGTGTTGTAAGCTTTTGTGATCTGTGAAGATTGTACATCGAGTACCATATAAATAATGTCGCCAAATCTTTAAGGCGAACACCACTGCACCCAGCTCCAGGCCGTGAGTGGTATAATTTCTCTCGTGAACCTTCAGTTGTCTTGAAGCATAAGCGATGACTTTTTGGCGTTGCATGAGCACGCAACCCAAGCCTTGTCGTGAGGCGTCGCAGTATACTACGAAGTCTTCAGTGCCTTCGGGTAATGATAGTATCGGTGCATCGCAGAGCTTGTTCTTAAGTAGCTGAAAGGCTTCTTCCTGTTTGTGACCCCAGTCGTACTTCTTGTCTTTCTGAGTCAGGGTCGTTAGCGGTTGAGCTATCTTCGAGAAATCCTCAATGAATCGCCGATAGTAGCCCGCTAAGCCCAAAAATTGACGAACTTCAGTTGGGGTCTTGGGAGCTTCCCAATTCTTTATTGCTTCTATCTTGGACGGGTCTACATGAATGCCTTTCTCATTCACCACGTGACCAAGAAATTGTACTTCGCGAATCCAGAATTCGCATTTCGAGAACTTTGCATAAAGCTTCTCTTTCTTCAGTAGTTCCAAGATGGTTCTGAGATGTTGCTCGTGCTCTTCTTTCGTTCGCGAGTAAATTAGGATATCATCGATAAATACAATCACGAATTTATCGAGATATGGTTTGCACACGCGGTTCATTAGGTCCATAAAGACCGCTGGCGCGTTCGTCAATCCAAACGGCATCACAAGAAATTCGTAGTGCCCATATCGCGTTCTGAATGCAGTCTTTGGTACGCTTTCTTCTTGGATTCTCAGCTGATGGTATCCAGATCGAAGGTCGATCTTGGAATAGTAGCTTGATCCTTGCAGTTGATCAAATAAGTCATCAATCCTCGGTAGTGGATACCGATTCTTGATAGTGAGCTTGTTCAGTTCCCTGTAATCGATACACATCCGCAGTGATCCATCCTTCTTTTTCACGAATAATACTGGAGCTCCCCAGGGTGAGAAGCTTGGCCTTATGAATCCTTTATCCAACAACTCCTGGAGTTGTGTAGATAATTCTTGCATTTCGGATGGCGCAAGTCGATAGGGTGCCTTGACTACAGGAGCAGCTCCTGGAACCAAGTCTATACGGAATTCGACTTGTCGTTGCGGAGGTAGTCCTGGCAGATCTTCAGGGAACACATCAGGAAATTCCTTCACCACAGGAATGTCTTCGAGTTTTGGCTCCACAGCCTTCTTGTCTATAACGTGTGCTAGGAAAGCGACACATCCTTTCCTCAAGCACTTCTGTGCCTTCATACAACTGATGATTCGTAGAGGCGCGTTTCGTATTTCTCCATGTACTATGAGAGTTTCATCATTCGCCAGAGGGATGCGAATGATTTTCTCATGACAAATGACTTCCGCTTTGTTCTTGGACAACCAGTCCATTCCGACCACTACATCGAAGCTACCTAATTGAATAGGTAAGAGGTCGATGCTAAATCTTCGTTCACCAAGTTCTAGTGTGCAGCCTTTAACAACTTCGCCCGATTCAACAAGTTTACCATTGGCTAGTTCTATGGAATAAGGAATTTCTAATCTACTAGATTCTATTCCGAGTATGCGTTTAAATTCCACAGACATGAAGCTATAATTGGCGCCAGTGTCAAATAGTATGGATGCAAAGTGATTGTTAATGAGAAACGTACCGGTGACCACGTTAGGGTCCTCGCGTGCGTCTCTTGCTCTAATCACAAATGCTCGAGCTGGAGCGTTGTTTCTCTCTGGGCAGTTCTTCATGAAATGATCATTGCTTCCACACTTGAAGCATCCTTGCCCTTTCCCGTTGCCATTCTTGTTACCAGCACCGTTCCCATTTCGGTTCTTTCCTTTTCCCCAACAGTCTTCTGTTTGATGACCCAATTTACCACATTTGTCGCACCTTGGAATGCGACAAGCTCCATCATGATGATACTTACATTTTTGGCATCTAGGCATGGAGCCTTGGTATGCTTTGGTTGTATGGGTTTTCATCTCCTGAGGCAGATTAGTGTCGCGCTTCTTGCTGAAACTCTTGTTGTTGCGAGTTGCTTGGTTCAAACTCGTATGCTTTCTCTTTTTGTCACCGGACGACTCAGCATGCGTCTCGGTCTTCTCAGCGGGGTTCAACGATAGCTTCTTCATACGAACACAATCTTCAGTCAGGCTGACAGCCAGAGTTACAGCCTCGGTGATTGTTTGTGGTTTGGCCAACGTCACCATGCCACGAAACTCTGGGGCCAGTCCCCAAATGTAACGTTCAACACGCTTGAATTCGGGAGTCACCATGTAGGGAAGCACTCTCGACAGGTCGTGGAACCTTCGAGTGTAACCATTAATGTCAGCACCTTCCATGGTCAGGTGCCAGAACTCCGTTTCTAGCCTTTGGAGTTCAGCACGAGAGTAGTACTTCTCTCTCATTCTTTCCTTCAGTTCATCCCAAGTTAGGCCATAAGCAGCATCGTCACCCAAAGTTTGGGCTTGCAGGTTCCACCAAGTCAGAGCTTCATCGACGAATAACCCAGTAGCAAAAGTGACTTGTTGATCCGCGGTACACTTGCTCATGCGGAAAGTAGCTTCAGTCTTCTCCGTCCAGCGCACAAATGCTACTGCACCTCCTGTGCCATCATAGTTCATCGGCTTGCAGTCGAGGAACTGCTTGAAAGTGCAGCCTTGAGCTGCATTGCCTCCAGACGAATCTCCATTCCCATTACGCCTAGCGTTGCTTGGTCCTCCACTGTCTTGAGTTCGGTTCGCCTCGTACTGGGCGATAACAGCGGAGATCCTTTCCTCTAGCAAAGCGTTCAGCTCTTCAGCAGTTCTTGGCAGTGGGGGAGGTGGAGGTTGATCATCATTGCGAGCATTCACAGTTTTCCTGGGTGCCATGTTCTGACAGAACATAACACAGCAGGGTTACACATTTGTTTGATATCGTCACACTAGACAGTAGTATCATATATATTTGCAGGTATATATACCACATAAGTGACATCAAACAATCATTACTCTAGCAGAGTACTTAGTAGGCTTGCACTGAGGGAATCTATACGTGACAAAACTTGCTGTGATTTTTGTGCACTGAATTCCATATTTATGTATGCATCCATAATTACGTAACCCCTTGCACAGTCCGCACAGTTCGTTTCATCCTCGTATTTCTTCCTTCAGATGGGCCATCGCTTTCATGTAAAGTCACATATACTTGTGACATTCTACTTCTAGTACATGCTAATTATCACACATAATTGCAAGTAGTTTCTAGTCAACGACAAGTGCTACTCAAGTGCACTCTAAGTCTCGTAGTGTCTTTTCTAGACTCATGTAGACAGTTTCAGGTAGTGGATGTCGCGGGACGTTTTATGCAATGAAAACTCTTTGTAAATTGTTTTCGTGAAAGGATCCTAGAGATTGTAGACTAGACTCGAGAAGGAATCCTGGTTCACTACAATCGCAGCTCTGATACCAATCTGTCACACCCCTTTCTACGGCGGAAGCACGAGGTGTGATCATGAAAGGTTCTCATTGCATACGAAGAGTAAACATGCTACATGCTCGTAAAAATAACATTCAAATACCATAATTTGAAAACATTCGTTAGCGTTTACATCGCTAAGTCGCATAAAGCATTGTCTTAAAAGTTTACAACTTTATTCAAAGTTAAACACAAGCGACATCCACGAGCATAAGCTAGACCACGCGCACATCCATCCTAGATACCTGAAATACATGTGAGTTTTTGGAAAAACGTCAACATAAAGTTGGTGTGAATTCATGCAGTTTTGTATTTCATGTTTGTATACTTTGTATGAAAACATAGTTTGTGAGTAAATCAAGTTTTCATATGTAAATCCAGTTTCATGTGTACACCACGTACATCTGTATAATTCAATTTCTTCTTGGGTACCCCACGTACTCAAGTTTAATTCTCATTCTCTTGAGTACCCCACGTACTTCAAGTATAATTCAATCTTCTTGAGTACCCCACGTACTTCAAGTTATATATCAATCTTCTTGAGTACCCCACGTACTTCAAGTTATATATCAATCTTCTTGAGTACCCCACGTACTTCAAGTTATATATCAATTCTGTATGGTATGAATTTTATGTAAATACAGTATTTCTGTAATTATCAGATTGTTAATGGGTTGCAATGCCATTAACCTGTGGCACGTCATAGGAAGTCACCAAACCTAAGGCATTTAATTGGTATATTCTGAGACACAAAAGCACTCCTCGGTTCTCGCCCCGACCGGGAGTGTGGCTGCCAGGCACCCGTTAGATCTAACCTTTTGTTCTGCGGTCTGAATGTATACGTTGATTAATGGTGCTTCTGTACCCTATTCGTGACACTATTTCTCATAACGCATCCTACTTGGTTCTCGTCCTCACCAAGCGCGTTTCTTGTTATCATTTCTCATTGCGCCTTATACTTGGTTCTTGTCTCACCAAATGCGCTTCTCATACTCTTGCATTTCGTCATACTTGGTTCTCGTTCTCACCAAGTGTACTTCTTGTATTTTATATTTCGTCACACTTGGTTCTCGTTCTCACCAAGTGTACTTCTTGTATTTATATCATACCATTTATAAATATTGTACTTTTGTACATGTATTTCACCCCCGAAGTTATAAAAACTGAAAACAGTTAAAGAGAAAAGGGGGGGCATGAACTCACAACTTTGCGTTCCTAGCGTCGTAAACTCCACCGGATTTGCTTAATTAACGTCGTAACCTATACGCGTTTTCTTAACGTTAGTCACTAGACTTGCGTCGCACAAGTACAGTCACTCTCTTTTGTATATTTTCTTGTGTTAAAAATATTCCATATTTTTAACTACGTATCTTACTTATATTATTTTCTCCAAAAATAAATATAAGTCTTTTATGTTTTGCACTTTGCACCCGAGTTATGTTTCTTGTATGTTGTATGTGTATTTTTATATTTCTACTCCTCATGAGCATTTAGTGTATTTTTAAGTCTTAATACACTAGCACGTATAACACATACTTTATACACTTAGCACAAAAATTGGTGATAAAATAATATATATTTTTCTCTCAAAAATATATATACATAATATCCATTTTTACTCTTCAAGAAATCACCATTTCTTATCATCAAAAATCATGGAAACCTTAGTAATACTCTTAAACACATTTTTAGGGAATAAGTTTCTCAAAACTTATATTTTTCTAAGTGTCAAAATTTATAAAAATTTTGACAGAGTTTCCCCTAAAAATGGAGGTTTCCCACGTTTTCAAAACGTGTGTTTATTTTCTTTTAAATCATCATCAATCATCAATAATCAGCAACAACAATTTTCAACAATAATCACTACTTTTCCCCACTTCATGAACTTGGATATTTACCAAGATTGTGTAGTATCTTACTAGCACATTTAGTAAGTCTTGTTATCTTTAAAAATAAGTTTAATTTCTTAAAAACTTTATTTTTAAAGAGTATGAAGTTTTACAACTTCTAGTCGGTTTTTACGAAAATTATTTCTTTGTTAAAACCCTTGTTACACAAGTATCCATACACTTGTTTGTTCACAAAAACCACTTTTGTTTGTGTAAGACCCGGTTTAGAACATGTGATTTCTTTAAAGTGTGGTTCTTCAAAAATAACACTTGCAGATACGTAGATCCGCTAGTTTTAAACACCAATGTACAGGTTAAATTACTTTTACACAAGTAAAATATTTTACACAAGTTCATGTCTCTAGTGTGGTAGAGTTTCGCCTTTTAACCCTTGTAGTAACCAAAAACGAGCTTATGTGAAGATCCATGATCTTACAAAGTCGGGTTAAACGATGATCCGAGCTACCACATCATAGATCGGGTCTCAAAAATCTCATATTCCAAATACTACAACTTTTACACAACACATGTGTTATTAACCACCATTTTAGTATTTTTACTAGACTTTAATGCTTCAAAACGTATGTTATCGATATTTAACCGACATAAATCCTTTTAACCACCTTAGATAAGCTTAAAAACAAGTTTTAAGTGTTATACCTCTAGCTCAAGGCTAGGGAGGAATCCTGACGAAAAAGAGGTGGATAAAAGCTAACGGTAGAGGTCCTTCGTGTTCCGCTTGCTCCGAGGCTCCTAATACGTGACCCTTGAAGTGTGTATGATGATGGAATGATGAGAACTAAAACCGAAAAATTGATGGATGGTTGTGGGGGTTTGGCCGTAAGCTACTAGAGAGAAAGAGAGAGTGTGTTGTGATGGTGAGTTTGGGAAGATGATGGTTCACTTATATACACAATCCCCTTGGTCCATTGGATTATATGTCTTATGAAGTACAAGACATATCTTCATGAAATCCAAGAATAGATCATAGGAGATTTTAGGGGATTAAGTAAATCTTGTGTGGGGCCACACATGGGCCGAAATTCAGCCAATGGGGGGGGGGGGGGTAAAGTGTAAGTTCTAACCACTAATTACATACACTAGTTAAGTTTCAAGCGTCTTGGTTAGGGATTAATGGGTTGTTACGTTATAAGGGGTGTTACGGTGTTCGGGGACCATAACTAGCTAAAAAAAAAAAAACAATGCTTCTAGCATTATTTTGGTGTTCCGGGTATTGTCCGGTTGTTCGGTTACATACCGATTCGTTAAAGTGCTAAATTACACCTTTTAGTGTCGTTTAAGTACCTTTCTTGTACTCTTTCAACTCCCAACACTTAGGGAAATATTCTGGATAATAAAACGACATTTCTGCACAATATTTATGTGTCTAAATGCTGAATTATTGCTGATTTGTATAAATTCTGCACTTAAAGTGCGTTTCGGGTGCTTTTTAGTGCTTAATTTTGCTTTCGCAATGTATATAAATTAAACCCTTGTATGTACTCTCGGGTTTTAATGCATTCTTGTTGTCGGACCTACACCTAGGCCTCAGTTATTATGTCTGACTGCTTTCTGCAGTTCTGTTGACACACTGTGTCTTACCGGTGAGTTTACTATTATTCTGACGCAACGCTCTCGTTTATGCATAAAGCAATATTTTGTAGTATACAACATGCATGAATTCACTTGTTTAATCATGTGTTCAGACATTGCTGACACTTAAACTCATAATTGCAGTCATTAAGCAATAATTAATGTGTACGGAAATTACCGGTTTGTGCCAGTTGTCACATAAGACTGGTACTCGAACTGATGATTTTTCTGTTCGGACAGAACGTTGACCAACTGTGCGGACTGAATGACCCGGATCGAATTCAATTGACCTTGACCCTTTGAAACTTTTGAACTCCAACCCGTACGAACTGAACTATATCACTTGACTTGACCACACAAAACAACTTGACTGAAACCGCGACTTGACAGACAAAAACGACTGATCGAACCGTGCGAACAAGAATTTTCTTTTGTGAGAACTGACAAAAACCAAGACTCACATCATGCGACCTGAACGGATGTCAAACCATGTAGTGATTTTCACACAAAACATAGGCAAATCTTTTAATTCACACTATTTGTAAATCCAATACTTTTAATTCTAAATCACATGTAATGATAAACGAATCTGCACATATAAACCACTGAATGCACCGATGATTATAATAGTCAGTTAAAACACATGAGTTAAAACAATATCCAACAACATTCTTTAAATCGATTACTTTTCTAGAAACAACAAACATATGCAATCATCATGAACCGACTTTCAATATTCATTTAACCGACACTTTTTAGACTTCACATGCAAAATTCGAATAAAATCAAACTGAATTTTATCAATACTAATTCATCATGTGAATTGTCAGTTCATTGTGTCTTTCACATGCAACTAACACAAGTCGACAAAATGAGGGAACAATTTACAAGAATAACATGCAATCTGACACAAACATGTGGTTCCTTTTCCCAACCCACTAACAACTTTGTTTAATGATAACCACAACTCGATGCAATTTTCAATCGGTTCTAACAACTCAATAAGATTTCACGTGACTTACTGAACCATTCTCAAACAATGTGTCAGTTTCAAGTAGTTGTTGTTTTTCAAGTGAAATGTCAAATTCAAACACGTATGTCGAACAAATGTTGGATTCAAGCGGAATCTAACACGTATATCAAGCAAAAACTAACACAATCTCAAGCGAAATCTTCAATTTCGCTTCAAACTCTAACTTTTTCAAGCGAATTCTTCAATTTCGCTTCAAACTCTCAAGCGAAATCTGATATACAACGTGATTTCAAGAGAAATCAGACCCAAAGTGTTGCTGATGTCATCTTTTGTTCGAACAATTGAAGCGAAATTCCACAAAAATACAAGATTTAGACTGATTTTAAACTTGAAACTTTCAAGGATTGATTAAACCATGTTTGCGCACAATATATGTGAATTTTGTTCGATTTTGACCGTAAAAAGTTTTAATTTTCGGAAAAGAATGGTGTAGAAACAGATTTTACGGCTGAATCAATAAGAACTCTTCTTCACTGGCTCTGATACCAATTGTAGGATCGGATTCCGACCTAAACGAGTCGTTTGGAAGAGTTCTAGTCCGTTTCAGAGGCGGAAACTAAGAAACGAACGTGTAAACAGTTTGTTTCACACTTTAAACCTTTTGTATATTGATATTACAGCTATTACAGTCAAAAGGTATACCGGCAGCACTTCGGTAGACAAATGATGGAACTGTTACAAATGACAAGACATCTATCCTATTTATAGATTGAATGATTTCGCTTGGAAGACCTCAAGCGAAATCCTTAACTTTACTTCAAGCGAAATCTTTCAATGTTAAGATTCTGTCTTCAAGCGAAACTCACATGTAAATATAACAATCTGATTCCATGCATTATGTCTTCACGTGAATATGTAATTGATTAGGTCATGCTCATGATGTAAGCATGATGCCACTTGTGTGATGTCATCATCCTTGATGATGACATCATGCTTGTTTAGATCCGCACTGAATCCGAGACTCGATACAAGACGAAGACGACAGATGTGTGCACCAACACTTTGGACCGTTCCTCTATCAAATCCGCGATTTGTTAAACTCTCGCTATCTTCATATGCGAGTGTCCTTCAACTAAAACATTTACAACAGTTAGTAATTTCGACATTAATGGATGCCCGTATTATAATACAAGGCTTTTCTACTAAACGCGTCAACGCGCGAAATTTCTTCAACTATAGCAATCATTTTAATTGGGGTAACATGTATTACACGATAACCCTATGTGTTGTTTACAACACTTTAGCATGCTAAACCATTAACATACTTGTACTTACCGGATTTGCGATCAAGCCTCGAACCGAACACTTTATTCTTTTAACCTTGAGCTCTGATACCAACTTGTAACACCCGTCTTAATAAATCAAGATTTTAATAATTAAGATACACATTTTAATGCTAAAATGTGACTTTACAAAAACTTGACTTACTTCCATTCCCATATGATTACAATATTTCAAAACATATTTGTAAGTGTTTACATAATTCACTTATAACAAATACAAATCCAGATTTTTCGCGGAAGCTTCATTTAATGTGTGTTCGGTTCTCGCTCGACGCTTGATCTTCATCCGGGACTCTCGACATTCACCTATGATCAAAACCAACTTAGAAGTCAGTTTTGATAGTTAAATAACAAGTACAACAAGGTAATTTGGTCAAATAATCGAAATAAACAAAATAAACAAAATTTTCAACATTTTAGCCCATCGTCGCGCGTGAAGGCCAATGGCTTTGGTCGTGGCGCGATGCCACGGTCCCATTTTGACAGAATGTGTTGAAGCTGGTGCTGCATATTCGCCCAGCTAAGTTTTAATCAAAACCAAACTTCAACATGGCATAACTTTTGATCTAGACCTCCGTTTTACACGATTCTTTTTCCTACGCGTTCGTAATTTAATCCACCATCTCATGGAGTAAAAATCCGACATCTGAATTTAAAAAAAATTAGATTTCAAGCTCTCGGCTTGAAATTCATTTAAGACCCTTTTGACCCATTCATGCTTTTACCAGACTAACTTGTTATTTTTCTTCAAAATACCATGGTCATCATATTCTATCCGTTTACTAATCATCAAGATTCAACTTTACAGGTTCCTTAAGAAATTTTAACACGTTTTGCATATACACTCGTTTTGACCCGTTACGAGTATTTTACATCTTTAGACTTAAATCATGCTTCTATTGGTTTACATCTTATCCCCATTTTATACGAATTCCAAAGACTCAATTTAAACAAGACGTTTATTTCAAAACAATTCTTTAAAAGTTGTTTGTCCTATTTACCCCTCAAGGGCTTTTTGATCAAAATTTAGCCCTTCATTTGTGCGACGAAGGACTTTCGCAATTAATTGACCAAAATATCGTCATTAGCTATAATTCTAAACATGCTTACCTGGCCCGGGTCAACTAATAGACCCAATTTATACCTTGCTTTTATTATCACATTTACTATGGCAACGCAATTATCCGAGTTGTTACTCGTTCCTGTTAACATAAGGCTCAACAACCATATTAGTTGATATTGTCAAATGGCGTTATCACCACCATTTGACCCGTTTGGACTATATGCCCAACGTTATCTATTTAATCAAAAACATGGTTTTTAGATTTCTAATTCTTACATCCATCCCATCCCGGATTTTTCTACCAAATCCTTTTTCTCTTAAATTCATTTCTTACAAATTTAACCCGTTTCGGCTTACGCCATGGGTATCATTTTAACTTTGATTTACATTAGTCGACATTTGACCAATTTCCAATTTTTCTTCTTTACCCTTTTTCTTCATTATTAGATTACACTACAAGGTAATCTTAACGGAATTCCATATTTTCAATATTATCGTTATCGTTTATAAAGTATAGAATAAACAAGTATTCTACATAAGTGTGTAAATTACTCTTACCTCTCATCCGGCTTGCGCTTCTCTTCTCGTACTTGATTTATTTGACCGCTTCTTTCCCAAGCCTCCACCTAGCTCGTTTAAGCGTCAAACTATTGTCAATCATTTACAAGGCGGTTAAATTAGTCATTAATAATCACGACTATTCCACCTCACTTATTTTCTATGTCGAAACTACTATTCGACTTCATGATTAGTTAACTTAGTTTGTCAAAGTTAACTACTTTCAACCACATGGTTTACAACATTAAGTCTTAATCAACATAATATTTAGAACCCTTATCACTTCATATTACGCGAAATTTCCATATCATTCAAATACGCGTTTTCACTCTAATTTCAACACTTTAGTTCTCATCTAGGCATTTTAACAAACACCTAATGTGCATAATTTGTATTCTTCTTTTATCAAGTTCATGGTTATCGTTTTAACCAAGTTTTAACACCAATTAACACGTTCATATCAATTTTTCGCATCTACAACATCAGAATTTACTTACGAAAATTCAAATTACACTAGAACAACTATCAATTTCTAGTCTTTAACATGTTCATACTAAAACCCACTTATCACCTTCAATGGTGATCATGAATTCACAAGAATTAGGCCTAACTTCATCATATACTTGTCTAAGATTTACTCCTTGACACTACAATGTTCCTATCTCATCATATAACAAGCATGCAATCATCTAATTCGAATTCTCTAGGTTTGCTCAGAAATTCAACTAGAGATTTCTCATGAAATTTACATACCTCGTGACTCCTTTTTCAGTGGAGATCACTAATTCGTACTCGGATTTTGATTTAGACTTGATTTGGACCTTCAATTTGAGAGATTTGTGAGAGTTAGGGTTTGCTTCTTTCTCCCTGTCCTCTGGTCGATCCACGCACACACACACACACTGAGTGTGTGTGTGTTGTGTTTTATTTTTAATTTTAATAAAACAAGTTTCCCTTCTTGGCCATATTAGTCCCTCTTGTTTCATTTATTATAAAAGAAGCTATATCTCATAACTTTTCATTTAGTTACCCATTACTAACTAGGTTAACTATTCCTAGTTAACTTGGTGAGTGTGGGGAATTATAACCCGTTTTATTTTTAAGTCCCGTTAACTTGGGCTTCTAATAAACCGTGTTTTCTCAAAGCGTTTATTCTTCTTTTTGATTAATATAGGATTAATTATTTAAATCCTAATATTCACCGGGTTAATTTTACCACTAACGGTATTTTACTCGTCTTTACTATTAACGGGGTTTGATTACCAAACCCATTTTTGGGGTGTTACAAGTCTACCCCCCTTAAAGAGGTTTCGTCCCCGAAACCTTTCTCACGTACTTTATCAGCTTAGTTCATTCGGACCTTAGTCTTGGTAATCACTTGAGCATTGCTCACACATAATACTCTTACCAGGGAAGTATGGTAATGTCTTTTTGGTTTCATAGCATATGCGTCTTCTACGTGTATGGCCTCATAGGCCGATACTTTCATCTTGTATTTCTTAATCTGGTCACTTATTCGACCGAGTTGTCATCTGATTACTCAATTATATTTATTTTCAACATGCTTACTTCAAGGTAATCTCATACCGACAAGTGCTTTGTATAAGTCGTAACACTAATCTGACTTTGAAATGTTTTATCGGCTAGACTGATTAGTCGTTGTCACTTTATTCCCCGTCATTCGAGTATATCTTATTGCCAACCTGGCCTTTTTGCTTGTTTTCTGATTTTCAAATCTCGTAACTCACGTTACGACTTGACTGTATTCTATATCATTCTCTATATTACTTTTCTTGTCTGTGAGTGTGTCACGTCACGTTTAAGTCTAATTCGACTTTTCTTTATCATGCTTCTTCTTTTTGGACGTATCGTCTCGCACCCATCGGTGTTAAGACCCACATTCTTTGATTTACTCATTTCCGAATTCGTCTCATAGTATTCATACGTGTTAAAACGTTGTTTCTTACCAAAAATTGAATTCTTTAGTTTAACGTTTTCATTTTAGCTCATGTCAATTCCAAGGAATTTACGTCTACGGACTCATCCCCTTCCATTGTCATTTCGATAATGACTTCACTCACTTTTGTGACATAGCACAATTTAAATAATTGTGAACTCTTTTGTCATTTTTGCCCGTTTAATGTTTTAGTGAAATTTTTCACTTTTGTCAACCAGTCCTTTTACAATCTCTTTGCTTTTAACCCATTTAATTAACTTAGCGAAACCTGTCGCTTTTATACTAACTTTATCTCCCGTTATTATTTTGCGCGGGAAGTTACAGCCAGTTTCCTTGTTTTATACTATTGACCTGTAGGTTCTTTTGCTTAGCCACGTAGGCTATTTCTTTATATTTTCACCTTTTTACCTTATTAAGGTGAGACCCTAACAATTCGTTTCTTTCTATTTGGGACCCGAGGGTCTTTTTGGTCCCGTAGACCTTAGCCTCATTTATAATCTCATAGGTTATGATAATCCCGTAGATCATCTTTTATTCAAGTCTTTATTCAAAGGTATATACATTTATATATGTATATGGCGTCGAGGCACCCTTTTTATGTTCAAAACCATTTATTTTCACTTTTGTATTTCCTTTGACCTTGACCGTAGTCTAAGGCTATATTTGTTTTCTTTCGAACAAATTTTCCGACTTTATGACTTCTCACGTCATTTATGCATCGGTTAATCTTATGCTCACTATTATCCAGTTTACATATATTCGTGTTTGATTATGTCCCATTACCGGGCTCATTATTCTTTTGCTTTTGACGCTACCGTTATCCCGTTTGCGCTTACTTATGCCATCCAACATTATATTATATTCAACCCGTTTGACTTATTCATGTGAAATTTTATCTTTTATGGATGTCAAACTTCATTCTTTGTTCGACCCGTTCATCTTTAAAATAGTTGAACATAATTTATCAAAATTTCTATTTAAAATCATCTTATCGTCTTTTAGTCTTGACTCAAAGCCCGAGTCTTTTAATTTTCCATCCGAGTTCCCGTTTCTCGGTCTACGCATGTGTTTAAATCCTTACCCATCAACCGGATGTTTTACCGAAGTCGTTATTATTGCAACCCTTCCGGTATGCATTAAGACTTCGCTTCACTTTTATATTCCGACTTTGTCCTCAAGTTTCACGTTTTACAAAAATGGCCCGTTAAGAGACATATTTGCATTCTCCGGGTTTGAGTGTAAGTAAACCCCCCTCCCAATGCATATCTTAATCATTTTACATGTTTGTATTCTCCGGGTTCGAATGTAAGTACACCCCCTCCCAATGCATATCTTAATCATTTTACATGTTTGTATTCTCCGGGTTCGAGTGTAAGTACACCCCCTCCCAATGCATATCTTAATCATTTTACATGTTTGTATTCTCCGGGTTCGAGTGTAAGTACACCCCTTCCCAATGCATATCTTAATCATTTTACATCTTTGTATTCTCCGGGTTCGAGTGTAAGTACACCCCCTCCCAATGCATATCTTAATCATTTTACATTAATCTTTGTCCCTTCACTCGGGCTCATTATCCTAATGTAATATGCTTCCGTCACCCGGCTATGCGTTTACATTATTATCAAATATTTTGCTCATTTGATTCATTTGGGTACTTTTTAATTTGTCCCACTCACCCTGTCCTTACTACATTAGATGTAAATATGTCCATCATAAAAAGTTCATGGTACCACGTGCTCACCACTTACTAGGCCAGAGTAAGCGATCAATACCTGGTATACATGACCTTTTTATAATTTTCCCATTACACCCCATGTAAGTAATGCCTCTATTTGTTTCTCTTGGAAACAATATCCCGGATAGATTTTCTATTCAGATTTTTCCAAGTTTTTAATCTATATATGCAACTTTCAATCTCTACATATTTGTTGCATATTACTAATTGTGCAATTAACTTTAAAATGTGCACCTAGTAGTGCTTGCCCTAACGGGCTTCTCTTGCCATTAGCCTTGTTCGCGATCGCTACGTGATTTAGGTCCTTGATGAGCATACTCTTTGGACCGTTCCTCTATCAAATCCGCGATTTGTTAAACTCTCGCTATCTTCATATGCGAGTGTCCTTCAACTAAAACATTTACAACAGTTAGTAATTTCGACATTAATGGATGCCCGTATTATAATACAAGGCTTTTCTACTAAACGCGTCAACACGCGAAATTTCTTCAACTATAGCAATCATTTTAATTGGGGTAACATGTATTACACGATAACCCTATGTGTTGTTTACAACACTTTAGCATGCTAAACCATTAACATACTTGTACTTACCGGATTTGCGATCAAGCCTCGAACCGAACACTTTATTCTTTTAACCTTGAGCTCTGATACCAACTTGTAACACCCGTCTTAATAAATCAAGATTTTAATAATTAAGATACACATTTTAATGCTAAAATGTGACTTTACAAAAACTTGACTTACTTCCATTCCCATATGATTACAATATTTCAAAACATATTTGTAAGTGTTTACATAATTCACTTATAACAAATACAAATCCAGATTTGTCGCGGAAGCTTCATTTAATGTGTGTTCGGTTTACGCGATTCTTTTTCCTACGCGTTTGTAATTTAATCCTCCATCTCATGGAGTAAAAATCTGACATCTGAATTTACAAAATTTTAGATTTCAAGCTCTCGGCTTGAAATTCATTTAAGACCCTTTTGACCCATTCATGCTTTTACCAGACTAACTTGTTATTTTCCTTCAAAATACCATGGTCATCATATTCTATCCGTTTACTAATCATCAAGATTCAACTTTACGGGTTCCTTAAGAAATTTTAACCCGTTTTGCATATACACTCGTTTTGACCAGTTACGAGTATTTTACATCCTTAGACTTAAATCATGCTTCTATTGGTTTACAACTTATCCCCATTTTTATACGAATTCCAAAGACTCAATTTAAACAAGACGTTTATTTCAAAACAACTCTTTAAAATTTGTTTGTCTTATTTACCCCTCAAGGGCTTTTTGGTCAAAATTTAGCCCTTCATTTGTGCGACGAAGGACTTCCGCTATTAATTGACCAAAATATCGCCGTAAGCTATAATTCTAAACATGCGTACCTGGCCCGGGTCAACTAATAGACCCGATTTATACCTTGCTTTTATTATCACATGTACTGTGGCAACACAATTATCCAAGTTGCTACTCGTTCCTGTTAACATAAGGCTCAACAACCATATTAGTCGATATTGTCAAATGACGTTATCACCACCATTTGACCCGTTTGGACTATATGCCCAACGTTATCTATTTAATCAAAAACATGGTTTTTAGATTTCTAATTCTTACATCCATCCCATCCCGGATTTTTCTACCAAATCCTTTTTCTCTTAAATTCATTTCTTACAAATTTAACCCGTTTCGGCTTACGCCATGGGTATCATTTTAACTTTGATTTACATTAGTCGACATTTGACCAATTTCCAATTTTTCTTCTTTACCCTTTTTCCTCATTATTAGATTACACTATAAGGTAATCTTAACGGAATTCCATATTTTCAATATTATCGTTATTGTTTATAATGTATAGAATAAACAAGTATTCTACATAAGTGTGTAAATTACTCTTACCTCTCATCCGGCTTGCGCTTCTCTTCTCGTACTTGATTTATTTGACCGCTTATTTCCCAAGCCTCCACCTAGCTCGTTTAAGCGTCAAACTATTGTCAATCATTTACAAGGCGGTTAAATTAGTCATTAATAATCACGACTATTCCACCTCACTTATTTTCTATGTCGAAACTACTATTCGATTTCATGATTAGTTAACTTAGTTTGTCAAAGTTAACTACTTTCAACCACATGGTTTACAACATTAAGTCTAAATCAACATAATATTTAGAACCCTTATCACTTCATATTACGCGAAATTTCCATATCATTCAAGTACGCGTTTTCACTCTAATTTCAACACTTTAGTTCTCATCTAGGCATTTTAACAAACACCTAATGTGCATAATTTGTATTCTTCTTTTATCAAGTTCATGGTTATCGTTTTAACCAAGTTTTAACATCAATTAACATGTTCATATCAATTTTTCGCATCTACAACATCAGAATTTACTTACGAAAATTCAAATTACACTAGAACAACTATCAATTTCTAGTGTTTAACATGTTCATACTAAAACCCACTTATCACCTTCAATGGTGATCATGAATTCACAAGAATTAGGCCTAACTTCATCATATACTTGTCTAAGATTTACTCCTTGACACTACAATGTTCCTATCTCATCATATAACAAGCATGCAATCATCTAATTCGAATTCTCTAGGTTTGCTCAGAAATTCAACTAGAGATTTCTCATGAAATTTACATACCTCGTGACTCCTTTTTCAGTGGAGATCACTAATTCGTACTCGGATTTTGATTTAGACTTGATTTGGACCTTCAATTTGAGAGATTTGTGAGAGTTAGGGTTTGCTTCTTTCTCCCCTGTCCTCTGGTCGATCCATGCACACACACACACTGAGTGTGTGTGTTGTGTTTTATTTTTAATTTTAATAAAACAAGTTTCCCTTCTTGGCCATATTAGTCCCTCTTGTTTCATTTATTATAAAAGAAGCTATATCTCATAACTTTTCATTTAGTTACCCATTACTAACTAGGTTAACTATTCCTAGTTAACTTTGTGGGTGTGGGGAATTATAACCCGTTTTATTTTTAAGTCCCGTTAACTCGGGCTTCTAATAAACCGTGTTTTCTCAAAGGGTTTATTCTTCTTTTTGATTAATATAGGATTAATTATTTAAATCCTAATATTCACCGGGTTAATTTTACCACTAACGGTATTTTACTCGTCTTTACTATTAACGGTGTTTGATTACCAAACCCATTTTTGGGGTGTTACATAATACATGCAAGTTTGCAGGTTAAAGGGTTAAAAGCGTCAACATGTTAATTTATACATCTGAGTGACCTTTTAAAGCAACCGGGAGCTTTATGATGCTCGGTCATACTCCCGGGTATGCCTAATAATTGCTAAGGATGGCTTTTTATAATAAAAATGACAAAACATAAGAGATTGGAAGTTCAGGGGCCAAACCTGTCAACAGGTGAAAGATTTGTTTGCTGACCAGGTCCTTTACGGACCGCATAAGTGGATCCTTACGGTCCGTATGTAGTAGCTGCAGCTCGAATTTTTGCTTGGCAGCCACTCAAAGCTGCCAAAACCTCCCAAATCGAATCTATAGGCTTGTTGGTTGTTTGAGACACGTTTAGGGGCACTTGTTATCATCTCATGAAGCCTCTAAACACCTGGCATGATCACATTCAACCTCAAAAACTATATCTAGGTGACTTGCTTCTTTGTAAACTTGCACCTTTTCTCAAAATCTCACAATCTCTCATTTTTGGAGCATCCTAATCCTTGGGAAACTCCTAATCAAGTTCTTTTCATCTAAGGAACACTAAGTAAGTGCTCCTATCATTTGCTTATTCGTTTATTAGGCTTTTAAAGCCGAAAGTCGAGCGTTTTCGATAAACGCTTTGACTTTCGGTTAAGACATTAATGGTCCAGCCATTGTTCGCAACAAACATGGCTACGTGATCGTAATTAGGTAGGTGTTAATCCCTCAAAAGGGCACCTCCTAAGAATCACGTTTGCTTGGTCAATTGACGGGTTAACATATTCATGTTTTAAAAAGTCAACGGGGCAGATTTCGAAATAATCATAAACTGAGTTTGGAAGTGTTCTAAAATACGTTTTAACACTTAAACAACATGGTAATAATTAGTAGAACATGTGTAAACATGTTCGGCTCGTCAATTCCAGTTTTAGGGTCGGTTCGCAACCGAAAGTCGCGAAGTTTGACTTCTGTTTTGACTTTCGATTCTGATCCGAACTAGATTAGTTTGATACTAATTTAAGGTTCTGTTATGATCATAATATGATGTAGCATAACCCTCTGAGGTTATATTACATGATCGTAATAGTAATATGAGTTTTATGCAAGTTTCCGTTATTATGCCATACTTTGACTATTTTGGCCATTTTATTAAAAATAAGGTTTTAAACACCAATGAATTTACAAATGACTTAGGTACTAATATGTTAACATGTTTAACATATTTTGATATTACAAATCTGATCATAAACTGAGTTTTCGTATAATGTCGTAAATTATGCTTTCTAGTGACCGAAATGCCCTTTCGGCGCATAGAATGGGTTTAACCATAATTTCTAATACCAAACTCATTACCTACTGATGTAATATCATAATTAGGATATTTTGGGATATCAAGTTAGTTTATAAACTGAGTTTATGCACAAGTTCTTGTATTACGTTCTTAAATGACGATAATGCCCTTATGGCACATAAAATGGTTTTATTCATGGTTTTCATACAAAACCTTTTACCTACTGATGTGTTATACTAAATAGCATATCTTGACCATATAATCCTGGTCATAACATCAGTTTTCATAAAACATCGCAAATATCGTCATTTAACGATTTTAACGCCTTTTCAGCGCGTAGTATGGTTTTAAACCATATTTACCAACTAAAACTTGTTACCTACTGATTTTATAACTTATTTAAAATGTTTTTACAGTAGGTACATGTTATAAACTCAGAATCCCAAATAAGCTTTTAAACTATGTGTGAAATGACCAAAATGCCCCTACGTTGCATAGTTTGGTCTAAAACTTAAAAACACACATATATTTGATATCCTAATGATTTTATATCATAAATAAAGTGTTTTCACATAATTTTTATGGTGGTAACATCATATTACATGCAAGTCCCTTTTATACGTCGCTAAATGACCAAAACGCTCTTATTAGGCATAATTTGATTTTAAAACCTTAACGGGCATACAAGTTGATATCCTACTAATATTATAAGTTGTTTAAAGTATATTGGAATACAGGACTTATTCATGACTCATTCGGTTACCCGATATCGCTTATACGCGTACGATTAAGCTTATGTAACTAGTTTACGTAAGATTACCGAAACGGGTTTAACCTTATCATTTTTATCTCAATTTCCAGGATGTTATTTGTTTATCCATATTATACAAGTCCTAGTACTTGTTGTGTTTAAACTACATTCTATTCCAGTCATCGCTTAATCAAGCGTATCGTACCGTTTTTGATACTTTAAGCTAGTCGGTTTAAGTCTAAGACTTGCATGATACCCATTAGCATTCTAATTAGTTATTTATACCATCATTCCAAACTAGAGCCTTCCGGTAAATTGTCACACCCCGAAAATCCAACTGCGGAGTACTACCGCTTGGAGGCGTGACTGACCAGGATCCAGCCACCAATCATATTGAACAAGCATATAAGTAGTTATAAAATCCAACCAATACAATTGGTGTTCAAACAAAACATACTTTAAGTTGTAAGCGGAAGCATAAGTCTTAAAGCCAAAACATAAGCTTAATTGTTTCAAAGTTTAACATGGCACACAACCGTCCATGTCCCACAACGACTCTCTTCCATGCAAGCTCCAGCTGAGTACCTATTGTCCTGCAAAGCATGTAGTAACGAGTCAACAACAAGTTGAGTGAGTTCACGGTTGGGTGTTCATTTTAAGTTGTTTCGAAAACAGTTTCCTTTATCTGGCATCCTGCCGTGGGGGTTACCCCATAGTTAAAAACGTGACTTGTTTACTCCTGGTTACTCTGGCAATCCAGCCGTGGGGGCTACCCCGTGTTAGTTATCTGGCATTTCGGCCGTGGGGGCTACCCCATGTATACACTAGACTCGTTACCATATCGACTGCTGACTGTAGTCATGTTTAAGTGCCCTGAAACTGTCAATGTCTATCATCATTGACGTGCCCCAGATCCATTAGTTCACGCTCGTCCTCTGCGGCACGGTGTGAGGTTTGTCAGACCTAAATAGCGCTATCTAACTAATGACCCGCTCGCCATTGGCCCGACGATTAAGTCGATATAAAAGGAGGGACTTCGTGATAGAGTTTTGGTCTAGTACGAGTTATCTGTCCGTGAGGACGAGGAATTACATTCCTGAACCATTACTGTCCTACCCAAGGAGGACGAGGAACCCATGTTCCTTAACCCCAATTCCCGACCCCTGGGAATCCCATGCTTTGTAGAGGGTGTGAACTCATCTTGGTTTGCTCGGCAGATACACAGAAAGGTCAATAATATTGTGGTCACTCATGTCCTATCATAGTTGTATCATACAAATCAGGTTCGTATTCAAGTAGTACACGTATGTTTCTAGCACATTGCATTCAAGTATCATTCATGGCAGCCCAAACAACATTCACATTCAACAGTAACACATAAGGCCCATACGTTCGGCCCAATTACTTAGGCCCGTAGTAGTGTGCAAGTTCAAGTCAGCGTGTTCATGCATATAGTCTCGAGTCGAGACTGTGCGGTCTCTTATCGAGACTGTGCGGTCCCGAGTTGTAGTCCACAAGATTTCGAGTCGCCACTAAGGTAGTCTCGGGTCATGCATGTAGTGGTCTCGAGTCGCAACTGGACTCGCAAACGTGGTCTCGAGTCAAGATGTTTGGGTGTTGATCAAGTGGGGTCTCGAGTCGAGACTGTAGGCTCTCGACTCGCAACTAGTATCGAAACCGAGGATCTCGAGTTGACATTTGGTGGCCTCGAGTCGAGACCAGGGGTCTCGACCCCCAACAATTGCTGATTCTGCACAGTTGTACTATCCAATGGGAATTTGATTTCATGACACAATGTACTATCCAACCACAATCCTTAAACATGTTTCTTGTCTAGCAATTTACTAAAAATGGATCAACCATATCAATATTCAAATATTCAAGGCATCTTCATATCATATTCAATAAGTTCTTCACATATTCATATCATGTTCATGTTGATCATTCAAACTTGTTCATCATATTTTAGCATCAATCACAACCATAATCATGAACAACAAATCAACACACTTTAACATACTCATCTAATGGTTTCAAATCATCACATAACATCTCGAAATCAACTCTACACTAATCCGATTCATCATGGTACTACACATATGCAAGCCGGTTTCATGAACACCCACTTTAATGGTTTGAATCACATTTAGACACAAGACATCATGGGTTCATTGTGCAATATATCCAAAATCAAAACATGTTAGCCGATTATCAACAACATACACATCCGATTCACAAAACTCATCATCAAGCACTCAACTATACTAGTTAGAGCATATTATTCATACTATCATTTTAATCAACAAACATCATAAAGACACTAACCGATTGATGGGTTTCAAAGGTGAGTATGAAGCTTCCCAAATGGGTGTGTGTGTGTGAGCCGATCCGAGAGCTCCTAGTGTCACCGGTTTGATCCGAGAAGAAGGAGAAGAAATGTGATGTTTGGTGTCTAGGGTTTTAGTGAGAGGGAGTAGGAGAGTGTGTGTGTTATCCAAGGAAAATGGCAACATGGCTATCCACCAAGTTTATATATCCGTTCCAAGTAATGCACCCTAATGGGCTTTCGGTAGGGTTAAATGAGGTGTATGGCCCATCCGGCCCATTGTTTCATTGTTCACTCGAGACCGCATGGTCTCGAGTCGGGTCCTTGTTGTCTCGGTTCATATACATACACGCATTCATACAATTACAACACATAAACATAACACGTAATCACATAGGGTGTTCACATATATCATTACACCAATGCGTCAACTAGTCACATAATGTTTCAAGTAGGTTACACTAAGATACACGAAAGGTTCTAAATTTCGAGTTGTCACATCATCCCCAAGTTGAAAGAAATTTCGTCCCGAAATTTGGTAAGCACTCACTGAGGAAGCTAGTTAAGTTGTATGGTTTTCCTGGGGTGTCACATCCACCCCCCGTTGATCTGGAATTTCGTCCCGAAATTCCGTAGCTTCGGCCTCAGTAGTGGGTGTACTGTTTGTGAACAGTTGGGGATACTTTTGTTTCATCTGATCTTCGCGCTCCCAGGTAAACTCTGGGCCGCGACTTGAGTTCCAACGAACTCGAACGAGAGGTATTCTAGTGCTCTTGAAGACCTTAACATCCCGGTCCATGATTTCGACTGGTTCCTCGACGAATCGTAACTGTTCGTCGATAGTGAGTTCTTTCAGGGGAACTATGTGGGTCTCATCTGACAGACACTTCTTCAGATTCGACACGTGAAAGACGTTGTGAACTGCACCGAGTTCTGCTGGTAAGTTCAGTCTGTAGGCCACCCTACCTATTTTCTCAATGATTTCGAAAGGTCCAACGTATCGTGGGTTAAGTTTGCCGCGTTTACCAAAACGAACCACACCCTTCCAGGGTGAAACTTTGAGTAGTACCCGCTCCCCAATCTGGAGCTCTAGTGGTTTCCTGCCCTTATCGGCGTAAACTTTCTGACGGTCACGAGCTGCCGCCATGCGTTTTCGTATTTGAGCAATTTGTTCGGTCGTGTCTACCACATGTTCTGGACCAGTGATCTGACTATCCCCCACCTCTGCCCAACAAAGAGGTGACCGGCATTTACGTCCGTACAATGCCTCAAACGGAGCAGCTTTAATGCTGGTGTGGTAGCTGTTATTATATGAGAATTCCACAAGTGGCAGATGCTTTTCCCACCTGTTGCCAAAGTCGATTACACATGCACGAAGCATGTCTTCTAAGGTTTGAATAGTGCGTTCGGACTGCCCGTCCGTCTAAGGGTGATACGCTGTGCTCATATCTAATCGTGAGCCAAAGGATTTATGCATTGCTTGCCATAGCTCTGAAGTAAAACGTGCATCTCGATCTGAGATAATAGAGGTGGGCACCCCGTGCCTCGAAACAACTTCCTTGAGGTATATTTCTGCAAGAGTGGAGAATTTATCCATCTCCTTGATAGCCAGGAAGTGTGCAGATTTTGTAAGTCGATCCACGATCACCCAAATAGTATCGTTCCCGCGCTGGGATCTAGGTAGGCCAGTAACGAAATCCATGGAAATTTGCTCCCATTTCCATTGTGGTATCTCTGGTTGTTGGAGTAGGCCTGAGGGTTTCTGATACTCAGACTTGACTCTCGCACAAGTCAAACACTTGCTGACGTAAGTCGCTATGTGGGCCTTCATGCTAGGCCACCAGTACGTAGTTTTGATATCGTGGTACATTTTGTCCGAACCAGGGTGTACCGAGTAGCGAGACTTGTGTGCTTCGTCCATCACAAGCTCTCGTAGGTTGCCATAGAGTGGGACCCAAACGCGTCCCGTTACGTAGTAAGCGCCATCTTCCTTCTGTCCTAAGCGTTGCCTTGATCCGCGTAGGGCTTCAGCCCTGACGTTCTCTGGTTTCAGTGCTTCTATCTGAGCGTCTCGTATTTGGGAAGGAAGACTAGAATGTATTGTGAGTTGTAAAGCCCGCACGCGCTTAGGCGCAGTGTCCTTTCGACTGAGGGCGTCAGCCACAACATTGGCCTTGCCCGGGTGATACATGATCGAGCACTCGTAGTCATTCAGCAGTTCGACCCATCGTCATTGTCGCATGTTCAGTTCCTTCTGTTTGAAGATATGTTCGAGGCTCCTGTGGTCGGTGTAGATGGCGCACTTAGTACCGTACAGGTAATGCCGCCATAACTTAAGTGCAAAAACAACAGCTCCCAGCTCCAAATCATGTGTAGTGTAGTTCTTTTCGTGAACTTTAAGTTGGCGTGAGGCGTAGGCTATGACTTTATCTCGTTGCATCAACACGCAACCAAGGCCCTGAATTGATGCGTCGCAGTAAACCACAAAGTCGTATGTGCCCTCTGGCAGGGAAAGGATAGGTGCACTGCAAAGTCTATCCTTTAAGTGCTGAAATGCTAACTCCTGTGCATTTCCCCAGCGATAAACAACGCCTTTCTGCGTTAGTGAAGTGAGAGACTGTGCAATCTTAGAAAAATCCTTTATGAACCTCCTGTAGTAACCTGCCAATCCTAAGAATTGGCGAATTTCCTTTGGTGTTCGAGGTGCAAGCCAGTTCTTGATAGAGTCTACCTTGGACGGATCAACATGGATCCCATCCCTGTTCACCACGTGGCCTAGGAAATGGACTTCACGAAGCCAGAAGTCGCATTTTGAGAACTTTGCATAAAGCTGTTCTGTTCGAAGGAGTTCCAGAATAAGCCATAGATGCTGCTCGTGTTCCTCCTGACTCTTAGAATAGATCAGGATGTCATCGATGAAGACTATAACGAACTTGTCCAGGTAAGGCTTGCACACTCGGTTCATCAAGTCCATGAAAACTGCAGGTGCATTTGTCAGCCCAAAAGGCATGACCAAAAACTCATAGTGTCCGTAACGTGTTCTAAAAGCTGTTTTGGAGACGTCCTCTTCTCGGACTCTTAGCTGGTGATATCCCGATCTCAAATCAATCTTTGAATAGTAGCTCGACCCTTGCAGCTGGTCGAACAAGTCGTCAATACACGGTAGAGGGTAGCGGTTCTTCACTGTCACCTTGTTGAGTTCCCGGTAGTCGATGCACATTCTGAAGGTACCGTCCTTCTTCTTTACAAATAGTACTGGAGCTCCCCAAGGCGATGAGCTAGGACGGATAAAACCCTTATCTAAGAGTTCTTGTAGTTGCGTAGAGAGTTCTTCCAACTCTGATGGAGCTAAACGATAAGGTGCACGAGCTATAGGCGCAGCTCCAGGAGCTAGTTCGATCTGAAACTCGACCTGGCGATGAGGCGGAAGACCAGGTAATTCCTCAGGAAATACCTCTGGATAATCGCGTACAACTGGAAAATCTTCGATCTTCTTCTCTTTTTCTGAGGTGTCAGTAACGAGAGCCAAAATGGCAGTGTGGCCCTTTCGCAAGAACTTTTAGGCCTTAAGGAGAGAAATGACGTTCTCAACAGCACTCCTCTTGTCGCCACGAATCATGAGAGGTTCACCACCGGAACCTGGAATACGGACAACCTTCTCGTTGCAAAGAATCTCTGCTCGGTGTTGGGATAACCAATCCATCCCAATGACAACGTCGAAACTACCCAAGACGATAGGAATAAGGTCGATAGAGAAGGTTTGGTCAGCGAGAATAAGTTTACAACCCTTGACTACGTGTGTGGCTTCTAAACTCTTACCATTCGCTAGCTCTACAGTGTGCTTGTTGTTCAAAGGTGTTGGAATACGCTTAAGCATTCGACTAACTTCTAGTAACATGTAGCTAGTATCGGCACCCGAATCAAATAATACTGAAACATAAACGTCATCGAGAAGGAACTTACCCGCCACAACATTGGGGTCATTCCTTGCTTCACCTTGGCCGATCACGAACGCCCGCCCCCTGGCTCCATTGTTGTTGTTGTTCCCATTGTTACCATTCCCCTGATTGTGGTTATTGTTGTTGTTGTTGTTCTGGTTCCTGTTCAGTTGGGGACAATCTCTCTTGAAGTGACCCTCAGCTCCACACTGAAAGCACCCTTTGTTATCACCCTGCTGCTGCTGCTGCTGGCGCTGGTTCTGTTGAGCTTGCTGACGATTCTGATTGGCGGGGTATAAGCTCCTGCAATCCTTTGCAGCGTGACCCGGCTTGTTGCACCGATGACAGTTGCCCCTGGTGCATGGCCCGCTGTGATGCAGGCTGCAGCGATTGCATTTGGGGTGATTCCCTTTGTACCCACCATGGCTTTGACCACCAGATGATTGCTGACTAGGGCTCTTGTAGTCATCAGTCTTTCTCTGCTGAGACTGGGACTGAACAGAAGTTGACCCCTTACTTGAAGTTCCATCCCATTTCCTTTTGTTGTCGCTAGAGGTACCAGAAGTAGTTGCAGCACCTATGCGCTTTGGTAACTTGTTCTGCTCCACCGCCTGATCAGTAAGACGGTGAGCCAACTGAACAACTTGCTGGATGGTGGCGAGGTTTGCTGAAGTCACATGGCTTTGGATCTCTGGCACCAAGCCCTTGAGAAAGAGTTCAATACGCTTAAATGGAGGGTCCACCATAGTAGGACACAGTAAGGCAAGCTCATTTGACCTCTTAGTGTAGGCCTCAATCTCTGACCCCGTCATCTTGAGGTTGAAGAACTCAACTTCCAGCTTATGAATGTCATCACGACTGCAGTATTCTTCCTTGATCATTTCCTTAAAAGTTTCCCATGGGGTGGCGTTGGCAGCAACCAACCCCAGCATTTGAACCTGAGCGTTCCACCATGTGAGGGCTAAACCCTCGAGAGTACCGGTAGCATACTTCACTCTGCGCGCCGCAGGGCATTCACACATTTCGAAGACTAACTCGAGCTTCTCAAACCAGTGGAGGAGACCTACAGCTCCTTCAGTGCCGCTAAAAGTAGTGGGTCGACAGTCGATGAAAGTTTTAAAAGTGCACACGGGTGGCTGAGCATGCTGACCTATTGTGGGCGAAAGAAAGACAGAGTTTAACACAAAGGTTGGTTCACGAGAGTAGGATCTACAGATCCTAAATTGAGTTAGAACTGCAGGATATACCTCCTGCGTGTGCAGCTGCAAGTGCCGCAGCAACTCGTTCGTTAATCAGAGCCGTCAACTGGGCTTGTGTCAGGTTAACGCGTCCAGACATGATCTTCATATCAAGAAGAACGTGAGTGAGAGGGGTTCGTGAAAGTGCGATGACAGAAGTGAGCAAATACACACGTGTTCAAGCAACAGTAGTTATACTAACCAAGCATACCATGAGCAATGTACTATGTAACTAACAAGTAGGCAATATATACATAGATCATATCACCTAGAATGTCGAGCCTTGCATGTGGAGTGAAGCGTCGTTGTGGATCGTAGAGCGCTGTACGGGTTATAGTCTGGTTTTAACAAAACGTTTCTCCTTTATTAAAACCAAGTTCACTATAACCAATGGCTCTGATACCAATCTGTCACACCCCCAAAATCCAACTGCGGAGTACTACCGCTTGGAGGCGTGACTGACCAGGATCCAGCCACCAATCATATTGAACAAGCATATAAGTAGTTATAAAATCCAACCAATACAATTGGTGTTCAAACAAAACATACTTTAAGTTGTAAGCGGAAGCATAAGTCTTAAAGCCAAAACATAAGCTTAATTGTTTCAAAGTTTAACATGGCACACAGTCGTCCATGTCCCACAACGACTCTCTTCCATGCAAGCTCCAGCTGAGTACCTATTGTCCTGCAAAGCATGTAGTAACGAGTCAACAACAAGTTGAGTGAGTTCACGGTTGGGTGTTCGTTTTAAGTTGTTTCGAAAACAGTTTTCTTTATCTGGCATCCTGCCGTGGGGGTTACCCCATAGTTAAAAACGTGACTTGTTTACTCCCGGTTACTCTGGCAATCCAGCCGTGGGGGCTACCCCGTGTTAGTTATCTGGCATTTCGGCCGTGGGGGCTACCCCATGTATACACTAGACTCGTTACCATATCGACTGCTGACTGTAGTCATGTTTAAGTGCCCTGAAACTGTCAATGTCTATCATCATTGACGTGCCCCAGATCCATTAGTTCACGCCCGTCCTCTGCGGCACGGTGTGAGGTTTGTCAGACCTAAATAGCGCTATCTAACTAATGACCTGCTCGCCATTGGCCCGGCGATTAAGTCGATATAAAAGGAGGGACTTCGTGATAGAGTTTTGGTCTAGTACGAGTTATCTGTCCGTGAGGACGAGGAATTACATTCCTGAACCATTGTTGTCCTACCCAAGGAGGACGAGGAACCCATGTTCCTTAACCCCAATTCCCGACCCCTGGGAATCCCATGCTTTGTAGAGGGTGTGAACTCACCTTGGTTTGCTCGGCAGATACACAGAAAGGTCAATCAAGCAATATTGTGGTCACTCACGTCCTATCATAGTTGTATCATACAAATCAGGTTCGTATTCAAGTAGTACACGTATGTTTCTAGCACATTGCATTCAAGTATCATTCATGGCAGCCCAAACAACATTCACATTCAACAGTAACACATAAGGCCCATACGTTCGGCCCAATTACTTAGGCCCGTAGTAGTGTGCAAGTTCAAGTCAGCGTGTTCATGCATATAGTCTCGAGTCGAGACTGTGCGGTCTCTTATCGAGACTGTGCGGTCCCGAGTTGTAGTCCACAAGATTTCGAGTCGCCACTAAGGTAGTCTCGGGTCATGCATGTAGTGGTCTCGAGTCACAACTGGACTCGCAAACGTGGTCTCGAGTCAAGATGTTTGGGTGTTGATCAAGTGGGGTCTCGAGTCGAGACTGTAGGCTCTCGACTCGCAACTAGTGTCGAAACCGGGGATCTCGAGTTGACATTTGGTGGCCTCGAGTCGAGACCAGGGGTCTCGACCCCCAACAATTGCTGATTCTGCACAGTTGTACTATCCAATGGGAATTTGAATTCATGACACAATGTACTATCCAACCACAATCCTTAAACACGTTTCTTGTCTAGCAATTTACTAAAAATGGATCAACCATATCAATATTCAAATATTCAAGGCATCTTCATATCATATTCAACAAGTTCTTCACATATTCATATCATGTTCATGTTGATCATTCAAACTTGTTCATCATATTTTAGCATCAATCACAACCATAATCATGAACAACAAATCAACACACTTGAACATACTCATCTAAAGGTTTCAAATCATCACATAACATCTCGAAATCAACTCTACACTAATCCGATTCATCATGGTACTACACATATGCAAGCCGGTTTCATGAACACCCACTTTAATGGTTTGAATCACATTTAGACACAAGACATCATGGGTTCATTGTGCAATATATCCAAAATCAAAACATGTTAGCCGATTATCAACAACATACACATCCGATTCACAAAACTCATCATCAAGCACTCAACTATACTAGTTAGAGCATATTATTCATACTATCATTTTAATCAACAAACATCATAAAGACACTAACCGATTGATGGGTTTCAAAGGTGAGTATGAAGCTTCCCAAATGGGTGTGTGTGTGTGAGCCGATCCGAGAGCTCCTAGTGTCACTGGTTTGATCCGAGAAGAAGGAGAAGAAATGTGATGTTTGGTGTCTAGGGTTTTAGTGAGAGGGAGTAGGAGAGTGTGTGTGTTATCCAAGTAAAATGGCAACATGGCTATCCACCAAGTTTATATATCCGTTCCAAGTAATGCACCCTAATGGGCTTTCGGTTGGGTTAAATGAGGTGTATGGCCCATCCGGCCCATTGTTTCATTGTTCACTCGAGACCGCATGGTCTCGAGTCGGGTCCTTGTTGTCTCGGTTCATATACATACACGCATTCATACAATTACAACACATAAACGTAACACGTAATCACATAGGGTGTTCACATATATCATTACACCAATGCGTCAACTAGTCACATAATGTTTCAAGTAGGTTACACTAAGATACACGAAAGGTTCTAAATTTCGAGTTGTCACATACAAGTTGATATCCTACTAATATTATAAGTTTTTTAAAGTATATTGGAATATAGGACTTATTCATGACTCATTCGGTTACCCGATATCGCTTATACGCGTACGATTAAGCTTATGTAACTAGTTTACGTAAGATTACCGAAACGGGTTTAACCTTATCATTTTTATCTCAATTTCCAGGATGTTATTTGTTTATCCATATTATACAAGTCCTAGTACTTGTTGGGTTTAAACTACATTCTATTCCAGTCATCGCTTAATCAAGCGTATCGTACCTTTTTTGATACTTTAAGCTAGCCGGTTTAAGTCTAAGACTTGCATGATACCCATTAGCATTCTAATTGGTTATTTATACCATCATTCCAGACTAGTGCCTTCCGGTAAATTTTTACCTACACTTACTTAATTGAATACGGCTGAGTTATAAATCTTGCATTATAAGACGAGAGTTAGCTCAGATAAATACTCTTAACCTATTTTCCCTATACGGCATTGGGATACGATAAATTATTACCGCATGGTCGGGTATGGGATTTAAAGACCAATGTGTCGGGAAATTCAAATAACCCGTTTTAATTCATATTGCTTGACTTAAACATTGGGGGTTAATGCGACCGTGTCTTGGATATCCTCGGCTCGTTTAATTGTAAGTGGCCACGACCTAAGCGTGGGGTGTAGGCATAAACCTGACAGACACAAATGGTTTATTAAAATAATTTTATAACCTAATACGAGTTTTGCCCAATATGGGTATTCCCAATAAGGGAATAAGTGGTGTGTCGGTTAATCATGACTCGACATAGTTTCTGTGACATATGTGCCTCCACGGCCATCAAACAAATACCAAATCATTAAAATATTTTGTTTCATACTTGGGATTTGTATAAATATGTGTATCATTTGCATATATCAATTCTCGTTCGATTTCGAGCTCTAAATCGCTTTCTGGAAAGTTATACGCGAACTAATGCGTAAACGTAATCAGTTTAATGCAACAAACACTCCAGAACAGTGACATGGGCTAAACATACCTTAAATAACCTTTACATAACTTAGAAATAATATTTGAAAGGTTTGGTGTGTCGAAATCAAGTTTATTCGCTTACAGGGACTAATTTCGACAAACTGCGAAAGTATGCCGATTCGTACTATAACGAACATTCTGGAATATGATCATAAGTTAAACCTGCCCTAAATATCCTTTACATAGCTTAGAAATAGGCTTAGAGGTGTTTGGTGCGCAAAAATAAACTTATTTGATCAACAGGGACTAAAAGCGTCAAAAAGTGCATAAGTTTGCATTTTCGCGCATATCTTACGTTTTGAAAATATCCGGACATCCAAAAATTTATGTAATCATTAAAATATTTTATTTTAGTGATTGGCATGATAAAATTCCATTCGTTGCGTAATTTGGATCGTTTTTCGCGTCCGTTCGTGTTTCGTCGTATTTAATCGAACAACGCAACCGTATGACCTAACGATCCGACATCGAAGATATTTTTGAGCATATTTTAAGTTCCCTATACTTTAAGTTCATTTTAGAGCCTTGAAATGGGGTTAACGGGGCTTAAATGTGTTAAAAACTGAGTATTTAGCATTCAGGGACCAAAGTTGACATTCTGCCAAACTTGGCCTTCGCGGGCCGCCTAATCTGATGAGCACTCGTACGCGGGGCGCGACAGAGCATCAGTTCAACAGAATTGTGTTTCCAGCTTGATCCAGCTGTTTCCATGTTTTGCAAATGGTTTTAATATGGGCTTGTTTTGAGGCTCCCATGGTATTACAAAACAATGGGCACACATGTAAGGCTCAGATTGAAGCTCGTTTATCGAGGAACGATCCTAATGGTGGCCAGAAAAGTATAAATACCCCCATGTTTTTCATTTTCAATTCACACTTGATCTGATTGTTTGCTCTAAGTTGGAGTTTCCCACTTTATACCTGAGCATTCTAGATCAAAATCTTCATAGCTTGGACCTCTTGTAAGTGTCTTTCATTCTTTTATGCGTTTTTAAGCGTAAAAGTCAAACAGTGTTTGACTTTTTGCTTTGACCGGTCAATGGTTAACACAAAGTTCGTTTGAACTTTTCAACGTGAGCGTAATCACGATGGTTATAGTCCCGTGTGACTATACCTACTGATTACCACGTTGATTAGGTGTAGTGACGAGTCATAGTTTTGGTCAAAATGTGTATTTATGCGTATTTTGCAACCAAACTATTTTTGGGTATCAAAACCCTTTGTTTTGATATCAAACTTGTTTTCTAACTTCGTTAAACATATTTTAACATGTTTAACTCGTCACTCTTAGTTTAGTGCTTATATAGGGTCGTAAGATAAGCGGTCTAAACAACCGCTTAGACTTTCGAACCCGACCCGTTTGGTCGATCATTAGGATCCGATCAAGCATGTTTAGTGACCATAGTTGTATAGGGAATAACCTTCCGAGGTTATACCTTATGCTCACTTCGTTTAGTTAGTTGTATAATAGGTAGTATATATGCCTTAGGAAAATGACCAAAATGCCCTTTTTACGCATAAATCCATTTTACGTATATGCAACCTAAATTTTGACATCTAAACTGATTAGGTAACATTACTAGACATGTTAAGGCATATAATACTCGTCATAGGACTAGTTAGGCATTCTGAACGCGTTTTACATGAACGACGCGTTAAAGTAGCGTAAGCCACCTAAACGGGTCGTAATGGGTCGTAAGCACTTAGGATAGGTTTTGTTTTAGAATGTAGGATTTGTTAAACCATATTACATGAGTTCCTATACTCATTTGGTTTACGAAACCTCATTCTATCCAATCTTCCGATTTAGGTCCGGTTTATTAACGTAGTTACTTATATTTGGTGTCGTTTTGATACCGTGATCCCTCTAGCTTTGCCTAGTTGTTATTCAAGAATTCTAAGCATTCTCAAGTGAGTACATAGTCCCCTTTTTTACATTTTCAAATGTTTTGGGGTGATACACATGTGCCTACTTGTTACTTTCATGTTTTTCATGCTTTTATAACATATACTTGCTATGTTCATTAGTACACATATAGTACATGATTTCTTCCATGTTTTTGCTATGTATGTTTTATTAACATGATAGCACATTGATTGCATATATTACATTTTGTTGCATATGTTCACGCAGCATATGGACACATTGATTTACATTAAACATTTCTACTTTGTATGTTCATTTAGCATATTTAAGTACATCATTTTCTTAAACCATGCTTACATTTGGTATGACATTTGGTTTGTTTAACGGGTCATAAATACATTCATTAACACCGATCATGCCGATCGTTAGTAGGTAGTGGTACCATAGGAATTGACACCTCACGTCCCTGAAATCCTAGGTTTGTTTGGGTGGAAGGAATGACCGAATTCGATATTCAGAGTTTAGATGAACCTTTAATTTGTTTAAGGGTTTGTCGCCAGAGTCGCAAGGCTTGAATGTAGGCGTTATAACAATATCGCATAGATGTTTGTATCAGTAAAGCATGCATGGATTTTACAAAACATAACTTTTGATTTATTCAAATACATTGTTTTGTGCATATGGTTAGAATAGACATTTTTATTCATTTTACCATACATAACATTTGATGATTTACATTTGACAATAGACATGGTTTTCACATAAACATTTGACAATTGGTTTAAACAAGACATTGTTGGTGGTTTGTTTGGGTAAGTGATTTAAATAACGAGGCGTGTGTAATATGATAAAATCATGGTGGATACGCCGCTGGTACTTCGTATATATAAGTGCTTTTATGATATTACATATCGTAGCGTTATTTAAACCATTTCAAGTTAGACATATTACATTTTACACAAATATCATATCTTCATGAAACATTGTTTTACAAACAACATATTTTATACAAACTCATTTTACTTGGTTATTTATTTATCTGTGCGTCTTTCATTTATATCATCTGATTTCTTATTACTTTTCGTATGATTTATAAAAAAAAACATTTTTATAAGTTCATGACTACTTTTGTTAAACATTCTTTTAAACTTACAAGTCATGAATCCTATTTCAATAAAACCTATGTATCTCACAGGCATTTTTATGCTGGCGTACCTATTTTCACATGTGTTTTCAAGAGCTGATGCATAGGATTAATCAAGATACACTTAGGTGGACTTGGGCCTTAGTGACAATAAAAGATGCAAGACTAGTTAATTATGTTGTGTTTCTTTGTTTTTAAGACATTGTAACCTCTTTTAATTCAATAAAACAAAACTTTAATTCCCATGTGTTATGAAACAATGATTCTGTTACAACACTCCCCGACGTTTCCGTCGCGATTTGTTGTTTTATGCGGTCGGGGTGTGATAGAAGAGTTGGTATCAGAGCTCATGGTTATAGGGAATTAGGTTATTAGTAATGCTTTGACCTAGTCTATAACCTTCCTAGGACCCTAACACAAGATTCTTCTGTTTAGATCTTAAAACAATACCGTCACTTATCTTTAGGTGACAACCACAACAAGAACACAAATTTCAAATCCGCTTTGAAAACCATTCATCTGTTCTAGGATGATTTATTATAAGGTTTTGAACCCTTAAAGTTTTCAAAATCTCGTCAAAGTTTGGGTCTTATAATGTGAACACGTGCAATCTGGAAGAGTGAATGTCTGTATCCCGAGTTTTCTGTCTAAGGCTAGAGTGTTCGTACAAATCCACATAATCGGACCAGTCACTCTCACCTGGGAACTCTTGGGGTGAGTGTCCACTTATAGGCTAAAGCATGTCTTCGGGATACATTATTATGACCCGCTTACTTTGATTGGTCACCGTCTCATTTGTTTGCCTTAGGTAACAACCAAATGATCGCAATTTTTATGCATTGTCATTCTGTTTTGATTATCCGATAACCTTTCTCTTGTTTCCTCCTATGCCTTCCATTTCCTTTAGGATGTCTCTTCATCGCAGCGACACTCAAATGTCCGAGCAGGCTACCAAAATTCCCCAGTGAATAAGTGAATAGGCGAAGTAATCCAGAAGACTGCTGAATTAGCCGTTGCCATGTCTCGTCTCCATGATGAAGCCACCCAAGAAGCATCAAAGGAAGCAGAAGCCAAGCCTTCACCAAAATCAAAGAAGCGTAAGGCTTCAAGGAATCCCGCAGCAGTTGCGCCAAATCAAGCAGGACCTAGACAGGTGGTAGCACCGCCAGCCAAGAAGCCGTACAAGGGAACTCCTCCATGGTATAATCGATGCAACCATCATCATCTAAATCACATACCCTATTTCAAATGTACCCACTGTGGACGATGGGGACATTTGGTTAGCATATGCCACTTTGCTATCCAACACAAAGCTGCTGCTCAACCTCCTGCAAGGAAACCTTATGCCGGTACTGCACCGATATGCAACAAATGTAATGCACCTCACCAAGCCTACCTACAGTGCCGTCTGTGTGCATCATATGGGCAACTCGGTCATCTGGCAAATGCTTGTCATTTTAACTCAAGCGAAGGTGTTCCAAACCAACCCCAAGTCAACCCTGCTCAAGCTCGTTTCACGCCTGGTACTTGCTACAACTACGGCGAGACGGGGTATTTCAGGATCTAATGACCAAAGGTCGTCAATGCAAATCTGACCCACGGATAAGCATTGGTTGATTGGAAGATGCTGTGGCTTTGAATAATTAGAATCTTATGCTTTTGTTTCTTTTGTTTTTCTTTGGAACTCTGAAACAATCTGTTTGGTTTATAAATAAATGGTTGTTTACAATTCTGATGTACAAGTGTAGTTACATGTGTGTATGGCATACCCCTACTATACCTACACCAAAGAATTATGTTCTTTACAAACTACTCTTGTAGTTCTCCCATTCACGTGAGCACTCATGATTTCCTCAAAAAATTCTAAGTACTCGTTTCATTCTAAGAAACGAAGTACAGAATATAAGTGACATTTTGAGTAACCACTTTAAAATCCTTGTTTGGATATTTAAGGGTACTTTTCATAAGTCTTTCAACAGTCTTATATGATATACCTATATATATATATATATATATCATTACATTCTGATTTTCATAACAACATACATAGTATATGTTTTTCAAAAACAACCTTCATGATTTCAAAATATTTCATATAGTTTGAAAACAATTTTTTTAACATAGTATATTTACTTAATATATCAAGTGCATGATTTCAAAAGCATCATCCATGTTTTCAAAAAACCTTATACATGATTACAAAATTCATCTCACATGATTTTAAAAACAATTTATAAACATATTTACCCAATATATCTACCGTATGATTTCAAAAGTATTACGTAAAGTTTTAAAAACATTAAACACATTTTTGAAGAACCCCATGCATTTCTTTCAAAAACATTCTGCTCATATGATTGACTTACGTAGTACCCAACCTCCAAATCATGCTTCATATGTCACCTTGGCATATCTAGCACCTCAACTTCATGAGCGTTGTACCTCATGTATCGACTTAAGCACGTCTAGTACAAGGTTTCGAAGCGTCTCCCGCTCTTCGAATTCCAAAATCCATATAGGATCTTCTTATCTTCACAATTAGATCCTTATGGATGATTATCGTTTAAATCGGAGCCCTTAATTGAGTTCTTCGTATGCCTTGATACATACATTGCGATTCAATAAGGACAAAGCCGAATTCCTATTAAGATCTTCATATCTTCATAATTAGATTTTTGAAATATTTAAAGTACCAAATGAAATCCACGGATTGGATTCCTGGTGTGCTTTAAATACTCGTTTTCTAGTTAACAAACAAATTAACTAAATGATAACAAATTAAAGATCAAGTTAATTATGTGTTTAGGTGTTTTCTTTTATGTTTTGCGTTTTTGTATAATCTGATTTTTCATTATCCAAATCCTCGTAGAATCTTCCATATCTTCATATGAGGGATTCATAGTAGGATATCCAAAGGTACTACCTTAAATCCTAAATGGGCTTCTACGTAATAGTTAAGACCCTTGGATTATATAGTACCATTCCATAATTCAAAGAGACCCCTTTCGTGGTCTAGTAAAAAAGATTGATTCAGAATCTGGTTAAGAATGGCATGTGATGATATAGTTGAAAAGACTCCTTGGTAGTCTATTTAAAGAGATCATTTATTGATTTAATTAAAAGGACCCCATTGTGGTCTAGTCACAATCATCACAGGACCGTTCATTGTTTTCTCCCCTACACATTATAAAATGCACTGTGTAGACTATACAAGGAATTACGTAACTATGGATGCATACATAATTATGAAAATTCAGTGCACGGAAACCACAGTAAGACTTATCATGTGTAAGAACCTATAGTGGCAAAAATAACGAAATGTAAACAATATAATGGAGGTACGGTGGACGCACCAATGGCGCTTTATATACTTGTATATAAGTGTCCCTCTTACATTGCAAGCATGATGTTATTTAAAGTTACTAGAAGTTCAGAACCCTAACCAGTGTTGTTTTATCTTTTCGACTTCATGTTTCGAGCACTCACAAGTTTCCTCTAAATAAATTTCGGACGAAATTTCCTGAAGTAGGGGAGGCTGTGACATCTGTGCCTCCATGGCCATCAAAAAAATACCAAATCAATGAAATATTGTGTTTCATACTTGGGATTTGTATAAATATGTGTATCATTTGCATATATCAATTGTCGTTCGATTTCGAGCTCTAAATCGCTTTCTGGAAAGTTATACGCGAACTGATGCGTAAACGTAATAAGTTTAACACAACAAACACTCCAGAATAGTGACATGGGCTAAACATACCTTAAATAACCTTTACATAACTTAGAAATAAGATTTGAAAGGTTTGGTGTGTCGAAATCAAGTTTATTCGCTTACAGGGACTAATTTCGACAAACTGCGAAAGTATGCCTATTCGTATTGTAACGAACATTCCGGAATATGATCATAAGTTAAACCTGCCCTAAATATCCTTTACATAGCTTATAAATAGGCTTAGAGGTGTTTGGTGCGCAAAAATAAACTTATTTGATCAACAGGGACTAAAAGCGTCAAAAAGTGCATAAGTTTGCATTTTCGTGCATATCTTACATTCTGAATATATCCGGACATCCAAAAATTTATGTAATCATTAAAATATTTTATTTTAGTGATTGGCATGATAAAATTCCATTCGTCGCGTAATTTGGATCGTTTTTCGCGTCCGTTCGTGTTTCATCGTAATTAACCAAACAACGCAACCGTACGACCAAACGAACCGACATCTGAGATATTTTTTATCATATTTTAAGTTCCCTATACTTTAAGTTCATTTTAGAGCCTTGAAATGGAGTTAACGGTGCTTAAATGTGTAAAAAACTGAGTATTTAGCATTCAGGGACCAAAGTTGACATTCTTCCAAACTTGGCCCTCGCGGGCTGCGTAATCTGATGAGCACTCGTACGCGGGGCACGATAGAGCATAAATTTAGTAAAATTGTGTTTCCAGCTTGATCCAGCTGTTCCCATGTTTTGCAAATGGTTTTAATGAATCTATGGGCTTGTTTTTTAGGCTCAGATTGAAGCTCGTTTATCGAGGAACGATCCTAACGGTGGCCCAAAAAGTATAAATACCCCCATATTTTTCATTTGCAATTCACACTTGATCTGATTGTTTTCTCTAAGTTGGAGTTTCCCACTTCATACCTGAGCATTCTAGGTCAAAATCTTCATAGCTTGGACCTCTTGTAAGTTTCTTTCGTTCTTTTATGCATTTTTAAGCGTAAAAGTCAAACAGTGTTTGAATTTCTGCTTTGACCGGTCAATGGTCAACACAAAGTTCGTTTAAACTTTGCAACGTGAGCGTAATCACGATGGTTATAGTCCCGTGTGACTACACCTACTGATTACCACGTTGATTAGGTGTAGTGACGAGTCATCGTTTCGGTCAAAATGCGTATTTATGCGTATTTTGCAACCAAACTATTTTTGGGTATCAAAACCCTTTGTTTTGATATCAAACTTGTTTTCTAACTTCGTTAAACATATTTTAACATGTTTAACTCGTCACTCTTAGTTTAGTGCTTATATAGGGTCGTAAGATAAGCGGTCTAAACAACCGCTTAGACTTTCGAACCCGACCCGTTTGGTCGATCATTATGATCCGACCAAGCATGTGTAGTGACCGTAGTTGTATAGGGAATAACCTTCCGAGGTTATACCTTATGGTCACTTCGTTTAGTTTGTTGTATGATAGGTAGTATATATGCCTTAGGAAAATGACCAAAATGCCCTTTTTACGCATAAATCCATTTTAAGTATATGCAACCTAAATTTTGACATCTAAACTGATTAGGTAACATTACTAGACAAGTTAAGGCATATAATACTCGTCATAGGACTAGTTAGGCGTTCCAAACGCGTTTTACGTGAACGACGCGTTAAAGTAGCGTAAGCCACCTAAACGGGTCGTAATGGGTCGTAAGCACTTAAGATAGGTTTCGTTTTAGAATGTAGGCTTTATAAACCATATTACATGTGTTCTATACTCATTTGGTTTACGAAACCTCATTCTATCCAATCTTCCGATTTAGTTCCGCTTTATTAACGTAGTTAGTTATATTAAGTGCCGTTTTGATTCCGTGATCCCTCTAGCTTTGCTTGGTTGTTATTCAAGACTTCTAAGCATTCTCAAGTGAGTAGATAGTCCCCTCTTTTACATTTTCAAATGTTTTGGAGTGATACACATGTGCCTACTTGTTACTTTCATGTTTTTCATGCTTTTATAACATATACTTGCTATGTTCATTAGTACACATATAGTACATGATTTCTTCCATGTTTTTGCTATGTATGTTTTATTAACATGATAGCACATTGATTCCATATATTACATTTTGTTGCATATGTTCACGCAACATATGGACACATTGATTTACATTAAACATTTCTACTTTGTATGTTCAATTAGCATATTTAAGTACATCAGTTTCTTAAAACATGCTTACATTTGGTATGACATTTGGTTTGTTTAACGGGTCATAAATACATTCATTAACACTGATCATGTCGTTCGTTAGTAGGTAGTGGTACCATAGGAATTGACAACTCCCGTTCCTGAAATCCTAGGTTTGTTTGGGTGGAAGGAATGACCGAATTCGATATTCAGAGTTTAGATGAACCTTTAATTTGTTTAAGGGTTTGTCGCCACAGTCGTAAGGCTTGAATGTAGGTGTTAGATCAGTACCGCATATATGTTTGTATCAGTAAAGCATTCATGGATTTTACAAAACATAACTTTTGATTTATTCAAATACATTGTTTTGTGCATATGGTTAGAATAGACATTTTTATTCATTTTACCATACATAACATTTGATGATTTACATTTCACAATAGACATGGTTTTCACATAAACATTTGACAATTGGTTTAAACAAGACATTGTTGGTGGTTTGTTTGGGTAAGTGATTTAAATAACTAGGCGTGTGTAATATGATAAAAGCATGGTGGATACGTCGCTGATACTTCCTATATATAAGTGCTTTTATGATATTACATATCGTAGCGTTACTTAAACCATTTCAAGTTAGAAATATTACATTTTACACAAATATCATAGCTTCATGAAACATTGTTTTACAAAGAACATATTTTATACAAACTCGTTTTACTTGGTATTTATTTATCTGTGCGTCTTTCATTTATATCATCTGATTTCTTATTACTTTTCGTATGATTTATAAAAGAAAACATTTTAATAAGTTCATGACTACCTTTGTTAAACATTCTTTTAAACTTACAAGTCATGAATCCTATTTCAATAAAACCTATGTATCTCACACGCATTTTTATGTTGATGTACCTATTTTCACATGTGTTTTCAGGAGCTGATGCATAGGATTAATCAAGATACACTTAGGCGGACTTGGGCCTTAGTTTAAATAAAAGATGCAGGACTAGTTAATTATGTTGTGTTTCTTTGTTTTTAAGACATTGTAACCTCTTTTAATTCAATAAAACAAAACTTCAATTCCCATGTGTTATGAAATAATGATTCTGTTACAACACTCCCCGACGTTTCCGCCGCGATTTGTTGTTTTACGCGGTCGGGGTGTGACAGTTTTCGGGCCCCATATGTATTGTTAAGTGTTGTAAAACTGATAAGATGAGGTATAGTTTGTCCCAAGTTATTTATGAAAATTATATGTACCATTGTGTACATGAAAACAATTTTGAAAATGTTTTAAAAATGTGTCGGTTGATTGTATTTACCAGTGAAAACTAACGTATTTTCAAAAGACTAAGTTACATGTACAAATACGTAAATAGGCTGGAAACTGCTCAGTAATGTTAGAAGAGGAATTTGCAACCCCTTTGCATAAGCCTATTAGTCTGTTGAACTCCTTTTGTGTATATTGATCCGCCTGTGGATTATTGTTGGTGCATGCGTCTGTCGACTTCGTCTTGTATCGAGTCTTGTATGTGATTAGGTAGAACATGGCACGGAAAACGAGAAAATAGGTTAGAAGGGTAATTTCGCTTGAAATGGGCAACAGCCATTTCAAACGAAATCACATGGCTAATTCCGCTCGAAATGGTAATTCCGTGAGAAACGGATTCCGTTTGAGTCATGTTCAAGCGGAATTAGGTTGTCTATAAATAGGATTGTCCTGATTACGTTTGAGAGACACTTGGATGTGTGATTCCGGAGCCAAAGTGCTGCTGAAGTGTCGTTTCACTGTAGAACTTTGTCAAATCAATCAGAAAGACATTTAAAGTGATTATCTAGCTGAATCGAACTCGATATGTCTGTTTCCGCCTTTCATATTGAGTAGAACGCCTCTGAACAATTTGTTTCGGTTGGCAAAACGATCCTACATGTGGTATCAGAGCTCAGGAGGAGGAGTTCTATTATATTCATCTTAATTTCATCAGTTTTTCTAACTTCTACATCTTCTTTTCAAAATTGAACAAGTTTTTACGGTCAAAATGGTTTGAATTTCACATATTATGTGCGAAATAGTATTTTAACAAACCCATGAAAGTTTCAGATCTAAAATCGAGCTAAAACCTAATCAATTTGACAAAAGTTGGACCGAAATGATGACATCAGCATAATTTCGTTTGAAAGTGCACCTAATTCCGCTCCAAATTGTTATTTCGTTTGAGTGATTCCGCTTGAAATCACTATTCCACTCCAAAGTGTTATTTCGCTTGGGAGATTTCGCTTGAAACCTGTAATTTCGGTTCAACAAGTAATTCCGTGTGAAGTTGGTATTCCTCTTGAAAGGGTATTCCGTTTGAAGAGTGTTATTTCGTTTCAAAGGGTATTCCGTTTGAAGAGTGTTATTTCTTTTCAAAGGGCTATTCCGTTTGCAGAGTGGTATTTCGTTTGAAAGGGTTTTCCATTTGAATTGTTATTTCGCTTGAAAGTGATTGTTTTGTTGAAAAGTTTACCGAATCATGGAAGAGGAATTTTACAACGCGTTTGCTACCCCGACTACTCCTACTGACATTGCTAAGAACATGAACATGGAAAATGAAACTGGAACTTTACAAAAACCCCCGAAGCTAATGGGAATTGAGGAGTATTATGGTTGGAAAGATCGGTTTGAAAACTGGGTTCAAGCTAATCATTTGAGATCTTGGGAATGTGTTGAGAAAAAGTATGTTCTACCACGTACAAATTTGGGAGTTGAGAAAAAGATTTTTGAATTTATGGACAAAGAACGAGACATGTACAAAGCAGAAAAAATGATGATCAGTTTACTCCAGCAAGCTATTAAAGAAGACATATTCGTATTACTTCAACATGATAAGACTTCACGTTCAATTTGGGAAGCACTTCGAATTAAGTTTGAGGGAAGTGAAAAGATGATCAAAAGTAAAAAGGCATTGTTAAAGAAAGAATTTGATTTATTTTCAAGTTTGCCGGGAGAAGATACTAAAAAATTGATCGAAAGATATTGTCACTTAGTACGGTCAATGTCATTGTTAAACATCAATAAAGATCGTGAATAATGGGTTGACAAATTAGCTGATGCATTACCTCAGAAAGAATGGGGTACATTTTTGATGATCTTAAAGAACACTGGTGAATATGATGGTTTGACAATTTCCCAGTTCATTGAAAAGATTGAAGGTCAAGATCTTGAGCAACAAAAGATTGCTAGGATGAACAATCCAAGTGCACAACAAGATGTTAAGATGTACTTTAAAGGGAGTGTTCAAAATGTAGAAGCAAGTCCAAAATCCAAACTGCTTTCAGTGTTGAAAATTCTTCAGGATCAGTCAATCAAAGTCCAAGAAGCAGTAGTTGATTTTCTTCATATCCGAGTGTTAATCCGAAAGCTTCAAGCTCAAGTCATAAATTTCAAAGCTCAAACAGCAACAATGATCATGTCTTAAATTGCAACATCGCTTTGCATCTTCAGAATGGTCAAATTTTTTCTGAAGAAGTTGTCAAAAGTCATATGGCATTACTTGTTACAGTACTGGAATCATATGAAGGATTGGTTACAGGAAGAATTGGAAATCCTATGTTGACGAAAGAAGATTATGATCAAATAGATGCTGAAGAAATGGAACTGATGGATATAAAATGGTGTTTAGCTAGCGTTTTGAGAAGAGCTGAAAAAATTAAGATGATTACAAGGAGAAATGATTTTCTGGATGCAAATGTATCTACTTTGGGTTTTGATAAATCTAAAGTTACTTGTTTTCGATGCAGGGAGAAAGGTCATTTCAAGAGAGAATGTAAAAATCGAGAAGCAAGTGGAGCACATAATCCGTTTGGAAAAGATTATTACTATCGGAAAGCCATATATCAACAAGTTACTCATCAACCGTATCAACAAAAAGAACCACAAACTGCACATGCTAAAATGATCGAAGATGCAAATAAGAAAGCTTATTATGGTATCATTGATCAAGATGATGAGAAAGTGGCTGCAGGCTTTAGTTGGGATAAATACATTCCACCTGATTCAAAAGTAGCAGCTCTCATTGCACAAATAGTTCAAGAGACAGATTTGATGAAAGAATGGACGAAAGCATTTGCTGATGATGAGAAGAATCAAGAAGATGAATCTAGTTTTTCAGATGATAATTCAGAAAGTACTCAAGTGTTTGATCAATTATCAACTGATGATAGTGATGATGAGGAAGAAATACATATTAATGTTGCAAAATCTCATTTATCTCCTGAAAGTTTTGAATTTTATTTTGCAGATAGAGTGAAGAATCTGAAGGAGAGACGAGCAGCAAAAGAACAGATAAAGGAAGTTGAAGCTGAGCAGATGGTTGTAGCTGAACAGGTGGTTGAAGCTGATAAAGTGATTGAAGTTGAGAAGATAATTGAAGTAGAAAAGATTATCGAAGTGGAAAAGATTGTTGAACTTATCAAACCTTGTCTAAAGTGTTTGGAATCGTGTAAGCAGTGTGAAGAGAAAGAGGAAAAGTTGAGTGAGCAAGATAAGATGAAAGAGAATTTATTGTTCAATCTCAACTATGTGAAAGAATCGTATGATGTTTTGAACATAACAGTGAATGGTCTACAAAAGACTAACTCTGAAAGAGAAGATGCGTTGACTATGATGAATGCTATGATGATGACAAAGCAGAAGGAGATTAATCATTACATTGAAGAATGTGCCAAGTTGAAGCAGGAGTTGGAAACAGAAAAGATAGAAAATGAAAGAATCAGAAGATTACTGCAAAGTTATTCAAGTTCTGATTATTTGATTGATAGAATTTATCCAACTGTTGCAGGTTTTGAAGCATTTCAAGACAAGAAGCCTGAAGAAAAGGATACTGGTAAGAAACAAAGTGCAACTTATAACAAGTGTCCGCCTCCGATTTGGGAAGGTTATTCTCCCAGAAAACCAAATGAGGAGCAAGTCAAAAAGGCAGTCAATATACAGTTAAAGTCCGAAACAAATGATGAGTTACCAGAAAATATTGACGTCACATTCACATCGTCTGACATTGATCATGAGTCTGAGTTAATAAAAAAGGTGGTCGATCAGGTGTTGGATAAAGATGAGGAGTCAGAGTCAAAATCCAAGTCTGAAAGTTCGAGTTTGTCAGTTAAAAGGGTTTACAATAAATAATTCTTGTTATCAAAATCTAATTTGAATGACGAAACAATCAAAGTGGCATATACTTTGAATGATTCGGACTAATTATATTCTGATGAGGAATTTCCAATAAGAGGTGTTAAAACAAAATTGATCAAAAAGGTTTTCAAACTAACAGAAATTAATATTTCTGAAATAAAAGATGTGAATCTTTCTGAAAAACCTAAAACGTACACCTCTTGAGTTCAACAACGTTTAAACAAGAAAAAGGGTTAAAGTTCTGGTTCCAGGTTTCAAAAGAAACCAAACCATAACGGTAATTTCAAAAAGAAAGGTCTTGGATTTATTCCACCAGAAAACCATAAAAATAAGAATTTTTCTAAAACAAAAATAGTATTTGTTTCAGGAACAAGTGCTGAGGAAGAAGAAAAGAGCTCATTCTGGAAGCAATCAAACAGAGAATTTCTTGCTAAGAAGCAAGAGAGAATGAAGAATGGAGCTTATCAAAGAAAAGAGACAAGAACCTGTTACAAATGTCAAGAAGTTGGACACATTGCCTGGAACTGTCCTATGGCAACCAACATCAAACAAGAAGTTGTTTCTAAACTTAAAGAAAAGATTGTTGAGAAAAATGAACCACCAACTGAAAAGTTTAATATTTTTAAAAATTCAACATATGAAGTTGGTGAATGTTCAAAGAAAAGATTTTACAAGAGAAGAGTGAATCTTGACAACCAAAAATGGGTTGTTAAGAAATCTGATGTGAAATCTGGCGATGAATCTGATTCCATAAAGTCAGAGGAGCCACAAGTTGTTCAAAAATTGGAAACATCGGTACCGCCAATGGATGATGTCAATTTTCCACCATTGAGGGCTGAAAATTTTAGAAAAATTGGAAATATTGAGATTTCGAATCAATTCTATTATGAAAAGAAAGAATTTGATGTCGGAAAAGTTTTTAATGAAAATGTGAAAAAGATTTTTGGAAAAATGGTTAAGGGAAAGGTCACTGGGGTAAAAGAGTTTTATGAAACTAAGAAGGCAACTTACACCCCGAGTGCAAGTGAAATTGAGGAGGAAACATCCAAGTTTGGTGAAGCTTGGATGTCTGTTTTTCATATGTGAGAAGTATGACTTGCCGGAGCTTCCAGGTTGGTAAGTGTGAAGCAGGCATCGACATTTTTCTTGAGAAATTCACGAAAGTGATTTTGTCTTACAAGTGGTAAATCAGGGACATTAAGTTGTACTTGATTTTCTACAAGTGGAATTTAGTGTTTGAATCTAAAATTGATATATTTTTCAAAAAGGTTGAAAATGAATGAACAAGATGATGATCCCCTAACCTACATGTTTTTTTAAAAAATCAGCAAAATTATTTTCCAGAAAAACCATTTGATTAAAAAAAACTTAAGTGTTTTGAAATCATAATGGGAAAATATTTTGTTGTGATGGGGAGTTCTAATTGTTTATGCCAAGTGGATGGCGAATTGAAGTGATTTGATATCATTTGTCAATTTACTTGTATAGTTTGTTTTCAAATTTCCTTTAAAATGATTTTGCATTTTAGGGGGAGTAAGAATTTTCAGAAAATCCAAAAACATTTGAAAATTTGAAAAAGTCAAAAACATGATAAAATCAAAAATTAGCTTTTTTGTAAAAAGAGGAAATGATAGTACATCAGTGGACGATCACAGCATGCTAAAGAATTGGAAAGTTAGAATGTGATAAACGGTCTCACTGATGATGTGCCAGTAGGTTTTTGCACATTTAGTAGATTGTGGCGAGATATAAACCTAAATTTCAAACTTACTTATATCATGGGGAACATCTCTTGGATATATGGGTAACCCCCGAAATCTTGTTTGAAAGGTCCCTCTTTCTGAGATACTAGGTCTTTATACTCAGTGATATCTGGGGTATTATCCCGGGACTTCTGATTTTGCGGAAGCAATGGCCTAGTCCCCGTATCATACTTTCTACTTGCTTGAAAAATAGCATCGCCCTCAGTACAAAAAATGATGAAACATTGCAAAAAGCTAATCATGTGCTGTTGAAGAAAAGATTCTCTAAAGGAAACACACCAAAAGTCGAAGCCGTTATCTCTCTGATTTTGTGGAAGCAATAGCCTGAGCTCTCACGGCCCTCGCACTTAATGTCACACCCCGACCGCGTAAAACAACAAATCGCGGCGGAAACATCGGGGCGTGTCGTAACAGAATAAATTGTTTCATAACCATGGCATACAAAGTTGTATTTTATTTATCAAACAAGGGTGTTACATTGTCTTGAACAGTAAACAAAAGAGTTTATAACATAATTAAACAAGTCTATCTTCGTTTTTAGTCTCTAAGGCACAGGTCCGCCCTAGTGTCATGATCAACATCCTACGGAAAAGCTCCTGAAAACACATGTGAAAATAGGTACGTCAGCATAAAAATGCATGTGAGATACATAGGTTTGTGAAAATAGGATTCATGACTTGTATTTGAGAAAATGTTTAGTCATGAACCTTGTAATTTGCTTTGTCTTGTAAATCATTTGAAAAACGATAAGATCAGTTGATATGTATAAGTAAATGTAAGGTTAAATGAATAACCATGTAAAATGAGTTTGTATAAGATAAGTTGGTTGTAAAACAATGTCTTATGAAAAGTATGTTATTTGTATAAAATGTTATATGTATCAAACTGAAATGATTTAAATAACGTTACGCTATGTAATATTATACAAACACTTATATATAGGAAGTACCAGCGGCGTATCCACCATGTTTGTATCATATTACACACGTATCGTTACTCAAATCACTTACCCAAACAACCACCAATGTAACTTGTTCATGTACAAACCAATTGTCAAGTGTTATTGTGTAAACCATATCAAAATGTCTATGTCCAATGTAAACCACCAAATGTGTATATCAATGTCAAAATGTTTATGTTCAATGTAGATCATGTAATGTGTAACCAAAATGTCATGTATGGTAAGTGAAATGTATCAACTAAACCATATGTAAAATGCACAACAACAAGGTATTGAAGTAAAACACAGTTTAAATCAAAGTCATGTTGTGTGTAACAAATGCATGCTATACTGATACAAACATTTATGCGGTATTGTTAAAATGCATACATCCAAGCCTTGAGACTGTGGCGATAAACCCTTAAACAAATTAAAGATTTATCTAAGTTATGTATATCGAATTCGGTCATTCCTTTCATCCCCATACCCAGGATGTCCGGAACGGGAGTTGTCAATTCCTATGGTACCACTACCTACTAACGAATGGCGTAATTAATGTTAATGAATGTATTGTTCCATGTTAAACAAACCAAATGTCATAACAAAATGTAAGCATGTGAAAACGATGCACTAAGTATGTAATCAAATGAACATACATAGCGTGAAATGTCATGTAAAACGATGTACTAAGTAATGCACACAATGGGCACACCTAGCATGAAATGTAATGTAAAACAATGTACTAAGTAATGCACACAATGGGCACACCTAGCATGAAATGTAATGTAAAACAATGTACTAAGTAATGCACACAATGGGCACACCTAGCATAAGATGTAATGAAATCATGTACTATAATGTACTAACGAATATAGCATGTATATGATGTGAAAACAGGAAAGCATGAAAGTAACAAGTAGGCACATGTGTTCCACCCCAAAACAGTTTGGAAAACAGTAAAAGAGGGGTCTATGTACTCACTTGAGATTGCTCAGTTGTCTAAAGATAACCACCAAGTAATGCTATAGATCTCGGAATCAAACGGCACCTAATATAGGTAACTATGTTAATAAACCGGACCTAAATCGGAAGATTGGGTAGCATGAGGGTGTGTAAACCAAACGAGTATGGAGACTCGTGTAATATGGTTCAACAAAGCCTACATACTAATTGAAACCTAACATAATTGTTTACGACCCATTACGACCCGTTTAGGTAGCTTATGCTACTTTAACGCGTCGTTCGCGTGAAACGCGTTCGGACCGCCTAACTAGCCCTATGACAAGTGTTATATGCCTAAACATGTTACATAATTAGTTAAGTGACAAAGGTTTAGGTTACATATGCTTAATTACCAATTATACATGAAAAGGGTATTCTGGTAATTTACCTAAGGCATATAAACTACCTATCATACAACTACTCAAACGATGTGACCATAGGGTATAACCTCGGAAGGTTATTCCCTACCTACTATGGTCACCTAATGTATTTGGTCGGATCCTAATGATCGACCAAACTGGGTCGGGTTCGAGGTATAAGCGATTTATTAGATCGCTTACCCTACGACCCTAGACAACATGGTAATCAGTAGGCATAGTCCCAAGGGACTATGACCATCGTGATTACAATCACGTTGCGAAGTTCTAACGAACTTCGCATTGACCATTACTGGTCAACGCTGAAAGTCAAACAAAGTTTGACTTTCTGACTCGAAAAGCAGTAAAATAAGGAAAAGAACGAAAGAATACTTACGAAGGGTCCCCGAATGCTAAACTCGATTCAAAAATCTCAGGTATGAAACAAATGTTTCAACTTAGAGTTTCTCAAATCAAATTTCTTGTGATTTTAGCAATGGGGTGTTGGGGTATTTATAGTTTTTAGTCCACCGTTGAGATCGTTTCATGGAAACCGTGATTCGATCACATCCGTACACTTGTGGAAAGGTTATGGAAGCTAAATATGATCCTTATCTAATGACTAAGCAACTTAGAACATGTGGAGGAGGATCAAACAGCTGCAAACTGATGTTAAAAACACTGCATCTGGTCTGATAGGCAGTCGCGTAGCGCGACGGGTAAGCCTATAGGGCTCGCGCTACGCTAGCACCCCCTGAATCAGAAAAGTTTCAGAATTGACAAAAATGGTCCCTGCACGTGTTTAAGGCCTTTTTCGATGCGTTTGAACCCCGTTAACCTCATTTCAAGGCTCTAAAATGAAGTTAAAGTATAGGGAACTCAAAACATGCTCAAAAATGTGCCGGAGGTTGGTTCGTTTGGCCGTACGAACGCGATGTTCGCTTATTTACGACGGAATGCGCACAAGCGCGAAAAACGATCCAAATGACGCGACGAAAGGATTTTTCTTATGGAGAACACTAAAATATAATATATTCATGTTCACATAAATTTTTGGATGTCCGGATGTATTCAGAACGTAAGTTATGCGCGAAAATGCAAACTTGTGCACTTTTTGACACTTTTAGTCCCTGAATGACCCAAAAGTTTATTTTAGCACACCAAACCCCTCAAAGCCTATTTCTAAGCTATGTAAAGGATATTTAAAGTGTGTTTAACTTATGGTCATGTTCCGGAATGTTCGTTTCAGTTTAGATTGGCATACTTTCGCAGTTTGTCAATTTTAGACCCTGTAAGTGAATTAACTTATTTTTGCCATACCAAAGCCTTTAAAACTTATTTCTAAGTTATTTAAAGGTTATTTAAGGTATGTTGAGTATATGTTGATGTTCCGGAGTATTTCTCGCATTAACTGAGTACGTTTACGCACTAGTTTGCGTATAACTCTCCAGAAAGTGATGTAGAGTTTGGAATTGAACAAAAGTCAAAACATGAAAAATGTAAAACACAAACAAACAAACATTGGGATCAAATAACATTGTTTTATTGATAATAGAACTGTTCACAATGATTACAAGCACAGTTGTTACAGTCTCCCCTACTTGTGGAAATTTCGTCCCGAAATTTATTTAGAGGAAACTTGTGGAAAAAGATGTGGATATTTCGCCTTCATTTGATCTTCGCGTTCCCAAGTAAACTCAGGTCCACGCTTAGCTTCCCAGCGAACTTTGACCAAAGGAATGTGCTTGCGTTTAAGCCACTTGACTTCACGTTCCATGATTTCCACTGGTTTCTCAACAAATTTTAGTGTTTTGCCAACACGAATTTCTTCAAGCGGTACGGAGAAGTTTTCATCAGCTGAACACCTCTTGAGATTGGACACGTGAAAAGTTGGATGAACATTTCCAAGTTCAGGAGGTAACTCAAGTCTGTAGGCTACCTTTCCGATTCTTTCGACGATCTTGAATGGTCCAACGTATCTAGGTGCAAGTTTTCCTTTCTTTCCAAATCTGATCACACCTTTCCAAGGTGAGACCTTAAGTAATACTCGATCACCGACTTGAAATTCCAAGGCTTTGCGTTTTGGGTCCGCGTAAATCTTCTGACGGCTTCTAGCTGCCTGAAGGTTATCACGAACTTTCTTGACCTTGTCAGTTGTCTCTAAAATGAGGGCAGGTCCAGTAATTTGAGCCTCGCCAATCTCATTCCAGCAGACTGGTGAATGACATTTTCGACCATAGAGAGCCTCGAAAGGAGCCATTTTGATGCTAGTGTGATAACTGTTGTTGTAGGAGAATTCAATCAATTTAAGATGTGAATCCCAACTACCACCAAAATCGATCACACAAGCTCTAAGCATATCCTCCAGAGTCTGGATTGTTCTCTCAGATTGACCATCCGTTTGCGGATGATAAGCTGTGCTCAGATTAAGTTGGGTCCCCATAGCAGATTGCATGGTTCTCCAAAAATGAGAAGTGAAACGAGCATCTCTGTCAGAAATGATGTTCAAAGGAACACCATGTCGAGCTACAATTTCATCCACATAGATTTGAGCAAGTCTGTCAGCAGGAAAATCCTCACGGATTGGCAAGAAATGTGCTGACTTTGTAAGACGATCAACGACTACCCAGATGGCATCATGACCTTTCTTTGTGCGCGGGAGTTTGGTAACAAGATCCATAGTAATGTTTTCCCATTTCCAAACTGGGATCTCTGGTTGCTCCAATAAACCAGAAGGACGCTGATGTTCAGCCTTAACCTTAAGACAAGTAAGGCATTTGGATACGTATAAGGCAATGTCTTTCTTCATACCAGGCCACCAATAGTGAATACGAAGATCCTTATACATTTTATCTGAGCCCGGATGAATAGAATAACGAGACTTATGGGCTTCATCCATAAGCAAGGCACGAAGATCATCCTGGCTTGGGACCCATAAACGGTCCATGAAGTAATATGATCCATTGTCCTTCAGTTCCAGAGCAGGTGTTATGTGATAGGGAAATTCCTTATCCATTAGACCTTGTGAAACACAAGATTGTTGAGCTTGAGAAATGCGTGCTTGGATATCAGATCAAGCTTGAATAATAGATTGAACACGTACACAATGAAGCTTAGTACGTTCCTTACGACTTAATGCATCAGCTACGACATTCGCCTTACCAGGATGGTAGCGAATTTCGCAATCATAGTCGTTTAAAAGCTCAACCCAACGTCGTTGCCTCATGTTGAGTTCTTTCTGGTTGAAGATATGCTGAAGACTTTTGTGGTCAGTGAAAACCACACACTTTGTACCGTACAAATAGTGTCTCCAGATCTTGAGAGCGAAAACAACTGCACCCAACTCAAGATCATGAGTGGTGTAGTTCTTCTCATGTATCTTCAACTGCCTTGATGCATAAGCTATGACTTTGTTCCTTTGCATAAGAACACAGCCAAGACCCAATTTCGATGCATCACAATACACAACAAAATCATCATCACCCTCAGGCAATGATAGAACAGGCGCATCGCAAAGCTTCTGCTTCAGGTGCTGAAAAGCTTCCTCTTGTTTGCATCCCCAATAAAAGGGCATTTTCTTCTGAGTTAGAGCAGTTAGAGGAACTGCAATCTTCGAGAAGTTTTCTATGAAGCGGCGATAATAACCCGCTAGACCAAGAAAAGAACGAACTTTAGTAGGAGTAGAAGGTGTATCCCAATCCTTAATCGCACTGATCTTGGAGGGATCTACATGAATACCTCGTTCGTTGATAATATGTCCTAAGAATTGAACTTCTTTAAGCCAAAATTCGCACTTGGAGAATTTGGCGAAAAGTTGCTCTTTCTTTAGGAGTTCCAGAGTAAGACGAAGATGTTGCTCGTGATCAGCTCGCGTCTTAGAATAAATCAAGATGTCGTCAATAAAAACAATGACGAACTGATCCAAATAAGGTTTGCAGACCCTATTCATTAAGTCCATGAAAACAGCAGGAGCATTAGTCACACCGAATGGCATGACTGTGAACTCATAGTGCCCATATCGAGTACGGAACGCTGTCTTGGGAATATCTTCTTCATGCACCCGAAGTTGATGATATCCAGATCGCAGATCAATCTTCGAAAAATAAGAAGCGCCTTGTAACTGATCAAAGAGATCATCGATGCGAGGTAGGGGATATCGATTCTTGATGGTAAGCTTGTTAAGCTCACGATAATCGATACACATCCTAAAAGATCCATCCTTCTTCTTGACAAAAAGAATGGGAGCACCCCAAGGTGAAAAACTAGGACGTATAAAACCTTTGTCAGAGAGCTCCTGAAGCTGTTTAGACAACTCTTGCATCTCAGATGGTGCAAGACGATATGGAGCTCTGGCAATGGGATTTGCACCAGGTACGAGATCAATGCGGAACTCGACTTGGCGTGCTGGAGGTAGACCAGGTAAATCTTCAGGGAACACTTCAGAATAATCCCGAACGACAGGAATATCTGAAATAGACTTACCCTTGCCTTTATCTTCTGTAACATGTGCTAAGAAAGCCACATAGTTCTTCCGCAGATACTTCCGAGCTTTAAAACAAGACATGAGTTTGAGACCACCGGTAGGCTTCTCACCTTGAACCTGCAGGATCTCGCCTGTCGAAAGTGGCACACGAACAATCTTCTTAGAACAAACTATCTCTGCGTGATGCTTGGATAACCAATCCATTCCCACAATAACGTCGAAGCTTCCAAGTTGCATAGGCGCGAGGTCAATAGGAAAAAGATGGTCGTTAAGATTCAACTGGCAGTTGTGAAGAACAGAATCAAGAATAATTGGTTCACCGCTAGCAACTTCTACTGTCAAAGGTTTTCCTAGTTTCGTTCTAGACACGCGAAGCATTTGCTCAAAAGATAAAGACACGAAACTCTTATCGGCACCAGAATCGAAAAGAACAGATGCAGGCTGATTATTAATAAAGAACGTACCGTTCACCACATTATCGTCAGCCTGTGCCTCTTGGGCATTCATGTTAAAGACTCGGCCTCAAGCCGGAGCCTGATTCTGGTTCTGGTTCTGGTTCTGGTTGGCTAGCCTTGGGCACCGGTTTCTGTAGTGGGTCAGATCCCCACAATTGTAACAAGCACCTGGTGGGTATTGTAGTCGTGCAGCTTGACCCTGTTGCTGAGCAGGAGGCTGTGCAACTTGTTGAGCCGGGTTTTGAACTGCGCGATTCTGAGCAAACCGACAAACATCGGCAAGATGACCTGACTTCCCACAGCTAGTACAGAAACGGCACTGATGTTGCGGCTGATGGTGACTGTTGCATCTATTGCACAAAGGTGCATTCCCTGTATAGGGTTTCTTTGCTGGAAGCTGTGCGGGTTGGTTGGGAGCTGCCTGATTAGCTTGGGCAGTGATAGCAAAATTTTGGGAAGCCTTACTCTTCCTTGACCTTTTCGAAGAACTAGAGTTCTTTCCATTCAAGTTTTGACCTTTCTTGCTATCACCCTTGTCAGCCGACTGTTTCTTGCCCTTGTCACCCTTCCTGTGTAGCTTCCCCTTTCGAATTTGCGACTCAGTCAATGTCGCAGATAACTCGATCGCCTGACGGAGTGTGGCAGGTTCACTACCAGTAAGAATGTCTTGTACCGAGTCAGGTAGGCCGTCGATGTATCTTTCGATAGCCTTGTCAAGTGGGGTAACCATTGTCGGGCAAAGCAAGCTCAATTCTTCAAACCGATCAGTATAATCCCTGTGCTCACCACTATCTTGCTTCAAAACATCAAACTCTTTCTCCAATGCTCGCTGTTCATGACGAGGACAGAATTCCCTCATCATAAGGGCTCTAAGTTCAGCCCATGTCTGTGCGAGAGCAACTTCCGCACCTCGGTCTCTCATTACTCCATTCCACCATGTAAGAGCCCTCTTCTGAAACACGCTCGAGGAGAACTCGACCTTGCGATTATCCGGGCACTGCACGTGGCGAAAAGTATTCTCAATGCTTTCGAACCACTGAAGAAGCCCAGTTGCTCCTTCAGAACCACTAAACTTGAGTGGTTTAGCCTGGTTAAAATCCTTGTATTTGCATGGAACATTGTTGTTATTGTTGGCTTGGTTCCATTGAGCAAAGAGATTTGGAAATTGAGCAGCCATCTGCTGCGCAATAATTTCTGCCAGTTCGGCAGTTGCTATCTGGTTCTCGCGTTGAGGAGGCATTCTAAAAGAGGAAAACATGAAAGGAAACGAGTGAGATGATTGGATGAAGAGAATTAGATGAAACAAATCAACAAAAGCAAAGATGGTGATCATTCGTCCGCATTACCAAGCAAACAAACGAATCACAGTGACTAATCAAAGTAAATGGGTCAAAAATAATGTATAATGAAGACATGCTCGCCTATAAGTGAACACTCATCCCAAGAATTCCCAGGTAAGCACAACTGGTCTCGCGTCTGATGAGATGTATACGAAGTGCTTGCCTAGACAGAAAACCCAGAATACAGGCATTCACCCTTCCAGTTTGCACATGTTCACATTATTTAAACCCAAAACGTTTGACGGGATTTTGAAAATTTGAAGGCATAAGGCCAAAAACCAATACTGAAAAGGGTTCAAAACCATATAACAGAGGGTTCAAAACCTTACAATTGAGGGTTCAAAACCTTGTAATAAAACATTCAAAAACAGATGATTGTTTTTCAAAAATCGATTCGGAAAATTTGGTTCTTGTTTTGATAATCACCTAAGGATAGGTGATGTACATGTTTTAAGATCTAAACACAAGATAACTTGTGTTAGGGTCCTAGAAAAGTTATAGTCTAGGTCAAAGCATTACTAATAACCTAATTCCCTATAACCATTGGCTCTGATACCAACTCTTCTGTCACACCCCGACCGCGTAAAACAACAAATCGCGGCGGAAACATCGGGGCGTGTCGTAACAGAATAAATTGTTTCATAACCATGGCATACAAAGTTGTATTTTATTTATCAAACAAGGGTGTTACATTGTCTTGAACAGTAAACAAAAGAGTTTATAACATAATTAAACAAGTCTATCTTCGTTTTTAGTCTCTAAGGCACAGGTCCGCCCTAGTGTCATGATCAACATCCTACGGAAAAGCTCCTGAAAACACATGTGAAAATAGGTACGTCAGCATAAAAATGCCTGTGAGATACATAGGTTTGTGAAAATAGGATTCATGACTTGTATTTGAGAAAATGTTTAGTCATGAACCTTGTAATTTGCTTTGTCTTGTAAATCATTTGAAAAACGATAAGATCAGTTGATATGTATAAGTAAATGTAAGGTTAAATGAATAACCATGTAAAATGAGTTTGTATAAGATAAGTTGGTTGTAAAACAATGTCTTATGAAAAGTATGTTATTTGTATAAAATGTTATATGTATCAAACTGAAATGATTTAAATAACGTTACGCTATGTAATATTATACAAACACTTATATATAGGAAGTACCAGCGGCGTATCCACCATGTTTGTATCATATTACACACGTATCGTTACTCAAATCACTTACCCAAACAACCACCAATGTAACTTGTTCATGTACAAACCAATTGTCAAGTGTTATTGTGTAAACCATATCAAAATGTCTATGTCCAATGTAAACCACCAAATGTGTATATCAATGTCAAAATGTTTATGTTCAATGTAGATCATGTAATGTGTAACCAAAATGTCATGTATGGTAAGTGAAATGTATCAACTAAACCATATGTAAAATGCACAACAACAAGGTATTGAAGTAAAACACAGTTTAAATCAAAGTCATGTTGTGTGTAACAAATGCATGCTATACTGATACAAACATTTATGCGGTATTGTTAAAATGCATACATCCAAGCCTTGAGACTGTGGCGATAAACCCTTAAACAAATTAAAGATTTATCTAAGTTATGTATATCGAATTCGGTCATTCCTTTCATCCCCATACCCAGGATGTCCGGAACGGGAGTTGTCAATTCCTATGGTACCACTACCTACTAACGAACGGCGTAATTAATGTTAATGAATGTATTGTTCCATGTTAAACAAACCAAATGTCATAACAAAATGTAAGCATGTGAAAACGATGCACTAAGTATGTAATCAAATGAACATACATAGCGTGAAATGTCATGTAAAACGATGTACTAAGTAATGCACACAATGGGCACACCTAGCATGAAATGTAATGTAAAACAATGTACTAAGTAATGCACACAATGGGCACACCTAGCATGAAATGTAATGTAAAACAATGTACTAAGTAATGCACACAATGGGCACACCTAGCATAAGATGTAATGAAATCATGTACTATAATGTACTAACGAACATAGCATGTATATGATGTGAAAACAGGAAAGCATGAAAGTAACAAGTAGGCACATGTGTTCCACCCCAAAACAGTTTGGAAAACAGTAAAAGAGGGGTCTATGTACTCACTTGAGATTGCTCAGTTGTCTAAAGATAACCACCAAGTAATGCTATAGATCTCGGAATCAAACGGCACCTAATATAGGTAACTATGTTAATAAACCGGACCTAAATCGGAAGATAACCACATGAAAAGGGTATTCTGGTAATTTACCTAAGGCATATAAACTACCTATCATACAACTACTCAAACGATGTGTCCATAGGGTATAACCACGGAAGGTTATTCCCTACCTACTATGGTCACCTAATGTATTTGGTCGGATCCTAATGATCGACCAAACTGGGTCGGGTTCGAGGTATAAGCGATTTATTAGATCGCTTACCCTACGACCCTAGACAACATGGTAATCAGTAGGCATAGTCCCAAGGGACTATGACCATCGTGATTACAATCACGTTGCGAAGTTCTAACGAACTTCGCATTGACCATTACTGGTCAACGCTGAAAGTCAAACAAAGTTTGACTTTCTGACTCGAAAAGCAGTAAAATAAGGAAAAGAACGAAAGAATACTTACGAAGGGTCCCCGAATGCTAAACTCGATTCAAAAATCTCAGGTATGAAACAAATGTTTCAACTTAGAGTTTCTCAAATCAAATTTCTTGTGATTTTAGCAATGGGGTGTTGGGGTATTTATAGTTTTTAGTCCACCGTTGAGATCGTTTCATGGAAACCGTGATTCGATCACATCCGTACACTTGTGGAAAGGTTATGGAAGCTAAATATGATCCTTATCTAATGACTAAGCAACTTAGAACATGTGGAGGAGGATCAAACAGCTGCAAACTGATGTTAAAAACACTGCATCTGGTCTGATAGGCAGTCGCGTAGCGCGACGGGTAAGCCTATAGGGCTCGCGCTACGCTAGCACCCCCCTGAATCAGAAAAGTTTCAGAATTGACAAAAATGGTCCCTGCACGTGTTTAAGGCCTTTTTCGATGCGTTTGAACCCCGTTAACCTCATTTCAAGGCTCTAAAATGAAGTTAAAGTATAGGGAACTCAAAACATGCTCAAAAATGTGCCGGAGGTTGGTTCGTTTGGCCGTACGAACGCGATGTTCGCTTATTTACGACGGAATGCGCACAAGCGCGAAAAACGATCCAAATGACGCGACGAAAGGATTTTTCTTATGGCGAACACTAAAATATAATATAGTCATGTTCACATAAATTTTTGGATGTCCGGATGTATTCAGAACGTAAGTTATGCGCGAAAATGCAAACTTGTGCACTTTTTGACACTTTTAGTCCCTGAATGACCCAAAAGTTTATTTTAGCACACCAAACCCCTCAAAGCCTATTTCTAAGCTATGTAAAGGATATTTAAAGTGTGTTTAACTTATGGTCATGTTCCGGAATGTTCGTTTCAGTTTAGATTGGCATACTTTCGCAGTTTGTCAATTTTAGACCTTGTAAGCGAATTAACTTATTTTTGCCATACCAAAGCCTTTAAAACTTATTTCTAAGTTATTTAAAGGTTATTTAAGGTATGTTGAGTATATGTTGATGTTTCGGAGTATTTCTCGCATTAACTGAGTATGTTTACGCACTAGTTTGCGTATAACTCTCCAGAAAGTGATGTAGAGTTTGGAATTGAACAAAAGTCAAAACATGAAAAATGTAAAACACAAACAAACAAACATTGGGATCAAATAACATTGTTTTATTGATAATAGAACTGTTCACAATGATTACAAGCACAGTTGTTACACTTAACCCTTTACAGATATCATCTGTGGTATACTCACCTGTAAGACTGAATATTGGGATCTGGATACGGGAGTATATTCTGAGGTGGGACACACGCATAAGTTAAATCTCTAAAACACTAATCTCATATCTTGAAACAGTTGAAATATATGTGAGAATTTAAGTGGATTAGTATACTGACAATCTACGTGAATCGTTTAGAACTAAAAATGTTTAAAGCTTAAAGGTGTTGGTGATGTGTCTCATAAACTGATATGATCCTCTTACACAAACTCACAAAAATATTGTCTGTAAATATTTCTTTACTGCATTTCTTTTAATTTTAAAATCCAAAAAGATTTTCAGTGTTGAAGAGTTGATTTTCAAAATTCCAAGTGCTAAACATGATGAAAATTTGTGTGGGGGAGTCTATTTGAAGTATGATCATTGGTTGACATTGTAAAATCATTGGTTGATTAATATTTTGCTAGTAGTATATATGTTGGTGCATGTTATGTGACAACAGCGTTGGATTGGTCTTTGGATATTAAACGAGTTTGGGCCGCGAAGACTTATGAAGACTGAATAGAATTCGAGTTTGTTGAAGCCCAATCTAGTCCAAGTTTGTATCAAGTTAAAGTCTATCTAGTTTAGCCCGAATTGTAAACAGAATTCGTATGGGCTGAGCCCAGTTCGAATTGTATGGTTGTGTGTATATAAACAACCTTTACCTAGAGTTTTAGGGTTAGATTTTTGGAGACTTTTAGGCAATTGAGAGAGAGTTCGAATACACAGATTATTGGCTGTGAGTTCGTGGAGATCTTTAGTGATTGTAAACGTTTTCGTTGGATAATCATAGAAGATCAGTTGGTAAATCGTCTGGTGTTCTTGTTTCTGTTTATTTGGTTTATCAAGGGGATTCCGCACCCTTGGTAGATTGTCAGTTTTGTTACGATCCATACGGGATAGGGACCTACAATTGGTATCAGAGCGTTTGCTCTTGTGTACGGTTCAAAACTGATATTACAGATTCAAGGATTGTGTTCGTGTTTGAAGATTTTCGGATTCTGTGTGAAGAACATCGAAGAACAGTCAAAAATTGTGAGTGTTTGATTCGTTTTGGTTATTGATCTGATTTGTTTGCTTGTTTTTAGGAGTTTCAGTTGGAAAGTTATCAATCAGAGGATTCGTTGGTGTAAAAGGTGCTGATTTTTCGGGATTTTGATTGGAAAATAGTTAGTCTCGACTCGAAACTGTAGTCTCGACTTGTGCTGATTTTACTCGCAACAGTGGTCTCGACTCGCAACCGTGGTCTCGAGTTGTGCTGATTTGACTCGAAACGGAAGTCTCGACTCGCAACAGTAGTCTCGACTCGAAACTTTAGTCTCGACTTGTGCTGATTTTACTCGCAACAGTGGTCTCGACTCGCAACCGTGGTCTCGAGTTGTGCTGATTTGACTCGAAACGGAAGTCTCGACTCGCAACAGTAGTCTCGACTCGAAACAGTGGTCTCGACTGGACTGAGTGGTTGCAAGTTTGAAAGTGGTGGAATTTTTCTAGGAAATCGTAGGAAAATTTTAACTGTTTCGTGTTTAGAGAATTATCCGTAACTCACCTGGACAAACCGTTTGGACCGTTGGACTCACCTGGAAAATCCCGAAATAGGTTTTAGACATTATATATCATTGGAATCGTAATCTCGAGACGAATCTAACGGTATAAGTTGGTAAAAACAGGGTTCGGACTAAAATTGTACGGTTTAACCAGTCAGTCTGCTTAAGTTAAAATGTCGAACATGTCTAAATTGAACGAGCTTTTAAGGATGGAACACGAGGTAGGCACAACGAACAAACCACCTAAGATGATGAAGGTGGAGAATTACTTGACATGGAAGGATAGGTTTCAATCCTTTATTGAATATCAGGACACACGCATGTGGATTTGTATTGAAGATGGGTACACAAACCCTACACATGACTTTGAAGGCAGACCGCGTGTCACAGCCTATGTGAACATGCAAGAAAATGATAAAAGGATGTATGAGGCTGAAAAGAAAGCCTTGGCAGCTATCAAGATGTCCCTACCTGATAGCATCAAACACACCTTTAAGAAGTACACTACTTCAAAAGAAATGTGGGATGCGCAAGAGAAGAGATATGAAGGGAATTCTGATGTCAAGAAGAACAAAATTGATCTACTGAAGAAGCAGTTTGCTGTGTTCAAGTACATGAAAAATGAGTCACTTGAGGACGTCATTACTCGATACTACCATCTGATGTCAGAATTGGACAATTATGATATAGATTGCTATTCTGACATAGAGAAAAATGACAAGCTGCTTGATGCTCTGCCTGCTAAATGGGATATTTACACTCTCATGATAAAGGGAGAAGCTGATTATGAAACAAAGGAACTGGAAGAAGTAGTTGGAAAGCTAAGAGCTTATGAGCTCAGCATGAAGAAGAAGGACACTGGATATGATCAGGTTCAAGATCCAGGGATTTACAATGGGCTTACATCTTCTTCTTCTCACGATGCTTCTAGCGACTCTGCCACTGCTTTTCTCTCGCGTGAAACTGAGCAGGTCACAGTAAATGAGGATGGTGATGTATGTTTTGTAGCTGCTTTAGGAGGATCAACTGGAGCTAAGAGAACATCAACTGCTAAGCAAAGTAGTAGTTCAAAGTCAATGCCAATGAGTGTGAAGTCTGCTGAAGAACATCATGCTCTACTTGCTTCTTTTGTTGCTTCTTATGAAAACTACATTCAGGGGAAGATATCTGATCCTGCCGTTTTAGATGAAGATTACGATCAGATTGACCCTGATGATCTTGAAGATATGGATTTGCAATGGCAAATGGCCATGATTACTAGAAGGGTGAAGAGGTTCATGAACAGAACTGGAAGGAAATTTGTAGGGAAAACTGTTGGTTTTGACAAGACCAAAGTGAGGTGCTTTAACTGTCAAAGTTATGGTCATTTTGCTAGGGAATGTCAGAAACAAAAGCATGAAACCTAAAGTCAGAGTTCAAACAATAGAAATTCATCAAACAACTCTAACTCAAGAGCGCTGATCTCTACTGCACGAGAAGGTTCATATGACTGGAGTATTCACTTGGAAAATGATAAGAATGTCACTCAAGCATTTATGGCAGAGATTGTTCCCGTTGATGAAGCTGAAGCTAACATGAATGCTGAAGTTGAGAAGAAAAGTGAAGCTGAGGTAGATAAGGCTGATCAGACAACAGATGCTGAAAAAGGAAAGCCAAAGTCTGAGCATGAAATGGATGATGAAAAGGAAGCAGATGAGAAAGATGAAATCATCAAAAGAATGGAAGCTCAACTTGCTGCTCTTATGGCCAACTCAGACAAATCGACAGGAGAGGTAAGTAACTCTGCTACTTCTGTTTGCTTAAAGTGTCGTGAATTACAGGGTGAAGTTGACAGGTTGTCAACTCAAAACAAAAGTCTGGTGAGCGAAATATCTAACGTAAAAGAATCAAATTTCTTTGCAAAAAGAAATGAGTCATCATATTTGAAAAAGATAAAAGGCTATGAAGCTGAAATTGAAGTTTTAACCTGTAAACTAAACGAAAAAATTCAAGTCATAGACTTAGCTCATGACATGATGGCTGAGAAAACAAAAGAAATTTCTGAAAAATGCAAAGAGTTGTCAGATGCACAACTCAAAATTGTTGAACTCGAAAAGAAATTAGGTCAATTCAGGGATTCTACTTTTGTTATGAAACACATGATGGGTGGGTTAAAGAAGAGTAATGACAAGACAAGTGTGGGATTCAAGGGCTTCAATGAAGTACCACCTCCTCTTAGTCATGACTATTCTTTCTTACCTGATGAAGATGAGTTCACAGACTTTCTGTCAACATCACCAAGTAGTTTCACATCTAGTCAAGGTGATGTGTTTGAAAATAATGATGCTAAGAAGGTCAATAACAGCAAACCTGTTTTGAAAAAGAAAAATTCAAATCCTACGAATAAAAATCCAACTTTTGTTAAAAAGGTTAATTTTGTTCAAGGAAGTGATATGAAAAACGAAACAGCTGTTATAGAAAATGAATCAAATGTAGAGTTTGCTAAAAACAAAAACATAGAAAATCTTGAATCTAAGCAAACTGAACCAAATCCTTCTAAGGCATCATCATCTAAACCAGAATCTAGTTCAAAGGCTTCAGCTGAGAAGTCTTCTAAAAAGAGATCATGCTTCAAGTGTCACGTCAAAGGACATGTAGCTAGCTGCTGTCCTAACAAAAAGAGTGAAGCACAACTTAGTGAAAAACAGAGAGGGAAATTACCAGTGAAGGAAGGTGATAGTGAGGAGAAAGGCTCAAATTCTCCAAAGAAATCTGCTCCTAAGCAACCAGAAAATGTTGTTGTTGGTGTAGATAAGGCTGAAAAAGGAACTCCACAAGTTCCTCGTTTTCAAAGAAATCAACAAAGATTTCAGCCTAGATCTCCACCAGGCAGATATGATAGACCTAGAAGCAGTTCACCTAGAATGAACAATTTTAATGGAAATACAAATAATTTCAGAAGTCAAGGTCAATATCAAAATCGATACCAAAATAATGGTTGTCGAAATTTTTATAACAATGGCTTTCGAAATTACAACAATCAAGGTTCTTGGAATCAAAATCAAAGTTTTCATAGGTCACATAGTCCAAACGCAAATAGGTACCCTCAGGACCAGAGACCTTATGGAAATCAAAACCAATTTCCATCAACAAGTCCAAGATCTAAGACTTAAGTTAGGAGTGATGGATGTTGGATGGACGTTCAAATTGTTGGTGAATTTGGACGACCCAAGACCATTAAGGCTTGGGTCCCCCAAGCTAACTAATCCTTTGGTTGGTGTGTGCAGGAGCTGCTAAGGAGGATTATCAACTTATGGTATGTTGATAGTGGCTGCTCTAGGCACATGACAGGAGATGCGAGGTTGTTTTCTGAATTTGAAGAATATGATGGTGGACATGTAAATTTTGCTGGTGCTAAAGGTGGTAGGATAACTGGTCGAGGAAAAGTGACGAATGGGAAGATCACTTTGGACAAAGTGAACTATGTTGGGCAGCTTAAGCACAATCTGATGAGCGTGTCACAAGTCTGTGACAAGGGTCACTCGGTCCATTTTACAAATACTGAGGCATTGGTGTTGAAACCGGGTTTGGTTATTCCGGACGATTGGATAGTAATGCGTGCACCGAGGAAAAATGATACTTATGTCATGGACATGGGTGCCAAGAATCCAACTGCTGCGGTGGCGTGTTTACTGTCAAAAGCATCTGAAGCTGAATCTATGTTGTGGCACAGACGCATGGCCCACATTCACTATCGCAAAATGAATTATATCATAAAAAATGAGCTAGTGAAAGGGGTTCCATTGCTGAGGTTTCAAGTGGAAGATAAATGTCTTCCATGTCAAAAGGGAAAACAACACAAGAAACCTCATAAGTCTAAAACAGTAAATTCCATTAATGCCTCTTATGAATTACTTCACATGGATTTATTCGGTCCAGTGAATGTGAGGAGCATAGGTGGAAAGTACTATTGTCTTGTTGTCACTGATGATTATTCACGTTATTCATGGGTTTTCTTTTTAGGTTCAAAAGATGAGACAACAGAGTTGCTGATAGATCTTTTTACAAAATTAGAAAACGTCCATGATGCAAGGATCAAGAGGATAAGGAGTGATAATGGCACGGAGTTCAAGAATCGGATTCTGGATCTCTACTGTCTTCGAAAAGGAATTGAACATCAATATTCTGCTCCTTATACACCTCAACAAAATGGAGTCGCTGAGAGGAAAAACAGGACGTTGATTGAAGCCGCTAGGACGATGCTTTCAGATTCAAAGCTACCAGTTCTTTTCTGGGGAGAAGCTGTGAATACAACTTGCTATGTCCTAAACAAAGTTTTAACCGTTAAACGTTTTAACAAAACTTGTCATGAGTTGATGTTTAACGAAAAACCAAACTTAACAGGCTTTGAACCATTTGGATTACCCTGCACCATTGTGCGAAACAAAGATAAACAAAAATTCGGTGAGGTGGCTGACGAAGGCTACTTTCTGGGTTACGTGCCTGGCACACCGAATAAAAGGGTTTTTAATCTCAAAACTGGTAAAATTGAGGTTGTTTTTAATGTGGAAATTACTTCCTACAAACCTCAACAATCAACGAGTGGTCCTGCTATACTGTATGATTATGAAAGTGTGTTTAAATCATTTAATATTCCTGAGGTTTCTGATGCAGATGATTCTCAGCTGATTCAAACAGTGGTATGTGAAGACGATGAAGGCGAATTCATGCCTAGATCGAATGTTGATATTTCAGATGCTCCGGAAATTTTCCAAGGTGCTGCTGATCCTGATTCAAGTGATAGTGACTCTGAACCTATTCAGGGGGAGGAGTTCATTAATCCGTTTGCAAATCAGAATATTCAGGGGGAGATTGGATCAAACCTGGGTGATAATCTAGAAGTCGATACAGTTGCTACTACACGAGAAAATAAAGATCATCCGGTTGACATGATACTTGGAGATCCTACTGCAGGTGTTCAGACGAGAAGAAGCATAGCAGCGAATTCTGGATTATTTGTTTCGATTGAGAAGACTGGGATAGTGAATGAATGCTTGTATAGTTGCTTTATTTCCCAAGAGGAGCCGAAGAACATTCACATGGCTCTTAAAGACAATTCATGGGTTGAAGCTATGCAAGAAGAATTGGCCCAGTTTGCGAAGTTGAAGGTTTGGGAGTTAGTGGACCTTCCTAAAGGTGAAAGAGAGATTGGCACTAAGTGGGTGTTTAAGTGCAAGAAGGATGATAGAGGTATTGTCACGCGCAACAAGGCTCGGTTAGTGGTAAAAGGGTTCAATCAGCAAGAAGGGATAGATTATAATGAAGTGTTTGCACCAGTGGCAAGGTTGGAGGCAATTCGTTTGTTTCTAGCTTTCGCTTCATTCAAGGGCTTTAAAGTTTTCCAACTAGACGTGAAGAGTGCATTTCTTTACGGGAAAGTCCAAGAAGTGGTGTATGTCTCACAGCCAGATGGGTTCGTTGATCCAGACTATCCAGATCGAGTTTACAAACTTGATAAGGCTTTATATGGGTTACATCAAGCTCCTAGGGCATGGTACGAGACACTGTCTACACATCTGATCAAGAATGGTTTTGAGAGAGGTCAGATTGACAGTACACTGTTCATCAAGAGAAAGAAGGAAAATTTTCTGCTGGTACAGGTATATGTGGATGACATCATCTTTGGGTCATCAGATGAGAACATGTGTAAGGAGTTTGAACAGGTGATGAAGAGTAAGTTTGAAATGAGTGCTATGGGTGAGCTGTCTTACTTTCTGGGATTACAAGTTGAACAAAAGGAGGATGGGATGTTTATTCATCAAACAAAGTATGTGTATGACATTTTGGATCGGTTCAAAATGAATGATTGCTCTACTTTCAACACACCCATTTGCGAAAATCACAATCTCGGCCCAGATCATGAAAGTACTGAAGATGTTGATCCTACTCAATACAGGGCGATGATTGGTTCTCTAATGTACTTGACTGCTTCAAGACCTGACATCATGTTTGCCGTATGCTTGTGTGCCAGATATCAGGCGAATCCGAAAGAGTCACACATGAAAGCAGTGAAGCGTATTCTTCGTTACTTGAAGGGGAAACCTAAACTTGGGTTGTGGTATCCAGCTGATAGTGATTTGAGGTTCGTTGCTTACACTGATTCAGACTTTGGAGGATGTAAATCAAACATGAAGTCTACAACAGGTGGTTGTCAGTTCTTGGGAGGCAGGATCGTGTCTTGGCAATGCAAGAAGCAATCCTGTGTATCTACATCTACGTGTGAAGCTGAATATATTGCTGCGGGTAGCTGTTGCTCTCAGGTCCTCTGGATTCAACAGCAGATGCGCGATTACGGTTTGGATTTCACTCGTACTCCTATTATGATAGATAATAATGCCACTATATCAATCACAAACAATCCCGTAAAGCACAGTAGAACTAAACATATTGACATACGTCATCACTTTATACGGGATTGTGCTGAAAAGAGACTCATTGAATTACATCGAGTCGACACAGAAGATAACCTTGCTGATCTTTACACAAAAGCTTTTGATCAAGCTCGCTTTGAACACTTAGTCGAACTCAACGGGATGAGGAATCCTGAATAACTGGTTTTTCATAAGAATTTTGTAAATAGTTTACTGCTTTTTCAAAAATCAAAAATACAAAAACATTGAAAAATCAAAAATATAAAAAAAATAGAAAATCAAAAATGAGTTTTCTCTGTGTGAAAAAGAACTGAGTATGAAATAATCAACTTACCAAAGTGATATAAACATAAAAGCACTGAGTATGAGTGGGGAACACATCAGTGGTGTATGGTTTAATGACCTTAAATCTTGCGTTGATAGATTGCCAAAATCTGAAGTTTTGGGTCTTTATACTGTTATTTCATCTGGGGATATCTTGGCTGTCATTCTGTTTAGAACTAAAATTGTACATGACCCCAGGAAAGAAAGTCACTTGGAATTAGCTCATTTCTATTTGAATGTCTGTATGTTGTCCCGATACACACAATTTTGATCTGATTCTGAAATCTTCTCTGAAAAAAATCGTGTACCTCCTCTGCTGCATCCAGATATATGCTGACCTGGAGGTGCTAGGCAACGACAGCTTCTGTTGCATCCAGATACATGCTGACCTAGCTGTACGTTGTCGCACTATAGATCTAATACACCCGAAAGAGGCCCTCAAGTGCCCAAATGAAACCCAATAAACCTATATCAAACTGAGAAAACTCTTCTGATATGTATATTATACCATCTCTCCTAAAGATCTATTATGTTCTCTTCTCAACCTATTCCCAGTTAATATTTCAAAAATCTGGATTGGACTTGTGAAATATGTGGTAGGGAAGATACTTGCATGATAGAGTGTGTTGTTTATATTTCCAGGATTTGATTAGTATTTATTTGGGTGTTCATTGTTAAGCAATCAAAACATGATAAAACAGATTATATGCAGACCTAGACACTGTCAGGATATCGTAAAGGATGACATCAGTATACTCACCTACTACGATGAATCTTTGTGCATACCTTGATCGCGGGGGTACATCCTGAAGTGGGACACGCTAATATGTCAGAATTCATATTACCTTAATGTATCATACGGTAATGGTACTTGAAATGTTCATGCATTTTGTTTAAGTGGACAAACATACTGGTAATCGTCTTGAACTGCTTTTCACGAAAAATTAAATAAAGAATTATCTAATACTGTGAAACAGTTTGATTGTGCTGATATGATCTTCTTACCGGTGATTCTCACAAAAACAGAGTGTTTATTGCTTTTCGTATTTTTTTGCTTTCAGAAAATACAAAAATACAAAAATAGTGTCTTTTTCTGTTAAAAATTCTTAATGTACGGAAAACTGTTATTCGTGGAGGAGTTGTTACTGATAGGGGGAGACGGTGTTAGTAAGTGGGTTCAAAATTTTGAAATGATGCAGGTTATAAGGTGTTTGATTAAAAATTGTTGCGTGTTGGTGCTTAATTTGAAAATGCTTAATCTGTTATACAGTTTAACTATCTCTTGAATAATAATAATTCCTTAACTATGTTGAAAAATTCTTATGGTTTCTCGAGATGTTTGTTTTATAGTATACAGATTGAAGCAGTTTGTTGATGAGAAGTTGCTTTGAAGAGATGAGGAGTTTGTTGCTGCTTGGTAGAGTCCTCCTTCTACAATGCAGAATGGATGCTGTGAAGACTTATTTGGAATGCTGAATCAAAACTTGGAAGATTTGGTGATTGGATACATCAGCTTAGGGGGAGTCTGTTGCTGACAGAATTCATGTTGAAGCTGACGCTATCCAAAGACCAAAAGACTGTGAGATTCTGAAGACTAAAGTTTCCTTTGCAAGCTATTGTCAAGGGGGAGTTTGTTGGTGCATGTTATGTGACAACAGCGTTGGATTGGTCTTTGGATATTAAACGAGTTTGGGCCGCGAAGACTTATGAAGACTGAATAGAATTCGAGTTTGTTGAAGCCCAATCTAGTCCAAGTTTGTATCAAGTTAAAGTCTATCTAGTTTAGCCCGAATTGTAAACAGAATTCGTATGGGCTGAGCCCAGTTCGAATTGTATGGTTGTGTGTATATAAACAACCTTTACCTAGAGTTTTAGGGTTAGATTTTTGGAGACTTTTAGGCAATTGAGAGAGAGTTCGAATACACAGATTATTGGCTGTGAGTTCGTGGAGATCTTTAGTGATTGTAAACGTTTTCGTTGGATAATCATAGAAGATCAGTTAGTAAATCGTCTGGTGTTCTTGTTTCTATTTATTTGGTTTATCAAGGGGATTCCGCACCCTTGGTAGATTGTCAGTTTTGTTACGATCCATACGGGATAGGGACCTACAATATAAATTTGTTAAATTATAAATTTGTGAAATTTATTGTGAGGTAGAGATTGTGCAGATATGAGAGAGAGCAAAGTTTCGATTCTGAGCAGAATGTAAGCCAGGTTATAATCCTGAGTTGTTTGAAAGCCAGGTTATGATCTTGGACCTGAAATTCTCGCAAGCTGATGATGCTGATGAACTTAAGGAATCAAGAGATCTGATCAAAAAGAGCATAGAGCCAGGTTACGATTCTGGAAGAAAGAGAAAGAAGATTGAGGATGCTTTACAGTGTCAGATATTTCAGGAAGAGTAAAGACTGATAAAGACTTAATAAGTTGAAGACTCAACACTGAAGACTCGTCAACATTCGAGGAGGAGTCTGTTGGTGCATGCGTCTGTCGACTTCGTCTTGTATCGAGTCTTGTAAGTGATTAGGTAGAACATGGCACGGAAAACGAGAAAATAGGTTAGAAGGGTAATTTCGCTTGAAATAGGCAATAGCCATTTCAAACGAAATCACATGGCTAATTCCGCTCGAAATGGTAATTCTGTGTGAAACTGATTCCGTTTGAGTCATGTTCAAGCGGAATTAGGTTGTCTATAAATAGGATTGTCCATATTTCGTTTGAGAGAGACTTGGATGTGTGATTCCGGAGCCAAAGTGCTGCTGAAGTGTCGTTTCGCTGTAGAACTTTGTCAAATCAATCAGAAAGACATTTAAAGTGATTATCTAGCTGAATCGAACTCGATATGTCTGTTTCCGCCTTTCATATTGAGTAGAACGCCTCTGAACGATTCGTTTCAGTCGGTAAAACGATCCTACAATTATTATTACAAGCTCGTCTGTAATTATTACTTTGGTATTTTCAGACATTTGAGTTTGTAATAATATTTTATATTCCAAGACTTCCGCTATGCTATTCTGTGTATGTTTGACTATGATGATACCAATCTTACGTCACGATACTCCCCACCGGGCTGTGCTGTAAATATCGGGGTGTGACACAAGGGTAACGTGAGAGACAAACCCAAGGTTCAACTAAAATGAGACCATGTTCTCTTGCGTTTGTTGGTCCACAAGAGGCGGTTCATCTAATATTTTATCCTTTCCTTTAATTTGCATGTTTAGTTTAAGATTTTAAATGAGTAGACGATTATATAGATAACAGTAAACTAGACAATTCAAGCATAATAAACAACGATAAATGTAAAACCAAGTTTCTGAAGGGCTACCGTTGTAGCATCCCAAAGATGCACTGCATTGGCTAGGGCAATGGCAAGAAAATTGCTTCTAGCCCAATCCGATAGATTTAATTAGTAATCATCTTGAAGATCTAAGGCAATGGCAAGAACATTGCTGCTAGCTCTTAAAAAACTGTAACATTTAGCCACTAAAAAAGTCTGTAATTTTTAGAAATGATTAATTAACAGTTGAATATCGTGAATCGATAAAATAGCATCCACTTACCGAAAGCAAGGACTCTCACATAGCTCACATCCCCGACCAATCAAACATGATTTCAGTTGACAAATAGGACTCGCTTTTTAAAACCAAATCTAATATTCAGATCAGTGATGCTATTTTAAGACATAATTTTATACAAAATTAGGCATACATGTTTCGGTTCTCCATTCTTGCATCCTATAGTGGTTAATATGATGGGACCAGCTTCTGCTTCATTCCCTTCAACAAACAAAAGTCGACATCCACAAATCAACATCAAAGTCACTGAAAACAAACTAACATTCAAAATAAACCATAATTCAAAAAAAGTCGAAGTTATCATTGAAAATTCTAAAGCGTATGTGTTAGGGCTTCAATCGAGCCAATAAGTAAAAGAAAACTCAATAAAAACTTTCCCTTAAAACTCCAATCAGAACCCAGGTCGTCGTTGCCCTCCCTTCATCCTTCTCGAGATAATGAGAAAATCGATGCCTCTCAGCCTTTTGTCCATTCGATTGTAGCCCCTAAAAAAGGTTTCATAGTGGAAATCCTATAAGATCTGGAATGATTTTGCGATTTAGGGTTTCTCTTGAACAAGATGAAAGAATGGTGAGAGAACTTAACTCTAGGAGGCGATTTGACTCCAAATACCAGAACCCTTGCTGGAATTTCTTCTCACTCTCACCCGGATCTCCTTCTCGTCTCTATCTCTCTCTAAAACTTTCATTTTTTTCTCTAGTTCTCTCTCTACAAATGAGAAGAAACGGCAGAAATGGGTTTTTAGGGATGAGTGGGAATTCAAAATTGAATCCTAGATCTGGCCGTTGTTGGAAAGGTAAATGAATTTTGATATTCATATGCTTTAGAGAATTGTACATCATGCATTAAAGGAGTTTTAAAGGAAGTGACAAATTACCTTAAGTTACCTTGTAATTTGCTTATATATATAGTACTAGTCGTTTACCTGCGCGATGCGGCGGGAAACATATCACTTAGGTTGGTGAGTTTAGGGCTATGTACGGGGTGGTTCGGTTTTGGGCCATAACCAAAACCAAATTCACGATGCAATGGAAAATACAACACTTGTTAGTATCTCTAAGGGTGTGCATGAGAAGGTTCTATTCAGTTGGGTCATAACTAAAATCTAAATTTTCGGTTAAGGTACTTCAAAACCGGTCATAGGGATTTAATGACATTTGTGCACCCACCTATTAATCACATTCACCTTTACACATCATCAATAACTATATAGAAATGCAAACATTTGACTCAAATATCCATGGAGGTGATTGTCAATCGAAAAAATGACGTTGAAACCATTCATCCATAACTATAAATAAATGCAAAAGGTCTTTATCTTCTTGACCACAAAAGCTGCACCTTAAGGACTCCATATTCACATTTCTTCTATGCATTCCAAAATAGCTTTTGGGCTACATTTGACTCATACATGAAAGGCCTTATTTCCGATTTAGCTTAACTTTTAAAGACCTACTCATTAGAGAATAAAATTAGCCCGGTTGTTTACCCATTTGGTAAAAAAAAAGAAGTAAGAATATCAAATAAAAATAAGCGCATCACAACGACATACATGTGATTTTGTAAAATATCATATCTTAAAATTAATAAGAGAAACAAAATATGCTTAAATTTAATTTAAAAAAACCATCGTGTTTATAAGCCATGGATTTTTTTCTATATTGTAAAACTTGTTCTTATATTTTATTTTTTGAAAGGCAAGCAACCGACCTACCCTGGCAAGAGAGCCCCAAAACTACAAACAACAATACAAGGAAACCTGTAACATACAACCAAAAACACCCAACAGAACAAAATCAACATACAGAGCCAGCAACAAAATTATTCAAAAGAGACTCCTCCCAAGTGTCGGTTCCAATCATCCCATGAAATAGTTTTCCATTTGGATCTATTTAGAATCCACCAAAATGATGTCTTCTTAATGTCATCCACCAAACCGGTCTTCTAGTTGTGATTTAAACCCGAACAGGACCAACTTGGGCCTTTCCTGATCAAGCGTGTTTGAGGTTGTCATCAAGGCTGACTTAATGCAGCACAACAGCAGGACTCCAATGAGGATGCTTTTGCTTTATCAAAGCTGCTATCGCGACTTTATGTGGTGCAACGATGCTAGTTCCCGAGATCATAGCAAAGTTTTCTCCTATTTCAAAACATATAAAGTAAATACCAGATTTTTTAATTTAAAAAAAACATATTAAATATTTACCCTTTGGTCAGCTTCTGTATTTCAAACTGCACCATCTCATGATAATGTTTTTTTATATTTTTTCTTAGCTTTGTAGGGGGAAGATGGGTGCTTCCCTCCATAGGGCATACAAGACAGTTTATTAGCGGGAGCCTGCCATATTTAACATATAAAGTTTTTTATACGTTAAATATGGCGGGCTGCAACCAATTGTATGCCCTAGGAGACAAGCACCTATCTTCCCCTTACAAAGATGAAACGTGTGGCTGTAGAGGGTTACTTGTGGGCTGATAATATCATCCTGTCCGGTTCTACATCGAAGAATCAAACAACATTATTTAATATTGTTTCATTCTTCTACGTAGAACCAGACATGATGATGTTATTTGTTATTATTTTCTTGCGGCTGCACTCGCTGTGGCTCCGATAGTACTAGCAAGTAACCCTCTCCAAGCCACACGTTTCATAAATATATAACACTTCTTGATAGCATGAAACTTTGTAAGCTAACTTCCCTAGAATTTCTACATCCTGCCAAAAGAAAAAAACTTATAGATAACGGTTAATTGACACAAGCCCTGAAAAATTTTATAACTAATCAAGAAAATTATATTTTACAAACCTAATAAAAAACAACCTCCTATGTTTGCTCCAAAGGAACCGATTCAAAATGGTTAAACCCACAGCCTACATAGCTTGTTATTGGTGGCGAGATATTAGAGGCCATTGCCTAGAACTAACCAGCTGAAATTGATAAACAATATAATGATGATGATAATTCTTAATATTATAATTATTTGATAATTAAACAACAGAAGAAGTTACAGCAGGACGCAAATCCTTCGACCGAGCCTCTCATGTTCTGAAGGGAGGACACGTGTGACTTGTAGAGGGTTACTTGATGGTCTGTCAAGTAGATTAGATATTCAATTCAATGTAATTCAGCCATCGAACCTTAACTGCCACCATTGGTTCACCATTACTGTTGTTTGGGGTTCATTGCAAAATCAAAGGAATATAATGGGGGTGTGAAGGACCTTGTTCTTGTAACAAGCATTCCCAATATTAGGTGGATTTAAAAGATTCTTACACGCTAGGACACCATGAGAGGACCTTGTTATTGTAACAAGCATTCTCAAATCGATTTCCATATTTCTTTAGCCAAAAGACTGCAATGCTTGTGATTCTTTTCTGGCCTACCAGTTGCACCAACGTTTGACCTGAGCAGATTAAGCAGAGATTCGAGAAATTAAAAAAAAATTCTCCCTGAAAAAAAAAACCAAATCAGTTAGGGTTTTGAGATTCGAGAAACTCAAAAACTAAGAATTGACAGTTGACCTAAGATATTACAACAAAAAAGATTCAAAATTCAAACTGAAAGGGCATTTCAAAAAGAAGCAAAAAAAATAACACCTTTTTCAGCCATTGCCAACACACCCACAATATTGTCGTGATTAAAGATTAAACTGCAACAAAGAAGCAACAACAAAAAAATCAAATTGAAGTTAAGTTGCCAAAATATTGATGCAGCTGTAAGAAACCATAGAAATTTACCTTGAACTCCATGGACACGTGCATATCTGCTTTGAATGTTCTAGACACGAGTATTTATCAAGCGAACACGTACAGCCGGCATCAGAAAGGTACAAGTCGTAGAAGCATACGCTGCATTCCCTTTTCATCGAACAACCAAAACCTTCTTCTATCTTGGTATATCCTATAGGTTCCAAGATGGAAGAAAGTTTTGGTTATTCGGTGAAAAGGGAATGCGGCGTATGCTTCTATGACTTGTACCTTTCTACTGCTGGCTGTGCGTATGCAGCGCCTTTGCGTTTGCCGAAATGGGCTAACCCATTCAACATGTCTATTGATGCGTGTGTAGCGTTATATGTTTTTATGTATATTTTAAGCCCTTTTTAACACTTTAGTTAAGTTTTAAATTTATAAAACACGATATTCTACTAACACTAAACACACATATGGGCAAGTGCACCCATCGTGAGCGTAGTATAGTGTTGGTAAGATACCGAGGTCATCCAAGGACACAAGAGCTTTTAGTACTGGTTTATCCTAAACGTCTAATCAAATCAAAAGTTTAGAAAAGGTTTTAAACATGAAAAATAAAAACTAAAAATGCTGAAAAATAAAATAAAAATAAAACAGATAGACAAGATGAATCACTTGGATTCAACTCGCCTTTAGTGTAACCTTTGATGATTTCCGCACTTTTGCACTTATTAAGAGATTATCTTAGTTATAGTAGGAGGCCCCTCTTTTGAAGGTGACGTTACCCTTAACCCAGTAGTTTGAGTCAGCAAGGATACAATCCTAAAGGGTCGGAATATTAAAAGATAATTAATTAAGTTATTAATGCGTAATGTGGTAGGCCCCTCTTTTGAAGGTGACGTTACCCTCGGCTAAGTGGTTTGAGTCAGCAGGGATACAATCCCAAGTAGCCGGGTTAATGTATTAATAGTAGTTTACATATGAGGAGATCAAGCCATTCGCACCCTCGCCATCCAATACCAGTGGGTATTGAAGGAGGTCCTAGTAAGCTTGACCCAGGTCCTTGCAGGATCTATACACTGAACAAGGCAAGAACCTTACCAAACCATTCCCTTAACCCCCGACCAGGTAGCCAACATATCTCTATATAGACCATAGAGATATGAATGGTGTAAATCTTTTATTTTATATAGACAGTAAAATAACGACAAGACACCACGGACAAATGATAAGGAAGTTTCACCTTCAACATAAGAAACTAGTTATTAAAGTCATTAATACAAAACCAAATAAAAAATGTGAAAAGATTAAAAATAAAAAGTATTACACTAAATGCTTGTCTTCACCAAGTGATGTAAGAGACTTAGGCAAACATGGCCTTTGATTGTCAAGAACTCTTACTATCAATCTTGGATCCCGAGACTACTACACACACTCTATGATGGATGATGGTGGTGGATATGGGTTGTAGTGGTAGTGGAGTGTGGGTGAAGTGGGAGAGAGGTGGTTTGCCAAGGGATGCTTTTGAAGTGTACCAAGCACCTCTATTTATGTCACACCCCGACCACGTAGAACATACAAAACGTGGCGGAAACGTCGGGGAGTGTTGTAACAGAATTAATTGTTTCAAATCCATGGCAATTAAAGTTTCGTTTTATTAATCAAAAAAGAGAGTTACATTGTTTTAAACAAGAAACAAAGAGTACATAACATAAATTAACTAGTTCTTGTCTCGTTTTAAGTCACTAAGGCACAGGTCCGCCTAAGTATGTCTTGATAAGTCCTATGCGTCATCTCCTGAAAACACATGTGAAAATAGGTACGTCAGTATAAAAATGCCTGTGAGATACATAGGTTTTGTGAAAACAGAATTCATGACTTATGTTTGAGAAAAGGTTTAGTCATGAACCTTGTAATTTGCTTTGTCTTGTAAATCATTTGAAAAACGATAAGATCAGATGATATGTATAAATAAGAGAATAATGTATGGTTAAATGAATAACCATGTAAAATGAGTTTGTATAAGATAAGTTGTTTGTAAATCAATGTCTTGTGAAAAGCATGTTATTTGTATAAAATGTTATATGTCTCAAATTGAAATGATTCAAATAACACTACAATATGTAATACCATACAAACACTTATATATAGGAAGTACCAGCGGCGTATCCACCATGCTTGTATCATATTACACACGCCTCGTTACTTAAATCACTTACTTAAACCAACCATCAAGATGTAATGTTTAACAATTGTAGAAATGTTTATGTATAGTCCAAGGTCTATTGTCAAATGTAAATCATGTCAACAGATACAAATGGTTCACACGGTTCAACGGTTATAAACAGTTCATATAATCAAATGGTTACGACGGTTCACATAGTAAAATGGTTACAACGGTTCAAAATGTAATATAATGTGTTCATATGCTGGGTGAGCATATGCAACAAATTGTAATGTAAAACAATGTACTAAGTATGCACACAATGGACATACATAGCATGTAATGCAATGTAAAATAATGTACTAAGTACGCACACAATGGGCATACATAGTATGAAATGTAATGTAAAACTATGTACTAAGTATGCACACAATGGGAATACATAGCATTAAATGTAATGTAAAACAATGTACTAAGTATGCACACAATGGGCATACATAGTATGAAATGTATTGAAATCATGTACTATAAATGTACTAAAGAATATAGCAAGTATATGATGTCAAAACAGGAAAGCACGAAAGTAACAAGTAGGCACATGTGTTTCACCCCAAAATAGTTTGGAAAACAGTAAAAGAGCGGTCTATGTACTCACTTGAGATTGCTCGGAAGTCCTAAGATAACCACCAAGCAATGCTAGAGATCACGGAATCAGACGACACCTAATATAGGTAACTATGTTAATAAACCGGACCTATACCGGAAGATTTAGATAGAATGAGGGTTCGTAAACCAAGCGAGTATGAAGACTCGTGTCATATGGTTTAACAAAGCCTACATACTAAATGAAACCTAACCTAAGTGTTTACGACCCATTACGACCCGTTTAGGTAGCTTATGCTACTTTAACGCGACGTTCGCGTGAAACGCGTTCGGACCGCCTAACTAGTCCTATGACAAGTAGAATATGCCTTAACATGCCTAATATTGTTGCCAAATCAGTTTAGATGTCAAAAGTTATGTCACATATGTTTATAATGAATTTTGGCATCAAAGGGGTATTTTGGTAATTTACCTAAGGCATATAAACTACCTATCATACAACTACTTAAACGAACTTCGCATTGACCATAAACTGGTCAATGCAGAAAGTCAAACAAAGTTTGACTTTCGGACTCGAAAGCAATAAAAGAACGAAGGAACACTTACAAAGGGTCCCCGAATGCTAATCTAGATCAAAATAGCTCAGGTATGAAACAAAGGTTTCAACTTAGAGCACATTAGATCAGATTCTTGTGAGAAATGAGTAAAAATGTGATGGGTATTTATAGTTTTCGGCTCACCGTTAGGATTGTTTCTTGGAGAAGAGGGAATGATCTAGCCCGTACACTTGTCGTAATGTTGTGGTAACTGAATTTGGCCACCACAAGAGATTAACATGTGGCACTTGACCTTTGGGGAGGGTTAAGGGCTGTTAACAGCAGCTGAAAAACAATTTTCTGCATCTGACCTATGCTTGCGCACCGCAACACTCCCATTGTTGAGGTGCGCAAGGACCAGTTTAGCAGATTTACAGTTTTGGTCCCTGTTGTGTAATAAGCTCATTTCTGACACGTTTAAGGCCCGTTAACCCCATTTCAAAGCTCTAAAATGAAGTTAAAGTATAGGGAACTTAAAATGTGCTCAAAAATATCTCGGATGATGGTTCGTTTAGCCGTACGGTTGCGTTGTTCGGTTAATTACGACGGAATGCGCATAAGCGCGAAAAGCGATCCAAATGACGTGACGAATGGATTTTTCTTATGCCAAACACTAAAATAAAATGTTTTAGTGCTTACATAAATTTTTGGATGTCAGGATGTATTCAGAACGTAAGTTATGCGCGAAAATGCAAACTTGTGCACTTTTTGACACTTTTAGTCCCTGAATGACCCAAAAGTTTATTTTAGCCTACCGAACACCTCAAAGCCTATTTCTAACATATGTAAAGGATATTTATGGTATGTTTAACTTATGGTCATGTTCCGGAATGTCTGTTACAGTTCAAATTGGCATACTTTCACAGTTTGTCAAGTTTAGTCCCTGTAAGCGAATTAACTTGATTTTGCCATACCAAAGCCTTCAAAACTTATTTCTAAGTTATGTAAAGGTTATTTAAGGTATGTTAAGCCTATTTCACTATTCCGGAGCGTTCGTTGCATTAAACTGGTTATATTTACGCATCAGTGCGCCTATAACCTTCCAGAAAGCGATTTAGAGCTTGAAATCGAACAAGAATTGATATGTGCAAAAGATGCACATATTTATACGGATCTCAAGTATGAAATAAAATATTTCATTGGCTTGGTATTAGTTTGAAGGTCACAGTGACCCAGGTGTCACAGTCTCCCCTACTTTAGGAAATTTCGTCCCGAAATTTATTTGTAGGAGTCTGTCTGTGACTTTGTGTTAAATGATCATCAGTGATACGCAAGACATAATCCTGTCATTTTCCCCAATGGATATTCCTCAGAAGCGAAAATGAACGAACGGAGTCATTTTCCTCAACGGGTTCTTCGGAACGGAAAATGAGGGGTTAACTAAACGGATATTCTTTTCCCTCAACGGATAATCTTCAGAAACGAAAATGAACCAACGGAGTCATTTTCAACGGTTGCTTCCTTAGGTACGGAAATGAAGGATTTAACAACGGATATTCATTTCCTCAACGGATAATCTTCAGAAACGAAAATGAACTAACGGAGTCATTTTCAACGGTTGCTTCATCAGAGTTGGAAATGGAGAAATAATCAACAGATATTCATTTCCTCAACGGATAATCTTCAGAAACGAAAATGAACTAACGGAGTCATTTTCAACGGTTGCTTCATCAGAGTTGGAAATGGAGAAATAATCAACGGATATTCATTTCCTCAACGGATAATCTTCAGAAACGAAAATGAATTAACGGAGTCATTTTCAACGGTTGTTTCCTCAGAAACGGAAATGAAGGATTAAACAACGGATATTCATTTCCCTTAATGGATACTCTTTAGAACGAAAATGAACAAACGGAGTCATTTTCCTCAACGGGTATTCTTCAGAATTGGAAATGAAGGATAAACGGATATTCATTCCCTCAACGGATATTCTTCAGAAGTGAAAAATGAATAGCTAGTTCATTTTTCCTCAACGGATGCTTCATCAGAATTGGAAATGAATAGGGTTAACTCTAGATACATGATAGAACTTGCTGTGATTTCTGTGCACTAAATTCCATAATTATGTATGCATCCATAATTACGTAATTCCTTGCACAGTCCGCAAAGTTCGTTTTGTAATGTTGTGGGGAAGGATATCAAACTTGTGATGAGGGTGACTAGACTACCATAGGGTCCTTTCATCTATATCATCACATAATATTCCTAACCAAATTTTTTGATCGATCAGTTTAACTAGACCAGTAAAGGGGTCTAATTATGAAGTAGTACTTTATAATCCAAGGGACTTAACTACAGCGTAGAAGTCCATTTAGGATTTTAGGTAGTACCTTTGGGTATCCTACTATGAATCTCTTGTACAAGGATATGTAAGATTCTACGAGGATTTGGATAACATAATTTGGATCCCATGACACATAAAAGGGAACACATAAGCACATAATCACATAATTGTTTAATTGTTATTATCTTGTTATTGATTGCTATTAACTTGGCACCTCGTACTTCGTTTCTCTTAGAAGAAACGGGTACTTAGGATTTTCGTGGAAAACGCAAGAGATCATACAATGGAAGAAATTTGGGGGTAGTCTGTTTTTCAAGGAATATGGTTCCTTGATTGTTGGTATTGTAGAGGATATGGTTATACATGCAACCACATAAACATATTAAAATGTAAATGAAAGATTTATTTATAACAACAATAACAACAACTGTTTCATAGATCGTGATAACAAAAGAAAATAATACACAAGGCTCGATTATTTTCTAAACAGCGTTATCTTCTGTCGGTCAGATACTCATCCGTGCGCTGGATTTGCATTAGCAAGCTTTGGGCAATTCCTACCAAAATGGCCCATCTCGCCACAGTTGTAGCAAAACCCCGGTGGAAAACGAGCTTGAGCAGGATTGTTGTTAACTTGATTTGGTGCAGCTGTTGTTGGGAAAACCCTCGCTGTATGACCTATAAGTCCGTAAAGTTGGCATGTGCGGCACTTCACACCAGCATGATGATGTAGGCCACATTGGTTGCACAAGGGTGCAGTTCCGTTGTAGGGTTTCCTGGCAGGGGGTTGAGCTGGTTGGTTGGGGACGGCTTGATCATTGTGAGCGACCACGACGAAGTTCTGAGAAGCCTTTCGCTTCTTTGACTTCTTAGAGGATCCAGTCTGTTCATCCATGGTCTTTGACTCCTCGATTGGGTTCGATTCTTCGACCGCTTTCTTGTCACCTTTTCGGAAAAGTTTACCTTTCCTGATCTTTGATTCAGTCAAGGTTGCAGATAACTCAATGTCCTGCCTAACAGTAGTAGGGTTGCTACCGGTCACAATGTCTTGTATTGAGTCGGGGAGGCCATCAATGTACTTTTCGATTGCCTTATCCAAAGGCGTGACCATGTTTGGGCATAACAGACTTAACTCCTCATAACGGTCCGTGTAGGCTCGATGCTCACCGCTATCTTGCGTAAGATTGTCAAATTCCCTTTCCAGAATTCCTTCATCATAAGGGCCCTAAGTTCAGCCCATGTCTGTGCTAGAGCAACTTCTGCACCACGATCTCTCATAACCCCGTTCCACCACGTAAGGGCCCTCTTCTGGAACACACTTGAAGAAAACTCGACCTTGCGATTATCAGGACACTGCACGTGGCGGAAAGTATTCTCAATGCTCTCGAACCATTGAAGAAGCCCAGTCGCTCCCTCAGAACCACTAAACTTGAGTGGTTTAGCCGAGTTAAAACTCTTGAAATTGCATGGACCATTGTTGTTATTGTTGGCTTGGTTCCATTGAGCAAAGAGGTTTGGGAATTGAGCAGCCATTTGCTGCGCAATGATTTCTGCCAGTTCGGCAGTCGCTATCTGGTTTTCGCGTCGGGGAGGCATTCTAAAAGAGAAACAAGAAAGAAAACAAATGAAATGGCATTGGGTAAGAATAGGGTGTTACAATTACCGACCATAATCATGGTTGATGGTCATTTGTTTGAACCACGAAGCAAGCAAACAACACAAAGGCTGAATCAAAGCAAATAGATCCTCATAGTGTATCGCGAAGACATGCTCGCCTATAAGTGGACACTCACCCCAAGAGTTCCCAGGTAAGAGTGACTGGTCCGATTATGTGGATTTGTACGAACACTCTAGCCTTAGACAGAAAACTCAGGGTACAGGCATTCACTCTTCCAGTTTGCACGTGTTCACACTATTTAGGACCCAAAACTTTGACGAGATTTTGAAAACTCAAAGGGGTTCAAAACCTAACAATAGAGGGTTCAAAACCTAGTAATCAACCATCCTAGAACAGATGATTAGTTTTCAAAGCGGTTTTGAAACTTATGTTCTTGTTGTGGTCGTCGCCTAAGGATAGGTGACGGCATTGTTTTATGACTAAACGCAAGTAAACTCGCGTTAGGGTCCTAAGAAGGTTATAGACTAGGTCAAAGCATTACTAATAACCTAATTCCATATAACCATGGGCTCTGATACCAACTTTTCTGTCACACCCCGACCATGTAGAACATACAAAACGTGGCGGAAACGTCGGGGAGTGTTATAACAGAATTAATTGTTTCAAATCCATGGCAATTAAAGTTTCGTTTTATTAATCAAACAAGAGAGTTACATTGTTTTAAACAAGAAACAAAGAGTACATAACATAAATTAACTAGTTCTTGTCTCGTTTTAAGTCACTAAGGCACAGGTCCGCCTAAGTATGTCTTGATAAGTCCTATGCGTCATCTCCTGAAAACACATGTGAAAATAGGTACGTCAGCATAAAAATGCCTGTGAGATACATAGGTTTTGTGAAAACAGAATTCATGACTTATGTTTGAGAAAAGGTTTAGTCATGAACCTTGTAATTTGCTTTGTCTTGTAAATCATTTGAAAAACGATAAGATCAGATGATATGTATAAATAAGAGAATAATGTATGGTTAAATGAATAACCATGTAAAATGAGTTTGTATAAGATAAGTTGTTTGTAAATCAATGTCTTGTGAAAAGCATGTTATTTGTATAAAATGTTATATGTCTCAAATTGAAATGATTCAAATAACACTACAATATGTAATACCATACAAACACTTATATATAGGAAGTACCAGCGGCGTATCCACCATACTTGTATCATATTACACACGCCTCGTTACTAAAATCACTTACTCAAACTAACCATCAAGATGTAATGTTTAACAATTGTAGAAATGTTTATGTATAGTCCAAGGTCTATTGTCAAATGTAAATCATGTCAACAGATACAAATGGTTCACACGGTTCAACGGTTACAAACAGTTCATATAATCAAATGGTTACGACGGTTCACATAGTCAAATGGTTACAACGGTTCAAAATGTAATATAATGTGTTCATATGATGGATGAGCATATGCAACAAATTGTAATGTAAAACAATGTACTAAGTATGCACACAATGGACATACATAGCATGTAATGCAATGTAAAATAATGTACTAAGTACGCACACAATGGGCATACATAGTATGAAATGTAATGTAAAACTATGTATTAAGTATGCACACAATGGGCATACATAGCATGAAATGTAATGTAAAACAATGTACTAAGTATGCACACAATGGGCATACATAGCATGAAATGTATTGAAATCATGTACTATAAATGTACTAAAGAACATAGCAAGTATATGATGTCAAAACAGGAAAGCACGAAAGTAACAAGTAGGCACATGTGTTTCACCCCAAAACAGTTTGGAAAACAGTAAAAGAGGGGTCTATGTACTCACTTGAGATTTCTCAGAAGTCCTAAGATAACCACCAAGCAATGCTAGAGATCACGGAATCAGACGGCACCTAATATAGGTAACTATGTTAATAAACCGGACCTATACCGGAAGATTTAGATAGAATGAGGGTTCGTAAACCAAGCGAGTATGAAGACTCGTGTCATATGGTTTAACAAAGCCTACATACTAAATGAAACCTAACCTAAGTGTTTACGACCCATTACGACCCGTTTAGGTAGCTTATGCTACTTTAACGCGTCGTTCGCGTCAAACGCGTTCGGACCTCCTAACTAGTCCTATGACAAGTAGAATATGCCTTAACATGCCTAATATTGTTGCCCAATCAGTTTAGATGTCAAAAGTTATGTCACATATGTTTATAATGAATTTTGGCATCAAAGGGGTATTTTGGTAATTTACCTAAGGCATATAAACTACCTATCATACAACTACTTAAACGAAGCGACCATAAGGTATAACCTCGGAAGGTTATTCCCTATATACTACGGTCACCTAATGTGTTTGGTCGGATCCTAATGATCGACCAAATGGGTTGGGTTCGAAGGTATAAGCGATTTATTAGATCGCTTACCCTTACGACCCTAGACAACGTGGTAATCAGTAGGCATAGTCACAAGGGACTATAACCATCGTGATTACAATCACGTTGTGAAGTTCAAACGAACTTCGCATTGACCATAAACTGGTCAATGCAGAAAGTCAAACAAAGTTTGACTTTCAGACTCGAAAGCAATAAAAGAACGAAGGAACACTTACAAAGGGTCCCCGAATGCTAATCTAGATCAAAATAGCTCAGGTATGAAACAAAGGTTTCAACTTAGAGCACATTAGATCAGATTCTTGTGAGAAATGAGTGAAAATGTGATGGGTATTTATAGTTTTCGGCTCACCGTTAGGATCGTTTCTTGGAGAAGAGGGAATGATCTAGCCCGTACACTTGTCGTAATGTTGTGGTAACTGAATTTGGCCACCACAAGAGATTAACATGTGGCACTTGACCTTTGGGGAGGGTTAAGGGCTGTTAACAGTAGCTGAAAAACGATTTGCTGCATCTGACCTATGCTTGCGCACCGCAACACTCCCATTGTTGAGATGCGCAAGGACCAGTTTGGCAGATTTACAGTTTTGGTCCCTGTTGTGTAATAAGCTCATTTCTGACACGTTTAAGGCCCGTTAACCCCATTTCAAAGCTCTAAAATGAAGTTAAAGTATAGGGAACTTAAAATGTGCTCAAAAATATCTCGGATGAGGGTTCGTTTAGCCGTACGGTTGCGTTATTCTGTTAATTACGACGGAATGCGCATAAGCGCGAAAAACAATCCAAATGACGTGACGAATGGATTTTTCTTATGCCAAACACTAAAATAAAATGTTTTAGTGCTTACATAAATTTTTGGATGTCCGGATGTATTCAGAACGTAAGTTATGCGCGAAAATGCAAACTTGTGCACTTTTTGACACTTTTAGTCCCTGGATGACCCAAAAGTTTATTTTAGCCTACCGAACACCTCAAAGCCTATTTCTAAGCTATGTAAATGATATTTATGGTATGTTTAACTTATGTTCATGTTCCGGAGTGTCTGTTACAGTTCAAATTGGCATACTTTCGCAGTTTGTCAAGTTTAGTCCCTGTAAGCGAATTAACTTGATTTTGCCATACCAAAGCCTTCAAAAATTATTTCTAAGTTATGTAAAGGTTATTTAAGGTATGTTAAGCCTATTTCACTATTCCGGAGCATTCCTTGCATTAAACTAGTTATATTTACGCATCAGTGCGCCTATAACCTTCCAGAAAGCGATTTAGAGCTAGAAATCGAACAAGAATTGATATGTGCAAAAGATGCACATATTTAAACGGATCTCAAGTATGAAATACAATATTTCATTGGCTTGGTATTAGTTTGAAGGTCACAGTGACCCAGGTGTCACAATTTATAGCCTGCACAGAAGCCCGGATACGGCCCCGTGTCCATTGGCACGGCCCCGTGTCCGTCCACTTTATCTTTCTTCATTAATTGCAATTTTTCTGCATTAGCTCCACACGCCCTGTGTCCGCTGGGCACGGCCCCGTGTGTAGAAGCGTATATGTACTATCAAGATTTGCTTGGATTCTGCGAATCTTAGTGTTGACCACGCCCCGTGTCAAGCTGGGCACGCCCCCGTGTCGGGAATAGAAGCTTCTATAGCTTTGACCTTTCGGCAGACATCTGGCCATGCCCCCGTGTACGCTGGGCACGGGGCCGTAGTCAGCCTCCTGTTTTCTTGTTTTTGCTTGGGAAGATGTTGTCGAGGGGTCGGGCATGCCACGTTTGTTCCTTTTCTTGTATTTATGTTAGATTTTGTTGCATATTTGCTCCTTTTGTTCATTTATGCTCATTTAATGCTGAAAATACAAAAGGAAGACAAAAGCACTCTTTTTCCAACATTAGTACTAAAAAGGGTTAGTTTTATGCCTTATTTGATGTAATTTATATGTTGAATTTTACACACATCAAATACCCCCACACTTGAATCTTTGCTTGTCCTCAAGCAAAACTCTTTATAATGTGGCTTACACTCCCAAATGGAATGTGTAGAAGAGAAGTTTTGGGCTTGTCTTGAGTGTCAGGAATCCAAGACCTTTATTAGGCTTTATTTTTATGTTATTTACAATCCTATTCGTTATGATTTATTTTGAACGTTTCATAAGAGAAATTACCTATTTGGGCATAACATGCCTTTTTTAAAATTCCATTTATATACAAGTTCACATACCTCACGGGAGATCACTCAACACTCGGCCGAATATGTGTTTTTGTGAAACACTCGAGACCGGCATGGAACTTACTTCTACCATATGCTTCCCAAGCAATCAATCCTCCTCCTTTTTAACTATAAACCTTTGTAAATGTCAAGAGGACTTAGGGAAGGGTTAGGCTTGGGTTAAAGGTAGGTAGTTTTGGGTTAGTAGTTAGTAAAAAGGGTGAAAAGCGTAAAAAACGTCGGTCATCGTAAAAATTTTTGTTTTTGTGACTTTTATTCAAATAAAGCATTTTCAAACAAAGCTTCTTTTGAGGAACTTGTTTGTTTATTGCTATACTTCATTTTTTTGATAAGGAATGTCACATGAAAACCGAGCTTTTCACTAAAATAAAGGGTTAAAAATAAAAAAAAAAGGTTTTGGTGGGTAAATGGTGATTGTTTTGTGAGTTTAGAAACGAAAAGATTTAGGCTCAAAGGGGTTAACTAGGGGGATTTTGGGTAGGTGATAAAAAATATAAAAATAATGGTGTTGAAGAAAAAAGGGTTAGTCCTAATGCCTCCATCATTTACTTACTTGGGTTTAAGTTGGTAAGGACCGGGAATGTATCGTCTTGGCAAGTTCTAGAGTCGTAAGAAACCAAGCGGCTATTCATACAAGAAACGAAAGATGAGCATTTAATTTAAAGATGTATGCTTTTATGCTCAATAAAGGCTCAAAAACTCACTTTTTTGTGGGAATGGGTTTTTTAATGTGATCGAGTATATATAATCAAATTTCAACTAGATTTGTCATGCCGTTTCATAATTTTCTTATATTGGTTCTTTTTATCATGACGCTATCGGTTGTAAATTTGTAAAAATATAACCTTTTTAGAACTTGTTATTCCCAAATTAAACCAAGACAAGTAAAAAAATGAAAAATTTTTGAAAAAAATTGGGGTGGTTAGCGGTTCCAATAGAGTTTTGTGTAAGGCTTGTTATTAGGACTTGCAAAATTCAAGGTTTTAGCATCCCCCCCCCCACACACTTAAATTACACATTATCCTCAATGTGTCCCAAAAATAAGTTTTTAGGTTGATTGAATGTGTAAAAAGGTGTTAAAACAAGGTTTTGGTGTTACTGGGCATCTGGACACGGCCCTGTGTCGAATGAGCACGGCCCTGTGGTCAGACTGCCAGTAACGATGTCACACCCCTAAAATACCACATGCGGAAACCCCCACGAGGCGTGTGACGTACCAGGATCCAAGCCACCAATCACATTGAACTCATAAATATATTTAAATAAAACTTTCATTCATTAACACAAAGTGTTACAAACGTTCCATATCATTCATTGTATACAGCGGAAGCATAACTCATTTGTTAAGTGTTTCGTAAACCATGTGTACATAAACCATTAAGCTTGTATTGAGATTCCATGTATCTCGACCCATGACCACTCCAGCATCCCAGACAGTAAGTCCCAATGATATAAACCTACAAACATGCAAGCATGCAGACAAGTGTGTTAGACGACGCTGGTGAGTTCAAAGTTTTGTTAACATGTTTAGTTACCAGATATGAGAATAAAACGTTTCAGTGATTTGATTTGATGTTGTTATTAACTCGATTACCGCAGATGGCAGCTAGATTTATTTGCCGAACCCCAATGTCTCTATCAAAACATTGGTCAAGTGGTTAAGGTAATTGGTTCACGCCCGTCCTCCCTGGTACGGTGTGAGGGTGACAAATCTAATAGCACTATCAACTAATAACCTCGTTGCCTCCCCGGCAACTAATCGGTAGATGTAAGGGGTCTTAATGATAGAAATGAGTGTAATAACCAACATCCCAATAACCCGACGTTCCTCCCCAGAACGATTACCAGATATCCCTCCCCGGGATGCATGCCTGGAAAAAGAGCAGTGAACTCACCTTAGATTGCTCGGTACGTTACGTTACATTACCCATTCCCAGTTGGTCTGCCAAACCCTACCATGGTTACCAAGAGTAGTCAGTTTCACAATCACGTATCCAATTCACGTATCACATAGTAAACTTTAAGATTTCATGCACGATTATAATCACAAGTTCATGTTTCCATCGATGGTTACTAACAATGTCAGTTACAGTTTGCATCTATCCTATGATTACAGTATACATGTAACACGTATCCAGTTCCTTTACAAGTTCACGTCTCATGTACCAGACTCTTAAATAGCATTTAACGAATGAGTTTGCTACTCACATAAATCAGTTCACATTCCACATGCATACATGCGACATTGTTCAATAGTTACAGTGATTATTCACATTAATACATACAAGCTTCCTAGTTTCCAACTAGTGTTGACATCAAGCACATACAAACTTATGCAATCGGCCTCCACAATAAACACACAATATGCTATACTAACAATTCTGTTAGTTTATTCTCAAGAGGTGTCCGAGGAAAGTTCACATATGATGGAACACTCTCATGTTTCGTCAAGAGCAGTCATGGCGAAAGACTCACATGTTTCGTCGAGACCAGTTATGGCGAAACACTCACATGTAAGCATGGCGAAAAACTTAATGTTTCGTCGCTGTACATACAGAGGCTGTGATGGTTCTCTACAACCCTAATCATGGCAATTCACATATCATCACACCATTGTTAATCAATTTCCTTATTAACCCTATTATACCATTCAGCAATCCGGTTTATAACATAAATCATTATGTACTACCATCAAACTCTCACAGTTAATTAAGCATGACTCCTTCAATTCTAAATCACACCAGTACAGAATCGTGGTTCTAGTTATCACCCTAACCTTAGATTCACATAACATGACAAGATACGTAATATAGTCATCATGCAGATATAGCCAAAACCCTAACATTCGTGTAAGCTAAAATCATCAATTCACAGTTCGGATAATTCACATAATACACATATTATTTTAGAGTTTATAAAACCCTTGAACCTCTAGTTGTTAATCATCAATACAAAGCAACACGTATCAGGAGAATATGAACCAAGTAAGATTGCCACACTAACCACAAGGTGCAGATCATTGAAGATGTTGAGATCGATGACAAGAAGGGTTTCACAGAAGATGAGGTTGCCGTCCAAGTGGGGTGAATTAGGGTTAAGAAACTTGTGAAATACATAACCTAGTACTAAACAAACTGACAATTACAATGGGCCACCACTAAGGAATCCCGGACTTGGGTTGGGCTTCTCTTGGACTCTGATGACAGCTGGCCGACGAAAACCCACCGATGACGAAACTCATTCTTCGTCAAGCAGTCTTTCGCCGAGCATTCTTTCGTCGAACAGTCTTTACGAGAAAGGAGGTTTTGTCATTAAAGGTTTTCATTAAACGTTTCAACAGTTAACTACCAAATAACTTATATTAAAGAAATATTCTAAAATGATACACATAATACAACGTACGACGAAATATAAAACAAGTGAAGCGAAAAAGAAAGGTCTTGAAATCTCGGATTGTCACATCATCCCCAACTTGAAAGAAATTTCGTCCCGAAATTTGACAAGTACTCCAAAACAGCAAGATTTTAACTCAGGATGACTTGTGGATTTTCCGCGGGTACCTCATCATCCCCAACTTGAAAGGGAATTTCGTCCCAAAATTCACCAGTCACAGCAGAATTCGATTCTGCAGTTTTGAATGATTACGGATACTTGAGCCTCCTCAGACTCTTGCGTTCCCACGTGGACTCCAGTCCACGTCTTCAGTTCCGACGAACTCTCACGATCGATATTCGACTATGCTTACGGACCCTGACTTCCTGGTTCATGTTTTCAATGGATTCCTCGACAAGCTGTAATATGTTGTTAATCTTTTAGGTTCGAGGCATAAATGGCATTGTGCATGTTATCCCATTCGTCGGGTAACCCGAGTTTGTAAGTCACGTTACCTATTCTTCCCAGAATGTTATATGGTTCAAAGTGATGTATGTTAAGCTCGCCACGCTCCCCAAGCGTACCACACCCTCCTAGGGTGAGACTTTCAACATGATACGATCGCCTACAGTGATCTTCCAGTGTTTCCTAAGTTTACCTGCTCTCCTGCCGATCTCGCGTTGCCGCCAAACGACTCTCGATACAAATAACCTTCCCAAGAGTTTCGAGTACAAGTCCTGGACCCGTAATTAGTCCAACAAGAAGATTGGTATTATCATCTATGCAATGCCCCCAAAAACAGAGCTGTCTGAATACTAGAATGCTAACTGCTACAGTAGAACTTATCCAAAGATAAATGCCCTTCCAAATGTTTACTAAAGTCAACCACGCACATGCTCGCAACATGTCTTCGTGTGTCAGGATGGTTCGTTACTCTGTCCGGTTGTCCCACAGTGATAAGTAATGCTCATGTCTAGACGTGAGTCAAGGGTGTTATGTAGTGCCTGTCATAAATCGGGTATATATCAGAATCAGAGATAATAGGAGTTGGCACCTCATACCTAAAAAGCCGCCTCTCTCAGAGGAATATTCATAAGTTGCGAAGACTCGTCAGTTTCCTTGATTGCAAGAGAGTGTACTAATTACGTGAGACAATCAACGGTCACCCATGTGATATCAGTTCCGTTCTGAGATTTAGGTAGGCCAGTGGCAAAATCCATGGTTGTCTGTTCCAATCTCCAAATAGGTGTTTCTGATTACTGACGCAAACCAGAAGGTTCTGATGTTCCACCTTGACTTTCGCGCAAGTCAAACGTCGTTTGCATGCTTCACTGTGTAGGCCTTCAAGCCTAGTTGCTAGTACAAGATCCTTAGATCCTAATGTATTCCATCAAAATCCGGATGACTAGAATATCGAGGCTGGTGCGCTTCACTCAACACAAGTTCACTATGATTATCGTATAGTGGGATCCATATTTGTTCTATGAAGTGGCGGATATTGTCCGGCTTGCCGAAAGTTGCTCTTCCATGCCCCGCAGGGACCCAACTTGAAATTCTTCTTCCTTTAATGCTTCAGTTAGAACAAGGCAAATCCGATCGGGTAGGCTAGAGTCGATAGTGAGCTGCATGCTCATACATGTTTAGGTTCCGAAGCCGTAACCACTCGAGAGTTCCTTCCAGTGATGTCATAATATGTTTAGCTCTTTTGAAACAAGGGTACGCGGGAGGCCCTTGTGACCGGTCTAAGTAGTGCATTTGGTACCGTCCAAGTAATGCCTCCGACTAAAATCCAAGACCACGGTTTCCACCGCAGGTTGTGACTCATGCAATTCTCCTTCGTAAATTCACTACGTGCGTCATCGTCTTCTCGTGTTGCATCGGCGTGTAACTGGGTTTCCGATTCGAACGATCATGGTATACCGCTAGATCACCCGTACCCTCGGGTAAAGACGTTGCTCAGTGCATTGTAGAGTCGGATTTAAAAAGCTGAAAAGACGTCCTCCTGTTTTGTCTCCCACAGATACACAGCACCCTGTTGTGCTAATGAGATTAAAGCTGCGCAATCCTCGAAAATCCCACGATGAATCTGCGATAGTCTCTAGCGAAACCAAGAAATTGCTTTATCCCCAAAGGACTCTTTGGTGCTGATCAGTTTCTAATTGTAGGTCCCCTATTCGTATGGATCTTTCACAGAATTGTCTTTCCAATCAAGAGTGCGGAATCCTCTTGATCAGAATAAGCAGAAAACGTGTAGAAGAACAGAAAACCAAATCACTTTCAAACTGGATCTTTATTGATTATCTATCAAACTGATTACAATCAATCAAACCCTAACCACACCAAATTTTGTCCAAGCCTAAATGCTCTCACGAAAATACTCACAAACTCTGTTTTGGCTGATTAACCTAAACCCTAAAGCCTAACCTTGTTTATATAACACAAGGTTGCAACATTAGGCTGGGTTTGCTACATGGGCTATGGCCCAATTCGTCCCCCATCACCCAATGTGGGTTTTGTTTAGCCCAAACTCTATTATCCAACTATTACAAAGCTAAACCCGCTAACTGTTTATCGTTTATCTAATTACAAGATATCCAAAGACCAAATCTAAGCTGTTGTCACAAACATGCACCAACAAACTCCCCCTTGACAATAGCTTCATAAAATAACTTTGTCTTCAGTCGTCTTGCAATCTTCATGTAATCTTGCACTGTCTTTGGTCTTTGGATAGCTTCAGCTTCAATAGCTCTGTCAGCAACAGACTCCCCCTAAGCTGATGCATCCAATCACCAAATCTTCAAAAACTTTAGCGTTTGAGTAAACTCCAGTTCAGCATATGTATAGCCATCTTCAAACTCTTCAACTTTGTCTGCAATGTAGAAAGGAGGCTCTACCATGCATCCAATCAAACTCTCATTTTCACAGCAACTCATCACTTTAACTTCTCAGCAACATACTACTTCAATCTGTATACTATAAAACAAACATCTCGAGAAACCATAAGAATTTTTCAACAAGGTTAAATAAATTATTATTTTCAAGAGATAGTTAAACTGTATCACAGATTAAGCATTTTCAACTTATCACCAACACGCAAAACTTTTTAATCACACATCCTATAACCCGCATGATTTAAAATTTTGAACTCACTTTCTAACACCGTCTCCCCCTATCCGTAATAATTCCTCCAAGAATAACAGTTTTTCGTACGTTAAGAATTTTAAACAGAAAAAGACACTATTTTTGGATTTTTTATATTTTTCTGAAAGCAAGTAAATAACAAAAGCAATAAACACTCTATTTTTGTGAGAATCACTGGTAAGAAGATCATATCAGCACAATTAAACCATTTTCACACTATTTAATTTTTCGTGAAAAGCAGTTCAAGACGATTACCAGTATGTTTGTCCTCTTAAACAAAATGCATGAACATTTCAAGTACCATTACCATATGATACGTTAAGGTAATTTTATTTCTGATATACTAGTGTGTCCCACTTCAGGATATACCCCCGCGATCAAGGTATGCACAAAGATTCATCGTAGTAGGTGAGTATACTGATGTCATCCTTTAAGATATCCTGACAGTGTCTAGGTCTGCATATAATCTGTTTTATCATGTTTTGATTGCTTAACAATGAACACCCAAATAAATACTAATCAAATCCTGGAAATATAAACAACACACTCTATCATGCAAGTATCTTCCCTACCACATATTTCACAAGTCCAATCCAGATTTCTGAAATCTTAACTGGGAATAGGTTGAGAAGAGAACACAATAGATCTTTAGCAGAGATGGTATAATATACAGATCAAATGAGTTTTCTCAGTTTGATATAGGTTTGTTGGGTTTCTTTTGGGCACTAGAGGGCCTCTTTCGGGTGTATTAGATCAATAGAGCAACAACGTACAGCTAGGTCAGCATGTATCTGGATGCAGCAGAAGCTGTCGTTGCCTAGCACCTCCAGGTCAGCATATATCTGGATGCAGCAGAGGAGGTACACGACTTTTTTTCAGAGAAGATTTCAGAATCAGATCAAAATTGTGTGTATCGGGAAAACATACAGACATTCAAATAGAAATGAGCTAATTCCAAGTGACTTTCTTTCCTGGGGTCATGTACAATATTAGTTCTGAACAGAAAGACAGTCAAGATATCCCCAGATGAAATAACAGTATAAAGACCCAAAACTTCAGATTTTGGCAATCTATCAACGCAAGATTTAAGGCCATTAAACCATACACCACTGATGTGTTCCCCACTCATACACAGTTTGTTTAGGTTTATATCACATTGGTAAGTTGATTATTTCATGCTTTTTGCCTACTGGTACATCATATGATGAAGCTGCTATCACACTTAAGCATTTTAATTTCAGTTTCAGTGTGACAGTCTAACTTGCTGATGTACTATCATTTCTCCTTTTTCACACAGTGATAACTCATTTTTGATTTTCTATTTTTTTTATGTTTTTGATTTTTCAATGGTTTTGTATTTTTTTGATTTTTTTTAAGAAAAGCAGTAAACTATTTACAAAATTCTTATGAAAAACCAGTTATTCAGGATTCCTCATCCCGTTGAGTTCGACTAAGTGTTCAAAGCGAGCCCTGTCAAAAGCTTTAGTATAAAGATCTGCCAGGTTATCTAGTGTGTCGACTCAGCACTTTGAACTTCAATTTAAATCAATCAATATAAATATATCAACAATCTCACACCCCCTTCATGTGCCTAGAGCAGCCACTATCAACATAAGTTGATAATCCTCCTTAGCAGCTCCTGCACACACCAACTAAGAAATTAGTTAGATTGGGGGACCCAAGCCTTAATGGTCTTGGGTCGTCCAAATTCACCAACCACTTGAACATCCATCCAATATCCATTCCTCCTAACTGGAGTCTTGGATCTCAGACCTGTTGATGGAAATTGGTTTTGATTTCCATAATGTGACAACCTGGGTCACTGTGACCATCAAACAAATACCGAGCCAATGAAATATTGTATTTCATACTTGGGATTTGTAAAAATATGTGTATCGTTTGCACATATCAATTCTTGTTCAATTTCAAACTCTAAATCGCTTTCTGGAAGGTTATACGCGCACCGATGCGTAAAATATAACCAGTTTAATGCAACAAACACTCCGGAATAGTGACATAGGCTTAACATACCTTAAATAACCTTTACATAACTTAGAAATAAGTTTTGAAGGCTTTGGTATGGCAAAATCAAGTTAAATCGCTTACAGGGACTAAAGTTGACAAACTGCGAAAGTATGCCAATTTGAACTGTAACAGACATTCCGGAACATGACCATAAGTTAAACATACCATAAATATCCTTTACATAGCTTAGAAATAGGCTTTGAGGGGTTTGGTGTGCTAAAATAAACTTTTGGGTCATTCAGGGACTAAAAGTGTCAAAAAGTGCACAAGTTTGCATTTTCGCGCATAACTTACGTTCTGAATACATCCGGACATCCAAAAATTTATGAAAGCATGACTACATTATATTTTTGTGTTCGCCATAAGAAAAATCCATTCGTCGCGTCATTTGGATCGTTTTTCGCGCTTGTGCGCATTCCGTCGTAATTAAGCGAACATCGCGTTCGTACGACCAAACGAACCATCATCCGACATATTTTTGAACATGTTTCATGTCCACAATGTTTAGGCAACATTTTAGGGCCTTAAAGTTGGCTTTACGGGCCTTAGAAGTGTCGGGAATGGCCTTAAACACGTGCAGGGGCTGAAACTGTCATTTCTGAAACATATATGCAGATCAGAAGCTTCAGGCGGCCCACATTGTGTTTGGCTGATCCTGAAGCGGGCCGCTTTAGCCCTTCAGATCACCCAAAGGTCAAGTTTCAGCTGTTATAATCGTTTTTACCCCTTCCAAAGGTCAAATGACACTTGTTAAACTCCTATGGTGGCCAAAAATCAGTACCACAACATTGTGACAAGTGTACGCACGAGATTCGATCACGTTATTCAAGAAACGATCCTAACGGTTACCCGAATACTATAAATACCCATGCCATCCAACCTCATTACTTACTAGAATCTGATCAAAATGCTCTAAGTTGATGCCATTGCTTCATACCTGAGCTCTTTGATCTAGATTAGCATTCGGGGACCCTTCGTAAGTCTTCTTTCGTTCTTTTATTGCTTTTCGAGTCCGAAAGTCAAACTTTGTTTGACTTTCTGCATTGACCAGTTTATGGTCGATGCGAAGTTCGTTTGAACTTCATAACGTGAGTGTGATCACGATGGTTATAGTCCCTAGTGACTATACCTACTGATTACCACGTTATCTAGGCTCAGTGACGAGCCGTAGTTTCGGTCAGAATACGTATTCTTGCGTATTTTGTAACCAAACTACTTATGGGTATCAAAACCGTTTGTTTTGATACCAAACCTGTTTTCTAAACTTAGTTAAGCATGTTTTAACATGCTTAGCTCGTCACTTTTAGTTTAGTGCTTAGATAGGGTCGTAAGGTAAGCGATCTAAACAATCGCTTATACTTTCGAACCCGACCCGTTTGGTCAATCATTAGGATCCGACCAAGCACATTAGGTGACCATAGTATATAGGGAATAACCTTACGAGGTTATACCTTATGGTCGCTTCGTTTAAGTAGTTGTATGATAGGTAGTTTATATGCCTTAGGTAAATTTCCAAAATACCCCTTTGATGCAAAAATTCATTTTAAACATATGTAACATAACTTTTGACATCTCAACTGATTTGACAACCATATTAGACATGTTAAGGCATATATTACTTGTCATAGGACTGGTTAGGCGGTCCGAACGCGTTTCACGCGAACAACGCGTTAAAGTAGCATAAGCTACCTAAACGGGTCGTAATGGGTCACAAGCACTTAGGATAGGTTTCATTTAGTATGTAGGCTTTGTTAAACCAAATGACACGAGTCTCTACACTCGTTTGGTTTACGAAACCTCATTCTATCCAATCATCCGATTAAGGTCCGGTTATTAACATAGTTACCTATATTAGGTGCCGTTTGATTCTGAGATCTCTAGCATTACTTGGTGATTATCTTTAGACATCTGAGCAATCTCAAGTGAGTACATAGACCCCTCTTTTACTGTTTTCCAAACTGTTTTGGGGTGAAACACATGTGCCTACTTGTTACTTTCATGCTTTCCCGTTTTGACATCATATAACTGCTATGTTCATTAGTACATTATAGTACATGATTTGATTACATTTCATGCTATGTATGCCATTGTGTGCATATTTAGTACATTGTTTTACATTGCATTTTGTTGCATATGCTCATCTAGTATATGAACACATTATATTACATTTTGAACCGTTGTATCTATGAACCGTTAGTATCTGTGAACCGTTGTACCTGTGAACCGTTTGTATCTGTGAACCGTTGTATCTGTGAACCGTTTGTATCTGTGAACCGTTTGTATCTGTGAACCGTTTGTATCTGTGAACCGTTTGTATCTATGAACCGTGTGAACCGTATTTGACCATACATAAACACTTCTACAATTGTTAAACATTACTTTGGTGGTTTGGTTTGATTAAGTGATTAAGTAACGATGCATGTGTAATATGATACAAGCATGGTGGATACGCCGCTGGTACTTCCTATATATAAGTGTTTGTATGGTATTACATATCGTAGCGTTATTTGAATCATTTCAGTTTGAGACATATAACATTTTATACAATTATCATACTTTTCACAAGACATTGATTTACAAACAACTTATCTTAAACAAACACATTTTTACATGGTTATTCATTTAACCTGACATTTATTTATACATATCATCTGAATTTATCATTTTTCAAATGATTTACAAAACAAAGCAAATTACAAGGTTCATGACTAAACATTTTCTCAAACATAAGTCATGAAACCTATTTTCACAAAACCTATGTATCTCACAGGCATTTTTATGCTGACGTACCTATTTTCACATGTGTTTTTCAGGAGCTGTTGCATAAGATGATCAAGATACACATAGGCAGACTTGGGCTTTAGTGACAATAAAAGATGCAAGACTAGTTAATTATGTTGTATTTCCTTGTTTGATAAGACATTGTAACACTTTTAATCAATAAAACAAAACTTCAATTGCCATGGATTTGAGACAATTAATTATGTTACAACACTCCCCGATGTTTCCGCCACGTTTAGTATGTTCTACGTGGTCGGGGTGTGACAGAAAAGATGGTATCAGAGCCAATGGTTATAGGGAATTAGGTTATTAGTAATGCTTTGACCTAGTCTATAACCTTTCTAGGACCCTAACGCGAGTTTACTTGCGTTTAGTCATAAAACAATACCGTCACCTATCCTTAGGCGACTATCACAACAAGAACATAAATTTCAAAACCGCTTTGAAAACTAATCATCTGTTCTAGGATGATTGATTACAAGGTTTTGAACCCTCTGTTATATGGTTTTGAACCCCTTTGAATTTTCAAAAATCTCGTCAAGGTTTTGGGTTTTAAATAATGTGAACACGTGCAAACTGGAAGGGTGAATGCCTGTATTCTGGGTTTTCTGTCTAGGCAAGCACTTCGTATACATCTCATCAGACGCGAGACCAGTTGTGCTTACCTGGGAATTCTTGGGATGAGTGTTCACTTATAGGCGAGCATGTCTTCGCGATACATTATTTTTGACTCATTTACTTTGATTAGTCACTATGTGTCGTTTGTTGCTTTGTAGTAACAAACAAATGACCGCTATCCTTGCTTTCATTAGATTTGTTTCATCTCATTCTTTTCGTCTAATTCTCTCACTCGTTTCCTTTCATGTTTTCTCTTTTAGAATGCCTCCTCGACGCGAGAACCAGATAGCGACTGCCGAACTGGCAGAAATTATTGCACAGCAAATGGCTGCTCAATTCCCAAACCTCTTTGCTCAATGGAATCAAGCCAACAACAACAACAATGGTCCATGCAATTTCAAGAGTTTTAACTCGGCGAAACCACTCAAGTTTAGTGGTTCTGAGGGAGCGACTGGGCTTCTTCAATGGTTCGAGAGCATTGAGAATACTTTCCGCCACGTGCAGTGTCCTGACAATCGCAAGGTCGAGTTTGCTTCGAGTGTGTTCCAGAAGAGAGCCCTTACGTGGTGGAACGGAGTTATGAGAGACCGTGGTGCTGAGGTTGCTCTAGCACAGACATGGGCTGAACTTAGGGCCCTTATGATGAAGGAATTCTGTCCTCGTCATGAGATCAGGGCCTTGGAAAGGGAATTCGACAATCTTGAGCAAGACAGCGGTGAGCATCGAGCCTACACGGACCATTATGAGGAGTTAAGTCTGTTATGCCCAAACATGGTCACGCCTTTGGATAAGGCAATCGAAAAGTACATTGATGGCCTCCCTGACTCAATACAAGACATTGTGACTGGCAGCAACCCTATTACAGTTAGACAGGCCATTGAGCTATCTGCAACCTTGACTGAATCAAAGATCAGGAAAGGTAAGCTTTTCCGAAAAGGTGACAAGAAACAGGTCGAGGAATCGGACCAAATCGAGGAATCAAAGACCATGGATGAACAGACTGGATCCCCTAAGAAGACAAAGAAGCGAAAGGCTTCTCAGAACTTTTCCATGGTTACTCACAATGATCAAGCCGTCCCCAACCAACCAGCTCAACCTCCTGCTAGGAAGCCATACAACGGAACTGCACCCTTGTGCAACCAATGTGGCCTACATCATCATGCTACTGTGAAGTGCCGCAAATGCCAAACTTGCGGACTTATAGGCCATACAGCAAGAGTCTGCCCAGCTGCAGCTGCACCAAACCAAGCTGGCCACAACCCCGCTCACGGTCGTTTTCTACCAGGTTCTTGTTTCAACTGTGGCGAGATGGGTCATTTCCAAAGAAATTTCCCAAAGCTTGCTAATGCAAATCCGGCACAAGGATGAGCATCTGACCAACCATAAGACAACATCGTTTAGAAATAATCACGTCTTATGTATTATTTTCTTTTGTTGTAATGTTCCATGAAACAGTTGTTATCATTGTTTATAAATAAATCTTTTATTTACATTGCAATGTATTTATGAGGTTGTATGCATAAACAACATATCCCCTGCAATACCGATAATCAAGGAACCGCATTCCTTGAAGAACAGACTACCCCCAAATTTCTTCCATTCTATGATCTCTTGCGTTTCCACGAAATTTCCTAAGTACCCGTTTATTCTAAGGAAAACGAAGTACAAGGCGCAAGTTACAACACTGGACGAATACCCAAAGTACCACTATAAATCCTTAATAGGGTACCTAAGGGTATTTCCGTGAATCCTAAAATTGTTGTGTTCCTTAATTCGACCATTACGTTTCTTTGTAAACAAAATCGAAATTTTGTAGATCTTCCTATCTATTCAGATAGATCCCCAGAGGACATTGAAGTTCATCGACTGGTTTCCATATCCGTTCTCAATCGTTAACAAATTAATAACAAATTAATAACCAAGTTAAACAACTATGTGATTATGTGCTTATGAACATTACAAGACAAACTGTGCGGACTATGCAAGGAATTACGTAATTATGGATGCATACATAATTATGGAATTTAGTGCACAGAAACCACAGTGAGCTTTGTCATGTGCCTAGAAGTTAACTCCATTCATTTCCGTTTCTGAGGAAACACCCGTAGAAAATGACTCCGTTTGTTCATTTTCGTTTCTGAAGATTTTCCGCTAAGGAAATGAATATCCGTTTGTCTATCCTTTTCATTTCCGTTTCTGAGGAAGCAACCGTAGAAAATGACTCCGTTTGTTCATTTTCGTTTCTGAAGATTTTCCGCTAAGGAAATGAATATCCGTTTGTCTATCCTTTTCATTTCCGTTTCTGAGGAAGCAACCGTAGAAAATGACTCCGTTTGTTCATTTTCGTTTCTGAAGATTTTCCGCTAAGGAAATGAATATCCGTTTGTCTATCCTTTTCATTTCCGTTTCTGAGGAAGCAACCGTAGAAAATGACTCCGTTTGTTCATTTTCGTTTCTGAAGATTTTCCGTTAAGGAAATGAATATCCGTTTGTCTATCCTTTTCATTTCCATTCCTGAGGAAGCAACCGTAGAAAATGACTCCGTAAGTTCATTTTCGTTTCTGAAGATTTTCCGCTAAGGAAATGAATATCCGTTTGTCTATCCTTTTCATTTCCGTTTCTGAGGAAGCAACCGTAGAAAATGACTCCGTTTGTTCATTTTCGTTTCTGAAGATTTTCCGCTAAGGAAATGAATATCCGTTTGTCTATCCTTTTCATTTCCGTTTCTGAGGAAGCAACCGTAGAAAATGACTCCGTTTGTTCATTTTCGTTTCTGAAGATTTTCCGTTAAGGAAATGAATATCCGTTTGTCTATCCTTTTCATTTCCATTCCTGAGGAAGCAACCGTAGAAAATGACTCCGTAAGTTCATTTTACGTTTCTGAAGATTTTTCGTTAAGGAAATGAATATCCGTTTGTCTATCCTTTTCATTTCCATTCCTGAGGAAGCAACCGTAGAAAATGACTCCGTAAGTTCATTTTACGTTTCTGAAGATTTCCTGTTGAGGAAATGAATCCCCGTTTGTTTATTCCTTCATTTCCGCTTCTGAAGAATACTCGTTGAGGAAAATGACTCCGTCTGTTCATTTTCGTTCTGAAGAATGTCCGTTAAGGAAATGACAGGATTATGCCTTACATATCTCTGGTGGTTGTTTTGACACAAAGTCACAAATGGACTCCTATGAATAAATTTCGGGACGAAATTTCCTAAAGTAGGGGAGATTGTGACAACCTGGGTCACTGTGACCATCAAACAAATACCGAGCCAATGAAATATTGTATTTCATACTTGGGATTTGTAAAAATATGTGTATCGTTTGCACATATCAATTCTTGTTCAATTTCAAACTCTAAATCGCTTTCTGGAAGGTTATACGCGCACCGATGCGTAAAATATAACCAGTTTAATGCAACAAACACTCCGTAATAGTGACATAGGCTTAACATACCTTAAATAACCTTTACATAACTTAGAAATAAGTTTTGAAGGCTTTGGTATGGCAAAATCAAGTTAAATCGCTTACAGGGACTAAAGTTGACAAACTGCGAAAGTATGCCAATTTGAACTGTAACAGACATTCCGGAACATGACCATAAGTTAAACATACCATAAATATCCTTTACATAGCTTAGAAATAGGCTTTGAGGGGTTTGGTGTGCTAAAATAAACTTTTGGGTCATTCAGGGACTAAAAGTGTCAAAAAGTGCACAAGTTTGCATTTTCGCGCATAACTTACGTTCTGAATACATCCGGACATCCAAAAATTTATGAAAGCATGACTACATTATATTTTTGTGTTCGCCATAAGAAAAATCCATTCGTCGCGTCATTTGGATCGTTTTTCGCGCTTGTGCGCATTCCGTCGTAATTAAGCGAACATCGCGTTCGTACGACCAAACGAACCATCATCCGACATATTTTTGAACATGTTTCATGTCCACAATGTTTAGGCAACATTTTAGGGCCTTAAAGTTGGCTTTACGGGCCTTAGAAGTGTCGGGAATGGCCTTAAACACGTGCAGGGGCTGAAACTGTCATTTCTGAAACATATATGCAGATCAGAAGCTTCAGGCGGCCCGCATTGTGTTTGGCTGATCCTGAAGCGGGCCGCTTTAGCCCTTCAGATCACCCAAAGGTCAAGTTTCAGCTGTTATAATCGTTTTTACCCCTTCCAAAGGTCAAATGACACTTGTTAAACTCCTATGGTGGCCAAAAATCAGTACCACAACATTGTGACAAGTGTACGCACGAGATTCGATCACGTTATTCAAGAAACGATCCTAACGGTTACCCGAATACTATAAATACCCATGCCATCCAACCTCATTACTTACTAGAATCTGATCAAAATGCTCTAAGTTGATGCCATTGCTTCATACCTGAGCTCTTTGATCTAGATTAGCATTCGGGGACCCTTCGTAAGTCTTCTTTCGTTCTTTTATTGCTTTTCGAGTCCGAAAGTCAAACTTTGTTTGACTTTCTGCATTGACCAGTTTATGGTCGATGCGAAGTTCGTTTGAACTTCATAACGTGAGCGTGATCACGATGGTTATAGTCCCTAGTGACTATACCTACTGATTACCACGTTATCTAGGCTCAGTGACGAGCCGTAGTTTCGGTCAGAATACGTATTCTTGCGTATTTTGTAACCAAACTACTTATGGGTATCAAAACCGTTTGTTTTGATACCAAACCTGTTTTCTAAACTTAGTTAAGCATGTTTTAACATGCTTAGCTCGTCACTTTTAGTTTAGTGCTTAGATAGGGTCGTAAGGTAAGCGATCTAAACAATCGCTTATACTTTCGAACCCGACCCGTTTGGTCAATCATTAGGATCCGACCAAGCACATTAGGTGACCATAGTATATAGGGAATAACCTTACGAGGTTATACCTTATGGTCGCTTCGTTTAAGTAGTTGTATGATAGGTAGTTTATATGCCTTAGGTAAATTTCCAAAATACCCCTTTGATGCAAAAATTCATTTTAAACATATGTAACATAACTTTTGACATCTCAACTGATTTGACAACCATATTAGACATGTTAAGGCATATATTACTTGTCATAGGACTGGTTAGGCGGTCCGAACGCGTTTCACGCGAACAACGCGTTAAAGTAGCATAAGCTACCTAAACGGGTCGTAATGGGTCACAAGCACTTAGGATAGGTTTCATTTAGTATGTAGGCTTTGTTAAACCAAATGACACGAGTCTCTACACTCGTTTGGTTTACGAAACCTCATTCTATCCAATCATCCGATTAAGGTCCGGTTATTAACATAGTTACCTATATTAGGTGCCGTTTGATTCTGAGATCTCTAGCATTACTTGGTGATTATCTTTAGACATCTGAGCAATCTCAAGTGAGTACATAGACCCCTCTTTTACTGTTTTCCAAACTGTTTTGGGGTGAAACACATGTGCCTACTTGTTACTTTCATGCTTTCCCGTTTTGATTTCATGCTTTCCCGTTTTGACATCATATAACTGCTATGTTCATTAGTACATTATAGTACATGATTTCATTACATTTCATGCTATGTATGCCATTGTGTGCATATTTAGTACATTGTTTTACATTGCATTTTGTTGCATATGCTCATCTAGTATATGAACACATTATATTACATTTTGAACCGTTGTATCTATGAACCGTTAGTATCTGTGAACCGTTGTACCTGTGAACCGTTTGTATCTGTGAACCGTTGTATCTGTGAACCGTTTGTATCTGTGAACCGTTTGTATCTGTGAACCGTTTGTATCTGTGAACCGTTGTATCTGTGAACCGTTTGTATCTGTGAACCGTTTGTATCTATGAACCGTGTGAACCGTATTTGACCATACATAAACACTTCTACAATTGTTAAACATTACTTTGGTGGTTTGGTTTGATTAAGTGATTAAGTAACGATGCATGTGTAATATGATACAAGCATGGTGGATACGCCGCTGGTACTTCCTATATATAAGTGTTTGTATGGTATTACATATCGTAGCGTTATTTGAATCATTTCAGTTTGAGACATATAACATTTTATACAATTATCATACTTTTCACAAGACATTGATTTACAAACAACTTATCTTAAACAAACACATTTTTACATGGTTATTCATTTAACCTGACATTTATTTATACATATCATCTGAATTTATCATTTTTCAAATGATTTACAAAACAAAGCAAATTACAAGGTTCATGACTAAACATTTTCTCAAACATAAGTCATGAAACCTATTTTCACAAAACCTATGTATCTCACAGGCATTTTTATGCTGACGTACCTATTTTCACATGTGTTTTTCAGGAGCTGTTGCATAAGATGATCAAGATACACATAGGCAGACTTGGGCTTTAGTGACAATAAAAGATGCAAGACTAGTTAATTATGTTGTATTTCCTTGTTTGATAAGACATTGTAACACTTTTAATCAATAAAACAAAACTTCAATTGCCATGGATTTGAGACAATTAATTATGTTACAACACTCCCCGATGTTTCCGCCACGTTTAGTATGTTCTACGTGGTCGGGGTGTGACACATAAGGTCTCTGGTCCTGAGGGTTCCTATATATATTTGGACTATTTGACCTATGAAAATTTTGATTTTGAAACCTTGAATTTTGATTCCAAGAAGCTTGATTGTTGTAATTTCTAAAGCCATTGTTATAAAAAGTTCGACAACCATTATTTTGGTATCGATTTTGATATTGACCTTGACTTCTGAAATTATTAGCATTATAATTGTTCATTCTTGGTGAACTGCTTCTAGGTCTGTCAAATCTGCCTGGTGGAGATCTAGGCTGAAATCTTGGTTGATTTCTTTGAAAACGAGGAACTTGTGGAGTTCCTTTTTCAGCCTTATCTACACCAACAGCAACATTTTCTGGTTGCTTAGGAGCAGATTTCTTTGGAGAATTTGAGCCTTTCTCCTCAATATCACCTATCTTCTCTGGTAATTTCCCTCTCTGTTTTTCACTAAGTTGTGCTTCACTCTTTTTGTTAGGACAGCAGCTTGCTACATGTCCCTTGACGTGACACTTGAAGCACGATCTCCTTTTCAAATACTTCTTAACTGGAGTCTCTGAGGTAGATCCCTTATCAGATGGTGATGATCCCTTAGATGAACCTTGTTTAGTTTGCTTGGATTCAGATTTTTCTTTGTTTTTATTTTTAGCAAACTCTACATTTGATTCATTTTCAATAACAGTTGTTTCATTTTTCATATCACTACCTTGAACAAAATTAATCTTTTTAACAAAAGCTTGATTTTTATTCTTAGGCGGTGAATTTTTCCTTTTCAAATCATCACTCTCAGATCCATCACCTTGACTTGATGTGGATGCGAAACTACTTGGTGTGGATGCCATAAAGTCTGCTAGCTCATCTTCACTAGGCAGGAATGAATAGTTATAACTAAGAGGAGGTGGAACTTCATTAAAGCCTTGGAAGCCCACACTTGTCTTGTCATTACTCTTCTTTAACCCACCCATCATGTGTTTCATTACAAAAGACGAATCTCTGAATTGACCTAATTTCTTTTCAAGTTCAACAATTTTGAGTTGTGCATCTGACAACTCTTTGCATTTTTCAGAAATCTCTTTTGTTTTCTCAGCCATCATGTCATGAGCTAAATCTATTACTTGAAGTTTTTCATTTAACTTGCATGTTAAAGCTTCAATTTCAGCTTCATGACCTTTTATCTTTTTCAAGTATGTAGATTCATTTCTTTTAGCAAAAAAGTTTGCTTCTTTTATGTTAGACATCTCACTTACCAGACTTTGGTTTTGTGTTGTCAACCTGGCAACCTCACCCTGTAGTTCACGACATCTCAAACATACAGAATTAGATTGTACCTCTTTCTCATGAACTTCTGAGGCTTCATCAGCAACAACCTGTTCAGCTGCACTCTCTTTCTCCACTTCAGTATCCACTTTTGCTTCAGCATTCTCCACTTGAGCTTCAGCATTCTCCACTTGAGCTTCAGCATTCTCCACTTGAGCTTCAGCATTCTTCACTTCAGATTCAGCATCACTCACAATAGTTTCAGCCTCATCAACTGGCACTATCTCTGCCATAAATGCCTGAGTGGCACTCCTATTCCCCTGATATCGCTTTTGTAATGCATCCCACATATCCTTTGAATTAGTGTACTTTGTGAAGGTATGCTTGATGCTATCAGGTAAGCACATCTTTATCGCAGCTAAAGCTTTCTTCTCAGCTTCAACCACCTGTCTCTCAGATTCATCCATCTTGTCATAAGACATCACTATAACCCTTCCTTCGACATGACGTGTAGGAGCAACATATCCATCAATCATACAACACCACATTCTAAAATCCTCACTTTTCACAACTGATTCAAACTCCTCCTTCCAAACAGCATACTCTTTAACATTTGCAAGCTTTGGCCAATTCTTAACAGTCTCATTGAACTTATCCATTCTGACCATCTTTAAACACGTCTTTATCGTAACCGTACTGATAAAACCGTACAAAATTTCTCTGAAAACAGTGGTTACCAAATTACACCTTTAGAATCGTCTCTTAAAGACAAATCCAATGATATATAATGTCAAAAACCGTATTCGGGATTTTTTTTTACCCTAAAAATCCAAGGAATTCAATGGTCCAAACAGTTCTGTCTAACGAGCTACGGATCAATTTCTATTTGCAAAACACTGAAATTTTTCTTACGCTTGCCAGAAAATATTCCACCCCTCTGATTATGCTAATTTCGCTAGATAATTTCGCGGGTCAGTTCAAGTTCAATTTCGCTAATCAGTTTAAGGTAATTTCGCTGGTCTAGTTCGCTGAAAGGTCAAGTTCGCAGGTCAAATTCGCTGGTCACGTTCGCTGGACAAATTCGCTGTCTGTTTTCGCTAAAACAACGAACAGTAAAGTCGCCGAAAACCGTAGTAATTTCGCTGTGGATAATTACACGGTTACCAAAGTCGCCTTTGGATTTAACTTCGCCGTTCACCGAGATATCAACACTCAAATTTGCTGATCAGTCTGCGAATCTGTTAAAATCGCCCAGTAACTTTGGAAACTTGATCTGTTTTATATTCTGAAGATTCTCCAACACAATCTGCAAAATCAAAGCAACAAATTATCAGAATAATGTCGAAAATTATCAAGAACAGATGGAAAATCACGAAGAACACGAAGAACAGTCTTCGAATTCCAGCCAAATACTCGTCAAAATCCAACAGAAATCGTCCCGAAAACCAGCAAATCAGCAAACAAACAAAGCAGAATATCAAAACAGCCAATAAATCTCGAAATTTTTTATCAAAACAGCCAAGAATTTCGAAAATTTTTATCAAAGAAAACAGAAAATTTTCGAAAATTTCAAAACCCTAGTTTTCAAAAATTCGAAAAACTCCCTGTTTCTGCAGCAACCAATTCTGAACCGAGCCTTCAAGAGCCTAATGCTCTGATACCAATTGTAGGTCCCCTATTCGTATGGATCTTTCACAGAATTGTCTTTCCAATCAAGAGTGCGGAATCCTCTTGATCAGAATAAGCAGAAAACGTGTAGAAGAACAAAAAACCAAATCACTTTCAAACTGGATCTTTATTGATTATCTATCAAACTGATTACAATCAATCAAACCCTAACCACACCAAATTTTGTCCAAGCCTAAATGCTCTCACGAAAATACTCACAAACTCTGTTTTGGCTGATTAACCTAAACCCTAACCTTGTTTATATAACACAAGGTTGCAACATTAGGCTGGGTTTGCTACATGGGCTATGGCCCAATTCGTCCCCCATTACCCAATGTGGGTTTTGTTTAGCCCAAACTCTATTATCCAACTATTACAAAGCTAAACCCGCTAACTGTTTATCGTTTATCTAATTACAAGATATCCAAAGACCAAATCTAAGCTGTTGTCACAAACATGCACCAACACTAATGAAATGGATCTTAGCGAGATCCACGTGTATTTCCACTTTGTTGGTTACATGCTCAAAATGTATCTCCCGAATTCAGATGTTACATTTAACAAGACTTCACACGGAATAGCTCCTCCCCCAGGAGCTCTAAAATATGATACAGATGCCGTCCATGATGTTCCTTTCTCCTGGAAATGATTCAACACGTCATCAATAAGCATAGTCGATTCATGTGATCCATACAGCTGCTGGTGTGATGATTAGCCCAAAGGTCTTGGAATACAACGTCGTAATGGCCACACTGCGTTTAATTTGCCGTTGTAGGAACATTCTCCCCTTAGACTTTGTTGGATCGTCGTGTGACCCTAACGAGTCAATCAGAAGAGTTTATGATCCATATCAAAGGCGGAATCAGTGATATAGGCGTGAAACAGTGTAATTCCTCTTAATTATCCTTTTATTAATGATTTCAAAGAAATTCTGATCGTTTGACAAACTGGCAGCACCTCGGCTCTGAAATCAAGACCGTTACAAATGACTCAACCAGTCAGCTATATATAGTGTTGTAATTTCGCACGAAATTGGCACATGCTATTTCGTGCGAAATAGCAATGATCTAATTTCGTACGAAATAGCTTAGTGCTATTTCGTGCGAAATTACACAATCACATACAAACCCTAATTTTGATCCTGCTGAGCACTGGTTTATCCTATCTAGATACAAGACTCTATAAAGATGAAGTTAACAGACATCTATGCACCAACAGACTCCCCCTTGGATGTTGACGAAGTCTTTAGCATCAAATCTTCAGTCTTTAGTCTTTGTCTATCTTCTCATTCTGTCCAAAATATCTGACATTGTAAGCATCCTTCAACTTCTGTCTTCAAACTCCCCTTTGAATGTTGATCCAAAATGTAGACTCCCCCTTTCAATATGCTGGAGCTCAAATTCTGGTTCAAACTTTACACAAACTTTGCCATGGGGATTTTGTTTCCTGTTTCTCAAAAATATAACATTACAATCTATTCTCCTTTTTTACTACACAAGATGTTATTATCAGTTTTTAGAAATCCACTTAAGTATTCAGGTTCAAATTAATGACCCTAAGTACTTAATTATCTACCAAGTCCAACTTAATGACCTTGGTTGATCCAAGACGAAAACTGACTTTTGTTCAACATTTTTTCAAAACATCATTATTCTGAAAATTTACAAGTTTCAACTTAATAAACTTGTTTTGACTTTTCAATAAACAGGTTTAATCAAGATAAGCTCACAACTCATCTTCCAGCTCAGAAACTTCCTGCATCTGCTTCAAACTTCGAATCTGAAGATCAACTTTCCACTTTGGTTTGTCGGAAAATAAAGCAGAAATATAAAACCTTTTTGGATTTTGAATAAAGTTTCTAAACTAGAATACAAAACATAAATTAAATGCAGTAAATGTAAACTATTTACAAACATATTTTTGGTGAGCGTGTTAGGGAATCAAATCAGTTGTCGACAAGTCACAAGTACCGTTAAGCTTTAATTTCATACTCAGAATTAAACAATTCGCTTAGATTGTCGATATACTGATCCACTTAAATTCTCACATAAATTTCAATCTGTCCAGGATACGAATTAGGTGAATTAAGGACTTAAACTTATTCATGTGTCCCACCTCTTGAATATACTCCCGTATCCAAATCCCAATATTCAGTCTTATAGGTGAATATACCATAGATGATATCTGTAAGGGGTTAAATTGCGAGGGCCATGAGAGCTCAGGCTATTGCTTCCGCAAAATCAGAGAGATGATGGCTTCGACTTTAGGTGTGTCCCTTTTAGAGGATCTTTTCTTCAACAGCACATGATTAGCATTTTTCAATGTTTCATCATTTTTTTATGCTGAGGGCGGTGCTATATTTCAAGTAACCAGAAAGTATTATACGGAGACTAGGCCATTGCTTCCGTAAAATCAGAAGTCCCAGAATAATACCCCAGATATCACTGAGTATAAAGACCTAGTATTTCAGAAAGAGGGATCTTTTAAACAAGATTTCAGGGGTTACCTATATATCCAAGTAGTGTTCCCCACGAAATAAGAAAGTAAAGATTTAGGTTTATATCCCGAACAAACCTACGAAATGTGTAAAAACCTATCGGCACATCATCAGCGAGACTGCTTAAGACTTTTAAACTTTACATATCCTTAGCATACCGTAACTGTCAAGCCAATGAACTATCATTTTCCCTTTTTTCACAAGCTCTTTTTCATTTTTTCTATTGTTTTTGGATTTTAAAATATCTCATGTTTTTGGATTTTTGAATTTTTTTACTATTTTTGTATTTTGAAAAAATATAACTACCTCCCCCTAAATACCAAAACAAGTAAAAAATCGACAAACCATTGCAGATTGCTTCTCAACATCATCTACAGCGGTACCTTCATCTACGCCAAGAATCTCTTCCGACACCGATAAAAGCTTCATACCATTCAATTTTAAAAGATATTGAAAACGAGTTTTATCAAACGCTTTGGTATGTAAATCAGCTTTTTGTTCGTCAGTGTGGATTTTCTCAATTCGTATCAACTTCTTCTCGAAACAGCCTTGGATGAAGTGATGACGAATTTCAATGTGTTTTGTTTTAGCGTGATGAACATGGTTTTTTTGTAATGTTTATCGCTGCCTCATTATCAACAAAGATAGGGGTGTTAAGAAATTGCAAACCATAGTCTCTCATCTGTTGCTGGATCCACAAGATCTGAGAGCAGCAACTGCTAGCAGATACATACTCGGATTCACATTTGGATAAGGCTACAGAGGTCTGCTTCTTGCATTGCCAGGTGACCAATCGTGATCCGAAAAACTGGCACCCCGCTGTTGTTGACTTAGCGTTAACTTTGCAGCATCCGAAATCAGAATCAGAATACCATTCGAGCGTGAAATCGCCTTCTTTTGGATACCACAACCCCAATGATGGAGTTCCTTTCAGGTAGCGTAATATCCGTTTCACAATCACCATATGCGAAGCTCTCGGGTTAGACTGAAATCTTGCTGCGAGGCAGGTTGGATACATGATATCGGGTCTAGAAGCTGTCAAGTACATCAGCGATCCGATCATGGAACGATACATCGTTTCATCTACCTTCTCTCTGGTGAGATCAGGGTTTATCCCACGGTTCGTCGCTAATGGAGTGGAAGCTGGAGTAGAACCTGACATCCCGAATTTCTCTAAGATATCATGAACATACTTCGTCTGATGTATGAAAATTCCCTTAGGCAGTTGATCAACCTGAAGTCCCAAGAAGAATTTCATCTCACCCATCGATGACATTTCAAATTTTTGCTTCATAACTCTTTCGAAATCTTTGCACAGATTTTCATTTGTTGACCCAAATATGATGTCGTCCACGTATATCTGAACTATCAGAAGATGTCCGTCGACTTCTTTGGTGAAGAAAATGGCATCCACTTTTCCACGGATGAAGCTGTTGGCAAGTAAATGTTGAGACAATGTCTCGTACCAGGCTCTCGGGGCCTGGTGTAAACCATACAGTGCTTTATCTAGTAAGTAGACCTTGTCTTTGTGGATTGGATCGGTGAAGCCCGGTGGCTGTCCGACATATACCTCCTCTTTTACCTTCCCATAGAGAAACGCCGATTTAACATCTAGCTGATAAACTTTAAAACTTTTCCAAGATGCAAATGCTAGAAGGATTCTGATTGCTTCAAGTCTAGCAACTGGAACATATACTTCGGTAAAATCTATACCCTCCTGCTGACTAAAGCCCTGGACTACGAGTCGAGCTTTGTTACGAATAATGACCCCTCGATCGTCTCTCTTACACTTGTACACCCACTTGGTGTTTATCTTCCTGTGTCCATCAGGCAAGTCTACCAATTTCCACACTCCTAACTTCTTAAACTGACTCAGCTCCTCTTGCATCGCGTTGACCCAAGAATCTTCAGTTAGTGCTTCCTTATATGTTCGCGGTTCAATCTGCGAAATAAAACAACTAAGTGAAAACTCAGTTTGTAACGGAGCAACTGTAGAATAAAAACGAGTAAGGCCTTGGTCAATTTGTCATCTTGTGCGAACGCCTGATTGTAATTCTCCAATAATCAGCTCTTCTGGATGGTATGAAAGAGTTCTCGGCATCACCTCGCCTGGAACATCTACCTCGCCTTCCAAATTTGTAACATTCTGATTTGCACCTTATTCACTGACTGGAATTGTTTGACTTGATATCTGGATCTGCTCCCCTTCAGAATCTGAGTCACCACGATCGAATATAGGTCTATCATCAGATTCTTGATTATCATTGACTGCCGTCTAATTGTCAAGAGTTTGCTGAATATCATCATGTTCTCCAGCATTACTTGGACCGGCTTCATCGTCATTGGAAGCTTGATTTTGACGTCTAGAAGGTTCAGCTGGGAAACTTTCTTGTGATTCTTCATATTCTCTCAGAATATCCAACTCGTCAAACAAATCTGGTTCTTCTTCTATGTCAAACGAATCCCACAGAGTATCGTAATTAAATCGCCATGAGTCGCCTGGATTCTGAGGTGGCATGGTATAACCTTGACACTCAACATTATGTGCTTCGATGATCCGCTTCAAGCTTGGAACAAAGACTCGTTTCAATGGACTTGCATAACCCACGAAAATTCCCTCAATGCTCTTTGCACCAAATTTACCAAAAGGTTCTAGAACTGTACAAGGAGACCCAAACGTTTCCAGAGACTTCAGGTTAGGTTTGCGGTTGTTGATCAGCTCAAAACATGTCTTGTTGAATTTCTTCACTGTTAGAACCCGGTTGAGTGTATAGCAAGCGGCTGATACTGCTTCTGCCCAAAAGTTGACTGGTAGTTTGAAATCATTAAGCATCGTCCTAGCCGTTTCAATTAGTGTCCTGTTCTTTCTTTCAGCTACTCCATTTTGTTGTGGAGTGTAAGGAGCACTAAATTCTTGCAATATACCTCTCTCATCACAATATTCTTCCATCTTGTTGTTCTTGAACTCTGTACCGTTGTCACTCCTGAATCTTCTTATTTGAGTTTGGTACAAGTTTTCAATTTTTATGAACAACGTCGTCAAACTTTCAAATGTCTCATCTTTTGACTTTAGAAATGATACCCATGAAAATCTTGAGTAATCATATGTTACTACTAGACAGTAGAGATCCCCAGTTATGCTTTTAACGTTTACTGGACCAAACAGATCCATATGGAGTCTCTCTAATGGTCTTGAGACTGAGTTAACTTTCTTCCCAGGGTGAGATTTCTTCTTTTGCTTGCCTTTAATACAGCTAATGCACTCCCCCTCAAGATGAAAACCTTTCACATGGACACCAATTACTAAGTCGTTATGCACCAGGTGATTCATTTTTCGCAAGTGAATGTTGTCACACCCCCAAAATCCACACACGGAATACCACCGCTTGGAGACGTGACTGACCAAGATCAAGCCACCAATCATATTGAACATATAAGTAAAAAGTAAAAGTAAATGTAATCCATCATAATACAATTGGTGCTAAAACAAAAGCATAGCATAGGTAGCGGAAGCATAGTTAAGAACATCCAACACAAGTGTTTAGTTTAAAGAGTCATAAAGTTTTCATCAAAACATCCACAATCCGTGCCCACAACGATCGCGCCTCCCGTGCAAGCTCCAAGCGTACCTATGGTCCTTCAAGGCATGTAACAGAGAGTCAACAACTAGTTGAGCGAGTTCACAATTGGTTATTCAGTTATAGTGTTCGCATCGTAAATCGTAAGTTCGTTTAGTAATCATGTATCGTATGTAATGGTATCGCGGCCCCCTAGGCATGTTTGCGAAGTTTAGTGGGGGTTTCCCATGTGTTCTAGACTAGGTATATTTGTATCGCGGCCCACCCGGCATGTGTGCGAAGATTAAAGTATAGTTCGCAGCCATTCCAGGCATGTATGCGAAGATTGTTCTATTATCGCGGCCGATCCCGGCGTGTGTGCGAAGAGAAGTATATGTATCACTAGTCTAGCAGTAACTACCATTAACCTTCCTCTCCCGAGGCCTATGGTATGTAATTCCGATAACTCTTAAGCATAAATAATCAATCAACCCATTCCCAACCCCGGGAATCCCATGCCTTGGTAAGAGTGTGAACTCACCTTGTTTTGCTCGGTATGCTAAGTATGTGCTCAAAGTAAGTCAATCACGTCCTAAAGTGTGCACGTATACACAATCAGTTTGTATTTACGAAGTTGGGTCGCAAGTATAATCATAGTGGACAACGCGTCAAAAATCACCAAGTAGCACATTGCACGTATTCATGATCATACAAGTCAGGCATAGCATCTAACAGCAGTTAGTTAACTCAGTTAAAACTTAACAGAATCAAATTACCAAATAGTTTACCCAGTCGGCGAAACAACCCTGTTTCGCCGTGAAACCCTTTGACGAAACACTTACGTTTCGTCGTACCTGCCCATGACGAAACACATTTGTTTCGTCGTGAATTACGTTTCGTCGGTCATGTCAGTTACGTCGTGAATTAGTTATGTGCAGAAACCCCAATTACCGTCATCAACATATGGATAGTCATTCAATCATACAGCCAATCATCTAATCATCGATCTCAGATCAAAATCATCATCATGGCACATAATATCTAACATCTAGCATGAACCCTAATTACATGAATCTCAACCCAAGTGTTAACCACAGCCAAAAGCATTCATCAAACAAACTTTTTAATCAAAAACAAGCAATCAATTCTGTTTAATACACACTAACCGATTTAGGACGAACAAGGGAGGATTCGAGAAAGAAAGATGATGGTGGGAGATGGTTATCGCCTTCACACACAGTGGAGAGTTCTAGGGTTTCTTTTTCGCCAAAAGTGTGAAAACAGAAGTCGGTTCACGTGTTAATATACAAATTTACGTACTGGGCCCGTAGTGGGCCTCGGCGAATCAGTGGGCCGGCGAAACATTTCGTTTCGTCGTGAAGTTCTATGGCGAAACACACTGTTTCGTCGAGTTGTTAGATGGCGAAACACATCTTGTTTCGTCGAGTCCTTTCATGTGTTAAACAGTTTAAGTTTTTCAACAGGTTTCATGTTATACAACCAAACACAAAATTATGCAAACACAATTCATAACATGTACAGTTACAAGTCAAACAAGTCAAACAACTAACAGTAAAAGTCAACGTGCAATAAATACGAAAGTGAAAGTCGGAAACTCGAGTTGTCACATTATCCCCAACTTGAAAGAAATTTCGTCCCGAAATTTAGCATGCGGTTACTGAGGAAGCTAGGTAAGTTGTGTCGTTTACTGGTTTTCCTGGGGTGTCACATCATCCCCCCGTTGAGTTGGAATTTCGTCCCGAAATTCTGTAGTAGCTTCAGCCTCAGTAGTAGTTGCATTGTTTTCGAACAACTGGGGATATTTGAGTTCCATTTGGTCTTCTCGTTCCCAGGTATACTCTGGGCCACGACGGGAGTTCCAACGAACTCGAACAAGGGGTATTCTAGTGTTCTTGAGGACCTTAACATTCCGGTCTGTGATTTCAACTGGTTCCTCGACGAAATGCAACTGTTCGTCGATAGTGAGCTCCTTCAAAGGAACTATGAGGGTCTCATCTGACAGACACTTCTTCAGATTCGACACGTGGAAAACGTTGTGAACTGCACTGAGTTCAGCTGGTAGGTTCAGTCTGTAGGCCACTTTGCCTATTTTATCTATGACTTCGAATGGTCCGACGTATCGCGGATTGAGCTTGCCTCGTTTGCCAAAACGAACAACACCCTTCCAGGGTGAAACTTTGAGTAGCACTCGATCCCCAACCTGGAACTCGAGTAGTTTCCTGTCTTTATCTGCGTATGCTTTCTGACGGTCACGAGCTGCCGCCATGCGTTGTCGTATTTGAGAAATCTTTTCAGTAGTATCAACTACCATTTCTGGACCTGTGATCTGACTGTCACCCACCTCTTCCCAACAAAGAGGTAATCGGCATTTACGCCCGTACAATGCCTCAAACAGAGCAGCTTTTATGCTGGTGTGGTAACTGTTATTGTATGAAAATTCCACAAGTGGCAGATGTTTTTCCCAGCCATTGCCAAAGTCAATTACGCACGCCCGAAGCATGTCTTCTAGAGTTTGAATAGTGCGCTCAGACTGCCCATCTGTCTGAGGGTGATAAGCTGTGCTCATGTCTAATCGAGAGCCAAAAGATTTGTGCATTGCTTGCCACAGTTCTGAAGTAAAACGTGCGTCACGATCAGAGATAATAGAGGTGGGCACCCCGTGCCTCGAGACAACTTCCTTAAGGTATACGTCTGCTAGAGTGGAGAACTTATCCGTTTCCTTGATAGCCAAGAAGTGAGCAGACTTTATGAGTCGATCCACGATCACCCAAATTGTATCATTTCCGTGCTGAGATCTAGGTAGGCCATTAACAAAATCCATGGAAATTTGTTCCCATTTCCATTGTGGTATCTCAGGTTGTTGGAGTGGGCCTGAAGGTTTCTGATATTCCGCTTTGACTCTCACACAAGTCAAACACTTGCTAACGTAAGTGGCTATGTGAGCTTTCATGCTAGGCCACCAGTATGTAGTCCTGAGGTCGTGGTACATCTTATCCGAACCAGGATGTACTGAGTAGCGAGACTTATGAGCTTCATCCATTACAAGCTCGCGTAAGTTGCCATAGAGTGGGACCCAGATGCGTCCTGTTACATAGTAGGCTCCGTCTGCCTTTTGTTCTAACCTTTGCCTTGAGCCGCGTAGGGCTTCAGCCCTGACGTTTTCTGATTTCAATGCTTCTACCTGAGCATCTCGTATCTGTGAAGGAAGACTAGACTGAATAGTGAGTTGCAACGCTCGTACAAGCCTAGGTGTAGTATCCTTTCGACTGAGGGCGTCGGCCACCACGTTGGCTTTGCCCGGATGGTACTTTATAGCACATTCGTAATCGTTCAGTAGTTCAACCCATCTACGTTGTCGCATGTTCAATTCTTTCTGCTTGAATATATGCTCAAGACTCCTGTGATCGGTGTAGATGGTGCACTTAGTGCCATACAGGTAATGTCGCCATATCTTGAGCGCAAAAACAACAGCTCCCAGCTCTAGATCATGTGTAGTGTAATTCCGTTCATGAATCTTAAGTTGGCGCGAAGCACAAGCAATAACTTTATCCCGTTGCATCAACACACATCCAAGACCTTGGATGGATGCGTCACAGTAAACTACAAAATCGTCCGTGCCCTCAGGCAATGAGAGAATAGGTGCGCTACAAAGTCTATCCTTTAAGTGCTGAAACGTTGTTTCCTGTGTATTACCCCAACGGTAAACAACACCTTTCTGTGTCAGTACTGTGAGCGGCTGTGCAATCTTTGAGAAGTCTTTGATGAACCGTCTGTAATAACCCGCCAAACCCAAGAATTGGCGTATTTCGGTTGGTGTGCGAGGTGCAGGCCAGTTCTTGATCGAATCTACCTTGGATGGATCGACATGAATCCCATCCTTGTTTACCACGTGGCCTAGGAAGTGGACTTCATGAAGCCAGAAGTCGCATTTTGAAAACTTAGCGTATAGCTGTTCCGTTCGTAGGAGTTCCAAAATAAGTCGTAAGTGCTGCTCGTGTTCCTCCCGACTCTTCGAGTAGATCAGGATGTCATCAATGAAAACAATAACAAACTTGTCAAGATAAGGTTTGCACACCCTGTTCATAAGGTCCATGAAAACCGCAGGCGCGTTCGTCAGCCCAAATGGCATGACCAAAAACTCGTAGTGGCCGTAGCATGTTCTGAATGCTGTTTTGGAGACGTCCTCATCCCGGACTCTCAATTGATGATAGCCTGACCTCAGGTCAATCTTCGAGTAATAGCTCGAGCCTTGCAACTGGTCGAATAAGTCGTCGATGCGTGGAAGAGGATAGCGATTCTTCACGGTCACCTTGTTCAGTTCGCGGTAATCTATGCACATGCGGAAAGTACCGTCTTTCTTCTTTACAAATAGTACTGGAGCTCCCTAGGGCGAAGAGCTAGGACGTATGAAAACCTTTTCCAAGAGTTCTTGCAATTGCTTAGACAGTTCTTCCAGTTCAGTTGGTGCTAAGCGATAAGGTGCTCGAGCTATAGGTGGTGCTCCTGGAGCTAGCTCGATCTGAAATTCGACCTGGCGATGGGGCGGTAGCCCAGGTAACTCTTCAGGAAACACTTAAGGAAAGTCACGTACAACTGGGATATCCTCTAACTTCTTCTCTGTCATCGATGTATCAGAAACGAGTGCTAATATAGCTGTGTGGCCCTTTCGCAAACACTTCTGTGCCTTCAAGAAGGAGATGATGCCACTCACGACACCACTCTTGTCGCCTTGAACTTCAAGAGGTTCTTTGCTAGTACGGGAAATGCGAATGATCTTCTCCTTGCATAGGATCTCTGCTTGTTGTTGGGATAACCAATCCATACCAATGACGATATCGAAACTACTCAGAGTTATAGGAATGAGATCGATAGAGAAAGTCTGACCAGCGAGGATAAGATTACAACCCTGAACTATGTGTGTGGCCTCTAGACTTTTTCCGTTAGCTAACTCTACGACATGTTTGGTGTTCAAAAGTGTTGGTGCGCGTTTAAGCATTTGACTAACTTTCAGAGACATATAACTGGTATCCGCACCCGAATCAAATAATACAGTAACATAAAAGTCGTCGAGAAGAAACTTACCCATAACCACATTAGGATCGTTCCTTGCATCACCCTGACCAATCACAAATGCACGACCCCTAGCACCATTGTCGTTGTTGTTTCCCCCATTATTGTTCCTATTGCCCTGATTATTGTTGTTGTTATTCTGATTCTGGTTTAACTGGGGGCAGTCCCGCTTGAAATGGCCTTCAGCCCCACATTGAAAGCATCCCCTATTGTCTTGCTGTTGTTGTTGTTGCTGCTGGTTTCGTGGAGCTAGTGGCTGTTGTTGCTGGTTCTGATTCGCAGGCCTTGAGCTCCTGCAATCGTTAGCTTCATGACCCATCTTGAGACATCTCTGACAGCGACCCTTGCGACATTGACCACTGTGGTGTCTGTTGCACTTGTTACACAGTGGGTGAATTCCCCGATATCCACTCTGCTCCTGACCACCAGACGATTGCTGACTCGGACTCTGGTAATCACTAGTCTTGCGCTGCTGTTGTGCTTGAGACTGTACGGTAGCTGAACCCCTGCTGGAATCCCCTTCCCATTTCCGCTTGTTGTCACTGGGAGTAGCAGGAGTAGCTGGAGTGGTAGCGGTAGTGGTAGCGCTGATACGTTTAGGCAGCCTGTTTTGTTCCACTGCCTGATCGGTGAGGCGATGAGCTAACTTGACGATCTGTTGAATGGTGCCAAGATTTGCTGAGGTTACGTGTGACACCTGAGTCACTGCGACCATCAAAAAAATTCCAAACCAATGAAATATTGTATTTCATACTTGGGATTTGTAAAAAAATATGTGTATCATTTACACATATCAACTCTTGTTCGATTTCAAGCTCTAAATCGCTTTCTGGAAGGTTATACGCGCACTAATGCGTAAATATAACCAGTTTAATGCAACAAACACTCCGGAATAGTGACATAGACTTAACATACCTTAAATAACCTCTACATAACTTAGAAATAAGTTTTGGAAGGTTTGGTATGCCGAAATCAAGTTAAATCGCTTACAGGGACTAAAAGTGACAAACTGCGAAAGTATGCCAATTTGAACTGTAACAGACATTCCGGAACATGACCATAAGTTAAACATACCATAAATATCCTTTACATAGCTTAGAAATAGGCTTTGAGGTGTTCGGTGTGCTAAAATAAACTTTTGGGTCATTCAGGGACTAAAAGTGTCAAAAAGTGCACAAGTTTGCACTTTCGCGCATAACTTACGTTCTGAATACATCTGGACATCCAAAAATTTATGTAAGCACTATAATATTTTATTTTAGTGTTTGGCATAAGAAAAATCCATTCGTCGCATCATTTGGATCGTTTTTCGCGCTTATGCGCATTTCGTCGTAATTAAGCGAACATCGCGATCGTACGACCAAACGAACCGACATCTGACATATTTTTGAGCATGTTTCATGTCCAAAATGTTTAGTCATCATTTTAGGGCCTTAAAGTTGGCTTAACGGGCCTTAAACATGCCGGGAATGGCTTAAACACACAACAGGGACCAAAACTGTCATTTCTGAAGGATGTTTGCTGATACATCGAATCTGGTCCATTCCACTTGTTGCAAATAGTTTTGGGGAATCTATGGGCTGGTTTTGATGTGCACATGGTTTTGGGCAATACCATGGGCTCACATGGTTTTGTAAAACCATTATCTTAAGGTGTATGGCCAAGATCAAAGCACGGTTTCCAAGAAACGATCTTAACGGTTCGGGAAATCCTATAAATACCCCACCCCCATTTGCTTCTAAACTCACTAGAATCTGATTTGAGAAGCTCTAATTTGAAACCATTGTTTCATACCTGAGCTACTTGAATCACGATTAGCATTCGGGGACCCTTCGTAAGTATTCTTTCGTTCTTTTATTGCTTTTCGAGTCTTTTCGAGTCTGAAAGTCAAACTTTGTTTGACTTTCTGCGTTGACCAGTTTATGGTCAATGCGAAGTTCATTTGAACTTCACAACGTGAGTGTAATCACGTTGGTTATAGTCCCTTGGGACTATGCCTACTGATTACCACGTTGTCTAGGGTCGTAGGGTAAGCGATCTAATAAATCGCTTATACCTTCGAACCCGACCCATTTGGTCGATCATTAGGATCCGACCAAATACATTAGGTGACCATAGTAGGTAGGGAATAACCTTCCGAGGTTATACCCTATGGTCACATCGTTTGAGTAGTTGTATGATAGGTAGTTTATATGCCTTAGGTAAATTACCATAATACCCTTTTCATGTATAATTGGTAATTAAGCATAAGTAACCTAAACTTTTGTCACATAACTGATTATGTAACATGGTTAGGCATATAACACTTGTCATAGGACTAGTTAGGCGGTCCGAACGCGTTTCACGCGAACGACGGGTTAAAGTAGCATAAGCTACCTAAACGGGTCGTAATGGGTCGTAAGCAATTATGTTAGGTTTCAATTAGTATGTAGGCTTTGTTAAACCATATTACACGAGTCTCCATACTCGTTTGGTTTACGAACCCTCATGCTACCCGATCTTCGAATTTAGGTCCGGTTTATTAACATAGTTACCTATATTAGGTGTCGTTTGATATCCGCGATCTCTAGCATTGTTTGGTTGTTATTCAAGGACTACTAAGCAATCTCAAGTGAGTACATAGATCCCTCTTTTACTGTTTTTCCAAACTGTTTTGGGGTGAAACACATGTGCCTACTTATTACTTTCATGCTATCCTGTTTTCACATCATATACTTGCTATGTTCATTAGTACATTTATAGTACATGATTTCAATACATTTTATGCTATGTATGTCCATTTAGTGCATATTTAGTACATTGTTTTACATTACAATTCGTTGCCTATACTCATCCAGTATATGAACACATTATATTACATTTGAACCGTTTATAACTATTTGACTATGTGAACCGTTGTAAACATTTGACTATGTGAACCGTTTGTATCTGTGAACCGTTTGTATCTGTGAACCGTTTGTATCTGTGAACCGTATTTGACCATACATAAACATTTCTACAATTGTTAAACATTACATCTTGATGGTTTGGTTTGAGTAAGTGATTTAAGTAACGAGACGTGTGTAATATGATACAAGCATGGTGGATACGCCGCTGGTACTTCCTATATATAAGTGTTTGTATGGTATTACATATCGTAGCGTTATTTGAATCATTTCAATTTGAGACATATAACATTTTATACAAATATCATACTTTTCACCAGACATTGATTTACAAACAACTTATCTTATACAAACACATTTTTACATGGTTATTCATTTAACCTGACATTTATTTATACATATCATCTGATCTTATCGTTTCTCAAATGATTTACAAGACAAAGCAAATTACAAGGTTCATGACTAAACATTTTCTCAAACATAAGTCATGAAACCTATTTTCACAAAACCTATGTATCTCACAGGCATTTTTATGCTGACGTACCTATTTTCACATGTGTTTTTCAGGAGCTGTTGCATAAGATGATCAAGATACACATAGGCAGACTTGGGCTTTAGTGACAATAAAAGATGCAAGACTAGTTAATTATGTTGTATTTCCTTGTTTGTTAAGACATTGTAACACTTTTAATCAATAAAACGAAACTTCAATTGCCATGGATTTGAAACAATTAATTCTGTTACAACACTCCCCGACATTTCCACCACGTTTTGTATGTTCTACGTGGTCGGGGTGTGACATTACGTGACTTTGAATCTCCGGCACCAGTCCATTGAGATACAGTTCGATACGCTTAATGGGAGGGTCTACCATAGTAGGACACAGAATAGCCAACTCATTCGATCTTTTGGTGTACGCTTCAATTTCTGACCCCGTCATTTTCAAGTGGTAAAACTCTACCTCCAGCTTATGAATGTCATCACGGCTACAGTATTCCTCTTTGATTAACTCCTTGAAATCATTCCAGGGTGTGGCGTTAGCAACAGCCAACCATAACATCTGAACTTGCGCATTCCACCAAGTCAGCGCAATGCCTTCTAGAGTACTAGTGGCGTACTTCACCCTGCGAGCCTCAGGGCATTCACACATCTCAAAAACGGACTCGAGCTTTTCAAACCAACGGAGAAGTCCAACCGCTCCTTCCGTGCCACTAAAAGTAGTAGGACGACAGTCCATGAAAGTTTTGAAGGTGCAAACAGGTGGTTGACCTATTGTGTATAAGAATCAGAACAAAGTTAAACACAAGAGTTGGTTTAGGAGTGTAGGATCTAAAGATCCTAGTGTGAGTTACAACTGCAGGGTATACCTCCTGCTTGTGCGGCTGCAAGTGCCGCAGCAACTCGCTCGTTAATGAGAGCCGTCAACTGGGCTTGTGTCATGTTAATGCGTCCAGACATGATCTTCATAGCAAAGATAACATAAGTGAGAGAGGTTCGCGAATAGTGCGATGACAGAAGAGAGTAAGCACACAAGTCTTCTCATGCAATAGTGTTAAGTTAATCTAAGCATACCCTGAGCAAAGTTCTATGCAATTCTAGCAAGTAGGCAATAAAACATGTACCATATTACCTAGGATGTTGAGTCTTGCACGTGGAGCGAAGCGTCATTGTGGATCGTTGAGCACTGTTCTGGTTATAGTCTGGTTTTAATAAAAACGTTTTCCCCTTATTAAAACCGAGTTCTCTATAACCAATGGCTCTGATACCAATCTGTCACACCCCCAAAATCCACACACGAAATACCACCGCTTGGAGACGTGACTGACCAGGATCAAGCCACCAATCATATTGAACATATAAGTAAAAAGTAAAAGTAAATGTAATCCATCACAATACAATTGGTGCTAAAACAAAAGCATAGCATAGGTAGCGGAAGCATAGTTATGAATATCCAACACAAGTGTTTAGTTTAAAGAGTCATAAAGTTTTCATCAAAACATCCACAATCCGTGCCCACAACGACCGCGCCTCCCGTGCAAGCTCCAAGAGTACCTATGGTCCTGCAAGGCATGTAACAGAGAGTCAACAACTAGTTGAGTGAGTTCACAGTTGGTTATTCAGTTATAGTGTTCGCATTGTAAATCGTAATTTCGTTTAGTAATCATGTAGCGTATGTAATGGTATCGCGGCCCCCTAGGCATGTTTGCGAAGTTTAGTGGGGGTTTCCAATGTGTTCTAGACTAGGTATATTTGTATCGCGGCCCACCCGGCATGCGTGCGAAGATTAAAGTATAGTTCGCGGCTATTCCAGGCATGTATGCGAAGATTGTTCTATTATCACGGCCGATCCCGGCGTGTGTGCGAAGAGAAGTATATGTATCACTAGTCTAGCAGTAACTACCATTAACCTTCCTCTCCCGAGGCCTATGGTATGTAATTCCGATAACTCTTAAGCATAAATAATCAATCAACCCATTCCCAACCCCGGGAATCCCATGCCTTGGTAAGAGTGTGAACTCACCTTGTTTTGCTCGGTATGCTAAGTATGTGCTCAAAGTAAGTCAATCACGTCCTAAAGTGTGCACGTATACACAATCAGTTTGTATTTACGAAGTTGGGTCGCAAGTATAATCATAGTGGACAACGCGTCAAAAATCACCAAGTAGCACATTGCACGTATTCATGATCATACAAGTCAGGCATAGCATCTAACAACAGTTAGTTAACTCTGTTAAAACTTAACAGAATCAAATTACCAAACAGTTTACCCAGTCGGCGAAACACCCCTGTTTCGCCGTGAAACCCTTTGACGAAACACTTACGTTTCGTCGTACCTGCCCATGACGAAACACATTTGTTTCGTTGTGAATTACGTTTCGTCGGTCATGTCAGTTACGTCGTGAATTAGTTATGTGCAGAAACCCCAATTACCGTCATCAACATACGGATAGTCATTCAATCATACAGCCAATCATCTAATCATCGATCTCAGATCAAAATCATCATCATGGCACATAATATCTAACATCTAGCATGAACCCTAATTACATGAATCTCAACCCAAGTGTTAACCACAGCCAAAAGCATTCATCAAACAAACTTTTTAATCAAAAACAAGCAATCAATTCTATTTAATACACACTAACCGATTTGGGACGAACAAGGGAGGATTCGAGAAAGAAAGATGATGGTGGGAGATGGTTATCTCCTTCACACACAGTGGAGAGTTCTAGGGTTTCTTTTTCGCCAAAAGTGTGAAAACAGAAGTTGGTTCACGTTTTAATATACAAATTTACGTACTGGGCCCGTAGTGGGCCTCGGCGAATCAGTGGGCCGGCGAAACATTTCGTTTCGTCGTGAAGTTCTATGGCGAAACACACTGTTTCGTCGAGCTGTTAGATGGCGAAACACATCTTGTTTCGTCGGGTCCTTTCATGTGTTAAACAGTTTAAGTTTTTCAACGGGTTTCATGTTATACAACCAAACACAAAATTATGCAAACACAATGCGTTTTATCATATCATAACATGTACAGTTACAAGTCAAACAACTAACAGTCAAAGTCAACGTGCAATAAATATGAAAGTGAAAGTCGGAAACTCGATTTGTCACAAATGTGACCTATCTTTCGATGCCACAATTGCGATTCTTTTTCCATTGCTCTTGACATAAAACAATGAGCCTGACCCGTGGTAGTAATTGCTACACTCATGTCCAACAGGTACAGATCATTGACTCTGGGTGCTCTCATGATAACCCACTCTTCAGGAACAACAAATCCTGGTTTCAAGATCAAACATTCCTTATCTGTAAAGTGCGTTGTATACATACGATCACAAATCTGAGAAATACTCAGAAGATTGTTTTCAAGCTCGGTGATGTAGTTTACTCTTTCAAACATGATGATTCCATTTGATAAAGTTCCTTCACCAACTATTCGACCTCCTTGATTACCTGCAAATCCTACATATCCTCCATTAAACCCTCGAACATCGTATAGAAGGGTCTTCTTCCCTGTCATGTGCCGAGAAGCTCCACTATCCATAATCCAACGTGAAACGGATCTTGGAAGCTCCTGCACATATCACAAACACTTTAGTTAGATTGTGATGCCACCCAAGCCTCTTTTGACTCAGGTAGCTTGACTTTGATATGAGTTTTAGCACTGTAAAGTGGCGGAAAATTCTTATCATTCATCTTTAAGCTCTCCTCAGATCCAATCTCAACCTCTTTGTATAAAAAGAAATCATTTTTAGGAGAGTGAACAGATGATTGATCTTTCTTTGATACATCCTTCTTTTCAGAAGTAGTAGACTCTTGTTTTTCAAGTTTCTCATAATAATCCACAGGAACATTCATCTTTACCTGAGTGGTAAAGGATGATTGTTTTTCCTTCTCAGAAACCTTTGATTTTGAAGAACTTGGTTTCTTTTCAACTGATTTTGGTTTCTATGTTTGTTGAGACGAAGCAACCCGTTTATAAAATTTGTCATTTTTAGTTACCACATTCTTTACGGGTTCAGTTTTGATTTTTGTGTTTTCATTTTTCAAAACTTTCTACTCAACAACCATTGGAGCTTTGCCTTTTGCATCAGCTTTCCTTTTCTGACTCTCAGCAACTTCAGACTTAGGCTTTAAGTAGGTGCACTTTCGTGCAATGTGTCCAACTTTGTTACACTTAAAGCATGTACGAGTGTCAGTTACCCGACTTGTGCCTTCGATCTGAGGCTGTGAGGTCTTTTCTTCAAAAAAACTCTTCATTTGTTTTTGAAAAAATCTCAGATTCTTGTTCGGAATGAGAACTCGAGCTTTTTACAAACACCTTTTTCTCAACAAACTTCTTGTTTTGAAAATTCCTTCTTTGATAATTCTTACCACCCTGATATCCACCCGACCATCTATTTTGATAGTTGTTAGAAAAACGCGGCGGTACAACAGGTTTCTTTTAATAAGACTTATCATTTTCAAAGTTCAAATGCCGCTTCGTACTTTTTAAACCTTCGATCTCAGATACATCAATTTCAACAAGTTTAAACACATTTTTCAATTTATCCAAATTCACATTCTCCAAAGGAAAATCACGATCCGAATACAACTTATCAGATCCCGCCATCTTGTACATCACAAGATTAGGTTCTTCATTTAAGTTGTTTTTGGATTTTGATTTTGGAATATATTTATCCAAAAAGCATTCATCATCCTCAGTAGTGTCACTTTCAGACTTTAAAACATTTTCAACCATGCTTTTCACAACTTCAGATTTAACACTATCTTCATCAGATGATGTGGTAAATGTGACTTCAATCGTGTCTAGAAGCTTAACTTCATTTTCTTCTTCATCATTAACCAACCCTGATTTTTTCTTTGAAAAATTGTTTAACACCGGTGGTGGAACCTGATGAAACCCAACCCTGGTTCCATCCGAATAAACGTCTTCGCCAGCTTTGTTCTTCCCAATTGGTTTAGGAACGATATGTTGAAGAACAAAACTTGCAGAGTTGTAACTGTTTAGTTTCAACTGGATGCGTTCATTCTTGAAACTGAAGCTTCAACTTAGCAATTTCATCCAGTTGTTGATTGATTAGCTCTTCTTTTACCCTAAGAACACCTGACAGTTGGAGATTCTCTTTGGTTGTTTTACCATTTCTTTCATCAGAATCTTTTACCGTTCGTTTCAGCTTTTCAAAATTTTCTGAGATTTGACAATTTTCATGAATTAGTTTTTCGTTTTCTTTCCTAATTCTTTCTACGTCAATTTTATCATTTGCAATTTTCTCAGTTAATTCTTTTAAACGTTCACTTGAAGCTTTTAACATTTTGTCACGGTTTAAGATCTGATCTTCAACGTCTCTGACTCTTCCTGTCAGTTCTTCAACCTTTTTACCGTTAAGGTAAGCAACTGTACTACAAACCTTGCAATCTTTCATGCAATTTTTGCAGTCACTCTCAGTTTTAGCTTTCTTACCTGTTTCATTGGTTGCATCAATCTGACTGACCTTGGTTTTAGACTCAATGCCAGAACCAGAAACTACCTCTAGCTCTTTCGCTGCAAGCACTTTGTCAGCCATCTTCTTCAAATTTTTAGCTGTGAATTCTTGTGACGTGTCAATAATCCCGTCATCAACTTTCTTTGGCTGTGGCTTCTTCTCTTTTTCTTTTTCTTTTTCTTCAGCTTCTCCTCCTCCCCACCACATTCTCTGATTTGCTTCTTCTTCTACTACAATTTGCTCAATGAGAGTTTCAATGTTTACAGAATCTGGATCAACAGCTATGTTTCCGTTGGGATCTAGGTAACATTCCCTATCAGCATCCCATCTATTTGCCTTTTTGGCTTCTTTCCATGTATGATAAATTTCACTTTTAATGTTCTGAGCTTTCATCTTTCTGTTGATATATTTCACTTCTTCTGTTCTAGAATCTTTAAAAGGAACAATCTTTGTCACAAACGCATAGCCCACTGCATCTTCTTCTGGTAACACTTGACTCCAATCATATCCCTCATCGTCATGAATAACAGCAAGTGCTCTGGATTTTTCTTTGGGATTTATCTTCTATCTGCTTCATTCTGGGGGATTCAGATTTGTTCTGATGATAGATTGCTCTTTTGTAGTAATCTTCACGAAATGGATTTGCCGTATCATCAGCATATGCATTTCGACATTCTCTTTTAAAATGACCTTTTTGTTTACATTTAAAGCACGTGACCTTCGACTTATCAAACCCTAGCTTGGTTGAAGGTCCACCAATAGAATGTCTACCGGTAATCTCCATGAATCTTTGCGCTCTCCTAACCGCACTCGCCATACACCACCTGATATCAATCAACTCCATCTCCTCTGGGTCGATCTGATCATAATCTTCCTTGGTGAGGTTAGTATTTCCGATCTTTCCCGCTACGAGGCTTTCATAAGATTCTAAGACAGATGCTAAAAACACCATTTGCTGCTTTGCGGATTCCTCACTGAAATTTTGAGCATTCTTTAGATCCACAGCAATGTTACATTGAAACATATTCTTTGGAACTGATTGACTTGAAGTAGTAGATGAACCTCCATGATAGCCACTGCTTGGAGTTTCTTGATTCAGTGTGTTTGAATTTTCTGCTGAAAATGCTGTTTTTGGTGACACAGATTTCGGGATCATACTTCCTCGGTAATACAGCTCAACATTCTGCTGATATGAGGAGTTGTTGACTTTATTCGATTTCCTGATCTCCAACTCATAACTTTCCAATCTTTCGATTAACAAATCAACCGTCAGTTTAGTTGGTTCAATTGTGTTTTTCAGCATCAAAGAAAAATACTGCCAGTCTTTATCTTCAGGCAGTGAGTCAAACAATTTATCAACTAATTCTTCTTGAGTGTACACGATTCGGTGTCTTGCAAGTTCCAGCTTCAAATGCCCGAATCTTTCAATCATCTTTGGCACAGATTCGTTTTTCAAACAACCAAACAAATCAAATTCTTTTCTTAACAATTTCTTTTTGTTTTTAACAATCTCGGCACTACCCACACATTTTACTTTCAGTTTCTCCCATAGATCTTTCGAATTTGTGTATTCAATCAATGATATTATGTCATCCCTCACGGACTGATGAAGTAAAGCAATGCCTTTTTGTTCAGCAACAAAATTTTCAACTTCATTATCCGCTATATTTTCATAATCCGTTCTTCCCATATCAAAACCATTATTCATGTTCTTCCAACTGAGATATGCAAAAGCTTTTAGCCACTCTTCAAACCTTTTAGCCCATCTATTGTATTCTTCAATCGCCATCAGTTTGGGAGGTTTGTTGTATGTGCCATATGCACTCTCCATACTCAAAGCATAAGAAAGTGTTTTCTTCGCACTCGGAGCATTTTCATTTGTATTGTTTGATGTATCATCTCTGGTGTTTCCCGTGAAAGCAAAAACGTCACTGAATGGATTCATAAAATCATCCATCTTCACGTATCTGAAACAACTAACAAACACTTAGAAAAATTTTTGATTTTAACAAAACAATTTCAAACGAAATCAGTTCAAGCGAAATCAGTTCAAACGAAATGAACAGCCTTCAAACGAAATATCAACTCAAACGAAATTAGAGTTTTCACACGAAATAATGTTTTCAAACGAAATTACCAAGCGAAAGATAATTTCGTGCGAAATCAGCTTAGATTTAAACGAAATTAAACCAATTTGGTGCGAAATAGTGATTTCGTATGAAATCCTCAAACGAAATCTAATTTCGTGTGAAATCAACAGCATTTTCAAACGAAATTAATCACAAAGTGTAATTTCATGCGAAATTAAAAGGCTATTCCATGCGAAATAATGATGACATCAGCATTTCGGCCACATTTTGTCAAATTGATCCAGATTTTGTTCGAATTTTGGTCCAATTCTTTCAAGGATTCATTAAAATGGTGTTTTACGTGATATATGTGAAATTCAATCCATTTTGTCCGTTAAATCTCATTTAATTTTGAAAAGAATGAGTAGAAGTGATGAAAACAACCTGAATTGGTATAAACTCTTCTTCCTGTGCTCTGATACCACTTGTTGGATCGTCGTGTGACCCTAACGAGTCAATCAGAAGAGTTTATGATCCATATCAAAGGCGTAATCAATGATATAGATGTGAAACAGCTTAATTCCTCTTCATTATCCTTTTATTAATGATTTCAAAGCAATTCTGATCGTTTGACAAACTGGCAGCACCTCGGCTCTGAAATCAAGACCGTTACAAATGACTCAACCAGCCAGCTATATATAGTGTTGTAATTTCGCACGAAATTGGCACATGCGATTTCGTGCGAAATAGAAATGATCTAATTTCGTACGAAATAGCTTAGTGCTATTTCGTGCGAAATTACACAATCACATACAAACCCTAATTTTGATCCTGCTGAGCACTGGTTTATCCTATTTAGATACAAGACTCTACAAAGACGAAGTTAACAGACATCTATGCACCAACAGACTTCTATCTGACAATAGCTCGTTCGTTAATCAATCCTCAAATGGGAGCTTGACCCTCGCTACTGGTCAACAGGCTGGCAATACATGGTCGAGGCAAACGGTTCTTGTCTGTCACCTTGATGAGTTTTTGATAATCAATACACATGTCCAACGATACAACTTATCTTCCTAGATATAACTGGGGCTCCCCGAAGCGAAAACTAGGTCCGATAAAACTCCTGTCCAACAGTCCCTGTAGTTGATTTGACAATTTTCACAACCCTCCTGGTGCAAGACGGTAGGAAGTACGAAGAAACAGGGCTGCCTCAGGTGTGGGATCAAACTGAGAGTCTGTCTAATAGTTGTGCAAGCAAACCTGATAGTTCCTCGAGTAGCACACCGAAGGAATCACGATCAATTGGTGGCTCCTCGATCCTCTTCTCCTTAGCCCTAGCATCAGTAACGAATGCTAACATAGCGGGGTAATCCCTCCGTAGACACTTCTGGACCTTCATAGCTGAAATGATGCTAACCCTTATTCCCCTCTGACACCTTAGGTCAGATGACGATTCTTCACTAGGAAGAGAGATACACAAAGTTTTCTTCTCACAAGGTATATCCGCGCGATATCTAGATAACCAATCCACACTACCTACTGCATCGTACCTACCAAGGATAGCAGAAGGAAGGTTGATGTGGTACACTTGTCCCACAAGGTCGAGCTTGCGCCCCGACGAACATACGAGGCTTCAATTGACTTGCCATCAGCCAATTTCCACAACAGGTTCGGTTTCAAGAAGCATCAGGGTTAAACAGAACAGAGATGAATCGATTAACTACTCATACTAGCTACCATGTTGCTATAATGCCTGGCGTCGCCTACCCCAATCCGAAATGTCCTACCACGAGTACCACTTCCAGTGTTGTTGTTTTTGTTACAAGGATTTTCAGTACTGTCATCATCCCCTTGGTTGTGTGTCGCCTTGCATTATCAATGGCCAATCCATGCCATAGGCACCCTCATTTCCATACTGTAGGCTATGATTATAAGTACCTTGATGGTGCCATGACTTTTGTCTCTAATGACGTTGCTTGAAACTGAGCCCTTCGATCTTTCACTAACCAAGTCCATTCCTTCACATTTTGCGCCATGTCCTAAAGCGCTAATCACTGTGCTGGTAGTCACACATTCCACACTGTAATCAGTTGTCATCGTTTATGCCCCGATTGATTCGTAAGGGTTGACTCCCATGAGTCGCTGTCTAGGGTTAAAGATTCAATTGGAGCCAAATTGCTGATGTTCGTTGCTGGTAACCTGGGTCGTCCTACCACTGAGGTTGGTAAGGCACTACGCTCGTCCTCTTGCCCATCGTCCTTGCAAGTTGACTGAGTAATACATGGTATGATTCCAGAGTGTTGCAAAAGTGATCGCACTTCGGGGTCTAAGACGTCAGTACATTGAGTTCCAACAAACGATGAGGGGTGAGAAAGGTATAAACCAATCATTCGACGCTACGACATCCGACTCAGGGACGTTTGTACAAGCACCTAACTTTCTACACATTTCGCTAGGAATTCAGATGGGTGTTCAGGTAACACTCGATAGCATCGAGATTCGTAAGGATTCAGAGAGGAGTGAAAAGATCACGTTCAAGTAAGAGACAATCACTGCTATGACTCTTATAGACCGTTGTGTTTCACATCGATAACACAACGGAACGGAACCCCTTTTTCACTTGTTAAGCCTCACTAGGACTCGCATGCACCCCACAGTATTATTATGTGTGCACCCACAATAATATTGTGATTTGCACGCTCATCTCAGCTCCTCCTAACTCATGTCAAATGGTTCCTCAAACTCGTGTAGCAAGCAAAGAACATCACAAAACGCGAGTCAAGAATGTCTAAGGAAACACCACACTACCAATCATATAACACATGCAAGTAATGAATTCATACTGTTGTGCTAAACGTGCAATCACATGCAATATCATATGTAAGTGTTCACTAGTAATGTAGTACAATGAGTAAACGAGAGACGAACCTTTTGGTCTGGAGCTGAGTGTCATGGTCGCATTCACGTATTCAGAACTGTTCGGTTATAGTCTGGTTTTACAAAAACGTTTTAAAACCAATTTCACTATAACCAGTGGCTCTGATACCAAACTGTCACACCCCCAAAATGCCATGTGCAGAAACCCTCGCGAGGCGTGTGACGTACCAGGATCCAAGCCACCAATCACATTGAACTCATAAATATATTTAAATAAAACTTTCATTCATTAACATAAAGTGTTACAACGTTACATATCATTCATTATATACAGCGGAAGCATAACTCATTTGTTAAGTGTTTTGTAAACCGTGTGTACATAAACCATTAAGCTTGTATTGAGATTCCATGTATCTCGACCCATGACCACTCCAGCATCCCAGACAGCAAGTCCCAATGATATAAACCTACATACCTGCAAGCATGCAGACAAGTGTGTCAGACGACGCTGGTGAGTTCAAAGTTTTGTTAACGTGTTTAGTTACCAGATATGAGTATAAAACGTTTCAGTGATTTGATTTGATGTGGTTATTAACTCGATTACCGCAGATGGCAGCTAGATTTATTTGCCCAACCCCAATGTCTCTATCAAAACATTGGTCAAGTGGTTAAGGTAATTAGTTCACGCCTGTCCTCCCCGCTACGGTGTGAGGGTGCCAAACCTAATAGCGCTATCAACTAATAACCTCGTTGCCTCCCCGGCAACTAATCGGTAGATGTAAGGGGTCTTAATGATAAAAATGAGTGTAATAACCAACATCCCAATAACCCGACGTTCCTCCTCCGAACGATTACCAGATATCCCTCCCCAAGATGTATGCTTGGAAAAAGAGCAGTGAACTCACCTTAGATTGCTCGGTACGTTATGTTACATTACCCGTTCCCAACTGGTCTACCAAACCCTACCATGGTTACCAAGAGTAGTCAGTTTCACAATCACGTATCCAATTCACGTATCACATAGTAAACTTTCAGATTTCGTGCACGATTATAATCACAAGTTCATGTTTCCATCGGTGGTTACTAACAACGTCAGTTACAGTTTGCATCTATCCCATGATTACAGTATACATGTAACACGTATCCAGTTCCTTTACAAGTTCACGTCTCATGTACCAGACTCTTAAATAGTATTTAACGAATGAGTTTGCTACTCACATAAATCAGTTCACATTCCACATGCATACATGCGACATTGTTCAATAGTTACAGTGATTATTCACATTAATACATACAAGCTTCCTAGTTTCCAACTAGTGTTAACATCAAGGACAGACAAACTTATGCAATCGGCCTCCACCATAAACACACAACATGCTATATTAACAATTCTGTTAGTTTGTTCTCAAGAGGTGTCCGACGAAAGTTCACATATGACGAAACACTCTCATGTTTCGTCAAGACCAGTTATGGCGAAACACTCACATATTTCGTCGACTACAAGCATGGCGAAAAACTTAATGTTTCGTCGCTGCACAAACAGAGGTTGTGATGGTTCTCTACAACCCTAATCATGGCAATTCACATATCATCACACCATTGTTAATTGATTTCCTTATTAACCCTATCATACCATTCAGCAATCCGGTTTATAACATAAATCATTATGTACTACCATCAAACTCTCACAGTTAATTAAGTATGACTCCTTCAATTCTAAATCACACCAGTACAGAATCGTGGTTCTAGTTATCACCCTAAACTTACACTCACATAACATGACAAGATACGTAATATAGTCATCATGCAGACATAGCCAAAACCCTAACATTCGTGTAAGCTAAAATCATCAATTCACAGTTTGGATAATTCACATAATACACATATTATTTTAGAGTTTATAAAACCCTTGAACCTCTAGTTGTTAATCATCAACACAAAGCAACACGTATAAGGAGAATATGAACCAAGTAAGATTGCCACACTAACCACAAGGTGCAGATCATTAAAGATGTTGAGATCAATGACAAGAAGGGTTTCACAGAAGATGAGGTTGCCGTCCAACTGGGGTGAATTAGGGTTGAGAAACTTGTGAAATACATAACATAGTACTAAACAAACTGACAATTACAATGGGCCGCCACTAAGGAATCCCGGACTTGGGTTGGGCTTCTCTTGGGATCCGATGACAGCTGGCCGACGAAAACCCACCGACAACGAAACTCATTCTTCGTCAAGCAGTCTTTCGCCGAGCAGTCTTCCGTCGAACAGTCTTCGCGAGAAAGGAGGTTTTGTCATTAAAGGTTTTCATTAAACGTTTCAACAGTTAACCACCAAATAACTTATATTAAAGAAATATTCTAAAATGATACACGTAATACAACGTACGACGAAATATAAAACAAGTGATACGAAAAGGAAAGGTCTTGAAATCTCGGATTGTCACAAACGAAAACTTACACAAGGTGGACATGGGGGCGTGCCTGGTGAACACGACCCCATGTTGGGCAGAAATTAAACAAACAGTAGGTACTAGGCGGTGGACACGGGGGTGTGCCGGCTGGGCACGGCCCCGTGTTGAAAATCTGCAATCTTTGAAAACAGGTTTCGTCTTTCGGTTCTGGTTTCCAGGCTTATGTAGCACTAAGATTTAGTGCTTCAAGCCTTGTAGGTACTTGTTTTACTTAAAAATACCACACCACACAAAATAACAAACATCCTTCTTTACCATAGTTTCAACATCCACAAACTAAAAAATATGCTGGAAATTAAAAGTGTTAAGAAAAGTAAATTGTTCAACAATGGCACGCAAGCCATGAAATTGTTTGTGAGAGATAAAGGGTTAACATGTTACGTCCTTCAACCGTGTGATGCCACCTCCAACTCCTCCAGCTCAATCCATGTCGTCATCCTCGTCATCATCCCCTCCTTGGCCCGCCATGTACTCCCGGATGTTCCTGATATCATCCTGCATGCAGAAGATGTTTCTTTCTATAATTCCGACCTGGGTGTACGTGTTGCTTGCCATATTGTAGGTATTCCGGGTGCACATGAGATTTTCCTGCAACAAATCATGTAAACTTTGGAAATTAGGAAAACCACATCCTTGAGAGGAGGATTGGCCCGGATCACCATGAGGCTGGTAGTGGAACTGGGGAGGAGGACGGATTTGTGGAGCATGAAGGATGAGAGCTTCTTGAGGGTTCCACACATGCCCTTGAACCACCTGAAATCTAGCCGTCCTGCCATCTGCTTCGTTGATTAAGTTCATGGAGCGACATATGACAAGGTCCACCTTTCCCGACCATGGGCCCTTCTGGAAGGACCTTGGCATCCTTTGCACAAAATGATTGAAGAGGCGGTAGATCCACCCTCCAAAAAGGATAGGAGTCGGGGGAGTGGCAAGTTGGTTCAAGTGCATGTTGCGAAGTAGTAGGTGTGGAACATCAAGGTTGATACGGTTGTGAATGCAATGGAGGACTATCAGATCACGCAACCCTACAACACCACCACTGTCATGTCTCTTGCAAAGGGAGTGGCTGAGGACCCTATGGATGTAGCGGTAGAGAGGGTCCCTCAACTGTGTGCTCTTGGTCTGGCTCGGGTTATAGTATCCCTCCCTAATCTGAGCCCATGCAGCTTGGCGTTGATTTTGTGGAAGTTCATAGAGACCACCAGTGTTCTCTTCCTCTCCAGCATCCTCTTCCGAATACAACCCGACGATTGCCCCAAATTATGCAATTGAGATTGAGTACATAACCCCTGCACAACGGAATTCCACCCCCTCATTGTCAAACGGCTCCGCTTTTGCCTTGAAGGCAAATGTGATATAAAATTCCATATTATACTCGTGCACAGAGTGAAGCCGAGTGCAAAGAGCTGCTGATAGTGGACCAGTAACAAGGTTGTTGAAGCGGTCGATTTGGCCTACTGCTTCTAGAGTATCCAAGCAAACTTGTCGGGGGTTTTCTTCGGGCCTTGTCTTGAGAACTTCATACTGTGCTTGAGCAACATACGTATTCGGGTTGAACCTAGTAAACTTCTTAGCCATCTGAAAGAAAACACCAAACAATTAGCATGGAACAGTAAAATTTTCAAAGAAAATTGAAAACAGTCAGCTGAACACGACCCCGTGTTCAGTGGACACGCCTCATGTTCATCAGAATTTAGTTGGACATGCCCCCGTGCTCATTGAGCACGGCCCCGTGCTCAGGCGTCTGTTTCCCAAAAAATTGATTTTTCGACCCGGTTTCGAAAACTTGAAATTTTTTTGTCCAGAAGGGGCGGTTTTCCCCGAAAATAAAACCCCAAGTGCCGTTTTTTCCCAAAACAAACCGTTTAACCCTTTAATTTCATCTTTTTCGGTTAAAAAACAAGGGTTTGAGGTTTCTGTTGAGAAATCGGGCAAATCTACAAACAATTTAAGTTGATTTACTTCCTATAACATGCATCTATACTAATACTAACAGATCTAAGCAAAAATTTGAGGTTTGATTCGGTTCAAGTTGAAGAACCCTAGATTTTTCCCTAAATTTTTTATGTTAAACTACATGCAAGTGATTAATCTAACTAATTATAATGATAGAATCATACCTTGACGTTGTTAGAAGTCGGGGGAACGTTAAAATCTGCAGAAAATTTCACCGGAACCAGAGAGTTCTTGGGGAAACGGGGCATGTTGAAATAAAGAAATGAAGGAAAAAGGGGTTTTATTCCCGACAGTTGCGAGGACACGGCCCCGTGGGCGGCCATATATATATATATATATATATATATATATATTTTAAGTGCTTGTGTGAGTGCCCTGTTTCCTGAAGCTTGGTTTTCAGAAATCTTAGCGATTTAGATGCTTTCCCGATGTTCATAACTTACAAGATATGATGTTGATGCTTAAACCTTCGTTTTATTCTTTGGCCGTTTGTAGCGAGATTCCTTCCTCTTCATCCTCAATAAATCCTCGATAAGGCTTTAGCTGTTGGCCATTGACTTTGAATGGGATTCCATTTCGACATTTAATTTCAATTGCACCGTGTGGAAAAATGTGGGTGATGGAAAAAGGTCCCGACCACCTAGACTTTAATTTACCAGGGAATAATCGAAGTCGTGAATTAAATAATAGAACTTGATCTCCTATCCGAAATTCATTTGGTTTAATGTGTTTGTCATGCAAATTTTTCATTCTTTCCTTTTAAATTTCGGAGTTAGAATATGCGTGATTCCTTAATTCGTCTAATTCATTTAATTGGCCATTTCTAAGTCTAAGTATACGTTTTTAATTGCCCAGTAGGCTTTATGTGCTATTTCTATCGGCAAATGACAGCTTTTTCCATAAACAAGCTTATATGGGGTTGTACCTATTGTTGTTTTATATGCAGTTCGAAAAGCCCATAAAGTGTCGTCTAATTTATCAGCCCATTCCTTTTTATTTAATCCTACGGTTTTTTTAAGTATTATTTTTAAACCTCGATTAGTCACTTCGGCTTGTCCGTTTGTTTGAGGGTGATACGCTGTCGAGACCTGGTGATAGACCCCATACCTTGTTAAAAAAATTTCAAGTTGATGGTTACAAAAATGGGTACCTCTATCACTTATTAATGCTTTTGGAGTTCCAAAACCAGAGAATAATCGTTTCAGAAATCTTACCACAACCCTTCCATCGTTTGTTGGAAGTGCTTCGGCCTCAGCCCATTTAGACAAGTAATCTACCGCCTCAAGTATATATTTGTTTCCTTTTGATGGTGGGAAAGGTCCCATAAAGTCAAGTCCCCAAACATCAAAAATTTCACAAACAAGAATGCCATTTTGTGGCATTTCGTTTTTGGAAGAAATATTACTTGATCTTTGGCAAGCGTCACATGTCTCGATAAGACTTTGGGCGTCTTTGTAAATGGTTGGCCAACAAAATCCTGAATTAAATACCTTTCGTGCAGTACTAGCGGCACCATGATGTCCTCCGTATGGACCTTCATGACAATGGCAAAGAATTCTTCTTGCTTCACTACCATGCACGCATCGACGGATGTGTTGGTCGGCACACATTTTGGAAAGATAAGGATCTTCCCAAAAATAATTCTTTACATCGGCAAATAATTTTTTTCTTTGATGATGTGACCATCCTTTTGCGACTATACCGTTAGCTAAGTAGTTAGCATAGTCGGCGGACCATGGCTCTTCTCGGTATTCCACCATTTCTAGGGATCCTGTTGGGAATTTTTCATTGATTTGCTCGTCCCTAGTTGCCTCCAAAGCTGGGTCTTCCAAGCGGGAAAGATGATCTGCAGCGGTGTTTTCTGCTCCTCTTTTGTCTTTTATTTCAATGTCGAATTCTTGGAGGAGTAGAATCCATCTAATTAAGCGCGGTTTAGCTTCCCGTTTCTTAAAGAGATATCGAATGGTTGCATGGTCTGTATAAACTATCGTTTTAGAAAGAACAAGATAAGAACGGAATTTATCCAAAGCAAATACCACAGCTAGTAATTCTTCTTCTGTTGTTGTGTAATTTTCTTATGCATTATTAAGTGTTTTACTAGCGTAATAAATTGGGTGAAAATGCTTATCTTTTCGTTGTCCCAAGACAGCTCCAACTGCAAAGTCTCTTGCATCACACATGATTTCGAAGGGTAATTTCCGATCAGGCGCTATCATGATAGGTGCGTTGACTAGCATTTCTTTTAGTGTTAGAAATGCTTGGTTTCAATCCTTATCAAAGATGAAAGGGGCATCTTTTTCAAGTAATTTTGTTAGAGGTCTTGAGATTTTTGAAAAGTCTTTGAAAAATCGTCTATAAAATCCGGCATACCCAAGGAAACTTCTGATAGATCTAACGGAGGATGGGGGTGGTAATCGAGAAATAGTGTCTATTTTTGCTCGATCAACCTCCATTCCTTCGCTTGAGATTTTGTGACCGAGTACTATTCCCTCCGTTACCATGAAATGACATTTTTCCCAGTTAAGGGTGAGGTTAGTTTCCTCACATCGGGATAGCATTCGTTCAAGGTTATCGAGGCATTGTTCGTATGAATCTCCAAAGATAGAAAAGTCGTCCATGAAGACTTCCATTGTCTTTTCTATCATGTCATGGAAGATGGCCACCATGCAACGTTGAAAGGTTGCAGGGGCATTACATATACCAAAAGGCATGCGTCGATAAGCAAAAGTTCCGTAGGGACACATAAATGTTGTCTTTTCTTGGTCTTCGGGTGCTATTGGTATTTGAAAGTAACCTGAAAAACCATCTAAGAAACAATAAAATTTGTGACCGGATAATCTTTCTAACATTTGATCAATAAAAGGCAAAGGAAAGTGATCTTTCCTTGTTGCCTCATTTAATCGACGATAATCTATACATACTCTCCATCCTGTGACGGTTGGTGTTGGTATTAATTCATTTTTCTCGTTAGTTATTACCGTCATACCTCTTTTCTTAGGAACTACTTGGACGGGACTTACCCAAGGACTATCGGAGATTGGGTAAATGAGTCCGGCGTCAAGTAATTTGATGACTTCATTTTTAACCACTTCTTGGACGTTTGGATTTACTCTATGTTGTGGTTGTACTAGCGATTTATAGTCATCATTCATTAAAATTTTGTGCGTGCACATGGAAGGACTTATTCCTTTAATATCTACAAGCTTCCAAGCGATCGTGTTTTTGTGTTTTTTCAAAAGTGTGACTAATTTTGCTTTTTTCTAAACTAGTTAATTTTGATGAAATAATTACAGGTAATTTGCCGTCTTTGTCGAGAAAAGCATATTCCAAACCTTTCGGAAGTTCTTTGAGCTCAAGAGGTGGGTCTTTAGGAGACTCCTTATTTGGTTGCTCGTTTTGATCAAGAACCAAGAAGGCTTGTTCTATGGCGACCTCTTCTTCAACAAAGTGGTAAATTTCTTCTCTTGTATTGGGTGGTTCATCTTCATCTTCAATTAGGGGGTCATTATTGCCGAATGGATATTTCATTGAACGCTCAAGACCGACACTTTTTTTTACTGCCCCTAATTGAATGGGTAGATTGTTATACTTCCGATTTTTCAAAGCTTCGTGGGTCTTTACAAAAGGTCATCCCAACACTAGTGGAGCGTCATCATGGATGACGAAGTCAGTTGGGATTACCACTTGATTGGTTTGGACCAACACATCTTCAACTATCCCTATTGATTTTACCGTTTTCCGATTAGATAGAAAAATGGGTATTTGAAGTGGAGAAAAATCACTAATACTTAATTTTTTGAAAATTTAGTTTGGCATTATATTAACACAAGCATCTTTATCAATTGTAATATTACTAATAAAGGAATTTTGAAAGAAACATGGAACCGGTGTTATGTTAATTTCAAATGGATGTTCTTTTATTAGCGTAGTTTGATCATTTGTTAACTTAATGCTTACTGTTTCGTCAATTTTAGTGTTAGTGTTTAACTCTTTTAAAAACTTAGCATAAGTGGGTACTAAACAATGATTTTCGAATGAAGGTGATAAGAGATTAATTTCTTTAAAATTAGACTCTTCTTGGATTTTAACGATGTCGGACTCAACTTTTTCGTTGTTTAACTCATGTATCGGCTTTTTACTTACTTGATCTTCCATTTTTACCTTTTCAACTATCTCTTCTTTATTACAAATTAATTCTTCCCTGCGCGGGATTCCTCTTCCCTTACGCGGGCTTCTTTTATGTAGCGCTTGATAGTTTTAAGGTGTTCTATTATCTTATCGGCTATGGGTGTGATGGAATAAGGATCTTCAAAGCTTGAATTCGGAAGTTCGATCCTTGGTTCCTCATGATACTCATATGTGGTAGATGGTTCACACCATTGTTCCTCATTGTAAGTATGTGATGGATAAGGGTCGTAACTTTGTTCTTCATAATACTCATATGAGGTGGGTTGTTCACGCCATGGTTCCTCATAGTAAGCATATGAAGGTGGAGTCTCATATCTTGGTTCCTCAAAGTATGAGTATGAAGGTTCATACCTTGGTTCATCAAAATATGAGTATGAGGGAGAAGGTTCATACCTTGGATCTTCAAAGGATGTATATGAAGTTGATGGCTCCTACCTGGGCTCCTCATAGTATTTGTATGAAGGGGATAGTTCAAAGAGGTCACAATATTGTACCGAATGAGGGTTACCACAAATGGTGCAATAGTCTTCCCTATAATCATCCTCCTCATAGTGGTAGTTGTAATCTCCTGAGTATTGATCCATAAGAATCACTCAGCAGACTACAACAGAGTCTCGAGAACAGAAAACAAAAATAAATTTGGAAACAGAGGCTGGACACGACCCCGTGTTCAGTGAGAACGGCCCCGTGTTCAGGTTCTGTATCTGGGCGTTTTAATAAAAGTGATTGGTTTTGTGCAGCACGGGGGCGTGTTCAATGAGTATGACCCCGTGTTTAGACTCTGTATCTGGGTGTTTGTTTAAAAATATGCAGCACGACCCCGTGTTCAATGAACACGGCCCCGTGTTCAGTCTACTGTAATGCAAAAACTAACTAAAATGCAAAAAATGTGCGCGCGATTTAAAAAGGTTTTGAAAAACTGATTTGGCCGTCAATTTTAAGCTTTCTTAAAATCCTTGTGTCCCCGGCAACGGCGCCAAAAACTTGAGCGTAGTATAGTGTTGGTAAGATACCGAGGTCGTCCAAGGACACAAGAGCTTTTAGTACCGGTTTATCCTCAACGTCTAATCAAATCAAAAGTTTAGAAAAGGTTTTAAACATGAAAAATAAAAACTAAAAATGCTGAAAAATAAAATAAAAATAAAACAGATAGACAAGATGAATCACTTGGATCCGACTCGCCTTTAGTGTAACCTTTGATGATTTCCGCACTTTTGCACTTATTAAGAGATTATCTTAGTTATAGTAGTAGGCCCCTCTTTTGAAGGTGACGTTACCCTCAACCCAGTAGTTTGAGTCAACAAGGATACAATCCTAAAGGGTCGGAATACTAAAAGATAATTAATTAAGTTATTAATGCGTAATGTGGTAGGCCCCTCTTTTGAAGGTGACGTTACCCTCGGCTAAGTGGTTTGAGTTGTGACAACCGTCAAATTTTCATGCATCCATACAATTAATTAATATTGATTAAGTGCTTAATGATTGTGCAAAATTACAATTGATGACTTAAATTGCTTTCTGATTATTGCATCATACTTGCATGTGCATCACATATTGCATACTGTCACATCATTTATCACATACAAGCTTTAGTGACATAAACGATGCACAAAGCACAGTTAGCACAGTTAACGGGTAAGTCAGAGAAATACTGACGATGTTCAGTACCGAGCCAGACAGTGTTTTAAGACCTTGTATGGGCCAGAGACAAAGTTCTACACTAGTAAGGTGTGTAGGGAAGTAAGGACCATAAAACTGCGTCATTAGGTGATAGTTTAAGTGCCGGAAAGTGCCTAAAACCCACTACAAGTGCATAATTCAGCATTTTAATAAACTAGTAACATGCAAAAATATGGCAAAATGGTCCTGTATGCTTTCCTAAGTGTCGGGAATTAAAAGTGTCACAAAAGGGTACTTAAAAATCATTAAACGGAATAACTTGACACTTTAACGAACCGGTATCTAACCGAACAACCGGACATTACCCGGAACACCAAAATATTGCTAGATGTATTGTTTTATTATTTTTGAGCTAGTTATGATCCCCGAACACCCTAACACACTATATAATGCATCATACACATAAACACTAGACATTACACTTAACCTCCAACTAATTACTTAACTTATCATTACAATTTACAATTAAACCCCCCCCCCCCCCCCCCTCATGATTTACGGTCACATATGGCCCCACCCATGATCCCCACAATCTCACTAGATATTGCTTAATCTTCTTTGATTTGCCATAGATCTTGTATTGTACTATTGGGACATATGAACCATTGGACATTAGTTAAACATGGTTATAAGTAACCATCATCCTCATTCATCTTCTTCACACCACCACCCTCCTACTCTCTCCCTCTCATCTCGGCCGAAACCCACCCCCATACCCCCATCATTTTCGTTTCAATCTCACCCATTCCAAGTGAACACAAGGTGTAAGATGCAAGATTAGAAGGTTTGGTGGTCTCAGATCTTGAAGGACCTCACCCGTTTGCTTTTATCCACCATCTTTGTCACTTTTATCTTCAAGTGTTCTTCCCTGGCTTAGAGCTAATAGTAAGACTCTCACAACCCTTTGTTACTTCTATTTTAGTTGGTTAAAAGATATATTATGTTGTAAATCACAAGAACACTAAAAGACATGAACATGAATCATGAACATAAAGCTTACATATGATGAAATCTTGATGAAATAGTGTTGTTTAGTATATGTATGATACTTTTTGTTGTTTACTTGAGATTATGATGTTGATCATCATAAGGAGCTTGCTAGATTGTGATTAAACACATGATCTAGCAAGAAGGAGGATGATTATGTTAGAAAACGAGATGGTCATCCTCATATATATGCATGAACTTGAATAAAAAGATGATTTCTTGAAAAATAATAAACAAAGTAAGCTAGCAATCTTATGAATCTAAGATTTATGAATGGTTTTTCAAAAGAACCAAGTTCAAAAGATGATTTTTAGAAAATATAGATTCTTACTTAAACCTACACTAATTTTTAGTGGAAAAACAAGTGTATAAACACTTATGAAACAAGAAGATCTAATAAATAAACATTTTTGTAAAATATGTTTACAAGTTGTAAAGACCTAGTTTATTTAAGAATGAGATTTTTAGAGGAATAAACACACTTTAAAGGGTAACTAAACCCACTAAACACTTTACCAAGTTACTACAAGTTTTTGTGAAAGATCAAGTTCATGTTATTATGCAAATTGAATTGCTTTTGCACTCAGTAAGTATAATATTGTTTGTATTGATTGTTGATTATTGTGTGTTGATTTTGAAAAGAAAATGATATGCTTTATAGCATGGACACCTCCATTTTTAGAGGAAACTATGGCGAAATTTTCTAAAAATACAAACACTTAGAAAAATATTTTCTAAACAAATATTTACAAGCAAGTTTAACTATGATTTTCAATATAAACTTTATCATAGATTTTGTTACAAAAATACGAGTATTGGAGGTTGGTTTTTATAAATAAAAATGGGTGAATATATATTTAGAATATATATTTATATTAAAGACACTTGTGTGAATATTTGTATACTTTGTGTATTAGTTGTATTATTTTAGGGTAAAAGAATATAACTTAACAAATACCAAGAATTTGCAATCCAAAATAATACCAAAAATCTCACGGAATAAATAAACAAGTTACACACTTAATATTGTGAAACCGAACGCAAGAACATAACTTACAAAATATTCCGGAGAATACCGTTACAATATAGTTTTGGTAAATATTATTTTGGAAACGAAAGAAGTGAAAATATGATTTTTGTACATATTACCAAGTTATATCATATTTTCAGCAAAAAGAAAATATATTATTTTTCAAGGCAAAAATATATATTTTCTTGGAATACATTATTTTTGGCAAATAAGTTATATATATATATATATATATATATATATATATATATATATATATATATATATATATATATATATTCTAAAGTGAGACTTGAAAATATATTATTTTGAAACTACAAATACAAATACGAATATACATGTATGAAATACCCCCATCCTTGGGAAGGAAATAAGAAAATAAATACTTGAGAAGTATTGTCACAAAATATTGATTAAACAGTTATTCCAAAATTAAGTATAATTTAAAGTTAAAATAATTATTATTTTAACAAGGAGTTATAACTTGGAATAATATTGGAGACATAAAAGAAACGTAACTCAAAAACGTAAATACTAAGGCAAGGCACGGCCCGTTCGTCTAATAAACCCTAGCACGTTGTAGGTAGTCGGGTTTGCTGAAGAGATTTGGGTTGCGATTCTGAAGACGCAATACTGTGAGTTCATGTCCCCCTTTTTCTTTTAACTGTTTTCAGTTTTATAACTTCGGGGGTGAAATACATGTTATGATTATTTACAAACATTTTATACATGGTATGGTTAGCTTAAGGAGGGTTTACTGCTTGATCATGTGAAAGGTGGGTATGACACTTAAGGCCATTAATCCTCATTGTAGGACTGAGGGACATGAGTGATAGATCTATTTGGGTGTAGCGAGCCCACACCCATGCGGACCAGGGTGGCCCATGTGGTGACTATGTCTTCTTCCCGGAGACAAGTTTGCTAGGTTTGAGTCTTCCTGCACCATTTCACACATACCATTGGCTTTGCAACCCATTGGTGATCTGTTTTTCCTTATTGCTACATACCAGGGACATACATACATACAGACATACTTTAAAGGTTTATTCATACAGATACACATGAACTCGCTCAACTTTTGTTGATGTTTTTCAAATTACATGTATTTCAGGGAACTAGTGGATCTGGAAAGTGTTGCATGTTTTTCAAGCTGCGTATAAATAAAAGATGTCATCCGTGGTCATAGAGTTTAGGGGATGTATCCTACTCCTGGACGGGATACATGTTTCTAACCTAGGGTTTATTTAAGTTCTTTTGTTGAGACCTTGTGAACTCATTTAAACATGTTATGGTTTGTAACTTAAATTGGGTTTCGATGTTTTCGGACAAGTATGTTGTGGTATTTTCTAAACTTAATTAATGGATGAACATCTCATGTTTTTATCATATAGCGTTGTTATGATTGAATGCTATGGTATTAAGTAAGTCACACCAATAACCACGCTTCCGCAATAATCAGGGTGTGACAGCTTGGTATCAGAGCTTCGATCGTAGCGAACTAGGATTCTTCCTCGAGTCTAGACTACGATCATTAGGGCTCTCACGAAAATGTTTTTACAACATGTTTTCATTACATACACGAAGCGTCCAGATCCATGAAATAAACATTTTTACAAATAAAAGACACAAAATACATTTCAAAGAATTCGTTTATATTTCAGTCTGAGAGACTGGGGAGTTAGTCTGAGAGACTAGCTGGGTAGTTCAGTCTGAGAGACTAGGGAGTTAGTCTGAGAGACTAACTGGGTAGTTCAGTCTGAGAGACTAGTTGGGGCAGTCTGAGAGACTGGGAGGTTTAGCCTGAGAGGCTGGGTAGTTCAGTTTGAGAAACTGGGAGGTTTAGTCTGAGAGACTAAGTAGTTCAGTCTGAGAGGCTGGGTGGGATAGTCTTGGGAAGACTAGGATTGCATACACGCTTACATTGTTATTACTTACATGCTTAATTGATGATTGTTGATATATGTGCATACTTGTGATTGATTTAGACACCATGTCCTCCTCTGAGAGTGGAGTATCCGATACAGTAGACCCCATGGCCATAGTTTCGGATGATGAGATCATCCCAGAGGATGAGGCTTTCACTTCTGACACTGAGAGTGACGACGATGATGATTTCCAGTCGTTTGCTTTACCATATTTTAGCGATGATATACCACTAGCTGATGGTTTTCCTGACGGGGATCTACCTCTTGTTTAGATCCCTGCTCCTTTTCCTCTTGCTGCATTTCCTCTCGAGGATCTGCCTCTTGATGCTATGTCTGACGACGACATCGATCTTTTTATTGAGGGTCCCCCTGAGGGTGCCCAGAATGATGGAGCTCCAGTTGATGATGATGATGTACTTGCAGAGATCCCAGTTGATGGTGACATTGTTGTTCCACTTGTCGAGATTCCAGTCGCTGATGTTATCGTTGTTCCGCTTGGCGAGATTCCTGTCGTTGGGATTTCATCTGACCATTCCGGTCCTGATTCCTTCGAGTCGGTGTCATCTACTACTCTACACGCACTGGGATTACAACGTTATCCCACCGATACTAATTCTGACACAGCTATGTCCGTCGCACCTGATATTCCACACGGTGTTGATCATGATTTTGAGTTTGATGATGAGTTGGATCATGTCTTTCCACACGACTTTGACCCTGAGCATGAGATTGAGTTTGTCCCCGATGATCAGCCTTTTGAGGCACCTGTCCTTCCTGACTATCAGCTTTTTGACATACCCACTGATCTCTAGCCGATACCTGCTGATCTTGAGTTAGCTCTAGCTGACCCTGATCCTTTGATTGCACCCGAGCCTATACCAGCTCATGATCCTCTACCTGAGCCTGCACCTGCTGATGTACCAGTTGTTGCACCACCTTTACCTGACCCGATCCCTGTACTTGTTGATCGTGCTCCTTTTGCAGCCCAGATTGACCCTTGATATGCGTTCACCCACAATGGGTGGATTGAGGACGATGACGACTTTCCTCCTTTTGTTAGACCTGTTACTCCCCCACCTGCACCTATACATGCACCCGTTGATATCGCTCCGTTTCACCCACATGTGTCAGATATTCACCGCACAGATCTACCAGTCACATTCCTTCAGGATATCCCTCCTCCCCATCCTGGGGAAGGACCATCGAGTCAACAGCCCAGTCATATACCTTCTGTGTCAGTAGCTGATCCTTTCATGTCACAGTTTACACATACTGCACCTTTTGCTACTACACCATCGGGCGAGCCACTTATTTGGTTTCTGCCCAACACGATGCTTGTATCTGATCCATACCATCCCTCACATTACTCGGGTTACACCAGGGATGATTTGCTTTTATCGTTACAGCTCCAGCAGGAGTTGTTGTGTCGCAGAGTCATGGAGTTAGAGAGGATTCCGCGTCCTCCACCTTGCACTTGTCAGTCACTATTCGCGACTCCACCGTCTCCACTTCTGCCATACCCAGATTTTGATGTCCGTTTTCTTACTATGGAGCAGCAGATTAGTTACCTGCTGCATATCGTTCATGCACTTGAGGAGGATTTAGCGCATTTGCGTAGGTTGTTTTTCATTCCTCCACCTCCTCCTCCTCCACCATCAGCATAGAGGTTTTTGGTTTTATGCAGGTAGCATACTTTTCGTGAGAGTGTAGCTATTGAGCAAGATTACACAGCCTTTTGGAGACCACAGTTTGACTTTTGACTTTTGACTTTTGACTATTGTAGTTTGATAGACGATTTGGACAAGGGTGATGTGACCCTATAGTCCCTTTTGATGTATGGTACATTGTGGAACTTGTAAAACTGTGATTATGGTCGGTGATTTATACAAGCTCAATCGCAATATTCTCATTATATACATTGTTAAATTACTTATTCATGCTATGATTGAGATATTATGCGCTTACCTGCTTAATAAAAACCTAATCGTAATATTCTCATTAGACGTGCTACTAATGATTGTAAGGTATGTACTTGTTTGTTATGCTCTCAATTAAACATAATTCCATTTACTTGCTTATGCTATAAGTATGCTGTTGCTTGACGTGTTGATATGATGATTTATTTCATGTAAATACATATGATCTCTAAACAATTATTTACACTCCCTGACCAAATGAGACCTGACCAGCCCAAACTTTTCGTAGAATATGTCTCAAAAGATCATTCAACTGCCCATTACCGAGGCAGAGCTACAAGTACTGATTTCACAAGCAATAGCACAGCACGAGGCCCTGCACTCCAAACCTAGCGGGGGTACCTCAGAAAACAACCCACCTCATGGCTGTACCTACTGGCACTTCCTCAACTACGAGCCTCCAAAGTTCGACGGCATTGGAAGTGCCATAGCCTTTGTGAAATGGACAGAAAATATGGATTCCGTTTTTCGAATGAGCGGATGTACGCCAGAGCAACAAGTCCTATATGTGTCAAGATTGTTTCAAGATGGGGCCTGGTCATGGTGGAACTCTCAGATTCAAATAATGGGCATAGCCGCTACGAACGCTTTAACATGGGATGAGCTGAAGGAAATGATGCGTAAGGAGTTTTGCTCCCCGATGGCAATCCAGAAGCTAGAATTCGAATTCTGGAAGCTAAAGATGGAAGGTCCAAATATGGCAGAGTACGTACAAAACTTCACGATTTGTCACGAGTTGTCCCGTACCTAGTGGAACCAGAGTTGAAAAGGATGGAGCCATTCATCTGGGGACTAGTGCCTCAGATCCTGCGCTTAATGACAGTATCAGCCCCGCCAACAACCATCGATGCGATCAAGTTAAGTGCGGCGCTCAGTAAAGAAGCGATTAGACTGGGAGAGTATTCAATCCCTGACGTAAAGAAGGAAACTCAGGTAGAGTTTCCTGGAAAGAACAAAAGGAAGCTCACTGACTTCCAGGAGGATACCTGAATGAACAAAGCCAAAAAGGGAAAGAAGTACAGGGGTAAACCACCTAAGTGCGACGAATGTCAACGTCATCATACCAGGCATTGCAAAAATGAAAAGTGTGATAACTGTGGCAGAGTGGGACACTGCAAGGAGGTGTGTTGGCACCGGAAGAAACGTAAAATCAAGGTCAAGTTGGTAGTAGAAAATACGGAGTAAACAACGACAATAGTAACTATCAGGGCGGAAATGGCGACAATCAAGAACGTAGACAAGGGTGTTTTAACTGCGGTGACATGGGGCATTTTCAGAAAGATTGCCCAAGGGAGATTAACCAAGACCGTGAAGGAGCACCCAACATCGGAGCTCGTGAAGCACGCCAAGATCCAGATGTGGTTGCTGGTACGTTCTCTGTCCACCAAAATTTTGCATCTATGTTATTTGATACCAGTGACGACCATAGCTTCGTGTCTCATGAATTTAAGAATAAAAATTTAAGAAGATACTTGGTTTAGTAAAAGGATAAGTTATTTAACCCGCACTCGATAGAACTGGTTAATGGGAAGCCTCGACGTGGTAACCGGGGTGGACCACTTGTCGAGCAAACGACCAATGGTTGTTATCAACACCCGATGATGGGCGACAAAGCAATTGTGACTCACGGAGCAGGATACGCCTCTACAAACTACTAGTGCTTGAAGACACGGAAGCTTTCGCGTAAGGGATGCGTTGCCTTCTTGGCTCATTGCCGTGGACAAGGGAGCCGAAGAACCAAAAACTCGAAGATGTCCCTATGATAAGGGAATATCCTGAAGTTTTCCCCGAAGGCTTGCCAGAATCATCTCCTCAACGACGAGTCGAATTTCGCATCAATTTAACTCCAGGCGCCGCACCTGCAGTCAATGCACCTTAGCGACTTACACCTTCATAGATGCAAGGATTGACAGTACAGCTTCAGTAGTTGATGGAGTAGGAAGTTAACAGACCAAGTTTCCCGTTTTGAGTAACCCCGGTTTCGCTCGTCAAGAAGAAGGACAATGATTTTCAAATGAGCATCAACTACTAGGAGCCGAACAAGCCAACCAACAAGAGTTGGTAACTCTTGCCAAGGAATAGCGAATTATTTATTTAACTAACTATAAGAACCCAACCACTACTTTAAGATTGATCGGTGAGTGAGGGTCTTTACCTATAAATTTAGAAAGGAAACCTACTGGGAAATTATCGGACAATGACTTATTTTGGACACACACAAAAATTGTGTTTCCTACGCAATGCACAAAACAGTTTCGCATAGAATACGAAACTTTGAAAACTTGTGCTAAATCCTTTGGGAACCCAGGCCAAAACTCGTAGAGGTTGTCACTTAGGAACCACACATGTTAACTCAAGCAAAACCCATTATCCTGATAAATTTGTTACTTCAGTTAACCAAACAGAAAGTACTCAAATTTCTTTTGTTGGAATTTCCGCTTTTTTTTCTAGCGAGTAGATGCTTGCATCTCTACTCCCCCCTTAATGGTAGTTGCATCGCGCCAATTTTCTTCGCTGAGAGAAAACACACATTTGCTTCGATACTTGGTCATTCTTCATTTTAGCAATTGTTTCAGTACTCGGAAACTTATATGTCACACATGCACCATTTGCTACGCAGGTGGTTTCGTTTCAAACAAACGCTTCATTGAAATTCAAATATTAATTTGCTAAACCTAATTACTGATTTGTGATTCGAAGGACCTACATTATTGTAATTGTTGGCTCTTTTGTTATCAAGTCAACACACTTTCATTAAACTTCCTTTCTTTCAAGTTACATTCATTGTTCATCTTTGTAACCATGCTAAGATTCCCTTGTTGATACATACGTTTATTGTCAGGATTACGCTAGAACCAAGTTCAATTGCTTGAACTTATCCATATTCGATTTAAGGCGCCATATGTTGTATTGAAAGCATCATATTAAACTATTTTCTTTTAGCAAAGGTTCTTTTGTTTCGGTTCGTAGTAGACTTGGTTGGTCTACAACTCTACTAAGTCGTTTGTTGAATTCTACACCTTGCGGTAAAACTTTCACAAAATTAAAGCTTGCGCTAATTTGGTTACGCACCTCATACACGGATTTAATCGTCTATTTATTTGTTCTAAATCCGTTTTGTTTATCACGATTAAAGCGGTCTCAACACAATTGTGTCTTAAGGCAATGGTACATAGATTCATTTCATATCACGATGTACCTTCTATCGATTCTTTCGTTATAAATTGGATACCTTGCAGTGTTTATTGCCTTCCATCCTCAATCAGAAACAATAGTTCTTTGATGTTCCATAATCAATTAAAAACTCCGTGACATTGTGTAAATCAAATCTTCAGGTTTTTTTAGTACACTTTCATTTGTTTACAAACACGCTTAACTTGTTCGGTCACCACTATTATTGAATTACGACACCTTATGGTGTCATTACGAATTTGTAGCCTGTGCTAATCATGGTCAATCGTTTCACACAAAACTACATATACTTTTGTTGACTTGTCATTTAAACATTCCTGATGCAACTACGAATCAAGACAGTGATACACCAGATTCGCTTGTATTTCATTCGGTGTATTTCTGCAATCCAAGAATGTCAGCACAAATCCTTACCATTTAATTATTCGAAAGTTGACAGATCATTTCGTATTCAAGTTGTTGATTTTGAGTTCATATAAAGGGTGCTATGGTTTGTGAAAACTCGTTTGTGTATTGTGACCGATTGTTTGAAAATCCATGGGTCAAAACTCCTTTGTTACACCTCTGCTAACTAAGTTACGCTAGATTATACATCTATACGTCTCGTGTCCTTTAACATCAAATGCTAGGACACATACCTTTTAACCATTGGGTTCTTGTTGTCGAAATATATCCAAGGATTCACCTGATGTGAATAAGATTTGATTTGGTTTTATGGTTATCTACCTAAGTACTATTCATATACATACACGCGTAATGAAACCCTAAGTAGTTAAGGTAGTACAAATTTCGAGGACGAAATTTTCTTAACAGGGGGAGAATGTGACAACCGTCAAATTTGCATGCATCCGTACAATTAATTAATATTGATTAAGTGCTTAATGACTGTGCTAAATTACAATTGATGACTTAAATTGCTTTCTAATTATTGCATCATACTTGCATGTGCATCACATATTGCATATTGTCACATCATTTATCACATACAAGCTTTAGCGACATAAACGATGCACAAAGCACAGTTAGCACAGTTAACGGGTAACTCAGAGAAATACTGACGATGTTCAGTACCTAGCCAGACAGTGTTTTAAGACCTTGTATGGGCCAGAGACAAAGTTCTACACTAGTAAGGTGTGTAGGGAAGTAAGGACCATAAAACTGCGTCATTAGGTGATAGTTTAAGTGCCGGAAAGTGCCTAAAACCCACTACAAGTGCAGAATTCAGCATTTTAATAAACTAGTAACATGCAAAAATATGGAAAAATGGTCCTGTATGCTTTCCTAAGTGTCGGGAATTAAAACTGTCACAAAAGGGTACTTAAAAATCATTAAATGGAATAACTTGACACTTTAAAGAACCGGTATCTAACCGAACAACCGGACATTACCCAGAACACCAAAATATTGCTAGAAGCATTGTTTTATTATTTTTGAGCTAGTTATGATCCCCGAACACCCTAACACACTATATAATGCATCATACACATAAACACTAGACATTACACTTAACCTCCAACTAATTACTTAACTTATCATTACAATTTACAATTAGACCCCCACCCCTCATGATTTACGGTCACATATGGCCCCACCCATGATCCCCACAATCTCACTAGATATTGCTTAATCTTCTTTGAGTTGCCATAGATCTTGTATTGTACTATTGGGACATATGAACCATTGGACATTAGTTAAACATGGTTATAAGTAACCATCATCCTCATTCATCTTCTTCACACCACCACCCTCCTACTCTCTCCCTCTCATCTCGGCCGAAACCCACCCCCATACCACCATCATTTTCGTTTCAATCTCACCCATTTCCAAGTGAACACAAGGTGTAAGATGCAAGATTAAAAGGTTTGGTGGTCTCGAATCTTGAAGGACCTCACCCGTTTGCTTTTATCCACCATCTTTGTCACTTTCATCTTCAAGTGTTCTTCCCTAGCTTAGAACTAGTAGTAAGACTCTCACAACCCTTTGTTACTTCTATTTTAGTTGGTTAAAAGATATATTATGTTGTAATCACAAGAACACTAAAAGACAAGAACATGAATCATGAACATAAAACTTATATATGATGAAATCTTGATGAAATAGTGTTGTTTAGTAAATGTATGATACTTGTTGTTGTTTACTTGAGATTATGATGTTGATCATCATAAGGAGCTTGCTAGATTGTGATTAAACACATGATCTAGCAAGAAGGAGGATGATTATGTAAGAAAACGAGATGGTCATCCTCATATATATGCATGAACTTGAATAAAAAGATGATTTCTTGAAAAAGAGTAAATTACGTTTTTGGTCCCTGTGGTTATATTACTTTTACTATATTAGCCCCAAATAAGAATTTTTAACATATCTGCCCCCATGGTCTCTATAACTAACCATTTTGGCCCCTAAGTCTAACCATTTTGGCCCCCATGGTCTCTACAACTAACCATTTTGGCCCCCATGATCTCTAGACTTAGGGGCCAAAATGGTTAGTTATAAAGACCATGGGGGCAGATATGTTATAAATTCTTATTTTGGGCTAATATAGTAAAAGTGATATAACCACAGGGGCCAAAAACGTAATTTACTCCTTGAAAAATAATAAACAAAGTAAGCTAGTAATCTTATGAATCAAAGATTTATGAATGGTTTTTCAAAAGAACCAAGTTCAAAAGATGATTTTTAGAAAATATAGATTCTTACTTAAACCTACACTAATTTTTAGTGTAAAAACAAGTGTATAAACACTTATGAAACAAGAAAACTAATAAATAAACATCTTTGTAAAATATGTTTACAAGTTGTAAACTCCTAGTTTCTTTAAGAATGAGATTTTTAGAGGAATAAACACACTTTAAAGGGTAACTAAACCCACTAAACACTTTACCAAGTTACTACAAGTTTTTGTGAAAGATCAAGTTCATGTTATTATGCAAATTGAATAGCTTTTGCACTCGGTAAGTATAATATTGTTTAGATTGATTGTTGATTATTGTGTATTGATTTTGAAAAGAAAATGATATGCTTTATAGCATGGATACCTTCATTTTTAGAGGAAACTATGGCGAAATTTTCTAAAAATACAAACACTTAGAAAAATATTTTCTAAACAAATATTTACAAGCAAGTTTAACTATGATTTTCAATATAAACTTTACCATATATTTTGTTACAAAAATACGAGTATTGGAGGTTGGTTTTTATTAATAAAAATGGGTGAATATATATTTATATTAAAGACACCTGTGTGAATATTTGTATACTTTGTGTATTAGTTGTATTATTTTAGGGTAAAATAATATAACTTAACAAATACCAAGAATTTGCAATCCAAAATAATACCAAAAATCTCACGGAATAAATAAACAAGTTACACACTTAATATTGTGAAACCGAACGCAAGAACATAACTTACAAAATATTCTGGAGAATACCGTTACAATACATTTTTGGTAAATATTATTTTGGAAACGAAAGAAGTGAAAATATGATTTTTGTACATATTACCAAGTTACATCATATTTTCGGCAAAAAGAAAATATATTATTTTTGAAGGTAAAAATATATATTTTCTTGGAATACATTATTTTTGACAAATAAGTTATATATATATTTTCTAAAGTGAGACTTGAAAATATATTATTTTGAAACTACAAATACAAAATACGAATATACATGTATGAAATACCCCCATCCTTGGGAAGGAAATACGGAAATAAATACTTGAGAAGTATTGTCACAAAATATTGATTAAACAATTATTCCAAAATTAAGTATAATTTAAAGTTAAAATAATTATTATTTTAACAAGGAGTTATAACTTGGAATAATATTGGAGACATAAAAGAAATGTAACTCAAAAACGTAAATACTAAGGCAAGGCACGGCCCGTTCGTCTAATAGACCCTAGCACGTTGTAGGTAGTCGGGTTTGCTGAAGAGATTTGGGTTGCGATTCTGAAGACGCAATACTGTGAGTTCATGTCCCTTTTTTTCTTTTAACTGTTTTCAGTTTTATAACTTCGGGGGTGAAATACATGTTACGATTATTTACAAACATTTTATACATGGTATGTTAGCTTAAGGAGGGTTGACTGCTTGATCATGTGAAAGGTGGGTATGACACTTAAGGCCATTAATCCTCATTGTAGGACCGAGGGACATGAGTGATAGATCTATTTGGGTGTAGCGAGCCCACACCCGTGCGGACCAGGGTGGCCCATGTGGTGACTATGTCTTCTTCCCGGAGACAAGTTTGCTAGGTTTGAGTCTTCCTGCACCATTTCACACATACCATTGGCTTTGCAACCCATTGGTGATCTGTTTTTCCTTATTGCTACATACAAGGGATATACATACATACAGACATACTTTAAAGGTTTATTCATACACATACACATGAACTCGCTCAACTTTTGTTGATGTTTTTCAAATTACATGTATTTTAGGGAACTAGTGGATCTGGCAAGTGTTGCATGTTTTTCAAGCTGCGTATAAATAAAAGATGTCATCCGTGGTCGTAGATTTTAGGGGATGTATCCTACTCCTGGACGGGATACATGTTTCTAAGCTCGGGTTTGTTTAAGTTCTTTTGTTGAGACCTTGTGAACTCATTTAAACATGTTATGGTTTGTAACTTAAATTGGGTGTCTATGTTTTCGGACAAGTATGTTGTGGTATTTTCTAAACTTAATTAATGGATGAACATCTCATGTTTTTATCATATAGATTTGTTATGATTGAATGCTATGGTATTAAATAAGTCACACCAATAACCACGCTTCCGCAATAATCAGGGTGTGACATGAGTCAGCAGGGATACAATCCCAAGTAGCCGGGTTAATGTATTAATAGTAGTTTACATATGAGGGGATCAAGCCATTCGCACCCCCGCCATCCAATACCAGTGGGTATTGAAGGAGGTCCTAGTAAGCTTGACCCAGGTACTTGCAGGATCTATACACTGAACAAGGCAAGAACCTTACCAAACCATTCCCTTAACCCCCGACCAGGTAGCAAACATATCTCTATATAGACCGTAGAGATATGAATGGTGTAAATCTTTTATTTTATATAGAGAGTAAAATAACGCCAAGACACCACGGACAAATGATAAGGAAGTTTCACCTTCAACATAAGAAACTAGTTATTAAAGTCATTAATACAAAACCAAATAAAAAGTGCGAAAAGATTAAAAATCAAATGTATTACACTAAATGCTTGTCTTCACCAAGTGATGAAAGAGACTTAGGCAAACATGGCCTTTGATTGTCAAGAACTCTTACTATCAATCTTGGATCCCGAGACTACTACACACACTCTATGATGGATGATGGATGATGGTGGTGGATGTGGGTTGTAGTGGTGGTGGAGTGTGGGTGAAGTGGGAGAGAGGTGGTTTGCCAAGGGATGCTTTTGAAGTGAACCAAGCACCTCTATTTATAGCCTGCACAGAAGCCCGGACATGGCCCTGTGTCAATTGGCACAACCCCGTGTCCATCCACTTTCTCTTTCTTCATTAATTGCAATTTGTCTGCATTAGCTCCACATGCCCCCGTGTCCGTTGGGTACGGCCCGTGTGCAGAAGCGTATCTGTACTATCAAGATTTGCTTGGATTCTGAGAATCTTAGTGTTGACCACGCCCCGTGTCGAGCTGGGCACGCCCCCGTGTCGGGAATAGAAGTTTCTATAGCTTTGTCCTTTCTGTAGACATCTGGCCACGCCCCCGTGTCCGTTGGGCACGGGGCCGTGGTCAGCCTTCTGTTTTCTTGTTTTTGCTTGGGAAGATGCCGTCGAGGGGTCGGGCATGCCACGTTTGTTCCTTTTCTTGTATTTATGTTAGATTTTGTTGCATATTTGCTCCTTTTGTTCATTTATGCTCATTTAATCCTGAAAATACAAAAGGAAGACAAAAGCACATTTTTTTCCAACATTAGTACTAAAAAGGGTTAGTTTTATGCCTCATTTGATGTAATTTATATGTTGCATTTTACACACATCACTATCAAGGGTGTTTGAGGTTGCCATCAAGGCTGACTTAATGCAGCACAACAGCAGGACTACATAGGGGGGGGAATGGGTGCTTCTCTCCATAGGGCATACAAAACACAGGTTATTGGCGGAAGCCCGACATATTTAATATATAAAGCTTTTTAATATGTTAAATATGCTGGCTGCCGCCAATAACCTATGTCTTGTATGCCCTAGGAGAGAAGCACCCATCTTCCCCCTAAAAAGAACCTATCTTCAAAAAAGCAGCAACATCTGCATAAAAAAAGTATAAATTTTTTTAACAACCCTAAAAAATGAAAGATCACGTAAACTTAAACCTGAACGCAAAAATGTTTATATTGAATAATCAGAGTGAGAAAATAGTGTTGGATGTGCCTCTGTTGTTTTAAGTTGTCACTTGTAATACATATGCTCGGGTATTTTGTTAAAACTATTTTGTGCAAGAATATACTATTTAAATGACCAAAAACAACATTTTTTTCTTAAAAGGGGAAATTTCTAAACATAAGGAAAGTCAAAATCAGACTATAAAGGGGTAAATAAGTAATTTTTTATACTCTTTGATGATATTGTGTTGCACATAGATATGAAACTGTTTCTGAACCTTTTATACTTCGATAACCAGATACAAAATATGTTTATCCACACAATATAATCAAGATTTCAAGTCATAATGTTTAAGAAATTAGTTTCAAAACACAAATCCAAACACCCCCTTTCAAGTTTCATCAGTTAGTAAAACAACTTTTTGACCCATTACCTAGTCCTCTAGATTCATTTTATTAAATCAATAGACCATGACAACTCCTGCACCAAATTGTCTTTATATATTTAAAACATACCAAGATAAAACATTCATTTGATTGAATTGGTAGAAAGTAATTCAGCATGTTGGTAACTCTTTTTAAAAGGTTAAGTAAATAGGACGAATGTAATACCAGTATGCCACTCTGTCGCCGTCACTGTAGATCTGTTCTCTGGAAATCCGGTAACACCGCTTGAACCACGGCTACCATGAAACACAAGCACCACACTGGAGACCTTGATCCTTCTCTCTTTCTCTAAAATGAAAAAAAAAGACAGTTCACCCATTTACAACCTTGAATACAAAATATACAACACTGAGTGGTAGAAGTCACCTGCGAGTTATAAAAACTGAGTTCTCTTTGATGCTAAAAAGCTCCCTCTAGCTTCTCAATAGGGTTTAATAGCTTCTTATATATATATATATATTCCATATCTTATTTCATCATGAATAAGCTACAACAGAAACAAGCATAATGAGTCGATGTTTATAACTTTAAAATGAACTCATCAACACCATTAAAACAAATCACCTTCCTGAAGAGAACCGCGATATGGGCTTGTGATTCTAAAAATGGATCAACTACCGTACTTTAAGCAACGGGCATTGTGGTTGATGTTTTGTGCTTGTGTATCCACAATCAGCTGCCTCTTCACAGATCATCTTCGTTTTCCATCACACCTTCAACTCTAAATAGGTGTGACATTGGATTTGAAACCTAGAAGCCCATATGTTGTTTATTCTGTAGAAACTAAAACCTAAGAACATGATCATAATAGCTTAAATCATAATTCACTTTTTTTCGTAAATAAAATAATATAAAAGATTCAACAAAACAAACTACATGTGCTAGCAACCTCCCACATTACAGATTTATGATAAATAACAACTCCATTGTTTATTCATCATCATATTCAAATATCAACTATTTACAGAAATACAACTGGTCCAAACCAACCTGTTTTACTCCTTACATGAGATACAAACCTATTATAAGCCAGAAGCACGCAACAAATCCAAGCCTTCTTGCCTACTAAAAACATACGGATTAAACAAAAGAAAACTGGTCAGGCTTTTAGCAACGAAAAATAACCCTAACTCTACATATAAAAAATACGAATCAAAAGTCTTGAAGATGACGATGATACCTGCACTGGTGGTTCAGCCTCTCTGATGGCTTTGCCTTCAGGTGTGAGAACCATTGTCATTACAAATGGTAATGGTCACAATCGTCATTAAACAAACCAAACTAAAAACTGATGGAACATGCAATTAGAGGAGTACTTACCGGAGCTTCGTCGGAGACTTCGCCGGAACCCTAGCCGCCATCGCAGGAGGCGGAGGCTAGGGTTTTCTATGACAAATGTGCTCTGTAAACGATGTACGATGTAAAACAATATCAATTATAAATTAAACAATGTGTTTCGGTGTTAATATTTGTGTATTTGTGTTTGACGATTTTACGATTTGATTCTACTTCGATTTCAAGCTTTAAATCGCTTTCTGGAAAGTTATACGCAAACTGATGCGTAAACATAATCATTTTAATGCGACAAACACTCCGGAGTAGTGACATAGGCTTAACATACCTTAAATAACCTTTACATAACTTAGAAATAAGTTTTGGAGGGTTTGGTGTTTCGAAAACAAGTTTATTCGATCGCAAGGACTATTTACGACAAACTACGAAACTATGTCGATTCGTATGGTAACAAACATTCTGGAACTTGAACATAAGCTAAACATACCCTAAATATCCTTTACATAGCTTAGAAATAGGCTTTGAGGAGTTCGGTATACGAAAATATGCTTATTCAATCAATAGGGACTAAAAGCGTCAAAAAGTGCATAAGTTTGCATTTTCGCGCATATCTTACGTTCTGAACATATCCGGACATCCAAAAAAAATTTTAATCATTAAAATATTTTATTTTAGTGATTGGAATGCAAAAATACCATTCGTCGTGAAATTTGGATCGTTTTCGCGTCCCTTCGAGTTTTCGTCGTAGTTAACCGAATAACGCAACCGTACAAGCAAACGAACCGACATCCGAGATGTTTTCAAGCATATTTTAAGTTCCCTATACTTTAACTTCAGTGTAGAGCATTGAAATAGGGTTAACAGGGCTTAAACATGTCGAAAATGCATCAAAATCAAAGTTTTGGACATGCAGGGGCCATTTTTTACAATCTGTCAAAGTTGTCTAGGCGGGGCGCGAAGCCCAGTGTGCCTATCTTCACGGGGCACGACTGATTACCAGACAGAAGCATTGAACTTGGCCATTTCAGCTGATTTTAGTGGTTTTAACCCCTGATTTTGATTACAATGGACTTGTTTTTGAGTTCCCCATATATTGTAATCTATGGGAACAAGTGTATGGTTAGGATTGAGCTTTGATTCTTGCAAAAACACTTGTCAAGATCTTGTAAACTTAAGACTTTCTATAAATACCCACTTGTTCCTCATTCATTCCTCACACATTCACTCTTTTCATGCATAATTGGATTTTAAGCATATGTAACCTAACCTTTGCCACTTAAACTGATTATGCAACATATTTAAACATGTTAGGGCATATAATACTTGTCTTAGGACTAGTTAGGCGCCTCGAACGCGCATTCACGCGAACGACACGTTAAAGTGGTGTAAGCTACCTTAATGGGTCGTAACGGGTCGTAAGCACTTAGGATAGGTTCCGATTTAGAATTTAGGCTTTGCTAAACCATATCACATGAGTTCCAATAGTCATTTGGTTTACAAGACCTCATTCTACATGATCTTCCGATTTAGGTGTCGATTTATTAACTAGCAATCCGATTACTAGGTGCCACTTGATTCCTTGATTGCCCGAGCATTGTTAGTTCATTAAATCGAGGATACCTTACAATCTCAAGTGAGTACATAGTTTCCCCTATTTTACTATTTTCGATTGTTTTGGGGTGATTCATATGTGTTAAACGATTTCGATGCTTTCAACAATGATTTCAAAAACGAATACTATGGTTTATATTAAACAATAACGATTTCGATAATGTGAACGAACTTGTTGGACGTATTTACATAACGAATGACATTCATTAACATTGATCAAGCCGACCAGTATTAGGTTATGGTACCATAGGATCTGACAAATCCCGTTATCGGACTGCACCTATGGTTTTGTGTGGGGGTTATGTGGGTAACGACTGAACCTGATGATTGTTAACTTACCCTTTGGTGGTTTGTTAATAAGAGTTGCACGATGGACGAGTTGCGAAGGTTTGAATGTTATAAGCGAGACGACCAAAAGTTAGTTTTCACAATTAAAACGAAAACGATTTTGAACGATTGAACGATTGAAACGATTGACACGCAACGATGTTTACTAAATGATATAAACCGTACGAGTTTTATTACGAGAACGATTTACGATTTGGTTTACATAAACAAATGTTTTGAGTTAAGATTCATGGCATCGAGGTTTTATAAACTATAACCAACCTGTTTTGACTTGGTTAATCATTTTACAATACAAATATTTTAATAAACAAGGTTTTCAAATTTCAACTCATGTAGTTGTACAAATTTTTGCAACATGTATACGAGCCATGAATCTGATACTCCCACAAAACCTATGTGCTCGCCGGCATTTCTTTTCTGACTTTATTTTTACATATGTTTCAGGTGGTGTTGAATGATGTTGATTGCTACTAGGATGCATGCTCACTTAGGACTGGACAAGGCCTTAGTGACTTAATAACGATGATAGACTATGTTTAACTTGTTTGTTTTGTTTCAAAGACAATGTAAATTTTTAAGGACTAAATAAAATGAAACTTTTTAATCCATGGTTGTGAAACAATAATTCTATCGCTCCACTCCCCGACGTTTCTGCCGTGGTTTCGCTGTTTTACGTGGTCGCGGTGTGACAAAAGAGTTGGTATCAAAGCTCATGGTTATAGGAAATTAGGTTATTAGTAATGCTTTGACCTAGACTATAACTTTTCTAGGACCCTAACGCAAGAAACTTGCATTTAGATTTTAAAACAATATTGTCACCTATCTTTAGGTGATAACCACAACGAGAACACAATAACAAATCCGATTTGAAAACCAATCATCTCTTCGTAGATGATTTTTTATAAGGTTTTGAACCTTCAAAGTTTTCAAAATCTCGTCAAAGTTTGGGTCTTATAATGTGAACATGTGCAATCTGGAAGGGTGGATGCCTGTATCCTAAGTTTTCTGTCTAAGGCTAGAGGGTTCGTACAAATCCACATAATCGGACCAGTCACTCTTACCTGGGAACTCTTGGGATGAGTGTCCACTTATAGGCTAAAGCATGTCTTCGCGATACATTATATTGACCTATTTACTTTGATCAGTCACTGTGTGTCATTTGTTTGTTCGAGGTAACGAACGAATGATCACCTTCCTTATGTTTTGTCGATGTTTTCAATACCTCTTTTGTTTATCCAATTGTTGATCTCACTCGTTTCTCATGTTTCCTTGTTCTTTTTAGAAAATGCCTCCTCGACGAGATGCACAACCTAAAACTAACGCCGAAATCGCAGCCCTTGTCACTCAGTAGATGGCTGCTGTGATTCCGAACCTAATAACTCAGATTAATCAAGCGAACACCAATAATAACAACAATGCTCAGTGTAGTTTCAAGACTTTCAATTCGGCTAAACCACTAATGTAACACCCCGTGTTTTCACAAGTCAAGGTCAAAGTCAACGATCGATTATACGAATTTGACTTATAGTAATTTCTTTATTTTAATTGTATTATTTGGAGTAAGTGTTGTTAATTACTAAAAATCGACGTGTGTTAATCGCTATCTAAACAACTCGCGACTATGAACTATAGGAAGTAACAATGCGATAAAGTTAACTAATCAAGCTATGCGAAATCAAATCGACGTCGAATCGAATCGAAACCCGAACTACGCATTTGAGATATTGTTATACGTGTGTGTGCCTTATGTGTTACCTATGCATGTGTTAATTATATGTGTTGTCGGAATCAATAGAACTCAATCGAAACTCGAAACGCAATCGAACCTAATTGCAATCGAAATCGAACTTTGATAATTAGTGGAGAAGAGATAGCACGAGATATGAATTACTTGGGACTGAAAGTAATTTGACTAGGAAACCCTATCGTGTTGAACCGCTCGCAATCGTAATCGAAACGCCAAAAATCGTCGCGTCAAACACTCGAACCAAGTGCCATCCGGCCGGATAGCCATCCGACCGGATAGCCACCTGGTCACAGGTCAGGTGCCATCCGACCGAGATGTCATCCGACCGGATAGTCATCCGGGCGGTGAACCATCGAATTGGACAGACCTTTCCTCTTTTGGAATCCTATAAATACCCCTGTCATTGTCATCATTTCCCCTTTTGGAAATCCTCTGTCCGAACCATTGGTGCTCCCCACCTTTTCTTCGATTTCTCTCAATCCAGGTAAGATCTCGCCCTAAATCTTGTACTTTCTTTTTCTACACACACTCCTACACCTTTCTATCTTTCAAATCTTAACTTTTAACCGTGAAATCATCAAGATTCAAGTGTTCTAGGATGATGTCACCACGGGTTCTTGAAGAACTTCATGTTTTGGCCTCAATCCACCAAGAACAACTTGGATCTAATAGATTTCCACACAAATACACAAAGATCTCACGCAGATCTAAACTTAGATATAGTGAAAAAGGATTGAGAGATGGTTTCTAACTTTCTTTCAACTCTTTTACACTCAATACACTCAAAACCGATAGGATCCAACCCTGATCTGGTCTTCTACTCATTCTTAGTGTTGTGCTAGCTCAAGATCTGGATTCTACCCACGAGACCACCGATTTCGAGTTAAACAAGAACAACCATCTCGAGCCGGTAACTGGCCGAACGAGGGTGATTCCTGGTCGGTCTGGTCACTTGGGTCAAAAAGGGGTTCTGTTGGTTAACACGTTGTTAAAACGTCTCGATAAAACGACAAACGACTAAAACGACCAAGTGTAAGACGAACGGAACAATCGGAATGGAATGCTGTCCGACCGGACTGCTGTCCGAGCGGATAGGCTACCCGAACGGATTGCTGTCTGAACGGATAACACCTTGGGTCCTACAGTTAATCAACTCCATCTAAAAGTTTGAGTATTGAACGAATTGCTATCCGATCGGAAGACCATCTGAACGGATTACTCTTCGGATCATGAGATACTAAGACTTAAACAATTTTCAACATGTTCATTAACAGGGTTGCCACCCGATCGGATGGACATCCGACCGAGTGACTCTTCTGTTGTGAACTTGCTCCCACTAAGTAACCACGTCACTAAGTCGCCGTCCGACCGGACGACCATCCGAATGGATTGTCATCCGCACGATCAACCGTCCGATCGACCGACTTGATGGATAGAGATACTTCAACGCTTTCAAAATGCTACAACAAAAACTTCAAAAGTCAAGTCATCATACACAAACACACCTTTCTTATAGGAAGAAACAATCCACTCGAATAGTCATCCGACCGGACACGCTATCCGACCGGACACGCTATCCGATCGGATGACCATCCGAATGGATTGTTATCCGCACGGATTGCCGTCCGATCGGATTACCGTCCGATCGGATTACCATCCGACCGAACTACTATCCGACCCACTCACACTTTGTATCGTTTTACGCGTCACTTATCGTTATGCTATCGAATCTATTCAGGCTAACCTTACTCGCTAAGCGCTCCCTTCAATCCATCAACCGCTGTGAGTATACTCGATCCCTTTTTGCTTTAAGCACTTTTGGGTGTTACATACGTTACAAATATTCAAATCACATCAAACACACTACTCAATACTATTTGAGCGCTAACCGTTAATGCATGTTATACGTGGCTTATGAATGCTTGTTTGTTATGTTTACACATGGAATGCTGTCTACCTGCCTTAGCAACGATAGTACTATAGTTTGGACTCAGCACCCGTTCACACGGGGGTTGTTAAGGATAATTACTTGCATGGATTACGGTGGTAATCATGTATTGCGAACTGCCTCGGGCAGTCAACCCGCAGTCATTGGTATCGATGGATCTATGTCGATAACTAACGTGCTTCATTACACTATGTGTACGTGCTGGTTATGCGTAAACGAATTCGAACTCTATATGCTATTATCAAACTTGTATGCTCACCTTTACATTATATGTATTGACTTTATTTTAACGTATGTGACAGGTGCTTAGGATGCACACATGTTAGGAAGTCAAAGCTAGAATAAAGCTTTAGAGCCCAACAAATAGTTGTCTGTAGTAAATGGATCAAGGGTCTCTAGAAGCAGATAAACAATCGCTCTATTTTAAATCTGAGTTGTCGGAACAGAACTATTTGCCTAGATTTTTATCTGTAATAATTTGTTTACTGTTTGAGGCATGGTATGGGAAATGTTATTTTAAATTGAATAGTAATGATAATTGTTATGGAAACTTCTGGACAATCTGTTTCGCTCAGTGTCATGCCCCAATTATTCCGCCATCGGTTAGGGTGTGACAGATTGGTATCAGAGCTATAACTATAGGGAATTAGGCTAGAGTCGACCTAGTCCGGGTCGATATCTTAGATACCTAGTCTATAGTTAGGAACCAACATGCCAACTTGTGCATATCCAGTAGGGACTATGTACGAGCTTAATTCTCGCTATTCTCGCTACACTATCACTGCACTCGAATTTTCACCCATAAACAAGCAATTAAGTCGAGATTAGGTGTGAAAACCGCAAACTCTCGACTAAAGTTGCTTAATCGACCTGAATTTTATCTATACACGAGGAGAATTATGCCAAATCAGGAGTGATATCCGCATTTTGATGAATAATCTCCTCTATTTTATCAAAACAAGAGCGAATTGTTAAGCTAGGGGTGAAACCCTAACCTTGATGATTTGTTCCGCTCATTTTACAAAACTCTCACCGAAGTCCCAACGGACTCCAACGACCTGAAGTCACAATAAGACCAATGGGAGACGTGCCAAACGCCCGAGAATCGAGGCCAAAGCACGATCCTGACGGTCAAGAGTGCACAACAGGTTCTTGTGAATAGTTGGACCACTTTGGGTAGCCAAAGTCTAATAGCCGCAGACGATCCATCCCTCGATTTTAAGTGTTTTGATTCTGAGCCCGCAACCGCTGACTCTGATAACTCGTCGATTTTATGTGCTTATATGTATGATTACCTGTTTATGTGTTTAAAATTTTGGGAATTTATTCGATTCTTGCTTTCACTTCGATCGACACATACGACTCGCACTGCATTTCTATCTCAAAACGTTAACAAATCGCTGAATTATGAATGACTTTATGCTACGATATACGCTTATGCTACGCTATTCAATTGCAAACTTTGAATAAGAGGTTTCTGTTTTCTGACTGCCTCTAGTGATTAAATGCGTATGTGTTTCTGTGCTCTACGTGCTTATGTGTTTATGTGATTTTGTGCTCTACGTGCTTATGTGTTTATGTGATTTTGTGCTCTACGTGATTATGTGTTTACATGATTATGCGCGTTCCTGAGCTTTAGTAAGTAGTAAACGTGTGAGACGAGGTTCGAATACTTTGTGTTGAGTCCTGTGACGATGTCTGTTGCAGACAATGTCGTCTGGATCCCGTCATCCCTTACTTTCTCATCAAGAATAGAGAGACAAACGCCTTGCTGCTATCATCGCGAAACAAGTGGCAAATGCCGTAAGTGATGTCTACGAAAATATCAGCAAATCGTCTGAGGAGTCGAGAACCAAAGCTCCTAAAGTTGTCGCCAAAGCTCCCTTCATTTTCAAGCAATTCAAGTCTTGTGGGCCAAAGGAATTCACTGTCGAGGGAGGTCCTACTGCATTATTGCACTGGTTTGACTCCATTGAGGTTACTCTGCGACAGAGCGGTTGCCCTGATGACCTCCATACTCTGAATGCTACCGGCGTTTTCCAGTCCCGCGCACTAGACTGCTGGACGGCCGAGAGGAACAACCGAGGGAACGATGCAGCCTACGGTCTATCGTGGGACGAACTCAAGGAGGTTATGCTGGAAGAATTCTGCCCTCCTCATGAACGTCAAAAGCTAGAAGATGAATTTTGGCACATACAGCAAAAGGAAGGTGACAATGTTGGTCTCACTACTCGCTTCAAACAGCTCAGCATCATTTATCCCGACCAAGTCAAGACTCCAGACATGGAAATTAAGAAGTATATCCGAGCCCTGCCAGACTGTGTTGCCGATTTCGTGCAAGCGGCTAAGACTACGACGATCGAAGAAACTTATCTACTGGCCGCTGAAATCAACGACAAGCGGGTCAAGGCTGGTGTCTGGGATAAGACTTCGAAGCACCTGCATCAAGCTACCACCACCGCACCAACTGCTGAACCGACCACATCGAGCAACAAGAGGAAGAACAGCTCCAGCAACAAGAACTGTGCGATCACTGCTGCACCGGTTCAAGCTGTACCAGCTCAACAGTGTCAAGTGGCGGCGCCTGTGGCCAATGCACCCCTTGCTAAGCGTGCATACACTGGACCACACCCGCTCTGCCCCACCTGTACCTACCACCACCCGACTGCCATCGCTTGCTGTTTCTGTGCCCATTGCAATATGTACGGCCACTTCACAACCAACTGCCGTGCTCGACAAGCTCCTGCTCATCAAGCTCTACTCACTGCCCCTCAGGGTCAACAAGCTCCTCCGGCACCCGCGGTCAACGCCAGAGCCAGCTTCGCATGTGGCGACCCGAACCATTTCGCCAACATGTGCCCAAACAGGGTTGTGAAACAAGAGCCCCAGCAGTAGCAACAGCCTCAGCAACAGCAACACCAGCAGCAGCAACAACAACAAGCAGCACGTGCCCGAACTTTCAACATCAACGTGCGCCAAGCCCAAGCCGACAACAACGTGGTTAATGGTACGTTCCTTGTGAATGGTATTTATGCATCATGTTTGTTTGATACTAGAGCCGATAACTGCTTTGTGTCGTTTGAATTCGAGAAGCTCCTAAGTCGTAAACGCTCCAAACTCTCTTCGACGTTCGATGTAGAAGTCGCCACTGGAAGAACTGTCGCCGTCAATTCCGTTCTCCGTGATTGTACTCTTGAGCTCAACAATCACATTTTCCGAATCGACCTCATTCCGATGCAACTCGGAAGTTTTGACGTCATAGTAGGCATGGACTTTCTTCGCGAAAACCATGCTGAAGTTGTGTGCTTCGACAAGATGATTCGATTCTTGCTCGCGAATGGCGATTTATTGTGTGTTTACGGTGAAACTACTTCGAAAGGTCTCAAACTCATGTCATGTGTCCAAGCTAGCAGGTATCTCCGTAAGGAATACAGAGCTTTCTTGGCTAACATTGTAGTAGCGGAGAAGGAGAAGAAAGAGAAGAAGGAAGTGAAAGACGTTCCTGTGGTTCGTGAATTTCCTCATGTGTTTCCGGATGATCTCCCGGGACTTCCACCAAGTCGTGATATCGACTTTCGTATCGACCTCATTCCTGGAGCCAATCCTGTTGCCAGAGCTCCTTACCGAATCGCACCATCCGAAATGCGTGAACTCTCAAACCAACTCCAGGAATTACTTGAGAAAGGCTTCATTCGCCCGAGCACCTCTCCATGGGGCGCGCCAGTCCTTTTCGTCAAAAATAAGGATGGGTCGTTCAGGATGTGCATCGACTACCGGGAATTGAATAAGTTGACTATCAAGAACCGCTATCCCCTACCCTGCATTGACAACTTATTCGATCAGCTACAAGGTGCTACGTGTTTCTCAAAGATCGACCTACGTTCAGGTTATCACCTACTGCGCATACAAGAGGAGGATATACCCAAAACCACATTTCGCACCCGTTACGGCCATTACGAATTCGTTGTTATGCCTTTTGGTCTAACCAACGCACCCGCGGTCTTCATGGACCTTATGAATCGCGTGTGTAAACCAAATCTCGACCGTTTCGTCATCGTATTCATCGACGATGTCTTGATCTATTCCAAATCGAAGGCCGAACACACGCAACATCTACGTTTGGTTCTCGAGTTACTCCAGGGGAATCGACTCTACGCCAAGTTCTCCAAGTGTGAATTTTGGCTGGGGAAAGTTCAGTTTCTGGGTCACATTGTCAATTACAGGGTATTCATGTCGATCCTGCGAAGATTGAAGCAGTTAAGAGTTGGATTACACCCAAGAACCCTTCGGAAGTCCGTTCTTTCCTCGGATTAGCGGGCTACTATCGACGATTCATCAAAGGATTCTCAAAGATCGTTGTACCACTTACCACACTCACACATAAAGACAAGCCTTTTGTTTGGGGAACTGAACAAGAGTCTGCCTTTTGAACCCTCAAGCATAAGCTTTGCAATGCTCCTGTTCTCACACTACCCGACGGAAATGACGATTTCATTGTCTATTGTGATGCTTCCAACCTTGGTCTCGGTTGCATCCTCATGCAACGGAACAAGGCTATAGCTTACGCGTCTCATCAGCTCAAAATCCACGAGAAGAACTATACAACCCATGATCTCGAGCTAGGCGCGGTTGTTTTTGCATTAAAGATTTTGCGACACTACATGTATGGTACCAAGTGTACGATCTTCACCGATCATAGGAGCCTACAGCATATCTTTAATCAGAAGGAACTTAATATGCGTCAACGCCGATGGGTAGAACTTCTCAACGATTACGACTGTGAGATTCGTTATCACCCAGGCAAAGCAAATGTCGTTGCCGACGCACTCAGTAGACGGAGTTATCTGCTTAGCACTCATAATGTTCAAGCCCAACACGATCTCGAAGCCCTCATTCGCGAAGCTCAGCATGCGTGTTTTAATAAACGCACACTGAAGAAGGAAAGAATCTACCATGATGGAGCCCAGCTTGTGAGCAAATCCAATGGGATATTCCACTTTCTGGACCGAAGTTGGATCCCTAAACGGACCGATTTGCGACAGATTCTGATGGACGAAGCCCATAAATCCCGATACTCTATACATCCCGGTGCCGACAAAATGTACCAGGACCTTCGCTACAAGTACTGGTGGCCGGGCATGAAAAGGGATATTGCTCTCTACGTCGGAAAATGCGTAACTTGTGCAAAAGTCAAGGCTGAACATCAAAGACCCTCTGGCTTACTCGAACAACCACCTATCCCCATGTGGAAGTGGGAAAGTATAGCTATGGATTTCATAACGAAGCTTCCGCACACGTCATCAGGTCACGACAGCATATGGGTTGTTGTTGACCGTTTGACCAAATCAGCTCACTTTCTGCCGATAAGAGAATACTACAAGGTAGAACGATTAGCCCGAATCTACACCGACGAGATCATCTGTAATCATGGGACACCTCGTGACATCATCTCTGATCGTGATGCTCGGTTTACCTCGCGACTGTGGGAAACGTTTCAAAAGGCTCTTGCTACATCGCTTAATCTAAGTACCGCTTTCAACCCTCAAACCGACGGTCAGACTGAAAGAACGATTCGTACTCTTGAAGACATGCTCCGTTCGTGTGTCATAGACTTCGGTGGTAATTGGGATAAATACCTGCCGTTAGTCGAATTCTCGTACAACAACAGTTATCATACCAGCATACAGATGGCACCATTCGAGGCTTTATACGGGAGGAAATGTCGATCGCCTATTGTGTGGCACAAGATCGGTCACTCGCAACTAACCGGTCCCGAGCTACTGCAAGAAATGACAGACAAAATTTTCCAATTCCGGGACAATCTGGTAAAAGCTCAGAACCGACAGAAAAGTTACGCCGATAAACGACGCAAGCCCCTTGAATTTGATGTTGGCGACTACCTACTCCTAAAGGTTTCACCTTGGAAGGGTGTGGTCAGATTCGGCAAGAAAAGGAAACTAGCGCCTCGATACGTTGGACCTTTTAAGATTCTGGAAAGGATCGGAAAAGTCGCCTACAGACTCGAACTACCGGAGGAACTGAGTAACGTCCACCCGACTTTCCATGTGTCAAACCTCCAAAAATGCCTGGCTGAGCATGATTTAATTGTACCTCTCGATGACCTCCAAGTAAACGAAACATTTCACTTCGTGGAGAAGCCTGTCGAAATCATGGATCGCCCAACCAAGTAGATCCGACGCTCGCGCATTCCTATTGTGAAAGTCCGATGGGAAGGCAAACGAGGCGCAGAGTTCACTTGGGAACTCGAAAGCGACATGAAGGCGAAGTACCCGCAGTTGTTTGGAGAAAGTCTAGAGAAAGAAAGTGCTCCAAAGTGATTCACGGTGTGGTACCACTTACAGCTTAATTTCGGGACGAAATTCCCTCAACTAGGGGAGGCTGTAACACCCCGTGTTTTCACAAGTCAAGGTCAAAGTCAACGATCGATTATACGAATTTGACTTATAGTAATTTCTTTATTTTAATTGTATTATTTGGAGTAAGTGTTGTTAATTACTAAAAATCGACGTGTGTTAATCGCTCTCTAAGCAACTCGCGACTATGAACTATAGGAAGTAACAATGCGATAAAGTTAACTAATCAAGCTATGCTAAATCAAATCGACGTCGAATCGAATCGAAACCCGAACTACGCATTTGAGATATTGTTATACGTGTTAGTGTGTGCCAAATGTGTTACCTGTGCATGTGTTAATTATATGTGTTGTGGGAATCAATCGAACTCAATCGAAACTCGAAACGCAATCGAATCCAATCGCAATCGAAATCGAACTTTGATAATTAGTGGAGAAGAGATAGCGCGAGATATGAATTAGTTGGGACTGAAAGTAATTTGACTACGAAACCCTATCGTGTCGAACCGCTCGCAATCGTAATCGAAACGCCAAAAATCGTCGCATTAAACACTCGAACCAAGTGCCATCCGGCCGGATAGCCATCCGACCGGATAGCCACCTGGTCACAGGTCAGGTGCCATCCGACCGAGATGTCATCCGACCGGATAGTCATCTGGGCAGTGAACCATCCGATCGGACAGACCTTTCCTCTTTTGGAATCCTATAAATACCCCTGTCATTATCATCATTTCCACTTTTGGAAATCCTCTGTCTGAACCATTCGTGCTCCCCACCTTTTCTTCGATTTAACTCAATCCAGGTAAGATCTCGCCCTAAATCTTGTACTTTCTTGATCTACATGCACTCCTACACCTTTCTATCTTTCAAATCTTAACTTTTAACCGTGGAATCATCAAGATTCAAGTGTTCTAGGATGATGTCACCATGGGTTCTTGAAGAACTTCATGTTTTGGCCTCAATCCACCAAGAACAACTTGGATCTAATAGATTTCCACAAAAGTACACAAAGATCTCGCGCAGATCTAAACTTAGATATAGAGAAAAAGGATTGAGAGATGGTTTCTAACTTTCTTTCAACTCTTTTACACTCAATGCACTCAAAACCGATAGGATCCGACCCTGATCTGGTCTTCTACTCATTCTTAGTGTTGTGCTAGCTCAAGATCTGGATTCTACCCATGAGACCACCGATTTCGAGTTAAACAAGAACAACCCTCTTGAGCCGGTAACTGGCCGAACGAGGGCGACTCCTGGTCGGACTGGTCACTTGGGTCAAAACGGGGTTCTGTTGGTTAACACGTTGTCAAAACGTCTCGATAAAACGACAAACGACCAAAACGACCAAGTGTAAGACGAACAGAACAATCGGAATGGAATGTTGTCCGACCGGATTGCTGTCCGAGCGGATAGGCTACCCGAACGGATTGCTGTCTGAACGGATAACACCTTGGGTCCTACACTTAATCAACTCCATCTAAAATTTTGAGTATTGAACGAATTGCTATCCGATCGGACGACCATCTGAACGAATTACTCTTCGGATCATGAGATACTAAGACTTTAAAGACTTAAACAATTTTCAACATGTTCATTAACAGGGTTGCCACCCGATCAGATGGACATCCGACCGCGTGACTCTTCTGCTGTGAACTTGCTCCCACTAAGTAACCACGTCACTAAGTCGCCGTCCGACTGGACCACAGTCCGACCGGACGACCATCCGAATGGATTGTCATCCGCGCGATCAACCGTCCGATCGACCGACTTGATGGATAGAGATACTTCAACGCTTTCAAAATGCTACAACAAAAACTTCAAAAGTCAAGCCATCATACACAAACACACCTTTCTTATAGGAAGAAACAATCCACTCGAATAGTCATCCGACCGGACACGCTATCCGACCGGACACGCTATCCGATCGGATGACCATCCGAATGGATTGTTATCCGCACGGATTGCCGTCCGATCGGATTACCGTCCGATCGGATTACCATCCGACCGAACTACTATCCGACCCACTCACACTTTGTATCGTTTTACGCGTCACTTATCGTTATGCAATCAAATCTATTCAGGCTAACCTTACTCGCTAAGCGCTTCCTTCAATCAATCAACCGCTGTGAGTATACTCGATCCCTTTTTGCTTTAAGCACTTTTGGGTGTTACATACGTTACAAATATTCAAATCACATCAAACACACTACTCAATACTATTTGAGCGCTAACCGTTAATGCATGTTATACGTGGCTTATGAATGCTTGTTTGTTATGTTTACACATGGAATGCTGTCTACCTGCCTTAGCAACGATAGTACTATAGTTTGGACTCAGCACCCGTTCACACGGGGGTTGTTAAGGACAATTACTTGCATTGATTACGGTGGTATTAATGTATTGTCAACTGCCTCGGGCAGTCAACCCGCAGTCATTGGTATCGATGGATCTATGTCGATAACTAACGTGCTTCATTACACTATGTGTACGTACTGGTTATGCGTAAACGAATTCGAACTCTATATGCTATTATCAAACTTGTATGCTCACCTTTACTTTATATGTACTGACTTTATTTTCACGTATGTGACAGGTGCTTAGGATGCACACATGTTAGGAAGTCGAAGCTAGAATAAAGCTTTAGAGCCCAACAAATAGTTGTCTGTAGTAAATGGATCAAGGGTCTCTAGAAGCAGATAAACAATCGCTCTATTTTAAATCTGAGTTGTCGGAACATAATTATTTGCCTAGATTTTTATCTGTAATAATTTGTTTACTGTTTGAGGCATGGTATGGGACATGTTATTTTAAAGTGAATAGTAATGATAATTGTTATGGAAACTTCTGGACAATCTATTTCGCTCAGATGCCCTGATGATTTTGCCATCGGTTGGGGTGTGACAACTAAAGTTTTCTAGGTCACAAGGAGCAACTGCGCTCCTACAATGGTTCAAGAGTCTGGAGAGCACATTTAGACATGTTCAGTGTCCGAATGAATGAAAGGTTGAGTTTGCATCCAGTGTTTTCGAAATGCGTGCTCTTACATGGTGGAAATGTGTGATGCGTGATAGCGGTGCCGATGTGGTGATGGCACAAACTTGGGAAGAGCTACGAGCTCTCATGATGAAAGAGTTATGTCCCCGTCACGAAATTAGGGCTTTGGAACGAGAATTCGATGATCTAAAACAAGATGGGGGAGAACACCGTGCCTACACGGATCGTTATGAGAAGTTAAGTTTGTTGTGTCCTACTATGGTTACCCCATTGGAGAAAGCGATTGAGAGGTATATCGATGGTCTGCCTGATACTGTGCAAGATATAGTTACTGGCAGTAATCCTACCACTGTGCGTCAGGTGATTGAATTGGCTCCTACTCTGACTGAGTCTCAAGTCAGAAAAGGTAAACTGACCCGCAAGGGTGATAAGAAGCAGTCGACCGATTCAGTTCAAGACAAGGGTAAGGGTAAGAAGAAAGGCGAGTCATCAAGGAGGTCAAGGAAGCGCAAGGCTTCCCAAAATTTTGCTGTCACTACACAAAATGCTCAGAACCCACCAGCACAACCTCCTGCCAAGAAACCATATGCTGGTACCGCACCTCACTGCACTCGGTGCAATGGTCATAATGCGACCCAACAAGCTTGCAAACAATGTACCACTTGTGGTAAACTTGGGCATCTGGCCAACATTTGTTGTTTGGGTCAGAATCAAGCTGTTCAGATTCCAACACAGGTTCAGGGAAACGCTGCTAGATTCCCACCTGGTTCATGTTACAATTGCGGATAGATGGGTCATTTTCACAACAATTGCCTGAAACTGGCGAATCCGAATGCCAATGCCAATGTGAATCCCGCTCGTAGACGAGCATACAATCTGAACGCCAACGAGGCTCATGCTGACAAAGAGGTTGTTAATGGTACGTTCCTTCTTAACCATCGACCTGCATCTGTTCTTTTCGATTCTGGTGACGATAGAAGTTTTGTTTCGTTATCATTTGAGCCTTTACTTGCGATACCTAGAACTAAACTGAGGAAACCCTTATCTGTCGAAGTTGCTACTGGTAAACCTCTTGTACTCGATTCTGTTATTCGCGATCGTCAATTGAACCTCGACAAGCATCTTTTTCCTATTGACCTCACACCGATGCAACTTGGGAGTTTTGATATTATCGTAGGGATGGATTGGTTAACTAAGTTTCATGCTGAGGTGGTTTGTTTCAATAAAATTGTTTGTATTCCTCTTTCGTCTGGTGAAGTCCTAGAAGTTCGTGGCGAGAAACCATCTGATGGGTTGAAACTTATGTCGTGTACAAAAGCCCAAAGTTATTTACGAAAAGGATATGTTGCCTTCCTGACACATGTCACCGAGGAGAAAGGCAAGAGCAAGAATATTCAAGATATTCTGATTGTTCGAGATTATCCAGAGGTGTTTCCTGATGAACTGCCTGGTTTGCCTCCAGTTCGTCAAGTCGAGTTTCATATTGATCTTGTACCTAATGCTAACCCGATTGCGAAAGCACCTTATCGTCTTGCACCGTCTAAAATGCAAGAGTTATCGAAACAGCTTCAAGAGTTATCTGATAAAGGATTCATCCGACCGAGTTATTCACCTTGGGGCGCTCCAGTCCTGTTTGTGAAAAAGAAAGATGGTCTTTTCGAATGTGTGTCGATTATCGTGAGCTTAATAAGCTTACCATCAAGAATCGATATCCCCTACCACGAATTGATGATCTCTTTGATTAGCTGCAAGGTGCTACATGTTTTTCCTAGATCCATCTGCATTCTGGGTATCATCAGCTTCATGTATGCAAAGAAGATATTCCCAAAACTGCTTTCCGGGCAAGATATGGTTACTACGAGTTCACTGTCATGCCTTTTGGTTTGACGAATGCCCCAGCTATTTTCATGGACTTAATGAATCGGGTTTGTAATCCTTATTTAGACAAGTTCATCATTGTGTTCATTGACGACATTCTCATTTATTCTAAGTCTCGAGCCGATCACGAACAACACCTCCGTCTGGCAATGGAACTCCTGAAGAAGGAACAACTTTTTGCTAAATTCTCCAAGTGTGAATTTTGGCTTAAAGAAGTTCAGTTTTTGGGTCATATTGTCAACAAGCAGGGTATTCATGTGGATCCTTCCAAAATAGCTGCTATTAAGGATTGGAATACACCTACGATACCCACAGAATTTCGATCTTTTCTTGGCCTTCCTGGTTATTATCGACGATTTATTTCGAACTTCTCAAAGATTGCGGTTCCTCTCACTGCTTTGACTCAGAAGAATAAGTCTATTGAGTGGGGACCCAAACAAAAGGAAGCTTTCAAAACGTTGAAACGAAAACTCTGTGATACTTGTCACACCCCGACCACGTAAAACAACAAAACGTGGCGGAAACGTCGGGGAGTGTTGTAACAGAATCATTGTTTCACAACCATGGAATAAATAATTTTGTTTTATTGAATTAATGAACTCATTGTTTTAATACAATCAAATAAGTACAACTATTATCTTTCAAATTTTAAAGTCGCTAAGGCATGAGTCCATCCTATGTATAGCATGCATCAACAATCATCACATAACAGCACCTGAAACATGTGTAAAAATAGGTACGTCAGCATAAAAATGCATGTGAGATACATAGGTTTTATTGTAATTAGGATTCATGACTTATGAGTTTTAAAAAAATGTTTTAATAAAAGTAGTCATGATCCTTGTAAAAGGTTTTCTTTTATAAATCATTTATAAGAAATCAGATGATATAAAATAATAATGCATAGGAAATTTAATAAGTAAGTAGAATAAGTTTGTATAAAATATATTGTTTGAAAAACAATATTTTGATAAAAAGGTTTATAGCATATATAAAAATATACTTTGGTTTTAAGAAAGTCAAATAAGTAATATATTAAAATATATTCCAGTTCCAATGTCGTTAACCCAAGTGTACTAAATAACGCCACAGTACGTAATGTGATGAAAACACTTATATATAAGAAGTACCATCGGCGTATCTACCATGTTTTCATCGGCGTATCTACCATGTTTTCATCATATTATACCCGTCCCATTATCTAAATACTAACCCAAAACCCAATTGTAAAACAAATAGTATATTAAATATACTTTAATTTTTAATAATATAATTTTCAGTAGTATATCAAAAGTATACTTTGGATTTATAAATAACATATTAAACTATGCTTTGGTAAATAACATATTAAACTATGTTTTGGTTATTAACAAAAATATATGTTGGTTTTATACAATATCACATATGAGAGCATATCAAAATATACAAAAATAATGTGATTTAAGAATTCATCCAGACCTAGTGTATCAAAATACACCTTTGAGACTATAAGAATACCACAAAGGCAATCCCTATTTGGATGGAGAAACAAATTGGTTTCAGACATTCCATGGCAACAGGAATGGGGTGTCAAATCCTATAGCGCTATATCATACTACCAACCGGTCTAGTGAACAAAAATAAGTACTATCAAATGATTAATTTTATAATCTTTGAAAAATTAGTGTTTAAACCATAATTAAACATTCAGTTTGTCAAAAGATATGTACTAATATGTATAATCAATTATACTTTTGAAAACAAGAACATAACAAATAGGTACACATATTTCACCCCAAAACATTTGAAAACAGTAAAAGAGGGGACTATGTACTCACTTGAGAATGCTTAGAAGTCTTGAACAATAACCAAGCAAAGCTAGAGGGAGCACGGAATCAAACGGCACCTAATATAGGTAACTACATAAATAAACTGGACCTAAATCGGAGGATTGGATAGGATGAGGTTTCGTAAACCAAATGAGTATAGGAACTTATATAGTATGGTCTAACAAAGCCTACATCCTAAAAGGAAACCTATCCTAAGTGCTTACGACCCATCACGACCCATTTAGGTAGCTTATGCTACTTTAACGCGTCGTTCGCATATAACGTGTTCGGACCGCCTAACTAGTCCTATGACAAGTATTATATGCCCTAACATACTTAATTATGTTACATAATCAGTTAAATGACAAAAGTTTGGGTTACATATGCTTAAATATCAATTATGCATAAAAAGGGTATTTTTGGTAATTTTCCTAAGGCATATAAACTACCTATCATACAACTACTTTGTCACACCCCCAAAATCCATCATGCGGAGTACCACCGCTTGGAGGCGTGACGTGACCAGGATCAAGCCACCAATCATATTGAACAAGCATGTAAGTAGTTTGTAAAATCCAACACAATACAATTGGTGTCTAAACAAAACATAGTTTAAGTTACAAGCGGAAGCATAAAGTTTAAAACTAAATCAAAAGTTTAAACGTTTCAAATGTTTAGCATGGTACACAGTTGTCCATGTCCCACAACGACTCTTCCCACACCGATGCAAGCTCCATAGATACCTAACGACCTGCAAGGCATGTAACAACGAGTCAACAACAAAGTTGAGTGAATTCACAGCTGGTTGTTTAGTTATAGTGTTCATGAATCATTTGTTTATTTCGTAAACCAAGTATCTTATTTATCTGTATCGCGGTTTCCCAAACATGTTTGCGATGATTAGTGGCCGGATCGCGGTTTCCAAAACATGTGTGCGATGATTAGTGGGCGTATCGTGGTTTCCCAAACATGTGTGCGATGATTAGTGGGGGCTTCCCATGTGTCGACTAGTCGTGTTTGTACGTGCCCTTCTTGATCCAAGGACAGTAGCGAGTGTGAGTGTACGTAGGTTTTACGTACGTGCCCTTCAATCCGAGGACGGTGAAAAGTAGTTTAATAGTAATGATAGTACGAGTAGTTATTCAATCCCATTCCCAACCCACCGGGAATCCTATGCCTTAGGAGTGTGAACTCACCTCGGTTGCTCGGTTTGACTCTCAAATATAGCTAACAGTCAAGGTCGGTCGATCACGTCCTAGTATGATTACCACTTAGTTTATTAGTGACTTCAAATAGAACACAAAGTTCCTACACGTATCTATCACATAACATGCATCACTTTAACGGTTCATGCCCATATAAACTTCCCATCTATTCCCCACTCATAAACAAACATACGACATTTCATATAACACTTTTGTTGACATATAACATGTTATATCATTCTCAGATAACCTACCCGACATTTAGACACGCAAATCACTACTTATGTCGTTTCAGCTTTAATCTTCAAAACTGAGATTTTTTCGGGGATTTTAATAAAATGGTTAACATGTTCCAAAAATTCCCAACTTTTTACAGAGGGTCATAAACAAGATGATGAAGAAGATGCTACAACTTTTAATCATGAAACAAGATGAACAAAGGTGACATGAGGAACTTACTACTAGCTTAAAGCTAGGGATGATTCTTAGTGAAGAAGATGATGAAGAAATGATGATGAAAAGCAAGAACAAAACTCCTTGAATGCTCTTCAAGATGCAACCTCCATAGCTTCACCTTCAAAGCTTTGAATGGACTTGATAATGAAAGAAGATGAAGATGAAAATGGTGGGGAGTGGGTTCGGTTTTGAGGGAGGCCGAATGAGAGAGAGAGAGAGAGAGAGGTGAGGAGAGAGAGTGATCTAGAGAAGATATGTTGAAGATATCAAGGGATCTCAAGATCTAGCAATCATTCTTATAGGATTTGCAATATCTTGGCAAGATATGCAAGTAACCAACCTACACAAAATATAGCCATAAAATCTTGTAGTAGGATATGATGAAGATTTTGGGTGGGGTCCATTGTGACCGAAAACCGGTTGGGGGGGGGGGTTGTGTAACATTTCAACTAAATGGTAAATACTAGTTACTTCCAAGTATAATATTCCATATATTAGTTTGTAGGGAAATTTAGCGGGTGTTATGATATACGGGGATCATAACTAGTCAAGAAACAATAACACAATGTGTTAGACAAATATTTGGTGTCCCGGATAATGTCCGGTTGTTCGGTCGGATACTGTTCCGTTAAACTGTTTAATTGTTCCGTAAGGCGTCTTATGTATATATTTTCGTAACACGGTTAATTCCTAACACTCAGGAAATATACCGGACTATTTAGTAACTTTTATGTATACTTCTAGTATGTTAACACGCACATGTAAGTATAACACAGAAATCAGAGAGCAGTTAAATGATTCAGCACAATCATCAAGCACTTTCATTATCACTAATAAATTGTACGGAATACATGTAAATTGAGGGTTGTCACATTCTCCCCCTGTTAAGAGAATTTCGTCCCGAAATTTAGCGCGTGGTTGCTGAGGAAGCTAGTTAAGTTGCGTTGTTTTCATGATTTTCCTGGGGTGTCACATCATCCCCCCGTTGATTTGGAATTTCGTCCCGAAATTCTGCAGTAGCTTCAGCCTCAGTAGTGGTTGCGTTTTTCTTAAACAGCTAGAGATACTTGAGTTTCATTTGGTCTTCTCGTTCCCAGATATACTCTGGGCCACGACGGGAATCCCAACGAACTCGGACAAGAGGTATCCCGGCACGCTTGAGGTTCTTAATATCTCGATCCGTAATCTCTACTGGTTCCTCGACGAATCGCAGCTGGTCGTCGATTGTGAGTTCCTTGAGAGGAACTATGAGGGTCTCATCTGACAGACACTTCTTCAGATTCAACACGTGGAATACGTTATGAACTGCACTGAGTTCTATTGGTAGATCCAGTTTGTAGGCCACTTTGCCTATTTTCTCTATGATTTCGAACGGTCCGACATATCACGGATTGAGTTTGCCCCTTTTGCCAAAACGGACTACACCTTTCCAAGGTGAGACTTTGAGTAGCACTCGGTCCCCAACCTGGAACTCGAGTGGCTTTCTTCCCTTATCAGCATAGCTTTTCTGACGGTCACGAGCTGCCGCCATTCGCTGTTGTATCTGAGCAATTCTCTCGGTGGTATCTACCACAAGTTCTGGGCCAGTGATTTGGCTGTCACCGACTTCTGCCCAATAGAGAGGTGATCGGCATTTGCGTCCGTACAATGCCTCAAATGGAGCGGCTTGGATGCTGGTGTGGTAACTGTTGTTATACGAAAACTCCACTAAGGGGAGGTGTTTTTCCCAGCCGTTGCCAAAATCGATTACACATGCCCTAAGCATGTCTTCAAGGGTTTGGATGGTGCGTTCCGATTGCCCATCCGTCTGTGGGTGATAAGCGGTGCTCATATCTAGACGTGAGCCAAAGGACTTGTGCATGGCTTGCCACAGTTCAGAAGTAAAACGCGCGTCACGATCAGAAATGATGGAGGTTGACACTCCGTGCCTTGATACCACTTCCTTTAGATAGATGTCGGCTAGGGTAGAAAACTTATCCGTTTCCTTGATAGCCAGAAAATGTGCGGATTTTGTGAGTCGATCCACGATTACCCAAATAGTATCATTTCCACGTTGAGATCTTGGCAGGCCAGTAACGAAATCCATGGAAATTTGCTCCCATTTCCATTGTGGTATCTCTGGTTGTTGAAGTAGGCCTGATGGTTTCTGATATTCAGTCTTGACTCTCGCACAGGTCAAGCACTTACTGACGTAGGTTGCTATGTGGGCTTTCATGCCAGGCCACCAATACGTAGTCTTGAGGTCGTGGTACATTTTATCCGAACTAGGATGTATCGAATAACGAGACTTGTGTGCTTCATCCATCACAAGCTCGCGTAGGTCTCCATACAGTGGAACCCAGATGCGTCCATTAACATAGTAGGCACCGTCTTCCTTTTGTTCTAGGCGCTGCCTCGATCCTCGTAAGGATTCAGCTCTGATGTTCTCCGCTTTCCATGCTTTAACCTGAGCATCGCGAATCTGAGCGGGAAGGTTGGATTGGATGGTAAGCTGTAACGCACGTACACGCTTAGGTATAGTATCCTTTCGACTGAGGGCGTCAACCACAACATTGGCTTTGCCCGGATGGTACTTGATAGCACATTCATAATCATTCAAGAGCTCGACCCATCGGCGTTGTCGCATGTTTAACTCCTTTTGCTTGAAGATATGCTCGAGACTCCTGTGATCGGTGTAAATGGTGCACTTGGTACCGTACAGGTAATGTCTCCATATCTTAAGCGCGAAAACAACTACTCCCAATTCCAAGTCGTGCGTAGTGTAATTCGTTTCGTGAACTTTAAGTTGGCGCGATGCGTAAGCAATGACCTTGTCACGTTGCATCAATACGCAACCAAGTCCTTGGATGGAAGCGTCGCAATAAACCACAAAATCTTCTGTGCCTTCAGGCAATGAGAGGATAGGCGCGCTACAAAGTCTATCCTTTAAGTGCTGAAAGGCAGATTCTTGTACATCACCCCAATGATAGGTGACACCTTTCTGAGTCAGTGAAGTGAGAGGTTGCGCAATCCTTAAGAAATCCTTGATAAACCTTCTATAATATCCTACCAAACCCAAGAATTGGCGGATTTCTGTTGGTGTACGGGGTGCAGGCCAGTTCTTGATTGAGTCAACCTTGGATGGATCAACATGAATCCCATCCTTATTTACTACGTGGCCTAGAAAGTGGACTTCGCGAAGCCAGAAGTCACATTTCGAAAACTTGGTATACAACTGCTCTTTTCGAAGAAGTTCCAGAATAAGCCTCAGGTGTTGCTCGTGTTCCTCCTGACTCTTAGAATAGATCAGGATGTCGTCGATGAACACTATGACAAACTTATCCAGGTACGGCTTGCACACTCGGTTCATGAGATCCATGAAGACCGCTGGTGCATTCGTCAGCCCGAATGGCATAACCAGAAACTCGTAATGGCCATAACGAGTTATGAATGCTGTTTTGGAGACGTCCTCATCTCGGACTCTCAGCTGATGGTATACCGATCTCAAATCAATCTTAGAATAATAGCTCGACCCTTGCAGCTGGTCGAATAGGTCATCAATACGTGGGAGAGGATTGCGATTCTTCACGGTCACCTTGTTAAGTTCGCGGCAGTCAATACACATTCTGAAAGTACCGTCTTTCTTCTTCACGAATAATACTGGAACTCCCCAGGGCGAAGAGCTAGGACGTATGAAACCCTTTTCCAAGAGTTCTTGTAGTTGCGTGGACAGTTCTTCAAGTTCTGATGGAGCTAGTCGATAAGGTGCACGGGCTATTGGTGCTGCTCCAGGAGCTAGCTCGATTTGAAACTCGACTTGGCGATGAGGCGGAAGACCAGGCAATTCCTCAGGAAATACCTCGGGAAAATCGCGCACAATAGGAATGTCTTAAATTTTCTTCTCTTCCAATGATGTGTCAGTAACGAGCGCTAGAATGGCAGTGTGGCCCTTACGCAAACACTTCTGGGCTTTTAAGGAAAGAGATAATGCCTACAACAGCACCACTCTTATCGCCCTGAATGACCAGAGGTTCTTCTCCAGAACGAGGAATGCGGACGATTTTCTCCTTGCAAACAATCTCCGCTTGATGATGAGATAGCCAATCCATCTAAATAACGACGTCGATACTACCAAGTGTGATAGGGATGAGATCGATAGAGAAAGCCTGACCAGCTAGGACGAGGTTACAACCTTTAACTATGTGTGTGGCTTCAAGACTTTTACCGTTTGCTAGCTATACCGTGTGCTTGGTGTTCAAAAGTGTTGGAGTGCGCTTAAGTATTTGACTAACTTTTAAGGATATATAACTAGTATCGGCACCCGAATCGAATAAAACAGTAACAAAGAAGTCATCCAGAAGAAACTTACCCATCACAACGTTGGGATCGTTCCTTGTGTCAGCCTGACCAATCACGAGGGTGCGACCTTTGCCGTTATTGTTACTCCCGTTTTTGCCTCCATTGTTGTTCTCATTTCCTTGGTTGTTGTTCTGATTCTGATTCAGCTGAGGACAGTGCCTCTTGAAGTGACCCTCAGCACCGCACTGGAAGCATCCCTTATTACCTTCCTGGTGTTGCTGTTGGTTTTGGGGAGTTTGTGGTCGCTGTTGTCGGTTCTGCTTCGTAGGACGTAAGCTTCGGCAATCTTTGGCTTCATGTCCAAACTTGCTACATCTCTGACAACGACCCTTGTGGCACGGCCTGCTGTGGTGAAAACTACATCGATTGCACTTTGGGTGATTTCCCCTGTATCTACCCTGACCTTGATTTCCAAAAGGCTGCTGACTGGGGTTCCTGTGTTCATCTGTCTTTCGCTGCTGGGACTGAGACTGAACTGGAGTAGAACCCTCGCCCGAATTTCCATCCCACTTGCGCTTGTTATTACTGGGAGCATCAGTAGTAGTAGTGTTAATACGCTTGGGCAGCTTGCCCTCTTCCACCGCCTGATCGGTGAGCTGGTGTGCCAAACGAACGACTTACTGGATTGTGGGAAGGTTGGCCACACTTACAGACCCTTGGATTTCCGGGACTAAGCCTCTGAGGTATAGCTTGATTCGCCTAGATATGGGTTGTGACATGTTAGGACATAAGGCAGCCAAGTCGTTGGACCTCTTTGTGTATGCCTCAATCTCTCATCCTTCCATCTTCAACCCATAATACTCTATCTCAAGTTTCAGAATGTCGTCCAGGTGGCAGAACTCTTCCTTAATCCAATCCTTGAAGTCGCTCCAGAGGGTGGCATTCGCGTCTGCTAACCCGAGCATCTGAACCTGTGCGTTCCACCAAGAATACGCTTTCCCTTGCAACATGCCAGTAGTGTACTCCACGCGTTTGTTGGTAGGGCTTTCACTCTCTTCGAACGTAAATTCGATTCTTCGGATCCAGTGTAGAAGGCCGATTGTCCCTTCAGTGCCGTCGAATGTGGGAGGTTTGCATTCCAGGAACGCCTTGAAGGTGCCCATGCGTGTTTGAAGGTGCATGGGTTGACTCCCTGTTTGGGTTGCTAAGGCTTCAGCAATCCGTTCGTTAATCAAGGTTGTCAGCTGACCCTGGGTCATGTCGAGACGTTCCCTCATGATCTTCATATGGAAGGAACACACGTAAGAAGGTGTCACAAGGTGCGTAAGTGTGGGATGACAGAAGAGAGTAAGCACACAAGGTTCAAATAGCAGTTATTACACTAGCTAATGCATACTATGATCAAATGTGCTACTGGCAGGTAGGTAATACAAACATAAACCATATTACCTATAATGTTGAGTCTTGCACGTGGGGCGAAGCGTCGTTGTGGATTGTTGAGCACTGTACAGGTTATAGTCTGGTTTTAACAAAAACTTTTTCCCCTTATTAAAACCAAGTTCACTATAACCAATGGCTCTGATACCAATCTGTCACACCCCCAAAATCCATCATGCGGAGTACCACCGCTTGGAGGCGTGACGTGACCAGGATCAAGCCACCAATCATATTGAACAAGCATGTAAGTAGTTTGTAAAATCCAACACAATACAATTGGTGTCTAAACAAAACATAGTTTAAGTTACAAGCGGAAGCATAAAGTTTAAAACCAAATCATAAGTTTAAACGTTTCAAATGTTTAGCATGGTACACAGTTGTCCATGTCCCACAACGACTCTTCCCACTCTGATGCAAGCTCCATAGATACCTAATGACCTGCAACGCATGTAACAACGAGTCAACAACAAAGTTGAGTGAATTCACAGTTGGTTGTTTAGTTATAGTGTTCGTGAATCATTTGTTTATTTCGTAAACCAAGTATCTTATTTATCTGTATCGCGGTTTCCCAAACATGTTTGCGATGATTAGTGGTCGGATCGCGGTTTCCAAAACATGTGTGCGATGATTAGTGGTCGTATCGCGGTTTCCCAAACATGTGTGCGATGATTAGTGGGGGCTTCCCATGTGTCGACTAGTCGTGTTTGTACGTGCCCTTCTTGATCCAAGGACCGTAGCGAGTGTGAGTGTACGTAGGTTTTACGTACGTGCCCTTCAATCCGAGGACGGTGAAAAGTAGTTTAATAGTAATGATAGTACGAGTAGTTATTCAATCCCATTCTCAACCCACCGGGAATCCCATGCCTTAGGAGTGTGAACTCACCTCGGTTGCTCGGTTTGACTCTCAAATATAGCTAACAGTCAAGGTCGGTCGATCACGTCCTAGTATGATTACCACTTAGTTTATTAGTGACTTCAAATAGAACACAAAGTTCCTACACGTATCTATCACATAACATGCATCACTTTAACGGTTCATGCCCATATAAACTTCTCATCTATTCCCCACTCATAAACAAACATACGACATTTCATATAACACTTTTGTTGACATATAACATGTTATATCATTCTCAGATAACCTACCCGACATTTAGACACGCAAATCACTACTTATGTCGTTTCAACTTTAATCTTCAAAACTGGGCTGTTTTCGGGGATTTTAATAAAATGGTTAACATGTTCCAAAAATTCCTAACTTTTTACAGAACGTCATAAACGATTCATATTTTATTGTGTAAAAATATTGGGATCCAATTCATTACCAATATTTTATAAAAATTCATTTTCCGGACTGAAGTCAGATTTATCTTTTTCTGACTGCAGTCCACGGAATAATTTATTTAAAATTCATCGAGAGTCCAATTTATGAAATTCCAGTGGGGTAATTACAAATACATCAGTTGTCATCTATTGTATAAATTTCATGATCTGACTGTACACAGAATACAAGTTATGACAGAAAACAAAACACTTATTTTCAGCAGTAAAAATGCAGCTTGAGCTGCTGTTACAAAAAGGTTCTTTAAAAATAGTAAACGAAGTCCAAAAATTGTGATTCCAGTGCCATTAGAACCGTATTTCATAATATATAAATCTACACTTCAGAAAATACATTTTTCGCTTTAATAAGGTTCGGTTACAGCCAACTGAAGTTGCCTGTAATCGCTAAACAGCTTTCTGTTTTTCAGCTTTTACACTCTAATGCGAGTTACATTGGTTCCGTTAACATGCATAATGATCAAAAACATTTCTAGTAACCAGTATTAACAAGTAATCAGCAAGAAATCAGTAACATCTCAAGATAACATCATACTAACATAAATACATCGTGTTTCATCTTCTTGTTTAAACCCTTTTTAGTGGTCTTGTAGATTTAACATGCTACAACTTTTAATCATGAAACAAGATGAACAAAGGTGACATAAGGAACTTACTACTAGCTTAAAGCTAGGGATGATTCTTAGTGAAGAAGATGATGAAAAGCAAGAACAAAACTCCTTGAATGCTCTTCAAGATGCAACCTCCAAATGTAACACCTGTGTCATTTCAACCATCAAACAAATTCCAAACCAATGAAATATTGTATTTCATGCTTGGGATTTGTAAAAATATGTGTATCGTTTACACATATCAACTCTTGTCCGATTTCAAGCTCTAAATCGTTTTCTGGAAGGTTATACGCGCACTGATGCGTAAATATAACCAGTTTAATGCAACGAACACTCCAGAATAGTGAAATAGGCTTAACATACCTTAAATAACCTTTACATAACTTATATATAAGTTTTGGAAGGTTTGGTGTGGTGAAATCAAAGTTTAATCGCTTACAGGGACTAAAGTTGACAAACTGCGAAAGTATGCCAATTTGAACTGTAACAGACATTCCGGAACATGACCATAAGTTAAACACACCTTAAATATCCTTTACATAGCTTAGAAATAGGCTTTGAGGGGTTCGGTGTGTTAAAATAAACTTTTGGGTCATTCAGGGACTAAAAGCCTCAAAAAGTGCACAAGTTTGCATTTTCGCGCATAACTTACGTTCTGAATACATCCGGACATCCAAAAATTTATGTAAGCATGACTACATTATATTTTAGTGTTCGCCTTAAGAAAAATCCATTCGTCGCGTCATTTGGATCGTTTTTCGCGCTTATGCGCATTCCGTCGTAATTAAGCGAACATCGCGACCGTACGGCCAAACGAACCGACATCCGAGATATTTTTGAACATGTTTTAAGTTCCCTATACTTTAACTTCATTTTAGAGCTTTGAAATGGGGTTAACGGGCCTTAAACGTGTCGAAAATGGGCTGATTGCAATACAGGGACCAAAAGTGTAATTCTGCCAAACTAGGGCCTAGCGGTGCGCTACACTTTTAGCGTAGCGGTGCGCTAGCCTGTGCCAGAACAGATAATACCAACCAGTCAGCAGATTATCAGCTGATTAAACCACAACCACACATTCTAAATCGCCCATTCTGATCATTTAGGGTCATTTTTAGTTACCACAACAATTGGACAAGTGTACGCACAAGATTCGAGCACGGTTTTCATGAAACGATCTTAACGGTTACCCGAAATCTATAAATACCCATCACATTTTCTTTCATTCCTCACAAGAATCTGATCAATTGTGCTCTAAGTTGAAACCTTTGTTTCATACCTGAGCTATTTTGATCTAGATTAGCATTCGGGGACCCTTCGTAAGTATTCTTTCGTTCTTTTATTGCTTTTCGAGTCCGAAAGTCAAACTTTGTTTGACTATCTGCATTGACCAATTTATGGTCGATGCGAAGTTCGTTGAACTTCATAACGTGAGTGTGATCACGATGGTAATGGTCCCTAGCGACTATACCTACTGATTACCACGTTATCTAGGCTCAGTGACGAGCCGTAGTTTCGGGCAGAATACGTATTCTTACGTATTTTGTAACCAAACTACTCTTAGGTATCACAACCGTTTTTTGTGATACCAAACCTGTTTTCTAAAACTTAGTTAAGCATGTTTTAACATGCTTAGCTCGTCACTTTTAGTTTAGTGCTTATATAGGGTCGTAGAGGTAAGCGATCTAATCAATCGCTTATACTTTCGAACCCGACCCGTTTGGTCGATCATTAGGATCCGACCAAGCACATTAGGTGACCATAGTATATAGGGAATAACCTTACGAGGTTATACCTTATGGTCGCTTCGTTTAAGTAGTTGTATGATAGGTAGTTTATATGCCTTAGGTAAATTACCAAAATACCCCTTTGATGCCAAAATTCATTTTAAACATATGTAACATAACTTTTGACATCTAAACTGATTTGACAACCATATTAGACATGTTAAGGCATATATTACTTGTCATAGGACTAGTTAGGCGGTCCGAACGTGTTTCACGCGAACGACGCGTTAAAGTAGCATAAGCTACCTAAACGGGTCGTAATGGGTCACAAGCACTTAGGATAGGTTTCATTTAGTATGTAGGCTTTGTTAAACCAAATGACACGAGTCTCTACACTCGTTTGGTTTACGAAACCTCATTCTATCCAATCATCCGATTAAGGTCCGGTTATTAACATAGTTACCTATATTAGGTGCCGTTTGATTCTGAGATCTCTAGCATTACTTAGTGATTATCTTTAGACATCTGAGCAATCTCAAGTGAGTACATAGACCCCTCTTTTACTGTTTTCCAAACTGTTTTGGGGTGGAACACATGTGCCTACTTGTTACTTTCATGCTTTCTTGTTTTAACATCATATACTGCTATGTTCGTTAGTACATTATAGTACATGATTTTATGACATTTCATGCTAGGTGTGCCCAATTGTGTGCATTACTTAGTACATCGTTTTACATGACATTTTGACATAGACATTTGACATAGACATTTCAACATAGACATTTTAACATGATTGACATTGATCATGTATTTCCCACAAAACATAACTTTGATTTAAACCAAGTTTTACTTCAATACTTTGTTTTTGTGCATATGGTTTAGTTGAGACATTTCACTTGCCATACATGGATATTTGACATAGACATTTGACATGGATATTTGACATAGACATTTGACATGGATATTTGACATAGACATTTGACATGGATATTTGACATAGACATTTTGACATGATTTACATCTTGACATGAATACTTTGACATATTATTCAATACATTTGACAATTGATTTAAACATGGACATTTTACATTGTTTGGTTTGATTAAGTGATTAAGTAACGATGTGTGTGTAATATGATACAAGCATGGTGGATACGCCGCTGGTACTTCCTATATATAAGTGTTTGTATGGTATTACATATCGTAGCGTTATTTGAATCATTTCAGTTTGATACATATAACATTTTATACAAATAACATACTTTTCACAAGACATTGATTCATAAACAACTTATCTTATGCAAACATATTTTACTTGGTTATTCATTTAACCTTACATTTATTTATACTTATCATCTGATCTTATCGTTTTTCAAATGATTTAAAAGACAAAGCAAATAACAAGGTTCATGACTAAACATTTTCTCAAACATAAGTCATGAATCTTATTTTCACAAAACCTATGTATCTCACAGGCATTTTTATGCTGACGTACCTATTTTCACATGTGTTTTTCAGGAACTGTTGCATAAGATGATCAAGATACACATAGGCAGACTTGGGCTTTAGTGACAATAAAAGATGCAAGACTAGTTAATTATGTTGTATTTCCTTGTTTAATTAAGACATAGTAACATTTTAATCAATAAAACGAAACTTCAATTGGCATGGATTTGAAACAATTAATTCTGTTACAACACTCCCCGACATTTCCGCCACGTTTTGTATGTTCCACGTGGTCGGGGTGTGACAGAAAAGATGGTATCAGAGCCAATGGTTATAGGGAATTAGGTTATTAGTAATGCTTTGACCTAGTCTATAACTTTCTTAGGACCCTAACGCGAGTTTACTTGCGTTTAGTCATAAAACAATACCGTCACCTATCCTTAGGCGACGACCACAACAAGAACATAAATTTCAAAACCGCTTTGAAAACTAATCATCTGTTCTAGGATGATTGCTTACTAGGTTTTGAACCCTCTGTTATATGGTTTTGAACCCCTTTGAGTTTTCAAAATCTCGTCAAGGTTTTGGGTTTTAAATAATGTGAACACGTGCAAACTGGAAGGGTGAATGCCTGTATTCTGGGTTTTCTGTCTAGGCAAGCACTTCGTATACATCTCATCAGATGCGAGACCAGTTGTGCTTACCTGGGAATTCTTGGGATGAGTGTTCACTTATAGGCGAGCATGTCTTCGCGATACATTATTTTTTTGACCCATTTACTTTGATTAGTCACTGTGTGTCGTTTGTTTACCTTGTGGTAACAAACAAATGACCACTATCCTTGCTCTCATCAAATTTGTTTCATCTCATCCATTTCGTCTAATTCTCTCACTCGTTTCCTTTCATGTTCCTCTTTTAGAATGCCTCCTCGACGCGAGAATCAGATAGAGACTGCCGAACTGGCGGAAATCATCGCGCAGCAAATGGCTGTTGCCTTCCCAAATCTTTATGCTCAAATGATGCAGACCATCAACAACAACAATGCTCCCTGCAACTTTAAGAGTTTCAACTCAGCTAAACCGCTCAAGTTTAGTGGTTCAGAGGGAGCAACTGGGCTTCTTCAATGGTTCGAGAGCATTGAGAATACGTTTCGTCACGTTCAGTGTCCTGAAAATCGCAAGGTCGAGTTTTCTTCGAGCGTGTTACAGAAGAGGGCTCTTACATGGTGGAACGGGATTATGAGAGACCGGGGTGCTGAAATTGCACTAGCACAGACTTGGGCCGAGCTTAGAGCTCTTATGATGAGGGAATTCTGTCCTCGTCATGAACTGTGAGCTTTGGAGAGGGAGTTTGATGATTTGAAGTAAGACAGTGGTGAACATCGAGCATATACTGACCGTTTTGAAGAATTGAGCCTGTTGTGTCCTGCTATGGTTACTCCTGTGGATAAGGCGATCGAGAAATATACTGATGGTCTTCCTGACCTAGTTCAGGATATTTTTACTGGCAGCAACCCTACTACTGTCAGACAAGCCATTGAATTGTCAGCTACTCTAACTGAATCCCACATCAGAAAGAAAAAGCTTTTTCGAAAAGGCGACCCAAGACCATCCGACAAGACTGCTCAAGTGGAACCAAAGGAAGAACATGCTGAGGTGTCCAAGAATAAGAAGCGTAAGGCTTCGCAGAATTTTGCGATTTCTGCTCAACCCAACCAAAACATCCGCCACCAACCAGCTCAGCCTCCTGCAAGGAAACCTTATGCCGGTACTGCACCGATATGCGACTAATGTAATGCACACCACTTAGCTCACCTACAGTGTCGTTTGTGTGCATCATGTGGACGACTCGGTCACCTGGCAAATGCTTGTCGTTTTACCCCGAACCAAGCTGGTCCAAACCAACCTCAAGTAAATCTTGCTCAAGCTCGTCTTCCACGAGGTCCTTGCTTCAACTGTGGCGAGATGAGCCATTTCCGAAGAAATTGCCCAAAGATTGCTAATGCGAATCCAGCGCAGGGATGAGCATCGGACCAACTAGAAGACAATGTTGTTTAGAAATAATCAAGCCTTATGTATTATTTTCTTTTGTTGTCAAGGTCCATGAAACAGTTGTTGTTGTGGTTGTTTATAAATAAATCTTTTTATTTTGCATTGCAATGTACAAATATGATGGCATGTATAAACAACGTATTCCCTACAATACCGACAATCAAGGAATCGTATTCCGTGAAGAACGGACTACCCCAAAATTTCTTCCATTTTATTATCTCTTGCGTTTTCCACGGAAATCCTTAGTACCCGTCTCTTGCAAAGAAACGAAGTACAAGGCGCAAGTTACAACTCTGTGTGAATACCCAACGTACCACTATAAATTCTTAATAGGGTACCTAAGGGTATTTCCGTATCTTCAAATTTTTGTGTTTCCTTAATTCGAATATTACGTTTTCTTGAAAACGAAATCGAATTTTTGGAAGATCTTTCCATCTTCATAGTTAGATTCTTGTTAATGTTTAAAGTACCGAATGAAATCCATGAAATGGATTCCTAGTGTGCTTTAAATGCATGTACATAATTAACAAAACAAAACTTACAAATTAAAGATCTAGATAAACAATTTTGTGGTTATGTGACTATGTGTTTATGCATTTTGTGTTTTTGTATACTCTGGATATTCGTTATCCAAATCCTCATAGAATCTTTCTTATCTTCATATGAGGGATTCGTAGTAGGATATTCAAAAAGGTACTATCTTAAATCCTTAATGGACTTCTACTTTGTAGTTAAGTTCCTTGGATTATAAAGTACTATTCCAAAGTTTAAGGACAACATATGTTGATAAAGTTAAATAGATCCTACGTCGATCTAAAGTTAAATACATCCTACGTCGGTGTAGTTAAATGTTTCTCTTAGATAGTTGAGTTAAAGAGATCCTACGTCGATCTAAAGTTAAATACATCCTACGTCGGTGTAGTTAAATGTTTCTCTTAGATAGTTGAGTTAAAGAGATCCTACGTCGATCTAAAGTTAAATACATCCTACGTCGGTGTAGTTAAATGTTTCTCTTAGGTAGTTGAGTTAAAGAGATCCTACGTCGATCTAAAGTTAAATACATCCTACGTCGGTGTAGTTAAATGTTTCTCTTAGATAGTTGAGTTAAAGAGATCCTACGTCGATCTAAAGTTAAATACATCCTACGTCGGTGTAGTTAAATGTTTCTCTTAGGTAGTTGAGTTAAAGAGATCCTACGTCGATCTAAAGTTAAATACATCCTACGTCGGTATAGTTAAATGTTTCTCTTAGATAGTTGAGTTAAAGAGATCCTACGTCGATCTAAAGTTAAATACATCCTACGTCGGTGTAGTTAAATGTTTCTCTTAGGTAGTTGAGTTAAAGAGATCCTACGTCGATCTAAAGTTAAATACATCCTACGTCGGTGTAGTTAAATGTTTCTCTTAGGTAGTTGAGTTAAAGAGATCCTACGTCGATCTAAAGTTAAATACATCCTACGTCGGTGTAGTTAAATATTCCCCGTAGGTAGTTAGTTAAAGAGATCCTACGTCGATCTAAGTTAAATAGATTGGTTCAACAATCTAGTTAAATATATCATGTGTTTATGTAGTTAAATAGGCCCTCGGGTGGTCTAAATCAAGAAATGTTATGAAACGAACTGTGCGGACTGTGCAAGGAACTACGTAATTATGGAGGCCTACATAATTATGGAATTCAGTGCATAGAAACCACAGGAAGTTTTGTCATGTGTTAAGACCTACAGTGACAAGAGTAATGATACAGGAGAAGTCTTGGACTTTGACAAATGTCATTTATTCTTACACTTCCCAATTCTGATTTCAAGCACACACAAGTTTCCTATGATAATTCTTCACGGGAACTGTTCTCCTGTCTATAGTTCAAAACTCCATGTTTTGTTACTACAATGACTTCAATTTGAGGGTTGACATCTTTGCTAAGAATCCTAACATGGCCCAGAGTTTTACTTAAGGGCTCAATGGATTTGTCTGAAGGCAAAACCGTCACAGCTGTCTCCACAAGTTTCCTCTAAAACTAAATTTCGGGACGAAATTTCCTAAAGTAGGGGAGACTGTAACACCTGTGTCATTTCAACCATCAAACAAATTCCAAACCAATGAAATATTGTATTTCATGCTTGGGATTTGTAAAAATATGTGTATCGTTTACACATATCAACTCTTGTCCGATTTCAAGCTCTAAATCGTTTTCTGGAAGGTTATACGCGCACTGATGCGTAAATATAACCAGTTTAATGCAACGAACACTCCGGAATAGTGAAATAGGCTTAACATACCTTAAATAACCTTTACATAACTTATATATAAGTTTTGGAAGGTTTGGTGTGGTGAAATCAAAGTTTAATCGCTTACAGGGACTAAAGTTGACAAACTGCGAAAGTATCCCAATTTGAACTGTAACAGACATTCCGGAACATGACCATAAGTTAAACACACCTTAAATATCCTTTACATAGCTTAGAAATAGGCTTTGAGGGGTTCGGTGTGTTAAAATAAACTTTTGGGTCATTCAGGGACTAAAAGCGTCAAAAAGTGCACAAGTTTGCATTTTCGCGCATAACTTACGTTCTGAATACATCCGGACATCCAAAAATTTATGTAAGCATGAATACATTATATTTTAGTGTTCGCCTTAAGAAAAATCCATTCGTCGCGTCATTTGGATCGTTTTTCGCACTTATGCGCATTCCGTCGTAATTAAGCGAACATCGCGACCGTACGGCCAAACGAACCGACATCCGAGATATTTTTGAACATGTTTTAAGTTCCCTATACTTTAACTTCATTTTAGAGCTTTGAAATGGGGTTAACGGGCCTTAAACGTGTCGAAAATGGGCTGATTGCAATACAGGGACCAAAAGTGTAATTCTGCCAAACTAGGGCCTAGCGGTGCGCTACACTTTTAGCGTAGCGGTGCGCTAGCCTGTGCCAGAACAGATAATACCAACCAGTCAGCAGATTATCAGCTGATTAAACCACAACCACACATTCTAAATCGCCCATTCTGATCATTTAGGGTCATTTTTAGTTACCACAACAATTGGACAAGTGTACGCACAAGATTCGAGCACGGTTTTCATGAAACGATCTTAACGGTTACCCGAAATCTATAAATACCCATCACATTTTCTTTCATTCCTCACAAGAATCTGATCAATTGTGCTCTAAGTTGAAACCTTTGTTTCATACCTGAGCTATTTTGATCTAGATTAGCATTCGGGGACCCTTCGTAAGTATTCTTTCGTTCTTTTATTGCTTTTCGAGTCCGAAAGTCAAACTTTGTTTGACTATCTGCATTGACCAATTTATGGTCGATGCGAAGTTCGTTGAACTTCATAACGTGAGTGTGATCACGATGGTAATGGTCCCTAGTGACTATACCTACTGATTACCACGTTATCTAGGCTCAGTGACGAGCCGTAGTTTCGGGCAGAATACGTATTCTTACGTATTTTGTAACCAAACTACTCTTAGGTATCACAACCGTTTGTTGTGATACCAAACCTATTTTCTAAAACTTAGTTAAGCATGTTTTAACATGCTTAGCTCGTCACTTTTAGTTTAGTGCTTATATAGGGTCGTAGAGGTAAGAGATCTAATCAATCGCTTATACTTTCGAACCCGACCCGTTTGGTCGATCATTAGGATCCGACCAAGCACATTAGGTGACCATAGTATATAGGGAATAACCTTACGAGGTTATACCTTATGGTCGCTTCGTTTAAGTAGTTGTATGATAGGTAGTTTATATGCCTTAGGTAAATTACCAAAATACCCCTTTGATGCCAAAATTCATTTTAAACATATGTAACATAACTTTTGACATCTAAACTGATTTGACAACCATATTAGACATGTTAAGGCATATATTACTTGTCATAGGACTAGTTAGGCGGTCCGAACGTGTTTCACGCGAACGACGCGTTAAAGTAGCATAAGCTACCTAAACGGGTCGTAATGGGTCACAAGCACTTAGGATAGGTTTCATTTAGTATGTAGGCTTTGTTAAACCAAATGACACGAGTCTCTACACTCGTTTGGTTTACGAAACCTCATTCTATCCAATCATCCGATTAAGGTCCGGTTATTAACATAGTTACCTATATTAGGTGCCGTTTGATTCTGAGATCTCTAGCATTACTTGGTGATTATCTTTAGACATCTGAGCAATCTCAAGTGAGTACATAGACCCCTCTTTTACTGTTTTCCAAACTGTTTTGGGGTGGAACACATGTGCCTACTTGTTACTTTCATGCTTTCCTGTTTTAACATCATATACTGCTATGTTCGTTAGTACATTATAGTACATGATTTTATGACATTTCATGCTAGGTGTGCCCAATTGTGTGCATTACTTAGTACATCGTTTTACATGACATTTTGACATAGACATTTGACATAGACATTTCGACATAGACATTTTAACATGATTGACATTGATCATGTATTTCCCACAAAACATAACTTTGATTTAAACCAAGTTTTACTTCAATACTTTGTTTTTGTGCATATGGTTTAGTTGAGACATTTCACTTGCCATACATGGATATTTGACATAGACATTTGACATGGATATTTGACATAGACATTTGACATGGATATTTGACATAGACATTTGACATGGATATTTGACATAGACATTTTGACATGATTTACATCTTGACATGAATACTTTGACATATTATTCAATACATTTGACAATTGATTTAAACATAGACATTTTACATTGTTTGGTTTGGTTTGATTAAGTGATTAAGTAACGATGTGTGTGTAATATGATACAAGCATGGTGGATACGCCGCTGGTACTTCCTATATATAAGTGTTTGTATGGTCTTACATATCGTAGCGTTATTTGAATCATTTCAGTTTGATACATATAACATTTTATACAAATAACATACTTTTCACAAGACATTGATTCATAAACAACTTATCTTATGCAAACATATTTTACTTGGTTATTCATTTAACCTTACATTTATTTATACTTATCATCTGATCTTATCGTTTTTCAAATGATTTAAAAGACAAAGCAAATAACAAGGTTCATGACTAAACATTTTCTCAAACATAAGTCATGAATCTTATTTTCACAAAACCTATGTATCTCACAGGCATTTTTATGCTGACGTACCTATTTTCACATGTGTTTTTCAGGAATTGTTGCATAAGATGATCAAGATACACATAGGCAGACTTGGGCTTTAGTGACAATAAAAGATGCAAGACTAGTTAATTATGTTGTATTTCCTTGTTTAATTAAGACATAGTAACATTTTAATCAATAAAACGAAACTTCAATTGCCATGGATTTGAAACAATTAATTCTGTTACAACACTCCCCGACATTTCCGCCACGTTTTGTATGTTCCACGTGGTCGGGGTGTGACACCATAGCTTCACCTTCAAAGCTTTGAATGGACTTGATAATGGAAAAAGATGAAGATGAAAATGGTGGGGAGTGGGTTCGGTTTTGAGGGAGGCCGAATGAGAGAGAGAGAGAGAGGTGAGGAGAGAGAGTGATCTAGAGAAGATATGTTGAAGATATCAAGGGATCTCAAGATCTAGCAATCATTCTTATAGGATTTGCAATATCTTGGCAAGATATGCAAGTAACCAACCTACACAAAATATAGCCATAAAATCTTGTAGTAGGATATGATGAAGATTTTGGGTGGGGTCCATTGTGACCGAAAATCGGTTGGGGGGGGGGGGTTGTGTAACATTTCAACTAAGTGGTAAATACTAGTTACTTCCAAGTATAATATTCCATATATTAGTTTGTAGGGAAATTTAGCGGGTGTTATGATATACGGGGATCATAACTAGTCAAGAAACAATAGCACAATGTGTTAGACAAATATTTGGTGTCCCGGATAATGTTCCGTTAAACTGTTTAATTGTTCCGTAAGGCGTCTTATATATATATTTTCGTAACACGGTTAATTCCTAACACTCAGGAAATATACCGGACTATTTAGTAACTTTTCTGTATACTTCTAGTATGTTAACACGCACATGTAAGTATAACACAGAAATCAGAGAGCAGTTAAATGATTCAGCACAGTCATCAAGCACTTTCATTATCACTAATAAATTGTACGAAAAACATGTAAATTGAGGGTTGTCATATACTTAAACGAAGTGACCATAAGGTATAACCTCGGAAGGTTATTCCCGATAGAACTATGGTCACCTAATGTGTTTGGTCGGATCCTAAAGATCGACCAAACGGGTCTAGTTCGTAAGTCTAAGCGGTTGTTTAGACCGCTTGACTTACGACTCTACATAAGCACTAAACCTAAAGTGACGAGCTAAACATGCTAAAACATGTTTAACAAAGTTTAAAAACAGGTTTGGTATCAAAACAAACGGTTTTGATACCTAAAAGTAGTTTGGTTACAAAATACGCAAAAATGCGCATTTTGGCCGAAACTACGACTTGTCACTACACCTAGATAACGTGGTAATCAGTAGGTATAGTCACTAGGGAGTATAACCATCGTGATTACGCTCACGTTATGAAGTTCAAACGAAATTCGCGTTGACCATAAACTTGTCACACCCCGATTTCCACGTGTCACCGGTGGGCCCGGTGGGGGAGTATCGTGACGTGGTTGGCAACATAATAGTCAAACAACACAATAATCAATATGCACAGCGGAAGCAATTTAAAAGATATAATACAACCGAATTTAATATTGTATATCAATGTCACAATATCCGGAAGTTTATCCACAGTCGGATCGAAAATAAAATAGTATTAATGGTTCAACAGACTTCAGACATATTAAGCTTGCGAGACTTCTAATGATGCTAAGGAGAAATCCCAGCCAATTTCGCTTAGTACCTGCATTTAATCTTTTTGGGAAAATACGTCAATTTACACTGGTAAATACATTCAACTGACTCATTTTGGAAAATGATTGAAAATTGGTTTGGATGCACATGGCATAAACATTTTTAATTAACTTGGGAGAATTATTTAATATTATAATCTTGTGAACGAATTACATGTTGCTTGTGCGTTCAGTAGCCCGGATCTTGTCCGGGTTAAAGATCAATAGACACACCACAATGTTCTTTTGTGCACTGACGGGTGTACGCCTACACCCCGCGCTTAAGTCGTGGCCATTTCGTAAAATGATGCCGAGGATATCCGGGACATTGTCATTAACCCCCCAAAGGCTTTAAGTAATAAGACTGTTTAAACGAGCCGATCAAATTATTCAACTACCCACCTAACGGTGGAGATTTGATGCCCGATCAAGCGGTATGCTATATACCTTAACCCAAGCCCGTATAGGGAAAATAAGTTAAAAGTATTTACCTGAGCAAGTATTAATCACAATAAGCAAAATGCACGTAGCTTTTACTGGTTCTCCTAATCTGGAACGAAGGTTTTATAATAACCTATTAGAATCCTAACGGGTCTTTAATTAAGCTTAAGCTTAGACCGGCTAGTTTCAAAGATACGGTTCGTACGCACGATTAAGCGAAGACCTGATAGAATGTGATTTAGACCCGACAAGTTTGAAGACTTGTTTAATATGGTTTTATTATTCACATTCTAGATTTTGAGATAAAACCGTTAAGGTTTGACCCGTTTCGGCTAATTTATGTAAACTTGTTACATAAACCGAACCGTACGAGTAATAAGCGTGACGGGTATTCATGAGAGCTATATAGAGGTTTCCTAAGTTAATTATGCCTCAAATATGTTGTGACATCACTAAGATGTCTTTCATTATGCCCGAAACGTGTTTAAACACAAACTAGGCCCCGTAGGGGTAGTTTGGTCATTTAAAAGTTTATAAAAGAGTTTAAGTAACAATCTGAGTTACAGGTCTGATGTAATCAGCAAAAATACATAATTTTCTAAATTATATCAGTAGGATAAAGCATATATGTGAAATTTATCATTTTTAACCAAACTATGCCCCGTAGGGGTATTTTGGTAATTTCACATAAGCCGAAAAGCTCAAAACTGAAGTCTGAGTTTATCAACCTTTGCTTACTGTTAAAATATTATAATTTGCCTAAAATATCAGTAGGTATCAACCCGGGTATGTCCAATATAATTTTAATACATACTTTGCGCTAAGAACGCTTAATAAAGCGATTAAAGGCCATTTCCGGGTTCAATACTTAAATCTGATATTTTTATATTTCCAGAAGGCTTAAAATAATTTATTTATCATATGTGATCAGTAGCAAAAGGTTTGGAGTCGTTTAGATATGTAAAACTCATTTTATGGCCCGTTAGGGCAAAACCGACAATTACCGGATTAAGCCTACGACTACTAGTTATGCTCAGCCTAAAATTAATTAAAAATCTTTAAAAATCCCAAAATAATATATTACATCAGTGAGTAAAAGATTTGATATCAAAAAATAGGCTTAACTATGCTATACGCTAATTACGCCATTTTATTAACATAAAGCTTTAATTTTGCGATAATGAGCATAACTCTCAATCTATAATTCAAACTGATTTCAAACTTTGCATACAAGTTTATATATCAGTAATTAAAGTTTCTACTCTTTTACATTTTCAAAAATCACGTTTTAAGGTAATAAGGGCATAACGGTCAACATATGAGCAATTAACGGAAACATACATATTTATTGGATAACTAATGAACCAAGGTGTATAATCACAGAGGGTTGTACTAACATGTAACCTAGTCCAATTAAAGCTCTGAGGTATTTCTAAAATATGCCTTAACGGGTCAGAACTGAAAGTCAAAGTGAAAGTCAAACTATGTGACTTTCGGTTCCGAACCGGGTATTTACAGGAATTTGTCGGGTTGAACATGTTTAGACATGTCCTTACACTAATTACCAAGTTATATTAATGATCAAACAGGTTATAAGTTTTCTACATTGCTAATCATGCATAAATCGCATTTTAAACTTTCTGTTGACTTTTTATAAACTAGTTTGACCCGACTTTTGACCTGGTTAGAGTGGTAATCAGGGGGAACCCTTTTGAGGGTTTATTACCCACATAATTACCTACTTATATCTACTTTTAATTCGAGATATGACTGAGCCATTGTTGACTAATCTTGAAGTCAAACCGTAATTACGACGGTTTGACTTTTAGCTAATTAACTAAGCTAAACTCAATAAAAGAAGGATTAGAACACTTACTGAAGTCCTAAGCTTGATTAGAGAACACTTGAGAGGAAGTTTGAGCTCCAGAAGTGATCCACAAATGCATATGTAGGTGTGAAGAATGTTTGTAACTCAAGACCCTTTTTATAGTGAATTCAATCACCACAAAGTGTTGACAACAAGGTCTAGCACACACCACAACTGATCAACACTTGTTTCTAGTGTTTAGGGGGTGTTTTAGGGGTCAAGAGATGTGGAAAATCGGTTAAAGATCGATCACAAAGGCACCTAGCAGACACACATCCAAGAAAATCGGAAGTCTGTCCAGATGTAGCAGTCGCGTAGCGCGACGCCATATGGCCTCAGGCTCGCGTTACGCGAGCATGTGTAGATCAGCCAAACAAATTTTCTGTTATTTGCAGTTTTGGTCCTTGGCTCTTCAAATTTCGAATAGGCACTCATTTATTGCATTATGAACCCTCACAATTTATCTATAAGGGATTTAAAACATATACCCACTTTGTTAGGTCCCCGGTTAACTTTGTTGTCACCCGAAAAGTCCTAACTTTCAACGTTTACGCTTTAACTCTTCGCACACGAATTTGATCATAACTTTCTCATACGATAACGAAACTTTATGAAATTTTAATCGTGCATTCTAGTGAGCATAATTTACCGTTACAAAGCTTCGGGTTTGTCAAAAGGTCACTCAGAGGTATAATTTAAACATGTTGACACATTTAGCCCCTGTAGTTTGAAATCTCTCACTTTTAGCTTCGTATGATCCATGATTTATTCGTTTGAAGGTATGAGTATCTTGTAGGGTTAATATACTATATATTTATTCACTGTTGAAACTTAGAATATGTATATTCACGTACTTTCCATGTTTGTCAACTTTAGTCCTTTCATAATATTCTTTCACACGTTTAAACATACGACACGTGTCTACACATTATAGGACGTGAATTTTCGAGGTGTTACATCCTCACCCCCTTAAAATAAATCTCGACCCGATATTTACTGAAATAAGTAAGGGTACTTTTCTTTCATCGTGGATTCAACTTCCCACGTGTATTCGGGACCTCTACGGGCATCCCACTTGACCTTTACAATAGGTACATGCTTCCTTCGAAGCTTCTTCACCTGTCGATCTTCAATCGACAAAGGTTTTTCCACAAACTTCAAGCTCTCATCTATATGCACATCTGTATGTGGTATAACCAGTGATTCATCAGCGAAGCACTTCTTCAGATTGCAGATGTGGAACACATTGTGAATTCCACTGAGCTCTTCTGGTAAGTTTAACTTATAGGCAACTGATCTGATACGTTCGATAACCTCGAAAGGTCCTATGTACCTCGGGCTTAGCTTGCCTTTCTTACCAAACCGCATCACTCCTTTCCAGGGTGACACTTTAAGTAGGACTTTGTCACCTACTTCGAAGTGAAAATCCTTACACTTAGGATCAGCGTAACTCTTCTGCCTATCCCGGGCAGCTTTGAGACGGTCACGAATCTGGACAATCTTGTCCATCATTTCGAACACGATCTCTGGTCCTGATAACTGGGCATCTCCAACTTCCGCCCAACAAACAGGCGATCTACACTTTCTACCGTATAATGCCTCGAAAGGCACAGCCTTAATGCTGGTATGGTAGCTATTGTTGTAGGAGAATTCGATTAATGGTAGGTTCTTATCCCAACTACCTCCCAAATCGATCGCACACGCACGTAGCATGTCTTCCAACGTTTGAATAGTACGCTCACTCTGACCGTCAGTCTGAGGATGGTAAGCCGTACTAAAATTCAAACGTGTGCCCAAAGATTGTTGGAAACTCTTCCAAAAATGTGACGTGTATCTAGTATCTCTATCAGAGATAATAGCCACAGGTATGCCATGTAAGGCTACAATCTTATCAACGTATAACTGGGCTAACATGTCGGAGCTATAAGTCTCCTTGATGGGTAAGAAATGTGCTGACTTAGTCAGTCTATCAACTATAACCCATATTGTATCATTTCCTTTCCTTGTCTTAGGTAACTTGGTGATAAAATCCATAGTTACCATTTCCCACTTCCACGTAGGAAGTTCAGGCTGTTGTAGCAAGCCTGACGGCTTTTGATGCCCGGCTTTGACTTGCGCACAACTCAAGCATTTAGCTACATCGGTGGCTACAGACTTTTTCAAGCCTATCCACCAATAATTTTCCTTTAGATCCTGGTACATCTTATCAGCTCCAGGATGAACGGAGTATTTGGAACTATGGGCTTCTTGGAGGATGACATCACGAAGTCCTCCATAAATTGCAACCGATATTCGTCCATTCAATTTCAGAAGTCCGTCCTTGCTAAGAGATAACTGCTCCTCAGTTACTCCTAACTTTACATTAGGATAGTTAGCTTCCAACACAGCTTCCTTCTGTGCAGCTAACAACCTTTCCATCAGACTGTTCTTTATCTCCATGCGCTTGGCATTGATTCGGATGGGTTTCACCCTTTCCTTCCGACTCAAGGCATCGACGACTACATTTGCCTTGTCAGGATGGTATTTGATTTCACAATCATAGTCATTTAAAGTTTCCATCCAACGGCGTTGCCTCATGTTTAGTTCCTTCTGATTAAACAGATGTTGGAGGCTCTTGTGATCAGAATAAATCACACACTTGACACCATATAGATAGTGCCTCTAAAGCTTCAGTGCGAACACAACGGCACCCAACTCCAAGTCGTGGGTGGTGTAATTCTTTTCATGCACCTTTAACTGTCTTGAAGCGTAGGCAATAACTTTGCCTTTCTGAATAAGCACACACCCCATGCCAGTGTGCGAAGCATCACAATAAACCACAAATTCTTCTATTCCATCTGGCAATGTCAGTACTGGGGCGTTGCTCAACTTTTGCTTTAAGATATCGAAGGATTCTTGCTGCTTAGGGCCCCAAACAAACTTAACCTTCTTCTTAGTTAAGGAGGTTAGGTGTGCAGCAATCCTTGAAAATTTTTCAATGAAATGCCTGTAATATCCTGCCAATCCCAGGAAGCTACGAATCTCTGTAGGCGTCTTCGGCTCTTGCCAGTTCATAACTGCTTCAACCTTAGCGGGATCCACTTGGATACCACGCTCACTGACCACATGTCCAAGAAATTGGACTTCTCGTAGCCAAAATTCACATTTTGAGAATTTGGCATAGAGCTTCTCCTGATGTAGAAGTTTGAGAATACATCTAAGGTGTTTCTCATGGTCAGCTTGGTTCTTCGAATAGATAAGAATGTCGTCGATGAAAACGATGACGAATTTATCTAAGTACGGCTTGCAAACGCGATTCATGAGATCCATGAACGCAGCCGGTGCATTAGTGAGCCCAAAAGGCATCACTAGGAACTCGTAATGACCATAACGAGTCCTAAATGTTGTTTTGTGCACGTCTTCATCTCTGACCTTCAGTTGATGGTAGCCTGACCTCAAATCAATCTTCGAGAAATAACTTGCCCCTTGTAGCTGATCGAACAAATCGTCGATCCTGGGCAAAGGATACCTATTCTTGATAGTGACTTTAATAAGCTCGCGATAGTCGATGCACAGGCGCATCGACCCATCCTTCTTCTTGACAAACAAGATTGGCGTTCCCCAAAGAGATGAACTAGGTCTAATGAAACCTTTAGCCAGCAATTCATCTAGCTGCATCCTCAACTCCTTCATTTCTGTGGGTGCCAATCTGTATGGTGCTCTAGCAACTGGTGCTGCTCCGGGGATGATATCGATTCTGAATTCCACTTGTCTATCTGGTGGTAAACCAGGTAGATCCTCAGGAAACACTTCTGGGTATTCAAAAATGACAGGGATGTCTTCTATCTTTGGTTTAGGCTCATCAATAATCACTTGCGCCATGTAGATGACACACCCCTTCTTCAAACACTTGGAAGCCTTGAGCATAGTCACTTGCTCAGGTAGCCCATACTGGGTATCTCCCCGAATGGTAAGTGATTCACCAGACGGAGTCTTTATTACCACTTGTTTCTTGTTACAGACAATTTGGGCCTGGTTATGAGATAACCAGTCCATACCCAGAACTATGTCAAAACCGGCCAACTTAAAGGGAAGTAAAGACAGAGGAAAAGAATGGTTCTTAATGGATATAACACATCCATCTAACACAGTTGAGACAGTTTCTAGAGAGCCATCTGCTAACTCCACCTCATAGTTCACTTTTAAGGTTTTGACAGGTAATTTCAACAGTTCACAAAACTTATTGTCTACAAACGACTTATCAGCGCCAGAATCAAAAAGTACTCTAGCATATACGTCATTTACAAGGAAAGTACCTGTAATAACGTTGTCGTCTAGGACCGCTTCTTTTGCGTCCATTCTGAAGACTCTAGCATTAGTCTTCTTGGCCTCTTCAGGCTTCTTGTTGTATTTCGGGCAGTTGGTCTTAATGTGCCCCTTTTCATTGCAACGGTAGCACGTTGCGTCTTTTATCTTCTTGAAATCCAGGGTTTTGTGATCCGTGGACTTGCATATACTACAAGCATAGGTTTTCGACTGAGTCTGTGAGTTCGACTCAAGTCTGCACTTTCCATAGTGCTGTTTCTTGCAAATTTTGCATTTGGGCTTCTCACCAGAGTGATGCCCTTCTTTCCTTGACTCTGATCCCTTCTTGTTATCACCGTTCCCACGGTGTTTCTTGTTCGATCGTCGTGAACCATCATCTTCACGCTTCCTCTTCTCAGCCTCCTTATTCCTCGGCGATCTCTGCCTGACCGCATCCAGAGTGAGGGATAAGGAAATGTCAGCTACGGATCTAAAAGTAGCTGGCCGAGAAGCTTTCACGCTTGCCTTGATCTCGGGGGCTAAACCACCGATAAAACGAGCTATTCGCTTTGGTTCCGGGGTTACTAAATATGGAACCAACCGAGACATAGTGTTGAAGCTCGTTAGGTAAGCTTGACAGTCGAGGTTTGTCATCACCAAGGATAGAAAATCGGACTCTATCTTCTCCACCTCATGTTGAGGGCAGTAATTTTCCCTGATAAGGGCAACAAATTGATCCCATGACATATTGTACAATGGGATTTTCCCGGTGGCTTGAATCGGAGATCTCCACCATGCTAACGCTTCACCCTTAAAGGACTGTCACACAAACTTAACCACATCCTTTTCAGCGCATCCGCTGATATCTACCACTGTGTCCATCTCGTCAAGCCATGTCATACAATTGATGGCTCATTTCTCCCCATTAAAATCCCGGGGCTTGCAAGACACGAAGTACTTATAGGAGCAACCCTTATTACGGGGCTCTTGATTCAGCACTATCTGCTGAGATGGGACACTTTGATGGTTGGTGAACTGACGGTCATCACCATCTTTCTTGGGTCCATCCTTTTTGGGAGGAGGCTTGCTATGAGCCTCAGAATGTGTCTTGGGCTTTGAATGCGGTGCAGATTGGGTCCTACTTCGAGTACCACTATAATCATCATACTGCCGCTCCAGAGCCTGTGTAACAGCGCCGTCTATGATTGCTTTTAATTCAGCACCCGTTAGATTAATTCGGGCTTCATTATTAACCTCCACTGGATGGCTATTAACCTCCTCTGAGTTAGCCATTTAAAATTGAACTGTTGCAGAAAAAAAGGACAATAGTTTATTTGGAAGTTTATGGAATTGTCTTTTATGGCAATTCATTAACCATGGTACAGAGACCATATTTGGTTAATTTATAAATCATATTTATTTAGGATTTCTATTATAATTTATCCTAAGTATAAAACAATAACAGTTTTATTTATGGCACAAAAGGCCTAGTCACAAGGACAATATAAATTATAAGCTGTGATTTCAGAGAATCAAGGCTTTTAAGGTTTGAATATAGTTTATTACCTTTTTCAGACAGGGAGTTAAAGCTACAACTGTCTTTTGGCTCATGTAGAAATGAGCAAGGCCCGTAGGCATTATATTACCAACGTATGGTAAAATATGATCATCTTAATTGATGATCTTAACCCATGATTCAGAGATCATTAAATTGGGTTAGGAATCTTCTAAAGAATCCTTATACATATAAAAAATGACATGTGATTTTAACGAATCACGTCTGCCAGGAGTGTTAACATGTTTTCAGATGTTAACTTGGATTTGAATCTTTTGAACAGGTCTTACCATCTTGGCCTGGTCTTATAATTGACCCGAGGCTAGGTTTCACACTTTAAGATTCTTAATTAATAATTACATAGGCAGATTAGTTCAAAAGGAATGATTTTAATTATTTATTTCATTTATAATTTATTTATGCACATAAAGCAATATGAAATTTATAAAACAAACATTCCATTGATTTATTAAAATATTACACATTGCCCTAAACGGGTATTCTCAAATAACAAACTTACCCTCGCAGGGGTTTAAACAAGTACTTACCCACGCAGGGGCTTAATAACACACATGCCCACGCAGGGGCTTAATAACATAATTGTCCACGCAGGGACTTACACAAATAGCACACCCACGCAGGGGTTTACAGAAAGATAGACCCACGCAGGGGTCAATACAAACAAGCATACCCACACAGGGGCTAATAAAGCAAATACAGGGAAAAACAACAGTGGAAGGATTCAATGATCCTTCTTACTCTTCCCTTTGATCAAACTTGCTAATCCTTGAAAGAACGTCTGTCTCTCCCTACGGTCCCTGTGCACTTCCCGTTCAACCTGATCCAGCCTCTGAAGGAGTTCTTCATGCTCAGGTGGGGAGAACCTAGGCGGCTGCGATTGAGTCCGTATGATAGGCCTAGGTGGTATCTGGTACCCATGCGTTGGGTACCCAACTCCCCATGGAGCACCGTATGGTCCTTCCGGGTGCAGGGCATTGTAGTTGGCTGCCACCATGTAAGGGTCGGCCTCTGCGTACCCGTAGTTGTTGTGGACCGGCGGCTCGAACGGGTTGTATGCCATGGAACCCGTATACGCTGGGATTGGGTTATCAAAACCCATTGGCGGCGGCTGCGGCATCGCTGGGTTGGAAGGGCCACCCATTTGTGGGTCCTCCTGATGTGGCGGGTAGTGGCTGCCACTGGATTGACGTAGGGAACTGAAATGGAAATCCCCTGCTCGTGCCGACATGCGGGCACCGGTTCTCCTACGCCTTGGCGGTTGAGGAGGTGCCGGCTGAACTGGTGGAGGTGGTGGCGTAACTGCCACAAATCAGGGATCCCCAGAGGAATCTTGATGATGCTGCTGCTGCGGCTGCTGCTGCTGATGAGGCGGTGAATGGCGAGGAGGTGTATAGTACCATTCATGCCTGGTGAATATGGCTTGGAAGCTATCTGGACCAACATAGGGTGATCCATGGAATGAAGATCCGTCAGAGATCTCTATTGGGTGATTTGGAGTGCCACTTGCCGGTTCGACGGGGTCAGTATCCTCGTCCATGTCGTCCTCATTATCTCCAGAGAAGTGATCATCTGGCCCCAGTGGGTTGAAACCCACGGGTTCTGGTATGTAGCCTACCGGATTAAACCGGCCCCGAAATGCAGGTGTAGGGTCACCAAACGAATGATGCGATAGAGATCGCTGTAGTGGTATGTAGGACGGTTGAGGGTTGTTGGGCTCATACTCTGGCTGTGGCCCATAAGGGTTTTGGATCGGAGGTGTCGAGCTATGTGAGACCGACCGTCTAGCCGGCTCAAATAGGTTTCTTTTGTTTTGGCGTGGATCGTCACTCTCCGTGGTAGACGGAGCTCGAACATTTGAAGGTCCTGCCTCGTTGTCGTTGGGGGCGGTGATCGGCCCCTTTCCTCGTCCTCTTCTACGGAAGAATCTTGGAGGCATTTTGTTAATCCTGTCAAAATAGCATAAGATAACAATAACAAATATAAAATTTAAAGGACAAAACAAAAACCGAATAAGGTGGAATTTGTCCTATGTTATATGTCTAGACTCGAGGGTTTAGAAATGTGCAATTGTGCAACTGAGATTAAACACAAAAGGCTAGTGTTTAATTCACTCAGAGTTGACTCTGATACCAACCTATCACACCCCGATTTCCACGTGTCACCGGTGGGCCCGGTGGGGGAGTATCGTGACGTGGTTGGCAACATAATAGTCAAACAACACAATAATCAATATGCACAGCGGAAGCAATTTAAAAGATATAATACAACCGAATTTAATATTGTATATCAATGTCACAATATCCGGAAGTTTATCCACAGGCGGATCGAAAATAAAATAGTATTAATGGTTCAACAGACTTCAGGCATATTAAGCTTGCGAGACTTCTAATGATGCTAAGGAGAAATCCCAGCCAATTTCGCTTAGTACCTGCATTTAATCTTTTTGGGAAAATACGTCAGTTTACACTGGTAAATACATTCAACTGACTCATTTTGGAAAATGATTGAAAATTGGTTTGGATGCACATGGCATAAACATTTTTATTTAACTTGGGAGAATTATTTAATATTATAATCTTGTGAACGAATTACATGTTGCTTGTGCGTTCAGTAGCCCGGATCTTGTCCGGGTTAAAGATCAATAGACACACCACAATGTTCTTTTGTGCACTGACGGGTGTACGCCTACAACCCGCGCTTAAGTCGTGGCCATTTCGTAAAATGATGCCGAGGATATCCGGGACATGGTCATTAACCCCCCAAAGGCTTTAAGTAATAAGACTGTTTAAACGAGCCGATCAAATTATTCAACTACCCACCTAACGGTGGAGATTTGATGCCCGATCAAGCGGTATGCTATATACCGTAACCCAAGCCCGTATAGGGAAAATAAGTTAAAAGTATTTACCTGAGCAAGTATTAATCACAATAAGCAAAATACACGTAGCTTTTACTGGTTCTCCTAATGTGGAACGAAGGTTTTATAATAACCTATTAGAATCCTAACGGGTCTTTAATTAAGCTTAAGCTTAGACCGGCTAGTTTCAAAGATACGGTTCGTACGCACGATTAAGCGAAGACCGGATAGAATGTGATTTAGACCCGACAAGTTTGAAGACTTGTTTAATATGGGTTTATTATTCACATTCTGGATTTTGAGATAAAACTGTTAAGGTTTGACCCGTTTCGGCTAATTTATGTAAACTTGTTACATAAACCGAACCGTACGAGTAATAAGCGTGACGGGTATTCATGAGAGCTATATAGAGGTTTCCTAAGTTAATTATGCCTCAAATATGTTGTGACATCAGTAAGATGTCTTTCATTATGCCCGAAACGTGTTTAAACACAAACTAGGCCCCGTAGGGGTAGTTTGGTCATTTAAAAGTTTATAAAAGAGTTTAAGTAACAATCTGAGTTATAGGTCTGATGTAATCAGAAAAAATACATAATTTGCTAAATTATATCAGTAGGATAAAGCATATATGTGAAATTTATCATTTTTAACCAAACTATGCCTCGTAGGGGTATTTTGGTAATTTCACATAAGCCGAAAAGCTCAAAACTGAATTCTGAGTTTATCAACCTTTGCTTACTGTTAAAATATTATAATTTGCCTAAAATATCAGTAGGTATCAACCCGGGTATGTCCAATATAATTTTAATACATACTTTGCGCTAAGAACGCTTAATAAAGCGATTAAAGGCCATTTCCGGGTTTGATACTTAAATCTGATATTTTTATATTTCCAGAAGGCTTAAAATAATTTAATTATCATATGTGATCAGTAGAAAAAGGTTTGGAGTCGTTTAGATATGTAAAACTCATTTTATGGCCCATAAGGGCAAAACCGACAATTACCGGATTAAGCCTACGACTACTAGTTATGCTCAGCCTAAAATTAATTAAAAATCTTTAAAAATCCCAAAATAATATATTACATCAGTGGGTAAAATATTTGATATCAAAAAATAGGCTTAACTAGGCTATACGCTAATTACGCCATTTTATTAACATAAAGCTTTAATTTTGCGATAATGAGCATAACTCTCAATCTATAATTCAAACTGATGTCAAACTTTGCATACAAGTTTATATATCAGTAATTAAAGTTTCTACTCTTTAACATTTTCAAAAATCACGTTTTAAGGTAATAAGGGCATAACGGTCAACATATGAGCAATTAACGGAAACATGCATATTAATTGGATAACTAATGAACCAAGGTGTATAATCACAGAGGGTTGTACTAACATGTAACCTAGTCCAATTAAAGCTCTGAGGTATTTCTAAAATATGCCTTAACGGGTCAGAACTGAAAGTCAAAGTGAAAGTCAAACTATGTGACTTCCGGTTCCGAACCGGGTATTTACAGGAATTTGTCGGGTTGAACATGTTTAGACATGTCCTTACACTAATTACCACGTTATATTAATGATCAAACAGGTTATAAGTGTTCTACATTGCTAATCATGCATAAATCGCATTTTTAACTTTCTGTTGACTTTTTATAAACTAGTTTGACCCGACTTTTGACCTGGTTAGAGTGGTAATCAGGGGGAACCCTTTTGAGGGTTTATTACCCACATAATTACCTACTTATATCTACTTTTAATTCGAGATATGACTGAGCCATTGTTGACTAATCTCGAAGTCAAACCGTAATTACGACGGTTTGACTTTTAGCTAATTAACTAAGCTAAACTCAATAAAAGAAGGATTAGAACACTTACTGAAGTTCTAAGCTTGATTAGAGAACACTTGAGAGGAAGTTTGAGCTCCAGAAGTGATCCACAAATGCAGATGTAGGTGTGAAGAATGTTTGTAACTCAAGACCCTTTTTATAGTGAATTCAATCACCGCAAAGTGTTGACAACAAGGTCTAGCACACACCACAACTGATCAACACTTGTTTCTAGTGTTTAGGGGGTGTTTTAGGGGTCAAGAGATGTGGAAAATCGGTTAAAGATCGATCACAAAGGCACCTAGAAGAAACACATCCAAGAAAATCGGAAGTCTGTCCAGATGTAGCCGTCGCGTAGCGCGACGCCAAATGGCCTCAGGCTCGCGCTACGCGAGCATGTGTAGATCAGCCAAACAAATTTTCTGTTATTTGCAGTTTTGGTCCTTGGCTCTTCAAATTTCGAATAGGCACTCATTTATTGCATTATGAACCCTCACAATTTATCTATAAGGGATTTAAAACATATACCCACTTTGTTAGGTCCCCGGTTAACTTTGTTGTCACCCGAAAAGTCCTAACTTTCAACGTTTACGCTTTAACTCTTCGCACACGAATTTGATCATAACTTTCTCATACGATAACGAAACTTTATGAAATTTTAATCGTGCATTCTAGTGAGCATAATTTACTGTTACAAAGCTTCGGGTTTGTCAAAAGGTCACTCAGAGGTATAATTTAAACATGTGACACATTTAGCCCCTGTAGTTTGAAATCTCTCACTTTTAGCTTCGTATGATCCATGATTTATTCGTTTGAAGGTATGAGCATCTTGTAGGGTTAATATACAATATATTTATTCACTGTTGACACTTAGAATACGTATATTCACATACTTTCCATGTTTGTCAACTTTAGTCCTTTCATAATATTCTTTCACACGTTTAAACATATGACACGTGTCTGCACATTATAGGACGTGAATTTTCGAGGTGTTACAAAACTGGTCAATGCAGAAAGTCAAACACAGTTTGACTTTTGGACTCGAAAAGCGATAAAAGAACGAAGGAATACTTACAAAGGGTCCCCGAAAGCAAATCTTGATCCAAGTAGCTCATGTATGAAGCAAAGGCTTCAACTTAGAGCACATTAGATCAGATTTGCGTGAATTGCAAGGAATGGGGGTGGGGTATTTATAGGAAAATCACCACCGTTAGGATCATTCCTCGATAAACGAGCTTCAATCCTTGCCCTCCATGTGTGCCCCTTGTTTTGTAATACCTTGGGTACCCCTAGAATGAGCCCATGGTATCCAAAATACCATTTGCAAGAGGTAAAATCAGGTAGAACAGCTGGAAACAGGCTGTTAACAATTTTCTGCTGATTTGGGCTGTCCACGCGCCCCGCGTTAGGAGACCATAAGATCTCACGCGGCCTGCCTGGCCCTACTATTCAGAAATGACAGAAAGGTCCCTGAACTTGAGAAACATGCATTTTGAGGTGTTTTTGACACGTTTAAGCCCCGTTAACCTCATTTCAAGGCTCTAAAATGATGTTAAAGTATAGGGAACTCAAAACATGCTCAAAAATATCTTGGATTTTGGTTTGTTTGGCCGTACGATTGCGTTGTTCGGTTAATTACGACGGAAGTTGTAACGAACGCAAAAACGATCCAAATTAAGCGACGAATGGAATTTTATCATGTCAAACACTAAAATAAAATATTTTATTGCTTACATGAATTTTTGGATATCCGGATATATTCAGAACGTAAGATATGCGCGAAAATGCAAACTTGTGCACTTTTTGACGCTTTTAGTCCCTATTGATCAAGAAAGTTTATTTTAGCATACCGAACCCCTCAAAGCATATTTCTAAGCTATGTAAAGGATATTTAGGGTATGTTTAACTTATTATCAAGTTTCGTAATGTTCGTTACTATACAAATCGGTATAGTTTCGCAGTTTGACACAATTAGTCCCTGTGATCGAACAAACTTGATCTCAACATACCAAACCATCCAAAACTTATTTCTAAGTTATGTGAAGGTTATTTAAGGTATTTTAAGACTATTTTACTATTCTGGAGTGTTCGTTGCATTAAACTGGTTATATTTACGCATCAGTGCGCGTATAACCTTCCAGAAAGCGATTTAAGGCTTGGAATCAAACAAGAATTGATATGTGCAAATGATACACATATTTTTACAAATCCCAAGTATGAAATATAATATTTCATTGGTTTGGTATTTTTTTGATGATTGAAGTGACACAGGTGTCACAGTCTCCCCTACTTTAGGAAATTTCGTCCCGAAATTTAATTTTAGAGGAAACTTATGAAGACAACTGTGATGGTTTCGCTTTCAAATAATCCATTGAACCCTAAATAAAACTCTGGGCCATGATTGGATTCTTAGCGAAATGGTCAACTATCAAAGTGAAGTCCTTGTAGTATCAAAACATGGGGTTTCAAACTACGGACAAAGGAACGTTTCTTATGAAGACTTATCATAGGAAACTTGTGTGTGCTTGACAAGAGTGAAAAATAACATTGGTTAAGGTCCAGGACTTCTCCTGTATCATTATTCTTGTCACTATAGGTCTTAACACATGACAAAACTTGTTGTGGTTTCTGTGCACTGAATTCCATAATTATGTATGCATCCATAATTACGTAATTCCTTGCACAGTCCGCACAGTTCATTTCATAATGTGTAGGGGAAAAATCAATTGAATAAACATGAAGCGACTTGACTAGACCACCAAAGGATCTTTTTAACTAGATCAACAAACAATCTTTTTAATTAGATCAACACATGATCTTCTTAACTAGACCATCGTACAATCTTCTTAAATAGATCACTAAAAGGGATTTTTCAATTATATCATCGCATGATATTCATATCCAGATTTTCAAATCAATCTGTTTAACTAGACCACTCAAGGGGTCCAATTATAGAATAGTACTTCATAACCCAAGGGACTTAACTACAACGTAAAAGTCCATTAAGGATTTAAGATAGTGCCTTTGTATATCCTACTATGAATCCCTCATATGAGATATGGGAGATTCTACGAGGATTTGGATGGATCACATAAAAACACAAGACATATAAGAAAACACATAAGCACATAATCATATAATTGTTTAATTTGATTATTAATTTGTTATCTTTGGACATGGGTATTCAAAGTACACCAGGAATCCAATTCATGAATTTCATTTGGCACTTTAAATATTTTCAAGAATCTAACTATGAAGATAGAAAGATCTTTAATAGGAGTTTGGCTTTGTTTCTTAAAAGAAATGAGTATTTAAGATTCTTGGGGAGATCACAAGTGATCATAAAATGACAGAACCACACGAGTAGTTTGTCTTTGTGTTGACATCATAAGGTTGCATCAAACATCCATACAATTGCATTAGTTCAAAAATAAAAACCACAAATTTTTATTTATATAACAACCGCATTGTCTTTAAATGTCAAAAGATAACAACCAGAGGAATTACAAAACACTAATTGTTTACTGCTGCATTATTGTTCACGTTTGCCTCATTGATGTTAAACACTCGTCCACGTGCTGGAGGTATGTTAACAAGTCTTGGGAAATTGTTTTTGTAGTGAGTAAGGTCACCACAGTTATAACATGACCCCGGGGGGAACCGTGCTTGAACAACAGCAGGGTTTGCAGCAGCTTGATTTGCATAACGGCAAACATTGATCAAATGTCCCAACCGCCCACAGTGGGTACATTTGTGACACTGCTCTTACTCTAGATGATGACGGTTGCATTTATTGCACAAAGGTGCGGTACCAACATAGTTTTGCCTTTTGCGAGGTTGTGCTGGCTGGTTTGGTGCAACCTGTTTATCTTGAGCAGTTATGGCGCAGTTTTGAGAGGCTTTACGCTTCTTCTTCTTGGATACCTCAGCCTGTTTTTCTTTCGGCTCAACTTGAGCAGTCTGGTCAGATGGTCTTGGGTCGCCTTTTCGAAAAAGCTTACCCTTCCTGATGTGGGATTCAGTTAGGGTGGCAGACAATTCAATGGCTTGTCTGACAGTAGTAGGGTTACTGCCAGTAACGATATCCTGAACTAGGTCAGGAAGACCATCAATATATTTCTAGATCGCCTTATCCACAGGCGTAACCATAGCAGGACATAACAGGCTCAATTCTTCATAACGGTCAGTATAGGCGCGATGCTCACCGCTGTCTTGCTTCAGGTCATCAAATTCCCTTTCTAAAGCTCTCAATTCATGACGAGGACAAAACTCCCTCATCATAAGAGCCCTAAGCTCAGCCCAAGTTTGTGCTAATGCAACCTCAGCACCACGGTCCCTCATAATTCCGTTCCACCATGTAAGAGCCCTCTTCTGAAACACACTGGAAGAAAACTCGACTTTCTAATTTTCAGGACACTGAACATGACGAAACGTACTTTCAATGCTTTCGAACCATTGTAGGAGCCCAGTTGCTCCTTCAGAACCACTAAACTTGAGTGGGTTAGCTGAATTGAAGCTTTTGAAATTGCATGGAGCATTCTGGTTATTGTTGGCTTGGTTCACTTGTGCAATAATATCTGGGAGTACAACAACCATATGGTGTGCCATGATATGTGCCATTTCGGCATTTGGGAGCAGATTTTCGCGTCGAGGAGGCATTCTAAAAGAGGAAACAGGAAGGAAAACAAGTGAGAGGATTAGACGAAAAGAATGAGATGAAACAAAATTGATGAAAGCAAAGATGGTGGTCATTTTTTTGTTACCACAAAGCAACAAACGACACACGGTGATTAATCAAAGTAAATGGGTCAAAAATAATGTATCGCGAAGACATGCTCGCCTATAAGTGGACACTCACCCCAAGAGTTCCCCGGTAAGAGTGACTGGTCCGATATTGCGGATTTATACGAACACTCTAGCCTTAGACAGAAGACCCAGGGTATAGGCACCCACCCTTCCAGTTTGCACGTGTTCACATTATTTAGACCAAACTTTGACGGGATTTTGAAAATTTAAAGGGTTCAAAACCTTATAATCAATCATCCTAGGACAGATGATTAGTTTTCAAAACGGGAACGAAATTTGTGTTCTTATTGTGGTTATCACCTAAAGATAAGTGACGGTATTGTTATAAAACTAAACACAAGATAACTTGTGTTAGGGTCCTAGGAAGGTTATAGTCTTGGTCAAAGCATTACTAATAACCTAATTCCCTATAACCATTGGCTCTAATACCAACTTTTCTGTCACACCCCGACCACGTAAAACAACAAAACGTGGCGGAAACGTCGGGGAGTGTTGTAACAGAATCATTGTTTCACAACCATGGAATAAATAATTTTGTTTTATTGAATTAATGAACTCATTATTTTAATACAATCAAATAAGTACAACTATTATCTTTCAAATTTTAAAGTCGCTAAGGCACGAGTCCATCATATGTATAGCATGCATCAACAATCATCACATAACAGCACCTGAAACATGTGTAAAAATAGGTACGTCAGCATAAAAATGCCTGTGAGATACATAGGTTTTATTGTAATTAGGATTCATGACTTATGAGTTTTAAAAAAAAATGTTTTAATAAAAGTAGTCATGATCCTTGTAAAAGGTTTTCTTTTATAAATCATTTATAAGAAATCAGATGATATAAAATAATAATACATAGGAAATTTAATAAGTAAGTAGAATAAGTTTGTATAAAATATATTGTTTGAAAAACAATATTTTGATAAAAAGGTTTATAGCATACATATAAATATACTTTGGTTTTAAGAAAGTCGAATAAGTAATATATTAAAATATATTCCAATTCCAATGTCGTTAACCCAAGTGTACTAAATAACACCACGGTATGTAATGTGATGAAAACACTTATATATAAGAAGTACCAGTTGCGTATCTACCATGTTTTCATCATATTACACCCGTCCCATTATCTAAACACTAACCCAAAACCCAATTGTAAAACAAATAGTATATTAAATATACTTTAGTTTTTAATTATATAATTTTCAGTAGTATATCAAAAGTATACTTTGGATTTATAAATAACATATTAAACTATGCTTTGGTAAATAACATATTAAACTATGTTTTGGTTATTCACAAAAATATATGTTGGTTTTGTACAATATCACATATGAGAGCATATCAAAATATACAAAAATAATGTGATTTAAGAATTCATTCAGACCTAGTGCATCAAAATACACCTTTGAGACTATAGGAATACCACAAAGGCAATCCCTATTTGGATGGAGAAACAAATTGGTTTAAGACATTCCATGACAACAGGAATGGGGTGTCAAATCCTATAGCGCTATATCATACTACCAACCGGTCTGGTGAACAAAAATAAGTACTATCCAATGATTAATTTTATAATATTTTAAAAATTAGTGTTTAAACCATAATTAAACATTCAGTTTGTCAAAAGATAAGTACGAATATGTATAATCAATTATACTTTTGAAAACAAGAACATAACAAATAGGTACACATATTTCACCCCAAAACATTTAAAAACAGTAAAATAGGGGACTATGTACTCACTTGAGAATGCTTAGAAGTCTTGAACAACAACCAAGCAAAGCTAGAGGGAGCACGGAATCAAACGGCACCTAATATAGGTAACTACATAAATAAACCGGACCTAAATCGGAGGATTGGATTGGATGAGGTTTCGTAAACCAAATGAGTATAGGAACTCATATAATATGGTCTAACAAAGCCTACATCCTAAAAGGAAACCTATCCTAAGTGCTTACGACCCATCACGACCCGTTTAGGTAGTTTATGCTACTTTAACGCGTCGTTCGCGTATAACGCGTTCGGACCGCCTAACTAGTCCTATGACAAGTATTATATGCCCTAACATACTTAATTATGTTACATAATCAGTTAAATGACAAAAGTTTGGGTTACATATGCTTAAATATCAATTATGCATAAAAAGGGTATTTTGGTAATTTTCCTAAGGCATATAAACTACCTATCATACAACTACTTAAACGAAGTGACCATAAGGTATAACCTCGGAAGGTTATTCCCTATACAACTATGGTCACCTAATGTGTTTGGTCGGATCCTAAAGATCGACCAAATGGGTCTAGTTTGTAAGTCTAAGCGGTTGTTTAGACCGCTTGACTTACGACTCTACATAAGCAATAAACCTAAAGTGATGAGCTAAACATGCTAAAACATGTTTAACAAAGTTTAAAAACAGGTTTGGTATCAAAACAAACGGTTTTGATACCTAAAAGTATTTTGGTTACAAAATACGCAAAAATGCGCATTTTGGCCGAAACTACGACTCGTCACTACACCTAGATAACGTGGCAATCAGTAGGTATAGTCACTAGGGACTATAACCATCGTGATTACGCTCACGTTATGAAGTTCAAACGAAATTCGCGTTGACCATAAACTGGTCAATGCAGAAAGTCAAACACAGTTCGACTTTCGGACTCGAAAAGCGATAAAAGAATGAACGAATACTTACAAAGGGTCCCCACAAGCAAATCTTGATCCAAGTAGCTCAGGTATGAAGCAAAGGCTTCAACTTAGAGCACATTAGATTAGATTTGTGTGAATTGCAAGGAATGGGGGTGGGGTATTTATAGGAAAATCACAACCGTTAGGATCATTCCTCAATAAACGAGCTTCAATCCTAGCCCTCCATGTGTGCCCCTCGTTTTGTAATACCTTGTGTACCCCTAGAATGAGCCCATGGTATCCAAAATACCATTTGCAAGAGGTAAAATCAGGTAGAACAGCTGGAAACAAGCTGTTAACAATTTTCTGCTGATCTGGGCTGTCCACGCGCCCCGCATAAGGAGGCCATAAGGTCTCACGCGGCCCGCCTGGCCCTACTATTCAGAAATGACAGAATGGTCCCTGAACTTGAGAAACATGCATTTTGAGGTGTTTTTGACACGTTTAAGCCCCGTTAACCTCATTTCAAGGCTCTAAAATGATGTTAAAGTATAGGGAACTGAAAACATGCTTAAAAATATCTCGGATGTCGGTTTGTTTGGCCGTACAGTTGCGTTGTTCGGTTAATTACGACGGAAGTCGTAACGAACGCAAAAATGATCCAAATTAAGCGACGAATGGAATTTTATCATGTCAAACACTAAGATAAAATATTTTAATGCTTACATGAATTTTTGGATATCCGGATATATTCAGAACGTAAGATATGCGCGAAAATGCAAACTTGTGCACTTTTTGACGCTTTTAGTCCCTATTGATCAAGAAAGTTTATTTTAGCATACCGAACCCCTCAAAGCATATTTCTAAGCTATATAAAGGATATTTAGGGTATGTTTAACTTATGATCAAGTTCCGTAATGTTTGTTACTATACAAATCGGTATAGTTTCGCAGTTTGACACAATTAGTCCCTGTGATCGAACAAACTTGATTTTAACATACCAAACCATCCAAAACTTATTTCTAAGTTATGTGAAGGTTATTTAAGGTATGTTAAGCCTATTTTACTATTCTGGAGTGTTCGTTGCATTAAACTGGTTATATTTACGCATCAGTGCGCGTATAACCTTCCAGAAAGTGATTTAAGGCTTGAAATCGAACAAGAATTGATATGTGCAAATGATACACATGTTTTTACAAATCCCAAGTATGAAATATAATATTTCATTGGTTTGGTATTTTTTTGATGATTGAAGTGACACAGGTGTCACAATGCTCCTGTTTTATCTTTGCTCGATGGAAACGATGATTTCGTTGTCTATTGTGACGCGTCGAATCTAGGCCTTGGTTGTGTTCTCATGCAATGAGGAAAAGTTATAGCATATGCATCAAGACAGCTGAAGGTACACGAGAAAAACTACACCACTCATGATCTCGAGTTGGGGGCTGTGGTTTTTGCACTCAAAATCTGGAGACATTATCTGTATGGCACGAAATGTGTGGTTTTCACAGACCACAAAAGTCTCCAACACATTCTTAATCAAAAGGAGCAGAACATGAGACAACGATGCTGGATTGAGCTTTTGAACGATTACGATTGCGAGATTCGCTACCATCCTGGTAAGGCGAATGTCATAGCCGATGCGCTAAGTCGAAAGGAATGAGTCAAGCTTAATTTTGTTCGCACTCTATCTGATATCCAAACACGTGTCTCTCAAGCTCAACATACTTGTGTTTCACAAGAATTGATGGGTAAGGAATTACCACGTCAACTAGAGCTTAAACTCGAAACGAAAGAGGATGGGTTACTCTATTTCAAGGGTCGTTTGTGGATTCCGAAACAAGATGATCTTCGCACTTTAGTGATGGACGAATCTCATAAGTCTCGATATTCTATTCATCCTGGTGCTGACAAAATGTACAAGGATCTTCGTACTCAGTACTGGTGGCCTGGTATGAAGAAGGATATTGCCTTGTATGTATCGAAATGCCTAACTTGTCTCAAAGTCAAGGCTGAACATCAACGACCATCTGGTTTGCTTGTACAACCAGAGATACCGGTATGGAAGTGGGAGAACATTGCGATGGATCTCATCACTAAGTTACCGCGTACATCTAGAGGTCACGATGCTATTTGGGTAGTCATTGACTGATTAACGAAGTCAGCCCATTTTATACCGATTCGCGAGGATCTATCTGCCGATAAACTTGCCAAGATTTATGTTGATGAGATTCTATCTCAACATGGTGTTCCTTTGGATATCATATCCAACCGTGATGCTCGCTTCTCATCTCACTTTTGGAAGACCATGCAATCTGCTTTGGTAACTCAACTAAATCTAAGCACTGCTTATCATCCCCAAACAGATTGATAATCCGAGAGAACAATACAAACATTGAAGGATATGCTTAGAGCATGCGTGATAGACTTTGGTGGTAATTGGGATACTCATCTACCGTTGATCGAGTTCTCTTATAACAACAGTTATCATGCTAGCATTAATATGGCACCGTTCGAAGCTTTATATGGTCGAAAATGTCGTTCACCTGTCTGTTGGAATGAGATCGGTGAAGCTCAGCTTACTGGACCTGAGCTCATTCTTGAAACGACAAATAAAATCAAGAAAATTCGCGATAATCTTCTGACAGCTAGAAGCTGTCAAAAGAGTTATGCGGATATGCGATGCAAGCCCTTGGAATTTCAAGTTGGCGACCATGTCCTACTCAAGGTGTCACCTTGGAAGGGAGTGGTGAGATTTGGAAAGAAAGGAAAACTTGCACCACGATATGTTGGACCATTTAAGATTGTCGAAAGAATCGGAAAGGTTGCCTATCAACTTGAGCTACCTCCTGAACTTGGGAATGTTCACCCAACATTCCACGTGTCCAATTTCGAAAGTTTTTAGCCGATACTGATCTTCATATTCCACTCGACGAAATTCAAGTTGATGAAACGATGCACTTTGTCGAGAAACCTGTGGAGATAATGGACCGTGCAGTCAAACAACTGAAGAACAAACGAATACGATTAGTCAAAGTTCGATGGGAGTCCGAACGTGGCCCAGAGGTTACTTGGGAATGTGAGGACCAAATGAAAGCAAAATATCCGCATTTGTTTTCACAAGTTTCCTCTAGTTAAAATTTCGGGACGAAATTTCCTAAAGTAGGGGAGACTGTGACAACTGTGCTCTGTAAACGATGTACAATGTAAAAAAAATATCAATTATCAATGAAACAATGTATTTTGGTGTTAATATTTGTGTATTTGTGTTTGACGATTTTACGATTTGATTCTAGTTCGATTTCAAGCTTTAAATCGCTTTCTAGAAAGTTATACGCAAACTGATGTGTAAACGTAATCAGTTTAACGCGAAAAATACTCCAGAGTAGTGACATAGGCTTAACATACCTTAAATAACCTTTACATAACTTAGAAATAAGTTTTGGAGGGTTTGGAGTGTCGAAAACAAGTTTATTCGATCGCATGGACTATTTACGACAAACTGTGAAACTATGCCGATTCGTATGGTAACAAACATTTTGGAACTTGATCATAAGCTAAACATACCCTAAATATCATTTACATAGCTTAGAAATAGGCTTTGAGGGGTTTGGTATGCGAAAATATGCTTGTTCGATCAATGGGGACTAAAAGCGTCAAAAAGTGCATAAGTTTGCATTTTCGCGCATATCTTACGTTCTGAACATATCCGGACATCCAAAAATTTTTGTAACCATTAAAATATTTTATTTTAGTGATTGGAATGCAAAAATACCATGCGTCATGAAATTTGGATCTTTTTCGCGTTCGAGTTTTCACCGTAGTTAACCGAATAACGCAACCGTACGACCAAACGAACCGACATCCGAGATGTTTTCAAGCATATTTTAAGTTCCCTATACTTTAACTTCAGTTTAGAGCATTGAAATGCGGTTAACGGGGCTTAAACGCGTTGAAAATGCATCAAAATCCATGTTTTGGACATGCAGGGGCCATTTTTGACAATCTATCAAAGTTGTCTAGGTGGGGCGCGAAGCCCAGTGTACCTATCTTCGCGGGGCGTGACTGATCACCAGACAGAAGCATTGAACTTGGCCATTTCAGTTGATTTTAGTGGTTTTAACCCCTGATTTTGATTACAATGGACTTGTTTTTTAGTTCCCCTTATATTGTAATCTATGGGCACAAGTGTATGGTTAGGATTGAGCTTTGATTCTTGCAAAAACACTTGTCAAGATCTTGTAAACTTAAGAATTTCTATAAATACCCACTTGTTCCTCATTCATTCCTCACACATTTGCTCTAAATCTGCTCTAAGTTGAAGCTAAGGCTTCATACCTGAGTGTTTTAGATCAAATTCTTCCTAGCTAGGACCTTTTGTAAGCTTCTTTCATGCTTGTTATTTCTTTTTAAGCATGAAAGTCAAACAGTGTTTGACTTTTTGCTTTGACCAAGTTATGGTCAACACAAAGTTCGTTCAAACTTTGCAACGTGAGCGTAATCACGATGGTTATAGTCCCTTATGACTATACCTACTGATTACCACATTGATTAGTCGAAGTGACGAGTCAAAGTTTCGGTCAAAATACGTGTTTATGTGTATTTTGCGACGAAGCTATTTTTGGGTATCAAAACACTTTGTTTTGATATCAAACCTATTTTCTAACTTAGTTAAACATGTTTTAACATGTTTAACTCGTCACTTTTAGTCTAGTGCTTGTATAGGGTCGTAAGTCAATCGGTCTTGACAACCGCTTAAACTTTCGAACCCGACCGGTTTGGTCGATCGTTAGGATCCGACCAAGCATCTTTTGTGACCATAGTTGTATAGGGAATAACCTTCCGATGTTATACCTTATGGTCACTTAGTTTAATTAGTTGTATGATAGATAGTTTATATGCCTTAGGAAAATGACCAAAATGCCATTTTCATGCATAATTGGATTTTAAGCATATATAACCTAACCTTTGCCACTTAAACTGATTATGCAACATATTTAAACATGTTCGGGCATATTATACTTGTCATAGGACTAGTTAGGCGTCTCGAACGTGCATTCGCGCGAACGACGCCTTAAAGTGGCGTAAGCTACCTTAATGGGTCATAACGGGTCGTAAGCACTTAGGATAGGTTCCGATTCAGAATGTAGGCTTTGTTAAACCATATAACATGAGTTCCAAAACTCATTTGGTTTACAAGACCTCATTCTACCCGATCTTCCGATTTAGGTGTCGATTTATTAACTAGTGATCCAATTGCTAGGTGCCGCTTGATTCCTTGATTGCCCGAACATTGTTAGTTCATTAAATTGAGGATACCTTACAATCTCAAGTGAGTACATAGTTTCCCCTATTTTACTGTTTTCGATTGTTTTGGGGTGATTCATATGTGTTAAACGATTTCGATGCTTTCAACAATGATTTCAAAAACGAATACTATGGTTTATATTAAACAATAACGATTTCGGTAGTGTGAACGAACTTGTTGGACGTATTTACATAACGAACGACATTCATTAACATTGATCAAGCCGACCAGTATTAGGTTATGGTACCATAGGATCTGACAAATCCCATTATCGGACTGCACCCATGGTTATGTGTGGGGGTTATGTGGGTAACGACTGAACCTGATGATTGTTAACTTACCCTTTGGTGGTTTGTTAATACGAGTTGAACGATGGACGAGTTGCGAAGGTTTGAATGTTATAAGCGAGACGACCAAAAGTTAGTTTTCACAATTAAAACGAGAACGATTTTGAACGATTGAACGATTGAAACAATTGAACGACTGGAATGATTTGAACGAGTTAAACGAATTGAATGAACGATTGGTTTTTGGTTAGTGTTTAGATAACGGGACGTGTGTAATGTGATAAAAGCATGGTAGATACGCCGCTGGTACTTCTTATATATAAATGCTTTTATCGTATTGCATTCCGTAGCGTTATTTAGTTCACTAGGATGAACGATTTTGAACGATGTCACGCAACGATGTTTACTAAATGATATAAACCATACGAGTTTTATTACGAGAACGATTTACGATTTGGTTTACATAAACAAATGTTTTGAGTTAAGATTCATGGCATCGAGGTTTTATAAACTATAACCAACTGGTTTTGACTTGGTTATTCATTTTACAATACAAATATTTTAACAAACAAGGTTTTCAAATTTCAACTCATGTAGTTGTACGAATTTTTGCAACATGTATACGAGCCATGAATCTGATACTCCCACAAAACCTATGTGCTCGCCGGCATTTCTTTGCTGACTTTATTTTTACATATGTTTCAGGTGCTGTTGAATGATGTTGATTGCTACTAGGATGCATGCTCACTTAGGACTGGACAGGGCCTTAGTGACTTAATAACGATGATAGACTATGTTTAACTTGTTTGTTTTGTTTCAAAGACAATGTAAATGTTTAATGACTAAATAAAACAAAACTTTTTAATCCATGGTTATGCAACAATAATTCTGTCGCTCCACTCCCTGATGTTTTCGACGCGGTTTCGTTGTTTTACGCGGTCGGGGTGTGACATTTTCTGTCACTGTCTTTCTCCTCATTTTAACCTTGGAACCGTCAACAATGTATATGTACTCTTAAGGACCACCACTGTCACATTGTATAAAATCCTGTAACCGGATCATCACCATTGTCGCTTTCTTTCGTCCCCCAAACTCCATGAGTCTACAAATCCGATTACAGATCTGAAAGGTATCGTTAACAGGAACAAGTTCAACCTCATTAGCACTTCACAAAACATTATAAAAATACAAAACTAACACAAATATGAAAGTATTACAACAAATCTGACATAAAAACATCCAAAAAGAGTAACAAAGTTAGGAAAAATACTATCAGAGAAACTAAAAGATCACATAACTTTCCATCTTATGAACCATTAGTGTCGACGGAGATAAATGTATTGTTAACAGGAACAATTTTAACATCATCTACGTGTTAAATTGCGTTGGAACTCAGTCGATCAGGGAGAAACCCTAGATCTGAGCGAATCCATTCAAACTGAAGATTTCGAGAGGTGAAACTCATTCGATCTGGACTTGTATAGAGAGATCCGGTGTCATTGAGAACGACATATCTTGAATCGCCATTCGATTGCCAGAGATAGAGAGAGAGCAAAGGATGAGAGCGGATAACAATGACAGGATTCTAGAAACCCTACTTTGATATTGGTGTCCGCGTGTTTAGTTTGAGTGAAAGGGTATAATTGGAAAGTGAAGTCCAATATTTATTTCATGTGCTTTGAACATTTGTACATTTTGCTTTAAAGGTGTTTTAACTAAAGTAGCAAATTACCTCGTCGTTCGGACATGCTTTATAATATAGGATAGATAGATAGTTAAAATTTAACTTAGCCATTTAAACCACGACCGAGTCAAACCATACATAGGTGGCGGTGGGTATAGTTCCCGTATAGGGGTGTTCATGAGTCGATCCGATCCGATCGAGGGTCTGCTCATGCTTGGATTGAATTACAACCGATCCGATCCGATCGGATCGAATTTGCAAAACTGAGCACAAAAGTGATGCTCATGCTCAGATTGAATTTGAATTGATCGGATCGTTTTCGCTCAGTTTTTATCAAATCCTAAAAAAAATCGAGCGGATCATTTTCACTTGGTTTAGCTCGGTTTCACTCGATTGAATTATAAGGCTGTGTTCAACAAAAACAAATCCTAACTTAATTAAAATATGTCTAACACTTTACTAACAAAAGCAATACATAACTAAAATCATGATTTTAAAAATGTTTTTAACAATATCAAGAAGCACAAAACAAAGTGCGAAATACAAATTGTCATTTAGTTCAAAAGCCATAAACTTCTTCTTTAAGCTAGATCATCTCCATCCACAAAATTCACCTTCAAATCAACATATAACCTGTAAATACAAGCATTAAACAAAACCATTAAGTTCTACACATTACATAACAACTTTTATGGTTTGTTAAATATAAAAATACCTTTCATTTATTATCAGACCCGTCTGGAGTCAACATATCAATTTCCAAATTTTCTTCATCTCTTGCAGCTTGCTACACATTAAAAAAACAAAATACAAATGTTAATGCATAAACTACAAAAGTATAAGTAGATTATAAATGAGATAAAAGCTTACTTTCAATGTTTTTAAGGTTGTTTTTGAGCTGGCCTTTAACCAATCACTTGACAAACAAGAAGTTCCACTATATCCTTTGAAAGAGAGCTTCGGTAGTCATCCAATATACGCCCCCAGCACTAAAGGCTGATTCGGAAGCTACGGTAGTGATCGGGATGCCAAAAATGTCCTTCGCCATCTTACTCAAAACCGGAAACTTGCTACAATGTAGACTCCACCACTTCAACACATCAATTGCAGATCTTCGATTATGACTGTGAATATTGTGTGTGTGTGTGTGGAGACTGGAGCGGCGATATGCAGATCTTCGATTATGACTGTGAATATTGTTTTAGGAATAGGATTTAGGGTTAGATTTTCATATTAAGTATTAAGTTGGGCTGAATATTTTTGGGCTAGTATATATTTTTTGGGTTTTTAATCTTTAAAATCTATTATATATATATGTATATATATATATGTATGTAGGGTAGGGTTCTAGAGTGAACACTAATGTATTTGCGAACTGAGTGAACAAATCTTGGCCATTGATTTACACACGTGGATGGCTAGGATTTCATCATTAAATCGTAAAATACACTAGTGTATTTCATCATCAAATCTTGGCCATTGATCTACACACATGTATGGACAGGATTAGTTCGCTCAGTTCGCAAACTACACTAGTGTTCACTCTTGAACCTAATCCTATGTATGTATGTATATATATATATGTATGTATATATATATATGTATGTATATATATATATGTATGTATATATATATGTGTATATATATATATATATATTAATTATTAATAAAAATAATTCGAGCGAAACCGAGCGATTGAAGAGCGAGCAGACCTTTGCTCATGCTTGGATTGAATTTGAATCGAACCGATCCGAGCGGCTCATTTACAAACTGAGCGGGAATCAAACGAGCATTTTTTGAGTGATCGTCGAGCAGTTTGAACATTTGTACATTATGCTTTAAAGGTGTTTTAACTAAAGTAGCAAATTATTTTTTGTCAAAGGAAATCGAACGAATCACATCAGCCATATAATTTCTTAGGACTCTCCCCCCCCCCCCCCCCCCGCTTCTTTTCTCTGGTCGCCGATGGCTCGACGAAGAGGAGAAGTTTGGCTTAGTGTGTGAAGTCGGCCCTATTCCGGCGTGACCTCTATCCCTAATCTGATCGTTCAAGCCTTCCATTTGTTGTTAGTGCCGTTAAGCTTTGCGTTACTGGATCCACCGACTGCCGGAACTTCCTCTCGATTCCTTAGTAGGTCTGATATTGGTCGCGGCTACTGTTGTAGTGCAGCTAGACCGATCCGAATCCTATTAACCTCTCATAGTGTTGTCTCTGGGTCTGGTGGTCCTCGGTTTGTTTTGGGTGACATGGGTCCTGAGGTTACCAAGTTTTTTGTCTCTAATTTACCAGAGGGTTCTTTTTCTAAGGACGTTGGGGATTTCTTTAGCGTGTTCAGATTTGTGGTGGGTGTTTATGTTGCGAGGAAAAGAGATAAGTTGGGTAATAGGTTTGGTTTTGTTTCCTTCTCTGGGGTTAGTGATTGTAAGGAGTTGGAAGGTATGATGAAAGGTCTAAAGATGGGCAACCACAAGCTGGTCGTGAATGTGGCTAGATTTGCAGTCGAGAACAAGCCTGCTTTTCGTCCTCCGGTAGTTCCCATTGCTCAGGACGAAGGTAGGAATCGCTCTGTTGGCCCTTTTGGTGCGGAGGATATTAACAAAAGATTTAACCAGAGGGACTCTAGGTCCTACAGTGAAGTTCTGGGGAAGTCTAAAGTGGCAGGTGGCTTGAACGGTGGGGTTGCGATGGAGGACTCGACGGTGAACGATAAATGTATTATCATTCCAGACAGGATGGCTGCCTTCGAAGATTTGTATGACATAGCAGTTGTGGGAAGAACTGTTGACCTGGAAACGTTGGTGGATTTCGATAGAATTCTTAATATTGCTAAAACCCCATTCTCGAGGATTCAATATCTGGGAGGTTTGTCGATCCTTGTTTCGTTCGGTGATAAAGCCTCGGCTAAAAAGTTCCTAGACTCCCGAGAGATTTGGGGCCCTTGGTTTACTAAACTGGATGCTTGGGGTGGTCAGTGCTTACTACTGAAAAGAGTGGCTTGGCTTAGGTTACATGGAATTCCCATATATTTACTCGATTCAGATGTCTTAGGTCGGATTGGAGAGATGTTTGGAAAAGTCCTTCATGTCCCTAAGTGCTTGATGGAAGACCGAGATCTATCGGTTTTCAGGATGGGGGTGTTGACTGGGGAGGCTCAGAGGATTAAACAAATAGTTACGTTGAGATGGAAAGATAGATGCTTCAAAGTTTGGATAGAGGAGGAGCTAGAGGAGTGGATTCCGAATTGCTTAGAGCATGAGGGCTATGACGATGGTGCTATCCCAGATTGTTCATCTCTGTTAAGATCTTCTCCGGTGGTCAACATGACGGATTCCGGTTTTGAGAATCCGGAGGGGCCGAAGCAGGTGGAAAGTCAGGAGGGAGGGGAAAAGTCATTTAGATCGGATGTTTGGTGGGAAGGGAGGCTGGGTGCGACGTTGGGACAGGTGTTCCTTCTTCGGATAATGTGACGGCAGTCGTTCCTTCCCATGCAGGCGTTTCGGCTCATGCATTTAATGGTGTGTCTTCCCATGCTAAAAGCTTTTTTTTCACGAGGAGAGTGTTTTTAGTGGTTTAGATAATCATGAGGTAGGTGAAGAGGCGGTCAACTATTTGGGAGATGACGTTTGGGGGGGATTTTGTGGGGCCTAATCTTTGCAAGTGTGGAAGTGGGCCTCTACCAAAGGGATTCCCTTTCTGTTCTGGAGATAAGGGTAAGATGACCCACCGCAAATCCCTTGTGGGCTTAAGAGCTAGGAAGGCCCACACTTCTTCGGGCAATTTGGACTCCTTTGGGGACCTTAGGCCTAATTAAAGATCCAGGACCTCTTTTGAGGAATTTGATCAGGGGTTTGGCTTTGTTGGTTTCACGGACAGGGCACAGAAGTCAGGCGATAATAGGGGTTCAGTGGAAGAGATGAATGAAGGGGGTTTGGACCTTAATGTTAGGGCGACGACTGAAGCTCCCGTGGCTGGAATGGCGGAGAACCCTGGTTCTTCAGGTTCTAAGACTAGGGTGCCGGTGGAATCTTGTGATAACGATATCATTCCGCCGGAGAAGGAAGTCCTCAACACCTTGTCAGTTGGTGACTTGCTTGGAGTCAATCTCCATAATCACGCTGACCTGATCAGGAATTCAATTCAGGCTACAGGTATTAACGAGGTGAATAAATGAATTTTTTGTCTATCAATATTAGGGGTATTGGGGGTCTGAACAAACCAAGTTGGATCAAGGGTCTCAAGAGTGAATTCAGAATCAACTTTCTTGCTATTCCGGAATCGAAGCAAAGTAATGTTTCCCGTTCTGAGGTAGTTAAGGTTTGGGGCAAAGGTAACTTTGGGATGGAGTTTGTTGACTCGACGGGCCTGTCGGGAGGGCTGATCTGTGTTTGGGATGAAGATGTTTTCAAGTTTCTGGATTCTACGAGAAATAGAAACTTCCTTCACGTCAGGGGTAGGGTGGTGGGTAATAACACGATTATTAATTTTTTGAACATATATGCTCCTTAGGGGATTTTAGCTAAGAAAGAGTTATGGGATTCAGTTTCTTCCCTTGTCAGTAGCTTCGATGGGCAATGGATCATTGGAGGAGACTTTAATGCTGTTCGGTTCCGGGATGAAAGAAGAAACTGTTCGTTCAAACCGTCGTGTGCCAACAAGTTCAATTCCTTTATCTTCGAATCATGGTTGATCGATTACGACATGAGGGGTAGACAGTTTACTCGGCGTTCTGAGAATGGTCACAAACTCAGTAAGTTGGATAGGTTTTTGGTTAATTCTGATTTTTTTAATTCTTGGCCGGAAGCTCGTGTGCAAGCGTTGCCTAGGCTGTGGTCTGATCACTGTCCTATTATTCTTATCACTAAAGCCGTGAATTTTGGGGCCCGTCCCTTTCGGGTGTTCAACTCTTGGTTGGGTAAAGAGGGGTTTAAAGAGGTGGTTGAAGGGGCGTGTGCTAATTTTTCTGACTCAGTAAGTTCGGCTGATGTCTTCCTGATCAGAAAACTTGGGTTCATTCGATCAAAAATTAAGGATTGGAGAGATACTATGATCCAGAAAGAAAACGAGGAGGTTAGTTCAACTAGAGAGGAATTGGAAGTCCTAGAGAACGTTCTCGAGTCCAGGGATTTATCGGAACAAGAAGAGTGGGAATTAGCGGAAAATCAGAAAATTATTGCTGAAGCGGAGTTGGCCAAGGTGATGGGCCTGAAACAAAGATCTCGTATTAGATGGGCTAAAGAGAGAGATGAGAACTCGAAGTTTTTCCACACTTTGATTAATTGCAAGAAAGCAAGTAATGTCATCCACGGGCTAAGCATTAATGGGGAGTGGGTTTCCAATCCGTCTCTGGTCAAGAAGGAGGTCTTCAAGTTTTTTAGAGATAAGTTTGTCAAGGACTATGTGGATCGGCCCTCGCTAAATTGCCCTAATTTGAAGAGGATTTTGGATTCGGATGCTACTTGGCTGGAATCCCAGTTCTCCGTTGAAGAGATTAAAAGTGCCATTTTTGAATGTGGGGATGACCGGGCCCCTGGTCCTGACGGTTTCAACTTTCGGTTTTTTAAGACATTTTGGAGTCTGTTTGTGGAGGATTTTGTTAGGCTTATGGCTGACTTTTTCGGGTCGGGGCAGATTAATATCGGTTGCAGGTCGTCTTTCATCGCTCTTGTTCCCAAACTTAGAGATCCGTTGAACCTTAATGATTACCGTCCCATTAGTCTTGTGGGAGTAATCAACAAGGTTATCTCGAAAGTTCTTGCCAATAGGCTCAAGAAAGTGCTCAGTTCGGTTATCTCCATGTCTCAGTCTGCTTTCTTGCAAGGTAAATTTATTTTAGATGGGCCCTTGATCATTAATGAGGTGTGCTCATGGCTTAAGAAGTGCAAAAGAGAGGCGTTCCTTTTTAAATTAGATTTCGATAAAGCCTATGATAATATCAATTGGAAATTTGTGATCGATGTCTTTCGTCAGATGGGCTTCGGTCCGAAGTGGTACAACTGGATTTGGGATATTCTTTCCTCGGCTAGGGCGTCAGTGTTGGTCAATGGGGCCTCGACGTTCGAGTTTAAGTGTGGTAAAGGCATGCGACAAGGGGATCCCATCTCTCCGTTTTTATTTGTGGTGGTTATGGAAGCTTTGTCTTGTCTTTTTGACAAAGCAGTAGAAGTGGGTGTTCTTCGGGGCATCTCCCTTCATAACGATGGTCCGACTTTGTCTCATTTATTTTTTGCCGATGACGCCCTTATCTTGGGTGATTGGGACGAAGATAATGCGATGAATGTTGTCAGAATTTTAAGATGCTTCTATGCTTGTTCTGGTTTGAGAATCAATTTGGGAAAGTCTAATTTGTATGGTATTGGGGTGGTTAATGCGGAAGTGGGAGTTATGGCGGAATTGGTGGGTTGTTCTCCTAACAACCTTCCATTTAAATATCTTGGGCTAAAGGTGGGGGAAAATATGAATCGTATAAGTAAGTGGCGGCCGGTTTATGATATTTTTGAATCGATACTTGCTCTTTGGAAGTCTCCGATTCTTTCATTAGGTGGGAGGCTTACCCTGATCCGTTCGGTCCTCGTTAGCCTTCCCTCTTATTATTTCTCGCTATACAAGGCTCCAAAGAAGGTTATTTTAGATTTGGAAAGGCTGATTAGAAGGTTTCTCTGGGGAGGCTCGGGAGATGTTAAAAAGACCAGCTGGGTAGCTTGGGAATCAGCGGCGCTGCCGAAGAAAAAAGGGGGTTTGGGGACTTCTAAGTTAAGAAATATTAACTTGGCTTTGTTATGCAAGTGGGGCTGGTGATTTAAGCGAGAGAAGGATAATTTGTGGGTTAAAGTGGTGTCCGCTATTCATTCAGGAGGATCGGGAGGTTCGTTTCTTCCTGTCAAAAAATCCTACGGGGGAGTATGGCACAACATCGTCTCGATCATCGACAAGCCTATTAATGGAAACTTGACCCTCTGGAAGTTTTTTAAAGGCAAGGTGGGTCGAGGCGACAATATTTTATTTTGGATTGACGCTTGGTTGAAGGAAGCCCCACTGTGCGAGCTTTTTCCTAATCTGTTCCTTTTAGAGACCGTGAAGGATTGTTTGGTTCAGGACCGTATGGATGGTGTTAGGATCTGAGTTTGGATTGATTGTGTTTTACGTTTGATTTAAGATGAAAATGAACAAGTAGTGCAGCGGAATTAAAATGGAAATAAACTTTGCACACAATCAAACAAGAGAAATGCTTTTAACACAAAAGTTTAACATTGAACCGAATGCTTGAAGTTATTCCAATCACTGATTACAATTATGCATGCATGTAACAAACTCCCCAATGTTTGTTCGTACAGGAAGAAAAGTGATGAAGAGCTAATAGAACAGTACATGGTACTGTTCTATTTATAGGCACTCCCAAACCACTGTGGCATCTTTGCTGACATCACCATGATAGTGACATCTAACCTCCTAACAAACTCTAATTGCTGCCCTTATTACAACTACTGATAGCAAATACATGATTACAATGTATTACATAGAAATAAACTAAACTACTGATCTTCATTCCACTGCTTAGTCTTCAGCAGTGCTTCTAGTCTTCAGCAGCACTTGGAACAAGGCAGTTGTTTGAGTCATCAGCATTTTAGTCTTCATCAGTCCTTTGGATTCAACAGCGGTTAGGAAAAGCAGTAGTTGTGTCCATCAGTTATTAGAGCCATTATCAAGGGGAGAGCTTGTGTATAAACATCTGCTTATTCTGGATCCACTGCTCTGATCCGGTTTTGGCTTTAATCAACTGTTCCTTTGGTAGGGTTCAATCCCAACAATCTCCCCCTGGAACAGATGATACCAAAACCCTTCATTATTGTAGAACTTTATTGCCTCATCAACAATTCCCTGATTTGGCCTTTGAATTGTAATTCAAAATTCAGGGAATCTATGTCATCCTCATCCCTGCACAGTGTAAGATCAAGGAGATCCTAGAGATCTTCAACACCCAGGCCCAATGCTTGTTCCCTTGATATTTTCTTCACATCACCATTGGACTTGATCAGAGTCAATACGTGGGTCTGTTTGTCAGATTTCCACTTTAGTACTTTAGAGTCCTTTGGGTTTCTTGGGAGAGGTTTTATTGATGATGAGTTTGGTGAAGGTGGCCTGGTGATGACTGGCTGAGCAGTGCTTTGAGCTTGAGCAAGTTCAGCATTTTCAGCCATCATCTGCTTAATGACTGATTTTATAATATCATCACTAGCAGCTATATCTTCTGGTGTTTCTGCTTCCATCTCTTTTTGTCTTCTTCTTTGATAAATGAAAGCACCAGGTGGAGCAGTAGAATTCCTGACTGGCAGCTTTGGTGGTCTTGTGGAGACCTCTTCATCAGGATAAACAGGCTTTTGTGGAATGTCTGGGTTTTTCTTCCTTAATTTTTCCAGCCTTTGATAAGAAGCATTCACCTTATCTTCTTTCCACCTCATCACCTGATTCCTTGACCCAAAATTAGCAGTGATCAATTCCTCTTTCATTCTCTTCAGCTTTAACACTTTATCAGGTACATTCTTTTTGTAATTTGCCCAAACTGGAGGAGTATGTTTGACGTTATCTTCGTTCATTTTCTCAATTCTTGCTAACTCTTCCTTGAGCTCACCCACTGTCCATTCTTTATATTGAGCTTTGTCACCCTTGTACCTTTTGAAGGCCATGATGTGCTCAATATAGTCTTTTCTTAGGGTCTCATCATCTCTTTCTGATAATTGCTGACAGAGGTTCTTTGAAAACCTTTCCAAAGTATTGACTTAAGTAAGAAGAAACTGGTAGTATCTTTGGATTTCTTTGTCACATTTACCCTTTGAATTTCTTTTTGAGATATCATCTGCTTGTTGACCCTTCACTTTCAAGTATTCTTCAATATTGTTAGGTCTTGGATATCCTTCAACAGATGGCAAGCTCCTTTTATCAGGATCATCTTCATTATAGAAAGACTTTATTTCTTCTCTAACAGTTGCAAGCTCTAAAGGATATTGAACAGCTGCAGAGACAATAGCAGTGGTTGGGTTAAAGACTTATGCAGAAGAGAGTGGAACAGGGTTTGGAATGGTGATAAGTGAAAGAGATTATGAAGATGTTGGTGGTGGTGGTGAGGAATCATCATCTAGTAAAATTATCCTTCTCCTTTTTGGTTTAGGAGAGGCTGATGATGGTTTTGTGAGATCAGTGGTTGTGATTGGAGTGGCAGGTGATTGACTAACAGCTATTGAAACAACTGGTGTTTCAACCACTGTTGTCATTACAACTGATGATGTGTCATCAGCTGTCTTCAGCTTTTTGGCAGGAGGTGATGGTGGTTTTGTAGTTGTTTGTGGTGGTGGTGGTAAGGCAGTAGATGTGGTGTGTGTTGAAATGGTGACAGTTGTTTGGCTAGCAGTTGTTGAAACCACTGAGGTATCAACAGTTGTTGATACAACAGAAGTCTTAACAACTGCTGGTTTGGGAGATTGATTTTTGAAGCCTTTGGTGGGTTTGGAAGCATGTTTTGTTTTTCTGGAAGGTGTGGTTTTGGGTTGCCTCACATTTCTTGTGGGTTGCTTTCTTTTTGGCTCAGGATTTTCATTATCCTTAGGCTCAGAAGCACCCTGCTCATTCAGCACCATAAAAGCTCTTTTCTCCTGTTCCCATCTGACTTTATCCTTAGCTTCTTTATCCTTTTTAACATCAGCTTTTGCATCAGCTATGGCATTTGTGGTAACATCAATCTTTTTAGAACCATCTGGTAAGGGTATGTCTGCAAGCATGCTAGAATTGTCTGGAGCAATATATAAGCCATCCTCATAACCCTTTTTCTTCCACTGCTTTATTTTCTCCCCCTTTTTGGCATCAGCTGGTGGTGGTTCATCAACAAAGATGATAGTGGGAGGAGCAGTGCCAATGGTACTCAGCAAATGGGCCTTTATTGCCTTGATATCTGCTTGGGTTTTTTTAAACCTTGCTTGCATGAGATTTCTGATCTTTTGAACTTGTATCTCATGTTGCTGATCAGCTAATTCTCTTTGATGATGGAGCAGTGGTTGAAATAAATTCCAAAGCTCATTTGCAATAGGTGCAGGTTGTGGTGCAAGTGCTTGAGCTGGAGCAGCAGTGGGTGGTACCTTTTGAACTTTCAACAACTGTTGCAGCATATCTTTAATTTCTGCAACAGATGTATCAAGTTTATCAATTCTACCCATCAATTCCCGGTACATTAAACCATCACCCAACTTAATGGGATCATCTGATTTCCCACTAGCAGTGGTTGTAACAGTGGTTGATTCAGGAAGTGTATCCCATAAATCATCCACTGATGCCCCTTTGTCTTGGTACTGGGGACCTCTTCCTTCAAATTGAGAAACACTTTTTAATGAACCAGTAAATACTGGATACACAAATGTTCCCAGAGAAGAAATTGCCTTCAAGGAAGTCTTATTGATGAAACCACTGTCCAAATGCAAACCAGTTGGTTCAGCATGTGTAGTGGCTGCGTCACTTGAACTACCACCAAGAGTTACTTGTAACTCAAGGGGTGTAACCTCCTGAGGTGTTGTTGGTGGGTTAGCAATGATTGATACATCAGACCCAGTCACTTGTTGAGGTATATTCTCATTGACAGGTGAGTGAGAAGGATTGGATTGTGTTTGGTTCAAATCAAGAGCATCCAACAAGAGTTTTGTTTGTGGGGGAATTGTGGCAGTGATGATGGGTGTAGAAAGCGAATTTACCCCGGGAAGTGGGCTATGGATGATAGAATCAAGTGATTCTAGAGCATCATATTATGGTGCCCCTATGTGTACAACCTGTTCTTTTTGTGAAGAAGCATGAGGAGTTTGAGGCATGGGTTGAGATCTTTCTACCATATGTTGTGAGGAAGTAGCAGCAGTGGTTTCTAGTGACTTTGGTGTTGTCACTGGCAGTTGCTCTGGGATCTCATCTTCCAGAGTTGCCTTTGTTTTGGGTTTGGGGGGCTTTTGAGTTTTCTTTTGTCTTGGTTTTCTGGTGGTTTTAGGTGTGGGCTTCACAGCAGTTGTTTTGCTACTGTGATCACCTAGAGCAGTGGGCTCAGCAGCAGGTGCCTGAGGAGCAGTGGTAGCTGTTAAATTCTGCTTAGGAGCCTCTGCTTTTGTTTTAGAAGGCTTTGATAATCTTGTAAATGTTTCAGTTTGTAAGCCATTTATTTGAAAAGATTCACCTTGCATGAGCACATGAGCACATGAGCATCATCCTTTCCAAATTTTTTTTGAAAGTAAAAACTTAAGAATCTTGGAAATAACAAAAATGATTTTGTAGTAACATTTTTGACCAAGTCATCAAAGATCTCCTGGGAGTAGTTAAAATTTTCGTTTTGTAAAATAGCATATCCCAGGTATTGGATCTTTAATGGTATCTCATTAAAAGTAGTTTTTTTATTTGAAACACACATCAAGAGGCTATGGAATAAAAATCTTGTTGCAGGAGGAAAGTAACCCTTTTGTAAGGTGTCTTTTTTCATTTGTTCCTCATAACCTCTTTCAATGAAATCACGTTGATACTCTGTTTTTGGGAAAGAAGTTTTACCTTGCTGATCATCAAGTTCAAATACGTCTGAAATGGATTATGGGGTGATTTGAACCTTTTTACCCATTATTGAGGAATTGATGGCTATGATTGTCTCACCTTGGGTCTCAAGTGTGGCATTTTTCCAGAATTCTCTTTGGGTTTTTGGGTAAATCGGAGCATCAGCAGTCAACAAAGTTTTTTTACTTTGAAGACGACATAGTATCAATGATGGAATTGAAGGTGTCAGTGTTTGTGGGTTTTTTGAGTAGACCCAAGTAATTGTGAGGAGCTTTGTATGGAATTTCAATGGCTTCTTCGGTGGGTTTTTCAGATGATGAAGACTTTGATTTTGTCATTTTGAAGAAGAAGAACAAGAACGATGAATGATTGGAGAGAAATGGATGATAACTGCTTTGAGAAAGGAATTTTTGAATTCGATTCGACAGTGAAAACCCTGTTTGGGGGTTTTGATTAGGGTTTTATAAGGGAAAAAATGAATTGCTGACGTGGCAGCGGTTACAAAAGATCTGACCGCTATGTACTGTCCATGTGCCAACCCCTGACAAATAATGGAGGACAGTTGTTTTATGAAACCACTGATGAAGCAATATCAGTGGTTGTAACGGTAACAATGAAAGCAGTGGGAGACTTTAACTATCAGTGGATAGCCTTATCAGTGGATAAAACACTGATTTTGAACAACAGTGATTATCAAGAAAATGAGAGAACAGGGGTTGACTCTCAGCAGTGGACAGCTTTTTAGTAGAACAGATGTTTGAACAAGACAGTGGTTATGGCAGACTTTTAAGGATTTAATGAAAAATTCATTTTTAGCTATTTTTAAGGATGGATTTTTGATTTTTGATTTTCTGAAAACATTTTAATGCTTTTATTCATAGAAAAACAAGATTTTGCTTGTTATTCCGTGTTTAGCATGCCAATCCTAGAGATCAAGCTTTAAAAGGTGGATGTGTCTAATGATTTTGTTAGCATATCTGCCAGCTGATCTTTAGTTGGAACATGGTGCAGAGAAATCAAACCTTTGTTAGTGCATTTATGTCTATCGCCTCCGTCATCTCAAATCGTAGCGGAAACACTTTAAATTCTAGGCTTTATGTAATATCTAGTTAGTAAAAGGCAAGGTGGCATTATTGTAAATAAGGAGAACCTCCTTATATCCCTTGGCCTATAAATAGAACCTTTAGGGTTCTCATTTAGAACTTTTTTGCCATTTTAGAGCATTTGGAGCTTTGGAGATCTAGAGCTAGAGAGAGAAAGCCTAGAGAGAGAAAGTTCTGTGTACGTGATTCAGGTGTTGTACGTTTTCAGATCTGATTAATAGAATCACGTTTATATTACGTCACATGTGTTCGGTCACGTACGTGTACGGATTCCGCACGTTACACGTTCGTTACGCAATCGAAATGGAGTCAAAACCGGTCCTAACAAGTGGTATCAGAGCATGATTACTTTCTGTACATAAATAAACCATATTTCATAAAACCCTAAAAACTGAAAAATTTAAAAATCAAAAATATGTTTTTAAATTTTTCTCAAATATTAAAAAATACAAAAATATGTTGATTGAGTACGCCGAAATCCTCACGGCTGAACAAACATGATTACTTTCACAAGATTGAAAAACGGTTTTCAAACTGTCGAAAATCAATGAGTTGTAAATCATGGGGGTACGTTATATTTTTCTGCAAATCAGAGCATGAGATGCAGAAAATGGATGGCGAGACAAAGCTATCAGTATCGGTTTGTCAATTTTTTTTTAAATGGTTTTGAATTTTAAGGGGAGTAATATTGTCAGAAAATCCAAAAACATTTGAAAATTTGAAAAAGGCAAAAACATGATAAAATTCAAAAATTGAGTTTTTTGTGTAAAAAGAGGAAATGATAGTACATCAGTAGACAGTTACAGTATGCTAAAGAAATGTAATGATTATATAGCGTTAAACAGTCTCACTGATGATATGCCGATAGGTTTTTATACATTTAGTAAACTTTTCGGGATATAAACCTAAATTCAAACTTGCTTATTTCGTGGGGAACACTACTTGGATATATAGGTAACCCCTGAAATCTTGTTTGAAAGGTCCCTCTTTCTGAGATACTAGGTCTTCATGCTTAGTGATATCTGGGGTATTATCCCGGGACTTCTGATTTTGCAGAAGCAATGGCCTAGTCCCTGGAGAATACTTTACTGCTTGCTTGAAATATAGCGTTGCCCTCAGCATAAAATGATGAGACAATAAAATTGCTAATCAATGATGTTGTAAAAAAGATCCTCTAAAGGGGACACACCTAAAGTCAAACCTGAGTTCTCTGCTGAACGGAAGTTCTGACCTGAGCTCGTATGGTTTCATAATTTATTCCCCTTACAGATATCATCTAGGTATACTCACCTGTAAGACTGAATATTGGGATCTGGATACGGGAGTATATTCAAGAGGTGGGACACATGAATAGGTTTAAGTTCTTAAAACACCTAATTCGTATCCTGAATCAGTTGAAATTTGTGTGAAATTTTAAGTGGATCAGTATATCGACAATCTAAGTGAATTGTTTAATTCTTAATGTGTAACTAAGCTCAACGGTACTTGTGACTTGTCAAAAACTGATATGATCCTCTAACGCAAACTCAAACAAAAATATTGTTTGTAAATATGTTTGTACATATTTCTTTACTGCTTTATATTTCAGAAAATACAAAAAGATTTTGATTTCTTCTTTATTTTCGACAATCGATGTCTGAGAGCTGAGTTTCAAAATCTAAGTATGCTGATCGTGTTTCTGAAAATAAAAACAAGTTCATTAATTTGAAACTTGAAGTTTTTAAAATAAAAAATCAAAAACAGTTTGTGATATCTCCAAGGTCATTAATTTGGACTTGGATGATTAACTGTAAGGGATTTGGATGCTTATACTGTTAAAATATGTAAAAGAGCCAGTTTCCGATCCGGTTCGCTGAAACTGCCAAATCTTTAAAGATTGTTGATAGAGAGAGAGAAAATCAAGTTTTCCTGGATATATTCATACTATTATATCTTAGTGCCAGGATCTTGATTATAAGTTTGTAAGAGCCAGGTCACGATTCCTGGACAACCAAAAATTGCTTTTACTGTCGAAATATTTCAGCTTATGCTAAGAGAGCCAGGTAATCAATCCTGGAAGTTTAAAACACTTTCACTTATAAATGTTTGAGGATTGCAGATGTTGTTCCAGACTACGATCCCGATAGCCGAGTCTAAGGGGGAGTCTGAAGACGAGCTCAACGCAAAGGGAAGCGTGCATTCAAGGACCCAGGAACTATTCTGGAGGAGCTTGTAACCAAAAATCCAGGTGTCGATCTCAAAGCACGGAAGCTTAACGAAAGGGGGAGCCAGGAGAGTCTACTGAAAGGGGCAGAAGCTGAAGCTGTAGACAAATCCACGGGGATTCTGTTCGAGAGAGAGAGAGAAAGAAAAGACGCTACGAGTTTGACTCAATGATTGAGATTGACTGCGGCAATATCCAAGGGGGAGTCTGTTAGTGCATTTATGTCTATCGCCTCCGTCATCTCAAATCGTAGCGGAAACACTTTAAATTCTAGGCTTTATGTAATATCTAGTTAGTAAAAGGCAAGGTGGCATTATTGTAAATACGGAGAACCTCCTTATATCCCTTGGCCTATAAATACAACCTTTAGGGTTCTCATTTAGAACTTTTTTGCCATTTTAGAGCATTTGGAGCTTTGGAGATCTAGAGCTAGAGAGAGAAAGCCTAGAGAGAGAAAGTTCCGTGTACGTGATTCAGGTGTTGTACGTTTTCAGATCTGATTAATAGAATCACGTTTATATTACATCACATGTGTTCGGTCACGTACGTGTACGGATTCCGCACGTTACACGTTCGTTACGCAATCGAAACGGAGTCAAAACCGGTCCTAACAACCTTTTTCATAGCAATCCCTCACAAAGTGATGTCTGATATCAATGTGCTTGGTGGTTGAATGGGAGACTGGATTTTTGATGATATTTTCTGATGCCTGACTGTAATAACCCTAAATTTAAAAATCATTATTATAGAAAATAAAAGAATAATCCATCTTTCTGTATATCAACCAAAACTATTATTAGTATTTATAAATTTCTCACTAGGAAACCCTAATTAAGACACCCAAGTGATTCTGCACCAACCCTAAAATTTTCAGAATTTTCAGAATCAGGATTAGGGCCCCTAAAACTCAGGGGGGGGGGGGTATTCCCTACTTAACGATTATCTTAATAACTTGCGGACGAAGTTGAATTTAATGATTTCGTCGACTCAGCTAGCCTAGTCCAACACGTGGCAACCCTATACCTAAAATAAGTTCTCTCGCGGGCCGCCTCAAGTTAGCTTAAAACTCACGCGGGCCGCCTAAAGGTCAAAATTTCAGTATAAATAGAGGATGTTGGGACTTGATTCTGGGCATAAAAACGATGAAGAAACTCCAAAATTTCGCTGAGTTATCGTCCAATTACTCTCAAAACACACACGAAACACTAATTAAGTATAGCGGGGTGCTGCAGAACAGGGTAATAACTCGATCGCTATTACGATTCATTGTCCGATCAATCAATATATCCAATGGATGTTTAAGTGCTGCCCACATTAGGGTTATACTTTGTCGTTCGTCATTAATTTGACGGATCATCGTTAATTCGATGGATAAAGTATTGTACTTTGTCGTTCGTCATTAATTTGACGGATCATCGTTAATTCGATGGATGAAGTATCGCACTTTGTCGTTCGTTGTGAGAATTTGATCCCGTGAGTTATCGTAAAGGCTGTATTAAGTTACTAACCTAGTTGTGTGCATGTTATTTAAATTAGGTTAAAAGACTAATCAGTAGTCTAAACTCTGCCCGTATAAATCTGAAATATTGTCACAAGGTAGCTTCACTTTGGAATTATTAAGGTACGGATCCTTACCCCACTCTTATTGCTTCATAAGTCAAATTGTTATAAACCACTAATTACTATATCTTTTAAAAACTCCTTACGTCTTTGATTATCGATTCATTTGACAGTCCGTTCGATTCATATTCTAATCATTTGATTTAAGTTTTCATGTCATGCGATAGTATTATGTTAGTTGTACTCATTATCGCATGTTCCAATATATGTTCCGTTCTGTTATGAAAATAAGTTTTATAAGTTATGTGAATAAGACCATTTGTACTCTGATACCCTGAGTATCGCTTCTCGTGGAGTGTCCCACGAGCATGTTGTTGCGGCATCAACAGCATGTGCTCCATCTGTGACGGAGAGATTAGTTCACGGCGTCCCTAGGTACAAGTGTGGTACAAAGCTACTAGGAGGCGTATGGATCGATCCTAGGATTTCAGTTAATGAGATGGATAGAGGGTATGCCAACTCGCCATTTCGTGTGATAAGTATGCAGGAGTAGCTACCTGTGTATTGTCACGTTTTCAGTTTGCTCATGGGTAAATCCGTAAAATATGATTATGAAATTATGTTCTTGCATTGTATCAGTTTTGCATAAAGCGTTATTTGTTCTTTGAGCCTATAATTCCGTACTGAGCATTCGGCTCATTCCGTATAAATTTTGTATTTACAGGTCAGCAGGTTACTTTGGGCGGGGAAAAGAGAGAGAAGAATAAAGTCTAGGAATAAATCTGAAGATGTTAGTTAATCAAGTCGAATGTCTTCGCTTGTATATTAACTTTAAGTTAAATTGTCGTGTGGTTGTATCCTTGTCAAATAAATAAATAAATGGAATTATGACTTTTGTTTATGATACTGTTATTGTGACACGTCAGCCCATTCCGGGTTGGGGTGTTACACTGACTGTCCCACATGAGAGGTGTCTTTAAGGCAGTGATACCAAAATCCAACAACTGATTTTGAAGCCAAAGCAGTTGGGCTGTACAGCTTGCAGCAGCTATATACTCTGCCTCAGCAGTGGATGTGGAAACAGCTGCTTGCTTTTTCCTTTGCCAAGACACTAAGCAATTGCCTAGGAATTGGCACCCTCCTGAAGTGGACTTCCTTGTCTTGTCACATCCAGCAAAGTCACTATCTAAGAAACCTGAAAGCTTGATATTTCCATCAGCTGGATACCAGATACCAAGTGTGAGAGCACCTTTTAGGTATCTGAATATCCTTTTTACAGCAATTAAGTTTGACTTTCTAGGGGCCGATTGGGATCTTGCACAAACACATGTTGCAAACATGATGTTTGGCCTAGATGCAGTTAGGTACAATAAAGACCCAATCATGTTTCTATATAGAGTTTGATCAACCAAATCATCCTTTTCATCAGACATGACTATTTTATTTGTTGCAATGGGTGTACTGCATGGCTTACAATCATCCATGTCAAATTTATTTAAAAGTTATTTGGCATATTTGCCTTGATGGATAAAAGTGTCATTTTGCAGTTGCCTTACTTGGAGACCAAGAAAGCACTGGAGTTCACCCATTGCACTCATTTCAAACTCAGCTGTCATGAGTTGCCTAAACTATTCACACATTTTGTTACATGTGACAACCCTCACAAAACCAGGTATCCGTACAATTAATTAATATTTAATTAATGCCTAATGAATGTGCTTGATTACAACTATGGTTAAACTGCTTCTTGATTTCTGATACATACATACTCATGCATCACATTTTAGTACTGTCACTCTATTATTTACCCACAAACATTAGTGACAACCTTGATGCACAAAGCACAGTTAGCACACTAAACGGATAACCCAGTAAACATGCTGACATTGCCAGCACTAGACAGACATTGTCTCTGAGGCCAGTATGAGCCGGTAATAGATTACTACACTGGTAGGGAGTGTAGGGGGTGAGGATCATAAAGTTGCGTCACTAGGTGATAGTTATAGTGTCGGGCAGTGCCTAAAACTCACTTTAACTGCAAAATTCTGCACTTTTAAATAAAATTCAGCATTTAATTATGCTAGTAATGTGCAAAAACTTGACAAAATGATCTTGTATACCTTCTAAAATGTCGGGGATTGATTATGACACAAAAAGCATTATAAAAAACACTTTACGGAACAATTAAGCACTTTAACGGAACAGTATCAAACCGAACAACCGGACTTTACCCGGAACATGAAAATATTGTTAAACACATTGTTTTTATTTTTCTAAGCTAGTTAGCGTCCCCGAACACCCTAACACCCCTTTATATTAATAAACACACATGATACACTAACTAATATCATTAGAATCTAACTAGAACCTAACTATGCCATCACAAACCAACCATACCCCCCCCCCCCTTTACATGGGACGGTCACCATGAGGTGACCCACCCCTCTAATTACTTGATTATTTTATTCATCTTTTCCTAGTATCTTGAATACACAATACACATTGGATATTAGTGAACTTGGTCTATAAATATACTCATAAGTTAAGCATTCTCTCACTTCACAACCCACTTTCAAGTTCACAAACACTCCTCCTTCCTTCTCCTTGTTCGGCCGCCACCCAACACCACTCTACCACCACCATCAAGTTCCATTCTAGCCATTTTACATATACTCAAGGGTGCAAGAGATCATACAAGCAAGCTTGGAGTGCTCGGAAGCTCGAGGACCTCTCTCGTTTTCTTTTAACCACCACATTTCTTCACTTGAACTTCCCTAGCCTTGAGCTAGTGGTAAGTCTCTTAGATCCATTCATTTCACATGCTATGAAGGTGGTTAAAGTATGATTCATAATGTTGAACTTAAGAACTCTAAAGATCATAACTTAAAACATGAACATAAAAGCTTTACACAAAGGTTATGAGGTGAAAGATGATAATGCATGGTAAATCTGAATTAAATGAACAAAAACCTGCTATAAACAACTTATGGTCTGATGTTAAACGTATTAGAAAGCATGACGAGCGTATGTGTGCGTTCTAGTAACAATTAGCCTGCAAACAGCTTGCTGATTTGCATTTTTAGCTGACTTTAACTGGCTGTAACCAGACTGTAACCTAACGAAAAATGTATTTTCTGAAGTCTGGATTTATGTATTATGAAATACGGTTCTAATGGCACTGGAATCATAATTTTTGGACTTCGTTTACTATTTTTAAAGTGCCATTTTGTAACAGCAGCTAGAGCTGCATTTTTACTGCTGAATATATGCGTCCTGTTTTCAGTCATAACTTGAATTCTGTGTAGGGTTAGATCATAAACATTATACTGTAGATGGTCACTGTTGTCTCCGTGATCCTCCAACTGGAATTATGTCAAACGGACTTACGATAAATTTTAGATGAATTATTCCGTGGACTGCGGTCAGAAAGAGATGAATCTGACTTCAGTCCGGAAAATGAATTTTTATAAAATATTGGTAATGAACTAGACCCCGATACTTTTACACAATAATATTTGGATCGTATAAGACATTCTGTAAAAATTTGGGAATTTTCGAAATAAGATAACAATTTTAATAAAATAACCGAAAACAGTCCAGTTTCGTATATTAAAACTGAAAGGATATAAGTAGTATTTTGCATGTCAAAATGTCGGGTTGGTTATTGAGTACGATCTAACGTGTTATATATAAAAGAAAATGATACGCTTGTAAGCGTGGACACCTCCAGTTACAGAGGAAACTCTGGCGAAATTTTTCTAGATATATAACACTTAAAAATATTTTTGTGACAAGTGTTATAAATATATTTTTAACTTGTTTCCAAAATATAAATTTCGCCATGATTTTTATTACAAAATGACCAAGTGTCGGAGGTGGATTTTTGTAAAGGAAACTTGTTAAATATATATTGAGAATATATATTTCATAATAAAACGCTTGTGTGCTTACGTGATTATTTTGTGAACTAAAGATATATTATTTTTAGGGTAAAAATAATATTACTTGTTCGGTCACGTACGTTTACGGATTCCGCACGTTACACGTTCGTTACGCAATCGAAATGGAGTCAAACCCGGTCCTAACAAGTGGTATCAGAGCATGATTACTTTCTGTACATAAATAAACCATATTTCATAAAACCCTAAAAACTGAAAAATTTAAAAATCAAAAATATGTTTTTAAATTTTTCTCAAATATTAAAAAATACAAAAATATGTTGATTGAATACGCCGAAATCCTCACGGCTGAACAAACATGATTACTTTCACAAGATTGAAAAACGGTTTTCAAACTGTCGAAAATCAATGAGTTGTAAATCATGGGGGTACGTTATATTTTTCTGCAAATCAGAGCATGAGATGCAGAAAATGGATGGCGAGACAAAGCTATCAGTATCGGTTTGTCAATTTTTTTTTAAATGGTTTTGAATTTTAAGGGGAGTAATATTGTCAGAAAATCCAAAAACATTTGAAAATTTGAAAAAGGCAAAAACATGATAAAATTCAAAAATTGAGTTTTTGTGTAAAAAGAGGAAATGATAGTACATCAGTAGACAGTTACAGTATGCTAAAGAAATGTAATGATTATATAGCGTTAAACAGTCTCACTGATGATATGCCGATAGGTTTTTATACATTTAGTAAACTTTTCGGGATATAAACCTAAATTCAAACTTGCTTATTTCGTGGGGAACACTACTTGGATATATAGGTAACCCCTGAAATCTTGTTTGAAAGGTCCCTCTTTCTGAGATACTAGGTCTTTATGCTTAGTGATATCTGGGGTATTATCCCGGGACTTCTGATTTTGCAGAAGCAATGGCCTAGTCCCTGGAGAATACTTTACTGCTTGCTTGAAATATAGCGTTGCCCTCAGCATAAAATGATGAGACAATAAAATTGCTAATCAATGATGTTGTAAAAAAGATCCTCTAAAGGGGACACACCTAAAGTCAAACCTGAGTTCTCTGCTGAACGGAAGTTCTGACCTGAGCTCGTATGGTTTCATAATTTATTCCCCTTACAGATATCATCTAGGTATACTCACCTGTAAGACTGAATATTGGGATCTGGATACGGGAGTATATTCAAGAGGTGGGACACATGAATAGGTTTAAGTTCTTAAAACACCTAATTCGTATCCTGAATCAGTTGAAATTTGTGTGAAAATTTAAGTGGATCAGTAGATCGACAATCTAAGTGAATTGTTTAATTCTTAATGTGTAACTAAGCTCAACGGTACTTGTGACTTGTCAAAAAATGATATGATCCTCTAACGCAAACTCAAACAAAAATATTGTTTGTAAATATGTGTGTACATATTTCTTTACTGCTTTATATTTCAGAAAATACAAAAAGATTTTGATTTCTTCTTTATTTTCGACAATCGATGTCTGAGAGCTGAGTTTCAAAATCTAAGTATACTGATCGTGTTTCTGAAAATAAAAACAAGTTCATTAATTTGAAACTTGAAGTTTTTAAAATAAAAAATCAAAAACAGTTTGTGATATCTCCAAGGTCATTAATTTGGACTTGGATGATTAACTGTAAGGGATTTGGATGCTTATACTGTTAAAATATGTAAAAGAGCCAGTTTCCGATCCGGTTCGCTGAAACTGCCAAATCTTTAAAGATTGTTGATAGAGAGAGAGAAAATCAAGTTTTCCTGGATATATTCATACTATTATATCTTAGTGCCAGGATCTTGATTATAAGTTTGTAAGAGCCAGGTCACGATTCCTGGACAACTAAAAATTGCTTTTACTGTCGAAATATTCCAGCTTATGCTAAGAGAGCCAGGTAATCAATCCTGGAAGTTTAAAACACTTTCACTTATAAATGTTTGAGGATTGCAGATGTTGTTCCAGACTACGATCCCGATAGCCGAGTCTAAGGGGGAGTCTGAAAACGAGCTCAACGCAAAGGGAAGCGTGCATTCAAGGACCCAGGAACTATTCTGGAGGAGCTTGTAACCAAAAATCCAGGTGTCGATCTCAAAGCACGAAAACTTAACGAAAGGGGGAGCCAAGAGAGTCTACTGAAAGGGGGAGAAGCTGAAGCTGAAGACAAATCCACGGGGATTTTGTTCGAGAGAGAGAGAAAGAAAAGATGCTACGAGTTTGACTCAATGATTGAGATTGACTGCGGCAATATCCAAGGGGGAGTCTGTTAGTGCATTTATGTCTATCGCCTCCGTCATCTCAAATCGTAGCGGAAACACTTTAAATTCTAGGCTTTATGTAATATCTAGTTAGTAAAAGGCAAGGTGGCATTATTGTAAATACGGAGAACCTCCTTATATCCCTTGGCCTATAAATAGAACCTTTAGGGTTCTCATTTAGAACTTTTTTGCCATTTTAGAGCATTTGGAGCTTTGGAGATCTAGAGCTAGAGAGAGAAAGTTCCGTGTACGTGATTCAGGTGCTGTACGTTTTCAGATCTGATTAATAGAATCACGTTTATATTACATCACATGTGTTCGGTCACGTACGTGTACGGATTCCGCACGTTACACGTTCGTTACGCAATCGAAACGGAGTCAAAACCGGTGCTAACAACCTTTTTCATAGCATTCCCTCACAAAGTGATGTCTGATATCAATGTGCTTGGTGGTTGAATGGGAGACTGGATTTTTGATGATATTTTCTGCTGCCTGACTGTCCAACATGAGAGGTGTCTTTAAGGCAGTGATCCCAAAATCCAACAACTGATTTTGAAGCCAAAGCAGTTGGGCTGTACAGCTTGCAGCAGCTATATACTCTGCCTCAGCAGTGGATGTGGAAACAGCTGCTTGCTTTTTGCTTTGCCAAGACACTAAGCAATTGCCTAGGAATTGGCACCCTCCTGAAGTGGACTTCCTTGTCTTGTCACATCCAGCAAAGTCACTATCTAAGAAACCTGAAAGCTTGATATTTCCATCAGCTGGATACCAGATACCAAGTGTGAGAGCACCTTTTAGGTATCTGAATATCCTTTTTACAGCAATTAAGTTTGACTTTCTAGGGGCTGATTGGGATCTTGCACAAACACATGTTGCAAACATGATGTTTGGCCTAGATGCAGTTAGGTACAATAAAGACCCAATCATGTTTCTATATAGAGTTTGATCAACCAAATCATCCTTTTCATCAGACATGACTATTTTATTTGTTGCAATGGGTGTACTGCATGGCTTACAATCATCCATGTCAAATTTATTTAAAAGTTATTTGGCATATTTGCCTTGATGGATAAAAGTGTCATTTTGCAGTTGCCTTACTTGGAGACCAAGAAAGCACTGGAGTTCACCCATTGCACTCATTTCAAACTCAGCTGTCATGAGTTGCCTAAACTCTTCACACATTTTGTTACATGTGACAACCCTCACAAAACCGGGTATCCGTACAATTAATTAATATTTAATTAATGCCTAATGAATGTGCTTGATTACAACTATGGTTAAACTGCTTCTTGATTTCTGATACATACATACTCATGCATTACATTTTAGTACTGTCACTCTATTATTTACCCACAAACATTAGTGACAACCTTGATGCACAAACACAGTTAGCACACTAAACGGATAACCCAGTAAACATGCTGACATTGCCAGCACTAGACAGACATTGTCTCTGAGGCCAGTATGAGCCGGAAATAGATTACTACACTGGTAGGGAGTGTAGGGGGTGAGGATCATAAAGCTGCGTCACTAGGTGATAGTTATAGTGCCGGGCAGTGCCTAAAACTCACTTTAACTGCAAAATTCTGCACTTTTAAATAAAATTCAGCATTTAATTATGCTAGTAATGTGCAAAAACTTGACAAAATGATCTTGTATACCTTCTAAAGTGTCGGGGATTGATTGTGACACAAAAAGCATTATAAAAGACACTTTACGGAACAATTAAGCACTTTAACGGAACAGTATCAAACCGAACAACTGGACTTTACCCGGAACATGAAAATATTGTTAAACACATTGTTTTTATTTTTCTAAGCTAGTTAGCGTCCCCGAACACCCTAACACCCCTTTATATTAATAAACACACATGATACACTAACTAATATCATTAGAATCTAACTAGAACCTAACTATGCCATCACAAACCAACCATACCCCCCCCCCCCCCCTTTACATGGGACGGTCACCATGAGGTGACCCACCCCTCTAATTACTTGATTATTTTATTCATCTTTTCCTAGTATCTTGAATACACAATACACATTGGATATTAGTGAACTTGGTCTATAAATATACTCATAAGTGAAGCATTCTCTCACTTCACAACCCACTTTCAAGTTCACAAACACTCCTCCTTCCTTCTCCTTGTTCGGCCGCCACCCAACACCACTCTACCACCAACATCAAGTTCCATTCTAGCCATTTTACATATACTCAAGGGTGCAAGAGATCATACAAGCAAGCTTGGAGTGCTCGGAAGCTCGAGGACCTCTCTCGTTTTCTTTTAACCACCACATTTCTTCACTTGAACTTCCCTAGCCTTGAGCTAGTGGTAAGTCTCTTAGATCCATTCATTTCATATGCTATGAAGGTGGTTAAAGTATGATTCATAATGTTGAACTTAAGAACTCTAAAGATCATAACTTAAAACATGAACATAAAAGCTTTACACAAAGGTTATGAGGTGAAAGATGATAATACATGGTAAATCTGAATTAAATGAACAAAAACTTGCTATAAACAACTTATGGTCTGATGTTAAACGTATTAGAAAGCATGACGAGCGTATGTGTGCGTTCTAGTAACAATTAGCCTGCAAACAGCTTGCTGATTTGCATTTTCAGCCGACTTTAACTAGCTGTAACCAGACTGTAACCTAACGAAAAATGTATTTTCTGAAGTCTGGATTTATTTATTATGAAATACGGTTCTAATGGCACTGGAATCATAATTTTTGGACTTCGTTTACTATTTTTAAAGTGCCATTTTGTAACAGCAGCTAGAGCTGCATTTTTACTGCTGAAAATATGCGTCATGTTTTCAGTCATAACTTGAATTCTGTGTAGGGTTAGATCATAAAAATTATACTGTAGATGGTCACTGTTGTCGCCGTGATCCTCCAACTAGAATTATGTTAAACGGACTTACGATAAATTTTAGATGAATTATTCCGTGGACTGCGGTCAGAAAGAGATGAATCTGACTTCAGTCCGGAAAATGAATTTTTATAAAATATTGGTAATGAACTAGACCCCGATACTTTTACACAATAATATTTGGATCGTATAATACATTCTGTAAAAATTTGGGAATTTTCAAAATAAGATAACTATTTTAATAAAATAACCGAAAACAGTCCAGTTTCGTATATTAAAACTGAAAGGATATAAGTAGTATTTTGCATGTCAAAATGTCGGGTTGGTTATTGAGTACGATCTAACGTGTTATATATAAAAGAAAATGATACGCTTGTAAGCGTGGACACCTCCAGTTACAGAGGAAACTCTGGCGAAATTTTTCTAGATATATAGCACTTAAAAATATTTTTGTGACAAGTGTTATAAATATATTTTTAACTTGTTTCCAAAATATAAATTTCGCCATGATTTTTATTACAAAATGACCAAGTGTCGGAGGTGGATTTTTGTAAAGGAAACTTGTTAAATATATATTGAGAATATATATTTCATAATAAAACGCTTGTGTGCTTACCTGATTATTTTGTGAACTAAAGATATATTATTTTTAGGGTAAAAATAATATTACTTGATATATCATGAAAATACGACTCCAAAAACGATACCAACGCCCTCACAAATAAATATTTAAGTTACGTCGGTATTGTTTTTACAATGCAAACTCTAAAACGTAACGCGCGTATTTTCGGAAAATACTCTTAAGGGTGTATTTTGGCAAAGTATTATTTTGGGAAATAGTATGAAGTAAAATATAATATTTTTGGGAAAAATATGTATATTTTGGAATCAGAACATTTTAGACAATTGAGACTTAAAAATATATTTTTCGGAATTATAACGTATACGTATATTTTGGTAAAAATAATATGTTGGAAAATAACATATGTACCTGTATATTCGGAATTAACATATTTTAATTTGGAACAATAACATCGAAATACGACGCCATTACTTGGCAGGATATACAGGTACATATGTTATTTTAAGAATACGAGTATACAAGTATAGATTACCCCCATCCTTGGGAAGGAAATACAAAGCTAAAATGCTTGAGAAATATTAATACAGAATCACTGCATAAACAATTATTCCAAAACTAAAAACAATTATTATAACTTGGAATAATACCAGAATCGTAACTCAAAAACATACATACTAAGACAAGGCACTACCCGTTCGTCTAATAGACGTTAGACCATTGTAGGTAGTCGTGTTTGCCGCGGAGATTTGGGTTACACATACTGAAGACGCAATACAGTGAGTTCATGCCCCCCCCTTTCTCTTAACTGTTTTCAGTTTTTATACTTCGGGGGTGAAATACATGTTACAATGATTACGGATACTTTTATACATGGTATGGTTAGCTTAAGGAGGGTTTACTACTTAGATCATGTGAGTGGGTAGGCGGAAACTGGAGGCCATTAATCCTCATTGTAGGACCGAGGGACATTGGTGATAGATCTATTTGGGTGTAGCGAGCCCTCACTCCTGAGTCCGCTTAATGGACCAGGTGGTGACTATGAGTTTCCCGACGCATAAATCCGCTAGGTTTGAGTCTTCCTACAGCATTTCACTACAGCACTTCACACATATCATTGGCTTTGCAACCCAATGGTGATCTATTTTTATTTAATTGCTACATACCAGGGATTTTCATACATACAGACATTTTTACAAAGGTTTATACCTACTCACTTACACATGAACTCGCTCAACTTTATGTTGACTTTTCAAACTACATGTATTTCAGGAAACTAACAGATCTGGCACGGTATGCACATATTTTCAAGCTGCGTTTGAACAAAGAAGTCATCCAGGGTTTAGAAGGTGTAACCTCTTCCTGGACGGGTTACATATCCCTAAACCTAGTATTGTTTAAAGTCTTTTGCTAAGTCTTTATGAACTCAATTAAATCAAGTTAAGGTTTGTAACTTATTTTGAGATTGTTGAAAATGGGATTTTTCTAAAACTTTATTAATGGATGAATATCTCATATTTTTATCATATAACATTGTTATGATTGTTGCTATGGTATTAAGAAGTCACACCAAATAAACTCACGCTTCCGCAAAGCCAGGGTGTGACAGCTTGGTATCAGAGCCTCGATCATAGCGAACTAGGATTCTTTCTCGAGTCTAGACTATGATCATCAGGGCTCTCACGAAAACATTTTCAAACACTTTTACATTGCATACACTATATGTCCAGATCCAGGGAACAAACCTTTTTACAAAAAAAGGCACAAATATACATTTCCAAATTTAAATTTATAATTCAGTCTGAGAGACTGAGGGAGTAGTCTGAGAGACTAGAAAGTTCAGTCTGAGAGGCTGGGAGGTTAGTCTAGTGGGACTAGAAAGTTCAGTCTGAGAGGCTGGGAGGTTAGTCTAGTGGGACTAGGAGGTTCAGTCTGAGAGGCTGGGAGGTTAGTCTAGTGAGACTAAAAGGATCAGTCTGAGAGGCTGGAAGGATAGTCTGAGAGACTAGGAGGATCAGTCTGAGAGGCTGGGAGGATAGTCTGAGAGACTAGGAGGATCAGTCTGAGAGGCTGGAAGGATAGTCTGAGAGACTAGGAGGATCAGTCTGAGAGGCTGGGAGGATAGTCTGAGAGACTAGGAGGTTCAGTCTGAGAGGCTGGGAGGATAGTCTGGGGAAGACTAGGATGATTACTTGCTTACATTAATTGAGATTTACGTGCTTATTTGATTTAAGGTTGATTTACGTGCATATGTGGTAGTTGTTCGCATACACTAATTGTTAGTAATTACTCTGAATATACATGCTACGCACCGGCACACATGTCACTCTAATTAGAGAACGAGTTATCAGACATTGACAACCCTACGACCACCGCCACAGATAATGAGACTACATCCGCGCCAAAGACAATTACGTCAGATACTGAAAGTGATCCTGATATGCTAATGACGAGGACGACTTCTAACAGTCCGTGCTACCAGACTTTGGTGATACTTCATCTTTGCTGATGGTTTCTCTGACAAGAATCTTTCTGTCACTCTTGTTTCAATCCATGACCACTCTATCACTGGTCATCCCGATGATGGACACACCATGGCTCCGATCCTCGATGATGCGCCTCCTGCGGACATTCTACTGAAGGTTAGCTACTCGACAAAAAAATTTATGACGACGTTGACATGCTTATCGATGGTCCTACTGCCGACACCTATGACGATAGAAAATTTGACGAGAACACTGTTACTAATTTCACTTCTTAATACCCTTGTTAACAAGCTACCCTCTGATTCTAGCATGCATTCAGACTCCTTTAAGTCTGTGGTATCTGCAACCTTACAAATAGCTGGATTACAGCTTTCTACTACTGACGCAGACGACGACAACATGGCTGCTGCTCTATCACCTGCTCGAGGCATCACACCGTTACACGACCCAGAGCCTGCTTTTGAGCTAGCTTCAGCACCTTTTGGGTCAGCTCGATGTTGCACCTGCTGAACCTACACCTTTACGTGATCATGATCCTATTTCTTTTAGGTCTGCCCGACATTGCACCCCTTATATCTACCTGCATCTGGCAATCTCCTCATTCGTTAAGACGGTTGTTTTTGCACCCGCAGCCACTAATGTAGCACCTCTTCCCTTATGAAGACCGACGTCCATTGCGCCAACGAGCCTGTCGCTGTCACACCCGCTCGTAGCGGAAACGCAAGGTGTGATCTGTATGGTTTTCATTGCATAAATATCGATGTACATGAACAAACTATATGAATAAAACATACTCCATTGCCAATACATAAGTATTTCCAAAAGATTACAACATAAGTTTCGTGTGTCGGTTACAAACCATTAACATAAAAGTAAAGTGTTATTGTTTCATACATTAACATGAAATAAACTACTAAAGGTTAAACCATCATATTTCCTCAAAGAGGCGGAATATAATAGTTAAACCCTCCAAAAGATGGCATGGAGTTCTTGTACTTGTTATCTTGACTGGGAAATCCGACATGGTCCTTTAATTCCCTGAAATACATGTTAAGTTTGGAAAACATCAACAAAAGTTGGTGAATTCATGCAATTTAGTTGTAAACGATGTATTTAAAATGTGAATTGTAGTATGTAAAGCGTCAATGAAATCGTTGATCATTAATGTTTTGCAAGGACATTAATATGTGTGACGAAAAAGGAAGCAATCCAACCCTAGACGATTTTATGTCGACTCCTATCGACTGGGACACAAACGCACTCTTCTGTATGGGTCCACGACCAAGAGTGGGGCTCGCCAAAACCCATTAGATCTAGTCCTTTGTTCCTTGGTCCAAACTGGATTAATGGTGCTTATAGTATGGCCCTAATTCGCACATGATCTAAGGTGTTTCATTACCTAACTTTAACATACTTTGAACATGTATCTTCCCCGATAGTTGTAAAGTTGTAAAACATTTAAATGAATAGGGGAACATGAACTCACAGTATCGCGTCTTGTGAATAGATGAAAATAAGATCTCACGTGCGGTCGTCCTGAATAGCGTGGCGACCTACAAATGTTCTTATTTTTGTTAGACACTTCGGTCTTTGTAATAACTTGAGTACAAGTCTTGTGTCTTATATGTGTGTAAGACTTGTATGTCTATACTGTTCGTTGAACGGTGTATTTAGATGAATGAGTTGTTAATCTGTTATATATATATATTTCACCAAATATATATATATATGTCATCTTGTATCTTGTGAGTTGTATAGTCGGATTTAGTCCTCTAAATCTCGTGTCTTATATGTATCAATTGTATGATTGTGTTTACAATAATGGTATCATTGGGCCGAGCCCATGTTTTCATGTTATTGGGCCCAAAATAGTGTTGGGCCTAAATAGTGTTGGGCCTCAAATAGTGTTGGGCCTCAATAGTGTTGGGCCTCAATAGTGTTGGGCCTCAAATAGTGTTGGGCCTCAATAGTGTTGGGCCTCAATAGTGTTGGGCCTCAAATAGTGTTGGGCTTGAATAGTGTTGGGCTTGAATAGTGTTGGGCTTTGGCCCATATGTTTAGTATTTAGGCTTAGCCCATGAATTTATGTTAAGCCCATTATGAAGATAAGCCCATTAAGAAAATAGCCCATTAAGTATAATAAGCCCATTTGTAGAAAAATAGCCCATTAAGTATAATAAGCCCATTTGTAGAAAAATAGCCCATTAAGTATAATAAGCCCATTTGTTATAAAAATAGCCCACTAGTATATGTAAGCCTTTCATTTTTATAAAAACCCTTTTTATAAAAATTTACTAAGTATAGATGTTAGTAAATAAAAACATACTAGTTTTTATAAGTTTCTAAACATCCGAAATTTGTTATCAATGACATATTTATATTTCGTGTCGAAAGATCGTCTAAACATCGTAGTAACTCTTCGGATTGGCAATTCACTTTTGTAGTCGTCCGTCGTTCATTTTGACCATAAATGGTGTCCGATTATTCGAATCGTCCGTAACTCGTTTTAAGGCGTAAATATGTGAAGTCTTGTAGGACTTTTGTTATAAAGTGTTTTGAGTTTAATTGTGATATTAGATACAAATTCCTACCTTGATATATATAACTAATACATCAAGTAATACATGTCACAAAAATTGTTAAAGTAAACAAATATATATTTTCTAAAAAAAATATATATTTTTCTTGTCTTTTATTTTATAAAAACTTTCTTTAACAACCTTTTTAATCTTGTAGAGATTTAACCATATATGTGGTTACTTTATAAAATAAAGTTTTTATGAAAAATGGCCATATAACCTTTGTATTTTTATCTTAACCATGTTTCATAAACATATCATTTTCTTCATCAAATCACCACCAATTTACTCAACATCCTAACTAAACATATGAGACTTTTATAAAATGAAATTATCAAGATGATATCCAAATCATGTAGGGTTTTAACCATGATCATTTCATATGCTAACAAGTTCAAAAACCAAATTTAATTTTAGTTTTAACAAATTTTATAAAAATCTCTAGTTGTATGTTACTTTTTATAATCTTGTGAAAGTCTTGTTTTTAAATAAAAACCTTAATTATTTTCACAAGATCAATAGTTATGATCATCCATTTAATCCTTTATGTTAAAAACCCTTTAACATAAACATGCATAATTTTTAGATCATATCTTAAAACATCTTCTAACAATTTATTTGCATCATAAACATTATAACAAGACTAAATAAGCATATATCAAGTCTTAGATCACAATATAAACAATCATAATTATATCATGATTTTTATTCTTTGCTTCTTTGTATTTTTTCATGTTTATTATGTATGATATTTAGTTATTATTAGCTATAATAACAATCATAAACATAATATATTTGTATAAAAAAAATAGTTATAGAAGCATACTTCTAGCACAAAGCTAGGGATGATCTTAGAAGATTATTAAGACTAAGAAGATGATGATCTTGTTGGTAGAACACTTTTGTATGGATGAAAACCCTTCCTTTTACTTCCAATAGCTTTAGATCACCTTATGTTACTTGGAAATCCATGTTGATCATGAAGGAGGTAATAAAAATAATTGGGTTTTTGAAGGTGTTCTTATGAAAAAGATGAAGATAGTTAGGGTGTTCTTGGATGATGAAAGATGATAGAGTAAAGTGTAGTAACTCAGTGACTAAGTGTAGAAATTAATCACATTCTCATCCACTAGTAACTAGATAAATAATATCTAGATATTTTACCATAATAAACAAGGGGGTGGGACCCCTTGTTCACGTTCATAAGGTGGGGGGGGGTCTTATGTTGTTGAAAAATGTTAGTAATTTATAAGGTTTCAAAATGTGGTAAAAAGATGTAAGTGTTTAGGTGTTTAAGTTTTCCAACTTTTTGAGATGTTTCATGACTTGAAATGATTTTATTTTTACCATAGAAGACCAAAAATAATAATCACTAGTTCGCTACATGTGCCAAAATATAGTTCGGCTAGATGTTTAGCGCTCGTTTCGCTAGTAAATAGTCGAAAGGTACGCTTATGGAAGTTGTAGGAAAAATTCCAGTTATGTGCGAAATTGATATTCCATAATTATTTTTGTATGAAATAGGTGCCTAAACATCAATTTTTGCATCTTGTAAAAAAAATACAATTGCTGAATTTTGCGGAAAATTCATGAAATGGTCACTTTTAGCGCATTTCGGACAGTTTTTAGTGCTACCGGGCATTGGTAAAATATTAACCAAACTCTTGTATTCCCATATAGGGTTTAATATATAATTGATATTGGACTCTCATCCGAGTCCTAAAGATGTCATTTTAGATGTTTTCTGCGGATCCGGAGTTTTCGTCAGCACTCTAGTTCACTAGGCACTACTCTAGTTGTTTCGGTGAATTGTTTGCACTATTTCAAATGTACCCAATAAAAGTGAATCATGTGTAATAATAAACGAATATTCCATGAGTTTTCTAAGATGTATTTCATGTAATCATGCAGTCCGAATATTCAAAACACATACTTGTATAATGTAAATCACCGTTTTAAATGTAAGTAAATTACCCGAAAGTGGCAGTTGTCACATTCTCCCCTTGTTATTTAGAATTTCGTCCCGAAATTCTAGCTTTTTTATTCTTTGCAGGAGTCTTCGGAAATAAGTGAGGATATTTTTCCTTCATTCGGTCTTCACGTTCCCAAGTATACTCGGGTCCGTGACGAGAGTTCCAACGAACTTTTACTAATTTGATACGACTTCTCCGTGTTTTATTGACCTTCCAGTCCGTGACCTCAACAGGTTCTTCAGTGAAATGGAGTTTGTCGTCAATGTGAATTTCATCCACGGGAATGGCAACAGTTACTTGTATTGGACTCTTTTTAAGATTCGACACATGAAACGTGTGGTGTACACTGCTAAGTTCATCAGGTAACTTCAACTTGTAGGCAACAGTGCCAATCTTTTCTAAGATTTCAAACGGTCCAATGTAACGCGGGTTAAGCTTTCCGCGTTTACCGAACCTCACTACGCCTTTCCAAGGTGAGACTTTTAACAAAACTTTTTCTCCAACCTCGAAAGATGCTTGTTTTCGTTTTCCATCTGCGTAGATCTTTTGTCGATCACGAGCCGCCTTGATACGGTCTCGGATCTGAAAAATTTTATCCGTAGTATCTTGGACTAGTTCCGGACCAATTAATTGACTATCGCCTGTTTCCGCCCAACATAGCGGAGAGCGACACTTTCGACCATAAAGAGCTTCGAACGGTGCAGCTCGTATACTTGTATGGTAGCTGTTATTGTAGGAAAATTCAACTAGAGGTAGATGATTATCCCAATTGCCGCCTAAATCCATAACACATGCACGAAGCATATCTTCGAGTGTTTGGATTGTCCGTTCGCTCTAGCCGTCAGTTTGTGGATGAAAGGCCGTACTTAGATTCAATTGAGATCCAAAGGCCTGTTGAAATGATTTCCATATTCTTGAAACAAAACGACCGTCTCGGTCCGAAATGATTGAAATAGGCACTCCATGACGAGCCACTATTTCTTTGAGATATATTTCCGCTAGTTTCTCAGTACTATCCTTCTCCCGAATTGGTAAGAAGTGTGCGGACTTTGTCAATCTATCGACGATTACCCATATCATGTCATGACCTTTCGAGGTCCTGGGTAACTTCGTAATGAAGTCCATAGATATTTGTTCCCATTTCCAAGCGGGAATCTCGGGTTGTTGTAGTAAACCTGATGGTTTCTGATACTCTGCCTTGACCTTCGCGCAGGTCAAGCATTTTCTAACATAGTTAGCAATATCCTTTTTGAGGTTAGGCCACCAATAGTACTCTTTTAAGTCTTGGTACATCTTATCTGATCCAGGATGGATTGAGTACTTTGACCTATGTGCTTCCTCAAAAATGAGATCTCGGAGACCTCCAAAGAATGGAACCCAAATTCTACCCGCAAAGTACAAAGTTCCATCCTCCTTTGGTACTAACTGTTTTTCCATGCCTCGAAGTGATTCTTCTAGAATATGTTCTTCCTTGAGCGCTTCTTGTTGTGCATTTTGAATCCGTGCGGTAAGATCTGTGTGAATCGTCATCTCTAGTGCTCGCACTCTTAGTGTTTTAACTCGTTCCTTGCGGCTCAAGGCGTCTGCTACAACGTTCGCCTTGCCCGGATGGTACTTGATTTCACAGTCATAGTCATTCAATAATTCAACCCAACGTCGCTGACGCATATTTAATTCTTTTTGGTTGAATATGTGTTGTAGACTCCTATGATCTGTGAAAATAGTGCACTGTGTACCATATAAGTAATGCCGCCAAATTTTCAAAGCAAATACCACCGCGCCTAGCTCTAGGTCGTGAGTGGTATAGTTCTTCTCGTGAACTTTCAGTTGGCGGGACGCGTACGCGATAACCTTTTTACGTTGCATGAGTACACAACCCAAACCTTGATGCGAAGCATCACAGTATACCACAAAGTCATCGGTACCGTCGGGTAATGATAGGACTGGTGCAATGCACAACTTGTCTTTAAGATGTTGAAATGCTGCTTCTTGTTTCTCTCCCCAATCGAATTTCCTGTCTTTCTATGTAAGAGAAGTTAGCGGTTGAGCAATCTTTGAGAAATTCTCAATGAATCTCCGATAATATCCCGCTAAGCCCAAAAATTGTCGCACTTCAATAGGAGTCTTGGGCGCTTCCCAATTCTTAATCGATTCAATCTTCGACGGGTCTACTTGAATACCCTTCTCGTTCACTATATGCCCGAGAAATTGTACTTCACGAATCCAAAACTCACATTTGGAAAACTTCGCTTATAGTTTCTCCTTTTTGAGTAGTTCTAAAATGGTTCTCAAATGTTGTTCATGCTCGGTTGCCGATCGTGAGTATATCAAGATGTCGTCAATGAACACTATGACGAATTTGTCGAGATACGGCTTGCAGACGCGGTTCATTAAATCCATGAAGACCGCCGGTGCGTTCGTTAAACCAAAAGGCATAACGAGAAACTCGTAATGACCATAACGAGTCCGAAAAGCCGTTTTCGGTATGCTTTCTTCTTGAACCCGTAATTGATGATACCCCGATCGTAAGTCTATCTTTGAATAAAAACTCGACCCTTGTAGTTGATCGAATAAGTCGTCAATCCTCGGTAGTGGATACCGATTCTTGATGGTGAGTTTATTCAACTCTCTATAGTCGATACACATTCTGAATGTCCCGTCCTTCTTTTTCACAAAGAGAACTGGAGCTCCCCAAGGCGAGAAACTCGGTCTGATGAATCCCTTATCCAACAACTCTTGAAGTTGTGTGGACAATTCCTGCATTTCAGAAGGTGCTAATCGATATGGAGATCTGGCTACAGGTGCAGCTCCTGGTACCAAGTCGATGTGAAATTCGACTTGTCGATAAGGCGGTAGTCCTGGCAAGTCTTCAGGAAAGACTTCAGGAAATTCTTTTACTACCGGAATATCTGTCAACTTCGGCCCATCGGCCTTCTTGTCTACTACATGCGCTAGAAAGGCAATATAACCTTTCCGTAAGTATTTCTGTGCTTTCATGCAATTGATGATCCGCAATGGGGTGTCACGCTTCTCTCCATGTATAACAAGTGTCTCTTCGTTCGGTAGTGGTAGGCGAATGATCTTCTCGTGGCAAACGACTTCAGCTCGATTTTTGGATAGCCAATCCATGCCAACCACTACATCGAAACTACCCAATTCGACGGGTAAGAGATCGATATTGAATTTTTGTTCACCAAGTTCTAAGGTACACTCCTTAACAACTTCTCCCGTCTCTATTAGTCTACCGTTAGCCAATTCTATAGAATATGGAACATCTAGTTTACTAGGTTCCAAACGCAGAATATTTTTAAATTCTATAGAGATAAAACTAAAATCGGCTCCGGTATCAAATAATATGGATGCGAAATGATCATTGAGGAGAAACGTACCAGTGACCACATTAGGGTCTTGGCGCGCATCCTTGGCTCCAATCACAAAAGATCGACCACGAGCTTGAATTTCTTTAGGACAGTCTTTCTTGTAGTGATCTTTGCTTCCGCATCCAAAACATCCTTGATTACGACCATTCCCGTTTCCATTCTTGTTACCAAATCCACTTCCCGATCCAGTATTATTTCCCGTTCCCCAACATGACTCGGTACGGTGGCCAAGCTTGCCACACTTGTCACACTTGACAACCCGACAATCACCCAAGTGATGAAATTTGCATCGCTCGCACTTAGGTAAAGTACCAGCGTACTTCTTAGAACCAGTGTCGTTTGTGGCTACAAACGCCCTTGCATCCTTTTGCGGGTTATTCTGTCGCCTGTTGTTGTTGTTGTTGTTGTTGGGGTTATTGTTATTGTTGTTGTAGTTGTTGTTACTGTTGTTGTTGTTATTACCGCGGGTTCCCTTCTTGAAATTCGAGTAACTCCTCTTCCCACGGTTGGAAGACTCAACATGTGTTTCCTTCTTGTCATCACCTTTCTCAGTGAATATCTTCATCCTGACCCCGTCTTCAGTAAGACTCACGGCTATAGTCACAGCCTGAGTAATAGTCGTGGGTTTAGCTGCAGTAACCAGACTTCGAATCTTGTCAGAAAGTCCCCAGATGTAGCGTTCGATACGCTTGTATTCTGGTGTCACAAGATAAGGAATCACGCGGGACAGATCGTGAAATCTTTGCGTATATCCCGTTTTATCAGCTCCGACCATGGTAAGGTTCCAAAACTCGTTCTCCAACTTCTGGAGTTCAACACGAGAACAGTACTTATCCCTCATACGTTCCTTCAGTTCATCCCAAGTCAACGCATAAGCAGCGTTTTCACCCAAAGTTTGCACTTGTAGGTTCCACCAGGTAAGGGCCTCGTTGAGAAACAAGCCAGTAACGAAAGTGACTTGCTGATTAGCGAAACATCTGCTCATTCTGATAGTGGAATCCGTTTTCTCCGTCCATCTCACATAAGCTACAGCACCGCCTGTGCCATCGTAGTTAAGTGGCTTGCAGTCCAGAAACTGCTTGAATGTGCACCCTGAAATTGGACAACGGATTTTGAATGAACAAACAGTGAATCGCACGAATAGATTTAGAAAGAAATTTGATAAGTCGTAACAAAACAGCTAAATGTTACCCGTATTATTTGTTCCACCTGAAGGACCGCTTGGACCCTGGCCTCCTGATCCGCCGGTGCCACCAGTTTGTTCGACACGGGATGCCTCATACAGTGCGATAGCTTGAGCGATTCTCTGTTCTATAAGTGCATTCAGTTCCGCCTCGGTCGTAGGCATTGGTGGAGGTGGGGGTGGATTAGTCCGTGAACGTAAGACTCTCCTTGGTGGCATGATTCTTCCAAAGGAGAAATAGGATAAAGATTAGACGTTGATTTTGTTTGTTCAAAAAGAAATATTCATAACATTAACAACAATATCACCATCAAATATATAATGCGAGTAAATAAGTTAACATAAACAATAAGATATGTCCAACCAGACCACTCAGCTGCATTTAATAGATAACACCAAGTTTTTCATATATATAGTCAACCGGTTACATAATCGTTTGAAAGGAACAAAATAGACTCGGGCTACATAACCCGGTCATACTAGTCTAGTACAACAAAAGAGATAACAAGATCTTCCTTCCAACTGTGTGATCCACTGTATGTCGGTTGTCTTCAAAACTTGGTGTAGCGTCAATATGTACACAAACGGATATAGATACCCGTCCCAAAAGTATAATACCTGCAAACATAGTCTATGGTGGGGGAAAAACCGGTGGTGGAATCGGGAACAACAACCTGTGGACATCAGAAACCCTACCCTCCAAATCTAGAACCAAACGGTTCAGGAATACCATCTGCTGCTCGAGCGTCAGAATACGAGTAGGTAAATCAACTGGCGGTAGATCCACTGGTGGCATCCGGGGTGGTAGTGGGGGTAATGGGGGTGACCCTGGTGGTGGTGGTGCCAGAAGTACTAAACTAATCAGGTGAGTCAGCTCATCCTCGAGTTCACTAACTCGACGGATAACAAAGTCTATCTGATGCTCAAGTGTCAACACACGAGCACGTAACTCTGTAGTAGCAGCAGGGTAATGCACTGGGTGGTATGGGTCTGTGATGGGCATATCATGTGGGTATAGGTCCATGTCCCCGGGTGGTATATGGGCATGTCCCGAGGGTCCTGCCTCGTCAGTATGGTCTATATGTGGTAGAATAGGGGCAATATGATCAGGTGCAGGGACAACTGGATCATCTGGTAGGACATCATCCATCTCAACGTCTGCATTGCGCTGTAGGCCAATGGCCTGCAGGGCAGAGGAAGTAACAGATGCATAAGATGAAGCATCTGAATCGGTATCGGAGTCGGAAGAAATGACAATAACCGGGACTACTGGTGCAGCGACCTCCAAAATAACCACGTCATGAACATCCCCGTCTCCCAACTCATCACCTAAATGCTCCACGGGAATCACAGGAACTACAGCGTCGTCATCCTCGTCGAAGTCGTCAATAAAAGGCATAATAGCAAGAGGAAGGACATCCCATGGTATAACCTCGACCACATGTTCACCCTCCGGGTGACCCATGATAACTATCTCGTTAAGTAGATGGGGCATAACTAGCACATCATCATCAATAATGTCTCCTAACCCGTCTGCGTCGATAATGTCATCAACAATCGCGAACGGCTGAAAGTCATCCAAATCATCGTCAGCTGCCGACTCGCTGTCGGACGTAATGACCTGGACTGCCGGTACATACTCGTCGTCGGAGGATAGCTCCATCGGGTCTACGTCGTCATATATGTTGCTTCCTTCAGAGGAAGACATGATATCCTGAGAAATAAGTTGTTCGACACGTATGAGTATTTGTTATTTTACATATATACACGAAATGTAGTTTTCACATAGAGTTCATTTTAAGTTATCCTACTTGAGTTGTGTGGATTAACTTAAAGTTGCATGTCTACCATTTAGATGACTAAGACACTAATGTCCTTGCTTGATTTGTTATGAAATGAATTCTTGTTGAAAATGGACCATGAAAAATGTTTATGCAAATGAAAATATGTGTTTGTGTTTAGATGGTTTTCATGAGAGATCCCTAGTGATTGTAGACTTAGACTCAATAAAGAATCCTGGTTCACTACAATCGATGCTCTGATACCAAACTGTCACACCCGCTCGTAGCGGAAACGCAAGGTGTGATCTGTATGGTTTTCATTGCATAAATATCGATGTACATGAACAAACTATATGAATAAAACATACTCCATTGCCATTACATAAGTATTTCCAAAAGATTACAACATAAGTTTAGTGTGTCGGTTACAAACCATTAACATAAAAGTAAAGTGTTATTGTTTCATACATTAACATGAAATAAACTACTAAAGGTTAAACCATCATATTCCCTCAAAGAGGCGGAATATAATAGTTAAACCCTCCAAAAGATGGCATGGAGTTCTTGTACTTGTTATCTTGACTGGGAAATCCGACATGGTCCTTTAATTCCCTGAAATACATGTTAAGTTTGGAAAACATCAACAAAAGTTGGTGAATTCATGCAATTTAGTTGTAAACGATGTATTTAAAATGTGAATTGTAGTATGTAAAGCGTCAATGAAATCGTTGATCATTAATGTTTTGCAAGGACATTAATATGTGTGACGAAAAAGGAAGCAATCCAACCCTAGACGATTTTATGTCGACTCCTATCGACTGGGACACAAACGCACTCTTCTGTATGGGTCCACAACCAAGAGTGGGGCTCGCCAAAACCCATTAGATCTAGTCCTTTGTTCCTTGGTCCAAACTGGATTAATGGTGCTTATAGTATGGCCCTAATTCGCACATGATCTAAGGTGTTTCATTACCTAACTTTAACATACTTTGAACATGTATCTTCCCCGATAGTTGTAAAGTTGTAAAACATTTAAATGAATAGGGGAACATGAACTCACAGTATCGCGTCTTGTGAATAGATGAAAATAAGATCTCACGTGCGGTCGTCCTGAATAGCGTGGCGACCTACAAATGTTCTTATTTTTGTTAGACACTTCGGTCTTTGTAATAACTTGAGTACAAGTCTTGTGTCTTATATGTGTGTAAGACTTGTATGTCTATACTGTTCGTTGAACGGTGTATTTAGATGAATGAGTTGTTAATCTGTTATATATATATATTTCACCAAATATATATATATATGTCATCTTGTATCTTGTGAGTTGTATAGTCGGATTTAGTCCTCTAAATCTCGTGTCTTATATGTATCAATTGTATGATTGTGTTTACAATAATGGTATCATTGGGCCGAGCCCATGTTTTCATGTTATTGGGCCCAAAATAGTGTTGGGCCTAAATAGTGTTGGGCCTCAAATAGTGTTGGGCCTCAATAGTGTTGGGCCTCAATAGTGTTGGGCCTCAAATAGTGTTGGGCCTCAATAGTGTTGGGCCTCAATAGTGTTGGGCCTCAAATAGTGTTGGGCTTGAATAGTGTTGGGCTTGAATAGTGTTGGGCTTGAATAGTGTTGGGCTTTGGCCCATATGTTTAGTATTTAGGCTTAGCCCATGAATTTATGTTAAGCCCATTATGAAGATAAGCCCATTAAGAAAATAGCCCATTAAGTATAATAAGCCCATTTGTAGAAAAATAGCCCATTAAGTATAATAAGCCCATTTGTAGAAAAATAGCCCATTAAGTATAATAAGCCCATTTGTTATAAAAATAGCCCACTAGTATATGTAAGCCTTTCATTTTTATAAAAACCCTTTTTATAAAAATTTACTAAGTATAGATGTTAGTAAATAAAAACATACTAGTTTTTATAAGTTTCTAAACATCCGAAATTTGTTATCAATGACATATTTATATTTCGTGTCGAAAGATCGTCTAAACATCGTAGTAACTCTTCGGATTGGCAATTCACTTTTGTAGTCGTCCGTCGTTCATTTTGACCATAAATGGTGTCCGATTATTCGAATCGTCCGTAACTCGTTTTAAGGCGTAAATATGTGAAGTCTTGTAGGACTTTTGTTATAAAGTGTTTTGAGTTTAATTGTGATATTAGATACAAATTCCTACCTTGATATATATAACTAATACATCAAGTAATACATGTCACAAAAATTGTTAAAGTAAACAAATATATATTTTCTAAAAAAAAATATATATTTTTCTTGTCTTTTATTTTATAAAAACTTTCTTTAACAACCTTTTTAATCTTGTAGAGATTTAACCATATATGTGGTTACTTTATAAAATAAAGTTTTTATGAAAAATGGCCATATAACCTTTGTATTTTTATCTTAACCATGTTTCATAAACATATCATTTTCTTCATCAAATCACCACCAATTTACTCAACATCCTAACTAAACATATGAGACTTTTATAAAATGAAATTATCAAGATGATATCCAAATCATGTAGGGTTTTAACCATGATCATTTCATATGCTAACAAGTTCAAAAACCAAATTTAATTTTAGTTTTAACAACTTTTATAAAAATCTCTAGTTGTATGTTACTTTTTATAATCTTGTGAAAGTCTTGTTTTTAAATAAAAACCTTAATTATTTTCACAAGATCAATAGTTATGATCATCCATTTAATCCTTTATGTTAAAAACCCTTTAACATAAACATGCATAATTTTTAGATCATATCTTAAAACATCTTCTAACAATTTATTTGCATCATAAACATCATAACAAGACTAAATAAGCATATATCAAGTCTTAGATCACAATATAAACAATCATAATTATATCATGATTTTTATTCTTTGCTTCTTTGTATTTTTTTCATGTTTATTATGTATGATATTTAGTTATTATTAGCTATAATAACAATCATAAACATAATATATTTGTATAAAAAAAATAGTTATAGAAGCTTACTTCTAGCACAAAGCTAGGGATGATCTTAGAAGATTATTAAGACTAAGAAGATGATGATCTTGTTGGTAGAACACTTTTGTATGGATGAAAACCCTTCCTTTTACTTCCAATAGCTTTAGATCACCTTATGTTACTTGGAAATCCATGTTGATCATGAAGGAGGTAATAAAAATAATGGGGTTTTTGAAGGTGTTCTTATGAAAAAGATGAAGATAGTTAGGGTGTTCTTGGATGATGAAAGATGATAGAGTAAAGTGTATTAACTTAGTGACTAAGTGTAGAAATTAATCACATTCTCATCCACTAGTAACTAGATAAATAATATCTAGATATTTTACCATAATAAACAAGGGGGTGGGACCCCTTGTTCACGTTCATAAGGTGGGGGGGGGGGGTCTTATGTTGTTGAAAAATGTTAGTAATTTATAAGGTTTCAAAATGTGGTAAAAAGATGTAAGTGTTTAGGTGTTTAAGTTTTCCAACTTTTTGAGATGTTTCATGACTTGAAATGATTTTATTTTTACCATACAAGACCAAAAATAATAATCACTAGTTCGCTACATGTGCCAAAATATAGTTCGGCTAGATGTTTAGCGCCCGTTTCGCTAGTAAATAGTCGAAAGGTACGCTTATGGAAGTTGTAGGAAAAATTCCAGTTATGTGCGAAATTGATATTCCATAATTATTTTTGTATGAAATAGGTGCCTAAACATCAATTTTTGCATCTTGTAAAAAAAAATACAATTGCTGAATTTTGCGGAAAATTCATGAAATGGTCACTTTTAGCGCATTTCGGACAGTTTTTAGTGCTACCGGGCATTTGTAAAATATTAACCAAACTCTTGTATTCCCATATAGGGTTTAATATATAATTGATATTGGACTCTCATCCAAGTCCTAAAGATGTCATTTTAGATGTTTTCTGCGGATCCGGAGTTTTCGTCAGCACTCTAGTTCACTAGGCACTACTCTAGTTGTTTCGGTGAATTGTTTGCACTATTTCAAATGTACCCAATAAAAGTGAATCATGTGTAATAATAAACGAATATTCCATGAGTTTTCTAAGATGTATTTCATGTAATCATGCAGTCCGAATATTCAAAACACATACTTGTATAATGTAAATCACCGTTTTAAATGTAAGTAAATTACCCGAAAGTGGCAGTTGTCACAGTCGCTTCCTTTCAAAACATACCCACACCCCAGGAAGGTACTCCAGGTCAGCACCCGCGTGACGATTCCTTTGCCACCACAGCATTTTCTACGACCTCACAGGCCGCACCGTCTGATGCATTCATCTCTACATCGCTGGACGAAACGTTTCGATGGTTCCTATAATGCACTATGCTAAATTTTAGACCCTTACCATCCCACGCTTTATGGAGGCCACACACGGGATGGGTACACCTGTCACATCAGCTGCAGTTTGAGGATATGAGTCGCAGAATGTTGGAGATTGAGCTGACACCATAATTAGTAACTTCAAATGCAAAACGTTACATAACCGAAAACATGATTTAAGTGTCTACATCACAAGACAGCATTTTGTCAGAAAAGTTTATGTAAGACACCACGTCCTCCACCCTGTCTATTGCCAACATACTTTGATTCGCCACATACATCAAGGTTCCTTTTGCGCTCTCGACCGTTGCTATTACACCGCTCCCAGGATTCTGATACTTATTTCTTTACTATCGGGTGGTAGATTAGTTAACTACTTCGATATATATACAAGCTCGAGGGGGAGTTTACGCATGCTAGCAGTCATTTTTCTTTCCTCCTCCACCTCAGTCACCAGTATAGTTGATTTCCGAATTATGCGGATTGCGTTTGGGTAAGGACATCTATGATAAGCCGAGATTGTGGAGACTTTTGAAGGCCACATCTGACTACGTAATTTTGATATGTTTGTTGGGCAAGGGTAGGGTGACCCTGTGTCCCTTTTGATATAATACACTTCGTAAGACAATGCAATTGCGGTCGGAGGATAATGAGAGCCAATCATCAAACATGCGACAACACTTTGTGGCCAATAACCAATGAAAACTCAGTCGCTAGGTCTTTGCTAAGCACGTTATTGACCTATGTGTGGGTGCTATAATTATAATACTACGAGCTTACTTGCTATGCTCTCATTAAACTTAATTACCAAATTACTTGGTTATACTGTGATTATACTATTACTCGATTGGTTGGTATAATAACCTGTTATGTGTTAGTACTTATGACCACTAAACGACCAAATGCACTCATTAAGCAAATAAGACCTGACATAACCAATCTTCTTTTCAGAAGATGTCAATGCGGGGGAACGTCGATACCAACAACCCTCCGCCCACATCGACGGCACGACTACCAGAACGCATCTCGCAAGTCATCGCACAACTCGAGGCCCTTCACTCTGAACACAGCAAGGGCTGCACCTACAAGCAGTTATTGGACCACAAACCTCGAGAGTTCGACGGCACTGGGGGTGCCTTAGCCTTCGTACGCTGGGTTGAAAAGAGGGATTTTGTTTTACGATTGAGCAAATGTGACCCCGAACATCACGTCACGTATATAGCTGGACTACTGGTGGATGAGGCTCTGTCATGGTGGAACCATCAAGTTCGGACAATGGGCGAGACCGCTGCGAATGATATGACGTGGGACGAACTGAAAGATCTGATACGTAAGAGATATTGCTCGAGGGCAGAAGTCCAGAAATTGGGAATAGAACTGTGGAACTTGAAAATGGAAGGACCAAAGATAGCGGAGTATGTGCAGAGATTTAACGAATTATCACAAATTGCTTTACTCCTGGGGGGACCAGAGTTTAGGAGAGTTGAACAGTTCATAAGGGGATTGGCACCTCAGATTCTAAGCCTGGTAACAACATCTAAACCTTCAACGATCACCGAGGCTATCGACATAAGCGTGGCGCTCATGGAAGATGCAGTTAGACGAGGAGAATTTTCCACTGTGAAAGAGAGAGATGAGACTCCTGTAGAGTCACCTGGGGATAACAAGAGAAAGCTCGCAAATCTCAAGGTGGTTACTCGGGGGAGTAACGAGAAGAAAGCCAAGAAGGGAAAAGACTACATGGGTATCCTACCTAAATGTGACAATTGTCTACGCTATCACGTCGGGCGATGTAAATATGGAAAATGTGATAACTGTGGTAAGAGGGGACATCCCAAGGAGACTTGTAGACAAAGTATTGAAAGTGGAAATAAAGGTCAAGATGATAGCAAGAATCACGGAGGAAACAACGACAACAACGAAGGCATGGGTATCCTACCTAAATGTGACAATTGTCTACGCTATCACGTCGGGCGATGTAAATATGGAAAATGTGATAACTGTGGTAAGAGGGGACATCCCAAGGAGACTTGTAGACAAAGTATTGAAAGTGGAAATAAAGGTCAAGATGATAGCAAGAATCACGGAGGAAACAACGACAACAACGAAGGCAGGACGAGTGACAAACAAAAACGTGTTGAAGTTTGTTTTAACTGTGGAAGCAAGAAGCATTTCAGAAAATACTGCCCTACAAGGATAAAAGCTCCGTAGCATAGCTAGGGGAGCACGCCAAGAAACCAAGTTTGGATATCGGTACGTCCCATATTACTCAACATTATGCATCTGTGCTGCTAGATACTGTTGCAAATTTTACGATTCGCACCGCTAGAGTTCAAGAGTATAATTAGTTTAAGTAGCGAGTAAGTAGATGTTCCGGTACCCATTAGAACTAGCTTAGGGGAAGCTAGTGGAAGTCAACGCAGTAACTGGAGGCGACCAAATAAAAACCGGAGAGCGTAAGTTTACGCTTGATCTACTGCCAGTGAATTGGGAGACTTCAACAAGGTAGTTGGAGGGATTGGTTGACAAATGACCAATAGGAGATTGATATCCGCACCGCGATGGTGACGAAGAAGCGATCTTGACTCATGAAGCGGGATACGCCCTTGCAAATTACAAAATTGCTTGAAGGCACGAAGAATATTACATAAAGGATGTGTTGCATTCTTGGCTCAGGTCGGGGACAGGAGGAGCCGAAGAATCAAAGCGTGAAGATATTCCTATGATAAGGAAATATCCTAAGGTCTTCCTCGAAGACTTGCCAGGATTAACTCCTCAACGATTAGTCGAGTTGCGCATCTATTTGATTCCAGGCGTCGCGCCTGTAGTCGATGTATCTTAGCGACTTACATCTTCGGAGATGCAAGGATTGACAGTGTAGTTTCAGTAGTAGATAGAGAAGGAAGATAACAGACCAAAACTTCTGTTTTGGATAATCTCAGTTCTGCTCGCCAAAAGAAAGGACGATGACTTTCAAATGACCGGGAGCAGAACGAGCTAGCCAACAAGAGTCAACGACTCTTGCTAAGAACTGACGACTTACTTATTTGATTAACTGCGAGGATCCAACAAGTATTTCCCGACTGATCGATGGTCGAGTAGCTGTGAATTTGGGGAGAAAGTATACCAGGAAGATTGTGGGACAATGACTTGTTCGTAGACGTACACAAAAATAGTGTTTCCTACATAATGCACAAACCAGATCTACACGGGATACGAAATCTGGGGGATCTAGGAAACATATATTAGGAACCTTTGGGAACCCAGGACCAAAACTCGTAAGGGTTTTTACTTAGAAACCATATCTGTCAACTCAATCAAACATCAATAACCTGACAAACATGTCATTTCGGTTAACAAAACAGGAAATACTTAAATTTTCTTTCATTGAAGGCTTCACTTTTACTTCTAGCGAGTAGATATTTGCATCTCTACTCCCCTCAAAGTAGTTGCATCACGTTGATTTCCTTTGCTGAGAGCGAACACACGTTTGCTTCGTATACTTGGTCACTTCTCCCTGTTGGTAGAAACACATTGCTTCATTTCTTGAAAACCCATATGTTATACATGCACCTTTTACTACGCATGCGGTTTCATTTCAAATAAACGCTTCACTAAAGTACAAATGTTACGTTGCTAAATTTAATTACTGATTCGTGATTCTAATGGCCTACATTATTGTTATTGTTGACTCTTTTGTTATCAAGTCAACACGCTTTCTTGAAACCGCTTTCTTTCAAGTTACTTGTTTGCTATCATGCCAAGATTCCCTTGTTGATATGTACGTTTATTGCAGGGCTACACTGAGATTAAGTTCAATTGCTTGAACTTATCCCCTTCACATATTCAGTTTCAGACGTCATATGATGTATTGGGAGCATCATATTCAAATAGTTTTGCAAAGATTCTTTCATTTCAAGTCGTAGAAGGTTCGGTTGGTCTATGACCCCACTAAATCGTTGATTGATTTCGATACCTTGCAGTGATACTTTCACAGAATTGAAGCTTGCGCTAATTGGGTTACTCATTTCATACACGGATTTAATTGCCTATTTATTTGTTAACAACCCACTTTGATACCCACGATCGAAGCAGTCTCAACACATTCGTGTGTTAAGACAATGGTACATATATTCATTTCATAAGCACCATGTACCTCCTAACGATTCTTTCGTTGTCAATCAAATGCCATACAGTACTTAAAACTTTTTCATCTTCGATCAAAACAGTGGCACTTTGATGTTCCATATTCAACCGAAAAACTTTATGACATTGTGAAAATCAATTCTCCAGGCTTGTTACGGTACACTTTCATCTGGTCTCAAACACGGTGAACTTGTTCAATCACCGTTATTATGGAATTATGTCATTGCGACACCTTGTGGTGTCATTACAAACTTGTAGCTTGTGCTAATCATGGTCAACCGTTTCACGCAAAGATACATAAACTTTTGTTGACTTGTCATTTAAACATTCCTGATGCAACTACAAATCAAAGCAAGGATACACCAGATTCGCTTGTGTTCACTCGGCGTATTCTTGCAATTCAAAATGTTCAACACACTGAACCTTACCATTCGTCTACTCGGGAGTTGACAGATCAATTTACTATTTCATTTGAGTTGTTAATTTTGAATTCGCATAGCGGATGCTATGGTTTGTGAAAACCCGTCTGCATATTGCAATCGATTGTTTGAGGATCTTATTAGTCAAAACTCCACTTTTGTGGAACCCCTGTAACTAGATTACACTAGACTATACGTCAAGTACGTCTTGTACCTTTGACAACCAATGCTAAAAGCGCACACCTTTTAACCCTAGGATTCGGGTTGTTATGTATTCTTGGACTCACCAAATGTGAGTAAGGTTTGATTCGGTTTAATGATTATCTACTTCGATATTATTCATATACATACATGTGTGACTCAACCATAAGGAGTTAAGGTAGTACAAACTTCGAGGACGAAATTTCTTTAACGGGGGGAGAATGTGACAACCCTCACAAAACCAGGTATCCGTACAATTAATATTTAATTAATGCCTAATGACTGTGCTTGCTTACAACTATGGTTAAACTGCTTCTTGATTTCTGATACATACATACTCATGCATCACATTTTAGTACTGTCACTCTATTATTTACCCACAAACATTAGTGACAACCTTGATGCACAAAGCACAGTTAGCACACTAAACGGATAACCCAGTAAACATGCTGACATTGCCAGCACTAGACAGACATTGTCTCTGAGGCCAGTATGAGCCGGAAATAGATTACTACACTGGTAGGGAGTGTAGGGGGTGAGGATCATAAAGCTGCGTCACTAGGTGATAGTTATAGTGTCGGGCAGTGCCTAAAACTCACTTTAACTGCAAAATTCTGCACTTTTAAATAAAATTCAGCATTTAATTATGCTAGTAATGTGCAAAAACTTGACAAAATGATCATGTATACCTTCTAAAGTGTTGGGGATTGATTGTGACACAAAAAGCATTATAAAAGACACTTTACGGAACAATTAAGCACTTTAACGGAACAGTATCAAACCGAACAACCGGACTTTACCCGGAACATGAAAATATTGTTAAACACATTGTTTTATTTTTCTAAGCTAGTTAGGGTCCCCGAACACCCTAACACCCCTTTATATTAATAAACACACATGATACACTAACTAATATCATTAGAATCTAACTAGAACCTAACTATGCCATCACAAACCAACCATACCCCCCCCCCCTTTACATGGGACGGTCACCATGAGGTGACCCACCCCTCTAATTACTTGATTATTTTATTCATCTTTGCCTAGTATCTTGAATACACAATACACATTGGATATTAGTGAACTTGGTCTATAAATATACTCATAAGTTAAGCATTCTCTGACTTCACAACCCACTTTCAAGCTCACAAACACTCATCCTTCCTTCTCCTTGTTCGGCCGCCACCCAACACCACTCTACCACCACCATCAAGTTCCATTCTAGCCATTTTACATATACTCAAGGGTGCAAGAGATCATACAAGCAAGCTTGGAGTGCTCGGAAGCTCGAGGACCTCTCTCGTTTTCTTTTAACCACCACATTTCTTCACTTGAACTCCCCTAGCCTTGAGCTAGTGGTAAGTCTCTTAGATCCATTCATTTCACATGATATGAAGGTGGTTAAAGTATGATTCATAATGTTTAACTTAAGAACTCTAAAGATCATAACTTAAAACATGAACATAAAAGCTTTACACAAAGGTTATGAGGTGAAAGATGATAATACATGGTAAATCTGAATTAAATGAACAAAAACCTGCTATAAACAACTTATGGTCTGATGTTAAACGTATTAGAAAGCATGACGAGCGTATGTGTGCGTTCTAGTAACAATTAGCCTGCAAACAGCTTGCTGGTTTGCATTTTCAGCCGACTTTAACTGACTGTAACCTAACGAAAAATGTATTTTCTGAAGTCTGGATTTATGTATTATGAAATACGGTTCTAATGGCACTGGAATCATAATTTTTGGACTTCGTTTACTATTTTTAAAGTGTCATTTTGTAACAGCAGCTAGAGCTGCATTTTTACTGCTGAAAATATGTGTCTTGTTTTCAGTCATAACTTGAATACTGTGTAGGGTTAGATCATAAAAATTATACTGTAGATGGTCACTGTTGTCGCCGTGATCCTCCAACTGGAATTATGTCAAACGGACTTACGATAAATTTTAGATGAATTATTCCGTGGACTGCGGTCAGAAAGAGATGAATCTGACTTCAGTCTGGAAAATGAATTTTTATAAAATATTGGTAATGAACTATACCCCGATACTTTTACACAATAATATTTGGATCGTATAAGACATTCTGTAAAAATTTGGGAATTTTCGAAATAAGATAACTATTTTAATAAAATACCCAAAAACAGTCCAGTTTCGTATATTAAAACTGAAAGGATATAAGTAGTATTTTGCATGTCAAAATGTCGGGTTGGTTATTGAGTACGATCTAACGTGTTATATATAAAAGAAAATGATACGCTTGTAAGTGTGGACACCTCCAGTTACAGAGGAAACTCTGGCGAAATTTTTCTAGATATATAACACTTAAAAATATTTTTGTGACAAGTGTTATAAATATATTTTTAACTTGTTTCCAAAATATAAATTTCGCCATGATTTTTATTACAAAATGACCAAGTGTCGGAGGTGGATTTTTGTAAAGGAAACTTGTTAAATATATATTGAGAATATATATTTCATAATAAAACGCTTGTGTGCTTACGTGATTATTTTGTGAACTAAAGATATATTATTTTTAGGGTAAAAATAATATTACTTGATATATCATGAAAATACGACTCCAAAAACGATACCAACGCCCTCACAAATAAATATTTAAGTTACGTCGGTATTGTTTTTACAACGCAAACTCTAAAACGTAACGCGCGTATTTTCGGAAAATACTCTTAAGGGTGTATTTTGGCAAAGTATTATTTTGGGAAATAGTATGAAGTAAAATATAATATTTTTGGGAAAAATATGTATATTTTGGAATCAGAACATTTTAGACAATTGAGACTTAAAAATATATTTTTCGGAATTATAACGTATACGTATATTTTGGTAAAATATTATGTTGGAAACTGTAGAAACAGAAATATGTTATTGTTGGGAATATATTAACATATTTTTATTTGGAACAATAACATCGAAATACGATGCCATTACTTGGCAGGATATACAGGTACATATGTTATTTTAAGAATACGGGTATACAAGTATAGATTACCCCCATCCTTGGGAAGGAAATACAAAGCTAAAATGCTTGAGAAATATTAATACAGAATCACTGCATAAATAATTATTCCAAAACTAAAAACAATTATTATAACTTGGAATAATACCAGAATCGTAACTCAAAAACGTACATACTAAGACAAGGCACTACCCGTTCGTCTAATAGACGTTAGACCATTGTAGGTAGTCGTGTTTGCCGCGGAGATTTGGGTTACACATACTGAAGACGCAATACAGTGAGTTCATGCCCCCCCCCCCTTTCTCTTAACTGTTTTCAGTTTTTATACTTCGGGGGTGAAATACATGTTACAATGATTATGGATACTTTTATACATGGTATGGTTAGCTTAAGGAGGGTTTACTACTTAGATCATGTGAGTGGGTAGGCGGAAACTGGAGGCCATTAATCCTCATTGTAGGACCGAGGGACATTGGTGATAGATCTATTTGGGTGTAGCGAGCCCTCACTCCTGAGTCCGCTGGATGGACCAGGTGGTGACTATGAGTTTCCTGACGCATAAATCCGCTAGGTTTGAGTCTTCCTACAGCACTTCACACATATCATTGGCTTTGCAACCCAATGGTGATCTCTTTTTCCTTAATTGCTACATACCAGGGATTTTCATACATACAGACATTTTTACAAAGGTTTATACCTACTCACTTACACATGAACTCGCTCAACTTTATGTTGACTTTTCAAACTACATGTATTTCAGGAAACTAACGGATCTGGCACGGTATGCACGTATTTTCAAGCTGCGTTTGAACAAAGAAGTTATCCAGGGTTTAGAAGGTGTAACCTCTTCCTGGACGGGTTACATATCCCTAAACCTAGTATTGTTTAAAGTCTTTTGCTAAGTCTTTATGAACTCAATTAAATCAAGTTAAGGTTTGTAACTTATTTTGAGATTGTTGAAAATGGGATTTTTCTAAAACTTTATTAATGGATGAATATCTCATATTTTTATCATATAACATTGTTATGATTGTTGCTATGGTATTAAGAAGTCACACCAAATAAACCCACGCTTCCGCAAAGCCAGGGTGTGACATTACATGTGCTTCCAAAGATGATGTCATCCACATAAATCTGGAAAATAATCAAATCCTTTCCTTTCTATTTTAAAAACAGTGTTTTGTCTATTTTACCTCTTGTGAAACCAATGGAAAGTAGAAAGGTGGAAAGAGTTTCATACCAGGCTCTTGGTGCTTGTTTCAGGTCATACAAAGCTTTATTTAGCTTGTAGACATGATTTGGATTAAATGGATCCTCAAAGCCTGGAGGTTGACACACATAAACTTCTTCTTGAATCTTACCATAGAGGAATGCACATTTGTTATCCATTTGATACACCTTGATGTTGTGGTTGACAGCAAAGGCCAGGAATAATCTGATAGCTTCAAGTCTTGCTACAGGGGCAAATGTTTCATCATAGTCAATGCCCTCTTCCCGTCTGAACCCTTGAAGCACAAGCCTAGCTTTATTCTTGACAACAATGCCCCTTTCATCAGTTTTATTTTTGAAGACCCACTTTGTGCCAATAGGACTTACACCCTCTGGCAGTGGTACAAGTTCCCATACTTGTTGTCTTTTGAACTGTTGGAGCTCCTCTTGCATGGCTTCTACCCAGCTGTTGTCTTTTAGTGCCTCTTGGTACTTGACTGGCTGATGGAGAGATAGGAAACCAGCAAAAAGACAAATGTTTTAGGATTGACTTCTTGTGAGCACCCCTTCATTGATGTTGCCAATGATTTGGTCAGGTGGATGAGATTTCAAGAAGATAAGATCTCCTTGGTATGGAATAATGGCATTAAGTGGTGAAGGCTGCAGATGTGAAACATCTGAGCTAACCACTGCTGGTGACTTTGATGATCCAGCAGTGGCTTCAAAAGGTGGTGGAATAAGAGGTAATGGTGTGGACACATGCTGACTTTTATCCACTGTTTGGGTACTTTTGTCAACAGTGTTTGATGATGTGGAAGCAGGGGTTGATGGGCTACTTTGGTCAACAACTGTTGAGGTAGCAGTGGTTGAACTTTGACAGCTGTTTCGAACATCTGCTGCTCTTCCATTTGATGCAGACTTTTGTTGTGGAATGATGACTTCATATCCATAGTCTGATGATGAACTTTCTGATGGACTTCATATCCATAGTCTGATGATGAACTTTCTGATGGACCTGCACTGTTAGTCTTGACAACAGTATTTTCAAAAGTAAATTTATCAATATCAAACAATTCTGCAGGGTTTGCTGGGATTTTCATTGATGTTACATTCAAGGTCTCTTCTACTATTTTGGTCCTTGTGTTAAACATTTTGTAGGCCTTAGCAGTGGTTGAGTATCCCAGATGATAACCACAATCAATTTTGGCTGCAAACTTTGATATAGACTCTTTTAAGTTTAAAATGAAGCATGGGCAACCAAAAACTTTGAAATATGAAATTAATGGCTTTATTTTATATAGCAGTTCATAGGCAGTCTTTTGATGCCTGGGGTTGATTAAAACCCTATTTTGGACATAGCAAGCAGTGTTTACTGCCTCTGCCCAAAAAGCTAATGGCAAACCTGAATCAGCAAGCATGGTTTTGGCAGCCTCAATCAAAGTCCTATTCTTTCTTTCAACAACCTCATTTTGCTCTGGTGTTCTTGGAATGCTGTACTGCCTCACAATTCCTTTTGACACACAGAAATCATCTAACTCCTTGTTCTGAACTCTGTGCCATTATCACTTCTGAAGATTTTTACTGGCAATTCAAACTGCTTTTCAACATGTTTTACAAAGTCTTGCAGAATGCCTGTAGTCTCATCTTTTGAGTGTAAAAAATAAGTCCATGTGAACCTAGAAAAGTCATCAACAATAACCAAACAATATCTTTTCTTCCTAAGACTCATGACTTTAACTGGGCCAAACAAATCCATATGAAGCATTTGCAAACACTTGGTTGTTTTGGACTCTTCAATTGATTTGTATGAGCTTTTATGTTGTTTTCCTTTTAGACTGGAAACACAATGCTCAGGACAGGTGAACAGTTTTTGAGGAAAACCTCTTACTAACCCATGTTTTGAGATAGCAGTGATTGTCTTGAGATTTGTGTGCCCCAATCTCCTGTGCCATAATTTTGTCTCTTTATTTGAGGCAGCTGAGAACAGACAGACATCAGTCCTGGGGCTCTCTTTTGATATATCTACCACATAAACATTGCCACTCCTTTGAGCAACAAGTTGGGTTTTTCCATTTTTGATTATTGCTTCAATCTTTTCAACCATTTCTTGTCCAACAATCCTACAACACTCTTTTGTAAAGAATGAGCCATAGCCCTTATCACTCATTTGAGAGACACTTAAGAGGTTGAATTTTAGATTGTCTATTAGATTGACATTTTCAAACTTAACTTTACCAGACTGAACAGTACCAGACCCCAGAACCTTCCATTTACTATTATTGCCAAAGGATATATCACCCCTTCCATGAGTTTTGAAATCTTTGAGAAGGGCTCTACATCATGTCATGTGCCTGGAGCCTCCACTATCTACATACCAAAGACTATCTAAGCATGTAGAAGCTCCTTGCACATGTAGTAAAAGATTAGTTCATTAAGGTCTCCAAAGCCAATATGGCTTTGGATGGGGTCTCAGCAGTGTCTAGGTTAAGTTCAGGTGGATGGGCGGTGGTTAGGTCAGGGGTTTGGATAGTTTTGGAACTATTTTTCTCTAACCAATGTTGGGGGTCTTGCCCAATAATCTGCTGATAACCAAAAGGATGCCTGTTCACTCTTGGTTTAGAAGGCTTTTTGTAAGCCTCATAAACATGAGGGATCCTTTGGTATGGTGGTTGTCCCTTACCTCTTCTGTATTGATTGGCAGGGGGTGCATCAGTCACCTGAACATCTCTTTTGACAGATGTTTGGTTCAGCTGTTTTGTGACAACTGTTTGAACTGGCACAAACAGTGGTTGATTTTTGGTAAACTTGACAAATGAATTTGATGAACTCAAGGATGTTTTTGCACTGTACTCGTTCTTTTTCACATCAAATGATTTGAGATACACACATTCTTGAGTTTTGTGGTTTGATTTACCACAGATGGTGCAGCTTTCAGCATGTACAATGACACTTGTTTTGTTGAGATCATATGCTTTTAGATGAAAACAGTCTTTTGTTAGATGATTCTTCTTTTCACAGAAATCACAAAACAGGTTTTTGATCTTTTCTCTTTTCTTCCTCTTTTCAGACTCCTTAACAACAGAGTTTTGAACCACTGTTGGGATGTCTTTGAGAGGAATGACCTTTGCTTTAGGAGCTTTGACACCATCAGTGGTTGTGAAATCCATAGGCTTGAAGTTTTCAAGAATGTCACACTCATCAGACCATCTGGGTTTAAATTGATATTCCTCAATCTCTTCATAGGTTGAAGAGTCCAATGGTCTTTCAAGTGTGATTTTGTTGCCATTTTTGTCAGTTATTTTGATTTCTTGGCCATTCTTGTTTGTGGGTATGATTTCCACTGAACCAGATTCATTTGCAGCATTGTTTTCAACTTGGTCATGCTTTCTAAACCCTACACCAAATTTTACATTGCTTTTAATATGTTTTTCAAGCATTACTTCATAGCCTTTGCAAGATTCCACCCATTTTTCACAAGTGATTTGGGTGGACTCCAATTCCTTTATGAAAACATGATATTTTTCTATCATAGTTTGGAGTTGGTTTTTGGTAATGCTTTGCTCTTCTTTTAGACTGCAAATTTCTTTGTCTTTTTCAGCCAACTTGATTTTAAGTTCTTTTAATGACTTTTCAAATTTGACTTCATCAGTTAAGACTTTATCCCTAAGGTTTTCATTCACCTCTTTAATGCTAGCAAATGCAATAATGCATTTGTCTGAACACAGATTTTTAAGAACCTGAGGTGATACCTTGGCAGCAGCCATCATGGCACAATCACATTGCTGATCACTTCCTTCATCAGCTCTCTCTTCTTTCTCACCCTCTTTCTTCTCTTCTTTTTCTTCTTTGTCTTCTTTGGACCAGGGGTCAAACAGTGGTTCAATCAGGGGTTCTGAATTTTCTCCCAGCAGTATTTCACCAGCTACAGCAGTAACCACTGCTTCAGCTACTTCATCCATTGTTTCAGCACTTAGTTGTTCTCCTTCAGCTTCCACCCCTTCTGGTATTGACTCTAATGCTATAAGACAAAATTCATCATTAAAAGTATCATTAGAAGCATAGAGTGCAAAATTTTAATCACCAAGATCATCAGGCATACTGCTCCAGTCAACAAAACCTTGGGTGAAAAAGCTTTGTTGATCTGGTTGAACCACTGTTGGAGCAGTTTGTTGAGGTGCAACAGGTTGCACTGGAGCCTGAGGGACAGGGGCTTGAACATACTGAATTTGTGGAACAGTGGTTTGAACATAATGCACAGGCACAGGGGTTGCAGCATAGTGAGCAGTGTTAACATGGGCTGCAGGGGTATATTGAGCATAGTGCACAGTGCTTTGGTGTTGTGGTCTAGGGTTTGAGCTAGGATGAGTTATAATTGGACCAGTGGTTTGACTCCCGCATTCCCTAGCAAAATGACCTAGCCTATTGCATTTATAACACTTGATTTTTGACTTATCCAACCCCACTTTTAAATTCCCATGTAACCCTGGGAATTTTCTCCCTGTTCTTTTATAGAATTTGCTTGTTCTCACACTAAGAAAAGCCAATTGAGGCAAAATGTCCATTTCTTCTAAGTCAGTGGGATCAAAGTGTTGTAAATCATTGAGTTCAAAGCACAAATTATCAGAGTTCTGGCTTTCACCATTTGCTGTGAAGGCAAAGTTGGATGAGTGATGATCAAAGTTGAAATTACCTCCAGCAGTTATGTCAATAAAATGATCATAACTCTGATCCTTACTGCTGCCAGACTCTTCTTGACCCAGAAGAGCTGTGTTTCCAAATGAATAATCATCTGTAACTTTGCCAGACTCTTGCAACCTCTTTTCTGGTTTAACTCCCTTTCATGGTCAGGAGTCTACGATGAAGTTAGGTCAGTGTCAGATCTTTGAACTCAACAGAATTTCTAGTCACAAAAGCAATTGTATCCCATTTTTCAGGTAGTGATCTAAGAAACCTGCTATTTTGTGTAGATTTAGGAAATTCAACCTTAACAAGTCTTAGCTCACTAATGAGACAACTGAATCGCTCAAACTGTTGAGTCAATGTTTCACCCTTAATGTGACAAAAGGTTTCATACTGTTGATTCAGAATTTCCCTGTTATTTTCAATTACTTCTTCAGTTCCCCCAAATTGTTCCTTAAGTGCATCCCATAATTCCTTGGCACTGTTACAATGTAACAGCTCAACATAAATTTCATTGGGTAATGCAGATACAATGATGATGAATGCTTTGGCATCCAGTTCGAACTTTTGAAAATCAGTTTCAGTATAGTTTTCATATTTTTTAGGTTCGAATTTCTTTGGATCCTCAGCACCATTGGAACATGAGGTCCAAAGACAACCGATCTCCATCATCCAGTATTCTGTTGAGCAAGGATGTGACCCATCATTCTCTCCCAGATGTTGTACTCATTTCGTTTCAGCATGGGTGGTTTGAAAAGTAAACCGATGTTATTTTTATCATCTTGTGATTGTGACGTCATCATGGTTGTTTTACAGGCACTAATTAATCAACTTTAAATGTGATTAAACCTTACTCTGTTTTCAACAAAAAAAACAACTATCAGTATCAACGATTGTGAGCTGAACTATTTATGTCAAAATGATTGTTAAATCAAATTTGACTGTCCGAGCTCTGATACCAATTGTTAGGATCTGAGTTTGGATTGATTGTGTTTTACGTTTGATTTAAGATGAAAATGAACAAGTAGTGCAGTGGAATTAAAATGGAAATAAACTTTGCACACAATCAAACAAGAGAAATGTTTTTAACACACAAGTTTAACATTGAACCGAATGCTTGAAGTTATTCCAATCACCGATTACAATTATACATGCATGTAACAAACTCCCCCTCAGCCTGAGCTCACAATGTTTGTTCGTACAGGAAGAAAAGTGATGAAGAGCTAATAGAACAGTACAGAGTACTGTTCTATTTATAGGCACTCCCAAACCACTGTGGCATCTTTGTTGACATCACCATGATAGTGACATCTAACCTCCTAACAAACTCTAACTGCTGCCCTTATTACAACTACTGATAGCAAACAACTTATTACAATGTATTACATAGAAATAAACTAAACTACTGATCTTCATTCCACTGCTTAGTCTTCAGCAGTGCTTCTAGTCTTCAGCAGCACTTGGAACAAGGCAGTTGTTTGAGTCATCAGCATATTAGTCTTCATCAGTCCTTTGGAATCAACAACGGTTAGGAAAAGTAGTAGTTGTGTCCATCAGTTGTTAGAGCCATTATCAAGGGGAGAGCTTGTGTATAAACATCTGCTTATTCTAAATCCACTGCTCTTATCCGGTTTTGGCTTTAATCAACTGTTCCTTTGGTAGGGTTCAATCCCAACAGATGGTGACTGGCTATGGAAGCATGATCCTGAATTAGAAGATGAAAGGAAGGAGCTTACTGCATTAACCGAGGCTCTTGAGTCTGTCTCGGTAAACAACAATAACGATGTATGGAGTTGGCTGGGGGATCGGTCGGGTGTCTTCTCGGTTAGGTCGGTCAAGGAGATCCTCTTGGGTGCTACGGAGACGAGTCACAGGTATATCTTAGACTGGTGTATGTGGGTCCCTATCAGATGTAATGTTTTTGTTTGGGGAGCGGAAAGAAATAGAATTCTGACTGCGGATGCTCTTCGTTTGAGGAGCGTTGATGTTGGCGATGGGTTATGTCCCATGTGTAGGTCCGAGGCTGAGACGGTGGACCATCTTTTTACGTCGTGTTTTGTTTCCGGAATTATGTGGCAGAAGGTTAGTCGGTGGTGCCGGTTAGCCCCTATCTTTGCGTTCTCGTTTGTAGACCTCCTGGAAATTCACAAGTCAAGTCAGATCCAAGCGGGTGTGAGAGATATTGTTAAAGGCATCATCTTCGTGTCTTGTTGGTGTCTCTGGTTGGCTCGCAATAGGGTCGTCTTCTCGGACTCTCAGATTAAGGTGGAGCAAATTTTTGGGGAAGTGAAATCTTTAGGTTTTTTGTGGTTTAAACATAGAGTTAAAGGCAACCCGATTTCGTGGTCGGATTGGTGTATTTTTTAAATATGTAATTGTGTTGGTTGCCCGGCTCGGTCTTCGAACTTGGGCTTGTTTTAATGAAGTTTTAAAAAAAAGTAGCAAATTACCTCGTCGTTCGGACATGCTTTTATAATATACTAGTAGGAAACCCGCGCGTTGCGGCGGAGTCAACAGTACACAGTGGGAACATGACCTGAATCAGGCAAGACTACCTTCAAGCTATAACTACTACTTATATCCTTAACAAACCCTTAGCAATACTAAAACAGACACATCAGTGTACACCATGCATAGTTACATGTCAGCGAAAAACATGATGATTAATGATTTTAGTAAAGCTACCTTGAAATGAGAACAAAATGAAGATTTAGAGGACTCTTTAATGCAACGGGAATTCGGTTTTTAGCGACAGACACTATAGATCAACAGATAGAATGAAAGTGAAGAAACACTAACTAAATGGTCGGAACCGAGATAGTTAGGGGGTTTGAATCCGCATAAAAGGGTTAGCTCTCTCTCGGTTGATTCAGTTGCAACGGGATTTCTTCTCTGGTGGTTCTGCAAAAAAGAACACCGTTAGCCTCGCCAAGGGGAGAAGAGGGTTCTCTCCTTGACCCGACTCCGGTGTGAGAATAAGTATTGGTAATCGGAGAAGATAAGTATTTGAGAAGTGAGAGTGATCTGAGTTTATACCTGAGCAGTTCTCATATTTATAACCGGTAGTTTTTGGGAGGGAAAACCTGTTATTGAAAAGATGACGGAAGATGCTAACGCCGTAGCGGTTATGTTTTCTTCCGTTTAAGTTCTTTGATCCCATTGTTGAGTTGTCTCGATCCGGTGTGAATGCACACGGATCGTGGTTTGATCTACGGCCAGGGGATTGCCACGTGGAAAGTGATTAAGTGGAGATTACTCTCCAATTGCATGCCTTCGTTGTGATTCTGGGGTTGCTTGTGGTGATGACACGTGTCCAGACGGTTATAACCGTCTGGGTGGTGCACGATTGTATTTCTTTCTAGAAGATTACTGCTGTAATCTGGTGTGACACCTTGCTGTGTAGACACAGACAAATAAATCCCAAGTCTGGGTAAAATAATATCCAAGTCTGGATATTTAGGCGGAGGTATTGAATAAGGGATTCAAATCCTTTGTTTAAATGGGAGAAGGCGCAAGGATTCATGTTTTCCTTTTGGGCGCGCGATTGTGAATCGCTGACCTTTCCTTCTTTGTAAGACCGATGCGCGGCCGCGCAAGGTCGAAAGGCTAAAAAGGTTGGTTTGTGGTATGGTCTCAAATCCCTTTTATGAGGTTTTTGGGACCTTACCCCTTCAAGTCCCCCCAGTCTAGTGTTGTACTTAAGCAAGTAAGTGGAGCACTGGACTTATGAGAGGGAGGTGTTTTTTGGGCGCGAGAAATAAGAAAAGTTCTAACTTGTTGAAAAAGGAAAAACTTGACTTTGTAATCATGCTCTGACATGTAATGACATCAACTGGCAGTAAGAGTGGGTATTTTTCTTTTTGCCTTGAGATTCGTAGTGGCGCTTGTCAGACTTTATTAATGAGGATATGACCCTGGTTCCTGTAGCGCCGTTTGGATGTGATGTAATTCTGACAATTAATGATGAGTAGGTGTCTCGTTTCCCGAGGTTAAGTTTTTGTATATATATGTTTTGGAATACCTGCTTATCTTTAATTTGGGGAAAATGAAGATGAAGGGTTTGTATCGTACCCGCCGTCTTCACGATGTCTTGAGTTTTTACGATGCTGCCGAGAGTTTGTTGCTGCTTGCTAATTCTCCGTCGCCGCCTCTTACCGGAACTGGCAAGGTGACATCTGCTGTTGGGTCTGCTGACGTTGATCTTCGCTTGCCGGAGGCTGATAAAGAGACCGTTGTGTTGTCGGTTGAAGTTTTAATGGCTCGTTTTCCAACTCTCCGTCCGAGTACGTGTGAGTTGGTGTACCATCGTCGTCGGAAGAAACCTCCGGTGAACATGGGTGTTGAAGACGAACCTAAGGTTGGTTAGGTTTGGGAGTTGTCCGTCTCTTCTCTTGATTGTTCATATAAGTTTGTTAGCATAAATCCTTTCTTTTGAAGAACACGGGTGTGATTGTTGTTAATGGCTGTTGTTTGCTCGTCCTGCTATTTCGTAGAAACGAAGTTTTTTGCTTTTCTGATCATCTTAGTTTCTGGAACTGAAATTTTGAAGATCATTGTTATGATCTTGTTCATGAAGTGTTTTGTTACATTTAATGATATGTACATTGATAATGTTTTTACTTCTTACGTGTTTGGATTACAATATGTTGCATGTTTTTTAATTGTTTTTGGATAGGTAAGGTGAATGAGAGATGGTATTGTGCTCATGTTTGAACGTTTGTCTAAAAGGCGTAACAGCTTGCCTTGTTTTTAGACTGTTCATGAGGTATACAATGTTTGACCATATTGTTTTCGCGCGAACCAAAGAAATTACATGCAATTTGTAATAAACAGTGAGATAAGTAAAAATGATGTTTATATTAATAAGAGCGCAAGGCTTGTAATAAAATAAAGAAATACATTGCCTGTATGTTCTTTCCGCTTTTGAAGATTTAGTTCATATGTAACACCTGCGCAACTGTTGTGCGTTCCAGGTGCGGGGAACTAGGGTCCCATCGATCCTTTTTAGGGTATATGCTCCCTTGCCTAGGACCTCGTTAATGACGTATGGTCCTTCCCACCTTGGCGCTAATTTTCCTGGCTTTTCGGCGTTTGACGCCTCATTGTCGCGTAAGACGAAATCACCAGGGACAAAGGTGCAAACGCGGACGCGCGCATTGTAATATTTTTCGAGCTTAGATTTGTACCTTGCTTCTGTTATGGCGGCGTTCTCGCGCCGTTCTTCAAGAAGGTCCAAATCCATTCTCCTTTCTTGCTCGTTGTTCTGTTTTTCCATGACTATCATGCGCGGTGATGGTAAGCCTATCTCAGCTGGAATGACAGCCTCAGACCCATAGACTAGACTGAACGGAGTTTCGCCAGTGCTAGTCTTTGGCATTGTGCGATGTGCCCAGAGAATGCTGGGGAGTTCATCAACCCACCCTCTGCGTGTTGTTCCGAGTCGTGCTTTTATGCCGTCAACAATTTGTTTGTTTACGCTTTCTACTTGCCCATTTGCTTGAGGATGCGCGACGGAGGCAAAGGTATGCTCAATCTTCATTTCTTTAAACCATTTTTGAAGATCTTCTGCGGCGAAGTTTGTACCATTGTCGGAAATAATGCGCAATGGTAATCCAAATCTGCAAATGATATGTTCCCATATAAATTTGCGGACTACCATTGCTGTTGTTGAGGCCAAAGCTTTGGCCTCCACCCATTTTGTGAAGTAATCTACCACGACGATGATGAACTTTACTGCACCTGGCGCGTCAGGAAATGGTCCGACAAGGTCGATGCCCCATTGTTGGAATGGCCAGGCGGAAGTGACGGGAATTAGCGGGTTTTTGGGTCGGAGTGTCTTTGGTGCGTGGCGCTGGCATGCCTCGCATCTTCTTAATAGATCGACTGCATCCATGTGCATTCCTGGCCAGTAGTATCCAGCGCTCATTATTTTTGCCACGACCATGCGCGGTCCCGCGTGTATTCCGCATAATCCCTCGTGAATTTCTCTGACAAGGTATTGGGCATCTGTTTTATCGACACAGCGTGGTAATGGACCCATGAAGGATTTTCGGTAAAGCACGCCATCCGCCATTTCGTAATTTATTGCTTTGTGCTGTATTTTTCGGGCTTCTGCCTTTCCCTCCGGAAGTTTTCCGTGTTGAAGGTACAAGATAATTGGAGACATCCAGGATGGATCTCCCATTTCTATGACGCTTACTTGTTTGAGATGAATGGAAGGGTTGGATAATATCTCTATGCGTACCTCTTTTGCTAAGTGCTTAAAGCTGGTAGCAGCTAGCTTGCTTAGTGCGTCAGCGTGTTTGTTCTCGCTTCTGTTTATGTGATTAACTTTGAATGTCTGAAATTGGCTGATTAACATCCGTGCTTGTTCAAGGTACAACGCCATAGCTTCTTTTGCATCGTAATTGCCATTAACTTGCTCGGCTACTAGTTTCGAATCAACGTTGGCCTCGAGATTTCTTGCCCCCATTTTTAGTGCTAAGCGAAGACCTGCCAAGAAGGCCTCATATTCAGCTTCGTTATTCGTGCTTTTGAAATCTAAGCGTATAGCATATGTGAGCTCGTGGTTGTCTGGGCTGATTAATCGGAGACCTGCTCCGGCTCCGTCATCATTGGACGCTCCATCTGTGTGCAAGGTCCAGACTCTATCGTCGAAAACGGGTGTAGGATTCTAGATTGCCTCGCACTCTTGAACTTTTTCGATGGGAACTTCTGTGGCGAAGTCTGCTAAAACTTGCCCTTTGATTGCTGGTCTTGGTCTGTAGAAGATGTTGTATCCGCCCAGTTCAATTGCCCATTTGGCCAGTCGCCCCGCTACGTCGGGTTTAGATAAGATCTAGCCTAAGTGGTAATTGGTAAGGACCGTGATGACGTGACCCGAGAAATACCTGCGTAGGCGTCGGGATGCATGTACTAGTGCTAGGACTAGTTTTTCTATCATTGAGTAACGAGTTTCCGGGCCGGTAAGCATTTTGCTGATGTAATAGATTGGAGTCTGGATGTTCTCACGTTCTACCATCAATACAGCACCAACCGCTACTTCCGCGGCAGATAGATATAAAATTAGTGGCTCTTTTTCTTTTGGTGCTGTTAATGTTGGCAGCTGAATTAAACATTTGTTTGAATGCGGTTTCTGCTTCAGATGTCCACTGAAAGTCAGTTTTCTTTGCGCAGTTTCGTAGCGTACTGATGAATGGATAGGACTTTGCTGCATGATTAGCCAAAAATCTGTTTAAAGCCGACAGGCGTCCGGCGAGCCTTTGCATTTCTTTAACTGTCGCGGGTGACGGCATTAGCTGAATAGCCTGCACCTTTTCTGGATTTACTTTAAAACCATCTTTTGTAACAATGAATCCCAAAAATTTTCCTTCTTCCATGCCGAAGGAGCATTTAGTTGGGTTGAGTTTTAGACTTACGCTGCGCAAGGAGTCGAATGTGCGCTGAATATTGTCAAGCATTGTGCTTTCCTCATGGCTCATGATGACGAGGTCATCCATGTATACTTCGACATTCTTGCCAATATCATCTTTGAAAATTGTGTCCATTAAGCGTTGATAAGTTGCGCCTGCGTTGCGCAAGCCGAACGGCATTTTGGTATAACAGAAAATGCCTTTATCTGTGCGGAACGCTGTTTTGTCTTCGTCTTCTTCTTTCATCTGGACCTGATGATAACCCTTGTAACAGTCAAGAAAACATTTCCATCTGAATGATGCTAGAGAGTCGACTTTTTTGTCTATCTCTGGGAGCGCGTAGCAATCTTTTGGGCATGCTTTATTCAGGTCTTTGAAGTCGACGCACATTCTCCACCCGCCGCTATGTTTTTGTACCATCACTGGGTTGGCGACCCATGTATGGTACTTTACTTCGCGCAAGATTCCCTCGTTAAGTAATTCTGCTACTTGCTCGTCCATTGCTTTCGCTTTTTCTTCACTGAAGCTGCGCCTCCCCTGAGCGACAGGTTCTACCGATGGTTTGATGTTTAGACAATGTTGCGCGATGTCGCGCGGAACTCCAGTCATGTCTGCTGGACACCAGGCAAATATATCTTTGTTGTTAGACAACAATTCTTTCAGTTGTATGCGCGTTGCTGGTGAAATAGCTTGTCCTAGCAGAATGGTCTGCTCTGGGTATTCGTTGTTCAGAACCCATTTCTCTGGTTCGTTTGGTGCCGAAGGTTTAACTACCTTTGCTGGTGGTTCGTCATCCACGTACATGACTTCTTTGCTTGAATAGAGGATTGCAACTCCGGTTTCTGTCGGAAATCCGCAAGCGGCGTGTGGAATGGAAGTGATCATGCTGAATTCCCGTTGTGACCTTCTCCCTAGCAGGACATCATGATGTGATGTTGCTGGCATGACCATGAAATTGACTGTAACTGTTCGTGAATGTTCGCCGTCTGATAAAGTCACCGGGAAAGAGATTTGCCCTAATGGGAATACAGCTTCATTACAGAATCCAGTGAGGGGAAAATCGACTGGTTCTAGACGTGCTTTGTCTTCTGAATCAAGCTGTTTAAAGCACTGTTCGTATATGATGTCCATCGAGCTCCCTGGATCTATGAACATATAGTCGGTTCGGTAGTGACCGAAAATACCAGTGATAATCACTGGTCGTTCTTCCTGAGGGCCCCCAGGAATAACAGGAAATACGACTTGCTGTTCTCTCCAATGTTGATCATAATTTCGTTTATTTGACCTCCGTGACGAACCTCCCTGAATCATGTGTATTTGTTTTTGATAACTGCTATATTGGCTGGATTAGATGTCCCCCCTACGTGGTGTTGGTGGGTCCAATACTGTGGTATCAATTTCTTTTCCAGATCTGATGTTTGATAAATCAGATCTGGCGATTTGAATAACGATTGTGTTTAAAGCAGTTTGGCATCTGCTAAACCAATGTTCTGGAGATTCTTCTAGTTGTAAATTGTTTCCGACGTCTGGTCGAGGACCAGGTTGCCGGTGAGATGATGAATTCTCTGCCATGTGCAAAAACAGAAAACGGAATGAACTGAATCGAAACGAGATAGAAACTAGAAAAAACTGAGAAACGGTGGGCGCCAATGAAGAAACACTAACTAAATGGTCGGAACCGAGATAGTTAGGGGGTTTGAATCCGCATAAAAGGGTTAGCTCTCTCTCGGTTGATTCAGTTGCAACGGGATTTCTTCTCCGGTGGTTCTGCAAAAAAGAACACCGTTAGCCTCGCCAAGGGGAGAAGAGGGTTATCTCCTTGACCCGACTCCGGTGTGAGAATAAGTATTGGTAATCGGAGAAGATAAGTATTTGAGAAGTGAGAGTGATCTGAGTTTATACCTGAGTAGTTCTCATATTTATAACCGGGAGTTTTTGGGAGGGAAAACCTGTTATTGAAAAGATGACGGAAGATGCTAACGCCGTAGCGGTTATGTTTTCTTCCGTTTAAGTTCTTTGATCCCATTGTTGAGTTGTCTCGATCCGGTGTGAATACACACGGATCGTGGTTTGATCTACGGCCAGGGGATTGCCACGTGGAAAGTGATTAAGTGGAGATTACTCTCCAATTGCATGCCTTCGTTGTGATTCTGGGGTTGCTTGTGGTGATGACACGTGTCCAGACGGTTATAACCGTCTGGGTGGTGCACGATTGTATTTCTTTCTAGAAGATTACTGCTGTAATCTAGTGTGACACCTTGCTGTGTAGACACAGACAAATAAATCCCAAGTCTGGGTAAAATAATATCCAAGTCTGGATATTTAGGCGGAGGTATTGAATAAGGGATTCAAATCCTTTGTTTAAATGGGAGAAGGCGCAAGGATTCATGTTTTCCTTTTGGGCGCGCGATTGTGAATCGCTGACCTTTCCTTCTTTGTAAGACCGATGCGCGGCCGCGCAAGGTCGAAAGGCTAAAAAGGTTGGTTTGTGGTATGGTCTCAAATCCCTTTTATGAGGTTTTTGGGACCTTACCCCTTCAGAAAGCCACACATACGTGTTACACGACTATCAAACTTGAACTTATTCGAAATGGTCATGATAAAGAGTAGCAAGTGTTGCTACATCTAAGGGCATAAATCAATAGCACCTATTAAATTACATACTATTTTATAATAAAACTGGGTAGGCAACCACGACCCACTACCGTGCTATTGCCAACCACCACAGCGTCATTATTCTCATAGAACACCAAACAAACATAAGAAAAATGTGTAGCCAACAATTCATCCTTCATTCTAAGTCAAATGTACAAAATTTATTATCCAAACATTCCAAATGTCATGATGTTAATACAACATTATTAATTAACTACCTCATATCTAGAATATGAACAATAATATGGGCAAACAAATCTTTTGATCCCAATATTGTAGTCGTCTGATGAACGAATTGTTAAGTACCAAGACGTGATGAAAGATGCAGCTCAAGCAATGCTTAAACAACTTGTTCTATTAGATAATCCTTCATCATGTCGATTGTTAAGTACCAACACATGATGAAAGATGCAGCTCAAGCAATGCTTAAACAGTTTTTTAAATTAGATAATCCAATCAAACCACCCATATGTAAACAGGTCAAAATTGCCTGATCCATTAAATAAAAAAAATAATGTAATCAATTTATCCATATGTAAACAGGTCAGAATCACCGCCTTATTTAACAACTTACAATAAAGCTGAAAATTACTATTTACACGCCTCTTTAAGAGACATGTGCAGTAAAACAATGACCTATAAGCATTAAAACACACCAAATAGTACCTCAAATTCAATGGGCCACACACGCTTAAGTCATTCATGTTGTTCCGAAATTCTAAACTTATTTATCCAAATATTTAAAAGTATTTTTTAATTATTTACTCCATTGCCGATTCTTATTTTGAGAAACTTCTAAAATAATATTTCAAGGAAAGGCCATAGATCTAATAAGTCAATGCAACTAAGTTTAGCATACTAAAATATACTATGTATGTTTGTATGACATCAAGTACTAACCTTAGTTATAACCGGATGGGCTAAAGTACTTGTGCAAGACAATACCTGAGAAAACGATAATTGTCTATAAGATATACATGATATATAGTCCTTTATGAATGAATATTGTCAAATAAAGAATCAAAAGGAATTTATTTTAAAATATTAATAGTGGAAGTGAATAGTCATTCGCCGAATCTTATTGTTTTCAAAAAGTTCCTCAACTAAAGATCTATCTTTGTCATTCAATCTTGCATGATGTAAACCAATACCAAATTGTTAGGAGTGTCTCAGATTCTAATCATTGACCTAAGAAAGAATCAGGTGTAGTGCTTCCTCTGCCACGGCTAGAAACTGTACTGAATGTTCATCGGAGGCTGCAAACTTTATGTTGCAAAAGAGCAAATAATATGATAATGTAATGAATCAAATTCTTAATATAGATTAGTTGCATATCATGAAAACAATTGACTTACCTATATCAGGTCTTGTCTGATGCAGTAAGCTGTGTTTGCCGTCGAGATGAAACAAAAATTAGAACTGGTTTCGTAGGTGAATGTGTACATATGGCAGCATAGGTAGGCTTGTTCATGCTATTCATTCTTGGACAATAGAATTTCCCAAGATATCCTTGTAAATTGATGTGACAAAATATAAAATATTTTCTACTACCAACCAAAACAGTCGCAAATAAGATACAAATTTGTGAGAAAACATAAAATCATAATCTTCGACTGAATCAAAACTAAAACAAAGTGCAACATTATCGATAGCACAACTGCGGATATAGCACCAGAAAAGAAAACCACTCACACCACATGAAAAGATACCCGAAACAAAACTGATCGAAACACCACTAACCCAAAGGCTCAATAAGAAAAACCAAACACACACACACACACACCAATAGACCCAACCACAGCGATTGACAGATCACACCCCAAAACACACACACACACCAAAGTAAAGCAGCCAACCCCGTAAACCCCCCACCAAACTGGCTATCAAACCCCAAAATACAAAACAACTAAATCGACTTTATATACTAAAATCATAAAGATCAAAGCAATGAAACAACACCCAGATGAAAATTAAAACAAAGAACAATAAAAAACAAAGAATATAACTTGGTAACCTACCTGCAACGAAACTGATTCAGATCTTTGAGGCTTCTTGTGCGATGATGGGTTTCAATTAATTAACATAACAACTCATATTGACAATCTGTAGACCTAATAGTGAATGAATCTCCTTTCTTAAACCACATGTAATCTGCAATGGAATTGTTTTGTAGGAATCGTTGTTGACCCTGATGTTCCATTGAAGGGTTGCAGGGGTCTTAAGTTTGGAACCAATACACGAATCAACAAAAAGGAAATTGATGAAAATATTTATAAATTGAAGAACATAAACCCTCATACAAAAACTTCTCTCAAAGATGAATTGAAAGACGATGATTGGCAAAGTAGGAATCAACATAACAATTGAAGGAGAGACGATTAGTGTTTGTAATTTATTTATTCATCAAACCTAATTGATGTAGTTGACATTGAATGACCTGGCGATTCAGACGACGAGGGTATTCAATGGTCTTGTTAATAGGACTACAGTGGTGTAAGATTAGTTATAAGTTGAGGGAGAGAGGGGTAGGATGGGAAGAAAAATTGTAAAAATTGGAGATTTGTTCTTGCCTTTTGGATCATCTTAAAATTTTTGTTGAAAATTACTATTTAGTACATAGGAGATGCTTTATATATATATATATAGATATAGATATAGATAGATAGGGGAAGGTTAAAATGAGAACCACCTCGAGTTGTAAGAACCGCGAGAACTACACCGTGGGGGGCGCGGTTGACCAAATTTTTTTTTCATAAACGTAGATGCATGTATAAAAACACCATTTGTAAAAAAAATTCAAAAAAAAAAATGTCGTATGTGTAGTTTTGAGCGCCACAAGTTTGTGTTTACGGGACCCGTAAATCTGGCCGGAAAATTTACGGGTCCCGTAAACACAAACTTGTGTTGCTCAAAATTACACCCACGATATTTTTTTTTTGAATTTTTTTTTTACAAATGTTGTTTTTATAACGTTTCTGAAAAACAAAAATTTGGTCCACCAAGGCCCGGATCAAAAAGTTCTCGCGGTTCTTACAACTCGATGTGGTTCTATTTTAACTTAATCCTAGATAGATATAGATAGGATAGATAGTTAAAATTTAACTTGGCCATTTAAACCACGACCGAGTCAAACCATACGTAGGTGGCGGTGGGTATAGTTCCCGTACGACGACATTATAAAACCTCACTCCCTTCTCACTTTTCACAAATCACAAAACTTCTTCCATCTGCTTCCTCCATCTTCATCACCTTCTCCATTCTTCTTCGGTAAGCTATCAATCTTCTTCATCTTTTTCTTTACAATTTCATCATTTACTATATCTTGTTTCACGGTTTCTTGTTCCTTTTTAGTTATTGTTTTCATCATCATGTATCTATATCTAGGGTTTTTTCGTATCTTGTGTATCAATCTGTTTCTAAGATTGAGTTATGCGTTGATCTGGTTTTTGTTAATTATCACCGATCGTATGACTACTTGTGCACTTTTGTTGATTCTTGATTAGTAAGTGTTCAGATTTGGTATATGATTTTATTGCCAATTTTAGCGCCTGTTTTTGTCAAGAAGCTTACTGTATTTATTAATTATTACAATACTTTTATTGAATACTTTTGTGAGAACTTGATAATACTTGTTTTATTGAATCTTGATGAAAATAATTTGGGGTTTTGTGGCTAGTTTATGTTATGGACTGAAACCATTGCAACGTATGGGACTTGTCCCACGTCGGTTGTATGACGTCGGTTGTATTTCTTTTGGGCTCTCTCACCCACCAGACTAGTCTATTTCTTTTGGGTTTTGTTTCTAGTTTAGCGCAGAATCGCCGATCTGTTGCTGTTTTTTGTTTAAGAAGCAGCTTAGTGGATTTTTTTGGAACATTCTTGAAAATAAACTTTTGTGAGAACTTGATACTTGTTTGATTGAATCTGGATAAAAAGAGTTTCGGGTTTTTTTTGCTAACATACTATCTTTTGTTAAGAATCAGTTTGATGGATTAAGTGGAACATTCTTAAAAAAAATATTTTGTGTTTTGTGAGAATTTGATCTCTGTTTGATTGAATTTTTGTTGCTGATTTAGCGCAGAATCGTAGATCTTTTGTTGTTTTTTCTGTTAAGAAGCAGATTAGTGGATTAACTGGAACATTATTGAAAATACCTTTTTTTTTGTGAGAACTTGATACTTGTTTGATTGAATCTGGAAGAAAATAATTTGGGGGGTTTTTCGCTAGATTAGCTTCGATCTTCTTGTTCATTATTTGTTGCGTCTTTTATGAAGGTTATCATGATCTATTGACACGTTTTCGCTAGTTTAGCTTTGATCTTCTTCGCTAGTTTAGCTTTGATCTTCTTGACATTTATTCCATGTATGTGTGTGCATGATTTGTTATACATCTTTGTAGAATATTTTGATCTAATTTGAAATATTTATATCTGTATTTGTATTCATGATGAAATTTTATGTGAACTAAGTTTCTTTTGAGATAATTGATCTTTGACGAAAGTCAGTGGATTAATTGGAATATTCTTGAAAACAAAACTTTTGTGAGAAACTGAGAACTTGACAGTCGACACTAATCTGATATTCTGATTGAATCTGGAAGAAAATATTTTGGGGATTTTTCGCTAGTTTAGCGCAGATCTTCTTGTTTATGAGTTTTGTACTGTATTTGAAGTTTATCATTATGATTTGAACTTATATTTCCAATCTTAGCCCCAATCTTTTGTAGTTCTTATTAAGAAGCAGCTTAGAACTTTTCTGAAAACATAACTTTTTGAGAACTTGACACTTGTTTGATTGAATTTTGAAGAAAATAATTTGGGGTTTTGTCGCTAGTTTAGCGCGGATCGTCTTGTTTATGATTTGTTGGAACTTTTATGAAGGTTATCAGTTATCACAATTTATCATTATGATTAGAACTTTTTTTGAAATCTAGAACAGTATGAAATATGAAAGTTATTGCATGATCTGTTGTACTTTTTGTAGAATATATTGATGTAGATTGAAATGTTTAGATCTTGTGATTGTTTTATTCATGATGGGATTTTATGTGGACCAAGATTATACTATGTTTGCTCATTATGGTTAACTATCTGCCTCTAAACTGTTTGATTGTGGGCCCTCTTTCTTGTTTATCTTTTTTGTTTGGTCTTTCTTGGGGTTTTATTGCTCTTATATTAGCCATTTTTTACTTTGTTTGCGGTAATTAATCTTTGACAATATACAGGGTACACAAATGTCTTTTGACACCTCCTACGCACACGAGTGGTTAATTTTCCAAGCACACTTGATGAACCGGGGAAAATTGGGGAGCTCTGGGTGGATATTTTTTCGCCACTGGACCTGATATTGATTAGGAAATTCGTTTTATTCGTTAGCTATTAGTTATTTACACAAAGATTATTATTGGTTTTAATAAAATATTGATTGTTGGGCATTTGATTAGTTTTTCATGGCAAGATTAACCCTCGCTCCGGGATTTCGCTTTAAACCTACGGATGAGATTTTGGTCGTGTACTACCTCAAGAGGAAGATATTGGGGAAAAGAGTTGCTTCCAATGCTGTTGCAGAGGTCAATATATATGATTTCTGTCCATGGGATCTTCCAGGTATTTGTATTTCCTGAATCTTAAAAATACTGCTTGCATATAATTTATAATAAAAAGCCAGGTTATCTAATTCATCTTTTAATGAAATAAGTTCTATTACATTGGATTTCTGCTACTGCCACTGTAGATGCTTGCTAGTTTAATCATGTTCATTACTTTAGTCTAAATCAGTGCCTCACAATTGGTTCTTTCTAAGTTAAATAGATGCTTTATTTGTCCTGTTCACATTGTTTTTGTCTGATTTTTTTTTTTTATTTTGGTAGTTATATGTTTCGAGAAAATACTGGATAGTCATGTGATCATATACAGTTTGTTCATGAATAGTCATATGATCCTATTTGACATATCAAATGCATGAGATCAACTCATTACAAGTGTCATCACTTGCATGCTTTGAGAAAGGATGATACTATTGTATTCAAGGGTTTTTGCTGTAATTACTGATATCTGATTAGATCATTTCTATAATATTTGAGGGATGTAATAAGCTAGCAGTTTTTGAAAATGCTTGAGAGAGTAATCAGGATAAGCTAGCGGTTTTAGAAAATGAAGGGTTAAACTAGTCCCTAACAACTATGTCAAAACTCAGCATTTCATTCCCACATATTGTACCGATATATTAACGCACAAGTACACTAATACACACACATATAAATGTGTGTGTTGAGAACTGTGGGAACCACAATAACCTTTGTACTATTTTTTATATAAATTGACTAGAATGCATGTAGATTTCAGTATGTTTTAGATTTATTTAAATATTGTATGATATTGATTGTTTTATTGTGTAAATGCATATGTGCGTATACACTCTATACACATTTATATATGCATATGTGCACATTTTTATACTTAGAAAAAAATTTAGGAGGGGAGATATAGTCAAAGAACGAATAGGGAGAGAGAAATAAACTTTCTTATTTTTTAATTTTATACGTTCTGTTGAAGAATTATATACGCTGTTCTCAAAGAATATTGGTTATGAATTGAGTGCCCTCTATATATAATTATGTGTGTGAGTAGAAGGAACCTGTATAAGATGAACATCACATGAGGCGAGGATCCTTTAGTAAAAACAATCTTTGTATGTTTGGTTAAACATAATAAAAGCTTAACAACGATTAGAATAAAAAAGTATCTGTTAGCTATTTCTGGAAAGCTACTAGAAATATTATGTAACGTTTTGAACTTTCTAGTAAAATAAGTATTTTTCATAACGGATTAGTATGTTACATTCTTCAGATAAATCCTCTTTGAAAAGTGGAGACTTAGAGTGGTACTTTTTCTGCCCTAAATCAAAAAAGTATTCAAGTGGTGGTAGGGCTAATCGTGCCACTGAAACTGGGTTCTGGAAAGCTACTGGGAAAGACAGATACGTTGAATATAGGGGAAGAACTGTTGCAACAATCAAGACACTAGTTTTTCATTTAGGCCGTGTTAAAGATGGCAAAAGAACAGATTGGGTACTTCACGAGTATAGAATGGACGATAAGCAATTGGCTGATGCAGGGGTCGTTCAGGTACTACTTTCTATGGTTCAATTTCTTATTTGGAAAAACAATATCATTCATTACACTAACACTTTATCTCTGTTTCCAGGATACATATGTGCTTTGTAGGATATTTAAGAAAAGTGGCGCAGGGCCAAAAAACGGCGCACAGTATGGTGCACCGTTCAATGAAGACGAGTGGGATGATGATCTGGTCAGCAGCATTGATTCTCAAGCCGTTGTTGGTCTAGTTGGTGCTTCCATCACAACAGATCGTAAACAGACTGAACCAGGGTCATCTATTGTCACAATTTCTGCAATGGAGCCTACAAGCACACTGAACTACAAGCAGGAAGGTTTAGCTACAACAAACATTGCGGAACCAGGTACATCTGGTGTCACACTTTCTGCAACCGAACCTACAAGCACACTGAACTATAAACAAAAGGGTCCAGCTACAAGTGACATGACTGAACCAGCTGCAAACAAGCATTACAAGCCTACAAGCACACTGAACTACGAACAAAAAGGTCCAGCTACAACGAACATGACCGAACCGGGTTTATCTAATGTCATGTTTTCTGCAAATGAACCTACAAAAGCACTGAACTACAAGCAGAAAGGTCCAGTTACAACGGACATGACCGAACCAGGTTCATCTAATGTCATGTTTTCTGCAAACCAGCCTACAAAAACCCCGAACTGCAAGCAGAAAGGTCCAGCTACAATGAACATGATTGTGCCTCAAACTACACATGGCTTGTCTGTTACTGAACCAGGTTCATCTGAGAGGCCTGCAGATGATGATATGTCGTTTTTAGAAGTTATTGATCAAATGCTGGGGGCGCCTGAGGTATGTGCTTTTTGTTGGAAATGTCGAAATTACTCTCGCGTGCATATTTGACAGTTATTAATTAATCTGGTGTTTGTATACAGGAGGCTGTTAACATGGAGGAAGACAAATTCAGGACACCTAATGAAGATGATGTTATACTTCGCGAGTGGGAGGATATACTTACTGCCAATGATTTGTATACTGATGGACTCAAGTACACAGTTGATTTATACCTAAACCCGGATGGTCTTGATCTGGCAGAGTTTTTTGTCGATTGACCAGGCCTCTGGTCTAATATCTATGAAACTTCTTTGTAATTTTAGTTGTAATTTCTTGATTCTGAAAGACCTTACAGATTCCACTTTATGACATCCGATGTTTGTAATAATGGTTAAGACATAACTTGACTTTTTGGTTATTGCATGCATTTTTCTCATTTTGGTAAACTAGGGGGAACCCGCACGTTGCTGCTGAGTCGACATTTTGCAGCTTTGTTCTCGTTTTCTCTTAGTTTGTCAATTCATAGGGCGAAAGAGAAAACCAATCATGAATCGGGTCCGAAGCATTGGATGAATGGGACATTTGTTCATCGTTTTATATAAAATTAATATATTCTTAAGTATAGATGGTGGTCAGTTGGTGTCCCTGCATTGCGGCGATCGTTACACTGGGCCTGGGGAATTCGGTTTGTATCAATGTGGTATAGGAACCGAAAGAGAAAGGTATAGTCACCTCAACAATGGATGAGAAATCCACCGAAAGCTTTGGACTAATGAAATTGAGCCAAACCTCAAGAAGAGTTTGTTGAGCTACTCATAGTGCTCCAATGGTGTTGTGGGCTGGTTAAGTAAAATGAAATAGAATGGTCTACTAAACTTCAATTACTGTCTCAACTTTGTGTTTTAAGTCTAGCATAAGAATTCGCTTAAATCAAGAAACAATCACGCAGTAATTATATTTGCATCAAATCTTTATTGTGATGAAAAGAGTCGTTGACACAGTAAGCACGTCGGGAAGGATGACTTTGGTAGAGACGCAAAAGCCTTTAGTAGAGACGCAAACAATATCATGATCAAAGACTTTTTTTAAAATGGGGTAAACATGTATACAGGTAAAAAAGCTTTTTCTCCTTTCTCCTTCAGAAGTCATACCCCTGCAATAGGTAAAAAAAACATTATGAGACGGTGTATTTGACTTACAGTGCATATTGATCAAAATATAAGTAAATTTATAAAAGCATATTAACACATAAAACTTACGCGTCACTCAACAGCATTTTCTTTAACCCAATGATACTGATGAAACACTGGATAATACTAGACTATCAAAGTTGGTCGTCTCGTGTTCTATGGTTCAATCTCTTTCCTTCACTCGCCGAATGGTTGATTCTTCCAAGATGTCCTGCAAAACAAACAACACCGGTGACTCGTTACAAGAAGGTGAAGATGGGGGTTCTCCTTGTAACCACCATCCGACGTGAGAATAAGTAATCGCTTTGAGGATAAGTGTGTGTATAGAGTGAGAGCAAGGCCTTGAGGAGTATCCTTTCTGTCCCCTCTGCCATGACCAGGCCTTGAGGTGACGTGGCGCAAGGTTTTTCGCTCCAGCTCAGCGTCCTTTTGTACTGGCTGCTGGCTTGCCCCCTGAAGATCTTGTGATATGTGCTGGCGCGCTGCCATTGGTGCCACTTGTCGTCCTTTTTGTCAACTGGGAGCATCTTCTTGTCGTCAGGTGTTTCCTTCTAGAACCTTCTAGATGTTCTCGGGTGGCAAGCCTGCCAGCGTGGAGTGGTATAATCCTTCTGACACATGTGCAACTGTAATTCGGGATCATACCTCTTCAAGTCCCCCAGTCCAGTGTTGCTTCCAGGCGAGTTTATCAACTGGGAGGTATTCTGAACTCATAAGAAGTTGGGGATATGCCAAGGGGTTCAGGAATTCTGGTATAAGGGAGGGAACCAAAATGGTGCATGAATTTGGCGTACAGGAGTGAGCCAAAAATGCACGTGGATTTGGCGTACAGAACTGAGCCAAAATGGCGCCTGGATTTGGCGTATAAAACTGAGCCAAAATGGCGCGTGGATTTAGCATACCGAACTGAGCCAAAATGGCGCGTGAATTTGGTGTACAAAACTGAGCCAAAATGGCGCGTGGATTTGGCGTACAGAACTGAGCCAAAATGGCGCGTGGATTTGGCATACAGAACTAAGCCAAAATGGCGCGTGAATTTGGCGAACAGAACTGAGCCAAAGTGGCGAGAGAATTTGGCGTACATAACTGAGCCAAAATGGCGTGTGAATTTGGCGTACAGAACTGAGCCAAGAAGGCGCATGAATTTTGTTGAAGGTTTCTTGAAGGGGGAGTTTATTCAGCCTAGGAGTACTTGTTTGGTTGGTGAGGCTGACATCGGACACCTGTCACTATAGCCCTGCTGATTGAGGTGGTTGCTGCATCAGAACGTGGAGCAGTCACCTGTTTCAGAGGCACAGGGTGACAGTTTTTGTCTTCAGTGGTGTCGGGCGCATGGCGGCCACGCGCCCCAAAGGAGCGCCGTTTCAGTTTCTCACTCATGACGTGTCGTCTCCCCATTGTGGCCTTTCCCCCACTTGTCGGTTCAACTTCTCATCGCTTTAAATGCGATGGGTATAAATACTCCGAGACTCCGGTGGAAATTCACAAGCTTTCCAACTTCCTTAGCAAATTTCTCTCTTCTTTATATTCTTCTCCACTTTTAAATCGTTCGTCTGTGTTATTCTCTAATCTTGTTCAAGAATGCCGACCTCCATCAATTTTGTACTATGCTATGTCGTAATTTGCTTGTTGTATCTGGAACATGTTGTATTTGAATTTCCTTGTATTGTACTCTGACGTTTATTATGAAATGAAATCAATTTATCTTAATTATATTGTCACTTTTAGTGTTGTGTGCAATAAGCAATCTATTTCTTCCCACTCCGATGTTTTCGCCATCGGTTGGGGTGTGACAGGTAGCGTTGCCTCCAAAAGAGGGACATGCCACTATAACTAATATAATCTCTTAAAAAACCTAAAGTGCGGAAATCATCAAAGGATACGTAAAAGATACGTATGTTGGAACCAAGTGATTCTATCTTGTCTATTTGTTTCTTACTGTCACTAGGGGTGTTCAAAACCGGATATCCGAAAATTTGGATATCCGAATTTCGGATATCCGAGATCGGATAGTGAATCGGATATCCGAATATCCAATTTTTTATTTAATTTTTTATTTAATTTTTAATTATTTTTTTATATTCGGAACCGGATATTTCGGATATTTTTGGATATCCGAAATAAGTTTTCAAGCATTTTTTCGGATATTTCAGATATTTTCGGATATTTTTAGGATGTTTCGGATATTTATCGGATACTTTTCGGATATTTTCGAATACTTCGGATATTCGGATATCCGAAAAAAAAAATTTACTTTTCGGATATTTCGGATATCCGAAATATCCGAAAATTTTTAAAATAACTATCCGAATCCGAAAATTCGGATATCGCCGAAAATTCGGATATCGGATATCCGAATTTTCGGATATTTCGGATTCGGATATCGGATATTTCGGATCAGATTTTCGGATACGGATAGTTTTGAACACCCCTAATCACTATACTACGCCAACGATGGGTACACTTACCCTAGCGTGTTGTAGAGAGTGATAATGTTATATCGTGTTTTATAAATTTAAAACTTAGGGTTGAGTTATAATACAAAGTTTTAAAAATAAGAAAGGTAAGAAGCCACCAGAGAGTGACAAGTGTCATAGGAGGAATTAAATAGAAAGGGTAATTTTGTCTACAATAGGAAAGAGAATATGCACATGCAAGTCACATGTTATTTCCCCCCCAGTTTTTAAACGTTCGTAACTTTTTTATACATCATTTGTTTTTAAAAAAAATTATACCATAAAATCGAGCGTTTTTTTTATCTTTAATATGAGTACCATATTGTTATATTTTTCAAAAAAAATTCAAAAACCCAGTTGCATATTACACAATGGACATGATGTAAAATACAATGTAAAGTAGATCAAAAACACAATCAATAACAACAGATAAAGACACAATGGACAACATACTAAAACACAATGAGCATAACGTATAACACAATGGCGATAACATATAACACAATAAGTATCAGACTAAATAAAAACACAATTGATGACAACAGATAAAAGACACAATTAATGACAGCAGATAAAAGACACAATGGAGAGCAGATGAAGACACAATGAAAAACAAACTAAAAACACAATACACAACAAACTAAAACACAATGAACAAAGATAATGAAAAAATTGAACAAATTATTAAAACACAATGAACAACATATTAAAACACAATGAATAACATATTAAACACAATGACCTGAACTAATAACACAATTTATAGAAAACCCAGATATAACACCATCTTCATTGTGTCATATATTGTGTTATAGGTTCTTATAAAAACACAATGGATAGAACCCAAATTAACATTGTGTTATAGGTTTTGATAATAACACAATGTATAGAAACTCTACTGACCAAAATCCAGTTGAAAGACACAATGACCTGAACCTTTAACACAATGCAATAAAAAAAACCCAGTAAAAATGAATTTTTTATTTTATTTTTATATGATAATATGGTACTCATATTAAAGATAAAAAAACACTCGTTATTATGGTGAAATTTTAAAAAAAAAAATGTCGTATGAAAAAGTTATGGACGTTTTAAATCGATGGGGGAATTGGCATGTGCCTTGCATGTGGAGAGAGAAAATCCATAAATATAAGATTCTCTTTATGCCCTTCTATTATCTTCTTTTCCCTACAATTAATCTCAACCTCCAAATCTAAGATCAATGGACTAGAATCCTTCTTACCATTCTTATTTATTTTATCCTTTGTATTTGATCCTAACCCTTAAAACTTAATAAACGAGTGAAAAGTGCTTAAAATATATTAAAATTATATCACGCTCCACCCACGTCAATAGACATCATTGATAACCACGCTACTGTCCATAACGATGCTAACACATTAGCGTGTTTAACACCATAACCACGCCAACACTTTTGGTTTTACACAAAAACACAATTACAAACATATACAAAAACCTCCTATCACCGAAGCTTTCGTTACCATAAGACCATGCGTAGTGGTAGAGAAAAATAATGCCCCACCATGGGGCATTATTCGACACGTGTCATCCCAGTCAGCATGGGGCGTTATTGCGAAAGTGGTGTAGTGGGAATAATACCTAATAATGCCCCTTCCAATTATTAAACAAAAAAAAAAAAACAAAGAGATGGTGATTGGTTGGTCAAAGTTGGACACATGCAAAAAGTGGGAAGTTGTGAATGCTCAACATTGATTGGTTGCCCCCAATTTGTACATAGCGTATATTTAAAACGCCGGAAACCATTTTTGAAATTTAAAAAAAAAAACGCCCCATGTAATGGGGGGAGGGGCGTTTTTAGGCGTTTTTTTTCCAATTTAAAAAAAAAAAAAAACGCCCCACTACGGGTGGTCTAAGTGCACTTATAAAAGGAAAAAAAAAAAAACCACACACATGCTTTGCTTCTTTTGCCTTTTAGAATGACCTGATTCATTCTCACGAAATCTATTTGACATTATAAATCGGATCATTTAACAAAGTATATCACAGAACAAAGATTTCAATTAGGGCATCAAAAACTCATTTCAATCAGCTGTTAAATTTATCACAGAATCAACAATCATATTTCAATTAGAGCTTATATCACACATTTCAATCAGATTTGTAATGAATTATAGGGATCAATGTACCTTAATTTAGAATAAGAGACCTTCAACAAGCAACATTTATGTAAGGTTATCAGATGTTTTTTAACCTACTAACATATATGACTGCCGCTTTATTTTTTATGGAGAAGATAAGAATTAAGACAAGCGACATCTTTCGTAGTTATCATCCTTCTATTTCTTGTTTCTTTGCCGTCTCTAAAGTTTAGTCTTTGAATCTTTGTAGTTGAGATAATGAGCAACAAATCTTGGGGTTCATGGAGATTATACTTGCAAACGATAATTCATACAATATCCATACTACTATATGAAAGATTTGAGGAGGGCAACAATTAATTAGTACAAAATGTGTTAGATTTGTTGTTTCACCGTAGATGATTTTAAAAACGATAACCTTACAAAAATGCCTTAGTTGAACAAAGAAGCTGGTCATGCGTTAGTTATAAAATTGTTCAAAGACAACAACATGCATCTTAACAAAAGATGTTATCCCGTCCTATAACACGGATATACTTCTCATATTTAT